>JARQOC010000009.1:44634988-45877488 GCA_033576535.1 Allobates femoralis | reverse complement strand
GCACAGTGGCTCAGTGGTTAGTTACACGGTGGCTCAGTGGTTAGCAGCACAGTGGCTCAGTGGTTAGCAGCACAGTGGCTCAGTGGTTAGCAGCACGGTGGCTCAGTGGTTAGCAGCACGGTGGCTCAGTGGTTAGCAGCACAGTGGCTCAGTGGTTAGCAGCACAGTGGCTCAGTGGTTAGTAACACGGTGGCTCAGTGGTTAGCAGCACAGTGGCTCAGTGGTTAGTTACACGGTGGCTCAGTGGTTAGCAGCACAGTGGCTCAGTGGTTAGCAGCACAGTGGCTCAGTGGTTAGCAGCACGGTGGCTCAGTGGTTAGCAGCACGGCGGCTCAGTGGTTAGTAACACGGTGGCTCAGTGGTTAGCAGCACAGTGGCTCAGTGGATAGCAGCACGGTGGCTCAGTGGTTAGCAGCACAGCGGCTCAGTGGTTAGTAGCACAGTGGCTCAGTGGTTAGCAGCACAGCGGCTCAGTGGTTAGCAGCACAGCGGGTCAGTGGTTAGCGCAGGCACAGCCGGCTCAGTGGGTTAGACAGCACACCAGTGGCTCACAGTGGTAGTTAGCAGCACGGCGGCTCAGTGGTTAGCAGCACAGTGGCTCAGTGGTTAGCAGCACAGTGGCTCAGTGGTTAGTAACACGGTGGCTCAGTGGTTAGCAGCACAGTGGCTCAGTGGTTAGCAGCACAGTGGCTCAGTGGTTAGCAGCACAGCGGGTCAGTGGTTAGCAGCACAGTGGCTCAGTGGTTAGCAGCACAGCGGGTCAGTGGTTAGCAGCACAGCGGGTCAGTGGTTAGTAACACGGTGGCTCAGTGGTTAGCAGCACAGGGGTCAGTGGTCAGTAACACGGCGGCTCAGTGGTTAGCAGCACAGTGGCTCAGTGGTTAGCAGCACAGTGGGTCAGTGGTTAGCAGCACAGTGGGTCAGTGGTTAGCAGCACAGCGGGTCAGTGGTTAGCAGCACAGCGGGTCAGTGGTAGCAGCACAGTGGCTCAGTGGTTAGCAGCACAGCGGGTCAGTGGTTAGTAACACGGCGGCTCAGTGGTTAGCAGCACGGCGGCTCAGTGGTTAGTAACACGGCGGCTCAGTGGTTAGCAGCACAGCGGGTCAGTGGTTAGTAACACGGCGGCTCAGTGGTTAGCAGCACAGCGGCTCAGTGGTTAGCAGCACGGTGGCTCAGTGGTTAGCAGCACAGTGGGTCAGTGGTTAGCAGCACAGCGGGTCAGTGGTTAGTAACACGGCGGCTCAGTGGTTAGCAGCACAGCGGCTCAGTGGTTAGCAGCACGGTTGCTCAGTGGTTAGCAGCACGGTGGCTCAGTGGTTAGCAGCACAGTGGGTCAGTGGTTAGCAGCACAGTGGCTCAGTGGTTAGCAGCACGGCGGGTCAGTGGTTAGCAGCACAGTGGCTCAGTGGTTAGTAACACGGTGGCTCAGTGGTTAGCAGCACAGCGGGTCAGTGGTTAGTAACACGGTGGCTCAGTGGTTAGCAGCACAGCGGGTCAGTGGTTAGTAACACGGCGGCTCAGTGGTTAGCAGCACAGCGGCTCAGTGGTTAGCAGCACGGTTGCTCAGTGGTTAGTAACACGGTGGCTCAGTGGTTAGCAGCACAGTGGCTCAGTGGTTAGCAGCACGGTGGCTCAGTGGTTAGCAGCACAGTGGCTCAGTGGTTAGCAGCACAGTGGGTCAGTGGTTAGCAGCACAGGGGTCAGTGGTTAGCAGCACAGCGGGTCAGTGGTTAGCAGCACAGTGGCTCAGTGGTTAGCAGCACAGCGGGTCAGTGGTTAGTAACACGGTGGCTCAGTGGTTAGTAGCACAGTGGCTCAGTGGTTAGCAGCACAGCGGGTCAGTGGTTAGCAGCACAGTGGGTCAGTGGTTAGCAGCACAGTGGCTCAGTGGTTAGCAGCACAGTGGGTCAGTGGTTAGCAGCACAGCGGGTCAGTGGTTAGCAGCACAGCGGGTCAGTGGTTAGCAGCACAGCGGTTCAGTGGTTAGCAGCACAGGGGTCAGTGGTTAGCAGCACAGTGGCTCAGTGGTTAGTAACACGGCGGCTCAGTGGTTAGCAGCACGGCGGCTCAGTGGTTAGTAACACGGCGGCTCAGTGGTTAGCAGCACAGCGGGTCAGTGGTTAGCAGCACAGTGGCTCAGTGGTTAGCAGCACAGCGGGTCAGTGGTTAGTAACACGGTGGCTCAGTGGTTAGTAGCACAGTGGCTCAGTGGTTAGCAGCACAGCGGGTCAGTGGTTAGTAACACGGTGGCTCAGTGGTTAGCAGCACAGCGGCTCCGTGGTTAGCAGCACGGTGGCTCAGTGGTTAGCAGCACAGTGGCTCAGTGGTTAGCAGCACAGTGGCTCAGTGGTTAGCAGCACAGCGGGTCAGTGGTTAGTAACACGGTGGCTCAGTGGTTAGCAGCACAGCGGCTCAGTGGTTAGCAGCATGGTGCTCAGTGGTTAGTAACACGGTGGCTCAGTGGTTAGCAGCACGGTGGCTCAGTGGTTAGCAGCACGGTGGCTCAGTGGTTAGCAGCACAGTGGCTCAGTGGTTAGCAGCACGGTGGCTCAGTGGTTAGCAGCACGGTGGCTCCGTGGTTAGCAACATGGTGGCTCAGTGGTTAGCAGCACAGTGGCTCAGTGGTTAGCAGCACAGCGGGTCAGTGGTTAGTAACACGGTGGCTCAGTGGTTAGCAGCACGGTGGCTCAGTGGTTAGCAGCACAGCAGCTCAGTGGTTAGCAGCACGGCGGCTCAGTGGTTAGCAGCACAGCGGCTCAGTGGTTAGTAACACGGTGGCTCAGTGGTTAGCAGCACAGTGGCTCAGTGGTTAGTAACACGGTGGCTCAGTGGATAGCAGCACAGCGGCTCAGTGGTTAGCAGCACGGCGGCTCAGTGGTTAGTAACACGAGCGGGTCAGTGGTTAGCAGCACGGTGGCTCAGTGGTTAGCAGCACAGCGGCTCAGTGGTTAGCAGCACAGTGGCTCAGTGGTTAGCAGCACAGTGGCTCAGTGGTTAGCAGCACAGCGGGTCAGTGGTTAGCAGCACGGTGGCTCAGTGGTTAGCAGCACGGTGGCTCAGTGGATAGCAGCACAGCGGCTCAGTGGTTAGCAGCACAGCGGCTCAGTGGTTAGTAACACCGTGGCTCAGTGGTTAGCAGCACAGCGGCTCAGTGGTTAGCAGCACAGCGGCTCAGTGGTTAGTAACACGGCGGCTCGGTGGTTAGCAGCACAGTGGCTCAGTGGTTAGCAGCACAGCAGGTCAGTGGTTAGCAGCACAGCAGGTCAGTGGTTAGCAGCACAGTGGGTCAGTGGTTAGCAGCACAGCGGGTCAGTGGTTAGCAGCACGGCGGCTCAGTGGTTGAGCAGCACGTGGCTCAGTGGTTAGTAACACGGCGGCTCAGTGGTTAGTAACACGGTGGCTCAGTGGTTAGCAGCACAGTGGCTCAGTGGTTAGCAGCACGGCGGGTCAGTGGTTAGCAGCACAGCGGGCTCAGTGGTTAGCAGCACAGCGGCTCAGTGGTTAGCAGCACGCGGGGTCAGTGGTTAGCAGCACAGCGGGTCAGTGGTTAGCAGCACAGCGGCTCAGTGGTTAGCAGCACGGTGGCTCAGTGGTTAGTAACACGGCGGTTTAGTGGTTAGCAGCACGGTGGCTCAGTGGTTAGCAGCACAGCGGGTCAGTGGTTAGCAGCACAGTGGCTCAGTGGTTAGCAGCACGGCGGGTCAGTGGTTAGCAGCACAGCGGCTCAGTGGTTAGCAGCACGGTGGCTCAGTGGTTAGTAACACGGCGGCTCAGTGGTTAGCAGCACAGCGGCTCAGTGGTTAGCAGCACAGCGGGTCAGTGGTTAATAACACGGTGGCTCAGTGGTTAGCAGCACGGTGGCTCAGTGGTTAGTACACGGCGGCTCAGTGGTTAGCAGCACGGTGGCTCAGTGGTTAGCACAGTGGCTCAGTGGTTAGCAGCACAGTGGGTCAGTGGTTAGCAGCACAGCGGGTCAGTGGTTAGCAGACACGCGGCTCAGTGGTTAGCAGCACGGTGGCTCAGTGGTTAGTAACACGGCGGCTCAGTGGTTAGCAGCACAGGGCTCAGTGGTTAGCAGCACAGCGGGTCAGGGGTTAGCAGCACGGTGGCTCAGTGGTTAGTAACACGGCGGCTCAGTGGTTAGCAGCACGGTGGCTCAGTGGTTAGCAGCACGGTGGCTCAGTGGTTAGCAGCACAGCGGCTCAGTGGTTAGCAGCACAGTGGCTCAGTGGTTAGCAGCACAGCGGCTCAGTGGTTAGCAGCACAGCGGCTCAGTGGTTAGCAGCACAGCGGCTCAGTGGTTAGCAGCACAGCGGCTCAGTGGTTAGCAGCACAGTGGCTCAGTGGTTAGCAGCACAGTGGGTCAGTGGTTAGCAGCACAGCGGCTCAGTGGTTAGCAGCACAGCGGCTCAGTGGTTAGTAACACAGTGGCTCAGTGGTTAGCAGCACAGCGGGTCAGTGGTTAGCAGCACAGCGGGTCAGTGGTTAGCAGCACGGTGGCTCAGTGGTTAGCAGCACGGTGGCTCAGTGGTTAGCAGCACAGCGGCTCGGTGGTTAGCAGCACGGCGGGTCAGTGGTTAGCAGCACAGTGGGTCAGTGGTTAGCAGCACAGCGGCTCAGTGGTTAGCAGCACGGTGGCTCAGTGATTAGCAGCACAGTGGCTCAGTGGTTAGCAGCACAGTGGCTCAGTGGATAGCAGCACAGTGGCTCAGTGGTTAGCAGCACAGTGGCTCAGTGGATAGCAGCACGGTGGCTCAGTGGTTAGCAGCACGGTGGCTCAGTGGTTAGCAGCACAGCGGCTCGGTGGTTAGCAGCACGGCGGGTCAGTGGTTAGCAGCACAGTGGGTCAGTGGTTAGCAGCACAGTGGGTCAGTGGTTAGCAGCACAGCGGCTAAGTGGTTAGCAGCACAGTGGCTCAGTGGTTAGCAGCACGGCGGGTCAGTAGTTAGCAGCACGGCGGCTCAGTGGTTAGTAACACGGCGGGTCAGTGGTTAGTAACACGGTGGCTCAGTGGTTAGCAGCACAGTAGCTTAGTGGTTAGCAGCACGGCGGGTCAGTGGTTAGCAGCACAGTGGCTCAGTGGTTAGTAACACGGTGGCTCAGTGGTTAGCAGCACAGTGGCTCAGTGGTTAGCAGCACAGCGGGTCAGGGGTTAGCAGCACGGTGGCTCAGTGGTTAGTAACACGGCGGCTCAGTGGTTAGCAGCACGGTGGCTCAGTGGTTAGCAGCACGGTGGCTCAGTGGTTAGCAGCACAGCGGCTCAGTGGTTAGCAGCACAGTGGCTCAGTGGTTAGCAGCACAGCGGCTCAGTGGTTAGCAGCACAGCGGCTCAGTGGTTAGCAGCACAGCGGCTCAGTGGTTAGCAGCACAGCGGTCAGTGGTTAGCAGCACAGTGGCTCAGTGGTTAGCAGCACAGTGGGTCAGTGGTTAGCAGCACAGTGGGTCAGTGGTTAGCAGCACAGCGGCTAAGTGGTTAGCAGCACAGTGGCTCAGTGGTTAGCAGCACGGCGGGTCAGTAGTTAGCAGCACGGCGGCTCAGTGGTTAGTAACACGGCGGGTCAGTGGTTAGTAACACGGTGGCTCAGTGGTTAGCAGCACAGTAGCTTAGTGGTTAGCAGCACGGCGGGTCAGTGGTTAGCAGCACAGTGGCTCAGTGGTTAGTAACACGGTGGCTCAGTGGTTAGCAGCACAGTGGCTCAGTGGTTAGCAGCACAGTGGCTCAGTGGTTAGCAGCACAGCGGGTCAGTGGTTAGCAGCACAGTGGCTCAGTGGTTAGCAGCACAGCGGGTCAGTGGTTAGTAACACGGTGGCTCAGTGGTTAGCAGCACAGCGGGTCAGTGGTTAGTAACACGCGGGCTCAGTGGTTAGCAGCACAGCGGCTCAGTGGTTAGCAGCACAGCGGGTCAGTGGTTAGCAGCACAGCGGGTCAGTGGTTAGCAGCACAGTGGCTCAGTGGTTAGCAGCACAGCGGGTCAGTGGTTAGTAACACGGCGGCTCAGTGGTTAGCAGCACAGCGACTCAGTGGTTAGCAGCACGGTTGCTCAGTGGTTAGCAGCACGGTGGCTCAGTGGTTAGCAGCACGGCGGCTCAGTGGTTAGCAGCACGGTGGCTCAGTGGTTAGCAGCACAGTGGGTCAGTGGTTAGCAGCACAGTGGCTCAGTGGTTAGCAGCACGGCGGGTCAGTGGTTAGCAGCACAGTGGCTCAGTGGTTAGTAACACGGTGGCTCAGTGGTTAGCAGCACAGTGGCTCAGTGGTTAGCAGCACAGCGGGTCAGTGGTTTAGTAACACGGTGGCTCAGTGGTTAGCAGCACAGCGGGTCAGTGGTTAGTAACACGGCGGCTCAGTGGTTAGCAGCACAGTGGCTCAGTGGTTAGCAGCACAGTGGCTCAGTGGTTAGCAGCACAGCGGGTCAGTGGTTAGCAGCACAGTGGCTCAGTGGTTAGCAGCACAGTGGCTCAGTGGTTAGCAGCACAGTGGCTCAGTGGTTAGCAGCACAGTGGCTCAGTGGTTAGCAGCACAGTGGCTCAGTGGTTAGCAGCACAGGGGTCAGTGGTTAGCAGCACAGCGGGTCAGTGGTTAGCAGCACAGTGGCTCAGTGGTTAGCAGCACAGCGGGTCAGTGGTTAGTAACACGGCGGCTCAGTGGTTAGCAGCACGGCGGCTCAGTGGTTAGTAACACGGCGGCTCAGTGGTTAGCAGCACAGCGGGTCAGTGGTTAGTAACACGGCGGCTCAGTGGTTAGCAGCACAGCGGCTCAGTGGTTAGCAGCACAGCGGGTCAGTGGTTAGTAACACGGCGGCTCAGTGGTTAGCAGCACGGCGGCTCAGTGGTTAGCAGCACGGTGGCTCAGTGGTTAGCAGCACAGCGGGTCAGTGGTTAGTAACACGGCGGCTCAGTGGTTAGCAGCACAGCGGCTCAGTGGTTAGCAGCACGGTGGCTCAGTGGTTAGCAGCACAGTGGCTCAGTGGTTAGCAGCACAGTGTCTCAGTGGTTAGCAGCACGGCGGCTCAGTGGTTAGCAGCACGGTGGGTCAGTTTCAGTCAGTGGTTAGCAGCACAGGGGTCAGTGGTTAGCGCAGCAACAGCGGCTGTCAGTGGTTAGCAGCACGGTGGCTCAGTGGTTAGCAGCACGGTGGCTCAGTGGTTAGCAGCACAGCGGGTCAGTGGTTAGCAGCACAGTGGGTCAGTGGTTAGCAGCACAGTGGCTCAGTGGTTAGCAGCACGGTGGCTCAGTGGTTAGCAGCACAGCGGGTCAGTGGTTAGCAGCACAGTGGGTCAGTGGTTAGCAGCACAGTGGGTCAGTGGTTAGCAGCACAGAGGGTCAGTGGTTAGCAGCACAGCGGCTCAGTGGTTAGCAGCACGGTGGCTCAGTGGTTAGCAGCACGGTGGCTCAGTGGTTAGCAGCACAGCGGGTCAGTGGTTAGCAGCACAGTGGGTCAGTGGTTAGCAGCACAGTGGCTCAGTGGTTAGCAGCACAGTGGCTCAGTGGTTAGCAGCACACGCGGGTCAGGGGTTAGCAGCACAGCGGCTCAGTGGTTAGCAGCACAGCGGGTCAGTGGTTAGCAGCACAGCGGGTCAGGGGTTAGCAGCACGGTGGCGCAGTGGTTAGCAGCACGGTGGCTCAGTGGTTAGCAGCACAGTGGGTCAGTGGTTAGTAACACGGTGGCTCAGTGGTTAGCAGCACAGCGGCTCAGTGGTTAGCAGCACAGTGGCTCAGTGGTTAGCAGCACAGTAGCTCAGTGGTTAGCAGCACAGCGGGTCAGTGGTTAGCAGCACAGTGGCTCAGTGGTTAGCAGCACAGCGGGTCAGTGGTTAGCAGCACAGTGGCTCAGTGGTTAGCAGCACAGTGGCTCAGTGGTTAGCAGCACAGTGGCTCAGTGGTTAGTAACACGGCGGCTCAGTGGTTAGCAGCACAGTGGCTCAGTGGTTAGCAGCACAGTGGCTCAGTGGTTAGTAACACAGTGGCTCAGTGGTTAGCAGCACAGTGGCTCAGTGGATAGCAGCACAGTGGCTCAGTGGTTAGCAGCACAGCGGGTCAGTGGTTAGCAGCACGGTGGCTCAGTGGTTAGCAGCACGGTGGCTCAGTGGTTAGCAGCACAGCGGGTCAGTGGTTAGCAGCACGGTGGCTCAGTGGTTAGCAGCACAGTGGCTCAGTGGTTAGCAGCACAGCGGGTCAGTGGTTAGCAGCACAGCGGGTCAGTGGTTAGCAGCACAGCGGCTCAGTGGTTAGCAGCACGGCGGGTCAGGGGTTAGCAGCACGGCGGGTCAGTGGTTAGCAGCACAGCGGCTCAGTGGTTAGCAGCACGGCGGGTCAGGGGTTAGCAGCACGGCGGGTCAGGGGTTAGCAGCACAGCGGCTCAGTGGTTATATGTGGTTGTATGTTCTCCCCGCACGTGACTTTCCTCCCACTCTCCAATCACTTATAGGGATGCAGCTTGTGAGCTCCAATGGGGACAGTGAAGTCGTCTGTACCGAGCTGCAGATTGTGATGGCGACATATAGGTGAGTATATGAACACTCCGTGTGTCCGAGCCGCGTGTACCACCCCGATCATCTGCAGCCGGAGATGTGATTGGACGAGAAACCAAATTCAACCAATCACATTGCAACAGTAGAAGATCGAGCATCTGTATGTGCCTCATAGGATTAGATACACAGCTCAGCAGACAGTATCACACTGGATAGGATTAGATACACAGCTCAGCAGACAGTATCACACAGGAGAGGATTGGATACACAGCTCAGCAGACAGTATCACACTGGATAGGATTAGATACACAGCTCAGCAGACAGTATCACACAGGAGAGGATTGGATACACAGCTCAGCAGACAGTATCACACAGGAGAGGATTAGATACACAGCTCAGCAGACAGTATCACACAGGAGAGGATTAGATATACAGCTCAGCAGACAGTATCACACAGGATAGGATTAGATACACGGCTCAGCAGACAGTATCACACAGGATAGGATTAGATACACAGCTCAGCAGACAGTATCACACAGGAGAGGATTAGATACACAGCTCAGCAAACAGTATCACACAGGAGGGGATAAGATACACGGCTCAGCAGACAGTAATCACACAGGATAGGATTAGATACACGGCTCAGCAGACAGTATCACACAGGATAGGATTAGATACACAGCTCAGCAGGCAGTATCACACAGGAGAGGATTAGATACACAGCTCAGCAGACAGTATCACACAGGATGGGATTAGATACACAGCTCAGCAGACAGTATCACACAGGATGGGATTAGATACACAGCTCAGCAGGTAGTATCACACAGGAGAGGATTAGATACACAGACTTCTGTGACATGGTATGGTGGGATGTTGCGGTATAATGTTCGCTCTGTCGGTCTTATGACTTTATTCATATTGTTCCCATTGAGACTTTCATCTGAGTCTGTGTGTAGTAAGATCCCGGCGCACCACAAGTGACAGACCGACCAAGACAACCTGCCGAGAGAGTAACAACAAGACACCACTAGAGGGAGCTCACTGCAACCAGATATCCATACCTCCCATATTGCTCCGTGACTGCAGACAGGCTATTATCATGTATCTCTGTATACAGGGAGCTCCCCCTAGTGGTGACTGCAGACAGGATCTTATCATGTATCTCTGTATACAGGGAGCTCCCCCTAGTGGTGACTGTAGACAGAATCTTATCATGTATCCCTGTATACAGGGAGCTCCCCCTAGTGGTGACTGCAGACAGGATCTTATCATGTATCTCTGTATACAGGGAGCTCCCCCTAGTGGTGACTGCAGACAGGATCTTATCATGTATCTCTGTATACAGGGAGCTCCCCCTAGTGGTGACTGCAGACAGGATCTTATCATGTATCTCTGTATACAGGGAGCTCCCTCTAGTGGTGACTGCAGACAGGATCTTATCATGTATCTCTGTATACAGGGAGCTCCCCCTAGTGGTGACTGCAGACAGGATCTTATCATGTATCTCTGTATACAGGGAGCTCCCCTAGTGGTGACTGCAGACAGGATGTTATCATGTATCTCTGTATACAGGGAGCTCCCCTAGTGGTGGCTGCAGACAGGATCTTATCATGTATCTCTGTATACAGGGAGCTCTCCCTAGTGGTGACTGCAGACAGTATCTTATCATGTATCTCTGTATACAGGGAGCTCCCCCTAGTGGTGACTGCAGACAGGATCTTATCATGTATCTCTGTATACAGGGAGCTCCCCCTAGTGGTGACTGCAGATAGGATCTTATCATGTATCTCTGTATACAGGGAGCTCCCCCTAGTGGTGACTGCAGACAGGATCTTATCATGTATCTCTGTATACAGGGAGCTCACCCTACTGTAGACAGAATCTTATCATGTATCCCTGTATACAGGGAGCTCCCCTAGTGGTGACTGCAGACAGGATCTTATCATGTATCTCTGTATACAGGGAGCTCCCCCTAGTGGTGACTGTAGACAGAATCTTATCATGTATCTCTGTATACAGGGAGCTCCCCTAGTGGTGACTGTAGACAGGATCTTATCATGTATCTCTGTATACAGGGAGCTCCACCTAGTGGTGACTGTAGACAGGATCTTATCATGTATCTCTGTATAGAGGGAGCTCCCCCTAGTGGTGACTGCAGACAGGATCTTATCATGTATCTCTGTATACAGGGAGCTCCCCCTAGTGGTGACTGCAGACAGGATCTTATCATATATCTCTGTATACAGGGAGCTCCCCCTAGTGGTGACTGTAGACAGGATCTTATCATGTATCTCTGTATACAGGGAGCTCCCCCTAGTGGTGACTGTAGACAGGATCTTATCATGTATCTCTGTATAGAGGGAGCTCCCCCTAGTGGTGACTGCAGACAGGATCTTATCATGTATCTCTGTATACAGGGAGCTTCCCCTAATGGTGACTGCAGACAGGATCTTACCATGTATCTCTGTATACAGGGAGCTCCCCCTGGTGGTGACTGCAGACAGGATCTTATCATGTATCTCTGTATACAGGGAGCTCCCCTTAGTGGTGACTACAGACAGGATCTTATCATGTATCTCTGTATACAGGGAGCTTCCCTAGTGGTGGCTGCAGACAGGATCTTATCGTGTATCTCTGTATACAGGGAGCTCCCCTAGTGGTCACTGCAGACAGGATCTTATCATGTATCTCTCTATGCAGGGAGCTCCCCCTAGTGGTGACTGCAGACAGGATATTATCATGTATCTCTGTATACAGGGAGCTCCCCTAGTGGTGACTGCAGACAGGATCTTATCATGTATCTGTGTATACAGGGAGCTCCCCCTAGTGGTGACTGCAGACAGGATCTTATCATGTATCTCTGTATACAGGGAGCTCCCCCTAGTGGTGACTACAGACAGGATCTTATCATGTATCTCTGTATACGGGAGCTTCCCCTAGTGGTGACTACAGACAGGATCTTATCATGTATCTCTATATACAGGGAGCTCCCCTAGTGGTGACTGCGGACAGGATCTTATCATGTATCTCTGTATACAGGGAGCTCCCCCTAGTGGTGACTGCAGACAGGATCTTATCATGTATCTCTGTATACAGGGAGCTCCCCTAGTGGTGACTGCAGACAGGATCTTATCATGTATCTCTGTATACAGGGAGCTCCCCCTAGTGGTGACTGCAGACAGGATCTTATCATGTATCTCTGTATACAGGGAGCTCCCCCTAGTGGTGACTGCAGACAGGATCTTATCATGTATCTCTGTATACAGGGAGCTCCCCCTAGTGGTGACTGCAGACAGGATCTTATCATGTATCTCTGTATACAGGGAGCTCCCCTAGTGGTGACTGTAGACAGGATCTTATCATGTATCTCTGTATACAGGGAGCTCCCCCTAGTGGTGACTGCAGACAGGATCTTATCATGTATCTCTGTATACAGGGAGCTCCCCCTGGTGGTGACTGCAGACAGGATCTTATCATGTATCTCTGTATACAGGGAGCTCCCCCTAGTGGTGGCTGCAGACAGAATCTTATCATGTATCTCTGTATACAGGGAGCTCCCCCTAGTGGTGACTGCAGACAGGATCTTATCATGTATCTCTCTATGCAGGGAGCTCCCCTAGTGGTGACTGCAGACAGGATCTTATCATGTATCTCTGTATACAGGGAGCTCCCCCTAGTGGTGACTGTAGACAGGATCTTATCATGTATCTCTGTATACAGGGAGCTCCCCCTAGTGGTGACTGCAGACAGGATCTTATGTATCTCTGTATACAGGGAGCTCCCCCTAGTGGTGGCTACAGACAGGATCTTTTCATGTATCTCTGTATACAGGGAGCTCCCCTAGTGGTGACTGCAGACAGGATCTTATCATGTATCTCTGTATACAGGGAGCTCCCCTAGTGGTGACTGTAGACAGGATCTTATCATGTATCTCTGTATACAGGGAGCTCCCCCTAGTGGTGACTGCAGACAGGATCTTATCATATATCTCTGTATACAGGGAGCTCCCCGTGTGTGACTGCAGACAGGATCTTATCGTGTATCTCTGTATACAGGGAGCTCCCCCTAGTGGTGACTGCAGACAGGATCTTATCGTGTATCTCTGTATACAGGGAGCTCCCCCTAGTGGTCACTGCAGACAGGATCTTATCATGTATCTCTCTATGCAGGGAGCTCCCCTAGTGGTGACTGCAGACAGGATCTTATCATGTATCTCTGTATACAGGGAGCTCCCCCTAGTGGTGACTGCAGATAGGATCTTATCATGTATCTCTGTATACAGGGAGCTCCCCTAGTGGTGACTGCAGACAGGATCTTATCATGTATCTCTATATACAGGGAGCTCCCCCTGGTGGTGACTGCGGACAGGATCTTATCATGTATCTCTGTATACAGGGAGCTCCCTCTAGTGGTGACAGTAGACAGGATCTTATCATGTATCTCTGTATACAGGGAGCTCCCCTAGTGGTTACTGCAGACAGAATCTTATCCTGTATACTCTGTATACAGGGAGCTCCCCCTAGTGGTGACTGCAGACAGGATCTTATCATGTATCTCTGTATACAGGGAGCTCCCCTAGTGGTGACTACAGACCTGGATCTTATCATGTATCTCTATATAACAGGGAGCTCCCCCTAGTGGTGACTGCGTACAGGATCTTATCATGTATCTCTGTATATAGGGAGCTCCCCCTAGTGGTGACTGCAGACAGGATCTTATCATGTATCTCTGTATACAGGGAGCTCTCCCTAGTGGTGACTGCAGACAGAATCTTATCATGTATCTCTGTATACAGGGAGCTCCCCCTAGTGGTGACTGCAGACAGGATCTTATCATGTATCTCTGTATACAGGGAGCTCCCCTAGTGGTGACTGCAGACAGGATCCTATCATGTATCTCTGTATACAGGGAGCTCCCCCTAGTGGTGACTGCAGACAGGATCTTATCATGTATCTCTGTATACAGGGAGCTCCCCCTAGTGGTGACTGCAGACAGGATCCTATCATGTATCTCTGTATACAGGGAGCTCCCCCTAGTGGTGACTGCACACAGGATCTTATCATGTATTTCTGTATACAGGGAGCTCCCCTAGTGGTGACTGCAGACAGGATCTTATCATGTATCTCTGTTTACAGGGAGCTCCCCTAGTGGTGACTGCAGACAGGATGTTATCATGTATCTCTGTATACAGGGAGCTCCCCCTAGTGGTGACTGCAGACAGGATCTTATCATGTATCTCTGTATACAGGGAGCTCCCCCTAGTGGTGACTGCAGACAGGATCTTATCATGTATCTCTGTATACAGGGAGCTCCCCCTAGTGGTGACTGCAGACAGGATCTTATGTATCTCTGTATACAGGGAGCTCCCCTAGTGGTGACTGCAGACAGGATCTTATCATGTATCTCTGTATACAGGGAGCTCCCCCTAGTGGTGGCTGCAGACAGGATGTTATCATGTATCTCTGTATACAGGGAGCTCCCCCTAGTGGTGACTGCAGACAGGATCTTATCATGTATCTCTGTATACAGGGAGTTCCCCTTAATGGTGACTGCAGACAGGATCTTATCATGTATCTCTGTATACATTGAGCTCCCCCTAGTGGTGACTGCAGACAGGATCTTATCATGTATCTCTGTATACAGGGAGCTCCCCCTAGTGGTGACTGCAGACAGGATCTTATCATGTATCTCTGTATACAGGGAGCTCTCCCTAGTGGTGACTGCAGACAGGATCTTATCATGTATCTCTGTATACAGGGAGCTCCCCCTAGTGGTGGCTGCAGACAGGATATTATCATGTATCTCTGTATACAGGGAGCTCCCCCTAATGGTGACTGCAGACAGGATCTTATCATATATCTCTGTATACAGGGAGCTCCCCCTAGTGGTGACTGCACACAGGATCTTATCATGTATCTCTGTATACAGGGTATATAATGAATGCCTTACATGTTTACTTCGCAGCTTGTTGTATGGTGTAGAGTATATTTGTATGTTGCTTGTTGCAGGTTATTTCGGGAGCGGCACATATGTCGGGGGGGGGGGTCTCGTCATGTGACGTTGTTTGTATATTTGATGTGTTTTTCTGCATTGTGAGTGTTACCATGGAAACACACGGCCGTCATCCGTGCCGCCTGCAATGTTCTGTGCACAGGAGCGGAGGAAGCTGCAGGACAGACGGACGAGCGATAATAAACCTTATAATAAACCACAGCAAAGAGCAAAACTGCCCCAGATGATCCAAGACTGTAACAATGTAACACTGCGGGGTCATAGAGGGCGCTATATGGTGATATCGGGGGTTATAATGTGACAATATATAAAGGTTATATGATATTATGGTAAATAATACAGCATAAATTATAAATTAGTACAATATAGAATAATTGTAGAATTATATGGGATATAATAATGATATCATAATCCAGTATATATCAGTGTTCTGCACTGGCTCATCGCCCCCTGGTGGTGAATGTTGGAGCTGCGCTGTCCTCTCCTGGGTTTGGGGGTCGCACTTCTTGCAGTTTCGGGGTCTCGTCTTGTTCTCACAATTCTTCTCTCTTGCAGAGTTTTTCTTCAGTGGACAGAAGGAATTTCACTTCTCTAATAATAACACGAAGCCGAGCGGCCCCCCCGATACCTGCAGAGATCCCCCCACCAGCAGAGGGCGCCGCACCCACCGACAGCCCAGAGGAGGACGAGGAGGACGAGGATGTGCTGGGGCAGGTGAGGGGCAGAATGGCCTCATGGACCACTGGATCCCACCCCCATGACCAATCCCTCCCAATGACTGATCCCTCCCCCACTACCAATCCCTCCCCGCAACATATTGCTCCCCCATGACTGATCCCTCCCCACCACTGATCCCTCTCCCATGACTGATCCCTCCCCCATGACCAATCTCTCCCCGCCACTGATCCCTCCCCCATGACTGATCCCTCCCCCATGACTGATCCCTCCCCCATGACCAATCTCTCCCCGCCACTGATCCCTCTCCCATGACTTATCCCTCCCCCATGACTGATCCCTCCCCCATGACTGATCCCTCCCCCATGACCAATCTCTCCCCGCCACTGATCCCTCCCCCATGACTGATCCCTCCCCCATGACTGATCCCTCCCCCATGACCAATCTCTCCCCGCCACTGATCCCTCCCCCATGACTGATCCCTCCCCATGACTGATCCCTCCCCCATGACCGATCCCTCCCCCATGACTGATCCCTCCCCCATGACTGATCCCTCCCCCATGACCAATCCCCCCACCGATCCCTCCCTCCATGACTGATCCCTCCCCCATGACTCATCCCTCCCCACCACTGATCCCTCTCCCATGACTTATCCCTCCCCGCCACTGATCCCTCCGCCATGACTGATCCCTCCCCACCACTGATCCCTCCCCCATGACCGATCCCTCCCCCATGACCGATCCCTCCCCCATGACCGATCCCTCCCTGCCACTGATCCCTCCCCCATGACTGATCCCTCCCCCATGACCGATCCCTCCCTGCCACTGATCCCCCCCCCATGACTGATCCCTCCCCCATGACTGATCCCTCCCCCATGACCGATCTCTCCCCCATGACTGATCCCTCCCCCATGACTGATCCCTCCCCCATGACTGATCCCTCCCCCATGACCGATCTCTCCCCCATGACTGATCCCTCCCCCTCTGAGCTCTCACAACTTTTTCTTCTCTACAGAAATGTTTTAAGGCTCCCAATGGCTTCATGTGCGAATCCAATGCGAATTCAGTGAGCTACGAGATCACCGAGCTGGCGACCTCCTCCCTGATTGGTGAGCAGCGGCACATTAGTGTATGGCCTGTGTATGGCCCCATGACCTGTGCTCCTCAGCTCCTGGTGCTCCCCGACTCCTGGTGCTCCCCATGATGCTCCCCGGCTCCTCGTCACCTGTGCTCCTCAGCTCCTGGTGCTCCCTGTCACCTGTGCTCCTCAGCTCCTGGTGCTCCCTTCACCTGTGCTCCTCAGCTCCTGGTGCTCCCTGTCACCTGTGCTCCTCAGCTCCTGGTGCTCCTGTCACCTGGTCAGCTCCTGGTGCTCCCTGTCACTGTGTCCCACTCCAGTGCTCCCCACACCTGTGCTCCTCAGCTCCTGGTGCTCCCTGTCACCTGTGCTCCTCACTCAGTGCTCCCACTCCTGGTGCTCCCATGTGCTCCCGGCTCCTCGTCACCTGGTCCTGTCACTGTGCTCCTCGCTCCTGTGCTCCCTGTCACCTGTCTCTTGGCTCCTGGTGCTCCTGTCACTGTGCTCCTCGCTCCTGTGCTCCCCGACTCCTGGTGCTCCCCATGATGCTCCCCGGCTCCTCGTCACCTGTGCTCCTCAGCTCCTGGTGCTCCTCAGCTCCTGGTGCTCTCCCGACTCCTGTGCTCCCGTCACCTGTGCTCCTTGGCTCCTGGTGCTCCTCAGCTCCTGGTGCTCCCCGGCTCCTGGTGCTCCCTGTCACCTGTGCTCCTTGGCTCCTGGTGCTCCTCAGCTCCTGGTGCTCCCCGTCACCTGTGCTCCTCAGCTCCTGGTGCTCCCCGTGATCCTTGGTGTTCCCCGTCACCTGTGCTCCTTGGCTCCTGGTGCTCCTCAGCTCCTGGTGCTCCCCGACTCCTGGTGCTCCTCAGCTCCTCGTGCTCCCCGTGATCCTTGGTGTTCCCCGTCACCTGTGCTCCTTGGCTCCTGGTGCTCCTCAGCTCCTGGTGCTCCCCGGCTCCTGGTGCTCCCCGTCACCTGTGCTCCCCGGCTCCTGGTGCTCCCTGTCACCTGTGCTCCCCGACTCCTGGTGCTCCCTGTCACCTGTGCTCCTCAGCTCCTGGTGCTCCCCGTCACCTGTGCTCCTCGGCTCCTGGTGCTCCCCGTCACCTGTGCTCCTCGGCTCCTGGTGCTCCCCGTCACCTGTGCTCCTCGGCTCCTGGTGCTCCCCGTCACCTGTGCTTCTTGACTCCTGGTGCTCCTCAGCTCCTGGTACTCCCCGGCTCCTGGTGCTCCCCGTCACCTGTGCTTCTTGACTCCTGGTGCTCCTCAGCTCCTGGTGCTCCTCGGCTCCTGGTGCTCCCTGTGATGCTCCCCGGCTCGTCACCTGTGCTCCTTGGCTCCCCGGCTCCTGGTGCTCCCTGTCACCTGTGCTCCTTGGCTCCTGGTGCTCCTCAGCTCCTGGTGCTCCTCAGCTCCTGGTGCTCCTCGGTCACCTGTGCTCCTCGGCTCCTGGTGCTCCTCGGTCACCTGTGCTCCTTGGCTCCTGGTGCTCCCCGTGATGCTCCCCGGCTCCTCGTCACCTGTGACTTCTTTTTCTAGGTCTGGTACAAACCATTAAGGATCACATCACCAAGCCCACCGCTATGGCCCGGGGCCGCGTAGCCCACCTGATCGAGTGGAAGGGCTGGAGCGCCCCCCAATCTGGCTGGGACCCCTCCCTGACTGACGAGGAGCATTACTCTGACCTGACGGATGAGCTGAAGGAAGCGCGATTTGCTGCAGGTGAGCTCTACAATGGTGACTACTACTCCCAGCATCCTCAGCTGGGCCCTAAAATATCGCCCGGGCCCTATGTGTGGCCCCTCACTGCACAGATCTGTCACCTCATGGGGCTGTCCATCTGTCTTACGTCCTCCGCCGTGTGGTGCAGGACTGACATGTACCGTCAGTGGACCCCAGACCCCAATCCCAACCTATGATGTCTGCAGGGCGGGTCCCCAACTCCAGTCCTCAGGAGCCGGTGCAGGTTTTCAGGATTTCCTTAGCATTGACCATTGGTGATTGAATCTGCTGCACAGGTGACGATTTCAACTGTCAAATGCTAAGGAAATCCTGAAAACCTGCACCGGCTCCTGAGGACTGGAGTTGGGGACCCGCCCTGCAGACATCATAGGTTGGGATTGGGGTCCGCTGATCGCCCCTCGTCTCTGCCCACAGGGGTCGCGGAGCAGTTCGCCATCACTGAAGCCACGCTCAGCGCCTGGTCCTCCCTGGATGACGACGAGATGCAATATGGACTCGGCTCCCAAGAGGTTCCGCAGCTGCAAGGTCAGTCCCATCCCAGGAGGTGGCGCTGCTGCTCCCCGGAGGCCTCGTCCCAGGGTCACACAGCTGAGGGGCTGCTACAGTGTGTCAGTCCAAGCTGATTACCTTCACCTCCACTGATACATTGTAACAATCACAGGAGCGGTTAATGCCGGGGCCCCATCTGCTGTGCGGCTCCCCCGGGGCCCGGACCCTCTGCTCCCTGGTAACCGGCTGAGCGGCTTCTATTTCTGGGTCTGATGAATGGAAACGACCCAAATCATGGTGACGCCGAGCGCCGACTGCCGGAACTGGGTCACCTCCCTCAGCGCCCGCTCCCCGGAGGACAGAAGGACAGAGATCACTCCAGAGCTGAAATCATAGTACTGCTGCTCCACCGAGTACAATACAACTCCCAGCATGATCAGCCTGGAGGACACAACATAACAGCAGAATAGTGACCGCAGCTCTGGAGGTGACTGGAGGATAAGACACGATGTAACAGCAGAATAGTGACTGCTGCTCTGGAGGTGACTGGAGGATAAGACACAATGTAACCGCAGAATAGTGACCGCAGCTCTGGAGGTGACTGGAGGATAAGACACGATGTAACAGCAGAATAGTGACCGCAGCTCTGGAGGTGACTGGAGAATGAGACAGCAGAATAGTGAGTGCAGCTCTGGAGGTGACTGGAGGATAAGACACGATGTAACAGCAGAATAGTGACTGCAGCTCTGGAGGTGACTGGAGGATAAGACACGATGTAACAGCAGAATAGTGACTGCAGCTCTGGAGGTGACTGGAGGATAAGACACAATGTAACAGCAGAATAGTGACTGCAGCTCTGGAGGATAAGACACGATATAACAACAGAATAGTGACTGCAGCTCTGGAGGTGACTGGAGGATACAACACATCAGCAGAATAGTGACTGCAGCTCTGGAGGTGACTGGAGGATACAACATATCAGCAGAATAGTGACTGCAGCTCTGGAGGTGACTAGAGGATAAGACACGATGTAACAGCAGAATAGTGACTGCAGCTCTGGTGGTGACTGGAGGATAAGACACGATGTAACAGCAGAATAGTGAGTGCAGCTCTGGAGGTGACTGGAGGATAAGACATGATGTAACAGCAGAATTGTGACTGCAGCTCTGGAGGTGACTGGAGGATAAGACACGATGTAACCGCAGAATAGTGACTGCAGCTCTGGTGGTGACTGGAGGATAAGACATGATGTAACAGCAGAATAGTGACCGCAGCTCTGGAGGTGACTAGAGGATAAGACACGATGCAACAGCAGAATAGTGACTGCAGCTCTGGAGGTGACTGGAGGATAAGACACAATGTAACAGCAGAATAGTGACTGCAGCTCTGGAGTGACTGAGGATAAAACATAATTAACAGCAGAATAGTGACTGCAGCTCTGGAGGTGACTGGAGGATAAACACGATGTAACAGCAGAATAGTGACTGCAGCTCTGGAGGTGACTGGAGGATAAACATATGTAACAGCAGAATAGTGACTGCAGCTCTGGAGGTGACTAGGATAAGACACGATGTAACAGCAGAATAGTGACTGCAGCTCTGGAGGTGACTGGAGGATAAACATATTAACAGCAGAATAGTGACTGCAGCTCTGGAGGTGACTGGAGGATAAGAACTGATGTAACAGCAGAATAGTGACTGCAGCTCTGGAGGTGACTGGAGGATAAGACACGATGTAACAGCAGAATAGTGACTGCAGCTCTGGAGGTGACTGGAGGATAAGACATGATGTAACAGCAGAATAGTGACGCAGCTCTGGAGGTGACTGGAGGATAAGACACGATGTAACAGCAGAATAGTGACTGCAGCTCTGGAGGTGACTGGAGGATAAGACACAATGTAACAGCAGAATAGTGACTGCAGCTCTGGAGGTGACTGGAGGATAAAACATAATATAACAGCAGAATAGTGACTGCAGCTCTGGAGGTGACTGGAGGATAAGACACGATGTAACAGCAGAATAGTGACTGCAGCTCTGGAGGTGACTGGAGGATAAACACATAATGTAACAGCAGAATAGTGACTGCAGCTCTGGAGGATAAGACACGATAACAGCAGAATAGTGACTGCAGCTCTGGAGGTGACTGGAGGATAAACATATCAGCAGAATAGTGGACTGAGCTCTGGAGGTGACTAGAGGATAAGACACGATTGCAACAGCAGAATAGTGACTGCAGCTCTGGAGGTGACTGGAGGATAAGACACGATTTAACAGCAGAATAGTGACTGCAGCTCTGGAGGTGACTGGAGGATAAGACATGATGTAACAGCAGAATAGTGACCGCAGCTCTGGAGGTGACTGGAGGATAAGACCTGATGTAACAGCAGAATAGTGACAGATGTAACAGAGAAATAGTGACTGCAGCTGGGGTGACTGGAGGATAAGACACGATGTAACAGCTAGAATATGTGAGTGCAGTCTGGATGGTGACTGGAGGATAAGACAATGTACAGAGAATAGTGAATGCAGCATGGAGGTAGACTGGAGGATAAACATAATGTAACAGCAGATGTGACTGCAGCTTGGAGTGGACTGGAGGATAAGACAGATGTAACACAAGTATAGTGATGCAGCCTGGAGGTGACTGGAGGATAAGAACGTGTAACAGCGAATAGTGACTGCAGCTCTGGAGGTGACTGGAGGATAAAACATAATGTAACAGCAGAATAGTGAGTGCAGCTCTGGAGGTGACTGGAGGATAAGACACGATGTAACAGCAGAATAGTGACTGCAGCTCTGGAGGTGATGGATGAGATATGAGCACGATAGGTAAACAGCAGAATAGTGACTGCAGCTCTGGAGGTGACTGGAGGATAAGACACGATGTAACAGCAGAATAGTGACTGCAGCTCTGGAGGTGACTGGAGGATAAGACACGATGTAACAGCAGAATAGTGACTGCAGCTCTGGAGGTGATGGAGGATAAGAACATATTAACGAGAATAGTGACTGCAGCTCTGGAGGTGACTGGAGGATAAGACACTGATTAACAGAGAATAGTGACTGCAGCTCTGGAGTGACTGGAGGATAAACATGTAACAGCAGAATGTGATGCAGCTCTGAGTGACAATGTACAAGAAAGGAGTGCAGCTCTGGAGGTGACTGGAGGATAAGACACGATGTAACAGCAGAATAGTGACTGCAGCTCTGAGGTGTGACTGGAGGATAAGACACGATGTAACAGCAGAATAGTGACTGCAGCTCTGGAGGTGTACTGGAGGATAAACATTTAACAGCAGAATAGTGACTGCAGCTCTGGAGGTGACTGGAGGATAAGACACGATGTAACAGGTATGACCGCTCTGTGGGAGGTGCAGTCTTGGATGGTCTGAGACTGGAGGATAATACATGATGTAACAGTAGAATAGTGAGTGCAGCTCTGGAGGTGACTGGAGGATAATACATGATGTAACAGCAGAATTGTGACTGCAGCTCTGGAGGTGACTGAGGATCAGACTGTGTAACCGTTATAGTGACTGCAGCTTCTGGAGGTGACTGGAGATATGACACGATGTACAGCGATAGTGACTGCAGCTCTGGAGGTGACTGGAGGATTAAAACATCTAATGTAACAGCAGATAGTGAGTTGCACTCTGAGGTGCTGAGTAGACACGATGTACAGCGTAGTGATGCAGCTCTGGAGTGATTAGTAGATAAACACTGATGTTAACAGCCAGAATAGTGACTGCGCTCTGAGGTGATTAGTGAGGATAAGACACGATGTACTAGCAGATAGTGACTGCAGTTGAGGTGACTGGAGGATAGACACGTGTACAGCGATAGTGACTGCAGCTCTGGGAAATGTCTGGGGATAAGACATGATGTAACAGCAGAATGTGACTGCAGCTCTGGAGTGACTAGTGTCAATCTTGGCTTTGTCTGGCTGTCATGATGGGTAGTTGTGTAATTTTTTAGCTTTCTCTGTTTTCTGATGTTTTGCTCCCTCTGGGGGTTGTCCCCTAACTTTCTCTTTTCTTGATGTTTTGCCTGGGTTTCTTTTCCTTTGGTGGTTGTCCCTTGACTTTTTTTTCTCTAATGTTTCCCCGGGTGTTGCTCGCTCTGGTGGTCGTCCCATGACTTTCTCTTTTCTCTGACGTTTCGCCCGGGTCTTTTTTCCTCTGCTGGTCATCCCTGACTTTCTCTGATGTTTCACCCGGGTATGCCCCTTTGGGGGGTCATCCCCTGATTCCTCTAATGTTTCACCCGGATGTTGCTCGCTCTGGTGGTTGTTCCCTGACTTTCTTTTTCCTCTGATGTTTCGCCCGGGTGTTGCTCGCTCTGGTGGTCATCCCCTGGCTTTCTCTTTTCTCTGATGTTTTGCCCGGGTGTTGCTCGCTCTGGTGGTCATCTCCTGGCTTTCCCTTTCATCTGATGTTTCACCCAGGTGTTGCTCCCTCTGGTGGTCGTCCCCTGACTTTCTCTTTTCTCTGATGTTTTGCCCGGGTGTTTTTCCTTCTAGGGGTTGTCCCCTGACTTTCTCTGATGTTTCACCCAGGTGTTGCTCCCTCTGGTGGTCGTCCCCTGAATTTCTCTTTCTCTAATGTTTCCCCCGGATGTTGCTCCCTCTGGTGGTCGTCCCCTGAATTTCCCTTTCTCTGATGTTTCACCCAGGGGTTGCTCCTTCTGGTGGTCGTCCCCTGACTTTCCCTTTCTCTGATGTTTCACCCGGGTGTTGCTCCCTCTGGTGGTCGTCCCCTGAATTTCCCTTTCTCTGATGTTTCACCCAGGTGTTGCTCCTTCTGGTGGTCGTCCCCCGACTTTCCCTTTCTCTGATGTCTCACCCAGGTGTTGCTCCCTCTGGTGGTCGTCCCCTGAATTTCCCTTTCTCTGATGTTTCACCCAGGTGTTGCTCCTTCTGGTGGTCGTCCCCTGAATTTCCCTTTCTCTGATGTTTCACCCAGGTGTTGCTCCTTCTGGTGGTCGTCCCTGACTTTCCCTTTCTCTGATGTTTCACCCAGATGTTGCTCCCTCTCCCTCTGGGGATCGTCCTCTGACTTTCTCTGATGTTTCACCTGGGTGTTGCTCCCTCTGGTGGTCGTCCCCTGGCTTTCTCTGATGTTTCACCTGGGTGTTGCTCCCTCTGGTGGTCGTCCCCTGGCTTTCCCTTTCCGCTGTTGTTTCGCCCGGTTGTTGCTCCTCTGGGGATCGTCCTCTGACTTTCTCTCTTTTCTTGCAGATTTCGAGGGTCTCTACCTGCAGCGTCGGCTCCTGAGCTTCGCTCCGGGGGGCTCTGATCTGGGCGGCAGCCTTCCGGGCCTCTCCTTCTCCTCGGCGGTGTCTCTAGCGGCCGTGTCCCCACATTTGCTGCCTTTGGAGCGGTGGGAGGTGATGGAGCCGCCGTCCCTCCAGCCCCGATGTCCCGGCAGCAGCTCTGACAACTCCAAAGCAGCGGCACAACCGGAGGGGGAGAACGCACCAGGACTCTGCAAACCCCGACTGAACAGCTCGCTGCACTATGTGGACAGCAGCTCGTTATCAGAGGATGAGGTCTTCTACAACTGAGCGTCAGCTCCTGGGTCCAGAGGAAGTCAGGAGCCTCAGGAGCAGAACTCTCCTGTCAGCAATACGTTTGTCACTGGAGGAATCGGCCTCAGCCTTATCTCACCGGAACGTGTCATGTGACCCCGTGTCATGTGACCCCCGTGTCATGTGGCCCCCGTGTCATGTGACCCCCGTGTCATGTGGCCCCCGTGTCATGTGGCCCCCGTGTCATGTGACCCCCGTGTCATGTGGCCCCCGTGTCATGTGGCCCCCGTGTCACCGCCGTGTGTCGTCCTGTCAGTGTCTGTGAATGTTGCGGCCTTTTCTGTTACATCTGATAATAAACACAATGATCACAGGAGCAATCCGCACCCACCTGACCGCAGGTATTCACTGCTGAGGTTTTGTCACAATGTAACAGACTGAGAAACATCATGTGACCTAAACAGGACTGGTGACATCTAGTGTGTGTGTTGTGTGCTGCGATGATGGACGGTCCGGTGACAGGCGCTGCGGTGGTGGACGGTCCGGTGACGGGCGCTGCGGTGATGGACGGTCTGATGTGCCTCCCTACAGTTAATGATCTGTGATAGATCAGATTTTGGATAATCGCCTTCCAGCTGTAATAACTGAGGCAGCCCTGACACCGAGTAACGACACCGCAGCTGTGATACAACACTCAATCTCACAGTATAATAATCACACAAGAAATGATACAAAACATTTATCTGTTGTTTGAGCCTCAATCAGAAATGTGACGATCATCAGCAGAGGACGAGGTTATATAGAGGATGTGACTGGCGCTGCCTGCAGTGTAAAGCAGGGGGGAGTTGTAGATTTCACTCCTGTATATTGTATTATTCCAACTATTGAGGCTGGAGATGCCGCACGTAGAAGTGATGTTATAGTGGGCCCCGGCGTTATAGCGGGCCCCGGCGTTATAGAGGACCCCGGCATTATAGCGGACCCCGGCGTTATAGCGGGCCCCGGCGTTATAGTGGGCCCCGGCGTTATAGAGGACCCCGGCATTATAGCGGACCCCGGCATTATAGCGGGCCCCGGCGTTATAGCGGGCCCCGGCGTTATACGGGTTCATCCGCTCTTCAGCCTTTCTATACTGAGTTCTGCCGTTTTCTTGGTGTTTCGGTTCCTTCAGTTTCGGCATCAGGAGGAATCAGAGCAGCTGCTGGGGGTTGTAGTCCGTGTGTAGTGACGAGCGTCCAATCATCACAGCCGGGATCGGCTCCGGGATCTTGAGGTTTCGATCTCCAGCATCATTTCGGATTTGCCAAGTTCTCGATGGCTGCCCTCATCTGAAAGAAGAAATATCCATCAATGTAAACACAGGGGAGAGCCGCCGACCTCACCGCGTCCACAGGGGAGAGCCGCCGACCTCACCGCACCCACGGGGGAGAGTCGCCGACCTCACCGCGTCCACAGGGGAGAGCCGCCGACCTCACCGCACCCACGGGGGAGAGCCGCCGACAGGGGACCGACTCACCGCACCCACGGGGGAGAGCCGCCGACCTCACCGCACCCACGGGGGAGAGCCGCCGACCTCACCGCACCCACGGGGGAGAGCCGCCGACCTCACCGCACCCACGGGGGAGAGCCGCCGACCTCACCGCGTCCACGGGGAGAGCGCCGCCGACCTCACCGCGTCCACGGGGGAGAGCCGCCGACCTCACCGCGTCCACGGGGGAGAGCCGCCGACCTCACCGCGTCCACGGGGGAGAGCCGCCGACCTCACCGCGTCCACGGAAGAGCGCCGCCGACCTCACCGCGTCCACGGGGGAGAGCCGCCGACCTCACCGCGTCCACGGGGAGAGCGCCGAACTCACCACACCCACGGGGGAGAGGCCGCCGACCTCACCGCGTCCACAGGGGGAGAGCCGCCGACCTCACCGCACCCACGGGGGAGAGCCGCCGACCTCACCGCGTCCACGGGGGAGAGCCGCCGACCTCACCGCGTCCACGGGGGAGAGCCGCCGATCTCACCGCGTCCACGGGGGGAGAGCCGCCGACCTCACCGCGTCCACGGGGGAGAGCCGCCGACCTCACCGCGTCCACAGGACTAGCTTTCCTGCTGGTCGGACAGGACGGTGATTTACCTCCTTCCGGGTGACGCAGCCAACGATCTTCCCAAACTCTGTGACGAAGGCGAGCTGGAGGTTCAGGAGCACAAAGAGGTGATGAGCCTGAGGAGGAGGAGGAGGAGGAGGAGGAGGAGGAGAGTTATACAGGTCCGCAGGGGCCGTCACCTTATGTCTGATCTCAGGGGCCCGGCCCTCACCTCGTGTAACGACGTCCACGACGACAGCTGAAACGTCACCGGATCAATGCTGCAGCTGTCAATCAGATTCCCCCGCACGGAGCCTGCGGAGAGCAAATGTCATCAATCACATCCAGAGCCACAGCTGCCTCCTCCCGGGGCCACACTCTACACAATGGGCTCCTACCTCGTGCTCGGGGCCCCTGGTTCAGTGTCTGAGTAGTGTGGGGCCCCTGCAGACTCCTCTTGAGCTTGGGGGCCCTGGTTCACTTTCTATGTGGAGTGTGGCCCCTGGGGTAGCTCTTACCTTGTGCTCGGGGGCCCCTGGCTCTTGGTTGGACTCGTGTGTCTCCAGGAAGCTGATGAGACGACTTCTCTGCACGGTGCCGACCAAGACTCGAGATTCTGCCGGAGGAAACAATCAGAACATTCATTGTGGGGCCACACCGGGCCCCCGACCTGTGACCACCACTCTCAGCATGCAGTGTCAGCACTTGCTGGGAGTTGTAGTCCTGCACCCCCTGCTCGGCTCACGCACCGGTATTGTCCACCACCGGGAACTCGGCGTCGTCTGAAGACGTGATGACCTGCAGCACCTGGTGGAAGCCGGCGTCCCGCGGCAGCAGCTGCAGCTCCGACCTCATGAACTCCTGAGTCTTCACCTTGTAGGAGCTGTGAACGGCAAGGATGGTGGTTACAAGATGGCGGCACCGACCTGTGGTACAACCGCCCCCGCCTCGCTGTGTAACCACCCCGCCCCCGCTGTGTAACCGCCCCCGCCTCGCTGTGTAACCGCCTCCGCCTCGCTGTGTAACCGCCCCACAGTATAACTGCCCCCGCCCCGCTGTGTAACCACCCCCGCCCCGCTGTGTAACCGCCTCCGCCCCGCTGTGTAACCACCCCCGCCCCGCTGTGTAACCGCCCCGCCCCGCTGTGTAACCGCCTCCGCCCCGCTGTGTAACCACCCCCGCCCCGCTGTGTAACCGCCCCCGCCCCGCTGTGTAACCGCCTCCGCCCCGCTGTGTAACCGCCCCCGCCCCGCTGTATAACCGCCCCCGCCCCGCTGTATAACTGCCCCCACCCCGCTGTATAACTGCCCCCACCCCGCTGTATAACTGCCCCCACCCCGCTGTATAACCGCCCCGCCCCACAGTATAACCGCCCCCGCCCCACAGTATAACCGCCCCCGCCCCGCTGTATACCCACCCTCGCCCCACAGTATAACCGCCGTCAGCCCCGCGCTGTAACCACCCCTATCCTACTGTATAACCCTCCTCGCCCCGCTGTGTAACCACCGTCAGCCCTGCGGTGTAACCACCGTCAGCCCTGCGGTGTAACCACCCCCGCCCCGCGGTGTAACCGCCCCTGCCCCTCCGTATAACTGCCCCCGCCCTGCTGTATAACCACACCATTTCCCTGTATAATTGCCCCCATCCCACATTACACCCACCCCCGCCCGCATTATACCCGCCCTGCTGTATAACGCCCCCGCCCCGCGGTGTAACCACCGTCAGCCCCGCTGTATAACTGCCCTCGCCCCGCTGTATAACCCCTCCCCGCCACACTGTATAACCGCACCATTCCCCTGTATAATTGCCCCCACCCGCATTATACCCGCCCCGCTGTATACCCTCCACCTACTTGATCTGGCGGCTGCGGATGCGCGGTAGGTACGGCAGCTTCTTCACGATGATCGTCCCATCGTAGAACGACGGCTGGAACTTCTGGGCGATGGCGTTGGCGATCAGCACCGCGAGGATGACGGGGAGGATGTGCGCGATCTGACCGGTGGCCTCAAACGCCAGCAGCGCCGTAGAGAGCGTGTGCGTCACCGAGCCCGAGTACGCCGCCGCCCCTGAGAGGAGAAGACTGCAGTCACCACCAGAGCTGCAACCAAGCCCGAGTACACCACCGCCCCTGAGAGACTACAGTCACCACCAGAGCTGCAACCGACCCAGAGTACACCACCACCCCGAGAAAAGGCTGCAGTCACCACCAGAGCTGCAACCGACCCCGAGTACACCCGCCGCCCCTGAGAGGAGAAGTACTGCAGTCACCACCAGAGCTGCAACCGACCCCGAGTACAACCGCCGCCCCTGAGAGGAGAAGACTGCAGTCACCACCAGAGCTGCAACCAAGCCCGAGTACACCACCCCCCTGAGAAAACACTGCAGTCACCACCAGAGCTGCAACCGACCCCAAGTTCGACGAAGCCCGAGGGGAGAAAACTGCAGTCACCACCAGAGCTGCAACCAAGCCCGAGTACACGACCGCCCCTGAGAGAAGACTACAGTCACCACCAGAGCTGCAACCGACCCCGAGTACGACGACACCCCTGAGGGGAGAAGACTGCAGTCACCACCAGAGCTGCAACCAAGCCCGAGTACACCACCGCCCAGAGAAAACACTGCAGTCACCACCAGAGCTGCAACCGACCCCGAGTACACCACCACCCCGAGAAAAGGCTGCAGTCACCACCAGAGCTGCAACCGACCCCGAGTACACCGCCGCCCCTGAGAGGAGAAGTACTGCAGTCACCACCAGAGCTGCAACCGACCCCGAGTACACCGCCGCCCCTGAGAGGAGAAGACTGCAGTCACCACCAGAGCTGCAACCAAGCCCGAGTACACCACCGCCCCTGAGAAAACACTGCAGTCACCACCAGAGCTGCAACCGACCCCAAGTTCGACGAAGCCCGAGGGGAGAAAACTGCAGTCACCACCAGAGCTGCAACCAAGCCCGAGTAC
Source organism: Allobates femoralis (assembly GCA_033576535.1). Lineage (NCBI taxonomy): Eukaryota > Metazoa > Chordata > Amphibia > Anura > Aromobatidae > Allobates > Allobates femoralis. The sequence goes on along the minus strand of JARQOC010000009.1, from coordinate 45,848,467 downwards.
ACGACCGCCCCTGAGAGAAGACTACAGTCACCACCAGAGCTGCAACTGACCCCGAGTACGACGACACCCCTGAGGGGAGAAGACTGCAGTCACCACCAGAGCTGCAACCAAGCCCGAGTACACCACCGCCCAGAGAAAACACTGCAGTCACCACCAGAGCTGCAACCGACCCCGAGTACACCACCACCCCGAGAAAAGGCTGCAGTCACCACCAGAGCTGCAACCGACCCCGAGTACACCGCCGCCCCTGAGAGGAGAAGTACTGCAGTCACCACCAGAGCTGCAACCGACCCCGAGTACACCGCCGCCCCTGAGAGGAGAAGACTGCAGTCACCACCAGAGCTGCAACCAGGCCCGAGTACACCACCGCCCCTGAGAAAACACTGCAGTCACCACCAGAGCTGCAACCGACCCCAAGTTCGACGAAGCCCGAGGGGAGAAAACTGCAGTCACCACCAGAGCTGCAACCAAGCCCGAGTACACGACCGCCCCTGAGAGAAGACTACAGTCACCACCAGAGCTGCAACCGACCCCGAGTACGACGACACCCCTGAGGGGAGAAGACTGCAGTCACCACCAGAGCTGCAACCAAGCCCGAGTACGCCACCACCCCTGAGAGAAGACTGCAGTCACCACCAGAGCTGCAATCAACCAAAAGTACGACGACACCCCTGAGGGGAGAAGACTGCAGTTACCACCAGAGCTGCAACTGACCCTGAGTACGCCACCGCCCCTGATAGAAGACTACAGTCACCACCAGAGCTGAAACTGACCCAGAGTACGCCGCTGCCCCGAGAGAAGACTGCAGTTATCACCAGAGCTGCAACCGACCCAGAGTATGCCACCACCCCTGAGAGAAGACTCCAGTCACCACCAGAGCCGCAACCGACCCAGAGTACGCCACCGCCCCTGAGAGAAGACTCCAGTCACCACCAGAGCTGCAACTACCCCTGAGAGAAGACTGCAGTCACCACCAGAGATGCAACCGACCCCAAGTTCGACGAAGCCCGAGGGAGAAGACTGCAGTCACCACCAGAGCTGCAACCAAGCCCGAGTACGCCACCACCCCTGAGAGAAGACTGCAGTCACCACCAGAGCTGCAATCGACCAAAAGTACGACGACACCCCTGAGGGGAGAAGACTGCAGTCACCACCAGAGCTGCAACCAAGCCCGAGTACGCCACCACACCCTGAGAGAAGACTGCAGTCACCACCAGAGCTGCAATCAACCAAAAGTACGACGACACCCCTGAGGGGAGAAGACTGCAGTCACCACCAGAGCTGAAACTGACCCAGAGTACGCCGCTGCCCCCGAAAGAAGACTGCAGTTATCACCAGAGCTGCAACCGACCCAGAGTATGCCACCGCCCCTGAGAGAAGACTCCAGTCACCACCAGAGCTGCAACTGACCCTGAGTATGCCGCCGCCCCTGAGAGGAGACACTGCAGTCACCACCAGAGCTGCAACCGAAGTAGAGAACTGCGACAGCTGCACTGACATCCCATAATGCACTGCAGAAAACGCAGCTTATATAGACCTCAGTATGGAGCCGGATGTATCTCCCACAAAGCACTGCAGAACAACAAACAGCAGGGGGCAACAGTGAGCAGTGAGGAACTGACTGCAAAGAGCAGAATAGTCAGTGCAGCTCTGGAGGTGACTGGAAGATAAGACATGATGTAACAGCAGAATAGTGACTGCAGCTCTGGAGGATAAGACACGATGTAACAGCAGAATAGTGACTGCAGCTCTGGAGGTGACTGGAGGACAAGACATGATGTAACAGCAGAATAGTGCGTGCAGCTCTGAAGGTGACTGGAGGATAAGACACGATATAACAGTAGAATAGTGACTGCAGCTCTGGAGGTGACTGGAAGATAAGACATGATGTAACAGCAGAATAGTGACTGCAGCTCTGGAGGTGACTGGAGGATAAGACATGATGTAACAGCGGAATAGTGACTGCAGCTCTGGTGGTGACTGAAGGATAAGACAATGTAACAGCAGAATAGTGACTGCAGCTCTAGAGGTGACTGGAAGATAAGACATGATGTAACAGCAGAATAGTGAGTGCAGCTCTAGAGGTGACTGGAGGATAAGACATGATGTAACAGCAGAATACTGAGTGCAGCTCTGGGGGTGACTGGAGGATAAGACACAATGTAACAGCAGAATAGTGAGTGCAGCTCTGGGGGTGACTGGAGGATAAGACACGATGTAACAGCAGAATAGTGAGTGCAGCTCTGGGGGTGACTGGAGGATAAGACACAATGTAACAGCAGAATAGTGACTGCAGCTCTAGAGGTGACTGGAAGATAAGAACATGATGTAACAGCAGAATAGTGAGTGCAGCTCTAGAGGTGACTGGAGGATAAGACATGATGTAACAGCAGAATACTGAGTGCAGCTCTGGGGGTGACTGGAGGATAAGACACAATGTAACAGCAGAATACTGAGTGCAGCTCTGGGGGTGACTGGAGGATAAGACACGATGTAACAGCAGAATAGTGAGTGCAGCTCTGGGGGTGACTGGAGGATAAGACACAATGTAACAGCAGAATAGTGAGTGCAGCTCTGGAGGTGACTGGAGGATAAGACCTGATGTAACAGCAGAATAGTGAGTGCAGCTCTGGAGGTGACTGGAAGATAAGACATGATGTAACAGCAGGATAGTGAGTGCAGCTCTGGAGGTGACTGGAGGATAAGACATGATGTAACAGCAGGATAGTGAGTGCAGCTCTGGAGGTGACTGGAGGATAAGACATGATGTAACAGCAGAATAGTGAGTGCAGCTCTGGAGGTGACTGGAGGATAAGACACGATGTAATAGCAGAATAGTGACTGCAGCTCTGGAGGTGACTGGAGGATAAGACACAATGTAACAGCAGAATAGTGAGTGCAGCTCTGGGGGTGACTGGAGGATAAGACACGATGTAACAGCAGAATAGTGAGTGCAGCTCTGGGGGTGACTGGAGGATAAGACACAATGTAACAGCAGAATAGTGAGTGCAGCTCTGGAGGTGACTGGAGGATAAGACCTGATGTAACAGCAGAATAGTGAGTGCATCTCTGGAGGATCAGACACAATGTAACAGCAGAATAGTGAGTGCAGCTCTGAGGGTGACTGGAGGACAAGACCTGATGTAACAGCAGAATAGTGACTGCAGCTCTGGGGGTGACTGGAGGATAAGACCTGATGTAACAGCAGAATAGTGAGTATATATACTGGGGGTATATATACTGTATATAAGCCTCACCTGCCAGGGCGTATCCTCCAGGGATGATGGGGTTAACGACGCCATCAGAGGTGATTCCATCGGGGAATATATACGCTATTGTCTCTCCCACCAATCGTCCGATGGCGGCTCCTGCGGATGATGAGACACAGAGGATGATGGTGGTCGTCTCCGGCAGCGTTTCCTCCGGAGCTGCGCTCACCGTATATGAAGACCGGCATGAAGTACCCGGCGGGCAGCGGCAGCGTGGTGGCGAGGATGAACATCCAGAACTGGAGAAAGGAGGAGAGCATGAATATTCATTCATCACTGACACATGACAGCATGGGCGGAGCTTCCAGCATACTGGCCCCGCCCATCACTGCGCCGGTGACGCACCTTCATGATGATGAAGAACGCCAACGTCCCGAAGATGGAGAAGTGAGGATGCGCCCACTCCAGCCACAGGTTATCGGGGTCCACGGGGCCCGAGGACGAAGCATTCTGGGCGAGGGTCCACCAGGTGCGATTATCAAAGAGGGATACCAGGAGCTCCTTCATAGAGAGCTGAGGACGGCGGGAGAGGGTGAGCCAGCGGGACAGGGGCCCCCAGAGGATAGACAGGGGCCCCCAGAGGATAGACAGGGGCCCCCGAGGATAGACAGTGGGACAGGGGCCCCCAGCGGATAGACAGCAAGACAGGGGCCCCCAGAAGATAGACAGGGGCCCTCGAGGATAGACAGCGGGACAGGGGCCACCAGCGCATAAACCTCAGGGAAGACAGAGGACACTGACCCGTGATGCCAGGAACTGTCCAAGGAAATCCGGAAATGTTATAGAGGCCAAGAGGAGACCGACCAACGCCGAGTACAGAGGCTTCCTGCAAGAGAGAGGCTCTACTATACATACTGACATCATATACTCCAGTCACCTCCAGAACTGCACTCACTATTCTGCTGTTACATCATGTCTTATCCTCCAGTCACCTCCAGAGCTGCACTCACTATTCTGCTGTTACATCAGGTCTTATCCTCCAGTCACCTCCAGAGCTGCACTCACCATTCTGCTGTTACATCGTGTCTTATCCTCCAGTCACCTCCAGAGCTGCAGTCACTATTCTGCTGTTACATCATGTCTTATCCTCCAGTCACCTCCAGAGCTGCACTCACTATTCTGCTGTTATATCATGTCTTATCCTCCAGTTACCTCCAGAGCTGCAGTCACTATTCTACCATTACATCATGTCTTATCCTCCAGTCACCTCCAGAGCTGCAGTCACTATTCTACCATTACATCATGTCTTATCCTCCAGTCACCTCCAGAGCTGCACTCACTATTCTGCTGTTACATCATGTCTTATCCTCCAGTCACCTCCAGAGCTGCAGTCACTATTCTGCTGTTACATCATGTCTTATCCTCCAGTCACACCCAGAGCTGCACTCACTATTCTGCTGTTACATCATGTCTTATCCTCCAGTCACACCCAGAGCTACACTCACTATTCTGCTGTTACATCGTTTCTTATCCTCCAGTCACCTCCAGAGCTGCAGTCACTATTCTACCATTACATCATGTCTTATCCTCCAGTCACCTCCAGAGCTGCACTCACTATTCTGCTGTTACATCGTGTCTTATCCTCCAGTCACTTCCAGAGCTGCAGTCACTATTCTGCTGTTACATCATGTCTTATCCACCAGTCACACCCAGAGCTGCAGTCACTATTCTGCTGTTGCATTGTGTCTTATCCTCCAGTCACCTCCAGAGCTGCACTCACTATCCTGCTGTTACATCGTGTCTTATCCTCCAGTCACCTCCAGAGCTGCACTCACTATTCTGCTGTTACATCATGTCTTATCCTCCAGTCACCTCCAGAGCTGCACTCACTATTCTGCTGTTACATCGTGTCTTATCCTCCAGTTACCTCCAGAGCTGCAGTCACTATTCTACCATTACATCATGTCTTATCCTCCAGTCACCTCCAGAGCTGCACTCACTATTCTGCTGTTACATCATGTCTTATCCTCCAGTCACCTCCAGAGCTGCAGTCACTATTCTGCTGTTACATCATGTCTTATCCTCCAGTCACACCCAGAGCTGCACTCACTATTCTGCTGTTACATCATGTCTTATCCTCCAGTCACCTCCAGAGCTGCACTCACTATTCTGCTGTTACATCATGTCTTATCCTCCAGTCACACCCAGAGCTGCACTCACTATTCTGCTGTTACATCGTTTCTTATCCTCCAGTCACCTCCAGAGCTGCAGTCACTATTCTACCATTACATCATGTCTTATCCTCCAGTCACCTCCAGAGCTGCACTCACTATTCTGCTGTTACATCGTGTCTTATCCTCCAGTCACTTCCAGAGCTGCAGTCACTATTCTGCTGTTACATCATGTCTTATCCACCAGTCACACCCAGAGCTGCAGTCACTATTCTGCTGTTGCATTGTGTCTTATCCTCCAGTCACCTCCAGAGCTGCAGTCACACTTACTCGTTGGCCAGTATCTTGCTGGTGTATGGATTCCTCCTAACGTAGCCCAGGAGCCAGCGCTGGCAGAACAGGTAGGCACAGCTCACCACCCCGCAGATCACCCTGTGACAGGAGCAGAGGACAGAGGAGTCTGGAGAGAGAAGAGGACAGAGGAGTGCGGAGAGAGAAGAGGACAGAGGAGTGCGGAGAGAGAAGAGGACAGAGGAGTGCGGAGAGACAAGAGGACAGAGGAGTGGGGAGAGACAAGAGGACAGAGGAGTGTGGGAGAGAGAAGAGGAGGACAGAGGAGTGTGGAGAGAGAAGAGGAGGACAGAGGAGTGCGGAGAGAGAAGAGGACAGAGGAGTGCGGAGAGAGGAGGACAGAGGAGTGTGGAGAGACGAGGACCGAGGAGTCTGGAGAGAGAAGAGGACAGAGGAGTGTGGAGAGAGAAGAGGACAGAGGAGTCTGGAGAGAGAAGAGGACAGAGGAGTGTGGAGAGAGAGGAGGACAGAGGAGTGTGGAGAGAGAAGAGGAGGACAGAGGAGTCTGGAGAGAGAAGAGGACAGAGGAGTGTGGAGAGAGAAGAGGACAGAGGAGTCTGGAGAGAGAAGAGGACAGAGGAGTCTGGAGAGAGAAGAGGACAGAGGAGTCTGGAGAGAGAAGAGGACAGAGGAGTGTGGAGAGAGAGGAGGACAGAGGAGTGTGGAGAGAGAAGAGGAGGACAGAGGAGTGTGGAGAGAGAAGAGGAGGACAGAGGAGTGTGGAGAGAGAAGAGGAGGACAGAGGAGTGCGGAGAGAGAAGAGGACAGAGGAGTGCGGAGAGAGGAGGACAGAGGAGTGTGGAGAGATGAGGACGAGGAGTCTGGAGAGAGAAGAGGACAGAGGAGTGTGGAAAGAGAAGAGGACAGAGGAGTCTGGAGAGACAAGAGGACAGAGGAGTGTGGAGAGAGAAGAGGACAGAGGAGTCTGGAGAGAGAAGAGGACAGAGGAGTGTGGAGAGAAGAGGACAGAGTGCGAAGACAAGAGACAGAGGAGTGCGGAGAGACAAGAGGACAGAGGAGTGTGGAGAGAGAAGAGGAGGACAGAGGAGTGTGGAGAGAGAAGAGGAGGACAGAGGAGTCTGGAGAGAGAAGAGGACAGAGGAGTGTGGAGAGAGGAGGACAGAGGAGTGTGGAGAGAGAGGAGGACGTTGATCATAGTCACAGATCAGCCGCGGCGTCGCTCGTCCTCACCCGAGGATCATGTAGAAGAAAGTCTCCGGGAGATCGAAGGGAAACGAGATCTTAAAGTTGGTTTTGAAGACGGCAGAGATCGTCTCTAGGAGAAAAGAAACAGTCAATGTACATTCAGCCTCCGTCCTCCGCTCCTGGCCTCCGTTGACCCTGCCCTCCGCTCCAGGCCTCTGCTCCCAGCCTCCGCTGATGTTATCCTCCACTCCCCGCCCCGCTGACCCTGTCCTCTGCTCCCAGCCTCGCTGACCCTGTCCTCTGCTCCCGGCCTCCGCTGACCCTGTCCTCTGCTCCCGGCCTCCGCTGACCCTGTCCTCTGCTCCCGGCCTCCGCTGACCCTGTCCTCTGCTCCCGACCCCCGCTGACCCTGTCCTCTGCTCCCGGCCCCCGCTGACCCTGTCCTCTGCTCCCGGCCCCCGCTGACCCTGTCCTCTCTCCCGGCCTCCGCTGACCCTGTCCTCCGCACTGTCTTGGCGTTACCTTGCTCGCTGTTGAATACGGCTAAAAGACGGAACATAAAAGCTCCACAAGTCGCAGCGAAGAATCCGCGCCAATAATTCCGGACGGCAAAGTGTGATGACATCACCTCCACGCTGAAGAGGACGCCTGCGGAGGTCAGAGGTCACCGACGCCATCATTAATGGATCAGGAATGAGGATACGGAGACGAGGTGACATCACCTACCGCTAATGGGGGCCCCAAATACCGTGGAGACGCCAACGGCCGCCGCCGCCACCAACATCTCGTGCTCCTTACTCTTGTTCTGAGGAGATAACGGCAGGATGAGGACGGATCGGGGGTGTGTGACCCCAAACAGGGAGGACGCAGCACTGCCCCCTGCTGGACACAACGGAGGACGGGGATACAGACCTCATAGTGTCCGGTGACCGACGTCCTCATCCGTCCCAGGTACGCAGCGATCATACTGGACAGATGGACAAAGGGACCCTGGAAGGACAGGACGGGATCAGCTCTGTATGGGGCACAGCCCACCCGACACACTGGGGGCCCCCCCTATACAGGGCCCAGCACTCACCACTTTCCCCAGGAACATGCTGCTGCCGGCCGCCAGGGTGCAGGTCAGACCCACCACCTTGGCCCCGAAGTTCTTGATGGTCAGATATTCCTCCAGGATCACCCCGGTGAGGATCGTCTTCAGCTCCGGGATCCCTGAGCCTGTGGATACACACAAATATGGCCACAGCACGCCCTCACCTCATCCTCTACATCCCTTCTGAGCTCATATACTCACCTGCCCCCCACACTGGGTATAAGCTCCACCCTCCGCCCTGTTGTCATGGTCACAATCTCTACATTGTAGCAGTTTGCGTTTCCTAATTCCACAACAATTAAAAAGTCAAGCTCCTCCCATTATATTAAGATCAGGTCATGTGATACTAAAGCTCCTCCCACTGCTACCATGATCAGGTCATGTGATACCAAAAGCTCCTCCCACTGATAGTACGATCAGGTCATGTGATACCAAAGCTCCTCTGTTGTGAATTCTGCTTGTGGCCTCCCTCCTGTGGTTGTGGCTGGTAATGCAGTTGATCCTGTTTTGCACTCTTGGTCAGGTGAATTGGATAATTGCAATTCTGACTGGGGTATGTAGGTTTGCAGGATTTCCTCAGTACTCGCCAGTTGTCAATGTTCCTGGAGGTGTTTCACCTCTGCCTGGTCTCTCCTGCCCTGCTGGAAGACTTTCAAGCTAAGTGTATGGTTTAGTCTTTCTGTGGCACACATGCTGTGTGCTTAGTTCTGAAATGGTCTATTTCTGCTCAGAGTGCATGCTGTGTTAACTTGCTCTCTGTTAGGAAGTTTTCTTCCTAGGATTTTTGTGGTATTCATTTCTTATGAGCTTGTTCAGCTTTTTGTGTCAGTATACATATATTGAGAATTGTAGGATTCACAGGAGGTTTGCAGATATAGAGGGCGCAGAGTCTTGAGTAGACTCAGGGGTATTTTTGTATTATCTGCTGTGGATATTTTTGAAGGGATTTTATACTGACGTTAATAGTGTTCTGTCCTTTTCCTCTTACTCACAGTCAATATTTGTGGGGGGCTTTCTATCCTTTTGGGGTTCTGCTCTGGGGCATGATAGAATTCCTGTTTCCCTCTTTAGGGGTAGCTAGTTCCCCGGCCGTGTTGAGGTGTCTAGGGTCTGGTTAGTCACATCCCACGGCTACTTCTAGTTGCGGTGTTAGGTCAGGATCTGCAGTCAGTACAGGTACCACTTAATCCTGTGAAACATTCATGCGGCTCCAAGGTCGCCGGATCATAACACTCCTCCCACTTATAGTACAATCAGGTCATGTGATATCAAAGCTCCTCCCACTTATAGTACAATCAGGTCATGTGATATCAAAGCTCCTCCCAAGAGAGGGAACATTTGCATAACGGCTGCAGGCAGTGATGCATGATGGGAAATAACTAATGAATGATAGCTCTTACCCCCGGAGTGCGGGGTGATACTCTGAGCGAAGCCGGTGGAGAAGGCGACCAGAGCGACGGGGTACACGACCCAGGAGAGGTATCTGAGCAGGCCGAAGTCCCCGAGCTCCTGCTGGAGCCACCGATGAGCTGTGGGGAGACACGAAGGGTCACGTATGAGGCACAGAGGGGCCCTGGGCCCTAAATATAAGAGTCTGTTACCATTCAGTAATCTGGAGACAGTGAAGTCCATGGTGAAGCTGATGAGCGCCATGATGACGCCCAGAGCAAAGAGGAAATACCAGTCATCACCCACGCGGAACAGGATGCCCTTCACCCCCTGGAGGAACGCTGCCGGAGAAAAGACAACGGGCATCATGGGGGATCTGTGTCTGTGGGGACATCATACTGTGTGTGGGGGGAATGTACTGTGAGGACATCATACTATGTGTGGGGGAATGTACTGTGAGGACATCATACTGTGTGTGGGGGGAATGTACTGTGAGGTCATCATACTGTGTGTGGGGGGGAATGTACTGTGAGGACATCATACTACGTGTGGGGGAATGTACTGTGAGGACATCATACTGTGTGTGGGGGAATGTACTGTGGGGACATCATACTGTGTGGGGGGAATGTACTGTGGGGACATCATACTGTGTGTGGGGGGAATGTACTGTGGGGACATCATACTGTGTGGGGGGGAATGTACTGTGGGGACATCATACTGTGTGGGGGGGAATGTACTGTGGGGACATCATACTGTGTGGGGGGAATGTACTGTGGGGGGGAATGTACTGTGGGGACGTCATACTGTGTGGGGGGGAATGTACTGTGGGGACGTCATACTGTGTGGGGGGGAATGTACTGTGGGGACGTCATACTGTGTGTGGGGGGGAATGTACTGTGGGGGGGAATGTACTGTGGGGACGTCATACTGTGTGGGGGGGGAATGTACTGTGGGGACATCATACTGTGTGTGGAGGGAATGTACTGTGAGGACATCATACTGTGTGTGGGGGGAATGTACTGTGAGGACATCATACTGTGTGTGGGGGGAATGTACTGTGAGGACATCATACTGTGTGGGGGGGGAATGTACTGTGGGGACATCATACTGTGTGTGGGGGAATGTACTGTGGGGACATCATACTGTGTGTGGGGGGAATGTACAGTGAGGACATCATACTGCGTGTGGGGGGAATGTACTGTGAGGACATCATACTGTGTGTGGGGGGATTGTACTGTGAGGACATTATACTGCGTGTTGGGGGAATGTACTGTGAGGACATCATACTGTGTGTGGGGGGAATGTACTGTGAGGACATCATACTGTGTGGGGAATGTACTGTGAGGACATCATACTGTGTGTGGGGGAATGTACTGTGAGGACATCATACTGTGTGTGGGGGAATGTACTGTGAGGACATTATACTGTGTGGGGGAATGTACTGTGAGGACATTATACTGCGTGTTGGGGGAATGTACTGTGAGGACATCATACTGTGTGTGGGGGAATGTACTGTGAGGACATTATACTGTGTGTGGGGGAATGTACTGTGAGGACATTATACTGCGTGTTGGGGGAATGTACTGTGAGGACATCATACTGTGTGTGGGGGAATGTACTGTGGGGACATTATACTGTGTGTGGGGGGAATGTACTGTGAGGACATCATACTGTGTGTGGGGGGAATGTACTGTGAGGACATCATACTGTGTGTGGGGGGGAATGTACTGTGAGGACATCATACTGTGTGTGGGGGGGAATGTACTGTGAGGACATTATACTGTGTGTGGGGGGAATGTACTGTGAGGACATCATACTGTGTGTGGGGGGAATGTACTGTGAGGACATCATACTGTGTGGGGGGAATGTACAGTGAGGACATCATACTGTGTGTGGGGGGAATGTACTGTGAGGACATTATACTGCGTGTTGGGGAATGTACTGTGGGGACATCATACTGTGTGTGGGGAATGTACTGTGAGGACATCATACTGTGTGTGGGGGGGAATGTACTGTGAGGACATCATACTGTGGTGGGGGGGAATGTACTGTGAGGACATCATACTGTGTGTGGGGGGAATGTACTGTGAGGACATCATACTGTGTGTGGGGGGAATGTACTGTGAGGACATCATACTGTGTGTGGGGGGAATGTACTGTGTTCTCACCTTTCATTGTCCTCCGCGTTCTCGGGAAAGGCCTCAGCACATCTTTCCTTGCCAGCAGTTTCTCCTCCGTTTCCCCCTGTTCAATTACCAAAGACTCCATGATTCTGGACACTTCAAGGGCCACAAGTTATAATGAAGTCATAGAGGGCCAATAATAAGATATTCAGAAGAGTCAGAGGTTACAGGATGAGGCCTCCTATAGATTGTGAGCTCTTGGGATCAGCGACTTTATGTCTTCTTTGCTTTACATCTTTGAAGTAATTGCAGAAATAGTAAAAAATCACCTAAGAAAAAAAATGAATAGACGAATACAGTAATATAATACAGGACAGGAGAAGTGGTACTGTGCAGTGTATATATACAGAATAATACAGATACTGAGGATTACACCCAGTATACAGGACAGGAGAAGTGGTACTGTGCAGTGTATATATACAGAGTAATACAGATACTGAGGATTATACCCAGTATACAGGACAGGAGAAGTGGTACTGTGCAGTGTATATATACAGAATAATACAGATACTGAGGATTACACCCAGTATACAGGACAGGAGAAGTGGTACTGTGCAGTGTATATATACAGAGTAATAAGATACTGAGGATTACACCCAGTATACAGGACAGGAGAAGTGGTACTGTGCAGTGTATATATACAGAATAATACAGATACTGAGGATTACACCCAGTATACAGGACAGGAGAAGTGGTACTGTGCAGTGTATATATACAGGATAATACAGGTACTGAGGATTACACCCAGTATACAGGACAGGAGAAGTGGTACTGTGCAGTGTAATATATACAGGATAATACAGGTACTGAGGATTACACCCAGTATACAGGACAGGAGAAGTGGTACTGTGCAGTGTATATATAGAGAATAATACAGATACTGAGGATTACACCCAGTATACAGGACAGAGAAGTGGTACTGTGCAGTGTATATATATACAGAATAATACAGATACTGAGGATTACACCCAGTATACAGGACAGGAGAAGTGGTACTGTGCAGTGTATATATACAGAATAATACAGATACTGAGGAATTACACCCAGTGTACAGGACAGGAGAAGTGGTACTGTGCAGTGTATATATACAGAATAATACAGATACTGAGGATTACACCCAGTGTACAGGACAGGAGAAGTGGTACTGTGCAGTGTATATATACAGAATAATACAGATACTGAGGATTACACCCAGTATACAGGACAGGAGAAGTGGTACTGTGCAGTGTATATATACAGAATAATACAGATACTGTGGATTACACCCAGTATACAGGACAGGAGAAGTGGTACTGTGCAGTGTATATATACAGAATAATACAGATGCTGAGGATTACACCCAGTATACAGGACAGGAGAAGTGGTACTGTGCAGTGTATATATACAGAATAATACAGACACTGAGGATTACACCCAGTATACAGGACAGGAGAAGTGGTACTGTGCAGGGTATATATACAGAATAATACAGATACTGAGGATTACACCCAGTATACAGGACAGGAGAAGTACTGTGCAGTGTATATATACAGAATAATACAGATACTGAGGATTACACCCTGTATACAGGACAGGAGAAGTGGTACTGTGCAGAGTATATATACAGAATTATACAGATACTGAGGATTACACCCAGTATACAGGACAGGAGAAGTGGTACTGTGCAGTGTATATATATAGAATAATACAGATACTGAGGATTACACCCAGTATACAGGACAGGAGAAGTGGTACTGTGCAGTGTATATATATAGAATAATACAGATACTGAGGATTACACCCAGTATACAGGACAGGAGAAGTGGTACTGTGCAGTGTATATATACAGAATAATACAGATACTGAGGATTACACCCAGTATACAGGACAGGAGAAGTGGTACTGTGCAGTGTATATATACAGAATAATACAGACACTGGGGATTACACCCAGCATACAGGACAGGAGAAGTGGTACTGTGCAGTGTATATATACAGAATAATACAGATACTGAGGATTACACCCAGTGTACAGGACAGGAGAAGTGGTACTGTGCAGTGTATATATACAGGATAATACAGATACTGAGGATTACACCCAGTATACAGGACAGGAGAAGTGGCACTGTACAGTGTATATATACAGAATAATACAGATACTGAGGATTACACCCAGTATACAGGACAGGAGAAGTGGTGCTGTGCAGTGTATATATACAGAATAATACAGATACTGAGGATTACACCCAGTATACAGGACAGGAGAAGTGGTACTGTGCAGTGTATATACAGAATAATACAGATACTGAGGATTACACCCAGTATACAGGGCAGGAGAAGTGGTACTGTGCAGTGTATATATACAGAATAATACAGATACTGAGGATTACACCCAGTATACAGGACAGGAGAAGTGGTACTGTGCAGTGTATATATACAGAATAATACAGACACTGGGGATTACACCCAGTATACAGGACAGGAGAAGTGGTACTGTGCAGTGTATATACAGAATAATACAGATACTGAGGATTACACCCAGTATACAGGGCAGGAGAAGTGGTACTGTGCAGTGTATATATACAGAATAATACAGATACTGAGGATTACACCCAGTATACAGGACAGGAGAAGTGGTGCTGTGCAGTGTATATATACAGAATAATACAGATACTGAGGATTACACCCAGTATACAGGACAGGAGAAGTGGTACTGTGCAGTGTATATATACAGAATAATACAGACACTGGGGATTACACCCAGTATACAGGACAGGAGAAGTGGTACTGTGCAGTGTATATACAGAATAATACAGATACTGAGGATTACACCCAGTATACAGGGCAGGAGAAGTGGTACTGTGCAGTGTATATATACAGAATAATACAGATACTGAGGATTACACCCAGTATACAGGACAGGAGAAGTGGTGCTGTGCAGTGTATATATACAGAATAATACAGATACTGAGGATTACACCCAGTATACAGGACAGGAGAAGTGGTACTGTGCAGTGTATATATACAGAATAATACATACACTGAGGATTACACCCAGTATACAGGACAGGAGAAGTGGTACTGTGCAGTGTATATATACAGAATAATACAGATACTGAGGATTACACCCAGTATACAGGACAGGAGAAGTGGTGCTGTGCAGTGTGTGTGTATACAGAATAATACAGATACTGAGGATTACACCCAGTATACAGGACAGGAGAAGTGGTACTGTGCAGTGTATATATACAGAATAATACAGACACTGGGGATTACACCCAGTATACAGGACAGGAGAAGTGGTACTGTGCAGTGTATATACATGACAAGAGTTGTAGTCCTGTGTAGTGTGTGTATGTATATATACGGTGTGGGCTTTGTCCCTGTGAAGGTCAGTGTTCTCAGACTTGGTGTCACTGTCTCGGTATCTGATCTCCCTCCGTCATCACCTGTTTTATCGTCGTTCTTCCATTAATCTGACACATTCTTCTTCTTGCTTCATTCTATTAATATTCTCTGGACAGTGATAACACGAGGAGCTCTGGAGAGCAGTGACTCCTCTATAACCAGACATGAATGGAAATATCTGCCCCCGGGGATGGAGGGATGTGGCGCCCCCTGTGGACATATGATGTCATTGCAGCTGATCTTGAGTTACACCTCATACACAGGGTCCTCTCCCCCCTGTAACTATATGTATCACCTTGTATGTCTTCCTTCTCATGTACAAGAACATGGAGTTAATGGAGCTCTATATATAAATAACAATACACCAGTCAGATCCAGAGCTGTAATCATAATTCTGCTGTATTAGAGCATCTCACGCTATTTATGAAGGACGTCTGACAGAGGAGTGATCACTTGTGCCCCTTTAACCCTTGTTTGGTGTCATGGGGTTCAGTGTGACCCCAGGCAGATAATAGCCCCCCCCATGGTTCAGGACTCACCGGTGCAGGTTGTGTCCAGGTGATGTGTGATGCTGCCTGTGAGGGACTGCGGGCTCCTGCCCCGATGCCTCCTCCTCCTCCTCCTCCTCCTCCTCCTCCTCCTGGCATTACCTGCACCCCCCCCCGCCCCTCTCCAGGTTTATTCACAATATTACTACGTCCTTGAGAATTCAGGTGGAACCGGCCCCGAGGACAATTCCTGAGCAGTCACCTTCATCCGCAGCAGGAGGGGCCCTAACCTCACTACGGGGGAAACAGGGGTCTGAGAACTGGGACCCCGACCCCAGATTGTGGGAATAAACAGGAGCACTGACCCTCCCCATTATAGAACCATAGAATGGTGGAATGAAGGGGCCTCCGGGGTCATCGTGTGAAGGGCCCTCCCGGGTCACCGTGTGAAGGGACCTCCCGGGTCACCGTGTGAAGGGCCCTCCCGGGTCACCGTGTGAAGGGCCCTCCCGGGTCACCGTGTGATGGGCCCTCCCGGGTCACCGTGTGAAGGGACCTCCCGGGTCACCGTGTGAAGGGACCTCCCGGGTCACCGTGTGAAGGGACCTCCCGGGTCACCGTGTGAAGGGACCTCCGGGGTCACCGTGTGAAGGGACCTCCCGGGTCACCGTGTGAAGGGACCTCCCGGGTCACCGTGTGAAGGGACCTCCCGGGTCACCGTGTGATGGGACCTCCCAGGTCACCGTGTGAAGGGACCTCCCCGGGTCATCATGTGAAGGGCCCTCCTCAGTCATCATGTGAAGGGACCTCCCGGGTCACCGTGTGAAGGGACCTCCCGGGTCACCGTGTGAAGAGACCTCCCGGGTCACCGTGTGAAGGGACCTCCCGGGTCACCGTGTGAAGGGACCTCCCGGTCACCGTGTGAAGGGACCTCCCGGGTCACCGTGTGAAGAGACCTCCCGGGTCACCGTGTGATGGGACCTCCCGGGTCACCGTGTGAAGAGACCTCCCGGGTCACCGTGTGAAGGGACCTCCCGGGTCACCGTGTGATGGGACCTCCGGGGTCACCGTGTGAAGAGACCTCCCGGGTCACCGTGTGAAGGGACCTCCCGGGTCACCGTGTGAAGGGACCTCCCGGTCACCGTGTGAAGGGACCTCCCGGGTCACCGTGTGAAGGGACCTCCCGGGTCACCGTGTGAAGGGACCTCCCGGGTCATCATGTGAAGGGACCTCCCGGGTCACCGTGTGAAGGGCCCTCCTCAGTCATCATGTGAAGGGACCTCCCGGGTCATCTGGTCCAGCCCCTGTGTGTAGACTCCATTGAAGGAGAACTCGCCACCTCTCGTGGTCACCTGTTTCACTCGTTGATCGCCCTCACTACACAGTATACAGATGAGATCTGACCACAGAGGAGTAGAGGATAATGACTGGACACAGTATACAGATGAGGTCTGACCACAGAGGAGTAGAGGATAATGACTGGACACAGTATACAGATGAGGTCTGAACACACAGGAGTAGAGGAGGATAATGACTGGACACAGTATACAGATGAGGTCTGACCACAGAGGAGTAGAGGAGGATAATGACTGGACACAGTATACAGATGAGGTCTGACCACAGAGGAGTAGAGGATAATGACTGGACACAGTATACAGATGAGGTCTGACCACAGAGGAGTAGAGGAGGATAATGACTGGACACAGTATACAGATGAGGTCTGACCACAGAGGAGTAGAGGATAATGACTGGACACAGTATACAGATAAGGTCTGACCACAGAGGAGTAGAGGAGGATAATGACTGGACACAGTATACAGATGAGGTCTGACCACAGAGGAGTAGAGGAGGATAATGACTGGACACAGTATACAGATGAGATCTGACCACAGAGGAGTAGAGGATAATGACTGGACACAGTATACAGATGAGATCTGACCACAGAGGAGTAGAGGAGGATAATGACTGGACACAGTATACAGATGAGGTCTGATCACAGAGGATAGAGGATAATGACTGGACACAGTATACAGATGAGGTCTGAACACACAGGAGTAGAGGAGGATAATGACTGGACACAGTATACAGATGAGGTCTGACCACAGAGGAGTAGAGGAGGATAATGACTGGACACAGTATACAGATGAGGTCTGACCACAGAGGAGTAGAGGATAATGACTGGACACAGTATACAGATGAGGTCTGACCACAGAGGAGTAGAGGAGGATAATGACTGGACACAGTATACAGATGAGGTCTGACCACAGAGGAGTAGAGGATAATGACTGGACACAGTATACAGATGAGGACTGACCACAGAGGAGTAGAGGATAATGACTGGACACAGTATACAGATGAGATCTGACCACAGAGGAGTAGAGGATAATGACTGGACACAGTATACAGATGAGATCTGACCACAGAGGAGTAGAGGAGGATAATGACTGGACACAGTATACAGATGAGGTCTGATCACAGAGGATAGAGGATAATGACTGGACACAGTATACAGATGAGGTCTGAACACACACAGGAGTAGAGGAGGATAATGACTGGACACAGTATACAGATGATGGTCTGACCACAGAGGAGTAAGGAGGATAATGACTGGACACAGTATACAGATGAGGTCTGACCACAGAGGAGTAGAGGATAATGACTGGACACAGTATACAGATAAGGTCTGACCACAGAGGAGTAGAGGAGGATAATGACTGGACACAGTATACAGATGAGGTCTGACCACAGAGGAGTAGAGGAGGATAGTGACTGCACACAGTATACAGATGAGGTCTGACCACAGAGGAGTAGAGGATAATGACTGGACACAGTATACAGATGAGGTCTGACCACAGAGGAGTAGAGGAGGATAATGACTGGACACAGTATACAGATGAGATCTGACCACAGAGGAGTAGAGGAGGATAATGACTGGACACAGTATACAGATGAGGTCTGAACACAGAGGAGTAGAGGATAATGACTGGACACAGTATACAGATGAGGTCTGAACACAGAGGAGTAGAGGAGGATAATGACTGGACACAGTATACAGATAAGGTCTGACCACAGAGGAGTAGAGGAGGATAATGACTGGACACAGTATACAGATGAGGTCTGGCCACAGAGGAGTAGAGGAGGATAATGACTGGACACAGTATACAGATGAGGTCTGACCACAGAGGAGTAGAGGAGGATAGTGACTGCACACAGTATACAGATGAGGTCTGACCACAGAGGAGTAGAGGATAATGACTGGACACAGTATACAGATGAGGACTGACCACAGAGGAGTAGAGGATAATGACTGGACACAGGATACAGATGAGGTCTGACCACAGAGGAGTAGAGGAGGATGATCACTGGACACAGTATACAGATGAGGTCTGACCACAGAGGAGTAGAGGATAATGACTGGACACAGTATACAGATGAGGTCTGACTACAGGGAGTAGAGGAGGATAATGACTGGACACAGTATACAGATGAGGTCTGACCACAGAGGAGTAGAGGAGGATAATGACTGGACACAGTATACAGATGAGGTCTGACCACAGAGGAGTAGAGGATAATGACTGGACACAGTATACAGATGAGGTCTGACCACAGAGAGTAGAGGAGGATAATGACTGGACACAGTATACAGATGAGGTCTGACCACAGAGGAGTAGAGGAGGATAATGACTGGACACAGTATACAGATGAGGTCTGACCACAGAGGAGTAGAGGAGGATAATGACTGGACACAGTATACAGATGAGGTCTGACCACAGAGGAGAGGAGGATATGACTGACACAGTATACAGATGAGGTCTGACCACAGAGAGTAAGATAATGACTGGACACAGTATACAGATGAGGTCTGACCACAGAGGAGTAGAGAGGATAATGACTGGACACAGTATACAGATGAGTCTGACACAGAGGAGTAGAGGAGGATAATGACTGGACACAGTATACAGATGAGGTCTGACACAGAGGAGTAGAGGATAATGACTGGACACAGTATACAGATGAGTCTGAACACAGAGGAGTAGAGGAGGAAATGACTGGACACAGTATACAGATAGGTCTGACCACAGAGGAGTAAGAGGATAATGACTGACACAGTATACAGATGAGGTCTGCCACAGAGGAGTAGAGGAGGATAATGACTGGACACAGTATACAGATGAGGTCTGACCACAGAGGAGTAGAGAGGATATGACTGACACAGTATACAGATGAGGTCTGACCACAGAGAGTAGAGGATAATGACTGGACACAGTATACAGATGAGGACTGACCACAGAGGAGTAGAGGATAATGACTGGACACAGATACAGATGAGGTCTGACCACAGAGGAGTAGAGAGGATATACTGGACACAGTATACAGATAGGTCTGACCACAGAGGAGTAGAGGATAATGACTGGACACAGTATACAGATGAGGTCTGACACAGGGAGTAAGGAGGATAATGACTGGACACAGTATACAGATGAGGTCTGACCACAGAGGAGTAGAGGAGGATAATGACTGACACAGTATACAGATGAGGTCTGACCACAGAGGAGTAGAGGATAATGACTGGACACAGTATACAGATAGGTCTGACCACAGGGAGAGAGGAGGATAATGACTGGACACAGTATACAGATGAGGACTGACCACAGAGGAGTAGAGGATAATGACTGGACACAGTATACAATAGGTCTGACCACAGAGGAGTAGAGGGATAATGACTGGACACAGTATACAGATGAGGTCTGACCACAGAGGAGTAGAGGATAATGACTGGACACAGTATACAGATGAGGACTGACCACAGAGGAGTAGAGGATAATGACTGGACACAGGATACAGATGAGGTCTGACCACAGAGGAGTAGAGGAGGATAATGACTGGACACAGTACACAGATGAGGTCTGACCACAGAGGAGTAGAGGAGATGATACTGGACACAGTATACAGATGAGGTCTGACCACAGAGGAGTAGAGGATAATGACTGGACACAGTATACAGATGAGGTCTGACTACAGGGAGTAGAGAGGATAATGACTGGACACAGTATACAGATGAGGCTGTCCACAGAGGAGTAGAGGAGGATAATGACTGGACACAGTATACAGATGAGGTCTGACCACAGAGAGTAAGGGGATAATGACTGACACAGTATACAGATGAGGTCTGATCACAGAGGAGTAGAGGATAATGACTGACACAGTATACAGATGAGATCTGACCACAGAGGAGTAGAGGATAATGACTGGACACAGTATACAGATGAGTCTGACCACAGAGGAGTAGAGGGGATAATGACTGGACACAGTATACAGATAGTCTGACCACAGAGGAGTAGAGGAGGATAATGACTGGACACAGTATACAGATGAAGTCTGATCACAGAGGAGTAGAGGATAATACTGGACACAGTATACAGATGAGGACTGACCACAGAGGAGTAGAGGATAATGACTGGACACAGTATACAGATGAGGACTGACCACAGAGGAGTAGAGGATAATGACTGGACACCGTATACAGATGAGGTCTGACCACAGAGGAGTAGAGGAGGATAATGACTGGACACAGTATACAGATGAGGACTGACCACAGAGGAGTAGAGGAGGATAATGACTGGACACAGTATACAGATGAGGTCTGACACAGGGAGTAGAGGATAATGACTGGACACAGTATACAGATGAGTCTGACCACAGAGGAGTAGAGGGGGATAATGACTGGACACAGTATACAGATGAGGTCTGACCACGAGAGAGTAGAGGAGGATAATGACTGGACACAGTATACAGATGAGGTCTGACCACAGAGGAGTAGAGGAGGATAATGACTGGACATAGTATACAGATGAGGTCTGACCACAGAGGAGTAGAGGAGGATAATGACTGGACACAGTATACAGATGAGGTCTGACCACAGGGAGATAGAGGATAATGACTGGACACAGTATCCCAGATGAGGTCTGACCACAGAGGAGTAGAGAGAGGATAATGACTGGACACAGTATACAGATGAGGTCTGACCACAGAGGAGTAGAGGGGATAATGACTGGACACAGTATACAGATGAGGTCTGGACCACATGAGGAGTAGAGGAGGATAATGACTGGACACAGTATACAGATGAGGTCTGACCACAGAGGAGTAGAGGATAATGACTGGACACAGTATACAGATGAGGACTGACCACAGAGGAGTAGAGGAGGATAATGACTGGACACAGTATACAGATGAGGTCTGACCACAGAGGAGTAGAGGAGGATAATGACTGGACACAGTATACAGATGAGGTCTGACCACAGAGGAGTAGAGGAGGATAATGACTGGACACAGTATACAGATGAGGTCTGACCACAGAGGAGTAGAGGAGGATAATGACTGGACACAGTATACAGATGAGGTCTGACCACAGAGGAGTAGAGGAGGATAATGACTGGACACAGTATACAGATGAGGTCTGACCACAGAGGAGTAGAGGGGATAATGACTGGACACAGTATACAGATGAGGTCTGACCACAGAGGAGTAGAGGGGGATAATGACTGGACACAGTATACAGATGAGGTCTGACCACAGAGGATAGAGGATAATGACGTCACGTGATCTAGGCTGTGGCTTTTGTGATTATATTCCAGAATTGTGTTTTCTTCCTGCAGCATCACACTGGCGCCTCCTGTGCAGTCTGTGATCTCTTACTATACACAATCTTATCACAGGTGCTGTACCTCGCCCTATTACTCCCAATCTGTGGATGCTTATTCGGGGGCTCCGGGCACTGGCTCCATTATTCGGGGGCTCCGGGGCACTGGCTCCATTATTCGGGGGCTCCGGGCACTGGCTCCATTATTCGGGGGCTCCGGGGCACTGGCTCCATTATTCGGGGGCTCTGGGGCACTGGCTCCATTATTCGGGGGCTCCGGGCACTGGCTCCATTATTCGGGGCCCGGGGCACTGGCTCCATTATTCGGGGCCCGGGGCACTGGCTCCATTATTCGGGGGCTCCGGGGCAATGGCTCTATTATTCGGGGGCTCCGGGGCAATGGCTCTATTATTCGGGGGCTCCGGGCAATGGCTCCATTATTCGGGGGCTCCGGGCACTGGCTCCATTATTCGGGGGCTCCGGGCAATGGCTCATTATTCGGGGCTCCGGGGCAATGGCTCCATTATTCGGGGGCTCCGGGGCACTGGCTCCATTATTCGGGGGCTCCGGGCACTGGCTCCATTATTCGGGGGCTCCGGGCACTGGCTCCATTATTCGGGGGCTCCGGGGCACTAATTTCCCATCAATATTCGGTCTCAAAACCACAAATCTGGAATGAATTGTTCTGTTTATTCAAAAGAAAAGAGACGATTAACGACAACCGACACAATCACCCCCAACATCCCCCGACCGCGCCCCACTGCTGTGTCAACATCTCTGTGATGTGACAACATGTAATAAAGTGAACCGACAACAGTGACCTGCAGATTATTACACCACTGAACTCTCTGCAGAGCATTGCTCCTCCACCTCCTGACAGATACATAGTGATAGATCCTGCAGATTATTACAACCTGACCCCAAGAGCTGACACTCCACACACCAAGATCCAGAGCCATCTGCAGAGCATCGCTCCTCCACCTCCTGACAGATACATAGTGATAGATCCTGCAGATTATTACACCACTGCCCTCTACAGATCTGCAGAGCATCGCTCCTCCACCTCCTGACAGATACATAGTGATAGATCCTGCAGATTATTACACCACTGACCTCTACAGATCTGCAGAGCATCACTCCTCCACCTCCTGACAGATACATAGTGATAGATCCTGCAGATTATTACACCACTGCCCTCTACAGATCTGCAGAGCATCGCTCCTCCACCTCCTGACAGATACATAGTGATAGATCCTGCAGATTATTACACCACTGCCCTCCACAGATCTGCAGAACATCGCTCCTCCACCTCCTGACAGATACATAGTGATAGATCCTGCAGATTATTACACCACTGATCTCTACAGATCTGCAGAACATCACTCCTCCACCTCCTGACAGATACATAGTGATAGATCCTGCAGATTATTACACCACTGCCCTCTACAGATCTGCAGAGCATCACTCCTCCACCTTCTGACAGATACATAGTGATAGATCCTGCAGATTATTACACCACTGCCCTCTCTGCAGAGCGTCGCTCCTCCACCTCCTGACAGATACATAGTGATAGATCCTGCAGATTATTACACCACTGACCTCTACAGATCTGCAGAGCATCACTCCTCCACCTCCTGACAGATACATAGTGATAGATCCTGCAGATTATTACACCACTGCCCTCTACAGATCTGCAGAGCATCGCTCCTCCACCTCCTGACAGATACATAGTGATAGATCCTGCAGATTATTACACCACTGCCCTCTCTGCAGAGCGTCGCTCCTCCACCTCCTGACAGATACATAGTGATAGATCCTGCAGATTATTACACCACTGCCCTCTCTGCAGAGCGTCGCTCCTCCACCTCCTGACATACACAGTGCTGTGTCCTGGTATTTGGGCACAGGGTGATCTCATGGTTCAGGCTGTGACTCATTATGTCTCTGCAGTTTGCAGCTGTTCTCTGTGCCCGCAGACACCGCCATGTATGTCCAGACAGTGGGATCACTACAAGTCCCAGCTCCCGGGATCCAGGTGATCACACGTGTCACATTCCTGGGCTGCGTTTTGCGGTTTACGGCTGTTGTGGGATCACAGTGAATTTATTGGAGGTTTTATTATCACACCTTTCCCCTAGAATATCACAGAGATTCCACTCAAAGAGGTTCTGCAGCAGCCGTGGCACATTCTCGGGTGTCTGCAGTCACTATGCACAGTTCTATGTTTCCATGGTAACAGACAAGTTACACGGGAGAATTCTCACATCACAGCAGAGAGCAGGGGATTGTGGGTAACCGGGATATGTATGTGCCCCCTCTGATGTATCCCCCCCCGCCCGCTCTGATATGTATGTGCCCCCTCTGATGTATCCCCCCTCTCACTATGATATGTATGTGCCCCCTCTGATGTATCCCCCCTGCTCGCTCTGATATGTATGTGCCCCCTCAGATGTATCCCCCCGCTCACTATGATATGTATGTGCCCCCTCGGATGTATCCCCCCCTCTCACTATGATATGTATGTGCCCCCTCAGATGTATCCCCCCCGCTCACTATGATATGTATGTGCCCCCTCTGATGTATCCCCCCTCTCACTATGATATGTATGTGCCCCCTCTGATGTATCCCCCCTGCTCGCTCTGATATGTATGTGCCCCCTCAGATGTATCCCCCCCGCTCACTATGATATGTATGTGCCCCCTCGGATGTATCCCCCCTCTCACTATGATATGTATGTGCCCCCTCAGATGTATCCCCCCCGCTCACTATGATATGTATGTGCCCCCTCTGATGTATCCCCCCTCTCACTATGATATGTATGTGCCCCCTCTGATGTATCCCCCCTCTCACTATGATATGTATGTGCCCCCTCTGATGTATCCCCCCTCTCACTATGATATGTATGTGCCCCCTCTGATGTATCCCCCCTCTCACTATGATATGTATGTGCCCCCTCTGATGTATCCCCCCTGCTCGCTCTGATATGTATGTGCCCCCTCAGATGTATCCCCCCCGCTCACTATGATATGTATGTGCCCCCTCGGATGTATCCCCCCCTCTCACTATGATATGTATGTGCCCCCTCAGATGTATCCCCCCCGCTCACTATGATATGTATGTGCCCCCTCTGATGTATCCCCCCTCTCACTATGATATGTATGTGCCCCCTCTGATGTATCCCCCCTCTCACTATGATATGTATGTGCCCCCTCTGATGTATCCCCCCTCTCACTATGATATGTATGTGCCCCCTCTGATGTATCCCCCCTCTCACTATGATATGTATGTGCCCCCCCGGATATATCCCCCCCTGCCTGCTCTGATGTGTATGTGCCCCCTCGGATGTATCCCCCCCTGCCTGCTCTGATGTGTATGTGCCCCCCCGGATATATTCCCCCCTCTCACTATGATATGTATGTGCCCCCTCGGATGTATCCCCCCTCTCACTATGATATGTATGTGCCCCCTCTGATGTATCCCCCCTCTCACTATGATATGTATGTGCCCCCTTGATGTATTTTCCCCGCCCACTTTGATATGTACAGTGCCTACAAGTAGTATTCAACCCCCTGCAGATTTAGGTGGTTTGATAAGATGCCAATAAGTTAGAGCCTTCAAACTGCAAACGAGAGTAGGATTTATTAACAGAAGCATAAATCTTACACACCAAAAAGTTATGTTGCTCAGTTGAATTTTAATAAATGTTAAACATAAAAGTGTGGGTCAATTATTATTCACCCCTAGGTTTAATATTTTGTGGAATAACCCTTGTTTGCAATTACAGCTAATAATCGTCTTTTATAAGACCTGATCAGGCCGGCACAGGTCTCTGCAGTTATCTTGGCCCACTCCTCCATGCAGATCTTCTCCAAGTTATCTAGGTTCTTTGGGTGTCTCATGTGGACTTTAATCTTGAGCTCCTTCCACAAGTTTTCAATTGGGTTAAGGTCAGGAGACTGACTAGGCCACTCCATCGCCTTGATTTTTTCCCTCTTGAACCAGGCCTTGGTTTTCTTGGCTGTGTGCTTTGGGTCGTTGTCTTGTTGGAAGATGAAATTACGACCCATCTTAAGATCCTTGATGGAGGAGCGGAGGTTCTTGGCCAAAATCTCCAGGTAGGCCGTGCTATCCATCTTCCCATGGATGCGGACCAGATGGCCAGGCCCCTTGGCTGAGAAACAGCCCCACAGCATGATGCTGCCACCACCATGCTTGACTGTAGGGATGGTATTCTTGGGGTCGTATGCAGTGCCATCCAGTCTCCAAACGTCACGTGTGTGGTTGGCACCAAAGATCTCGATCTTGGTCTCATCAGACCATAGAACCTTGAACCAGTTTGTCTCAGAGTCCTCCAAGTGATCATGAGCAAACTGTAGACGAGCCTTGACATGACACTTTGAAAGTAAAGGAACCTTACGGGCTCGTCTGGAACGGAGACCATTGCGGTGGAGTACGTTACTTATGGTATTGACTGAAACCAATGTCCCCACTGCCATGAGATCTTCCCGGAGCTCCTTCCTTGTTGTCCTTGGGTTAGCCTTGACTCTTCGGACAAGCCTGGCCTCGGCACGGGAGGAAACTTTCAAAGGCTGTCCAGGCCGTGGAAGGCTAACAGTAGTTCCATAAGCCTTCCACTTCCGGATGATGCTCCCAACAGTGGAGACAGGTAGGCCCAACTCCTTGGAAAGGGTTTTGTACCCCTTGCCAGCCTTGTGACCCTCCACGATCTTGTCTCTGATGGCCTTGGAATGCTCCTTTGTCTTTCCCATGTTGACCATGTATGAGTGCTGTTCACAAGTTTGGGGAGGGTCTTAAATAGTCAGAAAAGAGATAATTAATCCACACATGTGAAGCTCATTGTTCTTTGTGCCTGAACTACTTCTTAATACTTTAGGGGGAGCAAACAGAATTCTGGTGGTTTGAGGGGTTGAATAATAATTGACCCACACTTTTATGTTTAAAATTTATTAAAATTCAACTGAGCAACATAACTTTTTGGTGTGTAAGATTTCTGCTTCTGTTAATAAATCCTACTCTCGTTTGCAGTTTGAAGGCTCTAACTTATTTGCATCTTATCAAACCACCTAAATCTGCAGGGGGTTGAATACTTCTTGTAGGCACTGTATGTGCCCCCTCGAATGTGTCCCTCCCCCCTTCCCCCGCCCTCTCTGATATGTATGTGCCCCCTCGGATGTATCCCCCCTGCCTGCTCTGATATGTATGTGCCCCCTCAGATGTATCCCCCCTGCCTGCTCTGATGTGTATGTGCCCCCTCGGATGTATCCCCCCTGCCCGCTCCGATATGTATGTGCCCCCTCGGATATATCCCCCCGCTCGCTCTGATATGTATGTGCCCCCTCAGATGTATCCCTCCCCCGGCTCCGGGCCCCTTGATGGTCTTGGTCCCGGATGGGATCAGTCATTTTGTCACAGTTTCCATAATAGGTAACAATGTAACAGAGGATGGAGGGGGAGGGGGGGGGCGCCTCATGTCCCATCCTGCGGAAACCCTTCATCCCCAAGACCAGACCGGAGAACCATCAACAGACCCCACTGTCACCCTCCAGAGCGGCCCCAGACCAGCCTGACCCGAGCACAAACCCCGGAGCGTCCGGAGACACGCAAGATTCTGCTGTGTCTGGTCAGGGTTATGGAGGCTCCGATGTACAATAATCTGGGTGACGGCCTGTGCGATAATCTGGGTGACGGCCTGTACAATAATCTGGGTGACGGCCTGTGCGATAATCTGGGTGACGGCCTGTACTATAATCTGGGTGACGGCCTGTACTATAATCTGGGTGACGGCCTGTGCGATAATCTGGGTGACGGCCTGTATTATAATCTGGGTGACGGCCTGTGCGATAATCTGGGTGACGGCCTGTATTATAATCTGGGTGACGGCCTGTGCGATAATCTGGGTGACGGCCTGTGCGATAATCTGGGTGACGGCCTGTATTATAATCTGGGTGACGGCC
The DNA here is from genome assembly GCA_033576535.1 of Allobates femoralis. Taxonomy (NCBI): domain Eukaryota; kingdom Metazoa; phylum Chordata; class Amphibia; order Anura; family Aromobatidae; genus Allobates; species Allobates femoralis. The sequence goes on along the minus strand of JARQOC010000009.1, from coordinate 45,820,433 downwards.
TGTGCGATAATCTGGGTGACGGCCTGTATTATAATCTGGGTGACGGCCTGTGCGATAATCTGGGTGACGGCCTGTGCGATAATCTGGGTGACGGCCTGTATTATAATCTGGGTGACGGCCTGTACGATAATCTGGGTGACGGCCTGTATTATAATCTGGGTGACGGCCTGTGCGATAATCTGGGTGACGGCCTGTACTATAATCTGGGTGACGGCCTGTGCGATAATCTGGGTGACGGCCTGTGCGATAATCTGGGTGACGGCCTGTACAATAATCTGGGTGACGGCCTGTACAATAATCTGGGTGACGGCCTGTACAATAATCTGGGTGACGGCCTGTACGATAATCTGGGTGACGGCCTGTGCGATAATCTGGGTGACGGCCTGTACGATAATCTGGGTGACGGCCTGTGCGATAATCTGGGTGAGGCCTGTACGATAATCTGGGTGACGGCCTGTACTATAATCTGGGTGACGGCCTGTGCGATAATCTGGGTGACGGCCTGTATTATAATCTGGGTGACGGCCTGTGCGATAATCTGGGTGACGGCCTGTGCGATAATCTGGGTGACGGCCTGTATTATAATCTGGGTGACGGCCTGTACGATAATCTGGGTGACGGCCTGTATTATAATCTGGGTGACGGCCTGTGCGATAATCTGGGTGACGGCCTGTACATATAATCTGGGTGACGGCCTGTGCGATAATCTGGGTGACGGCCTGTGCGATAATCTGGGTGACGGCCTGTACAATAATCTGGGTGACGGCCTGTACAATAATCTGGGTGACGGCCTGTACAATAATCTGGGTGACGGCCTGTACGATAATCTGGGTGACGGCCTGTACGATAATCTGGGTGACGGCCTGTGCGATAATCTGGGTGACGGCCTGTACGATAATCTGGGTGACGGCCTGTGCGATAATCTGGTGAGGCCTGTACGATAATCTGGGTGACGGTCCCCTATACTCATCTGACATCCTTTTGTAATCATCCAGCAGAAAACCCTACATAATAACTTGGTGACAACCCTGTATAATCTAGTGTAATCCTTCATTTCTTCCCCTCCCTTGAAAAAAAACCAAATCCATTAACCGTAACCCCCTTGGTGGTGAAGGCGCGGGGTCAGACACCTCTGCGCTATTCTCAGCATATTGTCATGAGACAATCGCTCGCTGTGCAATTCCCACATATTAACTGTGGTGTGATGTGCAGCGGCCGCACAGCTCCTCTATAGCTCCTATACAATATGTCACTGAGATTGCACCAATCACATTCCTGGGATTCCGCCCCACCCCCGCGGTGCCTCCAGGACTATAGAGTCTGTTATCATTATGACCATTGAGACTAAGAGCCACGCGGCTTCACATGAGCAAATGAGGATTTCCATCCTCTCTCAAGGCCGACACCGGGGCCCAGGATGCCACTGGTCTTTGGATGAGTACCCCAGGATCTGGGCCCCAGGCTGGCACTGGTCTCTGGATGAGTACACCGGGCCCCGGGCTGGCACTGGTCTCTGGATGAGTACACCGGGCCCCTGGCTGGCACCGGTCTCTGAATGAGTACACCGGGCCCCTGGCTGGCACTGGTCTCTGGATGAGTACCCCAGGATCTGGGCCCCTGGCTGGCACCAGTCTCTGGATGAGTACACCGGGCCCCAGTCTGGCACCGGTCTCTGGATGAGTACACCGGGCCCCAGGCTGGCACCGGTCTCTGGATGAGTACACCGGGCCCCAGGCTGGCACCGGTCTCTGGAGGAGTACACCGGGCCCCGGGCTGGCACCAGTCTCTGGATGAGTACACCAGGCCCCGAGCTGGCACCGGTCTCTGGAGGAGTACACCGGGCCCCGGGCTGACACTGGTCTCTGGATGAGTACACCGGGCCCCGGGCTGGCACTGGTCTCTGGATGAGTACACCGGGCCCCGGGCTGGCACTGGTCTCTGGATGAGTACACCAAGCCCCGGCTGGCACCGGTCTCTGGATGAGTACACCGGGCCCCAGACTGGCACCAGTCTCTGGATGAGTACACCGGGCCCCAGACTGGCACCAGTCTCTGGATGAGTACACCGGGCCCCGGGCTGGCACTGGTCTCTGGATGAGTACACTGGGCCCCAGGCTGGCACCGGTCTCTGGATGAGTACACCGGGCCCCAGACTGGCACCAGTCTCTGGATGAGTACACCGGGCCCCAGACTGGCACCAGTCTCTGGATGAGTACACCGGGCCCCGGGCTGGCACTGGTCTCTGGATGAGTACACCGGCCCCAGACTGGCACTGGTCTCTGGATGAGTACACTGGGCCCCAGGCTGGCACCAGTCTCTGGATGAGTACACCGGGCCCCAGGCTGGCACCAGTCTCTGGATGAGTACAACCGGGCCCCAGGCTGGCACCGGTCTCTGGATGAGTACACCGGGCCCCTGGCTGGCACTGGTCTCTGGATGAGTACACCGGGCTCCAGGCTGGCACTGGTCTCTGGATGAGTACACTGGGCCCCGGGCTGGCACCGGTCTCTGGATGAGTACACCGGGCCCCAGGCTGGCACCGGTCTCTGGATGAGTACACCGGGCCCCAGGCTGGCACCAGTCTCTGGATGAGTACACCGGGCCCCAGGCTGGCACCGGTCTCTGGATGAGTACACCGGGCCCCAGACTGGCACCAGTCTCTGGATGAGTACACCGGGCCCCGGCTGCACGGCCTGGAGATAACTGGGCCCGGCTGGCACTGGTCTCTGGATGAGTACACCGGGCCCCGGGCTGGCACTGGTCTCTGGATGAGTACACCGGGCCCCTGGCTGGCACTGGTCTCTGGATGAGTACACCGGGCTCCAGGCTGGCACCGGTCTCTGGATGAGTACACCGTGCTCCAGGCTGGCACCGGTCTCTGGATGAGTACACCGGGCCCCGGGCTGGCACCAGTCTCTGGATGAGTACACCGGGCCCCGGGCTGGCACCGGTCTCTGGATGAGTACACCGGGCCCTGGGCTGGCACCAGTCTCTGGATGAGCACACTGGGCAGCATTTCTCACCGTTGTCCGGATGATCACCTCATGACTCCAATACAATCTCTGTATTACAGAATAACAGTTTCTGACACAATCTGTCTCCGGCCATCATTACACACAGATATGTCAGGTGGCGGCCGGGGATTCGCTTGCTGCGTAATGACGCCAACACGTGTATAATTTTTCACGTTACTACCCGTCTATTTCTCAACACCATCAATAACCGGGTTAGTCTATTTAACATTTAACACATACACGTCACATAATACATTGATATTACATATAACATTGCACATATACCATTATTGTAACCCAGGACCTGTAACCACCTCTCTCCCCATTGGAGCTCTAACACTTGCTCCCGTGGTGGCTACGGCCTCCGGCCTATATACACTTTACACATAAATACATAAGTTACATTTCAACGATGACCCCTCTGGGTTCATAACAGGGGTGTGGGTCCCAATGACGGTACTAAAGAGTCACCCAGCCTGATGACTCCATATATATATCCCGTAGTCAGGACTCCAGCCTGACCGGACCTTACACATCACATGTGATCCATCCTACAATATTCATGGACCCGATGCATCCTCACATCCGCTCACAGCCCATCATAATACATCCATGGACTGTGGCTCCTCCATGACCATAACAGGGACCTGGTGAACCGTAGAATCTAGGCTACCATGGCCTCCTCACCACGGTACGGGCCACCAGTCACCACCAAACCTCCATCTCATGGCAGGTCTCCAGGCCGACGTCTGAGCAGCACCCTCCCGTCAGCCGTGGTTACCCTTCTAGGAGCCCTATTACCCCTGTGCCTGGCACCACAGGATCACCCACACCATTAGAGGCCGTGGTTGAGGGACAGGTACCCTCTACACGCAGCAGGACAAGCCTCCCTCTCATCCCACAGGGACGGATCGTCTCCAACATCATCCACACTAGCTGGGTCACTCTCCCCCACATCGTTATACGTGGCTCTTAGGCGGCCGTCACACGCATCAATTTCCTGCACGATATCACTTGTGATCTGCTTTTTGATCGCTTAAGCGATATCGTCTGTGCGTCGCTGCGTGTAATCAGGTGATTTTACAATGTAAAATCGCTTGATCGTGACATCGCAGATATGAGAGCCGGAGCTCATATCAAGCCATAATCGCTTGGTCAATCTGCTTCAACGTGCTGTGTGACACCACGATGAACAATCTCCCAGCGGCAGAGCCTATGCTGGGAGATGGTAACTATGGTAAACGTCGGGTTACTAAGAGCCGCGCGGAACCTAGTAACCCGATGTGTACCATAGTTACCAGCGATCTCGCTGTTCCACATCGCTGGTGAGTCTGTCTGTGTGACACCAGCGATGTGAGCGATATCGTTAGTGATCGCGCATGCACGTGAGCCACTCATTAGTCACATTAAACCTCATTGTGTTCAGGATAGGTTCACACAGCGTCATCCACTATCAAACCGGCCAGTGTGAACAGGATCATACCCTGATCCTGCATGTGATGTGTCCATTATTTCACTGCAGCCAGTGAGTTGCAAGCAATGTCTGCACAGATATCTCTGTGTGTAACGGTACCTTTAGGCCATCTCCGGCCTCCCTCCGGCCGTTCCTGAGGGGAGATATTTATTGTCCGTCCTGAGATCTGAGGAGCGGCCCGGAGTCACCATCATCTGCTGCACAACGTCCGAGACTCCGATTTACCAGTCTGAGCCCCATAAACCAAAACTGAACAACAGGAAGATGACTGCAGGCAGCCAATCACAGCTCAGCTTTCACTGCCTTATCTGCTTTGGAAATATGTAAGCTGCTCTCTGATTGGTTGCTCTGGGCAGCAGGACGGTGCGGCCTCTGCACATTATACTGTGTCTCTATGGAGCAGAGGAGGCGCTGAGGGACTCTGTCACCGGAGGAGAAAACATGGAGGAAGAGCTGACAACCAGGCAGAGAGATCCTGTGTAATGTACGAGCGCCTGACAGCTCAGGTGACGCTCCAATACACTGACCTGAAGGATAACGCTGCTGCTGACCAGTGACTGACTGATACCCGCCATCTTCCAGCAGTTTCCTCTCTGCAGCCTCTATGTCTAATCCTCAATTGTCTCTGAGCTGGTGGGTAGAGATGAGCTGCCATGATGTCCCCCATACACAGCACACAGGTATCAGGGATCACTTCTCTCCTGTCTCTATGAAGCACGAGTTCAGAATGCAGCAACAGCATGGAGGACATTACACAGCAGCACTGGGGTGAGGAAACACTTACTATACAGCAGTACTGAGCAGGGCAGATGTGACTCCAGCACTGGGGTGAGGAAACACTATATAGCAGTACGGAGCAGTATAGATGTGAATCCAGCACTGGGGTGATGAAACACTTACTATACAGTAGTACTGAGAAGTGCATATGTGAATCCAGAACTGGGGTGATGAAACACTATATAGCAGTACGGAGCAGTATAGATGTGACTCCAGCACTGGGGTGAGGAAACACTTACTATACAGCAGTACTGAGCAGTGCAGATGTGAATCCAGCACTGGGGTGAGGAAACACTTACTATACAGCAGTACTGAGCAGTGTAGATGTGACTCCAGCACAGGCGCTCGTGTGTCAGCGCAGGATGACTGGTCTTCTCTTTCCACCTTTTATTGACAGGTCTGACTTCATGGAGTTGAGAACAAGCCGGTGGGCCGGTGCATTGGACTGTATGGCCGCCAGGATGCAGTGAGCGCCTGTGCTGGGTTTGAACAGTTATTCTGAGCCTGATCACAGCGAATGCCGTCAACATCGGAGTCAAGGAGGCGGCAAATGAGCGAAAGAAAAGTTAGGAAGTGTCAGATTTCCGGGACGCAGCATCCAGCGGGCGCAGCTCGGGACGTGTTCACACCACGGCGTCTTGCTGCGTTACCGAACTCCTAACCCTTAAGGCTATCGCTCTGCTGCATTCCTGGAGCTTGTACACAATGTGATGGGACACAGGCGGGGGGCGCCGTCCTCTGCACAGACCCCCGGGATATAATAAGAGATGCTGGAAATCCCCCCAGCAATAGAGGGAATATTATGGAGTAAAGGAAGAATGGGGTCACATGATCACAGGACGCCGTCACCTCTCCGCACTGAAACTTTCCACAGCTGCCGGAGGTTAAATATAGCCGGAGGCTGCGAGCTGCCGGGACTATAAAAGCCTGAATGTGGCAGATACGCGGCACTCACACGGCAGCAGCCGCAGCCTCACATCGCTCCGTCCCGCCGCAGCCTCACATCGCTCCGTCCCGCCGCAGCCTCACATCGCTCCGTCCCGCCGCAGCCTCACATCGCTCCGTCCCGCCGCAGCCTCACATCGCTCCGTCCCACCGCAGCCTCACACCGCAGCAGCCGCAGCCTCACATCGCTCCGTCCCACCGCAGCAGCCGCAGCCTCACATCGCTCCGTCCCGCCGCAGCCTCACATCGCTCCTCCCGCAGCCTCAACCGCAGCACCGCAGCCTCACACCTCCGTCCACGCAGCAGCCGCAGCCTCACATCGCTCCGTCCCACCGCAGCCCACATCGCTCCGTCCACCGCAGCCTCACATCGCTCCGTCCCACCGCAGCCTCACATCGCTCCGTCCCCCGCAGCCTCACATCGCTCCGTCCCGCCGCAGCTCACATCGCTCGTCCGCCGCAGCCTCACATCGCTCCGTCCCGCCGCAGCCTCACATCGCTCCGTCCCGCCGCAGCCTCACATCGCTCCGTCCCGCCGCAGCCTCACATCGCTCCGTCCCGCCGCAGCCTCACATCGCTCCGTCCCACCGTTCCGTTCCTTCAATGAACCGGCAATCATCGTCTGCCTTCCGCTCGGAGCACAGCTTCAAACAGACGTCCTCGTCCTCCAGCGGGCCGCCCCGGGAGCCCTTCATGGACAAGACTCTGGGCATCTTCTCTGAGGATTTTGGCAAGTTCAGGAGACCCCACGAGCCCCTGAGCTTCACAGGCAAGTGGGATCCGGGTTATGGACCAGACACAGGACCGGGTCATTACATGCTCCAGAACCGGCCGGATCATACACATCATTTCATGGAGGAATCACATCTGGTGTATACAGAACACTCACTCACCGTGCTGGGAGCTGTAGACCTCAGTCCTGCTATCAGCCATTGTCCTGCTGGAGCCTCTGTGTATGATGGTCACTGTGGACGGTTATCTTCTCCATTGTGGACAAGTGTGCGGAATGTTCCGTCCTCTTCTCCCAGCGCAGTCTGTGAACGTCCTCATCCTCCACAGGAGGTGCAGTCCTATGTAAGAGCAGGAGACTGTAAAAGCTGCAACATCCAAGACATTCACTGCTATAATGAGTCCTCTGCTCCTCACAGTGACCAGAAACAATATATATATAAAGCCTGACCGTGCTCTCATTCACTGAGAGAAAGCAGAACTACAACACTTACTCCAGAGCTGCACTCACTATTCTGCTGGTGCAGTCACTGTGTACATACATTACATTACTGATCCTGAGTTACCTCTTTATTATACTCCAGAGCTGCACTCACTATTCTGCTGGTGCAGTCACTGTGTACATACATTACATTACTGATCCTGAGTTACCTCCTGTATTATCTCCAGAGCTGCACTCACTATTCTGCTGGTGCAGTCACTGTGTACATACATTACATTACTGATCCTGAGTTACCTCCTGTATTTATACTCCAGAGCTGCACTCACTATTCTGCTGGTGCAGTCACTGTGTACATACATTACTGATCCTGAGTTACCTCCTGTATTATACTCCAGAGCTGCACTCACTATTCTGCTGGTGCAGTCACTGTGTACATACATTACTTGATCCTGAGTTACCTCCTGTATTATACTCCAGAGCTGCAGTCACTATTCTGCTGGTGCAGTCACTGTGTACATACATTACATTACTGATCCTGAGTTACCTCCTGTATTATCCTCCAGAGCTGCCATCACTATTCTGCTGGTGCAGTCACTGTGTACATACATTACATTACTGATCCTGAGTTACCTCCTGTATTATACTCCAGAGCTGCACTCACTATTCTGCTGGTGCAGTCACTGTGTACATACATTACATTACTGATCCTGAGTTACCTCCTGTATTATACTCCAGAGCTGCACTCTCTATTCTGCTGGTGCAGTCACTGTGTACATACATTACATTACTGATCCTGAGTTACCTCCTGTATTATACTCCAGAGCTGCACTCTCTATTCTGCTGGTGCAGTCACTGTGTACATACATTACATTACTGATCCTGATTACCTCCTGTATTATACTCCAGAGCTGCACTCACTATTCTGCTGGTGCAGTCACTGTAGACATACATTACATTACTGATCCTGAGTCACCTCCTGTATTATACTCCAGAGCTGCACTCACTATTCTGCTGGTGCAGTCACTGTGTACATACATTACATTACTGATCCTGAGTTACCTCCTGTATTATACCCCAGAGCTGCACTCACTATTCTGCTGGTGCAGTCACTGTGTACATACATTACATTACTGATCCTGAGTTACCTCCTGTATTATACTCCAGAGCTGCACTCACTATTTCTGCTGGTGCAGTCACTGTGTACAACATTACATTACTGATCCTGAGTTACCTCCTGTATTATACTCCAGAGCTGCACTCACTATTCTGCTGGTGCAGTCACTGTGTACATATATTACATTACTGATCCTGAGTTACCTCCTGTATTATACTCCAGAGCTGCACTCACTATTCTGCTGGTGCAGTCACTGTGTACATACATTACATTACTGATCCTGAGTTACCTCCTGTATTATCCTCCGAGCTGCACTCACATCTGTCCCGCGGCGTCACTCGTCGTACCCACATCTACCATTACTATCCTGGTTCCCCTCCTGCATATCCTCCAAGCTGCACTCACTATCTGCTGGTGCCAGTCACTTGTGTACCATACATCGTACTGTCCTAGTTCCTCTGTATATACTCACGAGCGCACTCTCTTTCAGCTGGTGCAGTCACGGAGCCTCATACATAACATTCTGATGCCTATTACCTCTGAGATTTAAATACTCCAGAGCTCACTCACTTTCAGCTGGTGCAGTTGGTCGTAATATGACATGATCCTAGGTTACTCCTGTATTATCTCCAGAACTGCATCTCACATTCTGCTGGCAGTCACTTGGTGTACAAACATACACTTACTGTCTGAGTGTACCTCGTCTTATCTCCATTGCACTCACTATGAGCCTGTGTTGAGGTCACTGTGGACTTATCTTCCATTTACAGTGATCTGATGTTACCTCCTTATATACTCCCAGGAGCTGCACGTCTCTATCTCGCTGGGTGCAGTCCTATGTAACAATACTTACATTACTGACCTGTTAACATCCTAGATTATCACTCCAAGATGGTCACTCCTATCTCGACAGTGCCAGTAACAATATATAATAATACATTACGTGTTCATCACTGAGAGTAAACAACTACAACATTACTCAGAGCTGCACTCACTATTCTGCTGGTGCAGTCACTGTGTACATACATTACATTACTGATCCTGAGTTACCTCCTGTATTATCTCCAGAGCTGCACTCACTATTCTGCTGGTGCAGTCACTGTGACATACATTACATTACTGATCCTGAGTTACCTCCGTATTATACTCCAGAGCTGCACTCACATTCTGCTGGTGCAGTCACTGTGTACATACATTACATTACTGATCCTGAGTTACCTCCTGTATTTCCTCCAGAGCTGCACTCACTATTCTGCTGGTGCAGTCACTGTGTACATACATTACATTACTGATCCTGAGTCACCTCCTGTATTATACTCCAGAGCTGCACTCACTATTCTGCTGGTGCAGTCACTGTGTACATACATTACATTACTGATCCTGAGTTTACCTCCTGTATTATACTCCAGAGCTGCACTCACTATTCTGCTGGTGCAGTCACTGTGTACATACATTACATTACTGATCCTGAGTTACCTCCTGTATTATACTCCAGAGCTGCACTCACTATTCTGCTGGTGCAGTCACTGTGTACATACATACATTACTGATCCTGAGTTACCCTCCTGTATTATCCTCCAGAGCTGCACTCACTATTCTGCTGGTGCAGTCACTGTGTACATACATTACATTACTGATCCTGAGTTACCACCTGTATTATACTCCAGAGCTGCACTCACTATTCTGCTGGTGCAGTCACTGTGTACATACATTACATTACTGATCCTGAGTTACCTCCTTATTATACTCCAGAGCTGCACTCACTATTCTGCTGGTGCAGTCACTGTGTACATACATACATTACTGATCCTGAGTTACCTCCTGTATTATCTCCAGAGCTGCACTCACTATTCTGCTGGTGCAGTCACTGTGTACATACATTACATTACTGATCCTGAGTTACCTCCTGTATTATACTCCAGAGCTGCACTCACTATTCTGCTGGTGCAGTCACTGTGTACATACATTACTTGATCCTGAGTTACCTCCTTATTATACTCCAGAGCTGCACTCACTATTCTGCTGGTGCAGTCACTGTGTACTACATACATTACTGATCCTGAGTTACCTCCTGTATTATACTCCAGAGCTGCACTCACTATTCTGCTGGTGCAGTCACTGTGTACATACATTACATTACTGATCCTGAGTTACCTCCTGTATTATACTCCAGAGCTGCACTCACTATTCTGCTGGTGCAGTCACTGTGTACATACATTACATTACTGATCCTGAGTTACCTCCTGTATTATACTCCAGAGCTGCACTCACTATTCTGCTGGTGCAGTCACTGTGTACAACATTACATTACTGATCCTGAGTTACCTCCTGTATTATACTCCAGAGCTGCATCACTATTCTGCTGGTGCAGTCACTGTGTACATACATTACATTACTGATCCTGAGTTACCTCCTGTATTATACTCCGAGCTGCACTCCTATTCTGCTGGTGCAGTCACTGTGTACATACATTACATACTGATCCTGATTACCTCCTGTATTATACTCCAGAGCTGCACTCACTATTCTGCTGGTGCAGTCACTGTGACATACATTACATACTGATCCTGAGTACCTCCTGTATTATACTCCAGAGCTGCACTCACTATTCTGCTGGTGCAGTCACTGTGTACATACATTACATTACTGATCCTGAGTTACCTCCTGTATTATACCCAGAGCTGCACTCACTATTCTGCTGGTGCAGTCACTGTGTACATACTTACATTACTGATCCTGATTACCTCCTGTATTATACTCCAGAGCTGCACTCACTATTCTGCTGGTGCAGTCACTGTGACATACATTACATTACTGATCCTGAGTTACCTCCTGTATTATACTCCAGAGCTGCACTCACTATTCTGCTGGGCAGTCACTGTGTACATAATTACATTACTGATCCTGAGTTACCTCCTGTATTAACCCAGAGCTGCACTCACATTCTGCTGGTGCAGTCACTGTGTACAAATTACATTACTGATCCTGAGTTACCTCCTGTATTATACTCCAGAGCTGCACTCACTATTCTGCTGGTGCAGTCACTGTGTAACATACATTACATTACTGATCCTGAGTTACCTCCTGTATTATACTCCAGAGCTGCACTCACTATTCTGCTGGTGCAGTCACTGTGTACATACATTACATTACTGATCCTGAGTTACCTCCTGTATTATACTCCAGAGCTGCACTCACTATTCTGCTGGTGCAGTCACTGTGTACATACATTACATTACTGATCCTGAGTTACCTCCTGTATTATCACTCCAGAGCTGCACTCACTATTCTGCTGGTGCAGTCACTGTGTACATACATTACATTACTGATCCTGAGTTACCTCCTGTATTATCCTCCAGAGCTGCACTCACTATTCTGCTGGTGCAGTCACTGTGTACATACATTACATTACTGATCCTGAGTTACCTCCTGTATTATACTCCAGAGCTGCACTCACTATTCTGCTGGTGCAGTCACTGTGTACATACATTACATTACTGATCCTGAGTTACCTCCTGTATTATACTCCAGAGCTGCACTCACTATTCTGCTGGTGCAGTCACTGTGTACATACATTACCTTACTGATCCTGAGTTACCTCCTGTATTATACTCCAGAGCTGCACTCACTATTCTGCTGGTGCAGTCACTGTGTACATACATTACATTACTGATCCTGAGTTACCTCCTGTATTATACTCCAGAGCTGCACTCACTATTCTGCTGGTGCAGTCACTGTGTACATACATTACATTACTGATCCTGAGTTACCTCCTGTATTATACTCCAGAGCTGCACTCACTATCTGCTGGTGCAGTCACTGTGTACATACATTACATTACACTGATCCTGAGTTACCTCCTGTATTATACTCCAGAGCTGCACTCACTATTCTGCTGGTGCAGTCACTGTGTACATACATTACATTACTGATCCTGAGTTACCTCCTGTATTATCCTCCAGAGCTGCACTCACTATTCTGCTGGTGCAGTCACTGTGTACATACATTACATTACTGATCCTGAGTTACCTCCTGTATTATACTCCAGAGCTGCACTCACTGTTCTGCTGGTGCAGTCACTGTGTACATACATTACATTACTGATCCTGAGTTACCTCCTGTATTATACTCCAGAGCTGCACTCACTGTTCTGCTGGTGCAGTCACTGTGTACATACATTACTGAATCTGTATTACCCTCCAGAGCTGCACTCACTCTCCGCCATCTTCCTGCAGGGAGCTCGGCTCAGAATGTGAAGACTTTGGGAAACACTTACCAGTTTGAGGTTGACGTCAGGGACTTCTCCCCGGAGGACATCATCGTCACCACGTCCAACAATCAGATCGAGGTTCGCGCAGAGAAGGTGAGTGACCCCCGGAGCTCCGGACCCGTCACATCCGCTCTCGCACTATTCAGTCCGTTTCGCTCCCGCGATGTCCTGACCGGAACCATCAGCCTCATATATGGGGTCAGGAGAGTCGCGGTCAGTCTGTCCACCGCCATCCGTACACGGACCCTGACATACAGACGTGCGGAGCCCCCCAAACCCCGACCAACCACGTCCACCCCACCCTGATCCTACAGCTGTAGTCAGAAATGAAGTCAGATCCAGAGCTGCAATCACAGTTCTGTTTGCAGCTTGTGATGCACAGACATGTCTCCGCTGGGCTCCCATGGTGCGGTGCAGTATCCGGTGGCGGAGTGGATCAGATCTATAGAGCGGCTGAGCGCTGTGCAGGACGCGGCGGAGGTAACTGCTGCTCTGATTAACCTCCATTAACCCTCGCTCTCCACCTTCCTCCACAGTTGGCCACAGATGGAACCATCATGAACACCTTCACCCACAAGTGCCAGCTGCCCGAGGACGTGGACCCCACCACAGTCACCTCCGCCCTGGGGGACAGCGGTATGTTAACCGTCAAGGCCGAGAGAAGCCCCAGCAAGTACACGGACCACCAAACCTTCCGGACTGAAATTAAAATCTGACCAGTGAGGAGGAGGCGCCTCAACACTGCCCCCGAGCACCTCTCCAAAATACACACCCCGACTTCATGATTAGCACGAGTGCACCAGTGTGCCGGTAGTGAGCCTGTCCGAGAAGAGCCACGGCAAGCCCACCCCAGAGGAGCCCACGGCCGACCCACACCAGAGGAGCCTGCAGTCGGCCCACCCCAGAGAAACCCGCAGTGAGTCCACCCCAGAGGAGCCTGGGGCCACCCCACCCCAGAGGAGCCTGCAGCCAGCCCCCCCCAGAGGAGCCTGCGGCCGGCCCCCCCAGAGTAGCCTGCGGCCGCCCCCCCCAGAGGAGCCTGCGGCCGCCCCCCCCCAGAGGAGCCTGCGGCCGCCCCCACCCAGAGGAGCCTGCGTCCGCCCCCCCCCCCAGAGGAGCCTGCGGCCGGCCCACCCCAGAGGAGCCTGAAGACGGCCCACCCCAGAGGAGCCTGAGGACGGCCCACCCCAGAGAGAAGCCTGCAGTAGGCCCACCCCAGAGAGAAGCCTGCAGTAGGCCCACCCCAGAGAAACCCGCAGTGAGCCCACCCCAGAGGAGCCCATGGCCAGCCCACCCCAGAGGAGCCCGCAGTGAGCCCACCCCAGAGAAGCCCGCAGCGAGGTCATCTGAGAGGAGGCTGCAGTAAGCCCGCCCCAGAGGACACTGTCTCAGAGAATCCTGCGGTGCACCCGTTTCAAAGGAGGCCGCAGCGAGGTCATCCCAGAGGAGCCTATAGCGAGCCCGTCTCGGAGGAGGCCATAGGGAGCCTACTTTGGACATTCCAGAGAACATTGTAGACTTGCAGGTGACAGACACTTGGGAAGCACATGATGTCCTGAGATTACGGGTGAGAGGTCTGCCGCAGGGGAAGGGTCCGCCGCAGGGGAGGGGTCCGCCGCAGGGGAAGGGTCCGCCGCAGGGTAGAGGTCTGCCGCAGGTGAAGGGTCCGCCGCAGGGTAGAGGTCTGCCGCAGGTGAAGGGTCTGCCGCAGGGGAAGGGTCCGCCGCAGGGGGAGGGTCCTCCGCAGGTGAGCGGTCCTCCGCAGGTGAAGGGTCCACCGCAGGTGAGGGGTCCACCGCAGGTGAAGGGTCCGCCGCAAGGGAAGGGTCCGCCGCAGGGGAGGGGTCCACCGCAGGGGAAGGATCCGCCGCAGGTGAGGGGTCCGCCGCAGGTGAGCGGTCCTCCGCAGGTGAAGGGTCCGCCGCAAGGGAAGGGTCCGCCGCAAGGGAAGGGTCCGCCGTAAGGGAAGGGTCCGCCGTAAGGGAAGGGTCCGCCGCAGGGGAGGGGTCCGCCGCAGGTGAGGGGTCCGCTGCAGGGGAGGGGTCCCCAGCAATGACATAACGAGGGGTGATGGCTCAGGTCACTGATGCCTCGTGGGCTCTCCAGTGCTACCAGAGCCGCTCTGAATATGGCGGTTATAGAGGCGCATCCCGCAGTGATCACACACAGGGGAGCAGACATCAGCTCCACATTTCTGATGGTTCATGATTAATTTAGTAACAAACATCATAGGACAAAGAAAGTGAATGGGTTAATCACAGACATACAGGGGGAGGAGAACCACGAATGATGACATCACAGGGGGAGGAGAACCACGAGTGATGACATCACAGGGGGAGGAGAACCACGAGTGATGACATCACAGGGGGAGGAGGACCACGAGTGATGACATCACAGGGGGAGGAGAACCACGAATGATGACATCACAGGGGGAGGAGAACCACGAGTGATGACATCACAGGGGGAGGAGAACCACGAGTGATGACATCACAGGGGGAGGAGGACCACGAGTGATGACATCACAGGGAGAGGACCACGAGTGATGACATCACAGGGGGAGGAGGACCACGAGTGATGATATCACAGGGGGAGGAGAACCACGAGTGATGACATCACAGTGGGAGGAGAACCACGAGTGATGACATCACAGGGGGAGGAGGACCACGAGTGATGACATCACAGGGAGAGGACCACGAGTGATGACATCACAGGGGGAGGAGGACCACGAGTGATGATATCACAGGGAGAGGAGGACCACGAGTGATGATATCACAGGGGGAGGAGGAACACGAGTGATGACATCACGGGGAGGAGAACCACGAGTGATGACATCACAGGGTGATAGTTATCTCTTTCATACGATCACAGGCGGCTCAGAGCCGCGGAGTCCTTTGATCCTTTGTATAGAGACATCAATAACAAGTGAGGATGTTCCAATATTATCCGGTTTCTCGGTTTCTCTCAGTCACATTATTTTTCACAAATGTAGAATTATTATTACTTTACAGACTAAACCGAACAGGACGAGTCTTTCTTGTACCTTTATGCCTTTTTTCATCGCCATTGGCCCAGCTTCACATAGCGGAGTGAGTGGTCATATTCGTACAATGCTAAAACTACATTTCCCAGCAGCACCCTGCCTCTCCTCAGTGCTGCACACACCTCTTGTGTGCTCCTCGCTAGCTCCATGCTCTGAATTAATGTCTCACATCCGTCCTTGAACCCGAGTGACTGATGAATGTGTAAAACAGCTCAGCTCTGCTGTAGTCAGCTGTGCACTGTTCAGCTCTGCTGTGCTCCAATCTCCACTGCAGTGTCCGATCTCCTCTGTTGTGCTCAGCTCTGCTCTGCTGTAGTCAGCTATGCACTGTTCAGCTCTGCTCTGCTGTAGTCAGCTCTGCTCTGCTGTAGTCAGCTATGCACTGTTCAGCTCTGCTTGGTTGTGCTCAGCTCTGCTCGGTTGTGCTCAGCTCTGCTGTGCTGTAGTCAGCTATGCATTGCTCTGCTGTGCTGTAGTCAGCTATGCATTGCTCTGCTGTAGTCAGCTATGCACTGTTCAGCTCTGCTCTGCTGTAGTCAGCTCTGCTCTGCTCTGCTGTAGTCAGCTATGCATTGTTCAGCTGTGCTCGGTTGTGCTCAGCTCTGCTCTGCTGTGCTCCGATCTGCTCTGCTGTAATCAGCTCTGCTCTGCTGCAGTCAGCTATGCATTGTTCAGCTCTGCTCTGCTGCAGTCAGCTATGCATTGTTCAGCTCTGCTCGGTTGTGCTCAGCTCTGCTCTGCTGTAGTCAGCTATGCATTGTTCAGCTCTGCTCTGCTGTGGTCAGCTCTGTTGTAGTCAGCTATGCACTGTTCAGCTCTGCTCGGTTGTGTTCAGCTCTGCTCTGCTGTAATCAGCTCTGCTCTGCTGTAGTCAGCTATGCATTGTTCAGCTCTTCTCTGCTGTGCTCATCTCTGAAGTTTTCACCACAGATATTTGGAACATCATCAAGCTGAGCTATGTTCAGAGTATACTCAATCCTACACAACTCTGCAGAAGGGACTATAACTTCTGTCGTCTACATCAACATAGCTGCCTGTGTGATTTTACATCATTGATCTGAGAGCAGAATCTGTATGTTTGATCTGCCTGACACAGGAGCTTGTAATAACTAGGCACAGCACAGCTGATACAAGTATGGGCAAGCTGTGTTTTGACAGATCAATTATACAAAACTGCAAATGCAGTTCTGGTGATGCATGTGGCAAATGATTATCACCTTCCGTATGCATCAATAGAGCAGCATGTACAGCCTCAAGGTACCGTTACACACAGAGATATCTGTACAGACATTGCTTGCAACTCACTGGTTGCAGTGAAATCATGGACACATTGTTCTATTCTGTGGCCGTGTACAAATGTAACAATGTGTCCATGATTTCACTGCAACCAGTGAGTTGCAAGCAATGTCTGCACAATTATCTGTGTGTGTAACGGTACCTTCACACTACTGTACTGTGAGCAGCAGGCAGTATTCCTGCTCAGCCCCGCTGGTGTCAGCCCCGCTGGTGTCAGCCCCGCTGGTGTCAGCCTCGCTGGTGTCAGCCCCGCTGGTGTCAGCCTTGCTGGTGTCATCCCCGCTGGTGTCAGCCTTGCTGGTGTCATCCCCGCTGGTGTCATCCCCGCTGGTGTCATCCCCGCTGGTGTCAGCCCCGCTGGTGTCAGCCCCGCTGGTGTCAGCCCCGCTGGTGTCAGCCCTGCAGTGCCCTGTTGCGCAGGCAGAGCATAGTCGGGGGCAGGATGTCTCTGCTCATATACTGATGCAGATGGCAGAAGATAAAGTCACGTTAGGGATTATTGTACAGGAGCAGACAATGCACAATAGAATAAAGTGTATCATACACATATATTATACTGTCAGTGGTGGAGGCAACTGGAGGGGCGTCCACTGTGGGGGGATATGTGCAGTTTAACCAAAAATTATATGGTCACCAATGATTAGCTACATTATAAGCAGACCACATAGTGATTTGGGGGTATCCCAAGAATGGCGGCTTTCCTCTGCCCTGTGTGCACACTGACTGTCATGGAGTGGGTGTGTTACGCTCGACGCCCCCTCCTCACCTGCCTCCGCGTTCCTTGTATATTGAATGTTTGTATTTCTTGTTGTTATATTATTATACTTTGTATCACTGATGACTGTGACTCTTATTTGTCCCCATGTGTGAGTGTGGCGCCCCCCGGTGGATGGGGCAGGTGGTGGACTAGACCAGGGGGTGTATAAGGGTGAGGACTCTGTATGGTCCACCATCACCCCCGAAACATGACAGCTGCCATAACAATCTGCAATCACCCAATATTATCGGCTCCGCACCCCGGACACAGGTCAGCCAGAGCCGAATCCTATCAATGATTGGGACGATCCTGTGTAATCTCCATTTCTACCAGTAGGAGGCGGCAGATCTCCCCCCAATGGTCCTCCCCCCTCCAGAGGAATCTGCTATATATAGAGACAATAGACAAAATATAGCAATGGAGGAGGGGGCCACAATCCCGAAACCTGAACCGGCAGCAAATGACCAAAGTCACCTTCACATGGTGGTGAGAGGCCGTGTATCTAATCCTACCCTGTGTGATACTGTCTGCTGAGCTGTGTATTATCTCTCCTGTGTATGCTTACTGTGTACTAATCTACCTGTGTGATACTGTCTGCTGAGCTGTGTATCTAATCCTACCTGTGTGATACTGTCTGCTGAGCTGTGTATCTAATCCTCTCCTGTGTGATACTGTCTGCTGAGCTGTGTATCTAATCCTACCCTGTGTGATACTGTCTGCTGAGCTGTGTATCTAATCCTACTCCTGTGTGATACTGTCTGCTGAGCTGTGTATCTAATCCTCTCCTGTTATAGCTCTGAGCTGTGTATCTATCCTCTCCTGTGTGATACTGTCTGCTGAGCTGTGTATCTAATCCTACCCTGTGTGATACTGTCTGCTGAGCTGTGTATCTAATCCTCTCCTGTGTGATACCCTCTGCTGAGCTGTGTATCTAATCCTCTCCTGTGTGATAGCCTGCTGAGCTGTGTATCTAATCCTATCCTGTGTGATACTGTCTGCTGAGCTGTGTATCTAATCCTATCCTGTGTGATACTGTCTGCTGAGCTGTGTATCTAATCCTCTCCTGTGTGATACTGTCTGATGACGGTACTAATCTCCCTGTGTGATACTGTTGCTGAGCTGTATCTAATCCATCCGTGATCTGTCTGCTGCTGTGACTATCCATCCTGTCGTACTGTCTGCTGAGCCGTGTATCTAATCCTATGCTGTGTGATACTGTCTGCTGAGCTGTGTATCTAATCCTCTCCTGTGCGATACTGTCTGCTGAGCTGTGTATCTAATCCTATCCTGTGTGATACTGTCTGCTGAGCTGTGTATCTAATCCTATGCTGTGTGATACTGTCTGCTGAGCTGTGTATCTAATCCTCTCCTGTGTGATACTGTCTGCTGAGCTGTATCTAATCCTATGCTGTGTGATACTGTCTGCTGAGCTGTATCTAATCCTATGCTGTGTGATACTGTCTGCTGAGCTGTGTATCTAATCCTCTGGCCTCTAGGGGGCAGAATCTTCTGGTTTCTGAAGATTTATATTCTGTCACCATGTTCCCAAATTACAATACCCTCTGTGCGGCTTGGATACATCAGGGATAGGCTTGGATACGATAACCTGCAGCCACCAGAGGATCAGCTGTGTAACGTGGAGGTGATGTATCCAAGCTAAATTGGCAATAAGTCAAAGTATCTAATCCCCACATAACAGTGTAATGTATCCAATCTCTGCTGTCTGAGCACAGTGGACCAGTTGCCCCCACATCCTCAGTAAAGCTGACTTGCCCCTGCTCGGGGTCATTGTGGGGGGCACGTCCTGGGGGGTACAAGGTATCAGCCACATAAATACAATAATTTGAAGTTAATTCTTTATTTCCCATAATCTGATGCTCTGACAATCTGTCACGGTTGGCGCTCACCTATGGCGTCTCTGCAGGGGCAGTTCTCAGGGGTAGTTTGCAGGTGTAGTGCATCTCCTCAGGGTGTGACTCCTCAGGGGCAGTTCACAAGGGGTGCAGCTCCTCAGGGGCAGTATACAAAGGTAGTGCAGCTCCTCAGGGGCAGTTCTCAAGGGGTACAGCTCCTCAGGGGCAGTTCTCAGGGGGGGGGTGCAGCTCCTCAGGGGCAGTTCTCAAGGGGTACAGCTCCTCAGGGGCAGTTCTCAAGGGGGGTGCGGCTCCTCAGGGGCAGTTCTCAAGGGGGGCAGTTCTCAAGGGGGGCAGCTCCTCAGGGGCAGTTCTCAGGGGGGTGCAGCTCCTCAGGGGCAGTTCTCAGGGGGGGGGCAGTTCTCAGGGGGGGGTGCAACTCCTCAGGGGCAGTTCGGGCAGTTCTCAGGGGGGTGCAGCTCCTCAGGGGCAGTTCTCAGGGGGGGTGCAGCTCCTCAGGGGCAGTTCTCAGGGGGGGTGCGGCTCCTCAGGGGCAGTTCTCAGGGGGTGCGGCTCCTCAGGGGCAGAGTTGAATCCCGCAGATCACAGATAGGAGGCAGCACTGGGTGCAGTCACTCTGGGCGCACACATGCCGCCAGCCTCCGGATCCAGCCTTTCAGGGTGTCGGCCGGGCCCCTCCACTGGGCAGTTTTATGCAGGCTGCCCTCACACTTGTCTCCTGTATGGTGAGTGCGGGTGTCCTGGCCGTGGTCCTCCCTGGGGGTCTTCATGCGGCTGGTGAGGTGGGTGTGGAGGAGGCCTCTGCTGGAGGGAACTCCGGGGGTCTGAGCGGAGGCTGTTGGGCCCACACTGAGGGGTCGGGGGGCTCCAGTGAGACAGACACAGACCCCAGAATCACAGTCTACGAGGAAGGTGTGATGGGAGGGAGACATGGCGGCTCCACACTGACGACCGACACAACCTGCGGAAGATGAAACCGGAGTGAGACCATGGCGAAACGTCCGCGGGGGCCGAATAATGAGGAGCTTCACCCCCCCAATATACAGGACTATAATATACACCTGTCCCCCCAATATACAGGACTATAATATACACCTGTCCCCCCCCAATATACAGGACTATAATATACACCTGCCCCCCCAATATACAGGACTATAATATACACCTGCCCCCCCCATATACAGGACTATAATACAGTTAGGGCCAGAAATATTTGGACAGTGACACAAGTTTTGTTATTTTAGCTGTTTACAAAAACATGTTCAGAAATACAATTATATATATAATATGGGCTGAAAGTGCACACTCCCAGCTGCAATATGAGAGTTTCCACATCCAAATCGGAGAAAGGGTTTAGGAATCACAGCTCTGTAATGCATAGCCTCCTCTTTTTCAAGGGACCAAAAGTAATTGGACAATGGACTCTAAGGGCTGCAATTAACTCTGCAGGTGTCTCCCTCGTTAACCTGTAATCAATGAAGTAGTTAAAAGGTCAGGGGTGGATTCCAGGTGTGTGGTTTTGCATTTGGAAGCTGTTGCTGTGACCAGACAACATGCGGTCAAATGAACTCTCAATTGAGGTGAAGCAGAACATCCTGAGGCTGAAAAAAAAGAAAAAATCCATCAGAGAGATAGCAGACATGCTTGGAGTAGCAAAATCAACAGTTGGGTACATTCTGAGAAAAAAGGAATTGACAGGTGAGCTTGGGAACTCTAAAAGGCCTGGGCGTCCACGGATGACAACAGTGGTGGATGATCGCCGCATACTTTATTTGGTGAAGAAGAACCCGTTCACAACATCAACTGAAGTCCAGAACACTCTCAGTGAAGTAGGTGTATCTGTCTCTAAGTCAACAGTAAAGAGAAGACTCCATGACAGTAAATACAAAGGGTTCACATCTAGATGCAAATCATTCATCAATTCCAAAAATAGACAGGCCAGAGTTACATTTGCTGAAAAACACCTCAAGAAGCCGCTCAGTTCTGGAAAAGTATTCTCTGGACAGATGAGACAAAGATCAACCTGTACCAGAATGATGGGAAGAAAAAAGTTTGGAGAAGAAAGGGAACGGCACATGATCCAAGGCACACCACATCCTCTGTAAAACATGGTGGAGGCAACGTGATGGCATGGGCATGCATGGCTTTCAATGGCACTGGGTCACTTGTGTTTATTGATGACATAACAGCAGACAAGAGTAGCCGGATGAATTCTGAAGTGTACCGGGATATACTTTCAGCCCAGATTCAGCCAAATGCTGCAAAGTTGATTGGACGGCGCTTCATAGTACAGATGGACAATGACCCCCAGCATACAGCCAAAGCTACCCAGGAGTTCATGAGTGCAAAAAAGTGGAACATTCTGCAATGGCCAAGTCAATCACCAGATCTTAACCCAATTGAGCCGCATTTCACTTGCTCAAATCCAGACCTAAGACGGAAAGACCCACAAACAAGCAAGACCTGAAGGCTGCGGCTGTAAAGGCCTGGCAAAGCATTAAGAAGGAGGAAACCCAGCGTTTGGTGATGTCCATGGGTTCCAGACTTAAGGCAGTGATTGCCTCCAAAGGATTCGCAACAAAATATTGAAAATAAAAATATTTTGTTTGGGTTATGTTTATTTGTCCAATTACTTTTGACCTCCTAAAATGTGGAGTGTTTGTAAAGAAATGTGTACAATTCCTACATTTTCTATCAGATATTTTTGTTCAACCCTTCAAATTAAACGTTACAATCTGCACTTGAATTCTGTTGTAGAGGTTTCATTTCAAATCCAATGTGGTGGCATGCAGAGCCCAACTCGCCAAAATTGTGTCACTGTCCAAATATTTCTGGCCCTAACTGTATACACCTGCCCCCCCGAATATACAGGACTATAATATACACCTGTCCCCCCCAATATACAGGACTATAATATACACCTGCCCCCCCCCATATACAGGACTATAATATACACCTGCCCCCCCAATATACAGGACTATAATATACACCTGCCCCCCCCATATACAGGACTATAATATACACCTGCCCCCCCGAATATACAGGACTATAATATACACCTGTCCCCCCCAATATACAGGACTATAATATACACCTGCCCCCCCCATATACAGGACTATAATATACACCTGCCCCCCCAATATAGAGGACTATAATATACACCTGTCCCCCCCAAATATACAGGACTATAATATACACCTGTCCCCCCCAATATACAGGACTATAATATACACCTGTCCCCCCCAATATACAGGACTATAATATACACCTGTCCCCCCAATATACAGGACTATCATATACACCTGTCCCCCCGCAATATACAGGACTATCATATACACCTGTCCCCCCGCAATATACAGGACTATAATATACACCTGTCCCCCCAATATACAGGACTATAATATACACCTGTCCCCCCAATATACAGGACTATAATATACACCTGTCCCCCCAATATACAGGACTATAATATACACCTGTCCCCCCAATATACAGGACTATAATATACACCTGTCCCCCCAATATACAGGACTATAATATACACCTGTCCCCCCAATATACAGGACTATAATATACACCTGTCCCCCCAATATACAGGACTATAATATACACCTGTCCCCCCAATATACAGGACTATAATATACACCTGTCCCCCCAATATACAGGACTATAATATACACCTGTCCCCCCCAATATACAGGACTATAATATACACCTGTCCCCCCAATATACAGGACTATAATATACACCTGTCCCCCCAATATACAGGACTATAATATACACCTGTCCCCCCAATATACAGGACTATAATATACACCTGTCCCCCCAATATACAGGACTATAATATACACCTGTCCCCCCAATATACAGGACTATAATATACACCTGTCCCCCCAATATACAGGACTATAATATACACCTGTCCCCCCCAATATACAGGACTATAATATACACCTGTCCCCCCCAATATACAGGACTATAATATACACCTGTCCCCCCCCAATATACAGGACTATAATATACACCTGTCCCCCAATATACAGGACTATAATATACACCTGTCCCCCCCAATATACAGGACTATAATATACACCTGTCCCCCCCAATATACAGGACTATAATATACACCTGTCCCCCCAATATACAGGACTATAATATACAACTGTCCCCCCAATATACAGGACTATAATATACACCTGTCCCCCAAATATACAGGACTATAATATACACCTGTCCCCCAAATATACAGGACTATAATATACACCTGTCCCCCCAATATACAGGACTATAATATACACCTGTCCCCCCCAATATACAGGACTATAATATACACCTGTCCCCCCCAATATACAGGACTATAATATACACCTGTCCCCCCCAATATACAGGACTATAATATACACCTGTCCCCCCCAATATACAGGACTATAATATACACCTGTCCCCCCAATATACAGGACTATAATATACACCTGTCCCCCAAATATGGGTCATTCCATGTCAAGTGAACCAATGATTATTACCTCTATATTTTTAATTCTTTTGAGATTTTGTTATTTGATAATAGCATGTCAGACAATGCAAAATGTGAAGAGAAAAATTTTTTAAAAAAATTATTTTTTTTTTAAATGATTTTCAAAGTTCGGAAAAAGTGTGAATTTCGCTGTTGCCTGCCTTTACGTTTCTCCTCATAACTAAGGCTAGGAATAAGATAGAGAGACAAAATAAACACCATTCTACTCAGAACTATACAGGCTTTCACCAGATATGTCACAAGAGGATCTTTGTTAATATTTTACCCATGTGATCGCAAGCGCAAAACTTTAAAACGTATTTCCGAAAAATCGGCGCGCTTTAAATATTTCAAAAACTGCCCATGTGTCTGCTTTGCTCTTAGCCACATCTGTACCAAATTTCAAGTTGGGATCGCAATGGGATCATATTTTAACATATTTTACTATTAATAGCGTCATTGGGTCATTCCATATCAAGTGATCTAAATATGAATATTTTTTTTTACCTGACGTCTTTAGATTTTTTATTTTTTTTTTCCTTTATGAAGTACTACTTTAGTTAATTACAAATTAAAAGTTTGGAATTTTTTTCTTCATCAGGTAATTTTTTACAGATTTTTAAAGTTTAAAAAAAGGGTGAATTTTGGCCTGGTATGACTTTACATTTTTTTATCTCGGGCTAGAAATAAGATAGAGAAACAAAATAAACACCATTCTACTCAGACCTGTCCAGGCTTTCACCAGATATGTCACAAGAGTATATTTGTTAATTTTAATTTTTTACCTATGCGAATGCAAACGCAACATTTTGAAACGCATTTCCGAAAAAAACATTTTAATAAAAATTTTCCAAAACTACCCATGTGTCTTTTATGCTCTTAGCCACATCTGTACCAAATTTCAAGTTGGGATCGTGATGGGATCATATTTTAAAATATTTAACTATGGTTAATCTCATTTTTATTAAATTTTGAAAAAACATATGAAAGACATACATTCAATCTTTTAACAAAATCTTGAGACATATAAAATATACAAAAAGAGAATTCACAAAGTTATTAGTAACTTTAAGATAAGCTGCAAATTTACTTTTGCGCTTATCTCTGGTGCAATATATACTACAATCTAAATATAATTCCAAACACTCAAGTATACAACCTTTCTCAGGGTTTTGAGATGTTCTGATGTCAAGGGGACAAGCAGCCCCAGCAGAATGATTTTTATCACTTGGCCCCTTCTAACAGGTTGACCACGTAAGTGGGTCATTACCCGTTGAGGCCTAGTTGGAATAGTCTATCGACTGGTGTACCGGAAAGGAAGGCCGAAATATTAATGATCTACTCACAGCTCAGAGTTTCCGATACCTGTCTAATGTTCACTAGAATTCTGAAGGTATAGGCGTAGAAAGGAAATACCTAGACTGAATGTATCAGATGGGAAGAAAAGAGAGATAGAAAAGAAGAGAGAGAGAGAAGAGAAACAAAAACCATTAGAAAAAGTTATACTGGGAAAGAAAAGCCACGTAAGAAAAAAAGAAAAAAAGGAGGGAGGGGGACGGGTGAGGTATGGGAAGGAGAAAGGGTACTCATCCCACTCGCTCCCCATCAGCCAGAGGTCGAGCCATATTATCTGTGCTGGAAAAGATACTCCTAAATTCTGCAGAGTCGTGAAAAAGAATCCATTCAACCCAAATCCCTAAGAATTTGTTCCGAGATCCCGACGCATCAGCTGCGAGCTCCTCCATTCGATATGTTTCCATCAATTCTTTGAACCAATCAAGTAGAGATGGAGCCCGGCTTGATTTCCAGAACCTCGGGATCACAGCACGAGCAGCCGAGATGCAAAAGCGGAGAATATCCTTCTTCTGTAGCCCAATAGGACCTGGAAAAATGGATAACATTGCCGATTCTGGGCAGCATTCGGCTTCTTTACCTGTTATCCGGGCGTATGCATTGAAAACCTCAGACCAGAACCGCCGGATTTCCCCACAACTCCACCAAATGTGTATCATTGTACCCTTCTCTTCCCCACAGCGCCAGCAGGTATCAGGGGTTCCAGGGAACATGTTCCGGAGTGTCGTCGGGCACAAGTACCATCTAGTGAGCAGCTTATAGCTTCTTTCTTGTGCAGAACAAGCGCTAGCTAGTGAGTGAGTAAATATAAAGCATTTCTGCCAATTAGCTTCTGAAATGCTACACCCCAATTCCCTCTCCCAAGCACGTTGGAAGTAAAGGGTGCCCTGCTCTCTCATGGACCCTAAGGCCTGGTATAGAAATGATATTTTGCGCCTCGGTGGAGCCTCCAGTTGGAATAACCTCTCCAATACGTTGGGCGTCAATCTTACCCTGCAAGAGTGGTCAGCTGAATATAAGTATGCTCTGTATTGTAGAAATTCGAATCACTTAAGAGGTCTCGTAGGTTCTTTGAGTTGTAGCTCTGCCATCGGGGGCAAACCACCACTGGACAGAGTCTGTCCTACTCGGGTGTCATCCACAATCCGCCAACATAAAAATCTCTGCCTGTCAAATCTGGGTGGGAAAGATGGGTTGGAAAAAAGGGGAGTCAAAGGGCTAAGTCTGTCGTTTAAGCGGAGGGTTTTCGTCACTAGGTGCCATACCTTCAAGGTGTTTCTGGTCATGTCTGTCAAAGGTACTAGGTCTGTGGAGTCTTTAGGGGAAATCCAAAGCAGGTGTTTCAGCGGAATCCCCAAACCCTCTTGCTCCACCCCTACCCATTTCTTGGAGGACGCATGATAATGCCAATCTAGAGCTCTAACAAGAGAGGAAGCCTCAAAGTACGCTCGTATGTTGGGTAGTCCAACCCCTCCTCTGGTCTCGGGCAAGGATAGGATATTCATTCGCAATCTGGACCTCTTGCCCCCCCAGACAAATCTAAGGATCATAGATTGCATTTTGGAGAGGAAGCCTCTATCCAATAGAACAGGAACTGTCTGAAAAGTATATAAGAGTCGGGGCAAGACATCCATCTTGACTACGTTTATTCTCCCGAACCAGGATAGCTTTAATTGTCTATAGGAGGTAAATGCCGATTCCGCGTTAGTCAAAAGGGGTTGATAATTTAAATTGAATATTTGTTTAAGATCTTTTGGTATAAGGACTCCCAAGTACTTAATGGCTTCTACTTTCCATTTAAATGGGAACTGTTTAGATAGATGAGAAACCAATTCTCCAGGCAAAGAAATATTGAGTGCCTCGGTTTTGGAGCAATTCACTTTAAAGTTGCTCAATTGTCCGAACCGTTCAAACTCCATTAAGACCGAAGGGATGGAGACCAGGGGCTGGGAGATGTAAAGTAGCAGGTCATCTGCAAATAAGGCTAATTTGTGATGACTCTGTCCCAGCTTGACCCCATGGACGCATTCATTGGACCTAAGTGCAAAATATTTAACTATTATAGTGTCAATTCAAAAGTCACCAAGAACACAATCAGTCATTTTTTCACAATTGCCCGTCAATAGTTTGAATTTGATATAAAGAAACATAGTCTTGTAACATCTCAAATGAAAGCTGTTACCGTTCTGAGTAAAATGACGCCTCTCCCACTTCATTATCTTATTTCTAGCCTGAGATAAAAAAAATGTAAAGTCATACCAGGCCAAAATTCACCCTTTTTTTAAACTTTAAAAATCTGTAAAAAATTAACTGATGAAGAAAAAAATTCCAAACTTTTAATTTGTAATTAACTAAAGTAGTACTTCATAAAGGAAAAAAAAAAAAAAATCTAAAGACGTCAGGTAAAAAAAAATATTCATATTTAGATCACTTGATATGGAATGACCCATTGACGCTCTTACTAGTAAAATATGTTAAAATATGATCCCATTGCGATCCCAACTTGAAATTTGGTACAGATGTGGCTAAGAGCACAGCAGACACATGGGCAGTTTTTGAAATATTTAAAGCGCGCCGATTTTTCGGAAATGCGTTTTAAAGTTTTGTGCTTGCGATCACATGGGTAAAATATTAACAAATATTCTCTTGTGACATATCTGATGAAAGCCTGGACAGTTCTGAGTAGATTGGTGTTTATTTTGTTTCTCTATCTTATTTCTAGCCCGAGATATGATAGAAAATGTAAAGCCATACCAGGCCAAAATTCGCACTTTTTTAAAACTTTAAAAATCTGTAAAAAATTAACAGATAAAGAAAAAAATTCAAAACTTTTTTTTTGTAATTAGATAAAGTTGTTCTTCAGATGGAAAAAAATTTTTAAAAATCTGAGGACGTCAGGGAAAAAAAATATTCATTTTTGGATCACTTGACATGGAATGACCCATATACAGGACTATAATATACACCTGTCCCCCCAATATACAGGACTATAATATACACCTGTCCCCCCCCAATATACAGGACTATAATATACACCTGTCCCCCCAATATACAGGACTATAATATACACCTGTCCCCCCAATATACAGGACTATAATATACACCTGTCCCCCCAATATACAGGACTATAATATACACCTGTCCCCCCCAATATACAGGACTATAATATACACCTGTCCCCCCCTAATATACAGGACTATAATATACACCTGTCCCCCCCAATATACAGGACTATAATATACACCTGTCCCCCCAATATACAGGACTATAATATACACCTGTCCCCCCAATATACAGGACTATAATATACACCTGCCCCCCCAATATACAGGACTATAATATACACCTGTCCCCCCAATATACAGGACTATAATATACACCTGTCCCCCCAATATACAGGACTATAATATACACCTGTCCCCCAAATATACAGGACTATAATATACACCTGTCCCCCCCTCCTGTACCGTCTGTCTCTCTGTATTTCTTGCACATGGTCCCCGGTGTCCCGGATGATCCTGGTTTATATCCGCTGCCTCCCGTGGGTCGTCCAATCAGCAGCCGGGAGGGGGGGGATATATTTGTTGTCACAACAGAAGAATCTCAGCCAGAAGTGATACATTTGTTTGTAGTGACAACAACGAAGCAAAGGAGCGACCTCGTCCCCTGCCCGGGGCAGAATGTGAGGGGGGGGGGGCAGTGACAGTGCAGCATGGGTGCACAGGGAGTCAACCGCTACCCGGTACACCCCCCCCCACCAGAGTCCTCCGGTGTACACCCCTCCGTGTCCTCCGGTACAGACCCCCCTCCGTGTCCTCCGGTACAGACCCCCCCTCCGTGTCCTCCGGTACAGACCCCCCCCCCCCTCCGTGTCCTCCGGTACAGACCCCCCCCCCCCCACCCCCTCCGTGTCCTCCGGTACAGACCCCCCCCTCCGTGTCCTCCGGTACAGACCCCCCCTCCGTGTCCTCGGTACAGACCCCCCCCTCCGTGTCCTCCGGTACAGACCCCCCCCCTCCCGTGTCCTCCGGTACAGACCCCCCTCCGTGTCCTCCGGTACAGACCCCCCCCCCCCCCTCCGTGTCCTCCGGTACAGACCCCCCCCTCCGTGTCCTCCGGTACAGACCCCCCCCCCCCTCCGTGTCTCCGGTACAGACCCCTCCGTGGGCCTCGGTACAGACCCCCCCCCCTCTGTGTCCTTGGTACAGACCCCTGCTTCCTCTGGTACATCCCCCCGTGTCCTCCGGTACAGACTCCGGTGCCTCCTCCGGTACAGCGCCCCCCCCACCACCGTCCTCCGTACAGACCTCGGCGAGTATAAGGGGGTAGCCATGTTCCTGCCCCTGAAGATACCGACCACACTGCCATAATATATTGTTGTCATGTAGCATGGAAGTGTATGGGTATACGGAGTTCTGTAGTATATAATGTAGGAAGCTTAATGAGGTGGTATAAGAGCTATAGGTAGGCAGGAGAAAGGTTAAATCTGCCCAGCAACAGACAGCTAGGATTAGCCTATAGGGGAGAATAATGTATAGGAGAGTGTCAGCTACACCTCATGTCTGAGGAGCAGCGGAGCCGCCTGCTATAGGGGACGTGTGACCGGAGAGGGGGTGTCCTGAGGGCAGGAGGTGACACAACCATCTGTAGAATACGGGGTCCAACCCACACGGAGCAAACTGATATCCTGGTGATGGTTGGGGACATGGAGGACAGAGCAGACAGTGAGAGAACCGGCCTCTGTCAGAGGATGGGAGTGAGAGGGACGGTGCTAGAGAAAGGGGGGACAGGCACTAGAGAGAGGAGGGACGGGGGCCAGACACAGGAGGGACGGGGGCCAGACACAGGAGGGACGGGGGGGGTCAGACATAGGTTTGGAAACCAGACATAGGAGGGACGGGGCAAACACAGGAGGGACGGGGGGGGGGGGGGGTGCCAGACACAGGAGGGATGGGGGGGACGGGGGGGGGAAGCCAGACACAGGAGGGACGGGGCAAACACAGGAGGGACGGGGGGGGGGGGGGGGGGGGTGCCAGACACAGGAGGGACGGGGGGACGGGCCAGACACAGGAGGGATGGGGGGGACGGGGGGGGAAGCCAGACATAGGAGGGACAGGGGCCAGTGGCTGTGGGCACAGTCAGAGACTTGGAGGGCTTTCGGGTCCTGGCACTGGGGATCTGGACACTGAAGTGAATGAACCGATACTACGATTGTGCAAAGTAAAGATGTTCTGCAGCAACTGAGTGTGCCTGGAACTGTGTGACCCCAAATAATGCAAGAGTGGCCGGGAGCGATACTAAGAACTATAACCGCCAATGAGTACCCCCCTGCAACATTCCCCCCCTCCCCCCTGGGAGGCATAGACCGCAGAAGAGATCGGCCGACCCTGGAATCCTCTTCATGAAGCAGATTCATGTGATCTATGGGGATCCTGTACAAACACAGAACCTCCGCTGCATCACAAGCAGCGCCGGACTGGGGTGTCTGGGGACCACCAGGGAAATTGACTCCAGGGGCCCACTCACCCGGGCCCACCCATTCTTCAGCTATAAGCAAATACCTGTTATCAGTTAGGGCCCCACAGGAGCCGCCCGCCACACACCCGGCCCCACAGGAGCCGCCCACCACACACCCGGCCCCACAGGAGCCGCCCGCCACACACCCGGCCCCACAGGAGCCGCCCGCCACACACCCGGCCCCACAGGAGCTGCCCACCACACACCCGGCCCCACAGGAGCCGCCCACCACACACCTGGCCCCACAGGAGTCGCCCACCACACACCCGGCCCCACAGGAGTCGCCCACCACACACCCGGCCCCACAGGAGCCGCCCGCCACACACCCGGCCCCACAGGAGCCGCCCGCCACACACCCAGCCCCACAGGAGTCGCCCGCCACACACCTGGCCCCACAGGAGTCGCCCGCCACACACCTGGCCCCACAGGAGTCGCCCGCCACACACCCGGCCCCACAGGAGCCGCCCGCCCACACCCAGCCCCATAGGAGTCGCCCGCCACACACCTGGCCCCACAGGAGCCGCCCGCCACACACCTGGAATGTTCCTTTGTGTTATAAATGAGTCACGATATAAAAAGGTGCACAAGTCACTTTTGCAAATAATTTTATCACAGGGTCACCCAGGCTTCAAGAAAATGCACGGTCTCTACCCTCCTCACTCACTAGCACTGGTTTAATGATCAAGTTTGCAGAGGTCACAACCAGGACCAGGATAGGCCCATATATATACCATGATGTGCCCATATAGACCATACAAACCATGATGAGGACAATATATACCAGGACTGGAACATCAATAGCAGGATGGACACCATATACACCAGGATAGGGACATATATACCATGATGGACCCATATAGGCCATAAAATCCATATATACCAGGACTGGAACATCTATAGCGGGATAGACACCATATACACCAGGCTGGGGACCATATATGCTAGGATTGGGGCATATATACCATGATGGACCCATATAGACCATAAAATCCATATATACCAGGACTAGAACATCTATAGCGGGATAGACGCCATATACACCAGGATGGCGACTACATATGCCAGGATTGGGACATCTATAGCTGGATGGGGGATTATATGAACCAGGATGGAGACCATATGGACCCTATCTACCAAGATGGGGCCCATATATACCAGGATGGGCCCATATAGCCCATATATACCAGGATGGGGACCTATATACCAGGATAGTGGACATTAATACATAATATAGGCAGAGAGGGGGCAATTTGTAAGTCTTTATAGGATTCAGAACACCACAAGGACCCATACATCTGACCGTGTGAACCAGGCTACAAACCAGGACCTGTCGGACTCTAGCTCTGCCGCTGGCCTTAGATGTATGTGATCTATAGGATTTAGTCTCCCTTGTGGTTCAGGCTGATATCGTGCAGCGTCTGATATTTGCTGCCAAGAGATCAATTGCCATTTTCCCAGTTTTGGATAATTTAGTTTTTTACATCTGATATTTAAATAAATCATTAATATTAATGATAAATTCTGTGTAAGATGCTCACCCTTCCATTGTTTTATTTATCGCATCTTTTTAAACATAATATTATATCCCATTTATAACCTAAAGAATTAGACAATGACACGTGCGGTGCTTTGATGGTTTTATTTATCCTCTAGTTGAGGCCTCAGTATCTGATTTCATGGACGATCTTCGGTCCTTGTTCCTCGTATTGTCTCCTTGTAAAGCACATCTCCGGGAAGGTGGAGAGCGATGACAGGGCAGATCCTCCTCTCCAGGCAGCGGTCAGCGGGTCGGGGTGAGAGAACACGTTCACCCCACAATCAGGAGGAAGGAGTCTGGAAAGTTCTTTTTGCAGACGACACCCCATTCCTGGGAAAAGGCTTGACCCTCCAGACAGGACAATATTTGAAGCCAATGTTGGCCAGAGATTACGGTCACAGGTCTTGATGGTGTTGGAGAGCATTGTGTGGATACCTGGAGCTTCCTTGTAGATGATGGCAGGTGTGAAGAGGATCTCTGGACATCGGGACCGCTGATTGTGGATCTTTATGGTCTTTCCAACAGGGAGACGGTATTCTACCTCCACTTCTTTTGGGCGTCTTTTTAGCTCTTTTTCCATGTCCTCGGCTATGTAGCAGATCTTTTCCTTCATGTCTCTTACAACGTCCCTTTCACATTCACTGACCGGACGGAAGCCACATTCAGTGATGATCCTCATGAGATGATCGGTGAGGGTCCTGCCTGCAAGGTCACTTCTCATCACCGCCTGCGGGATGCAGTAACCTTTAGATACTGGGGCACAATGGGTCACGCCTTCCCCAATGTCCAGAACACATCCAGTACTTTTGCCAGTTGAATAAAGGGCCAAGACAGCCGGGATGGCAACGTGCATGGCAGGGAACTGAAAGGTCTCCAACATCACCTCCGCCATGCGCTCCCGGTTGCTGAGTGGATTTAGTGGTGGCTCTGTGATCAGTAGAGGTCTTTGTGACGGTGTGGTCTGAAGCTTTACTTCAATGGCGTGTGACCATACATTCTCCATTTTGTCCCAACATTCGATTACTCCGTTCTTTACTGGATAAGTGATGTCCAGAAGGCCTCTTCTCATTTCTGCTTCTTCTCCAATAAAGGAATCGTCTCTTTCTGCTGTGGGCATTACAGCCTGGTACCTTGGCCGTCCGATGTTATTTGGGAAACTGAAGGATGGATGTTGATATCTGGAGAATCCTCCTGTAATATTTCTGGATCCGTTGTCAATGATAAGTGCCGGCAGCAATTCATCCATGGTCGCTTCAAGATGATGACTGAATGCTGGTGGGTCTTGTGTGGATGAAGAGTGATGAATCGGAATGTGGCACGTGTCACAGCAGAGAACCCTACAGTCACATCACCATGGAGACCTGACCCTACAGTCACATCACCATGGAGACCAGGACGGGGGGGACCATGTGAATCAGAATAGGGGGGGGCTCTATGAACCAGGACAGGGGGGGAGGGACCTTATACACCTAGCCAGGGGGGGGGGACTATGCAAAACCAGTACGGGGGAAACCAAATAAAGTAATGAAACAATTGATAGTTGCAAGGGCGTATTATCAGTATTTCAAAATCATAATCTTTATTATTGTCAACAAATCACAAATAAGCAATAATAAACACTAGGTGCACAGAAGGTGTGGAAGGAGATGGGCGGCCTTACCCTATCCCTCCTGTCCGCTGCCTGCGGAGGTCGGCACCCTGGTATCGATCTGGTGCCCCCGCTCACCGGCGGCTGCCTCTGCTCTTGTCTGCACTGACCCTGTAAGTGGGTAAGAGGTCCTCACCCTCAGGGTACCTTTACACGCGGCTACATTTGTAGCTTGTCACCAGGTAACTTACTGGTTGCAGTGAAATCATGGAGACAAGGTTCTATCTTGTTGCTGTGTACAAATGGAATAATGTCTCCATGATTTCACTGCAACCAGTAAGTTACCTGTAGCCACCCTAGAAATGTAGCCGCGTGTAAAGGTACCCTTATCCCCATTATAGTGGTGGCTCCTGCACATCCCTGTGTGCTCACCATCACTGTGCGCTCACCATCACTGTGCGCTCACCATCACTGTGCGCTCACCATTACTTCGATGTACAATTACTGGAGTTTGCATTAAAGGGATTTTTTGGGAAAACAAGTTCTCAGCGATGCACAGGCTAGGAAGGATCACGTAGTTATTGATCACCAGTGACATTATACACAGGAGCTCTGTATATAGTGTCAGTGTACAGGTAATACAGTGATCACCAGTGACATTATACGCAGGAGCTCTGTATATTGGGTCAGTGTACAGGTTATACAGTGATCATCGTTGACATTATACACAGGAGCTCTGTATATTGGGTCAGTGTACAGGTAATACAGTGCTCATCGGTGACATTACCACACAGGAGCTCTGTATATAGTGTCAGTGTACAGGTAATACAGTGATCACCAGTGACATTATACACAGGAGCTCTATATATAGTGTCAGTGTACAGGTTATACAATGATCATCGGTGACATTATACACAGGAGCTCTGTATATTGGGTCAGTGTACAGGTTATACAGTGATCATCGGTGACATTATACACAGGAGCTCTGTATATAGTGTCAGGGTACAGGTAATACAGTGCTCATCGGTGACATTACACACAGGAGCTCTGTATATAGTGTCAGTGTACAGGTAATACAGTGATCACCAGTGACATTATACACAGGAGCTCTGTATATTGGGTCAGTGTACAGGTAATACAGTTATCATCAGTGACATTATACACAGGAGCTCTGTATATAGTGTCAGTGTAGAGGTAATACAGTGATCACCGGTGACATTATACACAGGAGCTCTGTATATAGTGTCAGTGTACAGGTAATACAGTGATTGCCAGTGACATTATACACAGGAGCTCTGTATATAGTGTCAGTGTACAGGTAATACAGTGATCACCAGTTACATTATACACAGGAGCTCTGTATATTGGGTCAGTGTACAGGTAATACAGTGATCACAGTGACATTATACACAGGAGCTCTGTATATAGTGTCAGTGTAGAGGTAATACAGTGATCACCGGTGACATTATACACAGGAGCTCTGTATATAGTGTCAGTGTACAGGTAATACAGTGATTGCCAGTGACATTATACACAGGAGCTCTGTATATAGTGTCAGTGTACAGGTAATACAGAGATCATTGGTGACATTATACACAGGAGCTCTGTATATAGTGTCAGTGTACAGGTAATACAGTGATCACCAGTTACATTATACACAGGAGCTCTGTATATTGGGTCAGTGTACAGGTAATACAGTTATCATCAGTGACATTATACACAGGAGCTCTGTATATAGTGTCAGTGTAGAGGTAATACAGTGATCACCGGTGACATTATACACAAGAGCTCTGTATATAGTGTCAGTGTACAGGTAATACAGTGATTGCCAGTGACATTATACACAGGAGCTCTGTATATAGTGTCAGTGTACAGGTAATACAGAGATCATTGGTGACATTATACACAGGAGCTCTGTATATAGTGTCAGTGTACAGGTAATACAGAGATCACCAGTGACATTATACACAGGAGCTCTATATATAGTGTCATTGTGTGTGTATAGGTAATACACATACTCACCAGTGATGTGTCTAGGTGAAGTTCTTCATCTGTCGCAGACAGATATCACATCTTCTATGCAGGACTTATCTCTGCAGAAAAGAACAGTTAGCTATACCTGACTCACTTCCAGAGCACAATCCACACTTTTCCCAAGATTTCTACACTACATCAAATGAAAAAAACAAAAGTGACATAGTGTCGCACTACACAGTAACAGTGCGCCAGTGTGATTCTGTGCCTGCTCATCCTTGTCAGCAGGCATATTTGTCTGATGGCAAAGATGTAGCAGAGCTGAAGACAGAAGACCCGTGGATTATGTCAGAGGGAGGATTATTTTTTATTAAAGATGGAGTCGCTAAATGTGTTTTGTGTTTTATTTTTAAGAAAAAAAATTCTGTGTTTTTCTTCTGTTTACCAGAAATTCATGGTGGTCATGTCTAATTTGGCGTGACACCATGATTTTTGGGCTTAGTACCAGCTGATAATACAAAGATGGCCTGGTACTAATTCTATTATTACCCAGTGTGCCACCCACCACCAGAGCCACTGGAAGAGTCGGGTAAAGCACCTGGATCTGGTGCTATGATGAATGTGTCATTTTCAGGGGTGGCTGCGTGGGGAGCCAAGAACGCATGGGCCTTACCATGCTGAGAATCCCAGTCCCCAGATGCCTTGTGTTTGCTGGCTGGCAATCAACATATGGCGGGAGCCCACGTATTTTTAAAAAATATATATTTTAAATTAGTTTAAAACAAATATTAGGCTTCTCTGTCTTTTGATCGCCAGCCAAGGTAAAGCAAGGCAGCTGGAGGTGGCAGGCCGGAGCTGTCTGCTTTATCTGCGGTGAAAAATCAAAAATTCTGCGGAGCGCTATGTCATGTGTGGCGAATCGGCCACCGAACCTGGCAGCTCCACAGCGCCTCCTGTTAAACCCAGGTCAGTCAGAGAACTGCCTGAGGATAAAGAAGGGCCGCAGCTGCCCTGCCTGTGCTGGTTTATTAAGGCACCTCTCAGTGAGTGTGGTATATGCCTTCTAGCCCGCAGCCAGAAGCACATATAATCTCCTCCACCCTGTCACTGCCAGAGGCCCTGAATAACCCCAAGCACAAATGCTGCCACCAGCTTCTCGTTTAATATAAGTCCGGTCCGTGGTCGGGCTTATATTTTGTCAGAAACCATCCTAGGTAGCGTTATATGAGCACACGGACGTGGGAATCGTGATCAAGATTAAAAGAGCAACTCAAGATTAAATTATATATTTAATCACCCTAATGGTACACTAGATTTTAATATTTACAGTTATTATTCAGATGTTACAAATATTACAGTCAGATATGCCAATAACAGGAGGAATGGAATACACAGAATTACACACACATGTGAGCAGTTACCTTAGTGCTGATGGCACCACAAGGGCGGCGTGATGCCAATCTGCTCCTGGGGTAATCTCTGGCTTTGGTGGAAAAATGCCTCTTCAGAAGAAATACAAGGTGGAGATGGGGCAGATGATTTTTATACATTATGGGCTGCCCCTGTCTCCACCCATCTCGCACCTCTGGGCTGTCTCACAACTCCCACCCCTCTAAGGGGAGATATAGACCCCCAAATTCTATAATCTGCCCTAGCCGTGTCCATGGGCATCGCAGACGGAAGACAATACTTTCATGTTTCCAGTTATGATTTTATCTTTGTCTGGATATGAAACATGACTATTCTGAGAGCAGCCTACTAGCCCATATCACGGTTAGATGGCTTACAGTCATCACACACATATGTAAAACGATGTGCGGTGACCGTCTGAATGTCGCAATCACGCATCTATGCCTGCCATGTTTATAGACAGTACGGCTCATGAGATATTAACGTTATATTCACGACTCCGTCCCGTCTGTGTTGAAGAAAGGATTTCCTTTCCACTGGCATTACAGCGAAATTGGATGTGTCACCTTTCTGTAAATCCCAGCAGGGAGTCATCCTTTGGATAATGGCTGGGTACAAAGTGTCACCTAATCTCCATTTCCTAGGAAGCTCCATACACCCGGCTAAGGCGGCCGTCACACGCTACGATATCTTGTAAAATATCGCTTAAACGCGCCAGATTAAACATCGCCCGAACGATGTCTGTGCGTGTGACGGCAAGATACGACCAACGAGAAATGATCAGATCGTAAGCTCGAGATGTGAGATCCGGACCTCATATCTGACGATGTCGGCTTAGTGGATACGCAGAATCGATGAGTGTAAATGAACGATATCGTACAAAAGCTGTGAATTGAGCGATGGCGAAATCTAACACGTAGGCGTGCCGGGAATTCACCTGTGTCACGCCTCCTCAGTTGTGATTCGTGAACCCTCATGCGTTACGATTGGCTGGCACCACATTAGCTCTTATTGGTTGAAGCTCCTGCGTGACGATTGGTTCTTACTTCCCAGGCCGCCATTTTTGAAGAGCTGTCACTTCAGCACTACTACACATAGGCGCCGTTTGGCTGATCCTGCCTTGTTGGTTTACATTTACGGCCAGACACCAGGGCGGCCTGCTCAAAAACTCCAGTCTTGCCCTGGGCCCAATATACTCTGCACGGTGTCATACCCCCCCAACGAGTGTGCGTTATGCTTTACACAACGCTGCGTTACGCCACGCCCCCGGGTTCTTGTCCCGTAGGTGTCGTAGAAGTGTTCCTCGCCGTGTCACAGCGCGTCCGGCACGTTGCAATGTGTATGGCCCACGCGAGCGGTCGTACTGACGTCATGAATTTGCTTTCAGTTTCATTCCGCCTGCAAGGTGCTAGCTCCTCCCATGCGCATTGCAGCACAGTCATGGCCGCAACAGGGCGCGCAGCCACGTGGGGGATGGCGGTTTCTACATTTCACTATTTACATTAATAGGCTTTTTGGGATAGCAGTACGTGCTTACACATGGACATCACAGGATAGTCGGATAATTAGGCCGCCATGTTTCCAACAACATCTGACCAATGAGCAGTCAGTACTGGCCACCAATGATGGAGCGAGGGGCGCGCCTTGTAATACATGAGGCACGCCTATGTGCTCAAATGTACCCTCAAATACGCCCACATTTACCCCCACATCGTTTACGAGGTGTCTGTGTGACTGTTTGCTAACGATGTGCACAGATGATAAGTAGATCGCTCAGACGACCGCTGGATCGCTGCATCGGGGAGTCGTATGAGCGATGTCTGTGCGTGTAGCGGTACGGTGAACGATCTCACACATCGTGCGGACGATGTGCACATCCAACATCGTATCCCACATCGTTTTCTATATCGTAGCGTGTGACGACCGCCTTAATGACATCTCCCTAGCTGATCAGCATATCACAGGTGAGGAAGAGCCCTTTAGTGTGGCCTGTTGGCTTCCAAGGGTGGGGGCTTATCTCTTTGTGAGTGAGATGTGTCTTATCAAATTGCTTTCTGGGAGGAATGGAATCTGGGGGATATGGCAATATTCCTTACCCATACTGCTTATTCATCACATCATGTTTTTAAAAATTATTTATTTTCACACTTCTACATGACAGAGCCAACAGCCAATCACAGATGCTGTCAAACAGGATGGGCGTCTGTGATTGGCTGTTCGAGTAATCTACAATCAGCCCAATACATTTTAGTGTGGTATCATGTATGGGCTGCTTTCAGGTTACTCAAGCAGCCAATCACAGACGCCCATTCTCTGAGTCAGCGTCTGTGATTGGCTGTTGGGCCTGTCACACATATAGAAGTGTGAAAATAAATAAATAGTAAAAAAATGACATAGTGCTCTGCAGAATTTTGATTCTCAGGACAGATAAAGTGGACAGCTACGGGCTGCCACCTCCAGCTACGGGCTGCCACCTCCAGCTACGGGCTGCCACCTCAAGCTACGGGCTGCCACCTCAAGCTACGGGCTGCCACCTCCAGCTGCCTGGCTTTACCTTGGCTGGCGATCAAAAGTCAGGAAAGCCCAATGTTTATTGGGGCAGCTGGGGGCTGGGATTCTCAGCATGGTAAGGCCCAAGCATTCTGGGGCCCCCATGCTGAAAATGGCAGCCCACAGCCACCCCTGGAATACGCGCATTAATCGTAGCGCCATTTCCAGGCGCTTTTTCCGCCTCTTCCAGCAGCCCTGGTGGAGGGTGGCACGCTGGGTAATAATGGGGTTAGTACCAGCTTTGTATTTTCAGCTGATACTAAGCCTGAAATTTATGGTGTCACACCAAATTAGACCTGGCCACCATAAATTTCTAAACAGAGAAAAAGAATTTTTAGTAAAAATATAACACAAAACACATTTAGGGGACTCCATCTTTAATGAAAAAAAAAATCCTCGCTTTGACGTAATTCATAGGTCTTCAGTCTTTAGCTCTCCTACATCTTTGCCATCAGACAAATATGCCTGCTGACAGAGATTAGCGAGATGAGCAGGCACAGAATAACACTAGAAAACAGCTGTACCTGAGAGAAGCACTCTGTGGTACTTTCATGCCCAAAATGTCCTGCCAGCCACTGGTGGTAGTACTAGGATGATAGTACCACCAATGGATGCCAGGACATGCTGGGCTTGGGCATGAAAATACCACAGAGGCTGGCAGGTCATACTAGGCATGATTCATGCCTAGTATGTCCTGTCAGCCTCTGTGGTACTATCATGCTCACCCGGCATGTCATGCCAGCCAGCCACTGGTGGTAGTACTAGCATGACAGTACCACATGATAATCATGCCCATTGCCCAGTAGTATGTCCTGCCAGCCTCAGCCAAGGCCAGGGTCCTAGTCAGCCCCCCGGCACCCACACTTAGGAGTCCACAGCTGTCCGCTGCAGCCGCTGTCCTGCACAGCTCCCTGAATGCTGGCACCCGGCACGCACAGGAAGCAGTGCCGAAGCAACGACGTCATTGCCCTGACAATGACCTCCTGCGCATGCGCTGGCAGTGTCGCCCTGCGTAATGGAGGCAGATCGCTCTCCCTGCTTTGCTACTGCAGAGAGGACCCATCACTAATCATATCAGGACTCGTGGCCCACCGGAGGTTCTCCCGATTCTCCGATGGCCCAGTCCGACCCTGATCACAAGGGTTAATGTATCTCACCAACGCCAAGGTTTAGTGTGAGGATGAGATACACAAGAGAGAAATAGATACACTGCTCATCAGACAGTATCACACAGGAGAGGATTAGATACACTGCTTATCAGACAGTATCACACAGGAGAGGATTAGATACACAGCTCATCAGACAGTATCACACAGGAGAGGATTAGATACACTGCTTATCAGACAGTATCACACAGGAGAGGATTAGATACACAGCTCATCAGACAGTATCACACAGGAGAGGATTAGATACACTGCTTATCAGACAGTATCACACAGGAGAGGATTAGATACACAGCTCATCAGACAGTATCACACAGGATAGGATTAGATACACAGCTCATCAGACAGTATCACACAGGATAGGATTAGATACACAGCTCATCAGACAGTATCACACAGGATAGGATTAGATACACAGCTCATCAGACTGTATCACACAGGAGAGGATTAGATACACAGCTCAGCAGACAGTATCACACAGGAGAGGATTAGATACACAGCTCAGCAGACAGTATCACACAGGATAGGATTAGATACACAGCTCAGCAGACAGTATCACACAGGAGAGGATTAGATACACAGCTCAGCAGACAGTATCACACAGGAGAGGATTAGATACACAGCTCAGCAGACAGTATCACACAAGATAGGATTAGATACAGCTCAGCAGACAGTATCACACAGAGAGGATTAGATACACAGCTCATCAGACAGTATCACACAGGATAGGATTAGGTACACAGCTCAGCAGACAGTATCACACAGGATAGGATTAGATACACGGCTCAGCAGACAGTATCACACAGGAGAGGATTAGATACACAGCTCAGCAGACAGTATCACACAAGATAGGATTAGATACAGCTCAGCAGACAGTATCACACAGGAGAGGATTAGATACACAGCTCAGCAGACAGTATTACACAGGACAGGATTAGATACACACAGCTCAGCAGACTGTATCACACAGGATAGGATTAGATACACAGCTCAGCATACAGTATCACACAGGATAGGATTAGATACAGCTCAGCAGACAGTATCACACAGGATAGGATTAGATACACAGCTCAGCAGACTGTATCACACAGGATAGGATTAGATACACAGCTCAGCAGACAGTATCACACAGGATAGGATTAGATACAGCTCAGCAGACAGTATCACACAGGATAGGATTAGATACACAGCTCAGCAGACAGTATCACACAGGATAG
This sequence comes from Allobates femoralis, assembly GCA_033576535.1. Classification (NCBI taxonomy): domain Eukaryota; kingdom Metazoa; phylum Chordata; class Amphibia; order Anura; family Aromobatidae; genus Allobates; species Allobates femoralis. The sequence goes on along the minus strand of JARQOC010000009.1, from coordinate 45,777,881 downwards.
GATTAGATACACAGCTCAGCAGACTGTATCACACAGGATAGGATTAGATACACAGCTCAGCAGACTGTATCACACAGGATAGGATTAGATACACAGCTCAGCAGACAGTATCACACAGGATAGGATTAGATACACGGCTCAGCAGACAGTATCACACAGGATAGGATTAGATACACAGCTCAGCAGACAGTATTACACAGGACAGGAATAGATACAGCTCAGCAGACAGTATCACACAGGAGAGGATTAGATACACAGCTCAGCACAGTGTCACACAGGATTAGATACACATGTCCCTCCTGGGTCTCACCTCCTGGGTGTTGTAGTTCCCGTATCCGCAGTGAGGGCAGCTGCCCGGGATAAAGATGGCGGCGGTTCCGGTCCCCTGGTGATGACGTACCCGGAAGTGCCACTGACTTCCGACCTCTTTCACATGGCGGCGCCCTTTGTCCGCTGTAGGATGTGATCACTCTGCAGCTCCGGGATGGCAGGTACCGGGGCCCGACCGCAGCGTGTGAAGGGGCCCCGGCCTGTGACGTCATCTGTGTGTGGAGGGGGGCCCCGGCCTGTGACGTCCCCCTGTGTGTGAGGGGGCCCGGCCTGTGACGTCACCTGTATGAGGGGGCCCCGGCCTGTGACGTCACCTGTGTGTGAGGGGGCCCCGGCCTGTGACGTCACCTGTGATTGAGGGGGCCCCGGCCTGTGACGTCACCTGTGTGTGAGGGGGCCCCGGCCTGTGACGTCCCCTGTGTGTGAGGGGGCCCCGGCCTGTGACGTCCCCTGTGTGTGAGGGGGGCCCCGGCCTGTGACGTCCCCTGTGTGTGAGGGGGCCCGGCCTGTGACGTCACCTGTTGAGGGGGCCCCGGCCTGTGACGTCACCTGTGTGTGAGGGGGCCCCGGCCTGTGACGTCACCTGTGTGTGAGGGGGCCCCGGCCTGTGACGTCACCTGTGTGTGAGGGGGCCCCGGCCTGTGACGTCCCCTGTGTGTGAGGGGGCCCCGGCCTGTGACGTCCCCTGTGTGTGAGGGGGGCCCCGGCCTGTGACGTCACCTGTGTGTGAGGGGGGCCCCGGCCTGTGACGTCCCCTGTGTGTGAGGGGGGCCCCGGCCTGTGACGTCCCCTGTGTGTGAGGGGGGCCCCGGCCTGTGACGTCCCCTGTGTGTGGGGGGGCCCCGGCCTGTGACGTCCCCTGTGTGTGAGGGGGGCCCCGGCCTGTGACGTCCCCTGTGTGTGAGGGGGGCCCCGGCCTGTGACGTCCCCTGTGTGTGAGGGGGGCCCCGGCCTGTGACGTCATCTGTGTGTGAGGGGGGCCCCGGCCTGTGACGTCATCTGTGTGTGAGGGGGGCCCCGGCCTGTGACGTCATCTGTGTGTGAGGGGGGCCCCGGCCTGTGACGTCATCTGTGTGTGAGGGGGGCCCCGGCCTGTGACGTCCCCTGTGTGTGAGGGGGCCCCGGCCTGTGACGTCCCCTGTGTGTGAGGGGGGCCCCGGCCTGTGACGTCCCCTGTGTGTGAGGGGGGCCCCGGCCTGTGACGTCCCCTGTGTGTGAGGGGGGCCCCGGCCTGTGACGTCCCCTGTGTGTGAGGGGGGCCCCGGCCTGTGACGTCCCCTGTGTGTGAGGGGGGCCCCGGCCTGTGACGTCCCCTGTGTGTGAGGGGGGCCCCGGCCTGTGACGTCCCCTGTGTGTGAGGGGGGCCCCGGCCTGTGACGTCCCCTGTGTGTGAGGGGGGCCCCGGCCTGTGACGTCCCCTGTGTGTGAGGGGGGCCCCGGCCTGTGACGTCATCTGTGTGTGAGGGGGGCCCCGGCCTGTGACGTCATCTGTGTGTGAGGGGGGCCCCGGCCTGTGACGTCATCTGTGTGTGAGGGGGGCCCCGGCCTGTGACGTCCCTGTGTGTGAGGGGGGCCCCGGCCTGTGACGTCCCCTGTGTGTGAGGGGGGCCCCGGCCTGTGACGTCCCCTGTGTGTGAGGGGGGCCCCGGCCTGTGACGTCCCCTGTGTGTGAGGGGGGCCCCGGCCTGTGACGTCCCCTGTGTGTGAGGGGGGCCCCGGCCTGTGACGTCCCCTGTGTGTGAGGGGGGCCCCGGCCTGTGACGTCCCCTGTGTGTGAGGGGGGCCCCGGCCTGTGACGTCCCCTGTGTGTGAGGGGGGCCCCGGCCTGTGACGTCCCCTGTGTGTGAGGGGGGCCCCGGCCTGTGACGTCCCCTGTGTGTGAGGGGGGCCCCGGCCTGTGACGTCCCCTGTGTGTGAGGGGGGCCCCGGCCTGTGACGTCCCCTGTGATGAGGGGGCCCCGGCCTGTGACGTCACCTGTGTGTGAGGGGGCCCCGGCCTGTGACGTCACCTGTGTGTGAGGGGGCCCCGGCCTGTGACGTCACCTGTGTGTGAGGGGGCCCCGGCCTGTGACGTCCCCTGTGTGTGAGGGGGCCCCGGCCTGTGACGTCCCCTGTGTGTGAGGGGGGCCCCGGCCTGTGACGTCCCCTGTGTGTGAGGGGGCCCCGGCCTGTGACGTCACCTGTGTGTGAGGGGGGCCCCGGCCTGTGACGTCACCTGTGTGTGAGGGGGGCCCCGGCCTGTGACGTCCCTGTGTGTGAGGGGGGCCCCGGCCTGTGACGTCCCCTGTGTGTGAGGGGGGCCCCGGCCTGTGACGTCCCCTGTGTGTGAGGGGGGCCCCGGCCTGTGACGTCCCCTGTGTGTGAGGGGGGCCCCGGCCTGTGACGTCCCCTGTGTGTGAGGGGGGCCCCGGCCTGTGACGTCCCCTGTGTGTAGGGGGGGCCCCGGCCTGTGACGTCCCCTGTGTGTGAGGGGGGCCCCGGCCTGTGACGTCCCCTGTGTGTGAGGGGGGCCCCGGCCTGTGACGTCCCCTGTGTGTGAGGGGGGCCCCGGCCTGTGACGTCCCCTGCGTGTGAGGGGGGCCCCGGCCTGTGACGTCCCCTGCGTGTGAGGGGGGCCCCGGCCTGTGACGTCCCCTGCGTGTGAGGGGGGCCCCGGCCTGTGACGTCCCCTGCGTGTGAGGTGGCCCCGGCCTGTGACGGTCACGTGTGTAATGTGACGTGTTCCTGGTACATGTGAGCTGACGCTCCTTTCTCCCCACAGACATGGATTTCCCGCAGCACAGTCGGCTGGTCCTGGAGCAGCTCAATCAGCAGCGGCAGCTCGGCCTCCTGTGTGACTGCACCTTCGTGGTGGATGGAATAGACTTCAAGGCGCACAAGGCCGTGCTCGCCGCCTGCAGCCAGTACTTCCGCATGCTGTTCCTGGAGCAGAAAGACGTCGTTCACCTGGACATAAGCAACGCTGCAGGTAACTCTGCTGTGCGGGGGTGCGGGGGGGGGGGGGGCTGGGGATGTGCTCTGCCCGGGTCTCTGCTGTGCGGGGGGGCTGGGGATGTGCTCTGCCCGGGTCTCTGCTGTGCGGGGGGGCTGGGGATGTGCTCTGCCCGGGTCTCTGCTGTGCGGGGGGGCTGGGGATGTGCTCTGCCCGGGTCTCTGCTGTGCGGGGGGGCTGGGGATGTGCTCTGCCCGGGTCCCTGCTGTGTTGGGGGTGATGTGCTGTGCCCGAGTCTGTGTGGGGGTGATGTGCTGTGCCCGGGTCTGTGCGGAGGGTGATGTGCAGTGCCCGGGTCTGTGCGGGGAATGATGTGCTGTGCCCGGGTCTGTGCGGGGAATGATGTGCTGTGCCCGGGTCTGTGCGGAGGGTGATGTGCAGTGCCCGGGTCTGTGCGGGGAATGATGTGCTGTGCCCGGGTCTGTGCGGGGAATGATGTGCTGTGCCCGGGTCTGTGCGGGGAATGATGTGCTGTGCCCGGGTCTGTGCGGAGGGTGATGTGCAGTGCCCGGGTCTGTGCGGGGAATGATGTGCTGTGCCCGGGTCTGTGCGGGGGGTGATGTGCTGTGCCCGGGTCTGTGCGGGGGGTGATGTGCTGTGCCCGGGTCTGTGCGGGGGGTGACGTGCTGTGCCCGGGTCTGTGCGGGGGGTGATGTGCTGTGCCCGGGTCTGTGCGGGGGGTGATGTGCTGTGCCCGGGTCTGTGCGGGGGGTGATGTGCTGTGCCCGGGTCTGTGCGGGGGGTGATGTGCTGTGCCCGGGTCTGTGCTGGGGGTGATGTGCTGTGCCCGGGTCTGTGCGGGGGGTGATGTGCTGTGCCCGGGTCTGTGCGGGGGTGATGTGCTGTGCCCGGGTCTGTGCGGGGGGTGATGTGCTGTGCCCGGGTCTGTGCGGGGGGTGATGTGCTGTGCCCGGGTCTGTGCGGGGGGTGATGTGCTGTGCCCGGGTCTGTGCGGGGGGTGATGTGCTGTGCCCGGGTCTGTGCGGGGGGTGATGTGCTGTGCCCGGGTCTGTGCGGGGGGTGATGTGATGTGCTGTGCCCCGGTCTGTGCGGAGGGTGATGTGCTGTGCTCGGGTCTGTGCGGAGGGTGATGTGCTGTGCCCGGGTCTGTGCGGAGGGTGATGTGCTGTGCCGGGGGGGGGGGGATGTACTCTGTTTGGGTCCCTGCTGTGCGGGGGGGTAATGTGCTGTGCCCGGGTCTGTGCGGGGGGTGATGTGCTGTGCCCGGGTCTGTGCTGGGGGTGATGTGCTGTGCCCGGGTCTGTGCGGGGGGTGATGTGCTGTGCCCGGGTCTGTGCGGGGGGTGATGTGCTGTGCCCGGGTCTGTGCGGGGGGTGATGTGCTGTGCCCGGGTCTGTGCGGGGGGTGATGTGCTGTGCCCGGGTCTGTGCGGGGGGTGATGTGCTGTGCCCGGGTCTGTGCGGGGGGTGATGTGCTGTGCCCGGGTCTGTGCGGGGGGTGATGTGCTGTGCCCGGGTCTGTGCGGGGGGTGATGTGCTGTGCCCGGGTCTGTGCGGGGGGTGATGTGATGTGCTGTGCCCCGGTCTGTGCGGAGGGTGATGTGCTGTGCTCGGGTCTGTGCGGAGGGTGATGTGCTGTGCCCGGGTCTGTGCGGAGGGTGATGTGCTGTGCCGGGGGGGGGGGGGATGTACTCTGTTTGGGTCCCTGCTGTGCGGGGGGGTAATGTGCTGTGCCCGGGTCTGTGCGGGGGAAGATGTGCTGTGCCTGGGTCTCTGGTGTGTGTGTGTGGGGGGGGGGGGATGTGCTCTGTTCGGGTCCCTGCTGTGCGGGGGGGTGATGTGCTGTGCCCGGGTCTGTGCGGGGGGTGATGTGCTATGCCCGGGTCTGTGCGGGGGAAGATGTGCTCTGCCCGGGTCTCTGGTGTGTGTGTGTGTGGGGGGGATGTGCCCTGCCCGGGTCTGTGCTGTGTGGGGATGTGCTCTGCCCGGGCTCATCGCTGCGGCGCCCCTTGTCTGCCCGGTGTCATTCTGCCTCTCCCCTCAGGTCTGGGGCAGGTGCTGGAGTTCATGTACACGGCGCGACTCAATCTGACACGTGAGAACGTGGAGGACGTCTCTGCCGTCGCTGGATTTCTGCAGATGCAGGAGATTGTGAACGCGTGCACCGCCCTGAAGTCACTCAGTATTCCTGCCAGCCAAGGGCCACACAGCCTGGGGCCCCTCACGTCCGGACAAGGTAAGGGCTATCAGGCGGGGGTGCGCCTTGTAGGGTGTTGGGTGGTGGTGTGCGCTGGCCGTCGGGGAGGTGGTGTTGTGCGCGTGCCGTCGGGGAGGTGGTGCGCGCAGGCTATCGGACGGGGGCTTGCAGTGTTATTGACATCCTCCTCTCCTGCAGGTATCGCTGATTTCTCCCCTCCGGCGGGGGAGAGTGAGCTGGAGACGTCTGACTCCTCGGCTGCCGTGTACCCACTGGAGGAGGCCGCAGACTCCGCGTGTCCGGAGGGTGAGAATACGCCACCTTCTGATTGGTGCAGGACCTTCCCCGAGCGGCTGAGGTGTTATCCCAAGCGTTATCCCCATCTCTCCCTGCAGGTGGCAATGTTGGGAAGCTCGGAGTCCAGGAGGAGAGCGGAGTGGAGCCGCAGCCCCTGGAGGAGCCGGCGCTGAATCCAGAGGGAGGTGAGCACCACCTGTCTGCTCCAGATATCACTACACTGTCCCGGGGTATCAATGATGGATATAATCCCCTCTCCGGGCCCCAGGGTATCTGTGATAGATCTCATCCCCCCTCCGGGCCCCGGGGTATCTGTGATAGATCTCACCCCCCCTCCGGGCCCCGGGGTATCTGTGATAGATCTCACCCCCCCTCCGGGCCCCGGGGTATCTGTGATAGATCTCATCCCCCCTCCGGGCCCCGCGGTATCTGTGATAGATCTCATCCCCCCTCCAGGCCCCGGGGTATCTGTGATAGATCTCATCCCCCCTCCGGGCCCCGCGGTATCTGTGATAGATCTCATCCTCCCTCCAGGCCCCGGGGTATCTGTGATAGATCTCACCCCCCCTCCGGGCCCCGGGGTATCTGTGATAGATCTCACCCCCCCTCCGGGCCCCGGGGTATCTGTGATAGATCTCATCCCCCCTCCGGGCCCCGCGGTATCTGTGATAGATCTCATCCCCCCTCCAGGCCCCGGGGTATCTGTGATAGATCTCATCCCCCCTCCGGGCCCCGCGGTATCTGTGATAGATCTCATCCTCCCTCCAGGCCCCGGGGTATCTGTGATAGATCTCACCCCCCTCCGGGCCCCGGGGTATCTGTGATAGATCTCATCCACCCTCCGGGCCCCGGAGTATCTGTGATAGATCTCATCCTCCCTCCAGGCCCCGGGGTATCTGTGATAGATCTCATCCCCCTCCGGGCCCCGGGGTATCTGTGATAGATCTCATCCCCTCTCCGGGCCCCGCGGTATCTGTGATAGATCTCATCCTCCCTCCAGGCCCCGGGGTATCTGTGATAGATCTCATCCCCCCTCCGGGCCCCGGGGTATCTGTGATAGATCTCATCCCCCTCCGGGCCCCGGGGTATCTGTGATAGATCTCATCCCCTCTCCGGGCCCCGCGGTATCTGTGATAGATCTCATCCCCCCTCCGGGCCCCGGGGTATCTGTGATAGATCTCATCCCCCCTCCGGGCCCCGCGGTATCTGTGATAGATCTCATCCCCCCCCATCCGGGCCCCGCGGTATCTGTGATAGATCTCATCCCCTCTCCGGGCCCCGCGGTATCTGTGATAGATCTCACCCCCCCTCCGGGCCCCGGGGTATCTGTGATAGATCTCATCCCCCCTCCGGGCCCCGGGGTATCTGTGATAGATCTCATCCCCCCTCCGGGCCCCGGAGTATCTGTGATAGATCTCATCCTCCCCTCTGGGCCCCGGGGTATCTGTGATAGATTCTCATCCCCCTCCGGGCCCCGGGGTATCTGTGATAGATCTCATCCACCCTCGGGCCCCGCGGTATCTGTGATAGATCTCATCCACCCTCCGGGCCCCGGGGTATCTGTGATAGATCTCATCCACCCTCCGGGCCCCGGGGTATCTGTGATAGATCTCATCCACCCTCCGGGCCCCGGGGTATCTGTGATAGATCTCATCCCCCCTCCGGGCCCCGGGGTATCTGTGATAGATCTCATCCACCCTCGGGCCCCGCGTTATCTGTGATGATCTCATGACCCCTCCGGGCCCCGGGGTATCTGTGATAGATCTCATCCACCCTCCGGGCCCCGGGGTATCTGTGATAGATCTCATCCACCCTCCGGGCCCCGGGGTATCTGTGATAGATCTCACACCCCCCTCCGGGCCCCGGGGTATCTGTGATAGATCTCATCCCCCCTCCGGGCCCCGGGGTATCTGTGATAGATCTCATCCCCCTCCGGGCCCCGCGGTATCTGTGATAGATCTCATCCCCCCTCCGGGCCCCGCGGTATCTGTGATAGATCTCATCCCCCTCCGGGCCCCGCGGTATCTGTGATAGATCTCATGACCCCTCCGGGCCCCGGGGTATCTGTGATAGATCTCATCCCCCCTCGGGCCCTGAGGTATCTGTGATGATCTCATGACCCCTCCGGGCCCCGGGGTATCTGTGATAGATCTCATCCCCCTCCGGGCCCCGCTGTATCTGTGATAGATCTCATCCCCCCTCCGGGCCCCGGGGTATCTGTGATAGATCTCATCCCCCCTCCGGGCCCTGAGGTATCTGTGATAGATCTCACCCCCCTCCGGGCCCCGGGGTATCTGTGATAGATCTCATCCCCCCTCCGGGCCCCGGGGTATCTGTGATAGATCTCATCCCCCCTCCGGGCCCCGCTGTATCTGTGATAGATCTCATCCCCCCTCCGGGCCCCGGGGTATCTGTGATAGATCTCATCCCCCTCCGGGCCTGTGGTATCTGTGATAGATCTCATCCCCCCTCGGGCCCTGTGGTATCTGTGATAGATCTCACCCCCCTCCGGGCCCCGGGGTATCTGTGATAGATCTCATCCCCCCTCCGGGCCCCGGGGTATCTGTGATAGATCTCATCCCCCCCTCCGGGCCCCGGGGTATCTGTGATAGATCTCATCCCCCTCCGGGCCCTGTGGTATCTGTGATAGATCTCACCCCCCTTCCCCGCGCGGCTCACATAATGTATCAGTTCCTTTTCCAGCCTCAGACCCCGGGGACAGAGCAGTGAAGTTGGGGGATTTGCTGTCGTCGCCCGCATGGCCCCTGACTCCTCAGGAGAAGACTGGAGACGTCTCGATGGAGGAATCTCCGTGCACGGATGAGGAGGGGCCCGGGGAGCCACCCGCAGAGGGAGACCCCACACACAAACATGGAACCAGTCCACCACCAGAAGACGTCATCAAGAGCCTGGGCTCCCCGATCCTGGGGCCCGAGACCGCAGACAGCAGCCGAGAGGAGAGCGAAGACTGCGCTGACGAGAACACAGAGAAGTGTGCAGAGGACGAGCCGGGGCCCCAGAGACAGCTGCGCTCAGGAGCCACAAACTACATGGATCGCACAGAGTCCCGGCCGTACAGCTCCACAACCCACGTGTGTGAGGTGAGTGAGGGAGCTGAGCGGGCACAGGCGCAGCAGAGCTGAGCGGGCACAGGCGCAGCAGAGCTGAGCGGGCACAGGCGCAGCAGAGCTGAGCGGGCACAGGCGCAGCAGAGCTGAGCGGGCACAGGCGCCGCAGAACCTCTGTTTATTGACAGTATTTTCAGGTCAGTCATTGAGTGGTTAATTATATTTAGGAAGAGTTTCTGCAGCAGCTGCGGTTTGTGATGCTCTGAGGTCTCCTTGATTCTGTCTTTTCAGTACTGCAGTAAGGAGTTCACTCACACGGGAAACTACACGCGACACATCCGGATCCACACTGGCGAGAAGCCGTACCGCTGCCATGAGTGCGACAAGGCCTTCTCCGACCCCGCCGCCTGCAAGGCGCACGAGAAAACTCACAGGTGAGGGCCCGGGACGTCCTGCTGTGTCCCAGTGATTGGGGGGGGGGTTCAGGGCGTCCTGCTGTTGTCCCAGTGATTGGGGGGGGGGGTTCAGGGCGTCCTGCTGTGTCCCAGTGATTGGGGGGGGTCCAGAGCGTCCTGCTGTGTCCCAGTGATTGGGGGGGGTCCAGGGCGTTCTGTTGTGTCCCAGTGATTGGGGGGGTCCAGGGCGTCCTGCTGTGTGCCGCAGGGGTTGGGGGAGGAGGTCCAGGGCGTCCTGCTGTGTGCCGCAGGGGTTGGGGGGAGGAGGTCCAGGGCGTCCTGCTGTGTGCCGCAGGGGTTGGGGGGAGGAGGTCCAGGGCGTCCTGCTGTGTGCCGCAGGGGTTGGGGGGAGGAGGTCCAGGGCGTCCTGCTGTGTGCCGCAGGGGTTGGGGGGAGGAGGTCCAGGGCGTCCTGCTGTGTGCCGCAGGGGTTGGGGAGAGGAGGTCCGGGGCATCCTGCTGTGTGCCGCAGGGGTTTGGGGGACCGCCTGTCACCCCTCCTGTTCTCTGTTCAGCCCGTTGAAGCCCCACGGTTGTGACGACTGTGGGAAGAGTTACCGCCTCGTCAGTCTGCTGAACCTGCACAAGAAGCGTCACATCGGGGAGCCGAACTACTACTGCAAGGTGTGCAGCAAACTGTTCACCACGTCTGGCAACCTGAAGAGGCACCAGCTGGTGCACAGCGGGGAGAAGCCATACCTGTGCGAGTATTGTAACCGGCCCTTCTCTGACCCCACATCCAAGATGCGGCACCTGGAGACGCACGACACCAACAAGGAGCACAAGTGTCCCCACTGCGACAAGAAGTTCAACCAGGTGGGGGCAGCGCGATGCTGGAGGATGGGTGTATGGGGGGGAGTGGTGCTGGAGGATGGGTGTATGGGGGGGAGTGGTGCTGGAGGATGGGTGTATGGGGGGGGGGGGAGCAGTGCTGGAGGATTGGGTGTATGGGGGGGGGGGGAGCAGTGCTGGAGGATGGGTGTATGGGGGGGGGGAGCAGTGCTGGAGGATGGGTGTATGGGGGGGGAGCAGTGCTGGAGGATGGGTGTATGGGGGGGGAGCGGTGCTGGTGGATGGGTGTATGGGGGGGAGCGGTGCTGGTGGATGGGTGTATGGGGGGGAGCGGTGCTGGAGGATGGGTGTATGGGGGGGAGCGGTGCTGGAGGATGGGTGTATGGGGGGGGAGCGATGCTGGAGGATGGGTGTATGGGGGGAGAGCGGTGCTGGAGGATGGGTGTATGGGGGAAAGCGGTGCTGGAGGATGGGTGTATGGGGGGGGAGCGGTGCTGGAGGATGGGTGTATGGGGGGAGAGCAGTGCTGGAGGATGGGTGTACGGGGGGAGTGGTGCTGGAGGATGGGTGTATGGGGGGGGAGCGGTGCTGGAGGATGGGTGTATGGGGGGAGTGGTGCTGGAGGATGGGTGTATGGGGGGGGGAGCGGTGCTGGAGGATGGGTGTATGGGGGGGGGGAGCGGTGCTGGAGGATGGGTGTATGGGGGGAGTGGTGCTGGAGGATGGGTGTATGGGGGGAGTGGTGCTGGAGGATGGGTGTATGGGGGGAGTGGTGCTGGAGGATGGGTGTATGGGGGGAGTGGTGCTGGAGGATGGGTGTATGGGGGGAGTGGTGCTGGAGGATGGGTGTATGGGGGGGGAGCGGTGCTGGAGGATGGGTGTATGGGGGGGGAGCGGTGCTGGAGGATGGGTGTATGGGGGGAGTGGTGCTGGAGGATGGGTGTATGGGGGGAGTGGTGCTGGAGGATGGGTGTATGGGGGGAGTGGTGCTGGAGGATGGGTGTATGGGGGGAGTGGTGCTGGAGGATGGGTGTATGGGGGGGGAGCGGTGCTGGAGGATGGGTGTATGGGGGGGAGCGGTGTTGGAGGATGGGTATGCGGGGAGGGGAGCGGCCGTGTCCTCGGTTGACCCTGTGGCCTTCTCCTCAGCTGGGGAACCTGAAGGCTCATCTGAAGATCCACATTACTGACGGGCCCCTGAAGTGCAGAGAATGCGGGAAGCAGTTCACCACCTCAGGTGAGGCAGCGGCGGAGGGGCTGCCCCCCCCCCCCCCCCAGATCACGGCCATCTTATCCTCTATGCTTTGCAGGAAACCTGAAGAGACACCTGCGCATCCACAGCGGAGAGAAGCCGTACGTCTGCATCCACTGCAAGAGGAAATTTGCTGACCCCGGGGCGCTGCAGCGGCACATCCGCACCCACACGGGTAAACGCCACCATCTTATTGCACATTGCCCCACTGACTATATTGCTGGGGTCCCTGCGCCCCTGACATCGGGGTGTAATCTGTGCTTCCACTGATGGGGGTTCAGGTATTTCAGTTGTCCGTATTCTCCCTCTGCCTGAGGTCACAGGGATGTGGGTAATGTTCAGTGTCCTCCCCACAGTCACATGACCCCGCTCAGGTGTGCCCTCCCCTGGTTGCCCCTTATTAGCGGCTCCTGTGTGGTCTCCCGCAGGTGAGAAGCCGTGTCTGTGTATGATCTGTGGGAAGGCGTTCACTCAGGCGAGCTCCCTGATCGCTCACGTCCGCCAGCACACGGGGGAGAAGCCGTATGTATGTGAGCGCTGCGGAAAGAGGTGAGTGTCCGGGGGTGGCGGGGCCCCATGTGTGGCCCCCGCTGATGTGCCCATTGTCCAGCAGGTTCGTTCAGTCCAGTCAGTTGGCGAATCACATCCGGCACCACGACAACATCCGGCCGCACAAGTGCAAAGTCTGCAACAAGGCGTTCGTGAATGTCGGAGACCTGACAAAACACGTGATCATCCACACAGGTGAGTGTCCGTCCGACTGTCATGTGATCACGTGTCCCCACATCTGCATCATTCTGGTGTCTGATTGGACAGGGGAGAAGCCGTATCTCTGCGACAAATGCGGCCGCGGCTTCAACCGCGTGGACAACCTGCGCTCACACGTGAAAACCGTCCACAAGGGAAGAGCCGGCATGAAGATGGTGCACCGAGAGGACGGGGAGCTGGACGAGGAGGAGGTGAACATCGTGACCGTCACCCCGAGGAGATGGTGACACTGGCTACTGAGGACATCACCAGTACAGGCGTCACTGAGCTGACGGGTGAGTGAGCGCCACAACCGACCTGACGGGTGAGTGAGCGCCGAGCTGACGGGTGAGTGAATGCCACAAATGAGCTGACGGGTGAGTGAATGCCACAAATGAGCTGACGGGTGAGTGAGCGCCGAGCTGACGGGTGAGTGAGCGCCGAGCTGACGGGTGAGTGAGCGCCGAGCTGACGGGTGAGTGAGCGCCGAGCTGACGGGTGAGTGAGCGCCGAGCTGACGGGTGAGTGGAGCGCCGAGCTGACGGGTGAGTGAGCGCCGAGCTGACGGGTGAGTGAGCGCCGAGCTGACGGGTGAGTGAGCGCCGAGCTGAGGGGGGAGTGAGCGCCGAGCTGACTGGTGAGTGAGCGCCGAGCTGACGGGTGAGTGAGCGCCGAGCTGACGGGTGAGTGAGCGCCGAGCTGACGGGTGAGTGAGCGCCGAGCTGACGGGTGAGTGAATGCTGTCACGGACTGGTGAGTGACCTCCACAACAGAGCTGATGGGTGGGTCACCGCCACAACAGAGCTGATGGGTGAGTGACCGCCAGATCCGAGCTGACGGGTGAGTGAGCGCTTTCACTGGCGGCTGAGTGACCACCAGAACCCAGATGAAAAGATGATGGGAAAGGTTTTCCTGCCGTACACCATGGATGTGATGCCCTGAGCTGTAATACCGCTCTGTGCCACCACAGACTGGCCCTATACAGGAGGGGGGGACACGGTGTGGGAATTTGTTGCTGAGCTGCGCTTCTTCTTTTCCAGTGGTTCCCATCTCGGCCTCGGTCACAGCTGATGAGACAGAAGCGTTAAAAGCCGAAATCACCAAGGCGGTGAAGCAGGTGCAGGAAGCAGGTAACGGCTCCTCCAACCTGTGTGGGCGGCGGGTGACGGCTCTCCCCGGCCTGTGGGGGCGGCGGGTGACGGCTCTCCCCGGCCTGTGGGGGCGGCGGGTGACGGCTCTCCCCGGCCTGTGGGGGCGGCGGGTGACGGCTCTCCCCGGCCTGTGGGGGCGGCGGGTGACGGCTCTCCCCGGCCTGTGGGGGCGGCGGGTGACGGCTCTCCCCGGCCTGTGGGGGCGGCGGGTGACGGCTCCTCCGGCCTGTGGGGGCGGCGGGTGACGGCTCCTCCCGGCCTGTGGGGGGCGGCGGGGTGACGGCTCCTCCCGGCCTGTGGGGGCGGCGGGGTGACGGCTCCTCCCGGCCTGTGGGGGCGGCGGGTGACGGCTCTCCCCGGCCTGTGGGGGCGGCGGGTGACGGCTCTCCCCGGCCTGTGGGGGGCGGCGGGTGACGGCTCTCCCCGGCCTGTGGGGGCGGCAGGTGACGGCTCTCCCCGGCCTGTGGGGGCGGCGGGTGACGGCTCTCCCCGGCCTGTGGGGGCGGCGGGTGACGGCTCCTCCCGGCCTGTGGGGGCGGCGGGTGACGGCTCCTCCCGGCCTGTGGGGGCGGCGGGTGACGGCTCCTCCCGGCCTGTGGGGGCGGCGGGTGACGGCTCCTCCCGGCCTGTGGGGGCGGCGGGTGACGGCTCCTCCCGGCCTGTGGGGGCGGCGGGTGACGGCTCCTCCCGGCCTGTGGGGGCGGCGGGTGACGGCTCCTCCCGGCCTTTGGGGAAAGCGCTCAGTCCTCAGCAGTCTGTGAGGACTAAAACACAACCCAACCCCTTTTTCATGATGTCCTGCTTGTCCATGGGGTAATATAAAGGGCATTTCTCTGTATAAAGCCAGCCATGGCTCCGCGGGGGGAAGGGGGGATGCCTGACCATCGTCGGCTGGATGGCTTTAGCCATCTGTCCCTGCTTGTCTTCTGATCTGTCCTGTCCTCTCTCCCCTCCACAGACCCCAACACTCAGATCCTGTACGCCTGCGACTCCTGCGGGGACAAGTTCCTGGACGCCAGCAGCCTGGCGGAGCACGTTCGCATGCACACGGCTCAGGCGCTGGTCATGTTTCAGTCGGACACGGACCTTTACCAGCAGTACAATGCACAGAGCACGTGGCACGCCGAGCAGGTGGTGCAGTCCAGCGATCTGCTCTTCCGCCAGCAGGACGGCAGCGACGTGCAGCCGCCGCCCATGGACTGACCGCCTCCGGGCAGCCACTCGCCCTCCACCTCCCAGGACTCTGACATTTAATCATTGTGATAAGTTATGGCCTGTACCAGTGCCCGTCGTATGCGATCAATAAATCTAATTTTTTATAATGTGTGGATGGAAGGAATCCTTGTGAAGATGATGGTGGTTATCCTCCACCTCAGCAATAATGTCCCCACCAAGGAGGATGTTTGCGCCCCCTGCTGCTCAGGAATTCAGTATATGCAGGGCAGGGTGTGCACCCGGTCTCCTGTACGCCCCCTGCTGGTCAGGAGTGCAGTATATACAGCTGCAGGGCAGGGTCTGCACCCGGTCTCCTCTACGCCCCCTGCTGGTCAGGAGGGCAGTATATATATATATATAGCCGCAGGGCAGGGTCTGCACCCCGTTTCTCCTGTATGTCCCCTGCTGGTCAGGAGTGCAATATATACAGCTGCAGGGCAGGGTCTGCACCCCGTCTCTCCTCTACGCCCCCTGCTGGTCAGGAGTGCAGTATATACAGCTGCAGGGCAGGGTCTGCACCTGTTTCTCCTGTATGTCCCCTGCTGGTCAGGAGTGCAGTATATACAGCTGCAGGGCAGGGTCTGCACCCCGTTTCTCCTGTATGTCCCCTGCTGGTCAGGAGTGCAGTATATACAGCTGCAGGGCAGGGTCTGCACTCTGTCTCCTCTACGCCCATCTCTCTCTGGCTGTTATAACAGCTTGCAGTCTCTGAGGCATGGACTTAATGAGTGACAAACAGTACTCATCATCAATCCGGCTCCAACTTTCTCTGCTGTTGCCAGATCAGCTTTGCAGGTTGGAGCCTTGTCATGGACCATTTTCTTCAACTTCCACCAAAGATTTTCAATTGGATTGAGATCCGGACTATTTGCAGGCCTGACATTGACCTTATGTGTCTTCTTTCAGGGAATGTTTTCACAGTTTTTGCTCTATGGCAGGATGCATTATCATCTTGATAAATGATTTCATCATCCCCAAACATCCTTTCAATTGATAAGATAAGAAAAGTGTCCAAAATATCAATGTAAAGTTGGGCATTTATTGAAGGTGTACTGACAGCCATCTCCCCAGTGCCTTTACCTGACATGCAGCCCCATATCATCAATGACTGTGGACATTTGCATGTTCTCTAAAGGCAGTCATCTTTATAAATCTCATTGGAACGACACCAAACAAAAGTTCCAGCATCATCACCTTCCCCACTAGAGATTCGCGATTCATCACTGAATATGACTTTCATCCAGTCATCCACAGTCCACCATTGCTTTTCCTTAGCCCATTGTAACCTTGTAATTTTCTGTTTAGGTGTTAATGATGGCTTATGTTTAGCTTTTCTGTATGTAAGGCTGAAGTCACTCGCATGAGTGCAATGCGAGAAAAACTCACATTGCACTCGGACCTTTGGTAGATTGCGGTGTACGGTAGATTGCGGTGTACGGTAGATTGCCTTGTACTGTCTTTGGTAGATTGCGGTGTACCGCAGTTTGCCTTGTACTGTCTTTGGTAGATTGCGGTGTACGGTAGATTGCCTTGTACTGTCTTTGGTAGATTGCGGTGTACGGTAGATTGCCTTGTACTGTCTTTGGTAGATTGCGGTGTACTGTAGTTTGCCTTGCACTGTCTTTGGTAGATTGCGGTGTACTGTCTTTGGTACATTGCGGTGTATGGTAGATTGCCTTGTACTGTCTTTGGTAGATTGCGGTGTACCGTAGTTTGCCTTGCACTGTCTTTGGTAGATTGCGGTGTACTGTCTTTGGTACATTGCGGTGTACGGTAGATTGCCTTGTACTGTCTTTGGTAGATTGCGGTGTACGGTAGATTGCGGTGTACGGTAGATTGCCTTGCACTGTCTTTGGTAGATTGCGGTGTACGGTAGTTTGCCTTGCACTGTCTTTGGTAGATTGCGGTGTACGGTAGTTTGCCTTGTACTGTCTTTGGTAGATTGCGGTGTACGGTAGATTGCCTTGTACTGTCTTTGGTAGATTGCGGTGTACCGTAGTTTGCCTTGCACTGTCTTTGGTAGATTGCGGTGTACTGTCTTTGGTACATTGCGGTGTACGGTAGATTGCCTTGCACTGTCTTTGGTAGATTGCGGTGTACTGTCTTTGGTACATTGCGGTGTACGGTAGTTTGCCTTGCACTGTCTTTGGTAGATTGCGGTGTACTGTCTTTGGTACATTGCAGTGTACGGTAGTTTGCCTTGTACTGTCTTTGGTAGATTGCGGTGTACGGTAGATTGCCTTGTACTGTCTTTGGTAGATTGCGGTGTACGGTAGATTGCCTTGTACTGTCTTTGGTAGATTGCGGTGTACGGTAGTTTGCCTTGTACTGTCTTTGGTAGATTGCGGTGTACGGTAGATTGCCTTGTACTGTCTTTGGTAGATTGCGGTGTACGGTAGTTTGCCTTGTACTGTCTTTGGTAGATTGCGGTGTACCGTAGTTTGCCTTGCACTGTCTTTGGTAGATTGCGGTGTACTGTCTTTGGTACATTGCGGTGTACGGTAGATTGCCTTGCACTGTCTTTGGTAGATTGCGGTGTACTGTCTTTGGTACATTGCGGTGTACGGTAGATTGCCTTGCACTGTCTTTGGTAGATTGCGGTGTACTGTCTTTGGTACATTGCGGTGTACGGTAGTTTGCCTTGCACTGTCTTTGGTAGATTGCGGTGTACTGTCTTTGGTACATTGCAGTGTACGGTAGTTTGCCTTGTACTGTCTTTGGTAGATTGCGGTGTACGGTAGATTGCCTTGTACTGTCTTTGGTAGATTGCGGTGTATGGTAGATTGCCTTGTACTGTCTTTGGTAGATTGCGGTGTACGGTAGATTGCCTTGCACTGTCTTTGGTAGATTGCAGTGTACGGTAGATTGCGGTGTACGGTAGTTTGCCTTGTACTGTCTTTGGTAGATTGCGGTGTACGGTAGATTGCCTTGCACTGTCTTTGGTAGATTGCGGTGTACGGTAGTTTGCCTTGTACTGTCTTTGGTAGATTGCGGTGTACGGTAGATTGCCTTGTACTGTCTTTGGTAGATTGCGGTGTACGGTAGATTGCCTTGTACTGTCTTTGGTAGATTGCGGTGTACGGTAGATTGCCTTGCACTGTCTTTGGTAGATTGCGGTGTACGGTAGTTTGCCTTGTACTGTCTTTGGTAGATTGCGGTGTACCGTAGTTTGCCTAGTACTGTCTTTGGTAGATTGCGGTGTACGGTAGTTTGCCTTGTACTGTCTTTGGTAGATTGCGGTGTACGGTAGATTGCCTTGTACTGTCTTTGGTAGATTGCGGTGTACGGTAGATTGCCTTGTACTGTCTTTGGTAGATTGCGGTGTACAGTAGATTGCGGTGTACTGTCTTTGGTAGATTGCGGTGTACGGTAGATTGCCTTGTACTGTCTTTGGTAGATTGCGGTGTACTGTCTTTGGTAGATTGCGGTGTACCATAGTTTGCTTTGTACTGTCTTTGGTAGATTGCGGTGTACGGTAGATTGCCTTGTACTGTCTTTGGTAGATTGCGGTGTACAGTAGTTTGCCTTGTACTGTCTTTGGTAGATTGCGGTGTACGGTAGATTGCCTTGTACTGTCTTTGGTAGATTGCGGTGTACGGTAGATTGCCTTGTACTGTCTTTGGTAGATTGCGGTGTACGGTAGATTGCCTTGCACTGTCTTTGGTAGATTGCGGTGTACCGTAGATTGCCTTGTACTGTCTTTGGTAGGTTGCGGTGTACCGTAGATTGCCTTGTACTGTCTTTGGTAGATTGCGGTGTATGGTAGTTTGCCTTGCACTGTTCTTTGGTAGATTGCAGTGTACGGTAGATTGCGGTGTACGGTAGTTTGCCTTGTACTGTCTTTGGTAGATTGCAGTGTACGGTAGATTGCCTTGCACTGTCTTTGGTAGATTGCGGTGTACAGTAGATTGCCTTGTACTGTCTTTGGTAGATTGCGGTGTACGGTAGTTTGCCTTGCACTGTTCTTTGGTAGATTGCAGTGTACGGTAAATTGCGGTGTACGGTAGATTGCCTTGCACTGTCTTTGGTAGATTGCGGTGTACGGTAGTTTGCCTTGCACTGTTCTTTGGTAGATTGCGGTGTACGGTAGATTGCCTTGTACTGTCTTTGGTAGATTGCGGTGTACGGTAGATTGCCTTGTACTGTCTTTGGTAGATTGCGGTGTACGGTAGTTTGCCTTGTACTTTCTTTGGTAGATTGCGGTGTACGGTAATTGCCTTGTACTGTCTTTGGTAGATTGCGGTGTACGGTAGATTGCCTTGTACTGTCTTTGGTAGATTGCGGTGTACTGTCTTTGGTAGATTGCGGTGTACCGTAGATTGCCTTGTACTGTCTTTGGTAGGTTGCGGTGTACCGTAGATTGCCTTGTACTGTCTTTGGTAGATTGCGGTGTACCGTAGATTGCCTTGTACTGTCTTTGGTAGATTGCGGTGTACCGTAGATTGCCTTGTACTGTCTTTGGTAGATTGCGGTGTATGGTAATTGCCTTGTACTGTCTTTGGTAGATTGCGGTGTACGGTAGATTGCCTTGTACTGTCTTTGGTAGATTGCGGTGTACCGTAGATTGCCTTGTACTGTCTTTGGTAGATTGCCTTGTACTGTCTTTGGTAGATTGCGGTGTACGGTAGATTGCCTTGTACTGTCTTTGGTAGATTGCGGTGTACGGTAATTGCCTTGCACTGTCTTTGGTAGATTGCGGTGTACGGTAGATTGCCTTGTACTGTCTTTGGTAGATTGCGGTGTACGGTAGATTGCCTTGTACTGTCTTTGGTAGATTGCGGTGTACGGTAGATTGCCTTGTACGGTCTTTGGTAGATTGCGGTGTACGGTAGATTGCCTTGTAGTGTCTTTGGTAGATTGCCTTGTAGTGTCTTTGGTAGATTGCGGTGTACGGTAGTTTGCCTTGCACTGTTCTTTGGTAGATTGCGGTGTACGGTAGTTTGCCTTGTACTGTCTTTGGTAGATTGCGGTGTACGGTAGATTGCCTTGTAATGTCTTTGGTAGATTGCGGTGTACGGTAGATTGCCTTGTAATGTCTTTGGTAGATTGCGGTGTACGGTAGTTTGCCTTGTACTGTCTTTGGTAGATTGCAGTGTACGGTAGATTGCCTTGTACTGTCTTTGGTAGATTGCGGTGTACGGTAGTTTGCCTTGTACTGTCTTTGGTAGATTGCGGTGTACGGTAGTTTGCCTTGCACTGTTCTTTGGTAGATTGCAGTGTACGGTAGATTGCGGTGTACGGTAGTTTGCCTTGTACTGTCTTTGGTAGATTGCAGTGTACGGTAGTTTGCCTTGTACTGTCTTTGGTAGATTGCGGTGTACGGTAGTTTGCCTTGTAGTGTCTTTGGTAGATTGCGGTGTACTGTAGTTTGCCTTGCACTGTTCTTTGGTAGATTGCAGTGTACGGTAGATTGCGGTGTACGGTAGATTGCCTTGCACTGTTCTTTGGTAGATTGCAGTGTACGGTAGATTGCGGTGTACGGTAGATTGCCTTGCACTGTTCTTTGGTAGATTGCAGTGTATGGTAGATTGCCTTGTACTGTCTTTGGTAGATTGCGGTTGTACCGTGTCTGGTAATGTTCCTTCTGTATTCAGGATCTGCTCTTGGCTCTTGAAGGGAACCTGTCGTGTCATTTTTGTTGTTAAGATGCCCCCATTGTTATGTAAATCTCACACTGGGTATCACTAACCTGGATTAAGAAAACATCTATTTATTATGAAAAAGCTCTTTAGATGCTGAGGTGTTTGCATTCTGTACCTGCACGTTCAGTCATCGGGGCGGAGGCTTCAGCTGGCGTCAGTCACATCACTCCACTGCAGTCATGGGGGCGGAGACTTCAGCTGGTGTCAGTCACATCACTCCACTGCAGTCATGGGGGCGGAGACTTCAGCTGGTGTCAGTCACATCACTCCACTGCAGTCATCGGGGCGGAGACTTCAGCTAGCGTTAGTCACATCACTCCACTGCAGTCATCGGGGTGGAGTGGTCTTGACACCATTTTTTACCATTGACATCAGATAAGACCTATGTGTGCTTTTCTTCCCTTATAGGCCACGTTCACACTGTGCACGTTTTTGCACGCTTCTGAGTCTCCCAGCAAAGTGAATGGACTTTTACTTCTGCTGTGCAGATGCTGCGCTTTTATGGGAGAAAGCACGGGTGTAAAAAGAATGAACATGCCAGATCTTCACGCATGTACGCCTGCGCTTCCTCCCATAGGAGCCCATTATACCCGCTGGAATTACTCAGTCATTCAGACAATGTGCGTATAATGCCGGAGTTACAGGAAGTGATGTCACACAGGGGAGGAAGAATCCTATGTTTCTCCCCCATGTGACATCCCCTTTTTGTGTTTTGTAGTGAATTAACCCCTTCCTGACCTTTCACGTTGTGCATCATCATGAATGTTTGTGCCTTCCCGACCCATGTGATTCCTATCACAGAGCACCGAGGCTTGAGGTCAGAGCCCCTTCTATAGGCTGGAGCGCTGGAGGCAGCAGGGATCGCCCCGTCCAGTGCTGATAGTGATCTGATCACTCCCCATCAGCTTCACCAACATTGAGGCGGTGCTGGCACTTTTGCCGGCTGCCACTGCCTGGATGGACCCAGTGAGCCGCCGCTGCATCTCTGCAGCCCGATTCCCCTGCATGGGGAATCAGGCTGCAGAATGGCAATCTGGCATCAGGCACTGTGATCCACTTAGTCGATCACTGTGCCCGGGCTGTCAGATCGCTTTCTGAATCTCAATCTCCATGCAGGGGGATTGGGCTGCAGAGTAGCGCTCTGACAGTTCGGGCGCAGTGATCCACTATGGACGGTGGATGTAGCAGAGGCGATCGAGTATCGTGGGACCTTCGTTGTGGACTACGTCGGATCTTTATAATAAAGATGGAGTCCGAATTTTGTTTGTTTTTTTTTTTTTTTTCTTTTCAAATAAGATTTTTCTCTGTGTGGTGTATTTTTTTTTTACTATTTACTAGAGATTCCTAATGGCCGGGTCTAACATTGGCCCAACATTATGAATCTCGGGCTTAATGCCAGCTGCCAATAAAAAAAGCTGGCATTAACCCCTTTATTACCCAGTTTGCCACCGGCACCAGGACAACTGGAAGAGTCTGGGTACAGCGCCAGAAAATGGCGCTTTAATGAATGCGCCATTTTCTTGCGCGGCTGCTGGCTTGCAATTCTCAGCATGGGGAGCCCAGCACACTTGGGCCTCTCCATGCTGAGGATTCCAGCCCCCAGCTGCCTAGTTGTACCTGGCTGGACCAAAAATATGGCGGAGCTCCACGTAATTTTTTTTTTTTTGGGTATAGAATTCTAGAAATAAAAAGAAAATGGGCTTTGATGTATTTTTGGTTGCCAGCCAGGTACGAGGCAGCTGAGGGTGGGAGGCAGTCCATAGCTGCCAAGTTGTACCTGGCTGGACCAAAAATATGGCGAATCCGCACGTGTTTTTTTTTTTTTTTATTACTTTTACAAACAAAATGATGGAGCTTTGCCATATTTTTGGTTTCCAGCCAGGTACAACTTAGCAGCTGGGGGGCTGGAATCTTCAGCGTGGAGAGACCCAAAGGTTGTGGGCCCCCACACTGCAAATTGCAACCCACAGCCACCCCAGAAAATAGCGTTTTCATTAGAGGCGCCATTTTCTGGTGCTGTACCCCAACTCTTCCAGTCTCCATAGGCGACATAGTGTCTGCTAACAAGTTGAATGGAAAATTTGCTCCAATTGTTAGTGGACACCAAGTCGTGTATGGAGAGCCCCTGTGTGCCTAAACATTGGAGCTCCCCACAAGTGACCCCATTTTGGAAACTAGACCCCCCAAGGAACGTATCTAGATGCATAGTGAGCACTTTGAACCCCCAGATGCTTCACAAATTGATTCGTAAAAATGAAAAAGTACTTTTACTCTTTTTTTTTTCACAAAATTTTGTTTTTCATTTTTACGGATCAGTTTGTGAAGCACCTGGGGGTTCAAAGTGCTCACTATGCATCTAGATACGTTCCTTGAGGGGGTCTAGTTTCCAAAATGGGGTCACTTGTGGGGGAACTCCAATGTTTAGGCACACAGGGGCTCTCCAAACGCAAGATGGTGTCCACTAACAATTTGAATGGAAAATCATCTCAAATTGTTAGCGGACACCATGTTGCATTTAGAGAGCCCCTGTGTGCCTAAACATTGGAGCTCCCCCACAAGTGACCCCATTTTAGAAACTAGACATCCCCCCCGGGACTTATCTAGATGGGTGGTGGGCACTTTGAACCTTCAGATGTTTCACAAATTCATCCGTAAAAATGAAAAAGTACTTTTTTTTTTTTTTTCACAAAAATGTTCTTTTAGCCTAAATTTTTTCATTTTCACATGGGCAATAGGATAAAAATGGATCCTAAAATCTGTTGTGCAATTTCTCCTGAGTTCACAGATACCTCATATGTGGTCATAAACCACTGTTTGGGCGCACGGCAGGGCTCAGAAGTGATATGTGGTCATAAACCACTGTTTGGGCGCACGGCAGGGCTCAGAAGGGAAGGAGCCACATTTGACTTTTGGAGCTAATTTTCCATTCAAAAAGTGCCATGGCGCTTTATTCACAAGGGTCCTCACTACGCGTTTCAGCGGCAAGCTCCGCCTTCATCATAACTCTCAGGTTTAGCAGAATAAATTAAATATTTGTAAATTGTGAAATTTTCAAAATTTGCCAAATTTTTGATTTTTTTCCCAAATAAACGCAAAAATTATCGACCGAAGTGTAATACTAACATGAAGCCCAATATGTCACGAAAAAACAATCTCCGAATCGCTAGGATGCGATGAAGCTCCAGAGATATTACATCATAAAGGGACACTGGACAGGATTGACAAAAATGTCAAGGTCTATAGGGTCAAAATAGGCTGGGGCATGAAGGGGTTAATATACACTGTGAAACCTAAATAAAAGTCATCCATATGGTATTAAAAATAATAAATATTGAATACTTACCCTCCGCCGGGTGTTCAGGTTACCGGGAGCCGAGACATCCACATGTACTGACCTTCCAGGACCTGCCAAGATCTGTGATTGGAAGCTCACAATCATGTGATATGCACGTCACATATCACATGACTGTGAGCGGCCAATCACAGATCTTGGAAGGTCAGTATTCAATATTTATCATTTTTAAGACATTTGGATGACTTTTATTTAGGTTTCGCAGCGTATCTATTATATAATCACGAATGGGTTTTTTGCCCCTTTTGAGTCCGCTCGCGCTGCGAGTCAGCGTGGTCGTGTGGATACGCGCGAAGCATTGGCCGCGCAGCGGCCATTGCGAGCAGTTCTAAGGCGACTCGCTATGCCCGCGCAGCGGGCATGGCGAGTCGCCTTAGCAGCGCGAAGCATTGGCCGCGAAGCGGCCATTGCGAGTCAGAGACTCGCACTGCTAGAATCCCGATGCATGTGCATCGGGCACCCAGCTAGTATTAATATACTACAAAACACAAAAAGGGGCTATCACAGATGTCACAATGGGGGTGGGACGACAACACAGGAGTCTTCCTCCCCTGTGTGACATCACTTCCTCCTGTGCTTTTGGGGGAGAAGTGCGGCTGTAAAAAAAAAAAAAGGCGGTGTGTGAATGCACCGCGTGTTTCTACTGTGCTTTTTTGCGCGGCCGGAAAAAGCGTGTGTGTGAGAACATAGCCATAGTTAGATTTCCTCCATGTCAGACCTGCTTAGCTCTGCTCACTAGTTATATGGTCGTGACATCACTACAGGTCCTTCACTGCCAGTTCTCCAATGCTGAGCTTTGCCCATTATGGTCCCATTCTCACAGGACCTGTGGTGGTCATGATCATGTGACCACATTGGGCAAAGTTCAGTATAGCAAATCTAGAAGGACCTGTGGTGATGTCACAACCATGTGACTGTAATGGGCAGAGCTAAGCAGCCCTGACTATGAAAATGTAGGCTTAGCTCCGTCCATTACTGTAACATGGTTGTGACATCACCACAGCTCCTTAAAGGGGAACTCCAGGGAGATGAATGTTGTACAGTCCCTGTGCTCCCACATGATGAAGAAGAGCTGTACACTGCAGTTCTAGGTTCTATAGATCACAGGAGGTGTGGACCCTGGGGGCTCCAGGATCATCTTACATTCCTGCCTCCTCATACGTCTGTAAGGACAGGGGGGCGTGGCCACCGACCCCACGGTCACACTACAATCCTGCCCCTGATATACCATCCTATATAATGTAAGAACAGGGGTGTTCTCCTTTCTAGTAGCAATCATATCACCAAGCAGATAGAAATACATGCTGTGATTCTCTGCTGTATAATGATATGATGGTGCATAATGTGTGCTGCCATGTATCAGGCTAGGAGTACAGGCAGAGCACTGCATTGGTTGATTCAGCACTGCCATGGTCTCTGATTCCCCATATCAACTTGGTAGCTTCCAGTCCTCTGAAGCTTTAGCACCGAATGTCTCTGTCCCCTAAAGGAGGTGTGAGAGCTGAGGAGCAGATATGATTTTATTGATTTATAAGTGATCTATAGATCCTAGTACTGCAGGGTACAGCTCTGCTTCATCATGTAGGAGGGGCAGGCACTGTGCTAAAAAGTTTATTTCCCTGGAGTTCCCCGTTAAACTAATTCTCCTATACAGTGTACCTGTGATGTTATGGTAGATGCTAGAATGTATGGGCTAGCTTCCAGGTATGCCGTCAATTCCATCACGTGATTGTGGCTGCTTGACGTTTCCAGACAAAATAAATGTTTTTCTAAGTCCACGTGGGAATGGAGTTGTTTATAACAGGGGGGGCGGGGGCATAATTCTAGTGGAAGGTAGGAAACATTGCCATGCCCACCAACCTGGAAGCAGCCCATACATTCCAGGCTGAACCGTGATGTGAATATATTACAATGCAGGGGGTGTGACAGTGCAAAAAATATCACGACTGACTGAGTGACAGCAGCGATAGCTCCTCCCCTACAACTGAAGACATAGAGATCCTGCTATGTTGGTGGCCCCTCGCAGCCTGGAGTTCCCCACGCCTGTCTCAGCCTAACAATCTGCAGTGTGTAGGGGTCTCCGGCACGGCCCTCCTTCTGCACGCGCTAGATGGCAGCTGTGGTACATGGCCAGTGTCTAATGGCCACTTTACACACACCAACTTATCTGTCCAACTTCTGTACAACTTACTGGTTGCAGTGAAATCATGGACACATTGTTACATTTGTACACAGCAACAAGATAGAACAATGTGTCCATGATTTCACTGCAACCAGTGAGTTGGTCAGAAGTTGGACAGATACGTTGGTGTGTGTAAAGTGGCCATAATAGCTGCTGTCCATCATCAGCCCCCTTCGTGTAATGTTACCAGCTGTCATCTTGGTCCTGTGACGCCTCCCCCTACACGCAGCAGGTCCAAGTATTAAATAATAACAAAATAACCACACGGAAACTGGCTGCGTCCAGAGAAGTCAGACATCATAATATTAAGTCAGTGACCCCTGAGAGAAGTAGAATGTAAAGCGCCAGAAGTCATCGACACAGAAAACGACATAAGTGATGAAACCGTTGTATGAGGTCAATGAGGAATCACACAAAAGGCCTCAACGGAAATGGTGACCCCAACCGAAAAAACGTTGGTTTCATTCAAAACTTCTGAATTGTTTTTCGCCCCTTAAAAAGAAAAGTCCAAGTACGTTTGGTCTGACCGTGATCGTAGCGAGCGGCAGAGCCAAAACCACGAGCAGAGGGGAGCGGAGCACACCACCATACTGTGCTGATGAGTAATATACCAGCAGAGGGGAGCGGAGCACACCACCATGCTGTGCTGATGAGTAATACACCAGCAGAGGGGAGCGGAGCACACCACCATGATGTGCTGATGAGTAATATACCAGCAGAGGGGAGCGGAGCACACCACCATGATGTGTCTATGAGTAATATACCAGCAGAGGGGAGCGGAGCACACCACCATGATGTGTCTATGAGTAATGTACCAGCAGAGGGGAGCGGAGCACACCGCCATGATGTGCTGATGAGTAATATACCAGCAGAGGGGAGCGGAGCACACCACCATGATGTGTCTATGAGTAATATACCAGCAGAGGGGAGCGGAGCACACCACCATGATGTGTCTATGAGTAATATACCAGCAGAGGGGAGCGGAGCACACCACCATGCTGTGCCGATGAGTAATACACCAGCGGAGGGGAGCGGAGCACACCACCATGCTGTGCTGATGAGTAATACACCAGCGGAGGGGAGCAGAGCACACACCATGCTGTGCCGATGAGTAATACACCAGCAGAGGGGAGCGGAGCACACCACCATGCTGTGCCGATGAGTAATACACCAGCAGCGGGGAGCGGAGCAGACCACCATGATGTGCTGATGAGTAATATACCAGCAGAGGGGAGCAGAGCACACCACCATGATGTGTCTATGAGTAATATACCAGCAGAGGGGAGCAGAGCACACCACCATGCTGTGCTGATGAGTAATATACCAGCAGAGGGGAGCGGAGCACACCGCCATGATGTGTCTATGAGTAATATACCAGCAGAGGGGAGCAGAGCACACCACCATGCTGTGCTGATGAGTAATACACCAGCAGAGGGGAGCGGAGCACACCGCCATGCTGTGCTGATGAGTAATATACCAGCAGAAGAGAGCGGAGCACACCGCCATGCTGTGCTGAGGAGTAATATACCAGCAGAAGGGAGCGGAGCACACCACCATGCTGTGCTGATGAGTAATACACCAGCGGAGGGGAGCGGAGCACACCACCATGCTGTGCTGATGAGTAATACACCAGCGGAGGGGAGTGGAGCACACCGCCATGCTGTGCCGATGAGTAATACGCCAGCAGAGGGAAGTGGAGCACACCGCCATGCTGTGCCGATGAGTAATACACCAGCAGCGGGGAGCGGAGCAGTCCACCATGCTGTGCTGATGAGTAATATACCAGCAGAGGGGAGCGGAGCACACCACCATGATGTGTCTATGAGTAATATACCAGCAGAGGGGAGCAGAGCACACCACCATGCTGTGCTGATGAGTAATACACCAGCAGAGGGGAGCGGAGCACACCACCATGCTGTGCCGATGAGTAATACGCCAGCAGAGGGGAGCGGAGCACACCACCATGCTGTGCTGATGAGTAATACACCAGCAGAGGGAGCGGAGCACACCACCATGCTATGCCAATGAGTAATACGCCAGCAGAGGGGAGCAGAGCTCACCACCATGCTGTGCTGATGAGTAATATACCAGCAGAGGGGAGCGGAGCACACCGCTATGCTGTGCCGATGAGTAATACGCCAGCAGAGGGGAGTGGAGCACACCGCCATGCTGTGCCGATGAGTAATACACCAGCAGCGGGGAGCGGAGCAATCCACCATGCTGTACTGATGAGTAATATACCAGCAGAGGGGAGCGAAGCACACCACCATGATGTGTCTATGAGTAATATACCAGCAGAGGGGAGCAGAGCACACCACCATGCTGTGCTGATGAGTAATACACCAGCAGAGGGGAGCGGAGCACACCACCATGCTGTGCCGATGAGTAATATACCAGCAGAGGGGAGCGGAGCACACCACCATGCTGTGCTGATGAGTAATATACCAGCAGAAGGGAGCGGAGCACACCACCATGCTGTGCTGATGAGTAATACACCAGCGGAGGGGAGCGGAGCACACCGCCATGCTGTGCCGATGAGTAATACACCAGCAGAGGGGAGCGGAGCAGACCACCATGCTGTGCCGATGAGTAATACACCAGCAGAGGGGAGCGGAGCACACCACCATGATGTGTCTATGAGTAATATACCAGCAGAGGGGAGCGGAGAACACCGCCATGCTGTGCTGATGAGTAATATACCAGCAGAGGGGAGCGGAGCACACCGCCATGCTGTGCTGATGAGTAATATACCAGCTGAGGGGAGCGGAGCACACCGCCATGCTGTGCTGATGAGTAATACACCAGCAGAGGGGAGCGGAGCACACCGCCATGCTGTGCTGATGAGTAATATACCAGCTGAGGGGAGCGGAGCAGACCACCATACTGTGCTGATGAGTAATATACCAGCAGAGGGGAGCGGAGCACACCACCATACTGTGCTGATGAGTAATATACCAGCAGAGGGGAGCGGAGCACACCGCCATGCTGTGCTGATGAGTAATATACCAGCAGAGGGGAGCGGAGCACACCACCATGATGTGCTGATGAGTAATATACCAGCTGAGGGGAGCGGAGCACACCGCCATGCTGTGCTGATGAGTAATACACCAGCAGCGGGGAGCGGAGCAGACCACCATGCTGTGCTGATGAGTAATACGCCAGCAGAGGGGAACGGAGCACACCACCATGCTGTGCTGATGAGTAATACGCCAGCAGAGAGGAGCGGAGCACACCACCCTGCTGTGCTGATGAGTAATATACCAGCGGAGGGGAGCGGAGCAGACCACCATGCTGTGCTGATGAGTAATACACCTGCAAAGGGGAGCGGAGCACACCACCATGATGTGCTGATGAGTAATACACCTGCAAAGGGGAGCGGAGCACACCACCATGCTGTGCTGATGAGTAATATACCAGCGGAGGGGAGCGGAGCACACCACCATGCTGTGCTGATGAGTAATATACCAACAGAGGGGAGTGGAGTACACCCCATGATGTTTCTGAGTAATATACCAGCGGAGGGGAGCGGAGCACACCACCATGCTGTGCTGATGAGTAATATACCAACAGAGGGGAGTGGAGTACACCACCATGATGTTTCTGAGTAATATACCAGCGGAGGGGAGCGGAGCACACCAACATGCTGTGCTGATGAGTAATATACCAACAGAGGGGAGTGGAGTACACCACCATGATGTTTCTGAGTAATATACCAGCGGAGGGGAGCGGAGCACACCACCATGCTGTGCCGATAAGTAATATACCAGCGGAGGGGAGCGGAGCACACCACCATACTGTGCTGATGAGTATTATACCAGCGGAGGGGGGCGGAGCACACCACCATGCTGTGCTGATGAGTAATATACCAACAGAGGGGAGCGGAGCACACCACCATACTGTGCTGATGAGTATTATACCAGCGGAGGGGAGCGGAGCACACCACCATGCTGTGCTGATGAGTAATACGCCAGCAGAGGGGAGCGGAGCACACCACCATACTGTGCCGATTAGAGTGATACGCCAGCAGAGGGGAGCGGAGCACACCACCATGATGTGTCTATGAGTAATACCAGCAGCGGGGAGCGGAGCACACCACCATGCTGTGCCAATGAATAATACACCAGCAGAGGGGAGCGGAGCACACCACCATACTGTGCCGATGAGTAATATACCAGCGAAGGGGAGCGGAGCACACCACCATACTGTGCCAATGAGTAATACACCAGCGAAGGGGAGCGGAGCACACCACCATGATGTGTCCATGAATACTGCGCCAGTGGAGGGGAGTGACATACACCACCATTGATGTTGGTCTCGTTCATCAGTCCATTCATTATAGTCTATAGTGCTATTCACTCTTTTTTGTTTTGTTTTTTTTTGGGGGGGGGGGGGGAACCGAGATGTCTCCTCACACATCTCTTCTCTCGCCCCTTCCCTCCGTACAGGCCTCTTCACATGCTCCCCCTCCCACCCGACCTTCAGTACAGGCCTCATTCACACAGCCTCCACCCCATTCCCTTACAGGCCTCCCCTTTACCCCTCCCATCCAGGCCTCTTCACGCGTCCCCCTCCGTGCAGGCCTCTGCATATTCAGCGAGTGTTCACCAGTAAGGATGAGGTGTGAAGAGTTACACAACATGACACACACTAGACAACAAGACCTCTATGATATTATGCCAAGGTCCAGTATACACAACTCACAAAACGTTAGAGATATTTGGCTTTTGGGTGAAATTTATGGAAAATTTTAAAAGTTCACTCCAGTGATATTTTATCATGAAAGTCGGGCATTTATGTAGAAGCCTGAGATGGTGATTCCTCATCTCAAACTATTCATTGAAACCAAAACTAACAGCAGTGGTGGGTATATCCCAACAAAAAATGCCGGTCTCCAACTTGTCCTGTGGCATTAAGCCTCAGTTACAACTGACAACGATGTCTCCTGCTGGTCACACGTGGAGATATTGTCTGCTGAGGCGGTGTCCTGCTCTTCTCGTCTGCTGAGGAAGCATCCTGCTCCCCTTCTCATCTGCCGGGGCTGCATCCCGTTCTTGTCTGCTGAGGCAGTGTCCTGCTCTTGTCTGCTAATGTGGAAACCCGTTCCTCCTCGTTTGCCGAGGCGGCGTCCCGCTCTTATTATCTGCCAAGTTGGCGTCCCACTCTTCTTGTCTGCTGAGGCGTCATCACGCTCTTCTTTTGATCTGCTGAGGCAGCGTCCCACTCTATTCCTGGTCTCTGAGGTGGCATCCCACTCTTTTTGAAGGGCGGCCCTGAGGTCATTAAAGATTCTGGGGCACAGAGTTACAAGCATCTACACCGTGGTGGCATCCCGCTCGTGTTTTCTGCTGAGGCATGGCACCCCGCTCTTCTTGCCTGCTGAGATGGCATCTTGCTCTTATTGTCTGCTGAGGTGGTGGCATTACGCTCTTGTTTCTGCTAAGACGGCATCTTACTTTTTTTCTGCTAAGGCGGCATCCCGCGCTTCTTGTCTGCTGAGGTGGTGGCATCCCGCTCTTCTTCTTGTCTGCTGAGGCATGGCATCCCGCTCTTCTTCTGGTCTGCTAAAGCATGACATGCCACTCTTCTTGCCTGCTAAGGCATGGCATCCCGTTCTTCTTCTTGTCTGCTGAGGTGGTGGCATTCCGCTCTTCTTCTGGTCTCAGGCAGCATACGGCTCTTCTTCTGGTCTGAGGAGGAACCCAGCTCTTCTTGTCTGCTGAGGTGGTGGCATTCCGCTCTTCTTCTGGTCTCAGGCAGCATACCGCTCTTCTTCTGGTCTGAGGAGGTATCCCGCTCTTCTTGTCTGCTGAGGCATGGCATCTTGCTCTTCTTGTCTGCTGAGGTGGTGGCATGCCGCTCTTCTTCTGGTCTCAGGCAGCATACCGCTCTTCTTCTGGTCTCTGAGGTGGTATCCCGCTCTTCTTGTCTGCTGAGGCATGGCATCTTGCTCTTCTTCTTGTCTGCTGAGGTGGTGGCATTCCGCTCTTCTTCTGGTCTCAGGCAGCATACCGCTCTTCTTCTGGTCTCTGAGGTGGTATCTCGCTCTTCTTGCCTGCTGAGGCATGGCATCCCGCTCTTCTTTTTGTCTGCTGAGGTGGTGGTATCCCGCTCTTCTTGCCTGCTGAGGCATGGCATCCCACTCTTCTTCTTGTCTGCTGAGGTGGTGGCATTCCGCTCTTCTTCTGGTCTCAGGCAGCATACCACTTCTTCTGGTCTCTGAGGTGGTATCCCGCTCTTGTCTGCTGAGGCATGGCATCTTGCTCTTCTTGTCTGCTGAGGCGGTATCCTGCTTTTCTTACCTGCTAAGGAATATCATCCTGCTCTTCTTCTTGTCTGCTGAGACATGGCATCCTGCTCTACTTGAAGGGTGACCCTCATGCCAATGAGATTCTGGCGTACAGCATTACGAGTGTTTACACGGGCACTCAGCTCATCCCATAGGCTGATCCCTGGAATAAGGTTTAGGCAGCTTTATATGAAGTGCCCCAGTCTCCAACAGCTGTACACTAATGAGGTGACCTCGATGAGCTGGAGCACTGTCGTTCAAGAAGGTGAAATTGGGCCTGTGTTGTTCATGTAGAGACACAATGACGGGATTAAATGCAGTTATTCCAGTAGTTGGGGTTGTCACTGTACCATTCACACTGGATAGGGTAGTTCTGTATTTACTAGACACACCGGCTCACACTGTAACACCAACAGTCTCATCTTGGTGATAACAGTGGCAGATGCAGAGCGCTCTTATTGACATCTCAAACATCGTCAGCCAACATTTCTACTGTGTGGATCGACTTTCATCAATGAACAGCCCTGAGGCTACAGGTCCCTCGTCCAGTGTGGAGGACACCTAAGGGTGGTCTTCGTCCACCAGGCATATCTAAACGGCTTCTAATGGTTTGACATAACACTTGTTGCCTCTCACCTCCCTTAAATGTGCTTGGAGCTTTGTGGCATTCATCATCCAGCTCCGTCAGGCATTGTTCACAATAAAGTGATCGGTGTGGGATGTAGCAGGGATGTCCACTTCTCTGCCTATTACTCTTCGAGTATCTGCGACCCTCTAAGAAGGGCTGTGGTGTTGGTAAGCCAATCCAACGATTCCTCAATTTCCGTGAATCCACCAAAGTGGACATTCACCACGTCTCCTTAGCCCTGGTGTGCAGTCGGTCAGACAAACCTCCAATTCAAGACATTTCCCTGCAACTACAACTCCTTAATTTTCCTGAATCACTCCACCAAAATAGACACTGACCTCTGTCTCTAAGCTCAGTGGCAGCTTCTGTCCAAGGACCAATCCTGCTTGAAGCCTCGCGATGGCTGATCAAATGTTAGGCATTGCCTTGGTTTCCCCGCGATGGCTGATCAAGGGTGAGGTGTTGTCTTGGTCTCCTCGCGATGGCTCATCAAGTGTTAGGCTTCACCTTGGTCTCCTCGTAATGCCTGATGAAGTGTTAGGCTTCACCTTGGTCTCCTCGCGATGGCTGATCAACGGGTTAAAGGCTTCACCTTGGTCTCCTCGCGATGGCTGATCAAGTGTTAGGCTTTCCCTTGGTCTCCTCGCGATGGCTGATCAAGTGATCGGTGTTGCCTTAGTTTCTTTGCGATGGCTCATCAAGTGTTAGATGTTGTCTTGGTCTCATGACATCAAAATGTGAACAGCACGATAAGGAGTACTAAGTACCAACTTAATTGAACCCTAAAATGTATTGAGCGATTCATGGATCAAACACCTGTTGTAAATTTTGCCATTGAGCACCATGTTGGAGAACGGCAAGTCATGCAAAAAGTCCTGCAATTTTAAATTGGACAAGTGCAATCAAATGAGCAAGAGAAACTAACATTAAGTTCACCTGAAATGGTTACAGGACATTATAGGATCATCCTGAAAATTCACCCAAAAGCCAAATATCCTTAACTTTTTATGACTAGTGTAAACGCTGTGTATGAAATTAAAGGGGTTATCCAGGCCATGGACATTCCGCACCCCTGGATGCAGCCACAGGTCCTAGACGTCCCATGTATGCGGCACAACCCACATTACACTCCAATGGCTGAAAAACTGGATCCACTTTTTTTTTTCTTTTTTTTTTAATAAAGTTTGTAATCCAATGGACACACAAAAAAAAAAATCCAGGATGGGAGAGGGAAAGAATCCATAAATTAAGAGGTGTCTGGAAAAAAAAAAATGAAGAAATATATGGGAAACGTGGGGAGGGGGTTTGGGGAAGTTGCGGTTAAAAAGTCTTCTGTCCAAGTGTCTTAACGTTTCCTCACAGCCTGCGATGAGCGGAGAAATGTCTTCATGAAAAGCACTTACAAATGAGGGACGATACGTCTGAGTATGAAAATAAGATTCTTTCTGAAAACACATTTTTGGCACAGATTAAAAAAAATGTAGTTATGTCATGGGTTCTGATTCTCTAAAGTCATTATTATATATATTTATATATATATATATAATATATATTATATACTTATATACACACAGCATGGAGAGTCCTAGAATATCCCAGGAAAGGAAAATAGATCTCCCTTTGTATGTTTTCCCCATGTAAACTGTACAAATGGAAAGGAGTGAGAAGTCCTGGGAGCAGAGCGGACCGGGGCAGACGATGGCGTTGACCGGCCGCCGCCGTCCCGCCTCATTATAACAAACGTCCTGGGTGCCTTTCCCCGGTCAGGAGTCCAATATTCACATGTTTCTGCTCTTTAGTCCATCGTGTCCGGGCTTCTCTATATCACAGCATGTCGCTTAAAATATGACACACGCAGGAGGGGCGGGCGGGAGGGAATGCTGTACAGAGGTCCATGTCACTAATTTAGTGCAAAGGCAGGTTCAGCTTTTTTTTTTTTTTTTCTTTCCTTTTTTTAAAAAATAAAAAATAAAAATCAAGCGCACAAATCACAGCCATCATCGTGGAGGCCCCACTCTCTGGGCGTGGAGTCTTCCGTGATGTTGCATCAAGTCGCCTGTGTGCGTCAGCTTGTCCATAAGCAACATGTAAACATCCTTGGAAGCAGCAACGCCGGCTCCGTCCAGCGTCCGGACGCGAGTCCTCCGCAGCGGAGCAGACACAGCACTCAATCAGCTTGTGAACGGTTCAGGGCGCAGTACGCGGTGTTGGGTGATCTCATGCCGATGCAATGACGATCATTAGATGAGGAGAGATGTTGGAGATGCTGGCTAGTAAGTCCGGTGCAAGACGAGATAGGTGACTTTCTGAAAATTCGCATGGCGGGAAGATCTGCAGGACGTAGGCCGGCTGTAAGACAGAAGGAGAGGAGGTGATTGCACGCCACCTGTCATACGGGCACATACACACATGTACATGGACACAGGGGGCACTCTACCTGGTTGGACCCTGGGTTGGGCACATTGATAATGCCAGCTGCCTGCTTTGCCTGTAAGTAGGTGATGAATGCAGCTTTCAGAGATTCTGTCTGGTTTACCACGTCCTCCTGATCACGACCACACGGCAGAGCAAGTAACAAGCAGTAGTCGCTCTCCACCTGCACAAAGAACAACAATCAGAAGCTGCCGTTAACGATGTAAAGCAATGTGGAACTAACAAGTGAATATTATCTGCAGCGCAGGCTGCCAGGAGGAGCAGGAGCCCTTGTTAATTAGGCATCTCCTATAACACTTCATGCCTTGTGGTCACACCGAGCGGCTTTCACTAAATTTACTCTTTTAGCGGATCCCGACTGGGAATAGATTTATACAGTAAGAGGCCATGTTACACATCCATGTTTTGCTTTTGGAGAAGGATGGCAGGGCTCTGTCCAGCTGCCCATCTCCATAGAAAAGCTCAGTCATATATAAGATGAGGAGACCCCGGCCGCTCCCTGCGTTGCAGTCTGTATGAGACTGGCCCGAGTCATCTGTGCATTATGGACAAGCTACAGCTAAACGACCTCAATGTGGCACTGACCGGGCAGCGATCACCAGCGGTGACCACTTATATCAGCACAATCCTATAAATACTCACCATCATGCGGCGGGCTACCCCTTCCAGCTGAGTGGCCTCGAGTCGCATGCGCTGGGCTATCCTCAGAGGGGGTCCTCCCTCCGGGGCCGGGAGAGACCTGTGCGCCAACACATTATTCCCAGACACGAAGTGCAATTGTACCGCGGCGGTGTCGTTTTTCAGCGCCAGGAGACCCTGCCACACGATGGGGTATTTCTGGGGGAAATCAGATAAAAGTCATCAGTGAGTGACAGAGCCCTGACATTTCTACACCACCTCACAACCCCGACACCCCAATGTCACAGACTCAGGGATCCAGTTCTCTTACATTGCCTCTAGCCCAAGTAAAATCTACTGTGGTTCAATGAGGTAGAAAGTATTCACTCCCCGGGGAATGGTCTGTCATGTCACTCACCGTCAACAGCTGCACCATGTCCACTGGTCTCTGCGGAGCTTCTTGTTTGGAAAGAGACTGGACCTCGGCCCTCTGGAGGGCGCTGGTGGCGGAGGACATGAAGGAAGCCGGTTTTGAGGCCTGGTGAGGGGAGGGCAGCTCCTGTTTCACACTGATGGTGACAGGAGAAGGATAGGAGGTCTGCGAGGTGTCGACGGACGCTCTCTGCAGGTGCATCTCCATCTGACCGCTGTGCCTGCCGAGAGTCACAAGATGAGGCTCGCTGACTGAAGACTGGACGACTTTGGGGTCCTGGCTGACTTGCGGGGTCTTGTTTCGTACAGACGGATTTGTGTGTGAATGTTCATTGTCAGGACCTCCCTAAAAAACCATGCAAGTGTTAGAAATGGAAACATAAAAAGCCACAGGCAATGCAATGAAGTGCCTCACCCTATATAGGCAACAAAGAGCCTCGCCCTATATAGGCAACAAAGAGCCTCGCCCTATATAGGCAACAATGAGCCTCGCCCTATATAGGCAACGAAGAGCCTCGCCCTATATAGGCAACAAAGAGCCTCGCCCTATATAGGCAACAAAGAGCCTCGCCCTATATAGGCAACGAAGAGCCTCACCCTATATAGGCAACAATGAGCCTCGCCCTATATAGGCAATGAAGAGCCTCACCCTATATAGGCAATGAAGAGCCTCGCCCTATATAGGCAATGAAGAGACTCGCCTTAAGACACAGCACCCTACATTCACAAAGCAGAACATTTCTATTTTAACTCATTAAAAAAAGTAAGTAATAAACCTGTTAGTGTTTCTTTGCAGTGTGTACATCATACACACACAGCCTGCTACATGTGTAGTTACACTTACATACACAGCTGTGCTACATGCATAGTTACACTTACAAAGCTCTGCTACATGCACAGTTACACTCACACACACATTTCTGCTACATGCAGTTATTCGCAAACAGCTCTGCTACATGCACAGTTACATTTGCATACACAGCTCTGCTACATGCAGTTTCACTTATACACAGCGGCATCAACATGCATTTGTTACACATAAACAGCTCTGCTACATGTGCAGTTACGTTAAATACACAGTTCTGCTACGCGTGCAGTTACATTACATCATCAGTTCTGGTACATGCATTGTTACACTTACATAGCTCTGCTATATGCAGTTACACTCACACACACAGCTCTGCTACATGCACAGTTACACTTACATACATATAAACCATGTTCCAATTATGCAAATTGGTTTTAAGAGTCAGGGTTTTTTGTTTTGTTTTCTGTTCAATGAACCCCATTGCTGGTCTTGTGTCTCAGGGTCTTTGGATCACTGAAATCAATCTCAGATCCCTGTGATAATTAGTTTGGCAGGTGAGCCCAATAAAAGGAAAACTGGGTGTTCCACAATATTACACAGGCCACAGTTTTCAAGTAATATGGGAAAGAAAAAGGATCTCTGCTGCCGAAAAGCCACAAATAGTGCAATGCCTTGGACAAGGGATGAAAACATTAGATATTGCAGGAAAACGTAAGTGTGATCATTGTACTGTGAAGAGATTTGTAGCTGATTCTGAGCACAGACGTGTATGTGCAGATAAAGGCAGAATGAGGAAGGTTTCTGCCAGGCAAGTTCATCAGATTAAAGAGCAGCTGCTAAAAAGGCCTTACAAACCAGCACAGATATGTGAAGCTGCTGGAGCCTCTGGAGTCCCTCCAACCTCAAGGTGTAGGATCCTTCAAAGGCTGCTGTGGGGCATAATCCTACTATTCGGCCACCCCTAAACAGTGCTCACAAGCAGAAACAGTTGCAGTGAGTCCAGATATACATGAAGACTAATTGTCACACAGTCTTGTATACTGATGAGAGCCGAGCAACCCTGGATGGTCCAGATGGATGGAGTAGTGGATGGTTGGTGGATGCCACCATGTCCCAACAGGGCTGCGACGTCAGCAAGGAGGTGGAGGAGTCATGTTTTGGGCTGGAATCATTGGGAAACAGCTGGTCGGCCCCTTTAAGGTTCCTGAAGGTGTGAAAATGATCTCTGCAAAGTATATAGTTTCTGACTGAGAACTTTCCTCCATTGTACAAAAAGCAAAAACAGGAGCAAAATCATCGTAATGCAGGACAATGCCCCATCTCATGCTACAAAGAATACCTCTGTGCCATTGGCTGCTATGGGCATAAAAGGAGATAAACTCATGGTGTGGCCACCATCTTCCCCTGACCTCTACCCTATAGAGAACCTTAGGAGTATAATCAAGCCAAAGATCTATGAGGGTGGGAGGCAGATCACATCAAAACAGCAGCTCTGGGAGGCGATTCTGACATCATGCAAGAAATACAAGCAGAAACTCTCCAGAAACTCACAAGATCAATGGATGCAAGAATTGTGCAGGTGACATCAAAGAAGGGTTCCTGTGTTACCATGTAACTTGGCCTGTCAGGAGGTTCAGGAGGTAAATAGCTTTTTATTTCAGTGAATGTGACCTCCTAATGCTGCAAATTCAACAAAATCACCATTTTCAGTTCTTTCAAACATCAAATGTTTAGAAACTCTCCTGTGCCTAATAATGTGGAACAGTGCACTTAGAGTTTTTTTAATTTAGAAGATTATACTGTTATCATTGATCGAATTTTATTGAAGAAACCTATTTATACTGTAACAGGTGATGACTTATTACACTGACTGTCATTTGCAGCGACCATTTAGGAAAATCAGAGAAAAAACATTTGCATAATAATTTGGAACATGGTGTACAGCTCTGCTGCATGCAGTTACACCTACACACACAGCTCTGCTACATGCACAGTTGCACTCACATACACAGCTCCGCTAAATGCAGTTACACACACACTCACTATACATTAGCACATTTTGAAGTTTGTAATCAGGACCTGAATGGCGCTGCATGAGTTAAATAACTGAAGGACTTTCATCTCCTACTGAAAGGACCTTTCAGATCACGTGATCAGTCACATCACCTGAAGGTCCTGGAATTGCTCATGTGAAAAGTCCTTCGGCTGCTCACCTCCTGCAACCTCTGTCCGTTCAGGTGTCAGCAGCTTCCTCTCCTGGTCTGTACAGATCACATAGATCAGTGTGAGACAGGAGAGAAGGCAGCAATCTCAGATCTCGGAGGACGCAGGGTCAGAATTCTCCTACATCATAGAAAATTGCCTCCGGCTTATATGACACACTTTTTAGCTTGAGTTTTTATTAGTAAAAATTGTGTCTTATAGTCAGAAAAATATGGTATAACTGAGGTCTGGAAAAGGATGGGAGTCCGGCATAAGCTGGAATGCTCAGAAGAAAGCAGAGTCCTTAGAGACAACCCGTTCAGTGGCGCCCTGACAATGCCGGCGGTGACTTAGACCGGGGCATTTGGCGGTGGACTTTCTGCATTGGGTGAACCTATTTGAGGCACCAGGACACAGCTATCTCAGCAAGCTGCCGCCATCCTGTGTTTTTGCAGCAGCTTATTAAATGCCTGTCACATCTAATGGAGACCCTGTACGATAACTTGCTTGGATGTACTTCTTACCTGGGAAGGGGTCATATTCCGTGACTGCAGGCCCATGGCGGATGCCCCGGTGAACGGAGGATGTGGGAGCGGAGCTGCAGGGTGATAGTTCCGGATGTCCGTGTACACTGGCCGATAGTCATGAAACGAGCTCCCGGAAGGATGGATGAGCGGCACACCATGAGACACTACAACTGGCTGAGATAGACTCAAGCCGCTCAGCATCCTGGGATCGTTGTGCTGGGAATGAGACAGTTTGCCATCAGGCTGTTTGGCCAAGTCCTTCACAGGTTGGGGCGTTTTAGTGGCCGGAGGGGTCTTCACAGGACCTTCAGGGGTTCGGGATCGTCTGGATTCTTGATGGTGTTCACCAACAGCAGAAATGTGAGAGTGCATCATGACGCGAGACAGCATGACATCTTGTGACACACTGTACGGATCTAGCCGTATCCCGGAGGTAGGCATGCGGTAGTCATGCTGCATCACCACGACTTCAGGCTGCACATGAGCCGAACCTCTGCCCACAGGGTGATGGTAATGTATGTCCTCATCTGCAGCGTGTTGGGAAGACATGGTAGGGAGAACCACTTCTCGGATAGTAGCCGGCTGCGGAGTGCTGGAGCGCTGAGGTCGCACATCCATCTGAGGCTGCATAGCAGCTCTTGGCGAGTGCAGGGCTTCTGGCCGGATACCGTACTGTATGGCCTGCAGCGGAGGGGTATTGATTCTCACATCACCTTGAGATAAGTGTCCCAGAGACACCGGCTGCGTCATGCTGTGTGGGGGCATAATGACAGTCTGTTCTGGGTGCATGCTTGGGATGTATGGAGGCACTGCTATTCCTGGACCCAGCATAACGGAGGCGTTGTTAGTTAAGGCAGAAGAAGCTGTAACACTGGGGTGACAAGACCGGGCAAATGGAGATGGTGAATGGCTAACAGCACAAGGCGAGTGTGGCTCTTGCTTAATATTGAGAAGTGGTAGTGCCCGGTCTGTTGGCGTGTTGGATCCAGATGCCACGTGATTTGCCTCTGATGGGATCTTGTTTGAGAGTGAAGAATGGTGGGGGCTCATGTTGGTTTGAAGCACTTTAGACTCGAGCACATCCGTCATCTTTTTCCCAGAAGGCCCCATCTGGCCCGGCAGCATCTGGCTGTGCATCAGGACTGGTGCGGCATTCTGGGTCATCACTTTCACCCCTCCGGTCTGTGAGGATGTATTTGGGACACCTATGAGGCTGGGTTCTGGTTTCTCTTGTTTTATGTTTGAGATGACCGGCGATGCATTGTACTGGTAGCCCGAGGTAGTCAGAGGGGCTTTTGGCAACATCTGAGATGGAGCGAGTGGTTCCTGTTTGATCTGGGACTTTGACACGGACTGCTGAATCTCTATATCCACTGCACTGGCTGGGGGGATCTGGCTGATTTTTGCACTGATTCGCTGAGGCCCCTCAGTCTTCTGGCCAGAGTAAGTCAGTCGCATGACTCCCTGGGAGGTGTTGACTCTGAGTCCGGGGCTTGGCCCACTTTCTGTGGGCCGTTCCTCTATCACGGTCATGGTCTGCTTGATACAGGCCCGTCCGTCGTTAGCATTCTGTCTCCCCTTGATCTTCTGAGGTGGGATGCACGATAGAGCAGGCTGGTGTGTGTGCTTTGGCAGCGTTATTCTAGTTAAATCATCAGGATCAAAGCTGGGAGGCATTCTACTGATAACAGAGGTAGGCTTAGGGGCCATGATCAGCCCCTTCTCTGGAAACGCCTGGGGCCTCAGCAGCCGGTGTGACTACTGTGTTGGTTAGAGGCACGGCTGTCTTTTCTTCAAACACTGGCTTCAATGCTTCCACAGGCGGAGGAGAGTGCTCTTCTACATGTGACGCAGGGACAGGCTCTGAGATAGCGGTGGTAACGATACTGGCGGTGTTGCTGGGTGCAGACACATATTTTGGCTCCATTAGTATCTTCCTTAGGGTGCTGGAGCTTGTATCTACATCAGAGGCCTTTGTATCTGGAGGTAATGCAGGAGGTGGAGTAGAAATGGAAGAATTCTCTTCATGCCTAACCATCCAGTCAGACATGATGGCTGGAGCTGGATGTGCCAGTGGGGCTGCAGATGGTGGAGTAGCAGCTTTCCCGGGGGTTGGGGACAGGACAGTGGTGGGCACGCTGGGTGGAGTAACAGGGGCACTCTCAGTACTGGAGCGCAGCTTGAAGCTGCTCTGACTGACATCATCGATGTACAGCGGTTGGGGTGAATCGCTCAGATTTGCAGTGCCCGATGTCTCTTCATCTTTAAGTTCGTCATCTTCTTCCTTGGAAACTGTGTCAGAGGATGAATTCAGGCTTGTGTCCATGGTGGGTTTATCCGGGGCCGAGGGTGCCGACTCTTCTCCCAGCTGTTCTTTTTGCCCTTCGTCGGAGGAGACCTTTTCATCTTTTGCAAGAGATTTGCCTTGAATATTCTCACGTACAGCCACGTTGCTCTCGGCAGTGTCACGGTTCTTGCCGGCTCTTGGATTTCTCTTATTCCTCCGCTTAGCACGACCCTTTTGTTTTGGAGGAGATTCCCGCACCGGTTCAGTTTCTTTGGCAGATTTTGGAGTTTCTGTTAAAGTAACTTGTGGTTCTTTGCTCTCCGTGGATTCTGTGGGCTCAGGTGCGACAGGTGCAGGAGGGGCTGTACTGCCAGAGCTGGGGGGAGCGTCACTCTGTAAGAGGAGGTTCACTACCTGATCGGTCTCAGGATGCAGGTCATCGGGCTGGGAAGGGGCAGCTGGTGCCGCAGATTCAGGAGGACCCTCGGCTTCTCTTTCTGATGGATACTGTGGAGCAGGGGGAAAGCTTTCAGCGTCAGCAGAAATGTCACATATAATGGAGCCAATAGCGGCGGCCAGTTCTGTTTCGCTGGCCTGGTGTGCAGGTTTTCCCCATCCTCCTCTTGGCGAGTCTCTTCCCTGCTCTGAGGGTCTTTATAGGAGGGGATGGCAGCCGTTTCGGTGATCTTCTCAATGTTTTCGACTGCTTGCTCCAGCTCTATTTGTCGAGCCAGCTGCACGGCTTCAG
This sequence comes from Allobates femoralis, assembly GCA_033576535.1. Taxonomy (NCBI): domain Eukaryota; kingdom Metazoa; phylum Chordata; class Amphibia; order Anura; family Aromobatidae; genus Allobates; species Allobates femoralis. The sequence continues at coordinate 45,735,281 of JARQOC010000009.1, read as the reverse complement.
ATGAAATCTTGGCTTCCTTCACGCCTTCTTTGTCAGGAGATTCGGGGAACGCCGCTTCTGGCGGATTTGTAAATGGTGGAGCAACATTATCTTCTTTCTGGGGACTTTTGATTTTTACAGGAGAGACAACCATGGCGTCTGTATCGGTGTGTGGCCGCAGAGCGTCCTTCACATCAACTGCATTCAGGCGGATTTCTACCTTCTTTAAGTGAGGAATATTTTTGGGATTTTTGGGTCTTCCGACTTTAGGTTTTGCCGTTTTCTCTAGTGAGGATATTTTCTTGTCAGGCAATTCAGTAACTGTTTTCTCAGTAGGAGATTTCTCCGGCTCCACATCCTTTGGATCTGGATTATCACCCCCAATTTCTTCTTTGTCTATTTTGGTCTTGTCAGCCTCGTCCTCCTGTGGTTCTGCCTTTTCTTTCCCGTCTTCATTGGTTTCTGCTGAACTGTCCTGGGCCTGTGACACAGAGTCACTTCTACTCTTTTTACCCTGTTGGCTGCTGGACACAGGAGAATGAGAGAGTTTCTGGGACCGTGGAGAGCGCCACCCCTCTACCGGTTTTGCATTCTCAGTTGCTTCTTTAATTTCAGTCTCCTCACTTTCTGCTTTTAATGGCTCTGCTTTGATCGGAGACACGTCATTGGCACGTTTCTTGCGCGCCTTTGGAGGCCGTCCTCTTCTCGGAGTTGGAGGAGCAGTAGCTGGAGGTTCTGCAGCATCTTTTTCTGGCCTCTTTCTTGTAGATCGGGATGTCTCTGTGGACTCTTTAGCTGCAGACACTCCATCATTGTCACCGGTGGTGGCATATACTGATCTAACATTCCTCCGTGTCCGTGGTGCAGCTGGCTCGGAGACGTCCGGTTCTGGGACGGCACTGGGAGATTTTGCGGAGCTTCTAGAACCTCTTTCATGTTCAGCCTTTATTTCGAGGTGTTTCTGGGGCTCTCCACGAGGGGACGAGGATCTGTTCCGCTTCTCACGGTCAATCCTCACACTTTTTCTAGTAGCTGGTTTATCGGAAGCTGTGGACCTTTTGCCTTTGGGGGCCTTTTTATTTTTTGTTGTGTTCGGGGCTTCTACTTCTGTCTCATTTTCAGGAAGAAGAGGTTCTGCCTCGTCTGGGACAGGCTCCGCTTTCTGGCACACTTCTGTGTCGACACTAGAAAGTATAGCAGTCTCTTCTACACACGTCTCCACAGGTTCTTCTGTTGTCTTCTCAATTTTGGAAGGAGAAACGACAGGGGAATCATTTTTCAGTTCGGGGACTGGTTCGGCACTGATCTCAGAGAATGAGGCTCCTGGTGTTGGTGGTTTTGTATCCAAGTAGGAAGGTTGTTCTATAGTCGGCACTTCTTCTGGGACTTGTGGAGTGATCACGGCTGGTGCCTCAGGTTCTTCAACAATGGAGTAATTTCTACTGGGGATGGTGGCTGGACCAATACAGGCACCGGAGGGACCATAATGGGGGGTTTGGGTTCCTCCACAGCTGGTTCACAGGGTTCAGCTGGTTTCTCCTCCACTGTCTCCAGAGGTTGGGGTGGCGTTTTGTCAGCAGACACCTTTTCGGGATTGGTGCTGGTTGCTCTGGTGGTGGAAGTATTGCTGGTGTTGGCACCACCGACACTGGAGATTTAATCTCTCGTTCTTTGCACTCTGGTAAAGACTCAGGAGTTTTTGGCCGAATCTCTTTTTCTTCAACTTTTCCACAACTTTTTCTACTTCTTTTGGTTTTTGCTCTTTTTCTTTCTCCTTCTGCTGCATCTTTGTGAGCTCAATAAATCTGCTATGAAACAGGACCACGGGCTCTTGTACAAGATCTGAAGAATAGCTGATCCCGTCATTAGAAAGCTGTCGGCCGTAAGGACGAAACACGCCGACATCCGAATCTTCGTCTTTCCTCTCCAGATGTTGGAGTCTTTTTGAGTCTTGCTCGAAGATGGAACTGTGAAGGAAACGAGAGGCAAAAAGTTCCTGTTTTTCTTGTCTTCCTCCTTGTGGTCTTCTTTCTTGTCATCCGATTTGCCATCAGAATCGGTCTTTATTTTCTTCTTCTTCATGTACCACGATGGAATAGGTCGAGGAGCAGAGTCAACTTTCTCTTTACATTTATTACTGCGAAAGTTGGCAAACCTGGAGTCCCAGTCTAAAAAAGACCAATTTTCTTCACGAGAAGAGGAGAGTGATTTTGCTCTTTCTAACAAGGCTTTTGTATCTGGGGTGATAGTTTTATCCAAGGCAAAAGAATAAAACTTGTTTCTTTCCAATGAGCCAGATAGCCGCTCTTCTTTGTCTCTTAACTTCTCTTCTCCGTCCCGTAGTAAAAAAGAAAACCTGGAGCCGTCTAATAGAGAAGAGACTTTAGGAGAAGCCGGCTTGTGATCACTATCCTCGTCCGAGTCTGATGGGACTTCCCCGGGCTCGAGGTCTCGGGGACGCTTTCTAATCACCTCTCTCTTTATAATGTTGCTGGGAAAGCTGGCATCCACCCTGTCTTGTTTCTGCTGGTTATCCCATTTGCTGTATTCTTCTTCGGGGCTCATCACAATGATTTTACTCTTGGAGGGATCAATGCTTTCCTTCTTGACAGATTCGCCAGGTAGTAATTTAAAATGCTCGTCCTTATAAGCTGCAGCGGGAAATGTGCTCTTTTCCTCTACATGGGGCGACTCTTTGAATTCTTTGATTGGTATTAACCTTGGTGAGCCAACTATATAATCATCCTCATTAAATCCGAAAGGTCGCATACCGGGAGAACAAGGCAATCTCTCGGGATCATCGCTTATCTGGCGAGAGCTTCTGTAGTGTCTTTCTGGCTTGTGATTTCATACTCCAGATGATCATTCTTCTTTTTTTTAGATGGCGGGGAGTCATCAGTGACGTCTTGTGGAGGTTTCCCCACTTCGTGCACCAGGCTGCGCCTCTCGTATTCCTCGGCTTCTTTGCTCGGACTTCTGAACTTCTCTGACTTTAGGATCTCCAGTTCCATCTGCTGTTTCAGCTTGCGGTTTTGCTCCATCTGCTTCCTGTAGCTTTGAGTGTGATCGATGTCAATTGCAAGTTTCTCTATGGTTTCGGCCCTTTCAATGCCCGCCATTTCTCGTGACAGGTGGCTGTACATTTTTCGGTCATCTTTAGTTGAATCTTTATCATTATCTTCTGACAGGAGAGCATGCCTATGAATGTTTTTCAGAAAGATCATCTTTTTAGACGTTTGCTCTAGCGAGTCAAAATCTCCTAATTCTCCAGATTCTCCTAAACGAAACTGCAGATCTGCACTAGACCGTCCCGGGAGTCCAACAGAGAGGAGATCGTGCCCGTCCTTGGGACTGCCGATGGTAAAGAGTCTCTCAGATTTCTTTTTTCGGCTTTCTCGCTTTAAAAAATCCTTCCTATAACATTTCCTTTCAAAATCAATGTCCCGGCCTATGGTGAAGTCTCTTGAAGATACGGGCTCGAATGGTTTCCGTAAGCCGACACGGCCATCCTCTTCATCTTGGTTACTCCTCCGAACGTCCAGTTTTTGCCGTTCACATTTTAAGTTGGCGTCAGCAAAGCGTCTTTTTCGGGCTTCTAACTTTCCAGGTCTGCAGACGTGGCCCCCTCTGCGGGTGGCTCAGGCTTTAAGTGCTTCTTTAGTTTCTGTTTGCCCTCTTTGTCCACGACTTCAATGTGGCTGGAAAGTAACTTCTCTTTTGGCACCTTCAGTCTGGAGGATTCAGCTTTAATTTGTTCAAACTTCGGCTGCTCCGGTCTGAGCATCTGAATTTTGGGATCTGATGAAGGGGACTTTATTATTTCACCATCTGTCTTGATTTTTGAAGCTTTTTCTCCTGCCAGAGCATCAATGACCTTCCCTTCCTTCTCATTCACTCTGGTCAGGACCACACAGGGGTTAAGGTCCAGGCGACTTTTTGAGGTACACTCCTTTTCGGTTTTCTCCTTGGCCAGCTGCTTGGCACTCCCTTTCTGTTTCTCTAAGCTGGGCTCCTTCTCGTTGTCTGGATCTGTTTCAGAAGACTGGGAACTTGTTGAATGATTTTTGGACTTTCGTTTTGACCTCTCGGTTTTTTCTTTTTCGCCTTTCTCAGTCTTCTCCTTCCGCGGTAGTCGCTTCTCTTTATCAGATCGATCTGAATCAAAGGGGCGCTCCTTTTCTAACTTTTCACTTTTTATGAAACGTTCAGTCCTAGCTTTGTCTAGTTTGTCAAACCTTGAAGGCGAGACGGAGCTACAACTTCCACTGCGGTCGGATGAGCGACTGTAAATTCTACGCTCTGGGTCGCTGGTGATCCTTTCTGACTGTGATGGGGAGGCAGCGGGACTCTGGGGTCTTCTTGAATGGGTCGGACTTTGGCTACGTTCTGTCTGTCTCCGCTCACTGTCCCGCTCTCGATCTGTCTCGAAGCGTTCTCGTTCCCGCTCTCGTTCCCGTCTGTAACTATATTCCCGATGTCCTGTTCGTAGGGATCTCTATAGTCTCTATATTCTCTGGACTCATCAAAGTATCGCTGCTCATAATAATCGCCCTGGTACGATTCCCAGTCCGGGTAGAATTCTCGGCTCCGTGCGGGGAACTCCCTTCTGGTTTCCTCCTGGTACGTCCCAGTAGTCCGGACAGTATCGTAGTACGTACGCTCCGTGGTAGTAAATTCATGATAAGATCCCCTGCGGGTCTCATCACCCCTGGAAAGAAGCAAAAACAGCAAATTAGTATCAAATATCAACCTGGTAACACCAGTCACATTAGTAAATTGAATTTCTGAATGGAGGATGATAAATCTACAAGCGTGACCCCATCACCAGCACTAAAACCAGGTCTTTATAGTCCCAGTCATGATCAGGCCAGGAAATACAATCAATTTTACTATATTACAACATCCCATGTGTAACAAAGGCCAAATACAAGTCCTTTGAGAAAGAAACTTTTTCTGGATCTGTAACAATGTCTTATAAATGCCCAAATGTGCATCACTAACATGGATTTATAAAAACAAAATGCCACATATTTATCTTTAAAAAAAAAAAGCCTTTCTAAGCTGAGGTGACTGCACACACACTTCAGTCATAGGGGAGGAGCTTTTGCTGGCAATCATGATATCTGAATTTTGTCATGCCTCCTGTATTGTAATTGATTAACATCACTGCAGGACCTGTGGTGATGTCACGATCATGTGACCGTAATGAGCGGGAGCTAAGCAGGTCTGAAGTGAAAGATCCTTTGTGCTTAGCTCCGCCTAGTAGTCACATGGTTGTGACATCACCACAAGTCCTGCAGTGACATCAATTACAATGCAGGGGGCGTGATATGGAATTAATAGCGCTATATAAATGAATAATAATAATAAAAAATAATAATAAAATTAATAAAGTATCATGAATGAACTTCAGTGACTAATCAAAAGTCCCCTCGCCTGTGACTAAAGCCAGGTGTGTGTGTAGTCACCTCCCCTATGACTGAAGCCAGGTGTGTGTGCAGTCACCCCCCCTGTGACTGAAGCCAGTGGTGTGTGCAGTCACCCCCCCTGTGACTGAAGCCAGGTGTGTGTGCAGTCACCCCCTGTGACTGAAGCCAGGTGTTGTGCAGTCACCCCCCCTGTGACTGAAGCAGGTGTGTGTGAAGTCACCTCCCCTGTGATGAAGCCAGGTGTGTGTTCAGTCACCTCCCCTGTGACTGAAGCCAGATGTGTATGTGCATCACCTCCCCTATGACTGAAGCCAGTATGTATGTGCACTCACCTCCCCTATGACTGAAGCCAGGTGTGTGTGCAGTCACCTCCCCTGTGACTGAAGCCAGGTGTGTGTGCAGTCACCCCCCCTGTGACTGAAGCCAGGTGTGTGCAGTCACCCCCCCTGTGACTGAAGCCAGGTGTGTGTGCAGTCACCCCCCTGTGACTGAAGCCAGTGTGTGCAGTCACCCACCCTGTGACTGAAGCCAGGTGTGTGTGCAGTCCCTCCCCTGTGACTGAAGCCAGGTGTGTGTGCAGTCACCCCCCCTGTGACTGAAGCCAGGTGTGTGCAGTCACCCCCCCTGTGACTGAAGCCAGGTGTGTGTGCAGTCACCTCCCCTGTGACTGAAGCCAGGTGTGTGTGCAGTCCCCTCCCCTGTGACTGAAGCCAGCTGTGTGTGCAGTCCCCTCCCCTGTGACTGAAGCCAGGTGTGTGTGCAGTCCCTCCCCTGTGACTGAAGCCAGGTGTGTGTGCAGTTACCCCCCCTGTGACTGAAGCCAGGTGTGTGTGCAGTCACCCCCCCTGTGACTGAAGCCAGGTGTGTGTGCAGTCACCCCCCCTACGACTGAAGCCAGGTGTGTGTGCAGTCACCTCCCCTATGACTGAAGCCAGGTGTGTGTGCAGTCACCTCCCCTATGACTGAAGCCAGGTGTGTGTGCAGTCACCTCCCCTATGACTGAAGCCAGGTGTGTGTGTGCAGTCACCTCCCTGTGACTGAAGCCAGGTGTGTGTGCAGTCACCTCCCCTATGACTGAAGCCAGGTGTGTGTGCAGTCACCTCCCCTATGACTGAAGCCAGGTGTGTGTGCAGTCACCTCCCCTATGACTGAAGCCAGGTGTGTGTGCAGTCACCTCCCCTATGACTGAAGCCAGGTGTGTGTGTGCAGTCACCTCCCTGTGACTGAAGCCAGGTGTGTGTGCAGTCACCCTCCCCTATGACTGAAGCCAGGTGTGTGTGCAGTCACCTCCCCTGTGACTGAAGCCAGGTGTGTGTGCAGTCACCTCCCCTGTGACTGAAGCCAGGTGTGTGTGCAGTCACCTCCCCTGTGACTGAAGCCAGGTGTGTGTGCAGTACCCCCCTGTGACTGAAGCCAGGTGTGTGTGCAGTCACCTCCCCTATGACTGAAGCCAGTGTGTGTGCAGTCACCTCCCCTATGACTGAAGCCAGGTGTGTGTGCAGTCACCTCAGCATAAAAAGGACTTTTTGTTTTTAGAAACCTTGTTAGTGATGCACTCTGCATCATTTATAAGACATTGGAGGAGGTTTAATATCACAAAACAACATGACAAGTCCCTTTAAAATAAAAAAAACCCTACACAAAAAAAACCCTAAACCTGCCCAGTGGAAGTTGTCCTAATCTGTGAGCTCAGCGTATACATATACATACACATGCAAACTGTCTCTTCAGGAAGTAGCAATCCTAAAAAAGTCATAATTAACTCTTTAATAAGACTTTCAATATGCAACCACTCATTTCGGGGTAATTGGCCGTCATCAGTGCAGTGTGTGGGATCTGATCCGACTGTGTGAGGGGCTAAACGAGGCCTGGGGGAATAGTAACTCTGCTTTTGGAGAATATCCATGTCAAGATATATACACACAAATATATGCTTTACACAACGCCCCCTCTGATTAGCCCCACCCCCTTTCTTATTGTAACCCGGCCAATGCCAGGTTCTACAGCTATATAGATATATATCTATCTAAATTTATATCTATATTGACAAAGATTCACCAAGGATTGAAATGTTGCCTATTTTTGACCAATAAAGGTCTGTTCAGAACAGTAATATTAGGAATAATGCCTGTGTCTGTTATTGGTATCTAAATAAATATATAACGCTGAGAGAGTGTGTATGTATCATAGCCCACCCACTTTATAATGCACAGGATGCATATGGCTCCACCCATCAATAAGCCCTGCCCCTTCAGAGTGCGCTGTATGCATATGGACTCGCCCCTTTATAGCCATGCCCACTTTATGTTATGAATTCATTGGAGCTCCCTCCGGTGGTTGTTGCGGTGATGCAGCTGACTGTGTGGGCTTCACAGCTGATGGGGATTGGCAATCTGGTTCTTGAAGCATATAATAGTTTGAAGTGGATCAATCCTTGCCAGTTGTCTTTTGTTCCTGGAGGAGTTCACATCTCTCTGGTTTCTTCTGCTCTGTGGAATTCTTTGCAAGATAAGTGGATTTTTTTTTAATATTTTGTGCACACTTTTGTGTGCTTAAGGTTCTGCTCATGTTTTGTCTTATTCTGAGTTGTGGGTTTGCAATTTAGTCTGTATATTTGTTTAACTGCTCTCAGATAGGAAGTTTTTCTTCCTATGAATTCTACCATTCACTATTATCTGTTATTTCCAGTTCTGCTGGCATTTGATTTATAGAGTCTGCAGATATAGAGGGAGCAGAGTCTTAGTGACTCAGGGTAATTTTTGTACTATCTGCTGTTGGTGGCTTTTTTGATAGTGTTTTATACTGACCACAATAGTATTTTTATCCTGTCTTTCCCAGTTAATATCTGTGGGGGCTTGCTATTCTTTTGGGGTTCTGCTCTGAGGCAAGATAGCTTTTCCTACATCCATCTTTGGGAGCAGTTAGTTATCCGGCTGTGCAGAGATGTCTAGGTCTGGTTAGTTACATCCCACGGCTACTTCTAGTTGCGGTGTGTAGTCAGGGATTGTGGTCAGTACAGTTACCAACAACTTCTACAGAATCTGAATGTTACTCCTGAGTTATCGGTTCATAACAATACAACTGGCCAAAAGAGTTAAAATCGACATACATGCATCTCAGAAAAGGGAAGAGAAGTGCTGAGGCTGTTGTTTCTATTTTCTATCTTCCCTCTTTTTCTTTGGGTGACTGGGAGTCTGGTGCCAGATGAGTGTGCAGGAACTACTTCTCGTTTAGACCAGCCCGCTGCAAGGGTACAGGGAATTTCTGAGTATATAGTTCAACTCCAGTTTTGGAACCAAAGATTCCTACTCCAGATTTGTTTTATGGTGATAGGTCCAAATTTTTGAGTTTCAAAAATAATTGTAAATTGTTTTTTGCTCCGAGACCTCGGTCCTCCGGTGATTCAGTTCAGCAGGTTAAAATAGTTATCTCGCGGGGGCGATCCGCAGGATTGGGCTTTTTCTCTCACCTCTGGGGATCTGGTTTTACTTAATGTGGTCTCCTTTTTTCAGTCCTTGGGTTTAATTTATGATGAACCCGTCTCTGTGGATCAAGCTGAGAAGACCCTGTTGGCCCTGTCCTCAGGGGTCAAAGTTGGTAAGAAGGACCAAAATTTCGACGGAATGTGGGTAATGTGCGTTCTCTTGGCCATTCAGATTGATCGGCGTCTGCGGGAGCGCCTAGTGGTTCGCTCGGGATTGTCATCCTCAGAGCAGATTCCTGAGCCGATGCAGTGTGATAGGATTCTATCTCGCACTGACCGACAAGGACTTAGACGCCGTAATAAGTTGTGTTTTTACAGTGGTGATGCTTCTCATGTCATCTCTGTTTGTCCCAAGCGGGTACAGAGGGATTGCTGGTTCCTTTACCGTCAGTACTATAACCTGAGTTCTTATTATCTGTGTCTCTGATTTGTTCCTTGTTGTCATTTTCTGTTATGGCATTTGTGGATTCAGGCGCCGCCTTAAATTTGATGGATTTTGGTTTGCTGTCGTTGTGCTTCCCTATGCAGCCGTTGTGGGACCCTATCCTTTAAGGGGCATCGATGCTACACCTCTTGAGCAGAACAAACCTCAGTTTTGAGCAATTGACAATGCCATGGCACCAGCTCATCAGGAGGATTGTCCATTTCTGGTTTTGCATAACCTGCATGATGCGGTGGTGCTGGGTTTTTCGTGGTTGCAGGTACATAATCCTGTTTTGGATTGGAAGTCTATGTTCGTAACTAGCTGGGGTTGTCAGGGGGGACATGATGACATTTCCTTGATGTCAACATCATCTCCGCCCCAGGAGATTCCGGAGTTTGTCTGATTTATCTGATTTTCAGGATCAGGCGTGTGATTGTGCTATCGATTTGGTGCCAGGCTGTAAGTTTCCTAAGGGTAACTTTACACGCTGCAATTTTTGGTGGCGATAGAGGCAATCTAATGTGCGCGTGCACGGTTTTTCATGGTCGCCTCAGATCGCCGATGGCGCTTTTACACGCCCCAATGTCACCCTCAACCTAAGGTGATGTATCGCCCCGGAAATCGCCACACCAACAGCGGGCAACATCCGGTCGACTCCCCTCGCCGCTTCACACGCTGCAATCCCCAAAGGAATGTGGGCGTACATGTTCAGAGCGGCAAGAACATAGGCGTGCTAAATTGTTTAACACTGCGCCCCAAACACGCTCATTGGACAACGCAATAGCGTTATGATTGGCCAGCCTGCGCTGGAAGGCTGGCTAATACAGGACGCCATTGTCTATCGGAGTTTGTGATTAATACACGCTCGTGTCGTGTTAGTGGCTGCTGCGACACACTTTCGAGGCGCTATAGCGTCACACAGGAGCGGTTTTGTGCAGGGCAGTGGCTTACACTACACAATGGCTATGTGTCAGCCAATGGGAACACAGTAGCCACCACCAATCATCGCTGATGGGGCGCGGTCTCCAGCACGCTGTGGCCTACAGGAAATCAATAAGCGACGCTGATTCCATCCCTATCGCCCGATTCACACGCCAAAAGCTGGAATCTTGCCTTTATGACTGCCTCTGGTTTTGGAGCAGTGCTGTGAAATCGGAACCAGGTGACAGATTTTTTATCGCCTCCAAATTCCTAAATGACACGCCGCAACTGGGAGGCAATTTGACAGCGATGGTGCCAGGGCGACATATCCGCCGGCAAGATTCCTCGCCGCGGTTGCGGCGTGTAAAGGTACCTAAGGGTCGACTTTCTACTTGTCTGTGCCTGAACATGATGCCATGCGGAGTTATATTAAGGATTCTTTAGAGAAGGGCCCATATTTGCCCTTCCTCTTCGCGTTGGGGCGGGGTTCTTTTTTGTTGCCAAGGAAGATGGCTCCCTGAGGCCCTTTATTGATTATCACCTCTTGAATAAGATCACAGTCAGTTTCAGTACCATATGCCTTTGATTTCTGACTTGTTTTCTGGGGTTAAGGGGGCATGTTGGTTTACTAAAACTTATCTTAGGGGGCTTACAATCTGGTTCATATCAAGCAGGGACGCGAATGGAAAACGGGTTTAATACGCCTGAAGGCCATTTTGAATACCTGTGATGCCTTTTGGGTTGGCTAATGCTCCTTCTTTTTCAGTCCTTTATGCATGACGTATTTCGGGGATGCAAGTTTGATTGTATATTTGGATGATATCCTGATTTTTTCTGCGATTGGGATTCTCATGTGGATCAGGTCAGGTCGGTCTTTCGGATTCTGCGTGACAATGTTTGTATGTTAAGGGGTCTAAGTGTTTCAGGTAGAAATTGATGCTTCTGAGATTGGTGCAGGGACCGTCTTGTCTCAGAGGGTTGGTTCCGTCGATGCACCCTTGTGCCTTCTTTTCCGTAAATTTTCGCTGGCGGAACGCAATTATGATGTTGGCAATCGGGAGTTGCTGGCCATGAAGTTGGCATTTGAGGAGTGGCGTCATTGGCTGGAGGGGGCTAAACATTGTGTGGTTGTCTTGACTGATCACAAGAATCTGGTTTATCTCTAGTCTGCCAAGAGGCTGACTCCTAGGCAGGCTCGGTGGTCCCTGTTTTTTGCTCGTTTTGATTTTGTGGTCTCGTACCTCCCTGGTTCTAAGAATGTTAAGGCCGATGCTCTCTCTCGCAGTTTTTTGCCTGATTCTCTTGGACCTTCGGAGCCGGTCCGTATTCTGAAGGAGGAGGTTGTTCTTTCTGCTGTTTTCCCCAATTTACGGCTTGCTCTTCAGGAATTTCAGGTGGATAAGCCTGAGCGCTGCCCTGTGGGGAAATTAATTGTTCCTGCCCCGTGGACTACTAAGTGATTTCTGAGGTTCACTGTTTGTGTTGGCTGGTCATCCTGGCATCTTTGGTACCGTGATTTGGTTAGCCGATCTTTTTGGTGGCCCTCTTTGTCCCGGGATGTGCACTTTTTTTGTGCAGGCCTGTGAGACTTGTGAACGGGCCAAGCCTTGTTGTTCCATCTTAGTGGGTTGCTTTTGCCCTTACCTGTACCTGAGAGGCCGTGGACGCATATTTCTATGGATTTTGTTTCGGATCTTCCGGTCTCCAGGAGGATGTCGTTTATCTGGGTTGTTTGTGACCAGTTCTCTAGATGGTTCATTTCGTTCCTTTGGCTAAATTGCCTTCCTCTTCGGACTTGGTTCCGTTGTTTTTTCAGCATGTTATTCGTTTGCGTGTATTCCGGAGAATATTGTGTCTGACCGGGGTGCCCAGTTTGTTTCTCGGTTTAGGAAGTCTTTCTGTGCTAAGCTGGGTGTGGCTTTGTCTTTTCCTTCTGCATTTCATCTGCAGTCTAATGGTCGGACGGAGAGAAGTAATCAGACTTTGGAGACTTATTCGAGATACTGTGTGTCTGCGGATCAGGATGATTGGTTGCCTTTTTGCCTTTGGCGAGTTTGTGCTTAATAATCGGGCGAGTTCGGCTACGTTGGTTTCGCCCTTCTCTTATAATTTTGGTTTTCATCCCCGTTTTTCTTCGGGGCAGGTTGTGGATTCTGTGGTTGAGCGGTTGCAGCAGATTTGGGATTGTGCTGTTGCCAACTTACATCTTTCTCAGGCAGCTGCTCAGCGTTTTGCTAACCGTCATCAGTGTGTTAGTTCTCGGCTTCGTGTTGGTGATTTGGTTTGGTTGTCCTCTCGCCATGTTCCTTTGAAGGTTCCTTCTCCTAAATTTAAGCCTCGGTTCATTGGTCCGTACAGGATTTCTGAAGTTATTAATCTAGTCTCCTTCCGCTTGGTGCTTCCGAGCTCTTTTGCGATTCATGATGTTTTTCATAAGTCCTTGTTGAGGCGCTTTGTCGCGCTCATGGTTCCTGCTGTGGCCCCTCCTGATTGATGGTGAGTTGGCGTATGAGGTTGAGAAGATTTTGGATTTTTGTTTTTCGAGACGGAGGCTCCAGTACCTTGTTAAATGGCGGGGTTATGGCCAGGAGGATAATTCTTGGATTTCGGCCTCGGAAGTTCATGCCCCTGACTTGGTTCGTGCTTTTCATCTGGCTCATCCTGATAGGCCTGGGGTCTCTATACAGGGTTCGGTGACCCCTCCTCAAAGGTTAGGTAATGTTGTGAATTCATTGGAGCTCCCTCCGGTGGTTGTTGCTGGTGATGCAGCTGACTGCGTGGGCGTCACAGGTGATGGTGATGATTGGCAATCTGGTTCTTGGAGCATATAATGGTTTGGAGTGGATCAATCCTTGCCGGTTGTCTTTTGTTCCTGGAGGAGTTCACATCTCTCTGGTTTCTTCTGCTCTGTGGAATTCTTTGCAAGCTAAGTGGATGGTTTTTTGATATTTTGTGGCACACGTTTGTGTGCTTAATGTTCTGCTTATGTTTTGTCTTATTCTGAGCTGTGGGTTGCTATCTAGTCTGTATATTTTTTTTATCTGCTCTCAGATTGGAAGTTTTCTGCCTAGGAATTTTACCATTCATTATTATCTGTTATTTCCAGTTCTGCTGGAATTTGATTTATAGAAGTCTGCAGATATAGTTGTCGCCGAGTCTTAGTGACTCGGGGTAATTTTTGTACTATCTGCTGTTGGTGGCTTTTTGATACCGTGTTTTATACTGACCACAATAGTATTCTATCCTGTCTTTCCTATATTGCTAGTTTGGCCTCTTTTGCTAAACCTTTTACTCTGCCTGTGTTTATTTTTCTTTCTCTTGTTTCCCAGTTAATATCTGTGGGGGCTTGCTATTCTTTGGGGTTCTGCTCTGAGGCAAGATAGCTTTTCCTACATCCATCTTTAGGAGCAGTTAGTTCTCCTGCTGTGCAGAGGTGTCTAGATCTGGTTAGTTACATCCCATGGCTACTTCTAGTTGCGGTGTGTAGTCAGGGATCGCGGTCAGTATAGTCACCAACGACTTCTGTGGAATCTGAATATTACTCCTGAGTCATCGGTTCATAACACTTTATAGCTCCACCTTTTTTAGAATGCACAGAAGGTGTATGGCTCCGCCCCTCCAAGTTAGCCCCGTCCCTTTTTAATGCACAGGATGCCTGTGGCTAGGCCCCCTTAAGCTAGCCCTGACCCTTTAGAATGTGCTGTATGCATATGGCTCAGCCATCCAGTTATCTCTGCCTCCTAATTGTTAACCAGAGGGTAGAGGGATTGAGAGAGAGAGAGAGCAGAAATAGGAGAAATTAAAAAAGAAAATTAAAAAAAACAAAAACAAAAAAAACAGAAAAAAACAGAGCAGCACAGCAATAACCAAATACCAGGTGCAAAATATTCCTTCCTGGCAACTTCAATTGCACTATATCATATATAATAATGGGGACGGCAGCCTCCTTTTCTTTCAGAAAAACAATCCTTTATTGGCCCACAGTGCAGTCACCACAGCGTTTTTCAGTGACATAATGATAGGTCTATAGTGTCCAAGCATTACATACAATTCATATTCAATCATACACAAATCATAATATATTTTCATACGAACTTTGTTTTTATTGAATAGAAATGTTTTCATACATCACAGCAGATATTGTGTGAAACACACTGATGACAAGGATTATTCAAAGCCTAGAGCTATATGTTGGCTGCATTAGTCTCCTAGATGTATCTGTGCACGGTGGTTCCCCTACAGGTATTACTACACAGGCGCTTCTCCAAGTTGCTCTTCATACCAGTGTTGGTTGAAGCAGGTTAATGTCATCCTGAATATGATGTGGAAGCAGAGATGAAACTTCCCAGGTTACACAGAAGGACGGCACCTTGCCTTCTTCAGTATTGAGGCCTCGGCACAATCCATCTTAGACATTGGTCTTGCGCCCGCAGTTCGTCATCCTATAGTACATTCATATCCCATTATATCACTTCTTACTCTTCAGTTCATTTATTAAAATACTACAGCGATCTAAGGTATAGTTATACATAATTAGCTATTTGTATGGAGATCAGGAGAGGGAGGGCCGGGAGCTTATCTCACTCCCAAACCTCATATACCGGTGTATCTATCCTGGTCTAGAGTGGAGCAGCAGGGATAGCCAGAGCTCATAGGGGTAAAACACGTCCCTTGGCCAAGAAAGAGTCTTGGATCCCTAATAAAAAATATATAAAAAAAGAAAAAAAGAAAAAAAAAAAAAAGAAAGATATTTTGTAATAAAGGAAGATCTCCATACAAAAAGCTAATTATATATATATAGAAATATCTTAGATCTGAAGAGTAAGTAGTAATATAATCTAATAGCAGTGGCGTAACGTGAAGCTCATGGGCCCCGATGTGAAAACTCCAACGCCCCAAATTATTGCAAATCTTTAACAGTAATAGTCTTTTTCTATAGGGAAAGGGACTTTTGGGGCCCCCTAGGCTCCAGGGCCCAGATGCAATTGCAACCCCTGCACCTGTTGTAGTTACGCCCCTGTCTAGTAGAAATATACTGTAGGCAGAGAACATGAGTGGGTGGTAAACCAACATCAAAGATGAGATGGTGCCGCGTACAGAGACTGAAGGGAGGAGAGCGGGAAACCTCAAGATGGCGCCGATGTCAGTGTGCCGGAGCGGGGGCCACACAACACAGAGCAGGCGGAGGACGATGAGGACAGCACTTACTGTGCCCAAACTACATACAAGGGCATCTCAAATTAGAATATCATCAATAAGTGACTTTATTCCAGTAATTCAATACATAAAGGGAAACATATATTATGTAGAGTCATTACACACAGAGGGATCTGTTTCATGTGTTTATTTCTGTTAATGTTGATGATTAATGAAACCCCAAAAGGTCATTATCTCAGAAAACTAAAGTAGGGAGGATGAAGGGTTAACCACCGTGCTGCCGTATTCCGCCAGACATCAAAAGGTGAATATAATTTTGATTTACTAGTCATCATGTTTCAGGCCTCCCAGAAACATGGCAATATGATATTGATTTGTCCTGAGGAAAAGGCCGAGGAGGCCTGAAATACGTTGACTAATAAAACAATATTATACTCCCCCTTTGATGTATAGTTGAATACGGCAGCGTGGTGTTTAACCCTTCATCCTCCCTACTCTATATGCACCACGCTGGGGACTGCAGCAGCCGTGATCTGCTTTTATAGTGGTTGTGACTCTCACATCCACACAAGGTGAAGCCGCTGATACTTATTTAGGTCATATTTTATCTCTCAAACCCTTCATCCTCCCTACTTTAATTTTCTGAGATAATGACCTTTCCATAATCATCAACATTAACATAAATAAACACATAAAATAGATCCCTCTGTGTGTAATGACTCTATATACCGTAATAAAGAGAATTTTGTTTACGTACCGTAAATTCTTTTTTCTTTAATCATCAATGGGAGACCCAGACAATGGGGTTTAGGGCACTGCCCTCCGGAGGTCACACTAGGTACTACAAGTTTGTAGACACCGCCCCCTCCGCTTATAAACCCCTACCGCAGGGAACATCCTCAGTTTGGTCTACAAGCTGCGAGGAGGAAAATAAACCACACCCGAAACCTCGGGAAGAACACCGTGCACAAACGGTTCAACAACCCGGCAAACACTGTCTCAACAGAGAACAGAGCCAATGCAAACAAGCAAAGGAACAACTGGGTGGGTACTGGGTCTCCCATTGATGATTAAAGAAAAAAGAATTTACGGTACGTAAACAAAATTCTCTTTTTTCTGGTCATCATAATGGGAGACCCAGACAATGGGGATGTCCTAAAGCAATACCCCAGGGCGGGAAGAGTTCCTCAACAAAACGGATAACATGGTTCCCCTTTAAAGGTGGGCAACCGCCGCCTGTAGAACCCGCCTGCCCAAATTTGCATCCGCAGAGGCATGGGCATGCACCATATAGTGCTTAGAGAAAGTGTGCAGGCTGGACCAAGTGGCCGCCTGACACACCTGTAGAGCAGATGCTCTATGTCGCAAGGCCCATGAGGCACCTACGGCTCTGGTAGAGTGAGCCTTCAATCCCACCGGGAGAGGCAAACCAGAAGACCGGTAAGCCTCTTGAATGGAAGCCTTAATCCACCTGGCTAAGGTTGACTTCGAAGCCGCGGACCCCTTACAGCGACCTGTCGTAAGAACAAACAAAGAATCCGAACTCCTAAAGGAGGCGGTTCTGAACACATAAATGCGTATAGCTCTCACGAGATCCAGAGTATGGAGGTCGCGCTCAACCTGATGAACGGGAGCGGGGCAAAATGATGGGAGAACAATCTCCTGGTTCAGGTGAAACGTTGAAACCACCTTTGGCAAGAATTCCGGCCGTGGACGCAACACCACCTTGTCTTGGTGAACCACCAGAAAGGGAGACTTGCACGATAGTGCAGCCAATTCTGAGACCCTCCTCAGAGATGTAATCGCCACCAGAAAAGCCACCTTCTGGGACAGACGAGAAAGGGAAACCTCCCTCAGAGGCTCAAATGGCGGTTTTTTGCAATGCCGCCAGGACCATGTTAAGGTCCCACGGATCCAGAGGTCTCTTGTAGGGTGGAACCATCCGCGACACCCCCTGCAGAAATTGACGGACCTTCGGGAGAAGCGCCAATCGTCTGTCAAACAGCACAGAAAGTGCTGAGACCTGACCCTTTAAGGAGCCAAGGGATAATCCCAACTCCAAACCCGACTGTAGGAATGCCAACAATGTCGGGATGGACAAGGGCCACGGGGACCGGCCCCCAGAGGCACACCAGGTAAAAAAGATTTTCCACGTCCTGTGGTACATTTTCCTGGAAACTGGCTTTCTAGCCCGATTCATCGTGGCAACCACTGTAGGGGAGAACCCCCTGGATGTCAGCAGCCAGGCCTCAAGAGCCATGCAGTCAATCTGAGGGCCTTGGAATTGAGGTGGAAGAATGGGCCTTGCGCGAGAAGATCTGCGCGTTCTGGAAGAGCCCACCTGTGTCCGCCTGACAGTTGCCACAGGTCCGGATACCAGGACCTCCTGGGCCAGTCTGGAGCCACTAGAATGGCTACCCTGCATTCCGACCTGATTTTCCACAGCACCCTGGGAATCAGAGCCATAGGAGGGAACACATATGGTAGATTGAATCTGGACCAAGTCAAGATCAGGGCGTCCGCTCCCAACGACTGGGCGTCCCATGACCTCGCCATGTATTGCGGAACCTGATGATTCAGCCGTGAGGCCATCAGATCCACGTCCGGAGTGCCCCATCTGCTGCAGATGTCCCGAAAGACGTCTGGATGAAGGGCCCACTCTCCGGCGTCCATCCCCTGCCTGCTCAGATAGTCGGCCTCCCAGTTTTCGACCCCTGGGATGTGAACTGCGGAGATCAGGCAGTTGTTGTCCTCCGCCCAGGATAGAATGCGGTGGACTGCGGCCAGAGCCTCTGCACTCCTGGTTCCTCCTTGATGATTTATATAAGCGACGGCCGTCGCGTTGTCGGACTGAACCCGGATGGGATGTCCTGAGAGGAATCTCTGAAAGGCCAGGAGTGCTAGATAGATCGCCTTGATCTCCAGCACGTTGATCTGTAATGCCGACTCCGACAGAGTCCAGAGGCCTTGGGCCCTGTGGTGTAAGAACACCGCACCCCAGCCCTTCAGACTGGCGTCGGTGGTCACCACTAACCATGACGGTTTGATGAAGGACCGGCCCCGCGACAAGTGATGTGGTTGAAGCCACCACTGCAGGGAATCTCGGGTCGGTTGTGACAGTGTCACCAGCCGATTCAGTGAGATCGTCCTCTTGTCCCACCTGCGTAGTATCTCCAGCTGGAGAGGACGGAGGCGAAATTGTGCAAACGGCACCGCCTCTATCGCCGCCACCATGCGACCCACCAGCTTCATCAACCCACGAAGGGACGATTGTGGTGACAGGAGCACAGCTTGCACTCCCGATCGGATCGCCACCTGTTTGGATTGTGGCAGAGACACCAGGGCTGAGGACGTGTTGAAGTCCATGCCCAAATAAGTCAAGGACTGGGTCGGAACCAAGGTTGACTTCTGAACATTGAGGAGCCAACCGAATTGTTCCAGAGACCGCATGGTCACATCTAGGCTCGCTTGACAGAGATGTTCCGATGGCGCCCTGACCAGCAGGTCGTCTAAATAGGGAATGACGGCATGGCCCTGCACGTGCAGGAGAGCCATCATAGAGGCCATCACTTTTGTGAACACCCGTGGTGCCGAGGCCAAGCCGAACGGCAGCGCCACAAATTGGAAGTGTTCCTCCCCCACTGCAAATCTCAACCATCGCTGGTGAGCCGATGCAATGGGCACGTGAAGGTAAGCGTCTCTGATATCTATGGACGCCAAGAAGTCCCCCTGTGACACAGCCGCGATCACTGAGCGCAGTGATTCCATACGGAACTTCCGAACCAGCACGTGGCGGTTGAACAACTTCAGGTCCAGAACCGGGCGGAAGGATCCGTCCTTCTTTGGGACGATAAAGAGGTTGGAGTAAAAAACCCCTGAACCTCTCCCCGGAAGGCACCGGGACCACCACTCCGTCTCTGCGGAGTCCCTCCAACACCAAAGAAAAGGCCTGAGCTTTTTCTGGGGAGGGGACCGACCGATGGAATCGGGATATCGGTTTTGACGTCAGCTCTATCCTGTAACCTCGCGAGATCACGTCTCGAACCCACTGATCTGGAACGTGAAGTAGCCACTCGTCCTGAAAGCGAGACAAGCGGCCCCCCACCTGTGGGGAGGCAGGAAGAGAGAGCGAGTCATGTAGAGGCGGGTTTGGGGGTGGCAGCTGCTGCCCCCGCCGGCTTCTTTGGACGACTCTTAGAGCGCCACTGAGAAGCGGGCTTGCCCCCTCGGTCCGTGCGAGCGGACGGTGCTGATGACTGTGAGCTGGACCGAAAGGACCACTGTTTTGGGTTCCTCTTAACGGTATACCGTGGCTTAGGTTTATTCTGCGGTATTTTAGACTCAGCAGAATCCTTAATTAGCTTGTCCAGCTCTGTGCCAAAAAGCCTGTCACCAGAGAACGGAAGATTCTGCAGAATCTTCTTAGATGTGGCATCTGAGTCCCAAAGACGTAGCCACAACAACCTGCGGATCGCTATAGCATTGGCCGAAGCCACAGCAGAGCGAGTGGCAGTTTCCAGAGTCGCCGTTCTGGCGTAGTCCGCATAGGCCCTCGCCCTCTCGGTAAGTGCCAGGACCTCTGGACTGGACCTTGCCAGGTCAGTGATACCATCCAAGCAGGTAGTAATCGCTTGTAAGGTCCAGACCGTGGCAAAGTTAGGGGCAAATGACGACCCCACCGCCTCATAGGAAGACTTGGCGAGTTGCTCGACCTGTCTATCAGTAGCATCCTTCAGTGAGGAGCTATCAGAGGCAGAGAAAAGGGAGCGTGCAGCAATCCTGGTCATGGAAGCATCCACCTTCGGGGACTGCGACCACTCCTGAAGCACCTCCTGGGGAAAGGGGAAGCGATTGTCCTTGGGTTTGCGGACATAACGCCGCCCAGGATGTAACCTGGGGGCTCTAATCACCCTTCCAAAATTAGTATGGTCCATAAAGGAGCCACTTGGTCTAGCCTCCGGCCGCAGCCATTGATAGACCTCCTTCGGGTGCACCGTCACCTCCTCAGGGGGTGTCACGAGACGTAAGGTCTCGTTGATAGAGGACACCAGATCCTCCACCCCATCTGGTGGCTCAGACACAGATACAGACCCGAAAGTCGAACCCCCATCATCTTCCTCACCATCAGAGGAACGCTCCTCCTCAGACAGAGTCTGGAGCTCGGGTGAAGCCTCACGACGAGCCCGCTTAAGGGGTCTCACAGCAGAAGAGGGAGACACCCGGGGGTAACTGGAAGGAGTAGCTGGGCTATCCAGTCTCCTATTAAGTGCCTCCAGGGATTGCGACATGGAGGACAGCTGAGACAACAGAGATTCATTGATCCTGTTCTGAGTCTCCCAAGGCCCTGAGATCACCTGAACCTCGGGGTATAGCACCGGAGCTGCTGACTCAGCAGTGCCAGCCCGGGCCTCTGGGCGTCCGCAGTTATTGCAGGACCCCTCCACCAGTGTTCCATTGCACGTAGCACATGTAACGGTGGCCTCGGCCGCCTTAGCAGCAAGCTTCCTAACTGAGGACATGGCCACAGTAGGGGTAGATAAGCCCAATTGCAGACAATAAAACCGGAGATCCCGGTGGCTTACCGACCGCTGTAAAGCGGTATGAGGGAGCGGTGTGTGCGTGTGACCTCCGCGCCGTCTTCCGGTCTCCCCTCTAGGAGTGCAGACGCACGCTGCATACAGTTCCCAGCCGGGAAGTGAGGGTAAAGATGGCCGCCGACAGAGAACGTGTGGGCGGCGCCGAAGACACGCAGGAAACACACGCACACGCCCCGCGGTGACGTCACCGCACGGGCTGCATCCCATCCTCCAAGCATCCTTCTCATGAGGGAGCTGGAGCCCGCAGGGCGGGAAACAGTGTAAAATACATTGTACACAGACTGCAAATACATATCACACATCCGCAGCCTACGGCCTCAGCCCCTGTGACACACAGGGCGGTCAGCCAGGGTGACCCCAGCACAGGGTACACCCGCAGAACCGCGGGCCCGAGGGCAACGCGCGGTCTGAGTGTCATGAAACACATAAAGTGCCAGACACTACCCCCAGGCACACCGGAGACACAGAGTGCCTCAGTGCCGGTCCGGTCTGTAAGCACCATTCGGGGAGGCCTCGGACGGGGGTGCAGCACCAGTCTGGAGTGTAAGCACCATTTAGGGAGGCCTCAGACTGGGCCGCTCAGCCCAGTCCGGAGTGTAAGCACCATTTAGGGAGGCCTCGGACTGGGCTGGCTCCAGTCCGGTCTGTAAGCACCATTTAGGGAGGCCTCGGACGGAGCGGAGCTGTGCAAGGCTCCCATCTCCCACTCACCAGAGCCCCCCAGAGAGGGATGGAGAGGAGTGTAACAGCGTACCGGGAGAACACCAGGTGTCCAGGCCCTAGGCCCTCCGGTACCTCCACCAGCGTGTGCCACTAAGGGTGAGCGGGGAGGCTGTCACCGGTCCCGACTGGGACCTTATTACCTTGTCTTCAGACGCCATCACGAAAGTAGTGCGAATGCAGTGAAGTGCAAGCAAAGCGTGATCCTCCGAGCACACTAAGTTTAAAACTGAGGATGTTCCCTGCGGTAGGGGTTTATAAGCGGAGGGGGCGGTGTCTACAAACTTGTAGTACCTAGTGTGACCTCCGGAGGGCAGTGCCCTAAACCCCATTGTCTGGGTCTCCCATTATGATGACCAGAAAAGATGTTTTTCCCTTTATGTATTGAATTACTGAAATCAATTATCTTTTTGATGATCTTTTAATCACTGAGATGAAGCTGTATTGGATGGGTGATTCTTTCTACATTAGTAGCTACACATGATCTATTATTAAAGGGAACCCGACCCCTAAAAATCAGCCCCCAGACCACTTATACCTGTCCCTGCACCTCCAAGAATGCATTGTAGGCATCCCTTTTACATACTTTACGAATACACTTTTTTTTACACAAAGGGATGCCTACAATGCATTCCTGGAGGTGCAGGGACAGGTATAAATCGTCTGGGGGCTGATTTTAGGGGTCAGGTTCCCTTTAATAATATTTAAGCACATAGGCACTGTGTGTACACTGCACTGTACATGGAAAAGCAATTTTGCACATAATGAATTTATGCAATATAAAATGAAAAATGTAATCACTGTGCTATATGATAATTTATCATGATTTATGTATAATTCAGTGAGTCGTATCTAATGCTCAGACACTATAAACCTGTCATTATGTCACTGCTTCAGAAGACGTGGTGTTACACTATGGGCCAATAAATGTTTGTTATTCCGAAAAAAAAAGGAGGCTGCCGTCCCTAATTTTATATATGCATATTTGGGAGGGGTGTGTTTCAGGTTAATTACAGGCCCGGAGACTCACCTTCTCTCAGATATTATTTCATAGATATCCCGAATGTCTTGTCCTGAAGACTCCATGGAATCATAAAAAGCCAACTGACTTTCTTGGTTTGCAAAATCCACCTAAAAGAAAAAGAATCTCATCAATTCCTCTGAATATTCACTCACCATTCTTCTACAATGTTTGCACCTATAGGACTGTCACACATTACACAGGGGGAGCAGTGCCTCGGCCATGCAGCAGTGACATCAAATCATGCACAATGTAAGGTCACCGTTCTGACTATCACTACTTTGGGCGATTCATCAGGCGACGAGGCACCCGTCAATTATACATGAAGCTGATGTTACAATATATTTACAATACAGACGTTTTCTTTCTTTCTCTAAGGGAGCTCTCCACCCACGATAGCATAAGATTGCCACAAGAAGACATAACAGGAGGAAGGACAGAACTATAGGGAGAGTGGAAATGGGATGGTATAGGCAGGGGTCCAGACACTAGGGATGGAGAGCGGCAGTGTGTGTAAGTCTTTATAGTGTGGGGACTGCTATAAAGCCACCAAAAGATTCAGGACCACAGAAACGTAAGAGAGAACCCGTGAGCCCCAGGTCAGGAATGGCCTCCTACCTTAGTGTAGAGCGTTAACTGCTTACCAGTAACAAGAGGGTTATAGAAAGGACACGATGCTCAGAGACACAGGCCGGCGCTCCGCTCCTCAGAGCTTCACGTCAGCCCGCAGCCTCCGGGAAAGCTGAGATTAGTCAGCAGCTTTCCAGCAATCCCCTGCCGTGGGTTTAACAATATTAGAACTTGCTACTAATTTCAGGATTATAATTTTGATGCACTGATTAAGGTGGTCTGTGCACACCTTAACGATATTCCCACCAATCTTCCTCCCCTTGGTCTCTTTTACAGCTGCTTGGGCAAATTCAATCTCATTGTAGAGAATCAGGGCCATGCCTTTAAAGCGATCATACACCACCTGTCAGGGAAAAAAACAAAAACAAGGAAACATAAGAGCCGCGTCCACTGGGGACTTGGTAAAGATCAGCGTTCATCTTGTCTGGTTTCAATGAGGATTCTGATTTAATGGCCATGGCGTATCCCACGTATCTAACCCTCGGTCTCCGGATCTACAGCCATGGGGCTCTGAACATATATCATGTATTATATCAATCCTTAGTGGTTATTGTTACTGGTAAGACAGCTGTGTAGAGGTGTGAATGAGGCGGCCTGACAATGAATACATGGACGTACAATGTATACTGTGCCCTCTCCACATACTGCTGTCAGGGAAGCTCACACAGCACTGTATACAATGGTGCCGGCCGGCCTTCATCCCATACGTGTACTATGACACTTACACATACCGTCAGACCGCTCAGCACAACTCACAATTTACACTTTGTTTTTCCAATTAAAAGGCCATGATGTCTGACAATATATGTAATTGTAATTAAAAGGATGAAAGGACAGGATAGAATATAAGAAGATGCAGGATAAACACAGACACACTCATCCAATGTATCGTGTCACGTACCTTCACCACGGGCCATAGCGGCTGAAATGGCGCGTTAAATACTGCTCAGTGACACTGGAGGATAGGCCATCTATCCACACACAGTTAGTGGGCATGCTCTTCCCAAAGCCGAGCTGGAAGGAGAAAAGGCACAATGTAATATCAGGAGGATACAGGTGGGTACATACAGGGGCAGGCACAGCCATCACTAGGCGGGTATATGGAGGGGCAAGCATGGCCATCACTAGCCGGGTACATAGAACACACAGCCTTCACTAGGCGGTTAAAATGGAAGAGAAGGCACGGCCATCACTAGGCGGGTATATAGAGGCATGGCCATCACTAGGCGCGTATATAGGAGGAATGTCTATCACTAGGTGCGTATATAGGAGGTGGAAGCATGGCCATCACTAGGCAGGTATATGGAGTGGCAGGCATGGCTATCACTAGCCGGGTATATAGAGTGGCAGGCATGGCCATCACTAGGCGCGTATATAAGAGGAATGTCTATCACTAGGTGCGTATATAGGAGGTGGAAGTATGGCCATCACTAGGCGGGTATATGGAGGGGCAAGCATGGCCATCACTAGCCGGGTACATAGAACACACAGCCTTCACTAGGCGGTTAAATGGAAGAGAAGGCACGGCCATCACTAGGCGGGTATATAGAGGCATGGCCATCACTAGGTGCGTATATAGGAGGAGGCACGGCCATCAGTAGGCGGTTATATGGAGGAGAAGGCACGGCCATCACTAGGCGGGTATATAGAAAAAGAGGCATGGCCATCACTAGGCGCATATATAGGGGAGAAGGCTTTGCGATCACTAGGCGCGTATATAGAGTAGGCGGCACAGCCATCACTAGGCGGGTATATGGAGTGGCAGGCATGGCAATCACTAGGTGGTTATATGGAGGAGGAGGCATGGCCATCACTAGCCGGGTATATGGAGTGACAGGCATGGCCATCACTAGGCGGGTATATAGAGGAGGAGGCACAGCCATCACTAGGCGGGTATATGGAGTGGCAGGCATGGCAATCACTAGGTGGTTATATGGAGGAGGAGGCATGGCCATCACTAGCCGGGTATATGGAGTGACAGGCATGGCCATCACTAGGCGGGTATATAGAGGAGGAGCACAGCCATCCTAGGCAGTTATATGGAGGAGGAGGCACAGCCATCACTAGGTACATATATAGAGGAGGCATGGCCATCACTAGACGGGTATATGGAGTGGCAAGCATGGCAATCACTAGCCAGGTATATGGAGTGGCAAGCATGGCCATCACTAGGCGGGTATATGGAGGATGAGGAATGGCCATCACTAGCCGGGTATATGGAGTGAGAGGCATGGCCATCACTAGGTGCGTATATAGAGGAGAAGGCATGGCCATCACTAGGCGGTTATATGGAGGAGGAGGCACAGCCATCACTAGGTACATATATAGAGGAGGCATGGCCATCACTAGCCGGGTATATGGAGTGGCAGGCATGGCCATCATTAGGTGGGTATATAGAGGAGGCACACCCATCACTAGGCGGTTACATGGAGCCGGAGGCACAGCCATGACTAGGTGGGTATATGGAGTGGCAGGCATGGTCATCACTAGGCTTGTATATGGAGGAGGAGGCCTGGCCATCACTAGGCGGGTATATGGAGGAGGCATGGCCATCACTAGGCGGGTATATAGAGGGGCAGGCATGGCCATCACTAGGCAGTTATATGGAGAAGCAGGCATGGCCATCACTAGGCGGCTATAGCAGGTATATAGAGGAGGCATGGCCATCATTAGGCGGGTATATGGAGGAGGAGGCACGGCCATCACTAGGCAGTTATATGGAGGGGCAGGCATGGCCATCACTAGGCAGGTATAACAGGTATATAGAGGAGGCATGGCCATCACTAGGCGGGTATATGGAGGAGGAGGCATGGTCATCACTAGGCGGGTATATAGAGGGGCAGGCATGGCCATCACTAGGCAGTTATATGGAGGGGCAGGCATGGCCATCACTAGGCGGGTATAGCAGGTATATAGAGGAGGAATGGCCATCACTAGGCAGGTATATGGAGGAGGAGGCACGGCATCACTAGACGGGTATATAGAGGGGCAGGCATGGCCATCACTAGGCAGTTATATGGAGGGGCAGGCATGGCCATCACTAGGCGGGTATAGCAGGTATATAGAGGAGGCATGGCCATCACTAGGCGGGTATATGGAGGAGGAGGCACGGCCATCACTAGGCGGGTATATAGAGTGGCAGGCATGGCCATCACTTTGGCATCTACCCTTTTCTATTCAGGCCTCTTAGACTATAAGAGACAGCTGTATGAACGACTTCTTGAGTGGCCGATATGGCAGCACTGAGCCATCTAGTGTGAGGACCTTTGTTTCACTTTGGAGGAGGGGAGATTGCAGATTCACTCCACATTATATACCTTCAAGCGGTTGTTTCCCAGATACTCTCCGTCCATCTTCTTGATGGCTTTACAGACACTGGTAATGTCGCAGTACTGCAGAAAGGCATATTGAGGGACGCCATTCACCTTCTTAACGTCGATATCCTGGACAGTGGGGGAGAGGAACACAAGTAACATCAATAGGGCATAAGTGGTGTAACGTGTGCCACATACTGAGACATATCCATCACAATACAGGACCATACAATAATCTGGAGCCTCAGAGATCCTCAGATGTGGAGCACATTGCTAGAATCACGACATCCATTCTGAAGCCAACCCCTTCATCTACAGCCCAAAACAGCGGCGAGGCCACAAAATGTAAGAAAATGAAGCCGCCAATGACAACCTACCACAATCTCCCCGAACCTCTGGAAGACGTTGTGGAGATCCAGGTGGGTGGTGGTTTTCTCCAAGTTGCCGATAAATAAAGTCCTAGTGGCCTTGGGGTGAAATTCATCAATTCGCTCATCCAGAGGCCGAAACTCATTCTCACTTTCAGTTTCTGGAGGAAAATGCAGGAGAAGCTTGTGATCTGTGTCACAGAATACGGCATATACTGCACACATAGCAGAGAAAGATGGTGCTGGCACTCGGGGGTGACCACATACCTGGCCCGACCCATGCCGTCACCTCGATCTGCATCCCAAAGAACAGTTTGCCTTTTGATGCATTAAGTGCTTTTTCCTGATCTTCCTGCTGCCTGAAAAAGACTAGACCGTACCGCTCCTCGGACACCCCATGGATTTGCACTGACGTAACTTTCCCGTACTTCTTGAACTCATGAAAAAGTCCATCTTTAAGGCTTGTATCTAGAGACAAAAGAGAAATCTTCATGGAGCCTGATAACTTAGGAAAGGGTACAGGTGTAGGAGGATGGTATGTGAGGTGGACAGTATGGAGCCGGCATCATCCCTCATACTCTAGAAGTGGGCAGTATGGAGGCAATGTCATCAATCATACTCTAGAAGTGGACAGTATGGAGGCGATGTCATCAATCATACTCTAGAAGTGGACAGTATGGAGGCGATGTCATCAATCATACTCTACCTGATGAGCGCACGGGGAGATTCTGAACTTTGATCCCAAAACTTTTGCGAGGTTCATCTTTATCCATAGGTAAGAGAGGCTGAGAAGGAGGCGCAGGGACGGCGGCGGACTGCACAGACCTGGCCGGAGACTCGTCACTGGAGGTGCTGCTGGAATCACTGCTGTAATGAGACAAGCGGCGTCAGTCATAGCATAGTGTACATACACATCTATTACACAGCAAGATGGACAGCAATACATGCCGGCAACGAAGGGAATCACTGAGGGGTTCGAAACGCTACTCTGCATGTGGAGACCTGATCTACCAATCACATTCTCCAAAAGACAGTGAACAATACTGCAGCCAGAATCAATACTCAAGAAGTCATTTTATTACAATAAATCATCAGAGTAAGTTACTGATAGTAAACAACATATGTAGAGCGAGCGGCCAATCAGCGTCAGGAACGCCCCTCTGACATCACGGCAGGCTCTTGCATGACACATCGCCTGGCCTCGCCACCGGACACCGGGAAAAGGCGTCTGAGAGGTAAATATTTGATTCTTTTTTATTTTACATACATTTGGCTTTGTTTAATTTAGATTTCGCAGTGTATATTAATACACTGCGAAATCTAATGGGCGGTCACTGCTGTCACACAGGAGAGGAGGAAGCAGGATTCTTCCTCGTCTCTGTGACATCACCTGCGCTTTCTGGGGTAAAGAAAGCGCAGTGTGTGAAAGCACCTGCATATTTTGTTGCGCTTTTTTGCGCAGTTGAAAATCGCAGCAAAAAGCACGCACAAAAAACGCAATGTGTGAACGTAACCTTTGGCTGCAGCTCAACCGGCCACAGACCCCAAGGTCTGAGGTCCCTGGTCAGCTTCTGCTCTTGACTGACAGGCATCTCTCTGCGTAGGATTGGGAGAAGCCCCGGGGTCCTGCTACAGACTAGTCGTTCATAGTCCCTGGTCGGCTTTGTTATAACTACAAACAAGCCAGTAATGAAGAGGGCGATAGCAGATTCATGCTGTCCTTGGTGTAGCAGGAGTCAGTGCCCTTTAAAGTCAGCCATAGAGTAAAAGGGATTATTACATTGGGTGATAATCGCCCATATAATTGTTTCCAATCACTGTCCAGTCTGCACAGTGTCAGTGATCATCACTGGACTAGAACAGTTACCAGCAGATGTGAAGCTGAGAAAACAGTAACAACGTTCGCACCCTCTATGTAGAGCAATTTATTTTAATAAACTTTTAAATATACTTCATTAATGAAATCTGGTTGAAAACCGTTCATAAACCTTCCACAAGGTGTCCCCACTACACTGTGTGTGAAGCAGACATATGTTCATTATCAGTCAGTTCTGTCTTCACACTGAATACGGGCTATGTAACCATATAAGGATAAAGGGGGTGGGGCCTACACAGCATCCACACTGCTGACTGCAGCTGGTGAGGTGACAATGTATCAGATTATCTCAGGCTACAGGACAGTGCTGAGAAATGTCAGGATCACTGCAGATGCAACCTCCTGATCTGTCATCTGACTCCACGCAGCACAGTAGCTCAGTCATGACCTGTTGACAGCTTCTCTGCTGTCACATTGCTCTGCTCACTATTAGCTGCTCTCAGAAGCTGTGGAAATACACAAACAGTGCTGGCCACATCCACATAGCCAGAAAATGCAGTTTATAACCCCTTCACCCCCAGCCTATTTTGACCTTAAAGACCTTGGCATTTTTGTAATCCTGTCCAGTGTCCCTTTATGAGTTAATATCTCTGGAGCTTCAGCGGATCCTAGCGATTCGGAGATTGTTTTTTCGTGACATATTGGGCTTCATGTTAGTGGTAAATTTAGGGCGATAACTTTTGCGTTTATTTGTGAAAAAAATCAAAAATTTGGCAAACATTTTAAAAATTTCGCAATTTTCAAATTTTGAATTTTTATTCTGCTAAACCAGAGAGTTCTGTGACACAAAATAGTTAATAAATAACATTTCCCACATGTTACTTTACCTCAGCACAATTGTGGGGAAAAAAGTTTTTGGGTAGGACATTATAAGGGTTCAAAGTTCATCAGCAATTTCTCATTTTCCCAGCAAAATTTACAAAACCATTTTTGTTAGTGACCTCATCACATTTGAAGTCCCTTTGAGGGGTGAACATGACAGATTACACCCAAAAATGACACCATTCCAAAAACTGCACCCCTCAAGATACTCAAAACTACATTCAAGAAGATTATTAACCCTTCAGGTGCTTCACAGGAACTAAAGCAAAGTGGAAGGAAAAAATGGACATTTTAATTTTTCTAACAAAAATGTTATTTTAGCCTCAATTATTTCATTTTCACATGGGCAACAGGATAAAATGCATCCTAAAATGTGTTGGTCAATTTCTCCTGAGTACACCGATACCTCATATGTGGTCATAAACCACTGTTTGGGCGCATGGCAGGGCTCAGAAGTGATATGTGGTGATAAACCACTGTTTGGGCGCACGGCAGGGCTCAGAAGGGAAGGAGCGACATTTCACTTTTGGAGCTAATTTTCCATTTAAAAAGTGAAATTGCGCTCCTTCCCTTCTGAGCCCTGCCGTGCACCCAAACAGTGGTTTATCACCACATATCACTTCTGAGCCCTGCCATGCGCCCAAACAGTGGTTTATGACCATATACGAGGTATCGGTGTACTCAGGAGAAATTGACGAAAAGATTTTAGGATCCATTTTATCCATTTATTTCATTTGCCCATGTGAAAATGAAAAAATGTAGGCTAAAATAACATTTTTGTGAAAAAAAAGTACATTTTCATTTTTACGGATGAATTTGTGAAACATGTGAGGGTTCAAAGTGCTCACCACCCATCTAGATAAGTTCCCTGGGGGTCTAGTTTCCAAAATGGGGTCACTTGTGGGGGAGCTCCAATGTTTAGGCACACAGGGGCTCTCCAAATGAGACATGGTGTCCCATTCAGATTGTTAGTGGACACCATGTCGAGTTTGGAGAACCCCTGTTGTGCCTAAACATTGGAGCGCCCCCACAAGTGACCCCGTTTTGGAAACTAGACCCCACAAGGAACGTATCTAGATGCATAGTGAGTACTTTGAACCCCTAGGTGCTTCACAAATGCATCTAGATATGTTCCTTGGGGGTGGGGGGGCTAATTTCCAAAATAGGGTCACTTGTGGGGAGCTCCAATGTTTATGCACACAGGGGCTCTCCATACACGACATGGTGTCCGCTAACAATTGAAGCTAATTTCCCATTCAACTTGTTAGCGGGCACTATGTCGCGTATGGAGAATCCCTGTGTGCCACCAGCACAAGGGCAACTGGAAGAGTTGGGGTACAGCCCCAGAAAATGGCCCCTCTAATGAATGCGCTATTTTCTGGGGTGGCTGTGGGTTGCAATTTGCAGCGTGGGGGGGCCACAACCTTTGGGTCTCACCACGCTGAGGATTCCAGCCCCCCAGCTGCCAAGTTGTACCTGGCTGGCAACCAAAAATACGGCAAAGCTCCGTCATTTTATTTGTAGAAGTTATTTTTTTTTTCTCATTACGTGGGGCTTCGCCATATTTTTGGCCCAGACAGGTACAACTTGGCAGCTACGGACTGCCAAAAAAAAAAAACAGCTGCCTCGTTGTACCTGGCTGGCAACCAAAAATACAGCAAAGCCCATTTTTTTTATTTATAGGACTAATTCTAGAAGAAGAAAAAATGACGTAGGGCTCCGCCATATTTTTGGTTCAGCCAGGTACAACTAGGCAGCTGGGGACTGGAATCCTCAGCATGGAGAGGCCCAAGCGTTCTGGGTCCTCCATGCTGCGAACTGCAGCTCGCAGCCGCCCCAGAAAATGGAGCATTCATTTAAGCGTCATTTTCTGGCACTGTACCCAGACTCTTCCAGTTGCCCTGGTGTCGGTGGCAAAAGGGGTTAATGCCAGCTTTTTTATTGGCAGCTGACACTAAGCCCGAGATTCATTATGTCGGGCCAATGTTAGACCCGGCCATTAGGAATTTCTAGTAAATAGTCAAAAAAAAATACATCACACAGAGAAAAATCTTTTTATTTGGAAAAAAATATATATATATGTGGACTCCATCTTAATTATAAAGATCCGACGTAGTCCACAATGAAGGTCCCACGACGTTCGATAACCTCCGACGTAATCCACAACGAAGGTCCCACGATGCTCGATCGCCTGTAATACATCCACCGTCCATAGTGGATCACTGCGCCCCGGGCTGTCAGATCGCTATTCTGCAGCCCGATCCCCCTGCATGGAGACCGAACTGCAGAAAGCAATAAGTGCCTGCACTGCCGCCATCTTGCTGAAGATGATGGGGAGTGATCAGATCACTCCCCATCAGCGCTGGAGGGGGCGATCCCCGCCCCCTCCAGCCTATAGAAGGGGCTCTGACCGCCCCTTCTATAGGTGGAGACAGTATCACAGCCAATCACAGTGATCCTGGGGATGGGGTGGGGAATCCACCACGTTGTGCAACGTCATGGGTCGTGAAGGCACCGACTTTCATGACATTGCACAACGTCAAAGGTCAGGAAGGGGTTAAAAGAGCACAGAAAACTGTGAGAAAATAAGTCATATGGCACAAAAAAGCATTATCTTAGCTGCTATGTGACCCATCATTAACAACCAGTGCAGTATTGTTTTTTGTTTGTTTTCAATGAAAATTACATTTATACTTTAAGTTTCATTCAAACTTGTGTTCAGATGTTCAGTTTGTTCCTTTAAAGAACACAAAAGAACTCAGGACTAGAACAGCTTGGCTGCATATCGCTAACATAAGCAGAGGCCCTGTCACACCGGCTCATCTCGGCCCGGATATGGAGCCCCTTTGCTACAGTTATGTAACTGATCTGTTTTGGTCAATGATTGTGTGTTGTCTGTTCCTAAAAACAGAAGAGACGAACAGAAATCTGGACAAGTGTGAATGGAGCCCTGCGGATCTCTAAGGCCTTTTTATCAAGTTTATATATGCGTTTATAGTGCAGATTTTTCACAAACAAGTACATCTTTATGCCAGCAAAGTAGATAAGAATCTGAACGCTTGTGGACATGTTATTTATTTTTCCTTTGTAAATTTGATGAAAGAATACAAGAGCATCTCAATGAATTAGAATATCATCAAAAAGATAAGTCATTTCAGTCATTCAATACATAAAGGGAAACACATTATATAGTCATTACACACAAAGAAATCTATTTCATGTGTTTATTTCTGTTAATGTTGATGATTATGGCTTACAGCCAACATAGACCGTGAGCCCTTGCTGGACAGGATTTCTCCCCTCTTGTATCTGTACGACCGAACTGTCCACATTTATTGTTACTTGTATTGTTACTATGTTACTTGTCCTAGTCTGCCCCTTTTAGCATGTAAAGTGCCATGGAATATAATGGCGCTATATAAATAAATAATAATAATAATGACAAGCCAAAGGTCAGAAAATTAGATTATTATACAAGATCAACGTAATAATGATTTGTAACTCATAAATGTTTGCTCATGAGAAGTCTGTACAGTAAATGCCCTCATTGGTCAGGTCCTCCATGAATTCCTGCACAATGTGGCATAGCCTGGAGCTGTAGCAAAGGAAGAAAAGAGTTGGAATATAAAGCAGCACACTACAAGGATTAATGAAAATAGCGTTATTAGTGAACACAGTGAATAAGATTAAAACCAATTAAAAAGTACCCACAACCGTGATGGTTGTAAATCAAGGCCCCTCTATCCTCCAGTCTCCCAGATCAGTCTCCTTAGGGTCACATTTTGGTAACAGGTCGCCTCTTTTGGATCCCTTTTCTGGTTCCAAGTGCCCTACAGGCTCAAAGGGAAACATAGCTTACTGACTGTTTTCTGTAACCCTGTCTGACCTATTGGAGATCGGTCTGGGGAACGAGCTTTCTACCTTATGGAGAGGAATCTGCCAGCCGCCATAAGGAGAGAGATGAGGAGACTTATAGCCGCAATGCTCCTCTGGGAAATATGCCAATTGTCACTTCACCTACTGAGAGATATTCATATTGATGCCATTTCTGTAAACTGGTACAAACACATTGGGGGCTTTTGTTTGTTCATATATACGATATTGGTGTTTTGGTGGTTTCTGACTAGGGTTCCTACCGGTCTGAGATCCCAGCAGGTTCTAAACACCTGCACACATTTAATCATCATTTCCATAATGTCCCTGTATAAACTGTGCTTGTCCCCATATTGTATTGGGGTTATTTACTTGTTTTGACAGAAATGTAATAGATATTTATTACAGTCTATGTAAGGAACTGGGGCCTTGATTTACAACCATCACGGTTGTGGGTACTTTTTAATTGGTTTAATCTTATTCACTGTATTCACTAATAAAGCTGTTTTAATTTTCATTAATCCTTGTAGTGTGCCGCTTTATACGCCAACTCTTTTCTCCTTTGCTACGTAATTCTCTGTTGGCATGCAGCACCTCTTGCTTGATATTATCTATATTGGCGGTGCACCCCATTCTTCTTTGTAAGCATAGCCTGGAGGGGATCAGTCTGTGACATCAATGTAGTCTCATAGATGGTTAATTGGCGTGCACTCTTCGTGTGAGTTGGAGGTGCTATTTGTAGGGGTCATCCAAGACCCTGGATATAGTAAGTCATATAGAACAAAAGCACTCTCAGTAAGCAGTTTTGCTAGTGAAAAGTCGTGTTGTTTTTATTAGTGCTGTACACATTAGATATGCGACCTGGAGTTGACGTTTCGGCTATTATCCAATAGCCTTTTTCAAAAGGCGCTGGTGACCTGCATCCAGGGCTTTATGCTGTTTTTTGCTCTGATACGGAGTCCATGTATGGCTATAGTCACATGTAATGTGTGCTCTTAATGAGCTGGTTAGCCTCTTAGTTATGATGAATGCCCCCGTGTGATGTTCAAGGTCTAGTACCTCAGTTGAGGTAAAGTGGAAGATTCTCCTTCCCGTGGTACGCCGGCGCCTCCTGCGCTGTGGCTGCTGAGGTGTCATGGAAGCCCAGGTTGTTTTGATAGCAGCATTCAGCTCGTCTGCATTGTTGGGTCTGGTGTCTTTCAGATTCTCTATGGCAGAGGTGGGGAACTCCAGTCCTCAAGGGCCGCAATCAGTGCAGGTTTTCACGATTTCCTTAGTATTGCACAGGGATTGGAATCATCACCAGTGCAAGTGATTATGTTATCACCTGTGCAAAACTAAGGAAATCCTGAAAACCTGCACTGATTGCGGCCCTCGAGGACTGGAGTTCCCCACCCCTGCTCTATGGGATTTAGGTCAGGCGAGTTTGCTGCCAATCAAGCGCAATGATACTGTGGTGAGTAAACCTGCAAAGAGCAGCAGAGGGAAGCATGAAGATCTGTAAATTGTCCTGGTAGACGGCAGTGCTGACTTTGGTTGTGATAAAACACAGCAGACCTACACCAGCAGATGACATGGCCCAAACCATCACTGTTTGTGGACACTTCAGACTACACCTCAAGCAGCTTAGATTGTGGCCTCTCCACTCTTCCTCCAGACTCTGGGATTGTGACCTCTCCGCTCTTCCTCCAGACTCTGGGATTGTGGCCTCTCCGCTCTTCCTCCAGACTCTGGGATTGCGGCCTCTCCGCTCTTCCTCCAGACTCTTGGATTGCGGTCTCTCCGCTCTTCCTCCAGATTCTTGGATTGCGGCCTCTCCGCTCTTCCTCCAGACTCTTGGATTGCGGCCTCTCCGCTCCTCCTCCAGACTCTGGGATTGTGGCCTCTCCGCTCTTCCTCCAGACTCTTGGATTGTGGCCTCTCCGCTCTTCCTCCAGACTCTGGGATTGTGACCTCTCCGCTCTTCCTCCAGACTCTGGGATTGTGGCCTCTCCGCTCTTCCTCCAGACTCTGGGATTGTGGCCTCTCCGCTCTTCCTCCAGACTCTTGGATTGTGGCCTCTCCGCTCTTCCTCCAGACTCTGGGATTGTGGCCTCTCCGCTCTTCCTCCAGACTCTGGGATTGTGGCCTCTCCGCTCTTCCTCCAGACTCTGGGATTGTGGCCTCTCCGCTCTTCCTCCAGACTCTTGGATTGTGGCCTCTCCGCTCTTCCTCCAGACTCTTGGATTGTGGCCTCTCCGCTCTTCCTCCAGACTCTTGGATTGTGGCCTCTCCGCTCTTCCTCCAGACTCTGGGATTGTGGCCTCTCCGCTCTTCCTCCAGACTCTGGGATTGTGGCCTCTCCGCTCTTCCTCCAGACTCTGGGATTGTGGCCTCTCCGCTCCTCCTCCAGACTCTGGGATTGTGGCCTCTCCGCTCTTCCTCCACACTCTGGGATTGTGGCCTCTCCGCTCTTCCTCCACACTCTTGGATTGTGTCCTCTCTGCTCCTCCTCCAGACTCTTGGATTGTGTCCTCTCCGCTCCTCCTCCAGACTCTGGGATTGTGGCCTCTCCGCTCTTCCTCCACACTCTTGGATTGTGGCCTCTCCGCTCCTCCTCCAGACTCTGGGATCGTGGCCTCTCCGCTCTTCCTCCAGACTCTGGGACTGTGGCCTCTCCGCTCTTCCTCCAGACTCTTGGATCGTGGCCTCTCCGCTCTTCCTCCAGACTCTTGGATCGTGGCCTCTCCGCTCTTCCTCCAGACTCTTGGATCGTGGCCTCTCCGCTCTTCCTCCAGACTCTTGGATCGTGGCCTCTCCGCTCTTCCTCCAGACTCTGGGATTGTGGCCTCTCCGCTCTTCCTCCAGACTCTGGGATTGTGGCCTCTCCGCTCTTCCTCCAGACTCTGGGATTGTGGCCTCTCCGCTCTTCCTCCAGACTCTGGGATTGTGGCCTCTCCGCTCTTCCTCCAGACTCTGGGATTGTGGCCTCTCCGCTCTTCCTCCAGACTCTGGGATTGTGGCCTCTCCGCTCTTCCTCCAGACTCTGGGATTGTGGCCTCTCCACTCTTCCTCCAGACTCTGGGATTGTGGCCTCTCCACTCTTCCTCCAGACTCTGGGATTGTGGCCTCTCCACTCTTCCTCCAGACTCTGGGATTGTGGCCTCTCCACTCTTCCTCCAGACTCTGGGATTGTGGCCTCTCCACTCTTCCTCCAGACTCTGGGATTGTGGCCTCTCCACTCTTCCTCCAGACTCTGGGATTGTGGCCTCTCCACTCTTCCTCCAGACTCTGGGATTGTGGCCTCTCCACTCTTCCTCCAGACTCTGGGATTGTGGCCTCTCCACTCTTCCTCCAGACTCTGGGATTGTGGCCTCTCCACTCTTCCTCCAGACTCTGGGATTGTGGCCTCTCCGCTCTTCCTCCAGACTCTGGGATTGTGGCCTCTCCGCTCTTCCTCCAGACTCTTGGATTGTGGCCTCTCCGCTCTTCCTCCAGACTCTGGAATTGTGGCCTCTCCACTCTTCCTCCAGACTCTTGGATTGTGGCCTCTCCGCTCTTCCTCCAGACTCTGGATTGTGGCCTCTCCGCTCTTCCTCCACACTCTTGGATTGTGTCCTCTCCACTCCTCCTCCAGACTCTGGGATTGTGGCCTCTCCGCTCTTCCTCTAGACTCTGGGATTGTGGCCTCTCCGCTCTTCCTCCAGACTCTTGGATCGTGGCCTCTCCGCTCTTCCTCCAGACTCTGGGATCGTGGCCTCTCCGCTCTTCCTCCAGACTCTGGCATTGTGGCCTCTCCACTCTTCCTCCAGACTCTTGGATTGTGGCCTCTCCGCTCTTCCTCCAGACTCTTGGATTGTGGCCTCTCCGCTCTTCCTCCAGACTCTGGCATTGCGGCCTCTCCGCTCTTTCTCCAGACTCTGGCATTGTGGCCTCTCTGCTCTTCCTCCAGACTCTGGCATTGTGGCCTCTCTGCTCTTCCTCCAGACTCTTGGATTGTGGCCTCTCCACTCTTCCTCCAGACTCTGGGATTGTGGCCTCTTCTGCTCTTCCTCTAGACTCTCGGATTGTGGCCTCTTCACTCTTCCTCCAGACTCTGGGATTGTGGCCTCTCTGCTCTTCCTCCAGACTCTTGGATTGTGGCCTCTCCACTCTTCCTCCAGACTCTGGGATTGTGGCCTCTCTGCTCTTCCTCCAGACTCTCGGATTGTGGCCTCTTCACTCTTCCTTCAGATTCTGGGACGATGATTTCTAATGACCTTTTGTGGTTCACAGTCCTTGCGGAGTGTGTCAATGACTGCCTTCTGGAGATCTGTCAAGTCAGCAGTATTCCCCATGATTGTGTAGCTATTGAACCAGACTAAGGGAGCATTTAAAATGCTTAGTAAGCCTTTGCAGCTGATTTGTGTTAATTATTCCAATTTTCTGAGATAATGAACTTTGGGTTTTCATTGGCTGTAAGGTATCATCATCAATATTAACAGAAATAAACACATGAAATAGATCCCTCTGTGTGCAATGACTACATAATGTGTAGGTAAAAAATGTGTGTACCGTGTTAGCCAGTAGATAGAAAAATATATTGAAATCTGAGAGTCCTCAGTGGTTAATATCTTTTAATGGGGAACTGAAAAGATGGTAAACATAGCAAGCTTTCGGGACACTGTGGTCCCTTCCTCAGGCTGATAATGACACAACATATATATACATAAGCAAATGAAACAAGAAAAACAAAACAAAACAAAAAAAAAAACAAAAACGGTTTTAGATGTTATAGTAAATGCGACAGGTGACGTAAACCAGAGTCAGGCTGGGGAGGAATAGATGGGCCTGGGGTATTGAAACTAAAAGTCTAAAATAAGCGGAACAAATTGTATAATGGTAGTGGTCTGTGTAGAACTGAAAATACTTAATGTGTTGAGGAAAGCAATAAAAGGCGGGGAGGGTGTTCATATAAGAAGTGTCAAAAGTTCATTGTCCTCAAACTGGCATCTGTTGTAAGATGTGATATCCCCAAATGTTTTTTCAATTTATATAGAAAACGCATGAATCTGTGATGACCCCAGATGTCCATTCATGTTCTATAAAACGCCATGAATCCATGTGATGTATTTAATCCTGTTTTGAATGTGTCAAAGGTTGTTATCAATTTGTATCCCAAATTCTTCTCTCTCTGAGATTTGAAGTTGCTTTTTAAGATGAGCAGTCCCATATCGGTTTTACTGTGGGTAGGGCTGGAAAAATGCTTTGCTACAGGTAGGTCCATACGTTTTTCACTTTTGTATTGAATTAATGAAATGACCTTTTTCATGATATTCTAATTTATTGAGATGCTCCTGTAAATCTGAAGCATGTCAATTCTTTCAGCATCTTTCCACCCCCGGAATGCATGAAAAATCCATTGAAAAAAACATATAAAAAGGCATGATTTTATTCTGCCAGAAGATGCAGATTTGACGCAAATTTTCTGCAACCAAAAACTTAACGTGCACACAGTCTAACACTTTATTAGTATATGAAGAAAAAAAAAATTATATAGATGTTTATAAAATGAAAAATGAAATAAGTGAAGAGATATGAGAGAGCAGAGCGGTTCATCCACAAGGGGGCGCTCTACACCCAGAGGACATAGGGACCAGATGGAAATACGGCATATGGCTCCTCAACGCAGGAACTTCACATTCCAAGATGATCAGTGAAAGAAAATGCAAACAAGCGTCCATGAACCTGAGCGCAAGGTGCTGGAGCGCTGCCGCATGGGCGCAGGACAAGATGTGGGAGGGAAGATGATCCCCTTCTATAAACATGGAGATGGAAAGTGACTGGTTGCTATGAACGTCTCCAGTTTTCCCTTGCACTTAGGGCATTGGGGCTCTCGGATGCATTCATATCAAATTAAATATTTAGTTTTGTAAAAAAAAAAAAAAAGATCCTTTTGACTATAAAGTGATATCAAGCAAAGAAAAAAAAAAAAAAACAGAAAAAAAACAGCGATGTTTGACTGGCCATCACACCGGACACACTATGGACACTCCGTACCTGCCGTCCCCGGCCTCTCCCCTACCGTCCCAGGCCCCACACATTGCCACGCCGTCATTGGACATCGCCCTGTCCTCCCAGGCCTTGCCCTCCCCGGCCATCGCCCTCCCAGGGCATCACCCTGCCATCCCAGGCACCACCCATCACCCCCACCATCATCGGACATCGCCCCGTCGTCTCTGGACATCACCCTGCCATCCCAGGCCTCGCCCTCCCAGGCCATCACCCCGCCGTCTTCTCCAGCCTTGTCCTCCTGTCCACAGGGGTGGAATAAAAAATAAACCCAAATAGTGATGTGATGCTGCACACGTCAATCACCTGCTCTCTGATTTATTGGCGGTTAAATCCTGGTGGTTGGTGCAAGTAAAGCCTTGCATTGTGTGAACATCTGCTTCCATGTTACTTTCACTGTGATGAAAGTACATGTGATCTAACATTACAAATCTGTGCTAAATAAAACCTATTAATACCAATTCACACAAATTGCAACTGAAACTGGAAATACAACACTGGAAATGATCTGTAGCAAAATGTGCAAGAATATTGTAGATAAATGATGGCCATCTGATCCTCCAGGCCAGGTCTCCTGCTGATTATAGCGGTACTGAATGAGAACATGGCAATAAATCCTAAATCTTTGACCCTTTTACACCCCATGTGCTCCACTAAGCCTATACTGTGTTCCCTAACCTTAGTTCTGCAGTGTAATGTAAGTGCAATGTGGTGAACTTGTAGAGCAGTGAAACACAACTGTGCCGTCATGTTATCCACATTTTACACTTTGGTAAAAGCACAATGGATTTGATGCAGCTGTTGCTGGGATAATCCACATGGAAATCGTTGAGGATGTCCCTCTATTATCAATGACAAGTGGGAGACGCACAATCATTTCTGCAGAAAATTACACCTGATCTATGTGGATTCCACAATCCGCGCGCGCAGGTAAATCTCTGCAGGAAGAAGGTGCACAATGTGTGAACTAGCCTCAAGAACTTCACAGGTTCTGGATCACTCAGAAAACAAGAGCAGAAAGTCCTCAGGCCTGGTGTGTGCTCACTCTCAGCATTTACTACTGCTGATTTACAGTCATGTGTGAGCAATTACAATACTAAAAGACCTGCAGCCAGGCGGGACCTGGCGCCCCCCGAGCGCACAGGCGGGACCCCGAGCGCACAGGCGGGACCCCGAGCGCACGACCGAGACGAGCACACAGGCGGGACCCCGAGCGCACAGACGGGACCCCGAGCGCACAGGCGGGACCCCGAGCGCACAGGCGGGACCCCGAGCCACAGGCGGGACCCCGAGCGCACAGGCGGGACCCCGAGCGCACAGGCGGGACCCCGAGCGCACAGGCGGGACTCCGAGCGCACAGGCGGGACCCCGAGCGCACAGGCGGGACCCGAGGACAGCGGACCCGAGCCACGAGCACATAGGCGGACCCCGCGCGCACAGGCAGGACCCCGCGGTCCTGATTGAACGGGCAACAGATGACACATATATCGTCCTTCAACCACCGAATACTGGCATGAGCTGTGTAGGATTCACAATAACAGGTATTCATTTCTTTATCTTTTAGATACAATCTCTCCTCTATGATTGACATCTTGCATATATTTTTCTCCATTTTCCTTGTCATCCACACCAACATAAATTCCTGTAATTCTCTCATACAGAAGTGATGTCAAGGGCTGAGGTGCAAGTTTTACATTTCCAGCCATTATCTGCCGAGTGGATTCGCACCCGGGTGTAAACCACATGAGAATGTGAATCTCTACCGTAGGCACAAATGGGCAGATAATAACGGCCTCATCTTGTGTATTGTGGATCTTGATTTTGTATATCTGCCTCAGTAGGATTGATGAACATGTTCATGTGGTCACATTATCTTCTTGCAATGTTTTTTTCAGTGTTATCTCCGGGTGCCGCTGCCCATGTGACAGGTCATGAACTGGCTTTAATGTGAAGCTGCCTGTAAGATATCGAGAAAGTGGAAAACGGAAAATATTTATAGTATGAAGCAGAGAACAAGCCATAAACGAACTAAAACAGAACCAGTCCGACAGGTTCAGATGACTATTTGCTAGTGATTTTCCCTAGATGGGTAATAGCAGAAAGATGTAGAAAACCAGAAGAAATGAGAGCGTCATGCGCAGAACGTCCCCGGGGATCGCCCAGATCACAATTCAGGCCGCTGCTCGCACAGAACGCTGGGAAACTGCCATACTGCCAGGCCGAGCCGACATAATACCGCACACACATTCACAGCACAGATGATTCCCAGCCCACAACCCCCACATCTGCTGCTACAAGATCTCATGTTATACAGTTACTCAATGCAGATCAGGGGAAACATTTTATTTCAACTTAACACCGCTATCTTATTATTAAATATATATATTATATATATATACACATATTATATTATATTTTATACATACACACACACAGTGCCCTGTGAAAATATTTGGCTCCTTGAACTTTTCAACCTTTTGCCACATTTTAGGCTTCAAATCAAAGATATAAATTCTAATTTATTTTTTTTTGTGAACAATCAACAAGTGGGACACAATCGTGAAGTGGAGCAAAATTTTTGAGATATTTTAAACTTTTTTTAACAAAAAACGTATTTGTCCCCTTGAGCTAATCCTCTGTAGCGCCCCCTTGTGCTGTGATTACAG
This sequence comes from Allobates femoralis, assembly GCA_033576535.1. Classification (NCBI taxonomy): domain Eukaryota; kingdom Metazoa; phylum Chordata; class Amphibia; order Anura; family Aromobatidae; genus Allobates; species Allobates femoralis. The sequence continues at coordinate 45,692,970 of JARQOC010000009.1, read as the reverse complement.
CTGCAAGTCTCTTGGGGTTTGTCTCATTCTTCCTTGCAGAACAGCTGGAGCTCAGTGAGGTTGGATTTGAGCGTTTGTGATCAGCAGTTCTCAGCTCTTTCCACAGATTCTCCATTGGATTCAGGTCTGGATGTGGCTCGGCCATTCTAACACATGGAGACGGTGATTTTTGAACTATTCCATTGTAGATTTTGCTTTATGTTTGGGATCATTGTCTTGTTGGAAGATAAATCTCCGTCCCAGTCTCAGATCTTTTGCAGACTCTAGCAGGTTTTCTTCCAGAATGGTCCTGTATTTGGCTCCATTCATCTTCCCATCAATATTAACCATCTTCTCTGTCCCTGCTGAAGAAAAGCCCAAACCATGATGCTGCCACCACCATGTGTGACAGTGGGGATGGTGTTTTGAGGCCACCACCATGTGTGACAGTGGGGAGGGGAATTGGTGTGTTTTCAGGGTGATGAGCTTTGTTGCTTTTAAGCCAAACATATCGTTTTGCATTGTGCCCAAAAAGTTTGATTTTGGTTTCCTCTGAGCAGAGCCCCTTAATTCCACATGTTTGGGGTCTCCCCGGTGGCTTGTGGCAAACTTCACACCAGACTTTTTATGGATATCTCTGAGAAATGGCTTCTTCTTGCCACTCTTCCATAAAGGCCAGATTTGTGCAGTGTACGACTGATTGTTGTCCTATAGACAGAATCTCCACCTCAGCTGTAGATCTCTGCAGATCATCCAGAGGGATCATGGACTTTTTGGCCTCATCTCTGATCAATCTTCTCCTTGTTCAAGATGAAAGTTTAGAGGGACGGTGGGTCTTGGTAGATGTGCAGTGGTCTGATACTCCATCCATTACAATATGATCGCTTGCACAGTGCTCCTTGAGATGTTTAAAACTTGGGAAATCCTTTTGTATCCAAATCCGGCTTTAAACTTCGCCACAACAGTATCTCGGACCTGCCTGGTGTGTTCCTTGGTCTTCATGATGCTCTCTGCACTTAGAACAGAACCCTGAGACTATCACAAAGCAGGTGCATTTATACCAGGGCGGGAAACATTTTTCTGCCGAGGGCCATTTGGAAATTTCTACAATCCTTTGTGGGCCGTACAAAATTATCAACTTGAAAATGACCCGCTATATTTGGTTAAACAATCAACTGACCCCTACTGTGGTGGCAGGAGCTGCTTCTCTTTGGTGTGGCTGATGTTAGGTGATATTAGCCATGTTGCTTCTGACTAGACATCACAGGAGAGGCTTGGTGCATATACATCACCAGGGAGGCCAAAGCTGGGGTATAGAGATCACTGGAGAGTGGGATTTAAATGGCAGACAGTCGGCAAAATGTGTCTGCCAGCTTGAGCACTGCAGTCCCCAGGAATCTGCCCGGGGGCCACAAAAAAGTCATCGAGGGCCACATTTGGCCCTGGGGCCTGAGGTTCCCCATCCCTGATTTATACGGAGACTTGATTACACACAGGTGGATTCTATTTACCATTACCAGTCATTTAAGACAACATTGGATCATTCAGAGATCCTCACTGACCTTCTGGAGGGAGTTTGCTGCACTGAAAGTAAAGGGGTCGAATAATATTGCATGCCCAACTTTTCAGTTTTTTTTTATATGTTAAAAAAAAGTTTAAAATATCCAATAAATTTGGTTCCACTTCACGACTGTCCCAATTGTTGATTCTTCACAAAAAATGTTTAATTTATATATTTACGTTTGAAGCCTGAAATGTGGCAGGAGGTTGAAAAGTTTCTAGGGGGCTAAATATATATTATATATATATATATATATATATATACCAACACACACACACACACACACACACACAGTGTAAATAACACAGGGTCCACCATTCACAATGGGTGATATCACAGCTCACCACCTCCTGTACAAAGACTGATAACACCTCTGTATACAAAATGGAATTTTTGGGTTTCTATTGCGCAAATCGTGTTAGTACACAGAGAAGTGTACAAACTGAGTTTATAACCCGGTTTCTGAACTGTTCGTGCTCCTTCATACCCTGATGAAAGAGCACAAACAGTTCCGAAACCGGTCGGTTCTCAGCCCCCTGTGACGTCATTGCTAGGCCCTGCTCCTCTGTGCCACACCTGTTGCGGTGAACGCCAAACGTCCGAGGCGTCCAGCACTGGTGCTGCTCAAGACCGCGCACCTGCATCATCGGGAGTGGAGGATTGACCTCCATCTACCAGCAGGTAGCTTAAGCCTTTTAAGCAACGTTTGACCCTCAACACATGAAGGAAAGGATAAGTGAACATCCCTCAGCGTACCGCTGGTTCGGGTAAGGGGCTCTCTTGAGCCCATATGTGTAGGTTTTATATGGCCATATATAAAAAAGTGGCCTTACTAAAGCTACAGGAGCAGGACAATCATTCATTACACTTAATTCAGTGTTAATGTTTTGTGTAGTATTTGTGGAACAAAAAATATTGAAAAAATTTCTCTCTGGGATTAAAAAAACAATTTCTTGTGCATTCTGACGTAATTCACATGTGTGTGCATATAGTTTAACTGTGTACAATCATTATAATCATTATAATTCCTGACAACCTGGGTAGGGAGGAAAAAGTCTAATGATCGGATGTATCATTACCTATTAGCACATATATGCAGTAGGAACCTTTAGAATAAGTGTCTGGCTGAGTTAGGAAATCCATATTAAACAATCTTTTCATTTATATTTGTCTACGAGGGATATATATCCCCTAAGGTGTGTAAACTCAGTTTGTACGCTTCTCTTTGTACTAACACAACGCAATAGCAACCCAAAAATTCTGTTTTGTTATTTCCATTCGTGCACTGGTAGTCGGGAACAGTGTTTTTTTCTATTGCAGCATCCCCAACATTGGGTCTGGATCACATTAACTCCAATCAGAGTTAAATTTGGGAAGCGCATTTGCAAAGAGCACATTATATTGATGGGGGTGTTCCTACTCCATATATGTGCAAGTGAACCTCTATATACAGTAGATAACACAGGATCCACCATTCACAATAGGTGATATCACAGCTCACCTCCTCCTCCTGTATGACTGATAACACCTCTATATACAGTAAATAACACAGGATCCACCATTCACAATAGGTGATATCACAGCTCACCTCCTCCTCCTGTACAATGACTGATAACACCTCTATATACAGTAAATAACACAGGATCCACCATTCACAATAGGTGATATCACAGCTCACCTCCTCCTCCTGTACAATGACTGATAACACCTCTATATACAGTAGATAACACAGGATCCACAATTCACAATAGATGATATCACAGCTCACCTCCTCCTCCTGTACAATGACTGATAACACCTCTATATACAGGAGATAACACAGGATCCACCATTCACAATAGATGATATCACAGCTCACCTCCTCCTGTACAATGACTGATAACACCTCTATATACAGGAGATAACACAGGATCCACCATCCAATAGGGATATCACAGGTCACCTCTCTGTACAATGATGATAACACCTCTATATACAGTAGATAACACAGGATCCACCATTCACAATAGGTGATATCACAGCTCACTCCTCCCCTGTATGACTGATAACACTCTTTATAGTAGATAACAGGATCCACTTCACAATAGGTGATATCACAGCTCACTCTCCTCCTGTATGACTGATAACACCTCATATATAGTAGATAGCACAGGATCCACCATTCACAATAGGTGATATCACAGCTCACCTCCTCCTCCTGTACAATGACTGATAAGACTGATAACACAGTAGATCAGGGTCCCCAACCAAGGGCCGCGAGGGTCTGCATGCCGGTCCGTGCCAGCGCAGACCAGCACTACACAGTGTGCTCTGCAGCGGCTCCCGAAGTGATGTCACCGCCCCCCGCACCTGCATTACGTCCCCTCTGTGTTCTTTTCCTCAGCTGTGTAAATAAAAGTACATGAGAAGCCATTGGCCAATCATGATGCAGCAGCCAGGCCCTGATTGGCTAGTGGCTTCTGCACTGTGATTGGCCCGGCTGCTGCACTGTGATTGGCCGATGGTTTCTCACGTACTTCTATGCACACAGCCGAGGGAAAGAACAGAGAGGGGACGCAAGCCTGCAGTTGCAAGGGGGAAGGGGGACGGTGACCAAACGATATATGTGTGTGCGTGTCAGAGATGATGGGGGCTGCAAGAGGAGGATGGTGGGGGGCTGGCAAGAGGAGGAGGGTGGGGGCTGCAAGAGGAGGAGGGTGGGGGCTGCAAGAGGAGGAGGGTGGGGGCTGCAAGAGGAGGAGGGTGGGGGCTGCAAAGGAGGAGGATGGGGGCTGCAAAAGAAGGAGGATGGGGGCTGCAAGAGGAGGAGGATGGGGGATACAGTATTGAGGGCTGCATGGGGATGATGTGGATATTATGGGCTGCAAGTGGATGATGGGGCTATTGTGCACTGCAAAGGGATGATGGGGCTGCAAGAGAATGATGGGGATACCACTGCAGTAGATAACACAGGATCCACCATTCACAATAGATGATATCACAGCTCACCTCCTCCTGCACAATGAAGGTACCTTTACACGCCGCTACAGAAGGTTAGAAACAACCGGGTGTCTCACGTGCACCAGCACGTAGCAACAGTTGCAAACAGTACCCGATACCTCCTTTACACGCCGCTACAAGGTGCTCTACAGAAGGTTTAATCTACCTCTGGATGCACCGCTGGGTGCCTCAAGTTACCTTCTGTAGAGCACCGTCCCTCATTTACACGCCGCAACAGAAGGTAATATGGGAGGACCTGGGGCAGTAGTGACAACACATAGGCGTGCCAGAGTTGTGGATTATGAGGCGCTCGTATGATGATTGGACAAAGCAATAGCATCATGATTGGCCAGCCAGCGCAGGAAGGCTGACTAATACATGAGGCTATAGCAAATGTGTAGTGTGACTGGTCAGCTCCTTAAATATGCCGCCCTATGCAGCGACAACCAATCGCAACGCAGGAGCTTCCACCAATGATCGCTGAAGGGGGGCGGTTTCCCGGAGGCTGTGTCACGCCCCAGGGAGTTAACTAGGTGGCAAAAAAACCTTACCCTACCGTATTTAGACGCCGCTAGTATCGGGTTGAAAACAACCTGTTTTAGAGCACTGCTCTGAAACAGGTGCCGAAAGTGACGGGTAGCTACAAGCTAGTTTACACGCCACTACCTCGGGTTGATTTGACGATGCAAGATACATTTGTCTCCGTAACCCGGTTGTTTCTAACCTTCTGTAGCGGCGTGTAAAGGTACCATGACATATAACACCTCTATATACAGTAGATAACACAGGATCCACCATTCACAATAGTTGATGTCACAGATCACCTTCTGTATGATGACTTATAACATGTCTATATACAGTAGATAACACAGGATTCACCAGACGATCCATAAAATGTATCTATAGATTCGGGTACGTGCCAAGTGGAAATAATTTTGGTTGATTTCCTTTAGAAACGTCTTAGGGCACCTTCACACGCGGCAATTTTGCTAGCAATTTCACTGGCAATTTGCTGGTTGCAGTGAAATCATAAACACATTGTTACATTGGTACACAGCAACAAAATAGAACAATGTGTCTATGATTTCACTGCAGCTAGCAAATTGCCAATGAAATTGCTAGCAATATTGCCGCGTGTGAAGGTACCCTTAAGGGATGAGATGTCCCCTGAGAAAATAAAAGCGTAACTTAATAATCATTGCGTTTTTGGATACTTCAGTCCTCCTAAAATAATCTATTGTATAATTGCGAATGGGTTTTTTGCCCCTTCTGAGTCCACTCGCAATGCGAGTCGGCGTGGTCATGTGGATACGCCCGAAGCATTGGCCGCGCAGCGGCCATTGCGAGCAGTTCTAAGGCGACTCGCTATGCCCGCGCAGCGGGCATGGCGAGTCGCCTTAGCAGCGCGAAGCATTGGCCGCGAAGCAGCCATTGCGAGTCAGAGACTCGCTCTTCTAGAATCCCGATGCATGTGCATCGGGCACCCAGCTAGTAAACTTATAACTGAGAATAATAAAGTCAATGCCGTAGATGTTCTTCTGTACTTGGTAGTCAGATTTTAACCTTGTTCGTTCTTTCTATCATTGCTTTTTTATTTGTAGGATACATATTCTTTTCTATATACCGTAATTGTTTATTATTTGTGGATAATAATACGAATGCCAACAAAATCTCATCACCGCTGCTTTATAAGTGGAAAACTGGGGACAAGATATCATAGTCGAAGGAAAGTGTCTGTTACCACAATGCGGAGGCTGCTATTAATACTAGGTCCCATGTACAGGTCACGTCACATGGGTACCGCCATCATACCAGACCGTACACAAACCACCACTGGAGTACCGCCACGCTACAGACCCCACCGGAGTACTGCCACGCTACAGACCGTGACAAACCACCATGGAGTACCGCCACACTACAGACCACCACCGGAGTACTGCCACGCTACAGACCGTGACAAACCACCACTGGAGTACCGCCACACTACAGACCACCACCGGAATATCGCCACGCTACAGACCATAACAAACCACCACCAAAGTACCGCCACACTACCGACCACGACAAACCTCCACCGGAGTATCGCCACGCTACAGGCCTTGACAAACCACCACCGGAATACCGCCTCGCTACAGACAACCACCGAAGTACCGCCAAGTTACAGACCGTGGGAGACCACCGGAGTACCGACCGCTACATACCATGGGAGACCACTGGAGTACAGTCACGTTATAAATCAGGAGAGCCACCACCAGAGTACCACCAAGTTACAAACCATGAGAGAACACCGGAGTAATGCCACATGACAAACTGTGAGAGATCACCAGAGCACTGCCCCGTTACAAAACATGAGACCTCCAGAATACAGAGTATTGCTACGTTACAAACCGTGAGAGACACCACCGGAATACCACAATGTTACAGACTATGGAAAACCACTGGAGTACTGCCACATTACAGACTGCGAGAGACACCACCGGAATACCGCCATGTTATAGACCACGGGAGACCACCAGGGTACAGCCACGTTACAAAATGCGAGACTACTAGAATACCATTAAAGGGATCCTGTCACCTCCAGAACGCCTCCTAAACTATCAAAATATGTCCCTGCAGCATCCCATCACTAATCTCACACTTCTTTTGTCTCCTAAAAGCATCCTGTGAAAGTGCATAAAAACGTTTTAATACTTACTCATTAGTGATTATAATTAGCAGGGGCTATATTCTTTAGTCACCAGGGGGTGTTCTTTGCAGCTCCAGGATCCAGCCCTCTCGCTGTCTGTGCTGCTGTGGAACTGAAACTGAAGGTAGGACTAATGATTTGCATTCTGTGAGTGATAAAGAGAGGGGAGGGCAATGCCTGCACATCGCAGCAGAACACACAGAGACAGGGTGGATCCTGGAGCTGCAAAGCAGCCCGGCTTGGTGACTAAAGAATAGTCACTCTGCTAATTATAATCACTAATGAGTATTAAAACGTTTTTATGCACTTTTAGAGGATGCTTTTAGGAGACAAAAGAAGTGTGAGATTAGTGATGGAATGCTGCAGGGACATGTTTTGCTAGCTTAGGAGGCGTTTTGGAGGTGACAGGATCCCTTTAAGTTACAGATCGTTAGAGCCACCAGAGTACCACCATGTTACAGACTGTGGGAGACCACCGAAGTACTACCAAATTACAGACCGTGAGAGTCACTACAGGATTACTGCCATGTTACAAATTGTGAGAGATCACCGCAGTACTGCCCTGTTAGAAAACGTGACACTACCGGGGTACAGAGTACAAGCTGAGTGACACTATCAGAGTACCGCCATGTTACAAACCGTGAGACACCACCGAAGTAATGCCACGTGACAAATTGTGAGAGATCACCGTAGTACTTCCCCGTTAAAAAATGGAAGACCTCTAGAGTACAGGGTACTGCCACGTTGCAAACCGTGAGATACACCACCGGAGTACCGCCACGTTGCAAACCGTGAGAGACACCACCGGAGTACCGCCACGGTACAAACCGTGAGAGACACCACCAGAATACCGCCACATTACAAACCGTGAGAGACACCACAGGAGTTCTGCTACATTACAGACTGTGGGAGACCACTGGAGTACCGCCACGGTACAAACCGTGAGAGACACCACCGGAAAAACCGCCATGTTATAGACCGCGGGAGATCACTGGAGTACCACAAAACTACAGACGGTGGTAGCCCACCAGAATACAGCCACGTTACAAATTGCTCGACTAACAGAGCACTACCAAGTTACAGACAAAACCACCACCAGAGTACCGCCACGTTAAAGACTGTGGGAGACCACTGAAGTACTGCAAAATTACAGACCGTAAGAACCACCACAGGAGTACTGCCATGTTAAAAATTGTGAGAGATATCACGGACGAGTTTGCCTTTGTCACAAAATGTGAGACCACCGGAGTACCACCATGTTACAAAACATAATATCACTGCCACATTACAAGCTGAATGACGCCACCAGAGTACCGCCATGTTACAAAGCATTAGACACCACTGGAGTACCGCCACGTTACAGACTGCGAGAGACACCACAGGAAACCGGAATATCGCCATGTCATAGACCGTGGGAGGTCACCGGAGTACCACCACGCTACAGACTGTGGGAGACCACCGGAGTACCGCCATGTTACAAATCGCAAGACTACCAGTGTACCACCAAGTTACAGACCGTGAGAGCCACCACCAGAGCGCTGCCATGTCACAGCTGTGGGAGACCACCAGAGTACTGCCAAATTACAGACCGTGAGAGCCACCACAGGAGTACTGCCACATTACAAATTGTGAGAAATCACCGGAGTACTACCCTGTTACAAAATGTGAGACCACCGGAGTACCACCACATTACAAGCTGAGTGACACCACCAGAGTACCGTCATGTTACAAACCGTGAGACACCACGGGGTAATGCCACATGACAAATTGTGAGAGATCACCGGAGTACTGCCCCATTACAAAACGTGAGACAACCAGAATAAAGAGTATTTCTACATTACAAACCTTGAGAAATGCCACTGGAGTACTACCACATTACAGACTGTGGAAGACCACTGGAGTACTACCACATTACAGACTGTGGGAGACCACTGGAGTACCACCACGTTACAGACTGTGGGAGACCACTGGAGTACCACCATGTTACAGACAGTGGGAGACTACTGGAGTACCGCCACGTTACAAACCGTGAGACACCACCGGAATAGTGCCATGTTACAGACTGTGGGAGACCACTGGAGTACCACCACATTACAAACAGTGAGAGATACCACTGGAGAACCGCCACATTACAAACCGCGAGAGACACCATCAGAGTACCGCCACGTTATAGACTGTGGGAGACCACCGGAGTACCGCCTTGTTACAAATAGTGAGACCACCAGAATGGTAAGACGGAGAGGGGAGGCTGTGCAGCACTGGATAAAAGCCCCAGCCACAACTGTTCTGAGAATTGTTAATGAAACTTAAAAGAAAAAAAAAAAATTTCCCATATGAAAAGGACAAAATGTCCAAGTTGTGATCTTCCTGTGCAATTCACCATGTATGCACCGTGGCCACGTTTTTTGGTTTTGTACATAGGACTGCGCACACGGGAGGACTATGTGCTGAAGGCCTCCGGGTACATTCACCCAATTTCTCTTATTAACATTTGAGAGTGTTTGAAGCTCAATTAAAGAACCGTCAGACAGGAGCTATGTGAGGGCAGAAAAACCTTCCGTGTCTTGTGGGAAAACCAGATTTGTGTCAGTGATTTAATAAGTCTGTCATGTCTAATGCAGAAATAACTTCTTAAAAAGTGGGTGTGAGGAGAATCCAGCACCACAGCCCTGTGACCGGAATGGAGACTTTAATTACCTGGGTGATGGGACAAGAGCCGGTGAATCACCGACAGCACAGGTCACAAACAGCCAGGACGGCCGTCATTATACAGAGGGAACCTGCAGCCGGGAAATCTCACACGGGTTACAGCAGGGTCAGGATACATGGATTTGTCTTTTTTCAGTGAGGAAGTGGACGAATTCTAGCGCCACCTTTAGGTAGCTCCTCAAAGTCATAGTCGACTTTCTAACAAGCCTTTTAATATGACTAAGGATTTGTGCCAGATCAGAACCCCGAACTATAGATGTTACATTTGGGGTAACTGCCCCTCATCAGTGTAGTGTGTGGGATATTCCGATCTGGCTGTATGAGAAGCTATAGACGAGGTCTGGGGAACTCGCTATCTACCTTATGGAGAGGAGTAGCCCTCTCATACAGCCAGATCAGAATATCCCACACACTACACTGATGAGGGGCAGTTCCCCCGAAACGCAGCGTCTGTAGTTTGGGGTTCTGATCTGGCACAAATCCTTAGTCAGATTAAAAGGCTTGTCAGAAAGTCAACTATGACTTTGAATAGCTACCTAAAGGTGGCGCTAGAGCTCGTCCACTTCCTCACTGAAGTGAAAATGTGCATATTTCCTAGAGGAGGGATGCGGCTTTAAATATCTTTATCTACTTAACTGTCTCCTTATGGTTGCAGGCAAACTCCTCTCCATGCGAGCGGTCGTTTTTGACATCATTTCAACATCGCTAGTGAGATGTCACACGTATAGATATCATGGGCAACTGACCAACGATGTTGTGAGCAGGTATCGCTCGCAAACCCCATGAATGATCTCTGCTCATTGCTGTGAATGGGAGAAGTCGTCTACGACATAGTTATCGCAGTGTCACACAGAACGATACAGCAGGTTACTGGAGTTGAGATCGTCAGGTTTTCCAACATGTTGGTAAACCTGTCAACACGGATCCAACGATTTATTGTTACAACTTGCCAGAGTCACACTCAACGACGTGGCTGAAACGCCTCCAAACCCGTGATGTATCAGCAATGTCGTTGACTATGTCGTGCCATGTAACGGGGCATGTAGATAGCGAATTCCCCAGACCTGGTTTTGTCTTTAAATTTCTGGAAAAAGTTTCTTTATAAGAGAGAAAAAAAACTTCAGAATAGCAAATTTGCAGGTCCCTAATCCAGGTATCAGGTCAGTATTGTGTGACCAAAGATTACTGACCCAACAGCTGAACAACAGCCATGTGAATCACCTCACTCATCTAGTCCTAGAACATGAGTTTACAGCAGATTTCTTATTATAATAGGTGATATCACAGAGCACCTCCTCATACATTTATATCGTCTAGACTGTGATTTTCTGGATTTAATTTTTGATATTCTATCTCTCACTGTTAAAATTAACCTACCCTTAAAATTATAGACTGTTCATGTCTTTCTTGGTGGGCAAACTTACAAAATCAGCAGGGGATCATAATACTTATTTCCCCCACTGCAGTAGATAACACAGGATCCACCATTCACAATAGGTGATATCACAGCTCACCTCCTCCTGTACAATGACTGATAACACCTCTATATACAGGAGATAACACAGGATCCCCCATTCACAATAGGTGATATCACAGGTCACCTCCTCCTGTACAATGACTGATAACACCTCTATATACAGGAGATAACACAGGATCCACCATTCACAATAGATGATATCACAGCTCACCTCCTCCTCCTGTACAATGACTGATAACACCTCTATATACAGGAGATAACACAGAATCCACCATTCACAATAGATGATATCACAGCTCACCTCCTCCTCCTGTACAATGACTGATAACACTTCTATATACAGTACATAACACAGGATCCACCATTCACAATAGATAATATCACAGCTCACCTCCTCCTGTACAATGACTGATAACACCTCTATATACAGGAGATAACACAGGATCCACCATTCACAATAGGTGATAGCACAGCTCACCTCCTTCTCCTGTACAATGACTGATAACACCTCTATATATAGGAGATAACACAAGATCCACCATTCACAATAGGTGATATCACAGCTCACCTCCTCCTGTACAATGACTGATAACACCTCTATATATAGGAGATAACACAAGATCCACCATTCACAGCAGATTATATCACAGCTCACCTCCTCCTATATAATGACTGATAACACCTCTATATACAGTAGATAAACAAAGATCCACCATTCACAATAGGTGATATCACAGCTCACCTCCTCCTCCTGTACAATGACTGATAACACCTCTATATACAGTAGATAACACAGGATCCACCATTCACAATAGATAATACCACAGCTCACCTCCTTCTGTACAATGACTGATAACACCTCTATATACAGGAGATAACACAGGATCCACCATTCACAATAGGTGATATCACAGCTCACCTCCTCCTCCTGTACAATGACTGATAACACTTCTATATACAGGATCCACCACCAATCAAGGGTTAGAGTTTTTCTATCGCAGCTAATGTACATGTGGATTTCCAGAAACAGGTAATTAAGTGCATGAAAAAGCCCCAGTTGCCAATGTGAAGATTGCAAGGTTTATTTTCCAAAAAAAATGAAAGAAAAAATTGTTATATGAAAAAAAAGTTGCTAAAAGAAAAAAAACATTTGACACAAGAAACAATGAAGTTATCTTCAGGTGACACATTCCCTGTAAGTGAAATTGCTCATATTTACACTAAGAATAGATCAGTGCTCAGATCCAGCATGTAAGCAGTCATATTACTGTTAATTGTTTTACGTCAAAGTAAAAAATGCAGCACTTTAAACTTGTTTTCAGAAAAAAATGGCAAAAAATTGCAACGTGTGAACATGCCCATGTGGTGCTTGTAGATGTGAGCGATGATAATAATGGGTAACTTGTGCAGAACCTATCTACTGGTGTCTACAACCCTTGGAAATCACATTCCCGAAGATTTCTCTCACTGCAGACACTAATACCAGAAGAGTGTGGAGCTGTACTGCTCCTGCTAATCACATTACTGCCTTTATTATCTGGGGTAAGGAGGACACCGTCAATGGGATATAGGTTACTGGTTGTAATCCGGCAGCCTTACTGCACCGTGCAGAGACATTTATCACAAGATTCTCCACATCATTACACCTGGCATAAAAATGTGATGCTACATATAGGATTTCAAGGAGATGACAATCACTTGAAGGATGATGGACGCCTCGCCGGGTCAGACAGGTGAGGCTGGATCGCTGTACACACAACTACCACAACCAGACACAGAACAACTCTACAAAGATCAGCTGTACTGTAGATTCACCCATTCTGACCTCTGAAGCTGGAAATCCACATGAAAGGCTGAATATACAAACTACACAACATAGAGGCATCACTAAGAAAAGGATCGCTCAGTCTCTACACACTGGGCCTGTCTGTGACTGAAGCCATCCACAATACCCGGACAGCCATATAGCTGCCATGTGATACTACACTTGGAGTTTATCAGTATTTATTCTACTTATACAGTGCCATTAATTCTGCTGTACAGACACTTTCCCCATCAGGGTTCACAACCTACATTTTCTTATCAGTTTGTCCCAAAATCACATCCCTAACCTCTTAATACCTGTCCCTGCAGCCTTACACTACTATCTAAGCCATCCCTGTCTGACCTTTTTTAGTAATATAGAAGTAGAATAAAGTAGTTTGCAAACTTACAAAATCCAGGTCGGAGGGGCGTTCCTCGCGGCATCTGGGACAGGTGGGCGGGTCCCCTGTGCCGCGCTATCCCCGCCTCGCCGCTCTATTACGCCTTAATGGGCATCAATCCAGCCCTCAGAGCGCGGGCACGATTTAAATCTCGCGCCCGCAACGTCACCGCTGCGATGCGGTCTCGTGACGCCGGGATCGCGTCACTTCCTATCGCCGCAGGTCTCACACAGGCCGACTTTATCATGCAATCTGCGCATGCGCTTAGTCAGCCTGTGTGAGACCTGCGGCGACCGGAAGTGACGCGATCCCAGTGTCACGTAACCGCGTCGCAGCCGTGACGTTGCGGGAGCAAGATTTAAATCGTGCCTGCGCTCTGCAGGCTGGAATCACGCCCATTAGGCGTAATAGAGCGGCGAGGCGGAGATAGTGCGGCACAGGGGACCCGCCCACCTGTCCCAGACGCCGCGAGGAACGCCCCTCCGTCCTGGATTTTGTAAGTTTGCAAACTACTTTATTCTACTCCTATATTACTAAAAAAGGTCAGACAGGGATGGCTTAGATCGTAGTGTAAGGCTGCAGGGACAGGTATTAAGAGGTTAGGGACGGGATTTTGGGTAACAGGTTCCCTTTAAATGTGGGAAGAAATTGGAGGAAAGGCATGTGAGCCTTGAAGTCAGGACACCACCCCCGACCGACAACACAACGAGCGCTGGCTGTGCCGGGGCCTCTATAACATACTGCAATATAATATAAGGGAGACAGGGACCCAAGTGTAATACTAGTACGGCTGGAATTATAGCGGGGGGGAGAAATAATCACTCGTCTCATACGTTATGCATCACCTCCTGGGTCCATGGACAAGTCAACCCATGTAAGCATTTATTACTGATTCTTTGTAATTTACCACAGTTTTATTCTGACTTTAATCAGACAACGGTTCCTATTTCCCATTTAGTACAGGTGCTCTCTATGATGGTGGGTTTACACGTTGCGATATCATTCCAATATCGTATACAACGGTGTGGGAGCGCGCATTTTGTGTCCGGTTTTCCAAGAGTCGGATCGGCGGTGTACACGTCCCGATATCGTGGTACAACGTCCCTACAATGTCTACGCCCCCCGACCCAGGACCGACAAATTAACATGGTAGTGAATGGGGGACGTTGTACTGCGCATCGGAGTTGGATGTTTACACGGGACGAACCGGCTCCAACCGGCATCCGATATCGGGCAGTTGAATAGCACGCTCATTCGACCCCCGATATCGGTTTGACATCGTTCCTGCATCGTATCGGATGTTCACACCGTACAACGCACGAACGATATCGGGTCTAACGCCCGAACCACATGACTTTTGGTCGGAGATGGACGCCGATATCGCAACGTGTAAACCCACCATGAGAATCAGAGAGCAAACAGATCAGCAGTTCTGAATCAGAAACCTGGACCCTCATCTCCTGTCTCGAGGGAATAGTGGACCCCAAAGCACATGAATAACAGACGCCAAAATCAGGGGACTCATATCCCATGAGTTTAATGTACAAAGGGAAGAGCTGGACACCAAAAAATGAAATTTTGAAATAAATCAGCAATCCATAACAGTGTCTTGTGGGTGAATCAGCTGCACTCCTGAAAAATCAAATCATTGTTTAACCATAGCAGCACCGGCCCACGACGTGACGTCGCCCTGCAAACTTACAAAGGAGTTACTCTTAGGCTGGTTTCACACTACGATTTTGTGCCTGTCCGTGGGATCCGACTTTGAAGGGGGATCCCACGGACAGGCACGGATCCATGCAATCGGATGGCAAATAGCCATCCGATCTGCAGGATCCGTGTGGATCCTGCGGTCCCCTGTCTCTCCCTACTCCTGCCTCCTCCATCTTCTGCCCTCTCCTATTCTATATGCTGTGCCCCCGCTATTCTTTGCTGTGCCCCCTTTTCTCTCTCCTCATCTATCCTCCGGGAGCATACATCACCTGTCACCGCTCCCACGCTGCAGCACGATCAGGGCAGAAGAGCCTGTGATGATGTACGAGACCCGGTCAGCTGACGAGTCATGTGACCGGGCTCTTACATCATCACAGGTCCTTCAGTCCTGATCGTGTGCAGCGTTGGAGCCGGTGACAGGTGATGTATACTCCCAGAGGAGTTTTTTTTATTTTTTACACACAGGGAAGAGGACAGGGGACAGGATAGGGATAGATGAGGATAGAGAAGAGGGGGCACAGCAAAGAATAGCGGGGGCACAGCATATAGAATAGGAGAGGGAAGAAGATGGAGGAGCAGAGCAGGGAAAGACAGGGAGATACGGAGCCGACATCGGATCCGAGGTGAACTCAGATCCGATGTCCATAGGCTCCTATGCTGTGGGCACTAGGATCAGCCTCGGATCAGCAGTGATCCGAGGCTGTGCGATGTGAGTCACGGACACAAAATCGTAGCAGGCTACGATTTTGTGCCCGTGATTACATCGGATGGGATCGGATGGTGCCAAAATTGGATGCCAATAGTGGCACATCCGATCCAATCCGATTGCCATAGGGGAACATGGGGTCCGATTTCGGATCCGATTGTATCCGTTTTGAAACGGATACAATCGGATGACCGAAAATCGTTATGTGAAAGCAGCCTTAATTTCTAAATGTTGTTGAAGTTAAAGTAAAAAACAAACAATCAGAGGAAAAAAGTTCAGGCGGTCTCAGACATCGCCCACATCCAGAAGGGCAAATAGGGTTAGGATTCGGCACCTCTTAGGTTTGCGCACTTAATAGTCATGCACTCATCACCGAAAACCTCTAAATCTGAACAATGAAAGACAAAACCTGATGACAGGTTAAGTGCTAGATACAAGATTGAGTAACAAGATCCAAGGTCCTATCACTACAGACCATCAGAAAGAAGAACAGGACAAACGGACAAATTCTGAGAAATAAGAAAACATTGGACGGCTTTGCAGTTGTTGGAGCTGAAAGTGAAAAAAACAGCAGAGGAGGACTGACAACGATGAATATGACTGTAACCCTGAGCAGTGAGGACTGTGCACCCCCTCCAGACGAGGACTGACAACGATGAATATGACTGTAACCCATGAGCAGTGAGGGCTGTGCACCCTCCGGATGACGACTGACAACAATGAATATGACTGTAACCCCTGAGCAGTGAGGACTGTGCACCCTCCAGACGAGGACTGACTACGATGAATATGACTGTAACCCCTGAGCAGTGAGGACGGTACACCCTCCAGACGAGGATTGACAACAATGAACACGACTGTAACCCCTGAGCAGTGAGGACTGTGCACCCTCCAGACGAGGACTGACAATGATGAATATGACTGTAAGCAAACAAGGACTGACAATGATGAACACGACTGTACACCCCAGAGCTGTGAGGTCTGTGCACCCTCCGGACGAGGACTGGCAACGATGAACACGACTGTACACCCGAGAGCTGCGACGACTGTACACACCAGAGCTGCGACGACTGTACCCCAGAGCTGCGACGACTGTACACCCAGAGCTGCGACGACTGTACACCCCAGAGCTGCGACGACTGTACACCCCAGAGCTGCGACGACTGTACACCCCAGAGCTGCGACGACTGTACACCCCAGAGCTGCGACACGACTGTACACCCCAGAGCTGCGACGACTGTACACCCCAGAGCTGCGACGACTGTACACCCCAGAGCTGCGACGACTGTACACCCCAGAGCTGCGACGACTGTACACCCCAGAGCTGCGACGACTGTACACCCCAGAGCTGCAACGACTGTACACCCCAGAGCTGCGACGACTGTACACCCCAGAGCTGCGACGACTGTACACCCCAGAGCTGCGACGACTGTACACCCCAGAGCTGCGACGACTGTACACCCCAGAGCTGCGACGACTGTACACCCCAGAGCTGCGACGACTGTACACCCCAGAGCTGCGACGACTGTACACCCCAGAGCTGCGACGACTGTACACCCCAGAGCTGCGACGACTGTACACCCCAGAGCTGCGACGACTGTACACCCCAGAGCTGCGACGACTGTACGCCTCCGGGCGAGCACAGAAGGTGCACAGATGTGATAAATGCTGGATCTGGAGCATTTCTGGAGGTAGTGCTCACTATGGTCCCAGGCCTGGATTGGGGTCCCTGAGCCCCAGCCCTGTATATTATACAGATGATCCTGCTGTAATATATGGAGGAAACAGACTGAGGAACCGCTGCCAATATTCAATATAATCTAGAAAAGGACAGATGCAGTCTGGGAGACGGATCAGTAATGGGAAGATTCATCCACAAAGCACAAAGCTCAGCAGTGATGTAAATCCAGGAGGGGGGAGGGGGGGCATAGTAAATGACTAAGCAAAGCCCCCCTCCCTGGGCATATTGTAACATATCCGGGTTATTGTAAAGCGGCTGACACTCTGCATTAATGAGAGCAGCCCCCTCCCCACCGCCCTCCATGCTGCCAGGATGAGGAAGTGCAGTGTGCTCGGCCTGGGAGGTGGCAACCAGCCAAACCAAACTGGATGATTCCAGTCCAGACTGGCTGCAGACAGGGAAACAAGAGCCCCCTCCCCCGCTCACAGACCACCGCACTACACATATACACACACAGTACACACCACACACTGCAGACAGGGAAACAAGAGCCCCCTCCCCGCTCACAGACCACCGCACTACACATATACACACAGTACACACCACACACTGCAGACAGGGAAACAAGAGCCCCCTCCCCGCTCAAGACCACCGCACTACACATATACACACACAGTGCACCACACACTGCAGACAGGGAAACAAGAGCCCCCTCCCCGCTCACAGACCACCGCACTACACATATACACACACACAGTCACACCACACACTGCAGACAGGGAAACAACAGCCCCCTCCCCGCTCATAGACCACCGCACTACACATATACACACAAGTGCACACCACACACTGCAGACAGGGAAACAAGAGCCCCCCCTCCCCGCTCAAGACCACCGCACTACACATATACACACACACAGTACACACCACACACTGCAGACAGGGAAACAAAGCCCCCTCCCCGCTCACAGACCACCGCACTACACATATACACACACAGTACACACACACACTGCAGACAGGGAAACAACAGCCCCCTCCCCGCTCACAGACCACCGCACTACACATATACACACACAGTGCACACCACACACTGCAGACAGGGAAACAAGAGCCCCCTCCCCGCTCACAGACCACCGCACTACACATATACACACACAGTGCACACCACACACTGCAGACAGGGAAACAAGAGCCCCCTCCCCGCTCACAGACCACCGCACTACACATATACACACAGTACACACCACACACTGCAGACAGGGAAACAAGAGCCCCCTCCCCGCTCACAGACCACCGCACTACACATATACACACACAGTACACACCACACACTGCAGACAGGGAAACAAGAGCCCCCTCCCCGCTCACAGACCACCGCACTACACATATACACACACAGTACACACCACACACTGCAGACAGGGAAACAAGAGCCCCCTCCCCGCTCACAGACCACCGCACTACACATATACACACAAGTACACACCACACACTGCAGACAGGGAAACAAGAGCCCCTCCCCGCTCACAGACCACCGCACTACACATATACACACAGTACACACCACACACTGCAGACAGGGAAACAAGAGCCCCCTCCCCGCTCATAGACCACCGCACTACACATATACACACAGTACACACCACACACTGCAGACAGGGAAACAAGAGCCCCTCCCCGCTCATAGACCACCGCACTACACATATACACACAGTACACACCCACACTGCAGACAGGGAAACAAAGCCCCCTCCCCGCTCATAGACCACCGCACTACACATATACACACAGTGCAACCACACACTGCAGACAGGGAAACAAGAGCCCCCTCCCCGCTCATAGACCACCGCACTACACATATACACAACAGTCACCACACACTGCAGACAGGGAAACAAGAGCCCCCTCCCCGCTCACAGACCACCGCACTACACATATACACACACACAGTACACACCACACACTGCAGACAGGGAAACAAGAGCCCCCTCCCCGCTCACAGACCACCGCACTACACATATACACAAGTACACACCACACACTGCAGACAGGGAAACAGAGCCCCCTCCCCGCTCACAGACCACCGCACTACACATATACACACAGTACACACCACACACTGCAGACAGGGAAACAAGAGCCCCCTCCCCGCTCATAGACCACCGCACTACACATATACACACAGTACACACCACACACTGCAGACAGGGAAACAAGAGCCCCTCCCCGCTCATAGACCACCGCACTACACATACACGCACAGTACACACCACACACTGCAGACAGGGAAACAAGAGCCCCTTCCCCGCTCATAGACCACCGCACTACACATATACACACAGTACACACCACACACTGCAGACAGGGAAACAAGAGCCCCCTCCCCGCTCATAGACCACCGCACTACACATATACACACACAGTGCACACCACACACTGCAGACAGGGAAACAAGAGCCCCCTCCCCGCTCATAGACCACCGCACTACACATATACACACAGTACACACCACACACTGCAGACAGGGAAACAAAGCCCCCTCCCCGCCACAGACCACCGCACTACACATATACACACCACCACACACTGCAGACAGGAAACAACACCCCCTCCCCGCTCATAGACCACCGCACTACACATATACACACAGTACACACCACACACACTGCAGACAGGGAAACAAAGAGCCCCCCTCCCCGCTCAAGACCACCGCACTACACATATACACCACACAGTACACACACCACACACTGCAGACAGGGAAACAAGAGCCCCCCTCCCCCGCTCAAGACCACGCACTACACATATACACACAGTCACCACACACTGCAGACAGGGAAACAAGAGCCCCTTCCCCGCTCATAGACCACCGCACTACACATATACACACAGTACACACCACACACTGCAGACAGGGAAACAAGAGCCCCCTCCCCGCTCAAGACCACCGCACTACACATATACACACAGACCACACACACTGCAGACAGGAACAAGAGCCCCTCCCCGCTCACAGACCACCGCACTACACATATACACACAGTACACACCCACACTGCAACAGGAAACAACCCCCCCCGCTCATAGACCACCGCACTACACTATACAACCACAGTACACACCACACACTGCAGACAGGGAAACAAAGCCCCCCCCCGCTCCAGAACCACCGCACTACACATATACACACACAGTACACACACACACTGCAGACAGGAAACAAGAGCCCCCTCCCCGCTCAAGACCACCGCCTAACTATACACATATAAGCAACCACAGTACTCAACCCCCTACAACACATAACACACACTGCAGAGACAGACCTCTCAACACCGACTACACTAACAACACCACCATGAACGAACAACCCTCCCAACCGACTAATAAAACACCACCACAGAAAAACAACCCTCCCCGCCACCAAATCACACAACACCACACATGCAGCAGAAAAACCCTCCCCCTCAGACCACCGCACTACACATAACACACATACACACACACCTGCAGACAGGGAAACAAGCCCCCCCCCTCAAACACGCATACACATAACACAGCACACACACTGCAACAGGAAACAGACCCCTCCCTCAAGACACGCACACACTAACACACACACACCACACACTGCGACAGAACAAGAGCCCTCCGCTCAAGACCACCGCACTACACATATAACCAAACACCACACACTGCAGACAGGAAACAAGCCCCTCCCTCAGACCACGCACAACACATACACACCACACATGCAGACAGGAAACAAGACCCTCCCTCAAGACACGATACACATATACACACAGACACACAACACTGCAGCAGAAACAAGAGCCCTCCGCTAAGACCACCGCACTACACATAACCACAGTACACACCACACACTCAGACAGGAAACAAGAGCCCCCCCCTCTAGACCACCGCACTACACTATACACACAGTACACCACACTGCAGACAGGGAAACAAGAGCCCTCCCCGCTCAAGACCACGCACACACATATACACACATACACACACCACTGCAACAGAAACAAAGCCCCCCGTCATAGACCACCGCACTACAATATACACACAGTCACACACACCGCAGACAGAAACAAGAGCCCCTCCGCTCAAGACCACCGCACTACACATTACACACAGTACCACACACACTGCAGAAGGGAAACAAGAGCCCTCCCGCTCAAGACCACGCACTACACATAACAAGTCACACCACCACTGCAGACAGGGAAACAAAGCCCCTCCCGCTCAAGACCACCGCACTCAATAACACACAGTCACCACACACTGCAACAGGAAACAAGAGCCCCCTCCCCCTCACAGACCCGACACCAACCCAACACACCCACACTGCAGACAGGAAACAAGAGCCCTCCGTCATAGACCACCGCACTAACAATACAACTACACACACTGCAGACAGGGAAACAAAGCCCTCCCGTCAAGACCACCGCATACACAATACACACACAACTGCAGACGGAAACAAGCCCCCGTCAAGACACCGCTACACATATACACACAGTACAACCACACTGAGAAGGGAACAAGACCCTCCGTCAAGAACCTAACATACACATAACACCACAGCAGAGGAACAGAGCCTCCTCAAGCCACGACTAACTATACACAAGACACAACACACTGGACAGGGAAAAAGGCCCCGCTCAAGACACCGCATACACATACACTACACACACACGCGACAGGGAAACAAGAGCCCCGTCACAGACCCCGCACTACACATAACACACGTACAACACACATGCAGACGGGAAACAAGAGCGAACCCACCCCCTCAGCCACCGCACTAACACATATACACACAAGTCACCACACACTGCAGACAGGGAAACAAGAGCCCCCCCCGCTCATAGACACCGCACTACACTATACACACATCACACCACCACTGCGCGGGAACAGAGCCCTCCCGTCAAGACCACCGCACTAACATAACCACAGTAACACACACACTGCAGACAGGAAACAAGAGCCTCCCCGCTCTGACCACCGCACTACACATACACACAGTACACCACACACGCAACAGGGAACAAGACCCTCCGCTCATAGACCACCGCACTACACAAACACACAGTACACACCACACACTGCAGACAGGAAACAAAGCCCCTCCCCGCTCATAGACCACCGCACTACACATAACCCACAGTCACCACACACTGCAGACAGGAAACAAGAGCCCCTCCCGCTCAGACCACCGCACTAACAATACCCACCACACACTGCAGACAGGAAACAAAGCCCCTCCCCGCTCAAGACACCGCACTACACATTCCACAGTCCACCACACACTGCAGACAGAAACAAGAGCCCTCCCGCTCAAGACCACCGCCACTACACATACAAACCACATACACACACACCTGCAGACAGGGAAACAAGAGCCCCCTCCCCGCTCAAGACCACCGCTACACATATACACACAGTACACACACACACTGCAGACAGGGAAACAAGAGCCCTTCCACTCACAGACACCGCACTCACAACACACACACAGTACAACACACACACTGCAGACAGGGAAACAAGAGCCCCCCTCCCGTCACAGACCCACCGCACTACACCATATACACACACAGTAGCAACCACACACTGCAGACAGGGAAACAAGAGCCCCCTCCTCCGCTCAATAGACCACCGCACCTACACACTACTACACACAGAACATACACCCACCACATGCAGACAGGGAAACAAGCAGACCCCCCCGCTCAACAGACCACCGCACATACACATAATCACACAACACCACAACTGCAGACAGGGAAACAACGCCCTCCCCCTCCCCGCTCATAGACCACCGCAACTACACATACACACAGTACACAACCACACACTGCAGACCGGCAAACAAAGCCCCCTCACACCGCTAACAGACCACCGCAGTACACATAACACACACACAGTACACACCACACACTGCAGACAGGGAAACAAAAAGAGCCCCCTCCCCCCCCGCTACACAGACCACGCACTACACATATACACACAGATGCACCACACACTGCAGACAGGGAAACAAGAGCCCCCATCCCCGCTCAAAACCCACCGCACTACACATATACACACAGTGCACACCACACACTGCAGACAGGGAAACAAGAGCCCCCCCCGCTCATAGACCACCGCACTACACATATACACACAGTACACACCACACACTGCAGACAGGGAAACAAGAGCCCCCGCTCACAGGAACCACCGCACTAACATATACACACACAGTACACACCACACACTGCAGACAGGGAAACAAGAGCCCCTGGAGAAAGAGCGGAGAGGCCACAATCCAAGAATCTGGAGGAAGAGCGGAGAGGCCACAATCCAAGAGTCTGGAGGAAGAGCAGAGAAAGGCCACAATCCAAGAGTCTGGAGGAAGAGTAGAGAGGCCACAATCCAAGAGTCTGAAGGAAGAGTGGAGATGCCACAATCCAAGAGTCTGGAGGAAGAGAGGAGAAGCCACAATCCCAGAGTCTGGAGGAAGAGCGGAGAGGCCACAATCCAAGAGTCTGAAGGAAGAGCGGAGATGCCACAATCCAAGAGTCTGGAGGAAGAGCGGAGAGGCCACAATCCAAGAGTCTGAAGGAAGAGCGGAGATGCCACAATCCAAGAGTCTGGAGGAAGAGCGGAGAGGACACAATCCAAGAGTCTGGAGGAAGAGTGGAGAGGTCACAATCTACGAGTCTGGAGGAAGAGCAGAGAGGCCACAGTCCAGAGTCTGGAGGAAGAGCAGAGAGGCCACAATCCCAGAGTCTGGAGGAAGGCAGAGAGGCCACAATCCCAGAGTCTGGAGGAAGAGTGGAGAGGCCACAATCCAAGAGTCTGGAGGAAGAGTGGAGAGGTCACAGTCCAAGAATCTGGAGAAAAAGTGGAGAGGCCAAAATCCAAGAGTCTGGAGGAAGAGCAGAGAGGCCACAATCCAAGAGTCTGGAGGAAGAGTGGAGAGGCCACAATCCAGAGTCTGGAGGAAGAGCGGAGAGGCCACAATCCCAGAGTCTGGAGGAAGAGTGGAGAGGCCACAATCCCAGAGTCTGGAGGAAGAGCGGAGAGGCCACAGTCCAAGAATCTGGAGAAAAAGTGGAGAGGCCAAAATCCAAGAGTCTGGAGGAAGAGCAGAGAGGCCACAATCCAGAGTCTGGAGGAAGAGTGGAGAGGCCACAATCCAAGAGTCTGGAGGAAGAGTGGAGAGGCCACAATCCAAGAGTCTGGAGGAAGAGCAGAGAGGTCACAATCCCAGAGTCTGGAGGAGGAGCGGAGAGGACACAATCCAAGAGTCTGGCGTAAAAGCGGAGGGCAAATCCAAGAGTCTGGAGGAAGAGTGGAGAGGCCACAATCCAGAGTCTGGAGGAAGAGTGGAGAGGCCACAATCCAAGAGTCTGGAGGAAGAGTGGAGAGACCACAATCCAAGAGTCTGGAGGAAGAGCGGAGAGGCCACAATCCAAGAGTCTGGAGGAAGAGCGGAGAGGCCACAATCCACGAGTCTGGATTAAGAGCGGAGAGGCCACAATCCCAGAGTCTGGATTAAGAGCGGAGAGGCCACAATCCACGAGTCTGGAGGAAGAGGAGAAAGGCCACAATCCACGAGTCTGGAGGAAGAGCGGAGAGGCCACAATCCACGAGTCTGGAGGAAGAGCGGAGAGGCCACAATCCCAGAGTCTGGATTAAGAGCGGAGAGGCCACAATCCAAGCTGCTTGAGGTCTTGTGTGAAATTTCCACAATCAGTTATGGTTTGGGGAGCCATGTAATCTATGAGAGACTCCAGGCCACGCCACGCCACACCACATTGTGCAGGTATTCATGCAAAAGGACCCGACCAAGTATTGAGTGCATTTTCATCAGGACAACATCTATGAGTTACAATTCATTATTACAGTTGATCTTATATAATATTCTAATTTTATGAGATAATGACCTTTATGGCTTACACTTTATAGCAAAGTACAATATTTAGACATAGGAGGAAAACACATTATATTTCAGTAAATCACTACTTAGAATGGTTCTATCCTATGTATAAAGTTGAAAATTGAATTTAAAGAAGTATAATTTTAGTTATACAATCCACAGGACTAGGAGATTCAACAGTCCATACAAAGAAATAAAGATCCCATATTGTTATTGGTGAACAATAAGGTATTTACACTGAATGTCTGCTGTATAGGATGTATTAACACCATACTGACATAGGGAATTATATTTGTTAAAAGGGAATGGATTATGGTGTAGAAATTAAGAAACCCGTAACCAAGAAAAAAAGACTCTTGATGATACAGGTAGCAGTTTTTCCTTAAATACAGAAACTGAATAGCTATTAAGAATAGAGGAGATATTTATATTATATGTCCTTGGCAGAGAGAATAAAGAAGAATCTTAATCTAAACCAAGCACTCATTAGAAGGAGTAAGGTCTTCTAAAAGGTAAAAAGGCCATTTTATAAATAAACAGAGGAAAGCTGAGATCTATATATAAATACTAATATATTGTATATTTTTAGGACTCCACAGACATCCCAGGGGAACCACAAGGCCATCAAAGAAAGTATACATCCCTAGTACAAGAATAAATAGTGTGACAATAATCGAGGAATATCTGAATTTTGGTTTTAATATTTTTAAAAGTATTTATTAAAATAATTTTTTATTTAATTTTTATAGAATTTTTTTATTCACATGAAAATATAATGTTTAAATAAACATCCAGAATAACGGTTAATTAATATAGTCTTGGTATGTTTAATCGATAGCCATTGTTAAAAGGGTTTGTTAGCACTGGGCCCACATCAAATATACTATTAAGACAATTTTTGGAGGGATGATGCACAACATTCATTAACATTGACTGAACCTAATCCAATGGAAAGGTAGAGTCTCCCTTTAAATTGACTAGCTCCAGTGTATATACAATAATCTATTGAATTGAGATCTGTTCAGCCTATGGTGTAAAGGTACCGTTACACACAGATAATTGTGCAGAGATTGTTGGCAGATCTCTGGCTGCAGTGAAATCATGGACACGTTGTTCTATTTGTACACGGCAACAAAATGGAACAATATGTCCATGATTTCACTGCAACCAGTGAGTTGCAAGCAATGTCTGCACAGATATCTCTGTGTGTTAGGGTATGTCCTCACGATCCGGAGGAGCTGCGTGACCGGACCTGAGGGAAGCCACGGGTGGCCGCAGAGAGACCACAGCCGCCCCGTACTCACCATGTGCGGCGGGTGCGGGGCGGCTTCTTCATGCAGTCTCTCTGTGCAGCCGCTTCCGACTCCGCAGCATGAAATGAACATGCTGCGGAGGCGCGGACTCCCGGCAACCCGCACCGCAGCTTCAAAGACGCTGCGGGCAGGTTATGCATAGTGAGGATGGGATTTATTGAAATCCCATCCACTATGCTGATACTGTACTACGCAGTGTTTTGGACTGTATTATTTTGATATGTTACAGCTTAGAAGCAGGAGAGGGCAGACGAGAAAGTTTTGTTAGTGCTCAACCTGAGAATGAACAGGGGTAGAAAGTGAATGCAGAGCAGATGACAAGCCAGCAGCTCAGTCAATCATGTTAATATCTGCCCACCGCAGTTAGGAAGTAAAGGCCCTGTCACACTTGGCGACGCTCCAGTGATCCTGACAACGATACGACATGGTAGGGATCGCTGGTGCGTCACTAAGTGGTCACTGGTGAGAAGTCAAACAGTCAGATCTCACCAGCAATGCAGCAACGATATGGTGGTCATTGGGAATCTGTCACACTCGGGCGTAGTATTGAGATCGTTGGTCTTTGTCCCTGTCAAACACACCGATGTAGCGTTCCCAGCGGGAGACCAACAACGAAAAAATGGTCCTGAACGGTTTGTCACGATCAGCGATCTCACAGCAGGGGCCTGATCGCTGCTATGTGTCACACATAGCGAGATCGCTGCTGAGGTCGTTGTTGCGTCACAAAACTTGTGACTCAGTAGTGATCTCGCTAGCGATCTCGCTTACTGTGACGGGGGTTTAAGACAGAGCTTCAGAGCTTTAATGTCTTGACATGTTCACTTCTGAACAAACAATAGTCTGTACAAAGGCATCTAGGGACTCTGTGTACTACAATATTAGTGAGTGTGTTTAAAGATTGAATAATTTTATATTAATAGTTTAAATGCTTTTCTTATTAAGGGCTAATAAACACATAGTGCTATTTTGAGTGATCATCGTTTACAAAAACGCCCCCTATTGATTTCAATGGGGTTAAACACATGCAGTGTTTTTTTAAACTGCTTGCACTACTTTTTATTCACTGCAGTAAACGCAGCATTTATCACTATTTATCAAAAAAAAAAAAAAAAAAAAAGCTGCCATCGCGTTTTCACTAGCAATTACAACAAACGAATGCAGATGTGGTAACAACTTAGTAGAAAAAAGCTGCCAAAACCGCAGCGTTTATCTGCAGACAGAAAAAGCTGCGTATACGCTGCCCTAATACTCACTTTATAGTAACACAGTTCTATCTCAAGCATACTGTAAATCTTTATTTTTTATTACCCATCATCCTTACTTAAAGGGATCCTTTCACCTCCAAAACGCCACCTAATCTACCAAAACACGTCCCTGCAGCATCCTATCAATAATCTCACACTCCTTTTGTCTCCTAAAAGCATCATGTGAAAGTGCATAAAAACATTTTAATACTTACTCATTAGGGATTATAATTAGCAGGGGCTATATTCTTTAGCCCTTAGGGCGTGTTGTTTTGCAGCATGAATGATCCAGCCTCTCTCTGTGCAGCTTCTGCTGTGATGTGGAGCTGAAGGCAGGACAAATGATTTGCATTCTGTGAGTGACAGAGGGGGAGGGCAAAGCCTGCACAAGCAAAGCAGCACAGACAGAGAGAGGGTGGATCATTCAGGCTGCAAAGCAACACGCCCTAAGTGCTAAAGAATATAGCCCCTGCTAATTATAATCCCTAATGAGTATTAAAACGTTTTTATGCACTTTCACTGGATGCTTTTAGGAGACAAAAGGAGTGTGAGATTAGTGATAGGATGGTGGGGCGGAATGGTTTGGTAGATTAAGTAGCATTTTGGAGGTGACAGGATCCATTTAATATTAACTGTACTTTTCTCACACAGCAATGGCTGCTACGTCTCAAGGAACAACATTTATGATATATGCTGTTACAATCCTCTTGAAAACATTTTTTGAAAAGGCGCTGGTGGCTGGTTACTGTACTCTCCAAAGATTGTGAAAATGAAGAAGTAGAATTGACTTATTGCATCCTTCTGGTCCAGCGCCAGCCTTTGTGTATCCAAGAAAGACAGACATTTTAAAAGTTAACAAAAATCAGGTGGAGCTGAGCACTATAACAGGCCGGACATACTGTGACAATGAACACTATAACAGGCCGGACATACTCTGACACAAAAAGAAATGGCCATTGCTTGTAAGCGCTTATGGACAAGATTACATTTCACCCACTTAAGGGACAAATTGATGATAAAAGGCCACTTTAAAAATGTACTATTAATTGTTTGATTAGTTCAGATTTTATAGAACGAGGATTTAACTACTGTCATATTATTAAACACTTCATAAATTATATGTTTAGTGATATAATAGAAAACAAATTTACATGTATAAATACCGTATATACTTGTGTATAAGCCGAGTTTTAAAAGTCTAACCCCTCGGCTTATACACGGGTCATATACGGTATGTGATGTGGTGGGGGCTGTGGAGGCTGCAGGAGGCGGGGGGAGGCTGCTGTATGAGCGGCCCCGTCACGTGGGGCCGCTCATTAAATATGCACTGCTTCCCCCTGTCAATCAGCGGCAGGGGGAAGCAGTGCATATGGCCCCCAAACGCTGCCACTCGCCCCCCCCTCTGTGTCAGGGCCCCCCTCTGTGTCAGGGCCCCCCCGCTGCTGTAAGGGCCCCCGCTGGTAGGCCCTCGCTGCTCCCGTCCTCGCGGCACCGGGATCCCCGGCCGTCGCAGGTATATGACGTCATCGTGCGACGGCCGGGATCCCGGATGCCGCGAGGACGGGGCCGAGGAGCAGCGCTGATCAGAATACCGGATGGTAAGTTAAGCAGCAGGGGGGGCGAGTGCCAGCATTTGGGGGCAGCAGTGTACCCCTGGGGGCGGCTATGTACCCCTGGGGGGCTGGCGGCTGTGTACCCCTGGGGGCTGCTGTGTACCCCTGGGGGCAGCTGTGTACCCCTGGGGCGGCTGTGTACCCCTGGGGGCAGCTGTGTACCCCTGGGGGCAGCTGTATACCCCTGGGGGCAGCTGTATACCCCTGGGGGCAGCTGTATACCCCTGGGGGCAGCTGTGTACCCCTGGGGACAGCTGTGAACCCCTGGGGGCTGCTATATACCCCTGGGGGCTGCTATATACCCCTGGGGGCTGCTATATACCCCTGGGGGCTGCTATATACCCCTGGGGGCTGCTATATACCCCTGGGGGCTGCTATATACCCCTGGGGGCGGCTATATACCCCTGGGGGTGGCTATATACCCCTGGGGGCTGCTATATAACCCTGGGGGCTGCTATATACCCCTGGGGGCGGCTGTGTACCCCTGGGGGCGGCTATGTACCCCTGGGGATGGCTGTGTACCCCTGGGGGATGGCTGTGTACCCCTGGGGCGGCTGTGTACCCCTGGGGGCGGCTGTGTACCCCTGGGGCGGCTGTTACCCTGGGGGCGGCTGTGTACCCCTGGGGGGCTGCTATATACCCCTGGGGGCAGCTGTGTACCCCTGGGGGCGGCTGGTATACCCCTGGGGACGGCTGTGTACCCCTGGCGGCTGCTATATACCCCTGGGGATGGCTGTGTACCCCTGGGGGCGGCTATGTACCCCTGGGGGCGGCTATGTACCCCTGGGGGCGGCTGTGTACCCCTGGGGGCGGCTATGTACCCCTGGGGGCGGCTGATGTACCCCTGGGGGCGGCTGTGTACCCCTGGGGGCGGCTGTGTACCCCTGGGGGCGGCTGTGTACCCCTGGGGCGGCTGTGTACCCCTGGGGGCGGCTGTGTACCCCTGGGGGCTGCTGTATACCCCTGGGGGCAGCTGTGTACCCCTGGGGGCGGCTGTATACCCCTGGGGACGGCTGTGTACCCTGGGGCTGCTTGTACCCCTGGGGGCAGCTTATACCCCTGGGGCGCTGTATACCCTGGGGGCTGTTACCCCTGGGGGCTGCTATATACCCCTGGGGGCTGTATACCCCTGGGGGCTGCTATATACCCTGGGGCTGCTATATACCCTGGGGGCTGCTATATACCCCTGGGGCTGCTATATACCCCTGGGGGCTGCTATATACCCTGGGGCTGCTATATACCCCTGGGGGCTGTTTACCCCTGGGGGCTGCTATTTTACCCCTGGGGGCTGCTATATACCCTGGGGGCTGCTATATACCCCTGGGGGCTGCTATATACCCCTGGGGGCTGCTATACCCCTGGGGGCTGCTATATACCTGGGGGCTGCTATATACCCTGGGGTGCTATATACCTGGGGCTATTTACCCCTGGGGGCGGCTATTTACCCCTGGGGGCGCTATTTACCCCTGGGGGCGGCTATTTACCCTGGGGGCGGCTATTTACCCTGGGGGCGGCTGTTACCCCTGGGGGCTGCTATATAATCCCTGGGGGCGCTATTATACCCTGGGGGCGGCTGTGTACCCCTGGGGGCTGCTATATACCCTGGGGGCTGCTGTATAACCCTGGGGGCTGCTGTGTACCCCTGGGGCGGCTGTGTATGCCCTGGAGGCTGCTGTTACACCCCTGGGGGCTGCTGTATTACCTGTGGGGCTGTATCCACCAATGCGGGCTGCTGTATATATCTGGTTACCAATGGGGTCTGCTATAACTGGAGGTCTGCTATACCCCTGGAGGCTGCTGTATACCACTGGGGCCTGTTATATACTGGGGCCTGTATATGATGGGAGGCTGCTGTATACTACCACTGGGGGGGCCTGTATACCTGTGCTGGGGTCCACCCTGGCTTATACACGAGTCAATAGATTTTCCCAGGTTTTGGGAGCAAAAGTAGGGGGGTCGGCTTATACACGGGTCGGCTTATACACGAGTATATACGGTAGATGTTAAAATTCTTTGTTCTTTTAATCTTGTTTAATCACACTGGAGGATATGATCACCTTTTTTTCTTTTGGTTTGTTCAATGCATTCAGGTTGAAAATGCTGAGCACATTGTGTTCTGATGATTAAGATGGATTTATCCTGGCACTAACATGATTTGTTTTTTGTTTCCTTTTTGTTGCATATAAATGTTTTATTCAATAAGTTGTAATAACTCACACAACCATAAAATAAAAAATATATAAATTTGACAGGTCCCAAGTTGAATCTCTGTACAAATATAACCAAGAATACAGGTAACACACACAGGTAACACACACACAGGTAACACACACACACACACACACACACAGGTAACACACACACACACGTAACACACACACGTAACACACACACAGGTAACACACACACACACGTAACACACACAGGTAACACACACACACACGTAACACACACACAGGTAATACACACACACACAGTAACACTAACACACATAGGTAACACACACACAGGTAACACACACACACATAGGTAACACACACACACATAGGTAACACACACACCCCATAGGTAACACACACACACATAGGTAACACACATTTTTTCACAATTGTGCATCGAAATTTAGAATTTGATTTTTCCCAAACAAAATATTAAAAAACATCGTCTTGTGACATATCAAATAAAAGCTGTACTGTTCTGAGAAAAATGATGCCTCTCCCACCTCATTATCTTAATTCTAGCCCGAGATACAAAAAAAATGTAAAGCCGGACCAGGCCAAAATTTGCGCTTTTTCAAAACTTTAAAAATCTGTAAAAAATGAACTGATTAAGAAAAAAATACAAAACTTTTAATGTGAAAGTTGTACTTCATATAAGAAAAAAAAAAAATCTAATGAAGTCAGGTAAAAAAAATTTAATATTTAGATCACGTGATATTAGAATGACTTATTGACGCTATTAGTTAGATCCCATCGCGATCCCAACTTGAATTTTGGTACAGATGTGTCGAGGAGCAGAGCGGACACAGGGGCACTTTTGGAAATATTTTAATTAAACCAAAATGCGTTTTAAAATTTTGCGTTTGCGTTCACATGGGTAAAACATTATCAGCGATCCTCGTGTGACATATCAGGGGAAAGCCTGTACAGGTCTGAGTAGAATGGGGTGTATTGTGTGTATCTTATTTCTAGCCTGAATTATGAGTGAGAAATGTAAAGGCAGCAACACACAAATTTTCAGTTTTTCTGAACTTTGAAAATCATTTAAAAAAATAATTTTTTTCTCTTCACATTTTGCACTGTCTGACCGCTATTATCAAATAACAAAATCTCAAAAGAATTAATAATATAGAGATAATAATCATTGCTTCACTTGACATTGAATGAGGCTAGTCCTTTACATATATTTGCAACACTGTATACACATACATATATATGTATGTATGTATGTATGTATATACACACACACAGGGTCGAGTACACACACACACGGGCCCTGTCATATATATACATACATACACACACACACGGGACCCAGTACACACAAATATACAGGGCCCCGTACACACTGTACCCCAGTGCGGCCTGTTCCACGCACAGAGGACACACTTTTCAGCTGAGCTCGGAACCTCACGCCTCCGGCTTCCTGCATTTTTATGGCTAAGGACACATAAGTGACTAAAAATAAGGCGGCACACTCCAGTATTTCATCACACTTCACACTACAGTCCTGGAGTTACAAAGGATTTCATTTTCTTTCAGATTACAGATTCGTATGGATCTTTCAATAAGTCTAAAATGCTCATTGTTCTGGACAGTAAAATAAAGTACTTCTGCTCAAAGGATCCAGCGGTGACGACACCAATCTACGTCGTCGCTTCATTCTTCTACCCAAAGACAAATAGATAATTTATGTCTCACTAACGCAATGAAGCAAATAAACAGATTTCTTGGTTCAACGAGATCAAAACACCAATCACCACCAACAAGTCACACAAATTATAGCTGACAAATGTAGCCATGTGGACAGAAAGGACAAGAGCAGACGGCCATGTATGGAGCGGGCGCCTGCCAGTATGGCTGACATAACAAGCTGGGACAAGTTCCTGCTGCAAACGTAAGGTACCGTTACACGTTTCAACATCGTTCCCGACATCATTCAAAAGTGACGTCAGGAACGATATTGAAACAACGTCATTGTTGCGTCGTTGCGTGTAAACGCACAATTCAACAACGATAGTTGTTCAAGTCGGAGTTGACAGGTTTTCCTGCATGCAGGAAAACCTGTCAACTTCAAATTAAGCAACCAGCGGCAATAGCGATGTCACGGCCGACTTCACCCATTCAGAGCAGTGAGCAGGGATCTTTCGCAGTGCTTGAGAACGATCCCTGCTCACAACATCATTGCTGAGTTGTCCACGATATCTGGACGTGTGACAGCTCATCAATGATGTCAGCAACGACCGCACGCACCCGAGATCGTTGCCGACATAGTTTCAACGTTGACGCGTGTGACGGTACCTTAACACATATAGAAGGTACATCAACCTCCTGGAGACAGGAGACACAAACAAGATCTACCATTATCCCAGTGGCGGTAGGAGACACACATACAAGGTCTACATTTACCCCAGTAGAAGTAGGAGGCACACATAAAAGGTCCACCATTACCCCGGTGGAGATAGGTGACAATTACAAGGTCAATCATTACCCTGGTGGAGGTAGGAGACACACATACAAGGTCCACCATTTTCCCGGTGGAGGTAGTAGACACATACAAGGTCCACCATTACCCCAGTGGAGGTAGTAGACACATACAAGGTCCCTACCAATTAAGACCACAGTCCACTTAGCGGTAGGTAGGAACACATACAAGGTCCACCATTACCGGTCCACCATTACCCCGGTAGAGGTAGGAGACACACATACAAGGTCCACCAATACCCCAGTGAAGGTAGAAGTGTCCTTTTAACCTCTGAATGGGATGTACATCTGGGTCTACATAGTGGCTGTATGTTCTGGTTCAAGTTACAGACTGTAACAAGGGTCTCTTGACTCAAAATAACAGTCTGATTTTTCCCAATGAGGCTGTTCGTTCAGGCCAGGCAACAATAGCCCTAACATTAATCAGATAATACGGCCGCTAACTAGTGGCGTTAATAAGCCCTTAACCAAGCAGCTGCGCCTCAAACGTCAGGTTCTGCATTCACCTTGGCTGATCTATTCCCAAGGATCCTTCAAGGTGCAGGGTACACAAGTGTTTTCGTTCAGCAGCTTCAGACAACACATACATGGAAGCAGGTGTGGTCTGGGATAGATCTGGGTCGTACTCAGCATTACATTGGACCTAGTAGGATTACACAATACATTTTAGAGGGCTGGATCTCCCCAAACACAGCCATAGACCGCCATCACATCAATGATGAGGTTTAATACTGACACAGCAGGATCAGAATAAGGCCGGGTTCAGACATCAGGACATCATGGTGTGAAACATTACAACCGTTTCATAGGGATCCATACACCGTGGCGCTCGGGTCAGGAGGCCTGTGCTCAGTCCTGAGGTCACACTCACTACTCAGACCATAAAATACACATCTGTATTAGACCTTAATTTGCAATAAAAAGCCTGGTAGGAATTAAAGATGTCATACAAATGTGATATAGCAAAGCTCAAAATCCCCCCCCCCTTGCAGGAGCCGACAACAGGCTCAGCCTGACTGAAGATGGCTGACCATACGGAGGAGACAGATTGTACATGTTAGATTTCAGCTCAATGCTTTATCCCTGCAGTAGAAATATTACAGGAGGGGTCTTAGTGCCCATATTCTCAATGCACAGGTATATCACAAATGGCTAAATCACATGTAATACCAATAATTCATCAAATGAAGGCAGACAAAAGGAAAAGAAAAGAAAAAACACAATATTCACATTCTTGGGAAAAGAAAACAAACATTCTCCTAGGCGGCAAAAAAAGACCAAACGTGACTCAAGAGGATAAAAAAGTCACAGTGTTTGCTACAAACATTCACAAGGTCTATGAGAAGAACGTGTCCAAAAGTGACATCTCCATGAATAGAAAATGATACATAACCGACCAACAGAATCCAACCAAGCAGGATGAGCAGAAAACATTGTGCGAGGATTCAGTGAGCACCGAGTGGCAGAGATCTGATAGAAGCTCTGGAGATCACTGATCTTACTGGATCACCAAGAAAGCTATGACAGTGAACCACAATGTGACAGCGGAGAAAACAGCAATGTCACCATCAGAGCATCTCACCCACATTATATAGGTGGCTATATGGTAATTGGCTTTGGCTATAGCCCCCATAACCCACTGCTCGTTTATTGTGATGTCTGACATGTTCCATGGAGATCACCATAGAGTCCGAGGTCTCCAGGAACATTCAGAGCAGTCACCTCATCACTGTGATAGAACAAAGGACGAGGTGAGAAGATCACACACAAGTCATCTTCTGCAGCACAAGCCCTGAAGCCACGAATCTCACAAGTACAGAGGACAAGCGGCGAAAAGATCACTGCAAACCATCATACTCTGCAGCACAAGCCCTGAAGCCATGAATCTCACAAGTACAGAGGACAAGCAGTGAGAAGATCAGTGCAAACCATCATACTCTGCAGCACGAGTCCTGGAGCCACAAATCTCACAAGTACAGAGGACAAGAGGCGAAAAGATCACTGCAAACCATCATACTCTGCAGCACAAGCCCTGAAGCCACGAATCTCACAGTACAGAGGACAAGCGGCGAAAAGATCACTGCAAACCATCATACTCTGCAGACAACCTAAGCACGCCATCGAAGCGGCTCACAAATCTGCAACAGCCTGAGCAAAATCTCACGACGAGGACAAGCAGTGAGAAGATCAGTGCAAACCATCATACTCCGCAGCACGAGTCCTGTAGCCTTAAATCTCACAGGTACAGAGGACGAGCAGTGAGAAGATTGTGTGCACCCCATCACACACCATCATCCTCCGCAGCACGAGCCCTGGAGCCATAAATCTCACAGGTACAGAGGACAGGTAGTGAGAAGATCGTGTGCACACCATCATCCTCCGCAGCACGAGCGCTGGGGCCACGACTCTCACAAGTACAGAGGACGAGTGGTCAGAAGACCATGTGCACACCATCATCCTCCGCAGCTGGTGCCCTGGAGCCACGAATCTCACAAGTACAGAGGACGAGTGGTCAGAAAACCATGTGCACACCATCATCCTCCGCAGCACAGCCCTGGAGCCATGAATCTCACAAGTACAGAGGACGAGTGGTGAGAAAACCGTGTGCGCACCATCACACACCATCATCATCATCATCATCTGTAGCTCCTTCACTGGAGCCACGAATCTCACAGGTACAGAGGACGAGCGGTGAGAAGATTGTGTGCACACCATCATCCTCCGCAGCTCGCGCCCTGGAGCCACAAGTCTCACAAATACAGAAGAGGATCCTGTCCTCCCCTAGGGTTTTTGTTTTTTTTTAAATAAATGCATAGTGACAGCAGCAACAAATATGTTAATGAATCGCTGTGAAAAAAAGAACACAAACCCCAGCTGTGACCATAGTGTTTGCACATGCACTGACATAGCACGAGTCTTCTTCAAACTTCACCAATGCAAATGTGACAAGATGAAGGGCCACGATACACATTAGCAGTGAAGTCGGGGGCCCTTATATCCGAGCCGTGGCAGGACCTACCTGTCACTACTGGTACTACTGCTGCTGCTGAGAGAGTCACTACTAGATGATCTACTCCGGGAGCCACTGCCGCTGGGGGACCTCGCGGGCCGAGACGCCTGGCTGGCCAGCCTCTGAGGGGACTGTGTCCTGGACTGGGATGAATGAGGGGAACGGCTCCTGCTGTTCTGGAAGGTCCGTTCAGGCCGCCGGCCTCGTGCCTCCCTTGTAACGTCATTCCTGTAAATATCCCTGTGTACCACACTGGGCAATGTAAACTGCTCTCGGGTCCTAGATTCATAACGCGGATCTTGAGCATCAAAACGGCTTGGACTCCGGCGAGAATTATAGTATACTCCATGTTGTAGGGTCCGGTCACGCGGCTCTCGATAGTAATCCTGATCGTAGTGTCGTGTCCGTTCAAACCCTCCAGCAGTCCCACGTTCATGGTGTCCATAGGCACTATGATCATAAGAACGCTCCCGAGTGTCAGAAGCCCTGAGGTCAGAAAAAAATAAAAAAAGAGATAAAGAAGAGGGAGGAATGAGCGATCTCCCTTCACAAGAAGGATGTAATCAGGGAAACAAGCATTGCATGCATTCAAATGTAACATGACATCTACTACTAATAAACTAAGACATACTAATTCCACTGACTGACAAATGGGAGGAGCTCTTCCCCGGATATCATTTACCCAACTAGTCTGAGGGCATCGCTGTGTGCCAGCTAGCCACTCACATGGGTCTGTGTGACTGGGAATTATACTACAAGTGAATGGTCGTCTGTGTGAACCATTCTGAACATGATTTTTACATTAATGCCATCTGTAACGCTATGAGCCTTATTCACTGCAGCTAAGGGGGGACCATAAACAATGTCCAGACATCTACAAAAAGGCCCAGCACGTCTAAGAGTCCATGCCACCCCAAAGTCAGGACGCGGGCAGAATGCCGGGCATTACCACACATCTCTACTAGAGCCAAGCCACGGGTAGGATGCCGGTCATTAGTGCTCATCTCTACTACTAGGAGCCAGGCCGTGGGCAGGGCACCGGTCATTAGTGCTTATTTCTACTAGGAGCCAGGCCATGGGCAGGACGCCGGTCATTACCGCACATCTCTATTAGGAGCCAGGCCAAGAGTAGGACGCAGGTCATTAGTGCTCATCTCTACTAGGAGCCAGGCCACAGGCAGGACTCCGGGCATTACCACACATCTGTACTAGGAGCATGGCCGCAGGAAGGACGCCGAGCATTACCGCACATGTCTACTATGAGCTAGGCCAAGAGTAGGATGCCGGGCATTACCGCACATCTCTATTAGGAGCCAGGCCGAAACCAAGACGCCGGTCATTTCCACTCATCTCTACTAGGAGCCAGGCTGAGGGCAGGATGCCGGGCATTACTGCACATCTCTACTAGGCGCATGGCCGCGGTCAGGACGCCGGGCATTACCGCACATCTCTAGTAGGAGCCTGGCCAAAAGTAGGACACAGGTCATAAGTGCTCTTCTCTACTAGGAGCCAGGCCGAGGGAAGGAAGCCGGGCATTACCACACACCTCTACTAGGAGCCAGGCCAAGGGCAGGATGTCTGTCATTAGAGCTCATCTCTACTACTAGGAGCCAATCTGTGGACAGGGCACCAGTCATTAGCACTCATCTCTACTAGGAGCCAGGACACCGGTCATTAGTGCTCATCTCTGTTAGGAGCTAGGCTGAGGGCAGGACACTGGTCATTAGCGCACATCTCTACTAGGAGCCAGGATGCCAGGCACTACCGCACATCTCTATTAGAAGCCAAGCCGCGAGCAGGACACCGGTCATTATGGCACATCTCTATTAGGAGCCAGGCCGAGAGCAGGACGTCTGTCATTACCGTACATCTCTACTAAGAGCCAGGCTGCAGGCAGGACTACTGTCATTAGTACTCATCTCTACTAGGTGCCAAGCAGCGGGCAGGACGCCCATCATTAGTGTAGATCTCTATTAGGAGCCAGACCAAGTGCAAGACACCGGTCATTAGCGCTCATCTCTACTAGGCGCCAGGCCGAGAGCAGGACGCCGGACATTAGCACACATCTCTACTAAGAGCCAGACCGAGGGCAGGACACCGGACCTTACCACATATCTCTACTAAGAGCAAGGACACTGGTCATTACCGCAAATCTCTATGAGGAGCCAGGCCGCAGGCA
The DNA here is from genome assembly GCA_033576535.1 of Allobates femoralis. Classification (NCBI taxonomy): domain Eukaryota; kingdom Metazoa; phylum Chordata; class Amphibia; order Anura; family Aromobatidae; genus Allobates; species Allobates femoralis. The sequence goes on along the minus strand of JARQOC010000009.1, from coordinate 45,653,271 downwards.
GGATGCTGGTCATTAGTGCTCCTCTCTACTAGGAGCCAGGCTGAGGGCAGGATGCCGGTAATTAGTGCACATCTCTACTAGGAGCCAGGCCGAGGGCAGGAAGCTGGTCATTACCACACATCTCTACTAAGAGCGAGGACGCCGGTCATTACTGCACATCTCTACTAGGAGCCAGGCCGCAGGCAGGACACCCATCATTAGCGCTCATCTCTACTAGGAGCCAGGCAATGGGCAGGAATGCCGGTCATTACCACTCATCTCTACTAGGAGCCAGGCTGAGGGCAGGATGCCTGTCATTACCGCGCATCTCTACTACAGGGTGGGCCATTTATATGGATGCAACTAAACAAAATGGGAATGGTTGGTGATATCAACTTCTTGTTTGTGTCAAATTAGTATATGGCAGGGGCAAAACTTTTCCAGATGGGTGGTGACCATGGCGGCCATTTTGAAGTTGGCCATTTTGAATATAACTATTTTTTTCAATAGGAAGAGGGTCATGTGACACATCAAACTTATTGTTTTTCTTATGAAATTCTCAACGGGGTGCTTGGTTTTAACGTAACTTTATTCTTTCATGAGTTATTTATAAGTTTATGACCACTTTAAAATGTGTTCAAAGTGCTGCCCATTGTGTTGGGGATTGTCAATGCAACCCCCTTCTCCCACTCTTGACACACTGACAGTGACACCGCAGAAGAAATGCTAGCACAGGCTTCCAGTATCCGTTGTTTCAGATGCTGCACATCTCGTATCTTCACATTATAGACAATTGTCTTCAGATGACTCCAAAGATGAAAGTCTAAGGGGGTCAGATCAGGAAACCATGGTGGCCATTCAACTGGCCCACGATGACCAATTCACTCTCCAGGAAACTTAACGTAGGAATGCTCAGACCCGACACCCATAATGTGGTGGTGCACCATCTTGTTGGAAAAACTCATGGAATGTACCATCTTCAGTGCATAAAGAGGCAACACATCATCATGTAGCAATTTCAGATATCCAGCAGCATTGAGGTTTCCCTTAATGAAGTATGGCCACACTATCTTTGTTCCACATATACCACACCATACCATCAATGTTTGTGTTTCAACCGCCTTGGAGGGATCTATCCACTGTGGGTTAGTGTCAGCCCAATAGCGCTTGTTTTGTTTGTTAACATCACCATTCACAGTAAAGTTTGCCTCATCACTCGTCTGAAAGCAATTGTCTATGCTGTGAAGATACGAGATGTGCAGCATCTGAAACATGGATACTGGAAGCCTGTGCAGCATTTCTTCTGCGGTGTTGCCATCAGTGTATCAGGAGTGGGAGAAGAGGGTTGCATTGACAATCCAACACAATGGGCAGCACTTTGAGCACATTTTAAAGTGGTCATAAACTTGTAAATAACTCATTAAAGAATAAAGTTACGTTAAAACCAAGTACACCATTGTTTTTCTTATGAAATTCTCAATAAGTTTGATGTGTCACAAGACCCTCTTCCCATTGAACAAAATAATGTTGGATCCAAAATGGCCAACCTGGTCACCCCCCCATATGGAAAGTTTTCCTGCTCCCATATACTAATGTGCCACAAAGAGGAAGTTGATATCACCAACCATACCCATTTTATTTAGGTGCATCAATATAAAATTGCCCACCCTATAGAAGCCAGGCCGCCGGTCATTACAGCTCATCTCTACTAGGATCCAGGCAGAGTGCAGGACGCCAGTGATTACCACTCATCTCTACTAGAAGCCAGGCTGCAGGCAGGACGCTGGTCATTACCGCACATATCTAATAGGACCCCGGCCAAGGCAGGACGTCGGTCATTAGCACACATCTCTACCTGGAGCCAGACCGAGGGCAGGCCGCTGGTCATTAGTGCTCATCTCTACTAGAGGCAGGCCGTGAGCAGAATGATGGTCATTAGCGCTCATCTCTACAAGGAACCAGGCAGCAGGCAGGAAACTGGTCATTAGCACTCATCTCTACTACTAAGAGCCAGACCGAGGGCAGGGCACCAGTCATTAGCGCTTATCTCAACTACTGCAACCCCTGGCAAAAATTATGGAATCACCTGGCTCGGAGGATGTCCATTCAGTTGTTTAATTTTGTAGAAAAAAAGCAGATCACAGACATGGCACAAAACTAAGGTCATTTCACATGGCAACTCTCTGGCTTGAAGAAACACTAATGGTCCCTTTACACGCGACCACAGGAAGGTAGAAACCGGCAGGCATCGGACACAATTGTGCCTGTTGCCTTGAAAAGACCATGATGTGGCGGCGTGTAATTCAGGACTTTCCTTCCTGTGTTTTCCCTGAAGGAAGGAAAGTCCTGAATTACACGCCACCACATCGTGGTCTTTTCAAGGCAACAGGCACAATTGTGTCCGATGCCTGCCGGTTTCTACCTTCCTGTGGCCGCGTGTAAAGGGACCATAAAAGAAATCATGAAAAAAAAAAAATGTGGTAGCCATTGACAGTTACTTTTGTAGACCAAGCAGGTGGAAAAAAATTATGGAATCACTTTGTAAATTTTCATTCTCAAAACTAACACCTGCATCAAATAAGATTTGCTCATTAGTCTGCATCTAAAATGGAGTGATCACACCTTGGAGAGCTGTTGCACCAAGTGGACTGACATGAATCATGGCTCCAACACGAGAGATGTCAATTGAAACAAAGGAGAGGATTATCAAACTCTTAAAAGAAGGTAAATCAACATGCAATGTTGCAAAAGATGTTGGTTGTTCACAGTCAGCTGTGTCTAAAATCTGGACAAAATACAAATAACATGGGAAGGTTGTTAAAGGGAAACATACTGGTAGACCAAGGAAGACATCAAAGCATCAAGACCAGAAACTTAATGCAATATGTCTCCAAAACAGGAAATGCACAACAAAACAAATGAGGAACGAATGGGAGGAAACTGGAGTCAATGTCTGTGACCGAACCGTAAGAAACCGCCTAAAGGAAATGGGATTTACATACAGAAAAGCTAAACATAAGCCATCAACACCTCAACAGAAAAAAACAAGGTTACAATGGGCTAAGGAAAAGCAATTGTGGTCTGTGGATGACTGGATGAAAGTCATATTCAGTGATGAATCGCGAATCTCTAGTGGGGAAGGTGATGATGCTGGAACTTTTGTTTGGTGTCGTTCCAATGAGATTCATAAAGATGACTGCCTGAAGAAGACATGTAAATTTCCACAGTCATTGATGATACGGGGCTGCATGTCAGGTAAAGGCACTGGGGAGATGGCTGTCATTACACCTTCAATAAATGCCCAACTTTACATTGATATTTTGGACACTTTTATTATTCCCATCAATTGAAAGGATGTTTGGGGATGATGAAATCATTTCTCAAGATGATAATGCATCCTGTCATAGAGCAAAAACTGTGAAAACATTGCTTGAAAGACGACACATAAGGTCAATGTCATGGCCTGCAAATAGTCCGGATCTCAATCCAATTGAAAATCTTTGGTGAAAATTGAAGAAAATGGTCCATGACAAGGCTCCAACCTGCAAAGCTGATTTGGCAACAGCAGAGAAAGTTGGAGCCAGATTGATACTGTTTGTCACTCATTAAGTCCATGCCTCAGAGACTGCAAGCTCTTATAACAGCCAGAGAGAGATGGTGCCACAATATACTAGTGATGTATTGGAGGGTTGTTTTGTTTGTTTACTTATCATGATTCCATAATTTTTAACTCAGAATTGAGTGATTCCATAATTTATCCTGCTTGCTCTACAAAAGTAACCATTACTGGCTAGTACATTTTTTTTCAAGATTTCTTTTAGTGTTTCTTCAAGGCAGAGAGTTGCCATTTGAAATTACTTTAGTTTCGTGCCATGTCTGTGATCTGCTTTTGTTCTACAAAATGAAACAACTGAATGAACATCCTCCAAGCCTGGTGATTCCATATTTTTGCCATAGGCTGTAGGAGCCAGGCCGCGGCCAGGGCACTGGTCATTAGCGCTCATCTCTACTAGGAGTTAGGCCTTCCTGTTGTGTCACTAAACTGCCCACAACATGGCCTCCTATCCTGCAGCTCCTAGACATCCTCCCTGTAGTCTCTTCTGTTCACACAGCTGGGACTTCTATTTGCTGGTAGAGAAAAACAGTAAGAGAAAAGCAGAAAGATATACGGCTCTTGAATAATTATCCTGGGTTCAGCAGCTTATCTGGGATGTTCTAATCATGTCATAGGTAATATTAACAATGTAACACATCCAATCATACCATATCAGAAATAACAATTTGTATATTAAGATAGTCTTCAGCAACATGGCAAAGGTGAGAGGGCTGTGGCACAAAGGACAATAGATTTTCATTGTCAAGTATTAGGAAAGCAGAAATACAGGTAAAAGTGCCATCGCTTAGTGTTACATTATGACTGAAACATTAATACAATTGCTAAGAAAGTAACAGAGAAAGGAGGAAGAAGAGGAAGCAAAGTTATAAGGCTGAGAAGACGAGACACTAACAAGCTGGATAGGAATCTATTAGTGCTACATTCTATAGGGGTTAGTGGAAATAAAGGATGACTTTGGGTTAGGAAAGGGGCGGAATATATACAGGGCAGCACATACCAACCTTTTCTGATTGAGGAAACACGACCTACAATCCCAATTAAATCTAGGGAGTGATTTGAGAACATAACTTCCCCAATTTGGTCCCTTTTTAGGGTACATCCACCTTCGTAATGAGGCACAAGGGTAAGGGTTTCAAATGATACTTTTGATGAACCAAGAAAAGAAAAAAAAAAAAAAAAAAAACGACCAAAAACCAAAAGGTGACCAAACCAAAAAAATCAAAAAGGGAGCAATCCGCAGAGGAACGGTGTCCAATAGGGCGGGGAGGATTTACCTTTCTCCAACCCCTTGACTTGGATCAAAGTTATCCGCTGTGGGTTTAAAAAATAAAAATATGAAAAAAATATAGGTTATATAGATACAAGTATGTCCCATGGCAGCTGCTGTATTCAGGGAAGCATATCCGATAAGTCCAGGTATCACAGGGTACAGTATAGACATCCACACTCGGTATATCCGCAGGACAGAATTATTTTTCTTCTTGACTTTTTTCTTTTCATACATTATAGCAACACCATCCTCACTTCGATTATCCCTGTAAAGTCCAAGACTCATATCCCATATTACATTCCACGTAATATCGATTTATATTGCCATGTAATCGCATAATTCCCAGCCTTGTCTGTGTAAATCCCATGTGCACAGTCTTCACTCTTCTTAAACTATTCCCAAATTAATACAATCCACAGCGATCAGAAGAAACGTCCCAGCAGTTAACAATCCACATCCAAGGTCAACTCCACCAGCGGAACGATTGTACCGTCCACCACAGCCCAGCGGCCCCGAGTAGCTCCATCGATACATCCACATGGACAACAGCACTATTCCCAAGAGAGGATAATCCATGGGAATACGTCAGGTCACACATCCAGCCAGCTGCAGCAAGAAGACTCCCTTACAAATCCACACGATCCCAGCCATTAGGATAAGAATTATATATTTCCAAACCCAGATGTAGCATACAGATTTCCCAAAATTTTAAATCCATCAGGGGGAACCTAAGAGTTTTGCGTTTTTTTTTCTCACCATAATAAATACAAATTACCTGCCTAGCGAAACCTTACAACTTACCCATCAAGTCTCCGTTCATAACGTCCTTCCCGTGCATGAAGTGATTGTGGGGGTCCATAAGTGGGCCCTCCACCACCTCCTCTGAAACCAGAAACCTCTCTACTACGAGATGTTATGGAAACTGTCTCATCCAAAACGCGGGCAGCCCCCGGAATGGTGCCCGGCTCGTTGTAATCCGTCCGGAGGTCGCGGTCCCCCATTTTGTTGACAGCATTGTGCGCTTTCTGGCACTTTTAATATCCACAAAATCCACAAACGCTGCCACTCCACCATCAGATCCACGTTTAGGCAAAATTTTGACACTTTCGACGCGTCCATATCTGCAAAACAAGAAAAACAAAAAAAGGGGGAAGGTTAAGAAAACATTAGACCATGAGCAGAGAGATGTCACTTTATGGCATATACAGACTTATTACTGCACATCCGAACGAGGTTTAGGCTATTTTCACACCGGTGAACACTTTCCAATATTAACCCATCTATGACATTTCTCTCTGTGATTGTGACAAGTCCTGACCTGATAAGACAATAACATGCACAGAAATGTGAACATTTTAGCCTAAAGGTTGACTAATGGCTGAAAACTTCATGAATTCTGTCCTCACACCTGGCAGGTTAAAACACCTTGTGTAAGCAGGGTAGAAAGCAACAACCGCACCCGGGCATTTCATGCCCAAACTCGTATTCACTATTGAGAAAGTTTCAACAAATGGACATCACAGAATCCACATTACAGAAATCAGGGGCCAAGACCGGCACTTACCAGAGTCAGAGGAGTAACAGAAATCAGGGGCCGAGACCAACAATTACCAGAGTCAGAGGAGTAACAGAAATCAGAGGCCGAGAACCCGGCACTTACCAGAGTCAGAGGAGTAACAGAAATCAGGGGCCGAGACCAACAATAGGTTAAACCGAGAGATCCAGAGTAGAGGAGTAACAGAAATCAGGGCCGAGACCGGCACTTACCAGAGTCAAGGAGTACAGAATAGGGCAGACGGCATTACAGAGTCAGAGGATACAGAAATCAGGGGCCAAGACCGGCACTTACCAGAGTCAGAGGAGTAACAGAAATCAGGGGCCAAGACCAGCACTTACCAGAGTCAGAGAGTAACAGAAATCAGGGCCAGACCGGCACTTACCAGAGTCAGAGGAGTAACAGAAATCAGGGGCCAGACCGGCACTTACCAGAGTCAGAGGAGTAACAGAAATCAGGGCCGAGACCGGCACTTACCAGAGTCAGAGGAGTAACAGAAATTAGGGGCCGAGATCGGCACTTACCAGAGTCAGAGGAGTAACAGAAATTAGGGGCCGAGACCGGGCACTTACCAGAGTCAGAGGAGTAACAGAAATTAGGGGCCGAGATCGGCACTTACCAGAGTCAGAGGAGTAACAGAAATTTAGGGGCCCAAGACCAGCATTACCAGAGTCAGAGGGGTAACAGAAATCAGGGGCAGAGACCAGCACTTACCAGAGTCAGAGGAGTAGCACAACCCGTTAGACACTGAACATGAACACCAGAGTCCTTACAAACATCTACAGTGCCTTGTGAAAGTATTTGTCCCCCAATGTTTATATACAGTGCCTTGTGAAAGTATTCGTCCCCCTTGAACTTTTCAACCTTTTGCCAATTTTAGGCTTCAAACAAAGATATGAATTCTAATTATTTTATGAAGAATCAACAAGTGGGACACAATTGTGAAGTGGAGCCACGTTTATTGGATATTGTAAACCTTTTAAACAAAAAACTGAAAAGTGTGGCGTGCAATATTATTCGTCCCTCTTCAGTTAATCCTCTGTAGCGCCCCCTTGTGCTGTGATTACAGCTGCAGTCTCTTGGGCTTTGTCTCATTCTTCCTTGCAGAACAGCTGGAGCTCAGTGAGGTTGGATGGAGGCGTTTGTGATCAGCAGTTTTCAGCTCTTTCCACAGATTCTCCATTGGATTCAGGTCTGGATGTGGCTCGGCCATTCTAACACATGGAGACGGTGATTTTTGAACTATTCCATTGTAGATTTTGCTTTATGTTTGGGATCATTGTCTTGTTGGAAGATAAATCTCCGTCCCAGTCTCAGGTCTTTTGCAGACTCTAGCAGGTTTTCTTCCAGAATGGTCCTGTATTTGGCTATGTCCCTCTTCCCATCAATATTAACCATCTTCTCTGTCCCTGCTGAAGAAAAGCCCAAACCATGATGCTGCCACCACCATGTTCGACAGTGGGATGGTGTTTTGAGGGTGATGAGCTGTGTTGCTTTTATGTCAAACATATCATTTTGCATTGTGCCCAAAAAGTTTGATTTTGGTTTCCTCTGAGCAGAGCCCCTTATTCCACATGTTTGGGGTCTCCCTTATTCCACATGTTTGGGGTCTCCAGGTGGCTTGTGGCAAACTTCACACCAGACTTTTTATGGATATCTTTGAGAAATGGCTTCTTCTTAACACTCTTCCATAAAAGGACAGATTTGTGCAGTGTACGACTGATTGTTGTCCTATGGACAGACTCTCCCACCTCAGCTGAAGATCTCTGCAGTTCATCCAGAGGGATCATGGGCCTTTTGGCTTCATCTCTGATCAGTCTTCTTCTTGTTTAAGAAGAAAGTTTAGAGGGACGGCCAAGTCTTGGTAGATTTGCAGTGGTCTGATCCTCCTTCCATTTCAATATGATCGCTTGCACAGCACTCCTTGAGATGTTTAATGCTTGGGAAATATTTTTGTATCCAAATCCGGCTTTAAACTTCGCCACAACAGTATCCCGGACCTGCCTGATGTGTTCCTTGGTCTTCATGATGCTCTTTGCACTTGAAACAGAACCCTGAGCCTATCACAGAGCAGGTGCATTTATACGGAGACTTGATTACACACAGGTGGATCCTACTTATCATTACCAGTCATTTAGGACAACATTGCATCATTCTGAGATGCTCACTTAACTTCTGGAGTGAGTTTGCTGCACTGAAATGAAAGGGGACGAATAATATTGCACGCCCCATTTTTCAATTTTTTTATTTGTTAAAAAAAATGTTAAAATATGCAATAAATTTCATTACACTTCACAATTGTGTCCCACTTGTTGTTGATTATTCACAAAAAATTTTTTTGAATTTATATCTTTATGTTTGAAGCCTGAAATGTGGCAAAAGGTTGAAAAGTTCAAGGGGGCCAAATACTTTCACAAGGCACTGTATATTCATAGGGGGCTGAATACTTTCACAAGGCACTGTATTGTTAAACACCAAACACTATTCAGTTGTTGTGAGAAAAAGCACCAACAATTGTGTTTTTTTTATAGGTAAAATAGAGGTTGTAATTCACCACAAAATACATAAAATGTAACTGCACCCGACATGAGCTGAGGAATGGACGCCCTCAATCAGGATCAGTGTTCTTCGCTTTGTGGTCGCCCTGAATGAAGTCGGCCGTGTTTAAGTTTTCCAGACGATAAATGCTGGAAAGATCCAGCTGAAAAAGAGCGTTCCCAGAAAATCTGGCGTCAATGAATATGGAGTGTGGACGGCTGCGTCAGCGAGGCGATTGTTCACTAGACGACAGCTTGGTTAACTGTTGCTCAACCATTAACCTGCGCTCAGATGTATTCGGCCATTTTTAGACCTCTATAGATTCCCTTTACTTTTGTGTTTGGAAGAAGGTGAAGATTTGCTGATTCAGGTCATCACAGAAGAACAAACAATCACATGGGAATGAGGACACGGCCCTAACTACAGCTCTGAAATGAAGCCGTTATGCAACAGGATAAGATGCAACTGCAGCTGAATTGTGTCCGGGCTCTCATGGTGGGTTTACACACACCAATCATTGTATCCAATCTCTGAACCAATCTCTGGTTGCAGTGAAATCATGGACAGATTGCTCCATGTTGTACACAGCCAGAAAATGGAACTATGTGTCCATGATTTCACTGCAACCAGAGATTGGTTCAGAGATTGGATACAATGATTGGTGTGTGTAAACCCACCATTAGGTCTTCTCAAAGAAACCATGGAGAAGTTACGGTTGAAAAGTCACGGCCGATATCAGGGGCTGCAGCATTATGATCATTACACCTAGAGGAGGGAATTCCTATGGAGCCCCTGTCTTCTTTGCCATACAGCTACGGATTGTTTAGATCACATTACCAGCCATGGGTGGGCAGATACCTACAAACACAAGGGGCCGAATATTCCAAACATTCTCCTGCCAATGCCGAGAATCCACACAAAAGTCCATCCACAAGCCTAGGGGCTCGCTCCAGCCACAAGCCTAAGGGCTCGCTCAGACATCAGTTCTCGCGTACAAGAGCTTTTCCAGTCGCACCTATAATAGTCTATTTTTCTGCACTGAGGTACAGAGATGTGTCCTATATTGATCAGTGTCTCATATTGTCGGTATATGCCCCCTCTGAATTGTAAAGTGCTGCGGAATATGTTGCTACTATGTAAATAAAAATTAGTATTATAATTATGTGTCGGATCAAACTCACCACAGCAGTTCATGGAGAAAAAAAAAACCCTGACAGTGCTCAGAGGCCACGGGGTCCTGTCCCCTTTTTACAGACCACATGATCGGAGAAGATTGAGAAACCTCCATCTGTTTGGGGTTTTTCAGCAGAGAAAAATTTATGAAACTCTGGTGGGAAAAACTGAAACTAACTCTGATCAAACATTAATTAAACTCAGACTGTGAGAAAAATCCCTAAGGTCTGACTGAGCCCTCAGGGTATGTTCACATCGGGCAGATTTGCAGCAGATTCACCTGTTTATACACCACATAACAGGAGATGGATGTGTGCCCCAGAGCTTTGTTCACACATTGCGTTTTCGCATGGTATTTTAATGAGTTTTATGCAAATTAAATGCTGTTTTTTACAGCACCAGGAAAAGCTCTGAGATGTCAGAAATCTCCTGCATATGACAAACGGAAAACTGGTGCGTTTTTTTAAAGCCACCGCATGTCAAGTCTCATAGCATTTTGTCACCATTTAAAGCGTAAAAAGCCAACTGCTGCTTTTGAAGGGAGTGAAACAAACTTTAAACCTGTACTGTAGACGAAAGGACACCAAAAACACAGCTAAAAAACAAGAAATATGTAACAAAACCAGCTTTTTAGAAGCAGCTCTTTTACTGCAGCAAATGTCATGTGTGAACAAGCCCCAGGGATCGACCTGTTTCACAGGCAGATTTTGGTGTTGATTTGTAACATCAATTGTAAAAGGGAGAAATTGGTAATGAATACAGAAAATGATACATGAAAGTCTACGATCCACGCTGCAGGGCCATTCGCCATTGTAATTTGCCACAGATTTTCCACACAGTGGATCTGCCCCGTGTGAACACTGAGCAGAGAATCGAACATTAAACCTTTGCAACAAGTCTCCGTGTCGGAAGTAATAAGACTCGTTCACATGTTTTTCTTGGTCATTGCTTCGTCAAAAGCAATAAATCATCCCCATTGTACAATGCAAAAATAATCAAACTATGCATAAAACCCGCAAGTAATCACCTGAGCGTCTCCACAAGTCGATGCAACAAACATGGACGGGAATAAAAGCCATGAGATCATTCAGTCAATACACAATGTTATAAAGGAGTTGGACACCACAACAAAGTTGCCAAATACAAGTTCTTTATGAGGATAGAAATTAGCTAAAGACGATTCCACTTTTCACATTGAGGATTTATATCCAGATGATGTGACATAACAAGCGGCCGCTGAATCTAAAAAAAAAAACCCAACATGTTTCAGAATGTGTCCTTGAGTGACAAGAAGCAATAAAGCAGTGAGTCACTTAACAGACGTGTGCACTTACAACACGCAATCATTAACCACAAGAGCTGATAACACAACCAGAGAAGTATCCAAGGCCTGAAAAACTAAAGAACTTCACCCCCAAGAACGTGCCCCGTGCACTCCCAGACCGTGCCCCAAGACTGCATCCTAAACCATGCCCCATGCACCCAGACTACATTCCTAAACTGTGCCCCTGTACTCCCAGCCCGTGCCCACAGACTGTGCCCCAAGTGCACCCTAGACCATGTCCCCAGACAACATCCCTAGACTGTTCCCCCTGCACCCCAGACTGTGCCCAGAGACACAGACTGCACCTGTAGACTGCATTCCCAGAACGAGCCCCCTGCTGCCCACAAAATGTGCCCCCTACAGCAGACAACCCCCGTAGTGCATTATACACCAGCCACCATCAAATCAGCAAGTGAAAAAGATGGCGACAAGGCGTGACAGCGGCTGCAGTGTGAGGGCACATCCTTCCACCACTGTGGGCATTACGTTAGACAATGGCCAGGAATCGCTCTTGGGCACCAATTTCCAGCAGAGAATTTTAATATATATGAACAGAATAAAAATATAAAACAAAACTGAGTATCCCACACACAATATCTAGGAGGAGATCGGATGGAGCTCATAGACTGTCACCGGCATTTCTCATTGGTTACTGCACAGAATATTTCAGATCTCAGTGTTTTTTTTTACTCATTTATATTAGTGATAGACCAAGAGCCACCTGATCCAATATTTGAGGGCCCCCCTAATCCCCCCCAAAAAAACAGTATTTAGTGTGGTGGAAATGACAGTAAACATAGAACTGGAGCAATCAGCGAGCATTTCACATGTAAAATATACTAAGAGAACGGCATTTATCCAACAAAAGGGCCGAGTAACTGCAGATATTGGACAATAAAAGCCGTCTCCACCCTGCACAATAGCAAAGTGCTATTTACACATTCACAAGGACAATGCGAGAGAAATACCCAACAATTTCTACATAAGAGAAATGGCTGCACCCCCTCCCCCCCCCAGCAGCACAAGCGAGCACATGTTCTGTGGTTCTCTCTTCAGGGTTGGGGGATGGGTGGGAACAAGGAGCCAATATAACAAAAACAAGCTGCAGAGGGGTCTGGAGCCCGGTCTGCTCCGGTCATCGGTGTGATTTTAGGATCCAGCACACGATTATTATTATATCTATTATAATGATCCCGGCGGCTCCGCAGCAAACACTCGGCTTTATACAAGAGACGCTTATTGTGAATACGCCACCAAATCCCTCCCTCGCTGCATCTCTTAGCAACATCTCCATGGTAACGCTGGGCACAATATTTAAAGCCCTATTCAGTGGCTGTGAAAATCCTAGCAACACAAGAGGCTTTATTTGCTCAATCCTGCAGAGTACAAAATGTCAGATTAATCTGGGGCTCCAAAAATAACCCGCGCTGAAGGCGAGAGGAGCCCTCCTGGCATATAAACCCGCGTCACTGCAGAGGGAGAGGCACAATATGGCGGAGCCGTGTACACAGGAGGAATATGGCGGAGCCGTGTACACAGGAGGAATATGGCGGAGCCGTGTACACAGGAGGAATATGGCGGAGCCGTGTACACAGGAGGAATATGGCGGAGCCGCGTACACAGGAGGAATATGGCGGAGCCGTGTACACAGGAGGAATATGGCGGAGCCGTGTACACAGGAGGAATATGGCGGAGCCGCGTACACAGGAGGAATATGGCGGAGCCGCGTACACAGGAGGAATATGGCGGAGCCGCGTACACAGGAGGAATATGGCGGAGCCGTCGTACACAGGAGGAATATGGCGGAGCCGCGTACCCAGGAGGAATATGGCGGAGCCGCGTACCCAGGAGGAATATGGCGGAGCCGCGTACACAGGAGGATTTTGGCGGAGCCGCGTACACAGGAGGAATATGGCGGAGCCGTCGTACACAGGAGGAATATGGCGGAGCCGCGTACACAGGAGGAATATGGCGGAGCCGCGTACACAGGAGGAATATGTGAGCGGAGTCGCGTACACAGGAGGAATATGGCGGAGCCGCGTACCCAGGAGGAATATGGCGGAGCCGCGTACACAGGAGGAATATGGCGGAGCCGCGTACACAGGAGGAATATGGCGGAGCCGCGTACACAGGAGGAATATGGCGGAGCCGCGTACACAGGAGGAATATGGCGGAGCCGCGTACACAGGAGGAATATGGCGGAGCCGGTACACAGGAGGAATATGGCGGAGCCGCGTACACAGGAGGAATATGGCGGAGCCGTGTACACAGGAGGAATAGGTGGCGGAGTCGCGTACACAGGAGGAATATGGCGGAGCTCGCGTACACAGGAGGAATATGGCGAGCCGCGTACACAGGAGGAATATGGCGGAGCCGCGTACACAGGAGGAATATGGCGGAGCCGCGTACCAGGAGGAATATGGCGGAGCCGCGTACCCAGGAGGAATATGGCGGAGCCTCGTACCCAGGAAGCATATGGCGGAGCCGCGTACACAGGAGGAAATATGGCGAGCCGCGTACACAGGAGGAATATGGCGGAGCCGCGTACACAGGAGGAATATGGCCGAGCCGCGTACACAGGAGGAATATGGCCGAGCCGCGTACACAGGAGGAATATGGCGGAGCCGCGTACACAGGAGGAATATGGCCCGAGCCGGTACACAGGAGGATATGGCGGAGCCGCGTACACAGGAGGAATATGGCGGAGCCGTGTACACAGGAGGATATGGCGGAGCCGCGTACACAGGAAGAATATGGCGGAGCCGGTACCCAGGAGGAATATGGCGGAGCCGCGTACACAGGAGGAATATGGCGGAGCCGCGTACCCAGGAGGAATATGGCGGAGCCGCGTACACAGGAGGAATATGGTGGAGCGGAGTCGCGTACACAGGAGGAATATGGCCGAGCCGCGTACACAGGAGGAATATGGCGGAGCCGCGTACACAGGAGGAATATGGCGGAGCCGCGTACACAGGAGGAATATGGCGGAGCCGCGTACACAGGAGGAATATGGCGGAGCCGCGTACACAGGAGGAATATGGCGGAGCCGCGTACACAGGAGGAATATGGCGGAGCCGCGTACACAGGAGGAATATGGCGGAGCCGCGTACACAGGAGGAATATGGCGGAGCCGTCACGGTACGACCGGACCAGGAGAATATGGCGGAGCCGCGTACACAGGAGGAATATGGCGGAGCCGCGTACCAGGAGGAATATGGCGGAGCCGCGTACACAGGAGGAATATGGCGGAGCCGCGTACACAGGAGGATATGGCGGAGCCGCGTACACAGGAGGAATATGGCGGAGCCGCGTACACAGGAGGAATATGGCGGAGTCGCGTACCCAGGAGGAATATGGCGGAGCCGCGTACCCAGAGGAATATGGCGGAGCCGCGTACCCAGGAGGAATATGGCGGAGCCGCGTACACAGGAGGAATATGGCGGAGCCGCGTACACAGGAGGAATATGGCGGAGCCGCGTACACAGGAGAATATGGCGGAGCCGCGTACACAGGAGGAATATGGCCGAGCCGCGTACACAGGAGGAATATGGCCGAGCCGCGTACACAGGAGGAATATGGCCGAGCCGCGTACACAGAGGAATATGGCCGAGCCGCGTACACAGGAGGAATATGGCCGTCGTACACAGGAGGATTATGTCGGAGCCGCGTACACAGGAGGATTATGGCGGAGCCGCGTACACAGGAGGAATATGGCGGAGCCGCGTACACAGGAGGAATATGGCGGAGCCGCGTACACAGGAGGAATATGGCGGAGCCGTGTACACAGGAGGAATATGGCGGAGCCGTGTACACAGGAGGAATATGGCGGAGCCGTGTACACAGGAGGAATATGGCAGAGCCGTGTACACAGGAGGAATATGGAGGAGCAGTGTACACAGGAGGAATATGGCGGAGCTGTTGTACACAGGAGGAATATGGCAGAGCTCTGTGTACACAGGAGGAATATGGCAGAGCTCTGTGTACACAGGAGGAATATGGCAGAGCTCTGTGTACACAGGAGAATATGGCAGAGCCCTGTGTACACAGGAGGAATATGGCGGAGCCCTGTGTACACAGGAGGAATATGGCGGAGCCGTGTACACAGGAGGAATATGGCGGAGCCGTGTATACAGGAAGAATATACTGGAGCAGAGCCGTGTACACAGGAAGAATATGGCGGAGCAGAGCCCCGTGTACACAGGAGGAATATGGCGGAGCGGAGCTGTGTGTACACAGGAGGAATATAGCAGAGCCGTGTACACAGGAGGAATATAGCAGAGCCGTGTACACAGGAGGAATATAGCAGAGCCGTGTACACAGGAGGAATATAGCAGAGCCGTGTACACAGGAGGAATATAGCAGAGCCGTGTACACAGGAGGAATATAGCAGAGCCGTGTACACAGGAGGAATATAGCAGAGCCGTGTACACAGGAGGAATATAGCAGAGCCGTGTACACAGGAGGAATATAGCAGAGCCGTGTACACAGGAGGAATATAGCAGAGCCGTGTACACAGGAGGAATATAGCAGAGCCGTGTACACAGGAGGAATATAGCAGAGCCGTGTACACAGGAGGAATATAGCAGAGCCGTGTACACAGGAGGAATATAGCAGAGCCGTGTACACAGGAGGAATATAGCAGAGCCGTGTACACAGGAGGAATATAGCAGAGCCGTGTACACAGGAGGAATATAGCAGAGCCGTGTACACAGGAGGAATATAGCAGAGCCGTGTACACAGGAGGAATATAGCAGAGCCGTGTACACAGGAGGAATATAGCAGAGCCGTGTACACAGGAGGAATATAGCAGAGCCGTGTACACAGGAGGAATATAGCAGAGCCGTGTACACAGGAGGAATATAGCAGAGCCGTGTACACAGGAGGAATATAGCAGAGCCGTGTACACAGGAGGAATATAGCAGAGCCGTGTACACAGGAGGAATATGGCGCAGTATAGCTGTGTACACAGGAGGAATGTGGTGCATCAGAGCTGTGTGTACACAGGAGGAATGTGGCACAGCAGAGCTGTGTGTACACAGGAGGAATATAGTGGAGCTGTGTGTACACAGCCTGCGCCCTGATTGTAGGCACTGGGGGCTTAAGCCGGGCTGTCATTTTATGGAGATCATCCACTCAAGAGTCTGGATATTATGGATGGGAATTATCCATACAAGGATGAAGAGGTGCAGAGAGCACAGCTCCCTCCCCAACTCCACAATATACTAAACACATTCTGTTTATAGCCATAGAAATGACAAGAGCATTGCCCCTCGATGGGTATGGTGCCTGTGAGGGTATCTGGGTCTATTCCCAGCCCAGAAATCATGGACAGAACTGCGTCCAGGGCTCAGATTCCCACGAAATCTGGGACTATTAACCATTGTGAATGGAGAGCAATGACATCCCGCAGCTCCCCTCCCCCACTCGCAGAAAGCAGAGGGGAGGAAGGGTAAAATGTTTAATAATTCACCAGCCCAGGAGCAAAATCACAAACAATACGAGCCGCCTGCTCCTCCAGGCAGCACAGGACGGTGCACAGTACCCTGCCCTGAACATACAGAGGCGGCCATTAGTACAGACACACAGAAAGGCTGACGGCAGCCACAAACACAGCGTGTATCCAGCACCCACATACCTGTGTGCACCCCTATAACTGTCTCCACTATAACCGTGCTCACTCCCCATTACAGTGTGCACCACTCCTAACCGTGCACAAACCCCAAGTAAGTGTGCATCCTCCCAACCGTGCGCACCCCCCCATGTGACCGTGCACATTCCCTAAAGCCATGCGCACCCCCCAGTGTTCACATACACAGAGACCTAGAGAATGCCGATAGCAGCACAGAATTAGCAAAAAGGTGCGAAATATGGGTGATGGGGCCCGGTGATTGGCATCACCACCCCGAGCAACTGGAGACCCAGCAAGAGAAATAATGGACCCTGGACAGTCGGGCAGGAAGAGTCAGAAGAGCAGGTCACCATGGAGCCAGCAGCAACTTGTGGAAGACTGAGTCGTCTCCCCAAGGAACTGCCGGAGTGGCCCCTGACAGAGCAGCACAGCCAGGAGGAGCTGAGGGCCGCATACCTGACCCAGGGGACATCACCAGGGCCCCCAGTCATCACTGCTGCCCCCCCACTTCTCTGGACCCATTCACTTCCATCGGCCTGTAGTTTCCGCACATTATACAACTTTGAGTCTATTTTCATTAGTGAAATGAGTTTACACGTCGCAGCTTTATCGGCTCCTCACTCCGGTCCGCACCAGCGATAAACGGAGCCACAGAATATTAGTCTGCCGCAGGTGAAGACACACGTGTAACATATTAACAGATTGTGACGGAGCTAAAAAGTCACAGAAACAGTAAAATATACAAGATGCTCATTTGTTTGTTTTGATCATGAACCACCTACTCCATCCAAACACATTTAGCATAAACAATGACAACAAACATCCACACAAAAATAAATAAAATAAGGAATCCAGACCACAAAATCCCCCAAAATGTGTGTGGGGGAGGCGGAAACATCGGGATAAGCCACAGTGCAATCAGAGAGGGGGAGCTGGTCAAATGACAGAGCCGAATGAGAGGAGGTACTGGAAATCAGATCCAACCACGGAGCCACCGGAGGGGGAACATCAGGTCCAACCACGGAGCCACCAGACGGGAGGTGGGGGGGCGCCATCAGGTCCAACCACAGAGCCACCAGAGGGGAGGGGGGAATCAGGTTCAACCACAGAGCCACCAGAGGGGGGGGGGGGGCATCAGGTCCAACCACCAGAGGGGGGCATTAGGTCCAACCACGGAGACACCAGAGGGGAGGGGGGGGGGGGGGGCATCAGGTCCAACCACCAGAGGGGGGCATTAGGTCCAACCACGGAGCCACCAGACGGGAGGTGGGGGGGCGCCATCAGGTCCAACCACAGAGCCACCAGAGGGGAGGGGGGAATCAGGTTCAACCACAGAGCCACCAGAGGGGGGGGGGGGGCATCAGGTCCAACCACCAGAGGGGGGCATTAGGTCCAACCACGGAGACACCAGAGGGAGGGGGGGGGGGGGGGGCATCAGGTCCAACCACCAGAGGGGGGCATTAGGTCCAACCACGGAGCCACCAGACGGGAGGTGGGGGGGGCGCCATCAGGTCCAACCACAGAGCCACCAGAGGGGAGGGGGGAATCAGGTTCAACCACAGAGCCACCAGAGGGGGGGGGGGGGCATCAGGTCCAACCACCAGAGGGGGCATTAGGTCCAACCACGGAGCCACCAGACGGGAGGTGGGGGGGCGCCATCAGGTCCAACCACAGAGCCACCAGAGGGGAGGGGGAATCAGGTTCAACCACAGAGCCACCAGAGGGGGGGGGGGGGCATCAGGTCCAACCACCAGAGTGGGGCATTAGGTCCAACCACGGAGACACCAGAGGGGGGGGTATCAGGTCCAACCACAGAGCCACCAGAGGGGAATCAGGTTCAACCACAGAGCCACCAGAGGGGAGGGGGGGGGGGGGGCATCAGGTCCAACCACCAGAGGGGGGCATTAGGTGCAACCACGGAGACACCAGAGGGGGGGGGGGGTATCAGGTCCAACCACTAAGCCACCAGAGGGAGGGGGCATCAGGTCCAACCACGAAGCCACCAGATAGGGGGGACGTCAGGTCCAACCACGGAGCCACCGGAGGGGGGGCATTAGGTCCAACCACGGAGCCACCTGGGGAGAGGGGATGGGGAGCATCAGGTCCAACCACAGAGCCACCAGACGGGAGGTGGGGGGGGGGGGCGCGCGCCATCAGGTCCAACCACAGAGCCACCAGAGGGGAGGGGGGCATCAGGTTCAACCACAGAGCCACCAGAGGGGGGGGCATCAGGTCCAACCACGGAGCCACCAGAGGGGGGGTATCAGGTCCAACCACTAAGCCACCAGAGGGAGGGGGCATCAGGTCCAACCACGAAGCCACCAGATAGGGGGGACGTCAGGTCCAACCACGGAGCCACCGGAGGGGGGGCATTAGGTCCAACCACGGAGCCACCTGGGGAGAGGGGATGGGGAGCATCAGGTCCAACCACAGAGCCACCAGACGGGAGGTGGGGGGGGGGGGGCGCGCCATCAGGTCCAACCACAGAGCCACCAGAGGGGGGGGGCATCAGGTTCAACCACAGAGCCACCAGAGGGGGGGGCATCAGGTCCAACCACGGAGCCACCAGAGGGGGGGTATCAGGTCCAACCACGAAGCCACCAGAGGGAGGGGGCATCAGGTCCAACCACAAAGCCACCAGATAGGGGGGACGTCAGGTCCAACCACGGAGCCACCGGAGGGGGGGCATCAGGTCCAACCACGGAGCCACCTGGGGAGAGGGGATGGGGAGCATCAGGTCCAACCACGGAGCCACCTGGGGAGAGGGGATGGGGAGCATCAGGTCCAACCACGGAGCCACCTGGGGAGAGGGATGGGGAGCATCAGGTCCAACCACGGAGCCACCAGACGGGAGGTGGGGGGAGTCGCGCCATCAGGTCCAACCACAGAGCCACCAGAGGGGAGGGGGGCATCAGGTCCAACCACCAGAGGTGGGCATTAGGTCTAACCTCAGAGCCACCGGGGGGGGGGGGATTAGGTTCAGCCATGCAGCCACCGGAGGGGGGGGGGGGGCGTAAGGTCCAAACACGGAGCCTCGAGAAGGGGGAAATCAGGTCCAACCACTGAGCCACCGGGGGGAGGGGGGGAGACATCAGGTCCAACCATGGAGCCAATGGAGTGGTAAATCCTGTCAGGAATATTCGGGTACACACAGATCTGAGGTAAATCCTGTCAGGAATATTCGGGTACACGTGGATCTGAGGTAAATCCTGTCAGGAATATCCGGGTACATGTGGATATATTCAGGTACACGGAGATCTGAGGTAAATCCTGTCAGGGATATTGGGTACACACACATATTGGGGTACAGGAGGTAAATCCTGTCAGATACTCGGGGTATTCGGGTACAGCCGGGTAATCCTGTCAGGGGAGGCCGGTATAATCGGTGTCCGGTACGGTCGGTGTCTCCGGTATTTCCGGTGTCCGGTTCGGTCGCTCCCGGTAGTTCGGCACTCACCGTTTGAAATGCTCGATGATCTTGTCATCCCGCACGTTCTCGGGTAAGTTCCCCACCCACAGGTGCCTGGTTTCCCGGACCATGCTGGCTCGGTGTCCCGGCTCATGCAGACGGAGGCGGGGCGGTGGAGCGCCACATTGGCGGGCCGGGATCTCTCCGGATTTCCTCGCTTCTCTCCGCCGTGTCCCGGTCACACACGCACCTCCAGCCCTTCGGCGCCGACACTGCTCCTGCGCATGCGCGGCGGCCGCTGAGGCGAATGGGGAGCTGAGGGGGCGGTGGAGGGCGGGGACGTTCTGCGCATGCGCGGACACTTACCTTCGCCATCTGCGCAGACGCCAGCAGCGGGTCTCAGCACTACGCATGCGCAGTGACATTTGGCTGTGAAATCCTAAAGAGGGAGCGCTGGGAAAATACAGAGTGGGGGGGAGGGGTGAGAAAGAAAAAGGGGAGGGGCGAGAGGGAGGAGCAAGAGAAAAGGAGGAGCGGAATGCAGGAGGGGCGGGGTGAGAATGAGGGAGGAGCCTGGAGGGGACACAGAGCTCAGTGCAGCACAGGAAGCCCCTGATCACGTGACCCCCCTACACAGTATACACAGCAAGGAGCGTCTGATCATGTGACCCCGCTGTATACAGTATATATACGAGTGTATACAGCGCATGCAGATGTCAGTCAGTATATCTGAGGTAAATCCTGTCAGGAATAGTCAGTACACGATGATATCGGTGAGATCTGTGGTAAATCCTCTCAGGAATAGTCAGTACACGATGATATCGGTGGGATCTGAGGTAAATCCTCTCAGGAATAGTCAGTACATGATGATATCGGTGGGATCTGAGGTAAATCCTGTCAGGAATAGTCAGTACATGATGATATCGGTGGGATCTGTGGTAAATCCTGTCAGGAATAGTCAGCACACGATGATATCGGTGGGATCTGAGGTAAATCCTCTCAGGAATAGTCAGTACACGATGATATCGGTGGGATCTGAGGTAAATCCTGTCAGGAATAGTCAGTACACGATGATATCGGTGAGATCTGTGGTAAATCCTGTCAGGAATAGTCAGTACACGATGATATTGGGGAGATCTGTGGTAAATCCTCTCAGGAATAGTCAGCACACGATGATATCGGTGGGATCTGAGGTAAATCCTCTCAGGAATAGTCAGTACACGATGATATCGGTGGGATCTGAGGTAAATCCTGTCAGGAATAGTCAGTACATGATGATATCGGTGGGATCTGTGGTAAATCCTCTCAGGAATAGTCAGTACATGATGATATCGGTGGGATCTGAGGTAAATCCTGTCAGGAATAGTCAGTACACGGCTCCATCCTGCCCACCCCCCACACTTTCCCCCGGCTCCATCCTGCACCCCAGTCGACTCCTTCCTGTCCCCCGCCGACTCTATCCTCCCCTCCCCCAACTCCATCCTGCCCCCCCGCCTCCATTCTGCCCCCCCAGCTCCATCCTGCCCTGATCACTCCAACCTTCCCCCCCCACCCCGGCTCCATCCTCCCCCCCCCCCCCGGTGGATCCTTCCTGCCCCCCCCCCCATCAGCTCCATCCTGCCCCCCCCCCCCCCCCCCCGCTCCATTCTGCCCCGCTGGCTCCATCACGCCCCCCCTCCCCCGGCTCCATCCTGCCCCGCTTGCTCCTTGCTGCCCCCCCCCGTCACCATCCTGCCCCATCTTCACCATCCTGTCCCCCCTGTCACCATCCTGCCCCCCCCTGCTCAATCCTGCCCCCCTGCTCCATCCTGCCGCCCCGGCAGTTAGCGGTCACGTGACCGATCAGCTGATCGGTTTCCCAGGTAACGACAGGTCCTAAAGGCCTGTATGACCTAGAAGACAGAGGTGTAGCGAGCCAGCGGACAGGTGAGTATCCTCACTGAGGATTTTTTTTACTTTTACTGTGGAGGAGCGGGGGGCCGCTTGGAGCGGAGTATCGCCATATACCATAGTGCTGCTATACATGTACTGTAATGTACCACCATATACCATAGCGCTGCTATGCATGTATTGTAATGTACCGCCATATACCATAGCGCTGCTATACATGTGCTGTAATGTACCGCCATATACTATAGCACTGCAATACATGTACTGTAATGTACTGCCATATACTATAGTGCTGCTATACATGTGCTGTAATGTACCGCCATATACCATAGCTTTGCTATACATGTACTGTAATGTACCGCCATATACTATAGTGCTGCTATACATGTGCTGTAATGTACCGACATATACTATAGTGCTGCTATACATGTGCTGTAATGTACCGCCATATACTATAGTGCTGCTATACATGTACTGTAATGTACCGCTATATACTATAGTGCTGCTATACATGTGCTGTAATGTACCGACATATACTATAGTGTTGCTATACATGTACTGTAATGTACCGCTATTTTATTATTATTATTATTATTAATTTATATAGCGCCATTATATTCCATGGCGCTTTACATGTTAAAAAGGGCAGACTAGGACAAGTAACAATACAAGTAACAATAAATGTTGACAATTCAGTTGTACAGAAACAAGAGAGTAGAAATCCTGTCCACAAAGGCTCACAGTCTACGAGGGGCGGGTGCGGATACAGTGGGAGGGGGAAATTCCAGTCATGAGGCGGTGTGGTGGACTGGGTCTTATTGCAGGCGGTAGGCTTGGCGGAACAGGTGGGTCTTCAGGCTTCTTTTGAAGGTTCCCAGGGTAGGAGAATGTCTGATGTGTTGGGGCAGTGAGTTCCAGAGTCTGGGTGAAGCACGGAGAAATCCTGTATGCGGTTGTGCGAAGAGGAGATGAGGGGGGAGTAGAGGAGAAGCTCTTGGGAGGATCACAGGTTGCGTGAGGGTAGGTAACGGGAGACCATGTCAGAGATGTATGGAGGGGACTGGTTGTGAATGGCTTTGTATGTCATGGTTAATGTTTTAAACCGGGATCTCTGGGAAGCAGGGAGCCAATGAAGGGCTTGGCAGAGGGGGGAGACAGGGGAGTAGCGGGGAGACAGATGGATTAGGCGGGCAGCGGAGTTCAAGATAGATTGGAGGGTGCAAGGGAGGTATTAGGGAGGCCGGTGAGTAGGAGGTTGCAGTAATCGAGGCGGGAGATGATGAGAGCGTGAATAAGGGTTTTTGCAGTGTCGTGGTCAAGGAAAGTGCGGCTCCTATAGATGTTTTTGAGCTGGAGTCGGCAGGAGGTGGCGAGGGCCTGGATGTGGGGCTTGAAGGAGAGGGAAGACTCAAGGATAACCCCGAGGCACTTGGCTTAGGGGACTGGAGAGAGAGAGCAGTCGTTGACGACGATGGATAGGTCGGGTAGTGAGGGGGAGCGTCTTGGGGGGAAGACTATGAACTCGGTTTTGTCCATGTTCAGCTTAAGGAAGCGAGCAGAGAAGAAGGATGAGATGGCGGACAGGCAGTGTGGGATTTTGGATAGAAGGGAGGTGATGTCAGGACCAGACAGGTAGATTTGGGTGTCGTCGGCGTAGAGGTGATATTGGAGGCCATGGGACTCAATGAGTTGCCCTAGACCGAGAGTGTAGATTGAGAACAGTAATGGTCCAAGAACCGAGCCCTGGGGGACCCCGACAGATAGGGGGTAGGGCGAGGAGGAGGTGTGGGAGTGGGTGACACTGAAGGTGCGGTCTGTTAGGTATGAGGAGATCCAGGAGAGGGCGAGGTCCGTGATGCCAAGAGATTCCAGGATCTGTAGTAGAAGGGAGTGGTCAACAGTGTCAAAGGCGGCTGACAGGTCGAGGAGGAGGAGAACAGAGTAGTGACGCTTGCTTTTGGCAGTCAGTAGGTCATTTGTGACTTTGGTCAGGGCTGTTTCAGTGGAGTGGAGGGGTCGGAAGCCAGATTGCAGGCGGTCAAAGAGGGAGCAGGAGGAGAGGTGAGAGGACAGCTCAGAGTGGACATGCTGTTCAAGTAGTTTAGAGGCGAAAGGGAGGAGAGATATAGGGCGGTAGTTGGAGACAGTTGTGGGATCGAGGGAGGGTTTTTTGAGGATGGGTGTGATCAAGGCGTGTTTGAAGGCTGAGGGGAAGGTGCCAGTGGTAAGTGATAGGTTGAAAAGATGAGTTAGGGCTGGGATGATAACTATATACTATAGTGCTGCTATACATGTGCTGTAATGTACCGACATATACTATAGTGTTGCTATACATGTACTGTAATGTACCGCTATATACTATAGTGCTGCTATACATGTGCTGTAATGTACCGACATATACTATAGTGCTGCTATACATGTAATGTAATGTACCGCCATATACCATAGCGCTGCTATACATGTACTGTAATGTACCGCCATATACCATAGAGCTGCTATACATGTGCTGTAATTTATCGCCATATACTGTAGTGCTGCTATGGGTCATTCCATGTCAAGTGATCCAAAAATGAATATTTTTTTTCCCTGACGTCCTCAGATTTTTTAAATTTTTTTTCTATCTGAAGAACAACTTTATCTAATTATAAAAAAAAAGTTTTGAATTTTTTTCTTTATCAGTTAATTTTTTACAGATTTTTAAAGTTTTAAAAAAGTGCGAATTTTGGCCTGGTATGGCTTTACATTTTCTATCATATCTCGGGCTAGAAATAAGATAGAGAAACAAAATAAACACCAATCTACTCAGAACTGTCCAGGCTTTCATTAGATATGTCACAAGAGGATCTTTGTTAATATTTTACCCATGTGATCGCAAGCACAAAACTTTAAAACGCATTTCCGAAAAATCGGCGCGCTTTAAATATTTCAAAAACTGCCCATGTGTCTGATATGCTCTTAGCCACATCTGTACCAAATTTCAAGTTGGGATCGCAATGGGATCATATTTTAACATATTTTACTAGTAATAGCGTCAATGGGTCATTCCATATCAAGTGATCTAAATATGAATATTTTTTTTACCTGACGTCTTTAGATTTTTTTTTTTTTTTCCTTTATGAAGTACTACTTTAGTTAATTACAAATTAAAAGTTTAGAATTTTTTTCTTCATCAGTTAATTTTTTACAGATTTTTAAAGTTTAAAAAAAGGGTGAATTTTGGCCTGGTATGACTTTACATTTTTTTATCTCAGGCTAGAAATAAGATAATGAAGTGGGAGAGGCGTCATTTTACTCAGAACGGTAACAGCTTTCATTTGAGATGTTACAAGACTATGTTTCTTTATATCAAATTCAAATATTGACGGGCAATTGTGAAAAAATGACTGATTGTGTTCTTGGTGACTTTTGAATTGACACTATAATAGTTAAATATTTTGCACTTAGGTCCAATGAATGCGTCCATGGGGTCAAGCTGGGACAGAGTCATCACAAATTAGCCTTATTTGCAGATGACCTGCTACTTTACATCTCCCAGCCCCTGGTCTCCATCCCTTCGGTCTTAATGGAGTTTGAACGGTTCGGACAATTGAGCAACTTTAAAGTGAATTGCTCCAAAACCGAGGCACTCAATATTTCTTTGCCTGGAGAATTGGTTTCTCATCTATCTAAACAGTTCCCATTTAAATGGAAAGTAGAAGCCATTAAGTACTTGGGAGTCCTTATACCAAAAGATCTTAAACAAATATTCAATTTAAATTATCAACCCCTTTTGACTAACGCGGAATCGGCATTTACCTCCTATAGACAATTAAAGCTATCCTGGTTCGGGAGAATAAACGTAGTCAAGATGGATGTCTTGCCCCGACTCTTATATACTTTTCAGACAGTTCCTGTTCTATTGGATAGAGGCTTCCTCTCCAAAATGCAATCTATGATCCTTAGATTTGTCTGGGGGGGCAAGAGGTCCAGATTGCGAATGAATATCCTATCCTTGCCCAAGACCAGAGGAGGGGTTGGACTACCCAACATACGCGCGAACTTTGTGGCTTCCTCTCTTGTTAGAGCTCTAGATTGGCATTATCATGCGTCCTCCAAGAAATGGGTAGGGGTGGAGCAAGAGGGTTTGGGGATTCCGCTGAAACACCTGCTTTGGATTTCCCCTAAAGACTCCACAGACCTAGTACCTTTGACAGACATGACCAGAAACACCTTGAAGGTATGGCACCTAGTGACGAAAACCCTCCGCTTAAACGACAGACTTAGCCCTTTGACTCCCCTTTTTTCCAACCCATCTTTCCCACCCGGATTTGACAGGCAGAGATTTTTATGTTGGCGGATTGTGGATGACACCCGAGTAGGACAGACTCTGTCCAGTGGTGGTTTGCCCCCGATGGCAGAGCTACAACTCAAAGATCCTACGAGACCTCTTAAGTGATTCGAATTTCTCCAATACAGAGCATACTTATATTCAGCTGACCACTCTTGCAGGGTAAGATTGACGCCCAACGTATTGGAGAGGTTATTCCAACTGGAGGCTCCACCGAGGCGCAAAATATCAGTTCTATACCAGGCCTTAGGGTCCATGAGAGAGCAGGGCACCCTTTACTTCCAACGTGCTTGGGAGAGGGAATTGGGGTGTAGCATTTCAGAAGCTAATTGGCAGAAATGCTTTATATTTACTCACTCACTAGCTAGCGCTTGTTCTGCACAAGAAAGAAGCTATAAGCTGCTCACTAGATGGTACTTGTGCCCGACGACACTCCGGAACATGTTCCCTGGAACCCCTGATACCTGCTGGCGCTGTGGGGAAGAGAAGGGTACAATGATACACATTTGGTGGAGTTGTGGGGAAATCCGGCGGTTCTGGTCTGAGGTTTTCAATGCATACGCCCGGATAACAGGTAAACAAGCCGAATGCTGCCCAGAATCGGCAATGTTATCCATTTTTCCAGGTCCTATTGGGCTACAGAAGAGGGATATTCTCCGCTTTTGCATCTCGGCTGCTCGTGCTGTGATCCCGAGGTTCTGGAAATCAAGCCGGGCTCCATCTCTACTTGATTGGTTCAAAGAATTGATGGACATATATCGAATGGAGGAGCTCGCAGCTGATGCGTCGGGATCTCGGAACAAATTCTTAGGGATTTGGGTTGAATGGATTCTTTTTCACGACTCTGCAGAATTTAGGAGTATCTTTTCCAGCACAGATAATATGGCTCGACCTCTGGCTGATGGGGAGCGAGTGGGATGAGTACCCTTTCTCCTTCCCATACCTCACCCGTCCCCCCCCCCTCCTTTTTTTCTTTTTTTCTTACGTGGCTTTTCTTTCCCAGTATAACTTTTTCTAATGGTTTTTGTTTCTCTTCTCTCTCTCTTCTTTTCTATCTCTCTTTTCTTCCCATCTGATACATTCAGTCTAGGTATTTCCTTTCTACATCTATACCTTCAGAATTCTAGTGAACATTAGACAGGTATCGGAAACTCTGAGCTGTGAGTAGATCATTAATATTTCGGCCTTCCTTTCCGGTACACCAGTCGATAGACTATTCCAACTAGGCCTCAACGGGTAATGACCCACTTACGTGGTCAACCTGTTAGAAGGGGCCAAGTAATAAAAATCATTCTGCTGGGGCTGCTTGTCCCCTTGACATCAGAACATCTCAAAACCCTGAGAAAGGTTGTATACTTGAGTGTTTGGAATTATATTTAGATTGTAGTATATATTGCACCAGAGATAAGCGCAAAAGTAAATTTGCAGCTTATCTTAAAGTTACTAATAACTTTGTGAATTCTCTTTTTGTATATTTTATATGTCTCAAGATTTTGTTAAAAGATTGAATGTATGTCTTTCATATGTTTTTTCAAAATGTAATAAAAATGAGATTTACCATAGTTAAATATTTTAAAATATGATCCCATCACGATCCCAACTTGAAATTTGGTACAGATGTGGCTAAGAGCATAAAAGACACATGGGCAGTTTTGGAAAATTTTTATTAAAACGTTTTTTCGGAAATGCGTTTCAAAATGTTGCATTTGCATTCGCATGGGTAAAAAATTAAAATTAACAAATATACTCTTGTGACATATCTGATGAAAGCCTGGACAGTTCTGAGTAGATTGGTGTTTATTTTGTTTCTCTATCTTATTTCTAGCCCGAGATAAAAAAATGTAAAGTCATACCAGGCCAAAATTCACACTTTTTTTAAACTTTAAAAATCTGTAAAAAATTAACTGATGAAGAAAAAAATTCCAAACTTTTAATTTGTAATTAACTAAAGTAGTACTTCATAAAGGAAAAAAAAAAAAATAATCTAAAGACGTCAGGTAAAAAAAAATATTCATATTTAGATCACTTGATATGGAATGACCCATTGACGCTATTAATAGTAAAATATGTTAAAATATGATCCCATTGCGATCCCAACTTGAAATTTGGTACAGATGTGGCTAAGAGCAAAGCAGACACATGGGCAGTTTTTTAAATATTTAAAGCGCGCTGATTTTTCGGAAATACGTTTTAAAGTTTTGCGCTTGCGATCACATAGGTAAAATATTAACAAAGATCCTCTTGTGACATATCTGATGAAAGCCTGTATAGTTCTGAGTAGATTGGTGTTTATTTTGTCTCTCTATCTTATTCCTAGCCTGAGTTATGAGGAGAAACGTAAAGGCAGGCAACAGCGAAATTCACACTTTTTCCGAACTTTGAAAATCATTTAAAAAAAAAAATACATTTTTTAAAAAATTTTTCTCTTCACATTTTGCATTGTCTGACATGCTATTATCAAATAACAAGATCTCAAAAGAATTAAAAATATAGAGGTAATAATCATTGGTTCACTTGACATGGAATGACCCCTATACATGTACTGTAATATACCGCCATATACTATAGTGCTGCTATACATGTGCTGTAATGTACCACCATATACTATATTGCTGGTATAAATGTACTGTAATGTACCGCCATATACCATAGCGCTGCTACATACATATATATATATATGTAGTTCACTCACGTTGACTGAACAAGTTCTGTCAGTCACAGTATGTCAACTACATACATGTTCTAGAATACCCGATGCGTTAGAATTGGGCCACCGTCTAGTATATAAATAAGAGTTTAAATCGTCCCTTTCCCTCCTTTTAAAAAATAAAAAAAAGAGCATTATTGGTATCAAAAAAAGTTCAAAATATAAAATTATTCAAACAGTTCGATAAACACGGAAGAGGACAAAATTATAACAATAAAAGTGTTATTTCTGTGGTTATCATGCCCCCCCCCCCCGTCCCCACACACAAAAAAGCAATAAAAACTACCAAAATCTAACATTATATCAACCAGAAAATGGTATCAATACAACAAAGGAGCAAAATGGAAACAGGCCTTGCAGAGCAAAGAAAACACGCCCTCATAGAGCAAAGTAAACATGCTCCCGCAGAGAAAAAGAGATCACACCCCCACAGAGCAAGGAAAACATGCCTACACAGAGCAAAGAACACACGCTCCACGAAGCAAAGAAAACACGACCCCACAGAGAGGGAGAAAACATGCCCCCGCAGAGAAAGAGAGAACACGCCCCAACAGGGAAAGAGAGAACACGCCCCAACAGGGAAAGAGAGAACACGCCCCAACAGGGAAAGAGAGAACACGCCCCAACAGGGAAAGAGAGAACACCCCCCGCAGAGCAAAGAAAACAACCCCACAGAGAAAAATAAACCACGTCCCCACAGAGAAAAACAGAACACGCCCCCGCAGAGCAAAAAAACATGCCCCCGCAGAGAAAGAGAGAACATACCCCTGGAGAGAAAAAGAAAACACGCCCCAGCAGAGAAAAAGAGAACACACCCCCGCAGAGAAAAAGAGAACACGCTCCTGCAGGGAAAAAGAAATCACGCCTTGCAGAGCAAAGAAATTACGCCCCCCGAGAGAAAAAGAAAACACGCCCCAGCAGAGAAAAAGAACACGCCCCCGCATAGAAAAATAAAACACGCTCCTGCAGGGAAAAATAAATCACGCCTTGCAGAGAAAAAGACAACACACACCCCCACAGAGAAAAAGAGAACACGCCTCAACAGAGCAAAGAAAACACACCCTGGAGAAAAAAAGAAAACACACCCAGCAGAGAAAGAGAGAACACGCCCCCGCAGAGAAAATGTAAACACTCCCCCACTGAGAAAAACAGAACACACCCCACAGAGAAAATGTAAACATGCCCCCGCACAGAAAAAGAAAATACGACCTCACAGAGAAAAAGAAAACATGCCCCCGCACACAAAATGAAAACACACCCCCATAGAGAAAAAGATCACACGCCTCCACAGAGGAAAGAAAACAAGCCCCCACAGAGAAATAGAGAACACGCCCCCACAGTGAAAGAGAGAACATGTGTCACGCTTCCGGGGGAAGGCGCCTAGAGTGGACCCACTGGGCCGTGGTACCGAACTCTCCTGCGTGAGCTGATCCTAGTTTACCCAACCCCTATACAGGGATTGTCAGGGGCAAGCCCAGGGGGTCTAAATACCACAGCAGCTAGTACCAGGGGGGCGGCTCGTAAGGTTAGCCTATACTAAGGAATAGAGAAGTATTCCAGGTAACAGGGCACAAGGCTAGGAGACCAGGAATGGTGCTACCGGGGAAGAGCACAGCAAGGGTTCCAGGACACAGAGTACAAGGCTGGAGGACAGGAATGGTGCTACCGGGGAAGGAGCACAGCAAGGGTTCCAGGACACAGAGTACAAGGCTGGAGGACAGGAATGGTGCTACCGAGGAAGAGCACAGCAAGGGTTCCAGGACACAGAGTACAAGGAAGAAAGACACTAATGAGCCATGCACACAGTGAACAGATCTGTAGGACACTGTTCACACCACCAAAAGACTGAATCACAAAAAAACAATCAGAAAAACGTGCAAAAATACTCTGTTAAAAAAGATAAAAACAGTAAAAAGCAAGTGCTGCATACAAAAGTGATAAAAAACAGGGTATTTAGTTGATACGTTTTTTGCAAAAAATGTATACGAAGCTGCTCTGTTTTTTGTGATTCAGTCTTTTGGTGGTGTGAACAGTGTCCTACAGATCTGTTCACTGTGTGCATGGCTCATTAGTGTCTTTCTAGTTTGTCTCTTGTTTCTGCAAGATAAGGGAGCCGCCCACCACTCCCTTTGGGTCCTGCACATGAAAGCCGTCTTCTCCAGTCAGTCCGTGTCAGACACTGGACCTGTCTGGACCCGGCTCATGTAGGTAACTATTCACATGGTCAGGTTTTTTGAACACACAGATAGGGACTGCTCTGATACGGGTTACCTTGACGTTTGGTAGAGCAGCTTCGTATACATTTTTTGCAAAAAACGTATCAACTAAATACCCTGTTTTTTATCACTTTTGTATGCAGCACTTGCTTTTTACTGTTTTTATCTTTTTTAACAGAGTATTTTTGCACGTTTTTCTGATTGTTTTTTGTGATTCAGAGTACAAGGAAGGCCTGACCAACAGTCAGCAAGGCAGAAGCAATCTGACTCCCATCAGAGGAGGTGGCCTGATATACCATGGGAGGAGAAGCTATTGGTCAAGGGGAGTGTCAGGTTGGACCTTGCCGGCCCCTAGAGTCACAGGGAAGGAATGCACCTGGCGCGCCGCTGAGTAGGCTCATGAAAATGACCATAGTAATGTGCTCATGTGCGAACCTGGCGGTCAGCTGACAGGAAGGGAACATGGCGACGGCTCCGAGACACAGCACGCCTGGATGCCGGACGCCCGGTCGTCAGAGGAGCAGGAGATGCCGACCCGGGAGAGGTGAGCTGGGAAGCGGTGCCAGGGAGCCTAACAGCATGCCCCGACAAAGAAAGAGAGAACACGCCCCCACTGGAAAAAAAAGAGAACACGCCCCCACAGAGAAAAAGAGAACATTCCCCCACAGAAAAAAGAACTCGCCCCCGCAGAGAAAGAGAGAATACGCCCCACAGAGAAAGAGAGAACATGCCCCCAGAGAAAAAGAGAACACGCCACCAGAGAGAAAAAGAAAACACACCTCCACAGAAAAAAAGAGAACACGCCCTTGCAGAGAAAGAGAGAACACACCCCCAGAGGAAGAGAGAACATGCCCCAGCAGAGAAAAAGAGAACACGCCCCCACAGAGAAAAAGAAAACACACCCCTGGAGAGAAAAAGAAAATACACCCCAGCAGAGAAAGAGAGAACACGTCCTCACAGAGAAAGAGAACATGCCCCCGCAAAAAAAGAGAGAACACGCCCCCGCAGAGTAAAGAAAACACCCCCACAGAGAAAGAAAGAACACGCCCCACAGAAAAAAAAAAATCACGTCCCCACAGAGAAAAAGAGAACACATACCTGGAGAGAAAAAGAAAATACACCCCAGCAGTGAAAGAGAAAACACGCCCCCAGAGAAAAAGAGAACACGCCCTCACAGAGAAAGACAGAATACGTCCCCAGAGAAAGAGAGAACACGCCCCTGCAGAGCAAAGAAAACACCCCCACAGAGAAAAATAAATCACGTCCCCACAGAGAAAAACAGAACACGCCCCGCAGAGAAAAAGAGAACACACACCTGGAGAGAAAAAGAAAATACACCCCAGCAGTGAAAGAGAAAACACGCCCCCAGAGAAAAAGAGAACACGCCCTCACAGAGAAAGACAGAATACGTCCCCAGAGAAAGAGAGAACACGCCCCTGCAGAGCAAAGAAAACACCCCCACAGAGAAAAATAAATCACGTCCCCACAGAGAAAAACAGAACACGCCCCCGCAGAGAAAAAGAGAACACACACCTGGAGAGAAAAAGAAAATACACCCCAGCAGTGAAAGAGAAAACACGCCCCCAGAGAAAAAGAGAACACGCCCTCACAGAGAAAGACAGAATACGTCCCCAGAGAAAGAGAGAACACGCCCCTGCAGAGCAAAGAAAACACCCCCACAGAGAAAGAACACGCCCCACAGAGAAAATCAAAACACACCCCCACAGAGCAAATGTAAACATGCCCCCACAGAGAAATAGAAAACTCGTCCCTGCAGAGATAAAGACCTCACCCCCGCAGAGCTTCATTGGTGGAAAACTACAAAAGTTACAAGTCTAGAGAGATGGAGACCGACAGTTTGTTATTTTTTTAATTCAGAAATTT
Organism: Allobates femoralis; assembly: GCA_033576535.1. NCBI lineage: Eukaryota > Metazoa > Chordata > Amphibia > Anura > Aromobatidae > Allobates > Allobates femoralis. The sequence goes on along the minus strand of JARQOC010000009.1, from coordinate 45,619,754 downwards.
ACTCATCACTAAAAATAGTAATAAAAAAAACAATTCCAGGGATTTTTTTTATTTATTTATTTTTTTTTTACAATTTTACCACAGTAGATTTTTTTCAGCCTTTAAAGGGCCTCTGTCAGGTCATTTGTCAGTCTGATACTAATAGTGCCCTTGAATAGTGCTCGGGCAGAATATGAAGAGATCGTTACTGTACCATTTGTAGTTCTCTGGTCTCTTGCTATAAGCATCTTCACACTCAGCAGGCAGCTATCTTCAGCAGTGAAAGTAATTGACTGGACTAGTGAATAGTCTACAGTATGTAAATGTTCATTTATCATTCACTCCTTCCCAGGCAGCTCTCCCCCCCCCCCCCCCCATGCTATGTACCTCACTTTCAGTTTGTTCATTCTGTTGTCCTGCACGGAGCTTCTGATGAGGAGAGGGAGAGATGGCAGCACATATCAGATAGCTCACCCATCTGTTGCTCTGAGGAGAAGCCTGTGCTGTCTGTGAGAGATTCTATATGTTTATTTGAACACTTTTTTGCTGCAGACAAGGAGATACACACAATGTATGTAATTCCTGCTGAACTTTGCTTCTGTGCAGTTCAGTGATGTCACTACATGAATATTCATTCCCTGGGGAGTGTGCAGCAGAGAAGTAAGTGATCACTCACTGTGATTGACAGATGGAAGGAATCTCTTTATTTGCAGTTTACAGAGGATAGGAGGTAAATATAAATAATAGAAATACATGAATAGAGAGAGCTTCACCAGAGGAATTAGGAAATTATATCACTTACATATGGACTTTTGACCTGACAGATTCCCTTTAAGTGAATTTTAACAATTGTGGCAAAACTGCAGGTCCTCATTTGGCTATGTCTGCGGAAAAGTAAAAAAAAGTCAAGGCTCAGGGAACAAAAGGACAAAATGGAAAATCTCCTTGTCACTAATGGGGATAACTGTGTGTAACACCTTCAGAGCCACAAGCAGCTCTTGGGGTACGTGCCCACGGTCAGGAGCAATAGCGTTTGAATGCAGCATATTCTTGTAGTGTCCAGATGCTGCGTTGTACAGTACAAGCACAATAGATGGATTTATACACATCTCAGGCCACTGAGATTCTTTTAAACGCTGCGTAAATTGACCCCAGGATTCCTATACACAGCATGTCAATTCCTCGTACGGAGACACTTCAATCGCCAACACAGTGAATGCAGTGGACACAGCAATAATATGTGCGCCCAGAACATCACGTTACCCTGATCGTTGGCACCAGGGGCATAACTACAACAGGTGCAGGGACTGCGATCGCCCCGGGCTCTGGAGCCTTGGGAGCCCCAAAAGTCCCTTTGGCCAATAGAAAAGGACTAATGCTATTGAAGATTTGTAATAATAGGGAGCCCCAGTAAAGCTTTCACATCAAGGCCCACGTCCTTCAGGTTACGCCACTGGTGGGCACATACCCTACCATGTTCCCGTGGACCTAGCGCTCGCCCATCATCTGCAGCCAAAAATGTCCAATGTGACCTCAACAAACATCTCACAGGAGCCGCAGACACACCGAAGATTTGAATATGCAAATGGAAGCGATCAGATCACCATCTCCAATATCATTTCTATAAAAATAAACCCAGAAAGAACAGCTTTGTATAAAGATTTGCCTCATATTCACGTCCCACGTGGAAAAACACTTCATAAAATCCATCCATTATATGAACAGACTATGCACAGCACCACTTCTCCTGTCCTGTATATAACACACTGCACAGTGCCACGTCTCCTGTCCTGTATACTGGGTGTAATCCTCAGTATCTGTATTATTCTGTATATATACACTGCACAGTACCTCTTCTCCTGTCCTGTATACTGGGTGTAATCCTCAGTATCTGTATTATTCTGTATATATACACTGCACAGTACCACTTCTCCTGTCCTGTATACTGGGTGTAATCCTCAGTATCTGTATTATTCTGTATATATACACTGCACAGTACCACTTCTCCTGTCCTGTATACTGGGTGTAATCCTCAGTATCTGTATTATTCTGTATATATACTCTGCACAGTACCACTTCTCCTGTCCTGTATACTGGGTGTAATCCTCAGTACCTGTATTATTCTGTGTATATACACTGCACAGTACCACTTCTCCTGTCCTGTATACTGGGTGTAATCCTCAGTATCTGTATTATTCTGTATATATACACTGCACAGCACCACTTCTCCTGTCCTGTATACTGGGTGTAATCCTCAGTATCTGTATTATTCTGTATATATACTCTGCACAGTACCACTTCTCCTGTCCTGTATACTGGGTGTAATCCTCAGTATCTGTATTACTCTGTATATATACACTGCACAGTACCACTTCTCCTGTCCTGTATACTGGGTGTAATCCTCAGTATCTGTATTATGTATATATACACTGCACAGTACCACTTCTCCTGTCCTGTATACTGGGTGTAATCCTCAGTATCTGTATTATTCTGTATATATACTCTGCACAGTACCACTTCTCCTGTCCTGTATACTGGGTGTAATCCTCAGTATCTGTATTATTCTGTATATATACACTGCACAGTACCACTTCTCCTGTCCTGTATACTGGGTGTAATCCTCAGTACCTGTATTATCCTGGATATATACACTGCACAGCTCCACTTCTCCTGTCCTGTATACTGGGTGTAATCCTCAGTATCTGTATTATTCTGTATATATACACTGCACAGTACCACTTCTCCTGTCCTGTATACTGGGTGTAATCCTCAGTATCTGTATTATTCTGTCTATATACACTGCACAGTACCACTTCTCCTGTCCTGTATACTGGGTGTAATCCTCAGTGTCTGTATTATTCTCTATATATACACTGCACAGTACCACTTCTCCTGTCCTGTATACTGGGTGTAATCCTCAGTATCTGTATTATGGCGTATATATACACTGCACAGTACCACTTCTCCTGTCCTGTATACTGGGTGTAATCCTCAGTACCTGTATTATTCTGTATATATACACTGCACAGTACCAATTCTCCTGTCCTGTATACTGGGTGTAATCCTCAGTATCTGTATTATTCTGTATATATACACTGCACAGTACCACTTCTCCTGTCCTGTATACTGGGTGTAATCCTCAGTATCTGTATTATTCTGTATATATACACTGCACAGTACCACTTCTCCTGTCCTGTATACTGGGTGTAATCCTCAGTATCTGTATTATTCTGTATATATACACTGCACAGTACCACTTCTCCTGTCCTGTATACTGGGTGTAATCCTCAGTGTCTGTATTATTCTGTATATATACACTGCACAGTACCACTTCTCCTGTCCTGTGTACTGGGTGTAATCCTCAGTATCTGTATTATTCTGTATATATACACTGCACAGTACCACTTCTCCTGTCCTGTATACTGGGTGTAATCCTCAGTGTCTGTATTATTCTGTATATATACACTGCACAGTACCACTTCTCCTGTCCTGTGTACTGGGTGTAATCCTCAGTACCTGTATTATTCTGTATATATACACTGCACAGTACCACTTCTCCTGTCCTGTATACTGGGTGTAATCCTCAGTGTCTGTATTATTCTGTATATATACACTGCACAGTACCACTTCTCCTGTCCTGTGTACTGGGTGTAATCCTCAGTATCTGTATTATTCTGTATATATACACTGCACAGTACCACTTCTCCTGTCCTGTATACTGGGTGTAATCCTCAGTATCTGTATTATTCTGTATATACACTGCACAGTACCACTTCTCCTGTCCTGTATACTGGGTGTAATCCTCAGTACCTGTATTATCCTGTATATATATGCACTGCACAGTACCACTTCTCCTGTCCTGTATACTGGGTGTAATCCTCAGTATCTGTATTATTATGTATATATACACTGCACAGTACCACTCCTCCTGTCCTGTATACTGGGTGTAATCCTCAGTATCTGTATTATCCTGTATATATATGCACTGCACAGTACCACTTCTCCTGTCCTGTATACTGGGTGTAATCCTCAGTGTCTGTATTATTCTGTATATATACACTGCACAGTACCACTTCTCCTGTCCTGTGTACTGGGTGTAATCCTCAGTATCTGTATTATTCTGTATATATACACTGCACAGTACCACTTCTCCTGTCCTGTATACTGGGTGTAATCCTCAGTATCTGTATTATTCTGTATATATACACTGCACAGTACCACTTCTCCTGTCCTGTATACTGGGTGTAATCCTCAGTATCTGTATTATTCTGTATATACACTGCACAGTACCACTTCTCCTGTCCTGTATACTGGGTGTAATCCTCAGTACCTGTATTATCCTGTATATATATGCACTGCACAGTACCACTTCTCCTGTCCTGTATACTGGGTGTAATCCTCAGTATCTGTATTATTATGTATATATACACTGCACAGTACCACTCCTCCTGTCCTGTATACTGGGTGTAATCCTCAGTATCTGTATTATCCTGTATATATATGCACTGCACAGTACCACTTCTCCTGTCCTGTATACTGGGTGCAGTATCTGGAGCATACAGCCCTTTTCCTGCTGTTACACATATAAATCTTGGTACTGCGGCTATGTAAAGGTCAGGTGTCGGCTCCATTATGGGTTATTTGTTCCACACTCTTGCCTCCTTTGTCTCCATGGTTACTTTGCCCCCTTTGGTCGCCCACGATGGCCGCCCCCTCCCCATTCATCGCTCAGATGGCATGATGGTCTTGTGTCCCAGGTAACACTGCTAAGCAACAAGCCGCCGGGTCACTGTGCAGAAGGTGTCACCGTGCAGGTTGGGGCCTCGTATGTAATGACCATTGCGGCAGCCATGATAATACGGGGGCTGTGCGGCAGAGACAGCGGCTTCTTAGTCCTGGTGATCCTATGGATGGCTTGGTGTTGTATACATGTAGCTGCAGGGAATAAGACAACTGCTTGTAGTGCACTTCCTAAATGCAGATGGAGACTGTGCTGTGATCGTCCGTGGCAGTGATTAGCGGTGGTTACACATAGAGGTGCTGTTTTTGGGTGGTCTCAGGTTGAGGACCTGGTTTTGTTTCATCTAGGTACTGATTTACATGCATATACCCTTCAGAGTTTGTATCCAGTGGTGGACGTCGTGCATGGATTGCATATGGACTTTATATAGCTGCGATGTAAACTGCCATATACTTCTCCCAATGTAAGATCCATCTGTGATGGTCAAAATGGCCAGGATACTCAGCAGCTGGGCCAGGGGTATAACGTTCATGGTGACGATGCCCAGCAGCCGTGGTCCTAACCGCTCATGGAAAAGGGGGTATTTACAGGGGAAGAAAGTTCATAAGGTTTGTGACGCCAGCAGAGGTATCCAGCCAGGGATGGCCGGTGCTGCATATGAGAACTCCCAGGGGATAGATGTTGTAGCAGCTAGGGGTTATACCCTCCTCAGCCAGGGCCGACCCCTAGGGTGTAGTATGATGAAGGTGATGATGGTGGGAATTGTAGTGGAGATAATGGTGGTAGTGAGAAGTGCAGCATGAAGACAGTCTTTTGGTTCCTTACTTTTACTTAGCAGTTAAGTCTAGCAGCGAGTCCAGGTTACTGGTTCACCAGGTGTTTGGATCTGGCCAGTCTGAGGAGAACTAGGGTCCGCTCTGCTGGACGGTATTTGGCCCACCAGATGACTTCTCCTTGTAGGTTCCTGTAGCCTCCTGTTCCTCTTTAGCTCCGTCGTGGCAGACTTCCAGCCAGGCAGGCAACACGGACCCTATGTATGACTCTCCTAGAGGGAACATACCAGTATAAACGATAAAAGAAGTCATTAACATGATCTGGACACGTCTCACACGCTGAGGGGAGACATTATCATGATCTGGACACGTCTCACACACTGAGGGGAGACATTATCATGATCTGGACACGTCTCACACACTGAGGGGAGACATTATCATGATCTGGACACGTCTCACACACTGAGGGGAGACGTTATCATGATCTGGACACGTCTCACACACTGAGGAGAGACATTATCATGATCTGGACACGTCTCACACACTGAGGGGAGACGTTATCATGATCTGGACACGTCTCACACACTGAGGGGAGACGTTATCATGATCTGGACACGTCTCACACACTGAGGGGAGACGTTATCATGATCTGGACACGTCTCACACACTGAGGAGAGACATTATCATGATCCGGACACGTCTCACACACTGAGGGGAGACATTATCATGATCTGGACACGTCTCACACACTGAGGAGAGACGTTATCATGATCTGGACACGTCTCACACACTGAGGGGAGACATTATCATGATCTGGACACGTGTCACACACTGAGGGGAGACATTATCATGATCTGGACACGTCTCACACACTGAGGGGAGACGTTATCATGATCTGGACACGTCTCACACACTGAGGGGAGACATTATCATGATCTGGACACGTCTCACACACTGAGGAGAGACGTTATCATGATCTGGACACGTCTCACACACTGAGGAGAGACATTATCATGATCTGGACACGTCTCACACACTGAGGGGAGACGTTATCATGATCTGGACACGTCTCACACACTGAGGAGAGACGTTATCATGATCCGGACACGTCTCACACACTGAGGGGAGACATTATCATGATCTGGACACGTCTCACACACTGAGGAGAGACGTTATCATGATCCGGACACGTCTCACACACTGAGGGGAGACGTTATCATGATCAGGACACGTCTCACACACTGAGGAGAGACGTTATCATGATCTGGACACGTCTCACACACTGAGGGGAGACATTATCATGATCTGGACACGTCTCACACACTGAGGAGAGACGTTATCATGATCTGGACACGTCTCACACACTGAGGAGAGACGTTATCATGATCCGGACACGTCTCACACACTGAGGGGAGACGTTATCATGATCCGGACACGTCTCACACACTGAGGGGAGACATTATCATGATCTGGACACGTCTCACACACTGAGGGAGACGTTATCATGATCTGGACACGTCTCACACACTGAGGGGAGACGTTATCATGATCGGACACGTCTCACACACTGAGGGGAGACGTTATCATGATCTGGACACGTCTCACACACTGAGGGGAGACGTTATCATGATCGGACACGTCTCACACACTGAGGGAGACGTTATCATGATCTGGACACGTCTCACACACTGAGGGAGACGTTATCATGATCTGGACACGTCTCACACACTGAGGGAGACGTTATCATGATCTGGACACGTCTCACACACTGGGGAGAGACGTTATCATGATCTGGACACGTCTCACACACTGAGGGGAGACTTATCATGATCTGGACACGTCTCACACACTGGGGAGACGTTATCATGATCCGGACACGTCTCACACACTGAGGGGAGACGTTATCATGATCGGACACGTCTCACACCCCCCCCCCCCCCCCCCCCCCCCCCCCCCCCCCCCCCCCCCCCCCCCCCCCCCCCCCCCCCCCCCCCCCCCCCCCCCCCCCCCCCCCCCCCCCCCCCCCCCCCCCCCCCCCCCCCCCCCCCCCCCCCCCCCCCCCCCCCCCCCCCCCTTTTTTTTTTTTTTTTTTTTTTTTTTTTTTTTTTTTTTTTTTTTTTTTTTTTTTTTTTTTTTTTTTTTTTTTTTTTTTTTTTTTTTTTTTTTTTTTTTTTTTTTTTTTTTTTTTTTTTTTTTTTTTTTTTTTTTTTTTTTTTTTTTTTTTTTTTTTTTTTTTTTTTTTTTTTTTTTTTTTTTTTTTTTTTTTTTTTTTTTTTTTTTTTTTTTTTTTTTTTTTTTTTTTTTTTTTTTTTTTTTTCAATCGGACACGTCTCACACATGAGGGAGACGTTATCATGATCGGACACGTCTCACACATGAGGGAGACGTTATCATGATCGGACACGTCTCACACACTGAGGGAGACGTTATCATGATCCGGACACGTCTCACACACTGAGGGGAGACGTTATCATGATCCGGAACGTTCAACATGAGGGAGACGTTATCATGATCGGACAGTCTCACACACTGAGGGAGAGCGTTATCATGTCGGACACGTCTCACACACTGAGGGAGACGTTATCATGATCGGACCGTCTCACACACTGAGGGGAGAGTTATCATGATCGGACACGCTCACACCTGAGGGGAGACGTTATCATGATCCGGACACGTCTCACACATGAGGGGAGACGTTATCATGATCGGACAGTCTCACACACTGAGGGAGACGTTATCATGATCCGGACACGTCTCACACACTGAGGGGAGACGTTATATGATCCGGACACGTCTCACACACTGAGGGGAGACGTTATCATGATCGGACACGTCTCACACACTGAGGGAGACGTTTCATGATCCGGACACGTCACACATGAGGGGAGACGTTATCATGATCGGACACGTCTCACACCTGAGGGAGACGTTATCATGATCCGGACACGTCTCACACACTGAGGGGAGACGTTATCATGATCCGGACACGTCTCACACACTGAGGGGAGACGTTATCATGATCCGGACACGTCTCACACACTGAGGGGAGACGTTATCATGATCCGGACACGTCTCACACACTGAGGGGAGACGTTTACTGGAAGCACAGAGGAGATTATCTGATCGACACTCTCACCATGGGAGGTTGATCGGACAGTCTCACACAGGGGAGTTATCTGTCGAAGTCTCACACTGGGGGAGACGTTTCTGATGCACGCTCACACACTGAGGGGAGATATCATGTTGAACGTCAAACTGAGAGTTATCAGTTGGACGTCTCACACATAGGAGAGGATCATGATCGGACACGCTCAACACTGAGGGGGACATCATGATCGGACACGTTCACACACTGGGAGCGTTATCATGATCGACCGTCTCCACACTAGGAGACTTATATGTCGACACGTCTCACACACTAGGAGGTTTCAGACGACACGTCTCACACACTGAGGGGAGACTTTCATGTTGACATTCACACGAGGAGACTTATCATGATCTGACAGTCTCACCGAGGAGACTTACATGACGGACATTCACAGAGGGGAGACTATCATGATCTGACACGTTCACACATAGGAGACTTCATGATTGGACACGTCTCACACATGAGGGAGATTATATGATCTGACGTCACACACTGAGGGGAGACTTATCATGTCGACACGTCTCAACATGAGGGGGACTTTCAATCTGGAAGTCTCACACAAGGGGAGACTTATAGATCGGACATCTCACACTGAGAGAGACGTTTCATGATCGGCACGTTCACCACTGAGGAAGACATATTATCTGGACACGCTCACACACTGAGGGAAGTTATATGATCTGGCACGTCTCACCATGGGAGACTATCTGACTGACCGTCTCACACACTGAGGAGAGCGTTTCATGACGACGTCTCACACAGAGAGAACGTTACTGATGACCGTCTCACACACGAGGAGAGACGTTATCATGATCCGGACTCTCACCATGAGGAGACGTTATCATGATCTGACACTCTCACCTGAGAGACTTATCTGATTGAATCTCACACATGAGGGGAGAGTTATTGATCTGGACACGTCCACAATGAGAAGACGTTATCATGATCGACGTCTCACACATGAGGAGAGAGTTATCTGATCCGGACCGCTCACACATGAGGAGAGACATTATCATGATCGGACACGTCTACAACTGAGGAGAGACTTATATGATCGAACGTCTCACACCTGAGGAGACGTATCATGATCGACACGTCTACACACTGAGGGAGAGTTATCAGATCTGGACTCTAAACTGAGGGGAGACTTTCTGATCCGGACACGTTCACACATGAGGGGCGTATCATGATCGGACACGTCTCACATGAGGGGACGTCATGATCCGGCACGTTCACACACTGAGGGAGACGTTATCTGATCGGAGTCTCACCTGAGGAGACGTTCTGATGACACGTCTCACCATGAGGGGAAGTTATCATGATCGGACGTCAACACTGAGGAGACGTTATCATGATCGGACACGTCTCACACATGAGGGGAGAGTTATCTATCGGACGCTCACAACTGGGGAGCTATCTATCGGACAGTCTCACACACTGAGGGAGAGTATCTGTCGAACTCTCACACACGGGAGAGTTCATTCGGACACGTTCCACATGGGGAGACGTTATCATGATCCGGAACGTACACACTGAGGGGACGTTATCATGATCCGACAGTCTCACACATGAGGAGACGTTATCAATCGACACGTCACAATGAGGGGAGCGTTATCAGACCGGCACGTCTCAAGAAGAGGAACGTTCATGATCGGACACGCTACATGAGGGGGAGTTACATGTCGACGCCTACCACTGAGGAGCGTTATCAGATCGACACTCTCCAGAGGAGACGTTATCATGTCCGGCACCTCACACCTGAGGAGCGTTATCATGTCGGAACCTCACACACTGGGGACGTATCATGATCGGACACGTACAACGAGGGACGTATCTGATCGGACAGCTACCATGGGGACGTTATCATGATCGGTCTCACACACTGAGGAGACTTTCAGATTGGCACGTTACCACTGAGGAGATTATCAGATGACATTTCACACATGAGGAGACTTATAGATGATCCAATGAGGAGAGTTATCTGTGGACCGTTAACTGAGGGACGTTATTACGGAAGTCTCACCGAGGAGAGTATATGATGAGTCACATGGGAGTTCTGATTGACGTCTCCACATGGGAACGTTATAGATTGAACGTTCCCTAGGGACATTCTATTGGAATCCACCACGAGGGGTTATCAATCGCGTCACATGAGGAGAGAGTTATATGATCGGAACGTCTCACACTGAGAGAGACGTTATCATGATCTGGACACGTCTCACACACTGAGGAGAGACGTTATCATGATCTGGACACGTCTCACACATGAGAGAGACGTTATCATGATCTGGACACGTCTCACACACTGAGGAGAGACGTTATCATGATTGGAACGTCTCACAACTGAGGGAGACGTTATCATGATCTGGACACTCTCACACAGAGGGAGCGTTATATGATCCGGACACGTCTACACACGAGGAGAGATTATCATGATCTGGACACGCTCAACACTGAGGAGAGACGTTATCATGATCTGGACACGTCTCACACACTGAGGGGAGACGTTATCATGATCTGGACAGTCTCCACACTGAGGGGAGACGTTATCATGATCGGACACGTCTCACACACTGAGGAGAGACGTTATCATGATCCGGACACGTCTCACACACTGAGGAGAGACGTTATCATGATCCGGACACGTCTCACACACTGAGGAGGACGTTATCATGATCGGACACGTCTCACACACTGAGGGAGACGTTATCATGATCCGGACACGTCTCACACACTGAGGGGAGACGTTATCATGACCGGACACGTCTCACACACTGAGGGGAGCGTTATCATGATCGGACACGTCTCACACACTGAGGGAGACTTATCATGATCCGGACACGTCTCACACACTGAGGGGGACGTTATCATGATCCGGAACGTCTCACACACTGAGGGGGACGTTATCATGATCCGGACAGTTCACACACTGAGGGAGACGTTATCATGATCGGACACGTCTCACACCTGAGGGAGACGTTATCATGATCCGGACACGCCTCACACACGAGGAAGACGTTATCATGATCCGGACACGTTCACACACTGAGGGAGACGTTATCATGATCGGACACGCCTCACACACTGAGGGGAGACGTTATCATGATCGGAACGTTACACACTGAGGGGAGACGTTTCATGATTGGAACGTTACACATGAGGGGAGACGTTATCATGATCCGGGACACGTCTCACACACTGAGGGAACGTTATCATGATCCGGACAGTCTCACACACTGAGGGGAGACGTTATCATGATCCGGACACGTCTACACACACTGAGGGGAGACGTTATCATGATCCGGACACGTCTCACACATGAGGGGAGACTTATCATGATCGGACACGTCTCACACACTGAGGGGAGACTTATCATGATCCGGACACGTCCCACACTGAGGGGAGACGTTATCATGATCGGACACGCTCAACCGGAGAGACGTTATCATGATCGGACACGTCTCCAATGAGGGGAGACGTTTCATGATCGGACACGCCTCACACACTGAGGGGAGACGTTATCATGATCCGGACACGTCTCACACACTGAGGAGAGACGTTATCATGATTGGACACGCTCACACACTGAGGGGAGACGTTATCATGATCCAGACACGTCTCACACACTGAGGGAGACGTTATCATGATCGGACACGTCTCACACACTGAGGGGAGACGTTATCATGATCGGACACGTCTCACCACTGAGGGGAGACGTTATCATGACCGGACACGTCTCACACACTGAGGGGAGACGTTATCATGATCGGACACGTCTCACACATGAGGGGAGACATTATCATGATCTGGACACGTTCACACATGAGGGGAGACGTTATCATGATCGGACACGTCTCACACACTGAGGAGAGACGTTATCATGATCCGGACACGTCTCACACACTGAGGGGAGACGTTATCATGATCCGGACACGTCTCACACACTGAGGGGAGACGTTATCATGATCTGGACACGTCTCACACACTGAGGGGAGACGTTATCATGATCTGGACACGTCTCACACACTGAGGGGAGACGTTATCATGATCCTGGACACGTCTCACACACTGAGGGGAGACGTTATCATGATCGGACACGTCTCACACACTGAGGGGAGACGTTATCATGATCTGGACACGTCTCACACACTGAGGGGAGACGTTATCATGATCTGGACACGTCTCACACACTGAGGGGAGACGTTATCATGATCGGACACGTCTCACACACTGAGGGGAGACGTTATCATGATCGGACACGTCTCACACACTGAGGGGAGACGTTATCATGATCGGACACGTCTCACACACTGAGGGGAGACGTTATCATGATCTGGACACGTCTCACACACTGAGGGAGACGTTATCATGATCCGGACACGTCTCACACACTGAGGGGAGACGTTATCATGATCTGGACACGTCTCACACACTGAGGGGAGACGTTATCATGATCGGACACGTCTCACAATGAGGGAGACGTTATCATGATCGGACACGTCTCACACACTGAGGGAGACGTTATCATGATCGGACAGTCTCACACATGAGGGAGACGTTATCATGATCGGACACGTCTCAACACTGAGGGAGAGTTATCATGATCGGACACGCTCACACATGAGGGAGACGTTATCATGATCGGACACGCTCACACACTGAGGGAGACGTTATCATGATCGGACACGTCTCACACACTGAGGGAGACGTTATCATGATCTGGAACGTCTCACACACTGAGGGGAGACGTTATCATGATCGGACACGTCTCACACACTGAGGGGAGACGTTATCATGATGGACACGTCTCCACACTGAGGGAGACGTTATCATGATCGGACACGTCTCACACACGAGGGAGACGTTATCATGATCGGACACGTCTCACACACTGAGGGAGACGTTATCATGATCGGACACGTCTCACACACTGAGGGAGACGTTATCATGATCGGACACGTCTCACACACTGAGGGAGACGTTATCATGATCCGGACAGTCTCACACACTGAGGGAGACGTTATCATGATCGGACACGTCCACACACTGAGGGAGACGTTATCATGATCTGGACACGTCTCACACACTGAGGGGAGACTTATCTATCTGACACGTCTCACACACTGAGGGAACGTTATCATGATGGACACGTCTCAACACTGAGGGAGACGTTATCATGATCGGACACGTCTACACACTGAGGAGACTTTCATGATCGGACAGTCTCACACACTGAGGGAGACTTATCATGATCCGGAACGTCCACACACTGAGGGAGACGTTATCATGATCGGACACGTCTCACACATGAGGGGAGACGTTATCATGATCGGACACGTCTCACACACTGAGGGGAGACGTTATCATGATCGGACACGTCTCACACACTGAGGGGAGACGTTATCATGATCGGACACGTCTCACACACTGAGGGAGACGTTATCATGATCGGACACGTCTCACACACTGAGGGAGACGTTATCATGATCTGGACACGTCTCACACACTGAGGGGAGACTTATCATGATCGGACACGTCTCACACACTGAGGGAGACTTATCATGATCGGACACGTCTCACACATGAGGGGAGACGTTATCATGATCGGACACGTCTCACACACTGAGGGGAGACTTATCATGATCGGACACGTTCACACACTGAGGGGAGACTTATCATGATCGGACACGTCTCACACACTGAGGGAGACTTATCATGATCTGGACACGTCTCACACATGAGGGAGACGTTATCATGATCGGACAGTCTCACACACTGAGGGGAGACGTTATCATGATATCTCACACTAGTTCATTATCACACACTGAGGGGAGACTTATCATGATCTGGACACGTCTCACACACTGAGGGGAGACGTTATCATGATCTGGACACGTCTCACACACTGAGGGGAGACGTTATCAGATCTGGACACGTCTCACACACTGAGGGAGACTTATCATGATCTGGACACGTCTCACACACTGAGGGGAGACGTTATCATGATCGGACACGTCTCACACACTGAGGGAGACGTTATCATGATCTGGACACGTCTCACACACTGAGGGAGACTTATCATGATCTGGACACGTCTCACACACTGAGGGAGACGTTATCATGATCGGACACGTCTCACACACTGAGGGAGACGTTATCATGATCGGACACGTCTCACACACTGAGGGGACGTTATCATGATCTGGACACGTCTCACACACTGAGGGGAGACGTTATCATGATCGGACACGTCTCACACATGAGGGAGACGTTATCATGATCTGGACACGTCTCACACACTGAGGAGAGACGTTATCATGATCTGGACACGTCTCACACACTGAGGAGAGACGTTATCATGATCTGGACACGTCTCACACACTGAGGGGAGACTTATCATGATCTGGACAGTCTCACACATGAGGAGAGACGTTATCATGATCCGGACACGTCTCACACACTGAGGAGAGACGTTATCATGATCGGACACGTCTCACACACTGAGGAGAGACGTTATCATGATCCGGACACGTCTCACACACTGAGGGGAGACTTATCATGATCTGGACACGTCTCACACACTGAGGGAGACGTTATCATGATCTGGACACGTCTCACACATGAGGGGAGACGTTATCATGATCTGGACACGTCTCACACACTGAGGGAGACGTTATCATGATCTGGACACGTCTCACACACTGAGGAGAGACGTTATCATGATCGGACACGTCTCCACACTGAGGGAGACGTTATCATGATCGGACACGTCTCACACACTGAGGGGAGACGTTATCATGATCCGGACACGTCTCACACACTGAGGGGAGAGTTATCATGATCGGACACGTCTCACACACTGAGGGGAGACGTTATCATGATC
This sequence comes from Allobates femoralis, assembly GCA_033576535.1. NCBI lineage: Eukaryota > Metazoa > Chordata > Amphibia > Anura > Aromobatidae > Allobates > Allobates femoralis. Next base: position 45,604,230 of record JARQOC010000009.1, on the reverse strand, counting down.
GGCACACGTCTCACACACTGAGGGGAGACGTTATCATGATCGGACACGTCTCACACACTGAGGGGAACTTATCATGATCGGACACGTCTCACACACTGAGGGAGACGTTATCATGATCTGGACACGTCTCACACACTGAGGGGAGACGTTATCATGATCGGACACGTCTCACACACTGAGGGAGACGTTATCATGATCGGACACGTCTCACACACTGAGGGAGACGTTATCATGATCGGACACGTCTCACACACTGAGGGAGACGTTATCATGATCTGGACACGTCTCAACACACTGAGGGGAGACGTTATCATGATCGGACACGTCTCACACACTGAGGGGAGACGTTATCATGATCGGACACGTCTCACACACTGAGGGGAGACTTATCATGATCCGGACACGCTCACACACTGAGGAGAGACGTTATCATGATCCGGACACGTCTCACACTGAGGGGAGACGTTATCATGATGGACACGTTCACACACTGAGGGGAGACGTTATCATGATCCGGACACGTCTCACACACTGAGGAGAGACGTTATCATGATCCGGACACGCTCACACACTGAGGGGAGACGTTATCATGATCCGGACACGTCTCACACACTGAGGGAGACGTTATCATGATCCGGACACGTCTCACACACTGAGGGGAGACGTTATCATGATCCGGACACGTCTCACACACTGAGGGGAGACGTTATCATGATCCGGACACGTCTCACACACTGAGGGGAGACATCATGATCCGGACACGTCTCACCCACTGAGGGGAGACGTTATCATGATCCGGACACGTCTCACACACTGAGGGGAGACGTTATCATGATCCGGACACGTCTCACACACTGAGGGGAGACGTTATCATGATCCGGACACGTCTCACACACTGAGGGGAGACGTTATCATGATCCGGACACGTCTCACACACTGAGGGGAGACGTTATCATGATCCGGACACGTCTCACACACTGAGGGGAGACGTTATCATGATCCGGACACGTCTCACACACTGAGGGGAGACGTTATCATGATCCGGACACGTCTCACACACTGAGGGGAGACGACATCATGATCCGGACACGTCTCACACACTGAGGGGAGACGTTATCATGATCCGGACACGTCTCACACACTGAGGGAGACGTTATCATGATCCGGACACGTCTCACACACTGAGGAGAGACGTTATCATGATCTGGACACGTCTCGCACACTGAGGGGAGACGTTATCATGATCCGGACACGCCCTCACACACTGAGGGGAGACGTTATCATGATCTGGACACGTCTCACCCACTGAGGAGAGACGTTATCATGATCCGGACATGTCTCACACACTGAGGGGAGACGTTATCATGATCTGGACACGTCTCACACACTGAGGGGAGACGTTATCATGATCCGGACACGTCTCACACACTGAGGGGAGACGTTATCATGATCCGGACACGTCTCACACACTGAGGAGAGACGTTATCATGATCTGGACACGTCTCACACACTGAGGGGAGACGTTATCATGATCTGGACACGTCTCACACACTGAGGGGAGACGTTATCATGATCCGGACACGTCTCACACACTGAGGAGAGACGTTATCATGATCTGGACACGTCTCACACACTGAGGGGAGACGTTATCATGATCCGGACACGTCTCACACACTGAGGGGAGACATTATCATGATCTGGACACGTCTCACACACTGAGGGGAGACGTTATCATGATCCGGACACGTCTCACACACTGAGGGGAGACTTTATCATGATCCGGACACGTCTCACACACTGAGGAGAGACGTTATCATGATCCGGACACGTCTCACACACTGAGGGGAGACGTTATCATGATGTGGACACGTCTCACACACTGAGGGGAGACATTATCATGATCTGGACACGTCTCACACACTGAGGAGAGACATTATCATGATCTGGACACGTCTCACACACTGAGGGGAGACGTTATCATGATCTGGACACGTCTCACACACTGAGGGGAGACATTATCATGATCTGGACACGTCTCACACACTGAGGGAGACGTTATCATGATCTGGACACGCCTCACACACTGAGGGGAGACATTATCATGATCCGGACACGTCTCACACACTGAGGGGAGACGTTATCATGATCTGGACACGTCTCACACACTGAGGGGAGACATTATCATGATCTGGACACGTCTCACACACTGAGGGGAGACGTTATCATGATCCGGACACGTCTCACACACTGAGGGGAGACGTTATCATGATCCGGACACGTCTCACACACTGAGGGGAGACGTTATCATGATCTGGACACGTCTCACACACTGAGGGAGACGTTATCATGATCCGGACACGTCTCACACACTGAGGGGAGATGTTATCATGATCCGGACACGTCTCACACACTGAGGGAGACGTTATCATGATCCGGACACGTCTCACACACTGAGGGAGACGTTATCATGATCCGGACACGTCTCACACACTGAGGGGAGACATTATCATGATCCGGACACGTCTCACACACTGAGGGGAGACGTTATCATGATCCGGACACGTCTCACACACTGAGGAGAGACGTTATCATGATCTGGACACGCCTCACACACTGAGGGGAGACATTATCATGATCCGGACACGTCTCACACACTGAGGGGAGACATTATCATGATCTGGACATGTCTCACACACTGAGGGGAGACGTTATCATGATCTGGACACGTGTCACACACTGAGGGGAGACATTATCATGATGTGGACACGCCTCACACACTGAGGGGAGACGTTATCATGATCTGGACACGTGTCACACACTGAGGGGAGACATTATCATGATGTGGACACGTCTCACACACTGAGGGGAGACGTTATCATGATCCGGACACGTCTCACACACTGAGGGAGACGTTATCATGATCTGGACACGTGTCACACACTGAGGGGAGACATTATCATGATGTGGACACGCCTCACACACTGAGGGGAGACGTTATCATGATCTGGACACGCCTCACACACTGAGGGGAGACATTATCATGATCCGGACACGTCTCACACACTGAGGGAGACTTATCATGATCCGGACACGTCTCACCCACTGAGGAGAGACGTTATCATGATCCGGACACGTCTCACACACTGAGGGAGACATTATCATGATCCGGACACGTCTCACACACTGAGGGGAGACGTTATCATGATCTGGACACGTCTCACACACTGAGGAGAGACATTATCATGATCTGGACACGTCTCACACACTGAGGGGAGACGTTATCATGATCTGGACACGTCTCACACACTGAGGAGAGACGTTATCATGTCCGCTCTGGCTCTCTATGTCGGGCAGTATCGGACATTCTTCGCTCCTATGTGTCGGGGGACATGAGGGCAGTTTTGGCCTCTGTGATGTGATCTGTGTCACCTTCAGCACAGGACGCTGCTATATTTATAGTAACCCCCATAACACACGTGCAGTTCTTTATTTAGTGCGGTGCACACTGTCCTCTCCACACATCACTGTATATCAATCACACCTCACATTGGCTATACTTGTGCCTAGCAATCATTCACCGTCAGAAGTGCTGCGCATGCGCATCTTCCACCACTACGGTGACTACGGCTGCGCGCAACTCCTTCGACACCACTGCGCATGCGCCTCTCTGCGGCACAGACCGCTGCGGACTCGCTGTACGCATGCGCGCTGTGAGGATCCCGGGGAGGGAGGATGGAAGATTGTGGGAGAGCGGAGGTAGCGGCGGTGACCGGGCCGGGACTGTTAATAAAATGTGGCTGTGCGGAGCCCCGGAGAGAGGAGGTGCCGGAGCGCTTCTGTGGACGGATATCGCCCCCTCGTTATGTGCCTGGCGGATTATTCTCGTCGCCATTTTATGATCTGGGCCGGCCGCCATTTTGAGCAGTGGTTGTGTCTGCGCATGCGCACACGCTCCGCTCGGTTTCCCGCCTTTCCTGTGTGAGGAGAAGGCTCGAGCGCTGTATGACCAGACTCCGCCATCACTATAGTGAACTACAGCTCCCAGCGTGCCCTGTGTGAACTACAGCTCCCAGCATGCCCTGTGTGAACTACAGCTCCCAGCATGTCCTGTGTGAACTACAGCTCCCAGCGTGCCTGTGTGAATACAGCTCCCAGCATGTCCTGTGGAACTACAGCTCCCAGCATGCCTGTGTGAACTACAGCTCCCAGCGTGCCTGTGTGAACTACAGCTCCCAGCGTGCCTGTGTGAACTACAGCTCCCAGCATGCCCTGTGTGAACTACAGCTCCCAGCGTGCCCTGTGTGAACTACAGCTCCCAGCGATGTCCTGTGTGAACTACAGCTCCCAGCGTGTCCTGTGTGAACTACAGCTCCCAGCGTGCCCTGTGTGAACTACAGCTCCCAGCATGTCCTGTGTGAACTACAGCTACCAGCAGTGCCTGTGTGAACTACAGCTCCCAGCGTGTCCTGTGTGAACTACAGCTCCCAGCGTGTCCTGTGTGAACTACAGCTCCCAGCGTGCCCTGTGTGAACTACAGCTCCCAGCTGTGTCCTGTGTGGAATACCAGCTCCAGCATCCTGTGTGACTACAGCTCGCTGCCTGTGTGAACTACAGCTCCCATGCGGATGTCCTGTGTGAACTACAGCTCCCAGCGTGTCCTGTGTGAACTACAGCTCCCAGCGTGCCCTGTGTGAACTACAGCTCCCAGCGTGTCCTGTGTGAACTACAGCTCCCAGCTGTCCTGTGTGAACTACAGCTCCCAGCGTGTCCTGTGTGAACTACAGCTCCCAGCGTGTCTCTGTGGATACAGCTCCAGCATGCTGTGTGACTACAGCTCCAGCATGTCCTGTGTGAACTACAGCTCCCAGCGTGCCTGTGTGGACTACAGCTCCAGCGTGTCTGTTGACTACAGCTCCCAGCGTGCCTGTTGTGAACTACAGCTCCCAGCGTGCTGTGTGAACTAGTCAAGCGTCCTGTTGACACAGCCCAGCTGTCCTGTGACTAGCTCAGTCCTTTGACTAGCACTCCCAGCATGTCCTGTGTGAACTACAGCTCCCAGGTGCCTGTGTGAACTACAGCTCCAGCTGCTGTGGATACAGCTCCCAGCGTGCCTGTGTGAACTACAGCTCCCAGCTGCCTGTGTGAACTACAGCTCCCAGCATGCCTGTGTGAACTACAGCTCCCAGCATGTCCTGTGTGAACTACAGCTCCCAGCATGCCTGTGTGAATACAGCTCCCAGCTGCCCTGTGTGAACTACAGCTCCCAGCTGCCCTGTGTGAACTACAGCTCCCAGCGTGTCCTGTGTGAACTACAGCTCCCAGCTGTCCTGTGTGAACTACAGCTCCCAGCATGCCTGTGTGAACTACAGCTCCCAGCTGCCTGTGGATACAGCTCCAGTGTCCTGTGTGAACTACAGCTCCCAGCGTGCCTGTGTGGATACAGCTCACAGCGTGCCTTGGACTACAGCTCCCAGCGTGCCCTGTGTGAACTACAGCTCCCAGGTGTCCTGTGTGGAACTACAGCTCCCAGCATGTCCTGTGTGGACTACAGCTCCCAGCTGTCCTGTGTGGACTACAGCTCCCAGCGTTGTCCCCCGTGTGTGATATACAGCTCCCAGCATGTCCTGTGTGAACTACAGCTCCAGCTGTCCTGTGGACTACAGCTCCAGCGTGCCTGTGTGAACTACAGCTCCCAGCGTGCCTTGTGTGAACTACAGCTCCCAGCAGTGTCCTGTGTGAACTACAGCTCCCAGCTGTCCTGTGTGAACTACAGCTCCCAGCGTGCCCTGTGGACTACAGCTCCCAGGTGCCTGTGTGACTACAGCTCCCAGCGTGTCCTGTGTGACTACAGCTCCCAGCGTGCCTGTGTGAACTACAGCTCCCAGCGTGCACTGTGTGGATACAGCTCCCAGCTGCCTGTGTGAACTACAGCTCCCAGCGTGCCCTGTGTGAACTACAGCTCCCAGCATGTCCTGTGTGAACTACAGCTCCCAGCGTGCCCTGTGTGAACTACAGCTCCCAGCGTGCCCTGTGTGGACTACAGCTCCCAGCGTGCCTGTGTGAACTACAGCTCCCAACGTGCCCTGTGTGAACTACAGCTCCCAGCATGGCCTGTGTGAACTACAGCTCCCAGCATGTCCTGTGGAGTACAGCTCCCAGCATGTCCTGTGGAGATACAGCTCCCAGCGTGCCCTGTGTGAACTACAGCTCCCAGCGTGCCCTGTGGAGTACAGCTCCCAGCGTGCCCTGTGGAGTACAGCTCCCAGCGTGCCCTGTGGAGTACTGCTGCCTATACACTATAAGATCCGCTCTGTGCTAGTCATTGCACTGGCTGCCCATACACTATAGGATCCGCTCTGTGACAGTCATTGCACTGGTTGCCCATACAGTATAGAAACCGCTCTGTGCCAGTCATTGAACTGGCTGCCTATACACTATAGGATCCGCTCTGTGCCAGTCATTGCACTGGCTGCCTATACACTATAGGATCCGCTCTGTGCCAGTCATTGCACTGGCTGCCTATACACTATAGGATCCGCTCTGTGCCAGTCATTGTACTGGCTGCCCATACACTATAGGATCTGCTCTGTGCCAGTCATCGCACTGGCTGCCCATACACTATAGGATTCGCTCTGTGCCAGTCATTGCACTGGCTGCCCATACACTATAGGATTCGCTCTGTGCCAGTCATTGCACTGGTTGCCCATACAGTATAGGATCCGCTCTGTGACAGTCATTGCACTGGCTGCCCATACACTATAGGATCCACTCTGTGCTAGTCATTGCACTGGTTGCCCATACAGTATAGGATCTGCTCTGTGCCAGTCATCGCACTGGCTGCCCATACACTATAGGATCCGCTCTGTGCCAGTCATTGCACTGGCTGCCCATACACTATAGGATCCACTCTGTGCCAGTCACTGCACTGGCTGCCCATACACTATAGGATCCGCTCTGTGACAGTCATTGCACTGGCTGCCCATACACTATAGGATCCGCTCTGTGCCAGTTATTGCTCTGGCTTCCCATACACTATAGGATCCGCTCTGTGACAGTCATTGCACTGGTTGCCCATACAGTATAGAAACCGCTCTGTGCCAGTCATTGAACTGGCTGCCTATACACTATAGATCCGCTCTGTGCCAGTCATTGCACTGGCTGCCTATACACTATAGGATCCACTCTGTGTCAGTCATTGTACTGGCTGCCGATACACTATAGGATCCGCTCTGTGCCAGTCATCGCACTGGCTGCCCATACACTATAGGATTCGCTCTGTGCCAGTCATTGCACTGGTTGCCCATACACTATAGGATCCGCTCTGTGCCAGTCATTGCACTGGCTGCCCATACACTATAGGATCCGCTCTGTGCTAGTCATTGCACTGGTTGCCCATACAGTATAGGATCCGCTCTGTGCCAGTCATTGCACTGGTTGCCCATACAGTATAGAAACCGCTCTGTGCCAGTCATTGAACTGGCTGCCTATACACTATAGGATCCGCTCTGTGCCTGTCATTGCACTGGCTGCCTATACACTATAGGATCCACTCTGTGTCAGTCATTGTACTGGCTGCCCATACACTATAGGATCCGCTCTGTGCCAGTCATCGCACTGGCTGCCCATACACTATAGGATTCGCTCTGTGCCAGTCATTGCACTGGCTGCCCATACACTATAGGATCCGCTCTGTGCTAGTCATTGCACTGGTTGCCCATACAGTATAGGATCCGCTCTGTGCCAGTCATTGCACTGGTTGCCCATACAGTATAGGATCCGCTCTGTGACAGTCATTGCACTGGCTGCCCATACATTACAGGATCCGCTCTGTGACAGTCATTGCACTGGTTGCCCATACAGTATAGGATCCGCTCTGTGACAGTCATTGCACTGGCTGCCCATACACTATAGGATCCGCTCTGTGCCAGTCATTGCACTGGTTGCCCATACAGTATAGGATCTGCTCTGTGCCAGTCATCGCACTGGCTGCCCATACACTATAGGATCCGCTCTGTGACAGTCATTGCACTGGTTGCCCATACAGTATAGGATCCGCTCTGTGCCAGTCATTGCACTGGTTGCCCATACAGTATAGAAACCGCTCTGTGCCAGTCATTGAACTGGCTGCCTATACACTATAGGATCCGCTCTGTGCCAGTCATTGCACTGGCTGCCTATACACTATAGGATCCACTCTGTGTCAGTCATTGTACTGGCTGCCCATACACTATAGGATCCGCTCTGTGCTAGTCATCGCACTGGCTGCCCATACACTATAGGATTCGCTCTGTGCCAGTCATTGCACTGGTTGCCCATACACTATAGGATCCGCTCTGTGCTAGTCATTGCACTGGTTGCCCATACAGTATAGGATCCGCTCTGTGCCAGTCATTGCACTGGTTGCCCATACAGTATAGGATCCGCTCTGTGACAGTCATTGCACTGGCTGCCCATACATTACAGGATCCGCTCTGTGACAGTCATTGCACTGGTTGCCCATACAGTATAGGATCCGCTCTGTGACAGTCATTGCACTGGCTGCCCATACACTATAGGATCCGCTCTGTGCCAGTCATTGCACTGGTTGCCCATACAGTATAGGATCTGCTCTGTGCCAGTCATCGCACTGGCTGCCCATACACTATAGGATCCGCTCTGTGACAGTCATTGCACTGGCTGCCCATACAGTATAGGATCCGCTCTGTGCCAGTTATTGCACTGGCTGCCCATACACTATAGGATTCGCTCTGTGGCAGTCATTGTACTGGCTGCCCATACACTATAGGATCCGCTCTGTGCCAGTCATCGCACTGGCTGCCCATACACTATAGGATTCGCTCTGTGCCAGTCATTGCACTGGTTGCCCATACAGTATAGGATCCGCTCTGTGACAGTCATTGCACTGGCTGCCCATACATTACAGGATCCGCTCTGTGACAGTCATTGCACTGGTTGCCCATACAGTATAGGATCCGCTCTGTGACAGTCATTGCACTGGCTGCCCATACACTATAGGATCTGCTCTGTGACAGTCATTGCACTGGCTGCCCATACACTATAGGATCCGCTCTTTGACAGTCATTGCACTGGCTTCCCATACACTATAGGATCCGCTCTGTGACAGTCATTGCACTGGCTGCCCATACACTATAGGATCTGCTCTGTGCCAGTCATTGCACTGGCTGCCCATACACTATAGGATCCGCTCTGTGACAGTCATTGCACTGGCTTCCCATACACTATAGGATCCGCTCTGTGACAGTCATTGCACTGGCTTCCCATACACTATAAGATCCGCTCTGTGACAGTCATTGCACTGGCTGCCCATTCACTATAGGATCCCCTCGATGCCAGTCATTGCACTGGCTGCCCATACACTATAGGATCCGCTCTGTGCCAGTCATGGCACTGGCTGCCCATACACTATAGGATCTGCTCTGTGCCAGTCATTGCACTGGCTGCCCATACACTATAGGATCCGCTCTGTACCAGTAATTGCACATTACGGAGACGGGGACAAGGGGGCGTCCTCTACAGAGACGGGGACAAGGGGGCGTCCTCTACAGAGACGGGGACAAGGGGGCGCCCTCTATAGAGACGGGGACAAGGGGCGTCCTCTACAGAGACGGGGACAAGGGGGCGTCCTGTACATCTGGAGGAAAGAAGGTTTAATCATAATCACAGACGTGGATTCTTTACTGTTAAGCTCCCGTCACACGGGGCGACATCGCTGGCCATTATAGAGGCGACTTGGGGGCGTGGCCTATCAGCGGTGACATCGCCCCTATGACACCTCATGTAAAGGGGCGATGTCAGCGCCGCCGGGAGGTCGCCTGGTTTCAGAGCAGTGCTCTGAAACCAGGCGACTGATCTGGGGCGATGTGCACACATCGCCTAAATGTAACCGGCCGCCGGCGACCTGTCAGGTGATGGGAGCCATAGGCTCCCATTGTCCTGCATTGCCGCTGGGGTTTCCAGACACCCCGGCGGCGATGCTGCCTAACAGTTCGCCGACGCGGAGCTGGAGGGGTCGCCTCGTGTAAACGGGGACGGCGACACTGGCGGGCACCAAAAACGTGCGCGCACCCGCCCCTCGCCGCCGACATCTCCAGCCCCGACGCCAGGTGTGACGGGGGCTTAACCTCTTTCCGACATAGGACATTATACAACGTCCTGGCAGATTTGAGCTGCTGCAGCTCCTGTGAGCCGGGTCACTCAGGTGTCACAGATGCTGCTGCTCTGCTACAGCCTGTAGTTGACCCCACAGGGGGTGGATTAACCCCCCCCCCATGCCCAGGACCCCTCCGATCGGCAGTGTAAAAGTGAAACTGCCGATCGAAGGGAATCATAGGGATTCACCCCTTCAGATCTGATTGGAGCTCTCCAATCAGATCTGGAGGGGCGGATCGGCAAGTGCCCACTCCTCCTCAGCCCCCTCCAGCTCCATGACTGTACAGGGCCCCCCCCAGCCCGCCCGCCCCCCTCTATTATAATGTATCTGTTGGCGGGCTGCACCCGCCGGTCAGATGCCACAGTTCCCTCATCTGCCGCTCATCTGCCCCCCTGGCAGCTCCCCACCTCCGGGCCCTGTGTTCTGGCCCCCCTCACCTCGTTTTGACTGAACAATCAGCTCAAATTGTTAGCGGACACCATGTCGCGTATGGAGAGCCCCTGTGTGCATAAACATTGGAGCGCCCCACAAGTGACCCCATTTTGGAAACTAGACCCCCCCCCCAGGGAACTTATTTAGATGGGTGGTGAGCATTTTGAACTCCCACATGCTTCACAAATTCATCCGTAAAAATGAAAAAGTATTTTTTTTTTCCACATAAATGTTCTTTTAGCCTACATTTTTTCATTTTCACATGGGGAACAGGATAAAATGGATCCTAAAATGTACTGGGCAATTTCTCGCCAGGATCCGCTGAAGCTCCAGAGATATAACATCATAAAGGGACACTGGACAGGATTACAAAAATGCCAAGGTCTATAGGGTCAAAATAGGCTGGGGGTGAAGGGGTTAAAGGGAACCTGTCAGGTGGTTTATGCCCCTCCAGCTATCACTATCTGTCCCTGCAGCTTTATAACACCAGTGTAATCATCCCTGTCTGAGCTCAGAGTGTAATGTGAAAGGTGAAAGAAAAGCCTTTATACACTTACATCTCAGTCCCCACCTTGGAGGAGGGGGACTGTCTGGCAGGAGAATAGTTAACTCACTTTTAACTTGGATGGCTAAAGGACCTGTGTGATGTAACGATCATGTGACCATAGTGGGCGGAGCTAAGCCAGCAAACGTATTATATTCTGAGAACTTAGCTCCGCCTATTGTAGTCACATGGTTGTGACATCACATCAGGTCTCCCAACATGTTCTAGCACAAGGCTGAAATGTTAACTATTAACCTGCCAAACAGTCCCCGTCCTCCAGGCTGGAGACTGACTGCCTCATTACATGAGGAAATGTCAGTGTATAAACCGTTCACATCACACTCTGAGCTCAGACAGGGAGGATTACACTGGTATTATGAAGCTGCAGGGACAGATAGTGATAGCCGGAGGGGCATAAACCACCTGACAGGTTCACTGTAAGAGCAGTGAGACTATGGAACTCTCTGCCACATGATGGTGTAATGAGGGAGTCACTGCTAACATATAAGAAGGGCCTGGATGCTTTTCTTGAAAACTATAATATTATCAGTTACTAGATCCTTTGATCGGGAGTTGATCCAGGGATCTAGTCTGATTGCCGTATCTGGAGTCAGGAAGGAATCCTTTCCCCAATGTGGAGCTTAGTGTTGCCACATGGGTTTTTTGCCTCCTCTGGATCATCATGTTCGGCTATGGGGGGAACTAGATGGACTTAAAGTCTTCCTTCACCCTTAAATGCTATGTTACATGGGACTGCCCTTCCTGAGGGTCTGACGGACCTCTCCTCCTCTCACAGCAGATCTGAATGTTGGGGCGGTTTGCTTTGATCGTGTTTGGTGACTTTGGCCTCCAGGTTTATCCCACCACATCGGCCCGGCCTCTCCAGCCCCCCTGAGCTGACGACGTCTAAACATCATGGTTGGTGCAATGTCCTGACATTGAGACAGAAGAGCTGACAATCTGCTGCAGCACTACACACCGAGTATGTGGAATAGCATAACGGCTACAATGAATGGCCGGGCTGTAAACCCACACATACAGCAGTATACTGCTAGAGAGGCACACAGGACCCGATAACAGGAGAAACACCTTGGCGCGGTTATTGGGCGCTGTCACAGTGGTCACTGCTGCGTCTTCTCAAGTTTCTTTCTATTCTCGAGCAGTTTGTGCCATGTCCTTGTCCTCATATCTGTATTAGCTGTGCAGACAGCCCGGACATTCACTGTTGGCCATTGTGCGATCTCACACACTCAGTGTGTAGGGTTGCAGCAGACTTTCTCTTTCATTTTCATGGTTTTTCTTGCACCTACACACAAGGTGATGCCAGTCATTGCTTAATCATTGGAGAAGATTGTGGTCGGACATCTGTTTCTTATGAACCTCTGTATTGTGAAGCTGCGGAATATGTTGGCCTATATAAATTAAGATTATTATTATTATTGCAGTAACTCCAGCCCCTTTGGATTGATCTTCTGGATTGCAGTGGCCGGGCCCCTCACGTGGTTATTGGGCCACCGTCTGTCTAGTGGTTACCATCTATCCTGGAGATCGCAGGTAACAGCCTGAGTACAGTAATGGCGTCTGGTGATCGGACGACCGGTGTGTACTTCTCTGCAGTGTTGTTCGGTAGATAAGGCCCCTTTCACATCAGCGTTTTACACTGATCGCGGCAGTTGTGGTGAAAAAACTGCAACTGCCACGATTACCGCATAAACGGCTGCACTTGAGGTTCACTTGCGGCAAGCCCCATACAATGTCTATGAGGTTTGCGGCTAGTTCGGCAAGTGCGGTACAGTTGCAGTTTTGGCACTTGCGGCCGGAACCGCAACTATACCGCACTTGCCGAACTAGCCGCAAACCTCATAGACATTGCATGGGGCTTGCCGCAAGTGAACCTCAAGTGCAGCCGTTATGCGGTAATCGCGGCAGTTGCAGTTTTTTAACTGCCGCGATCAGCGTAAAACGCTGATGTGAAAGGGCCCTAAGCCTGTCAGGAGCGAGGACATGTCGCAGTATACACTGTATACTCCTGTGCGGCTCAGGAGCCTGGAGAGCTGGGTAAGAGCAGTCAGAACTGCAACAAAACTGCAGAATACTGAGGACTGTGAGGGTCCCTTGTCTGACAGGCTGCTCCATTTGTGTGCTTGCACCTTTGATTATACAGTAACTATTGGGTGTTCCTCATGCTAAGTCAATTTCCCATGGCTAGACTTTAATCTGTCTCTTTTACTGAGGCTCATGTGATTTACCTTTGTCTCCTTTGAGATCTCTGTGATTCTTACATGGCTATTCCATTGTATATGCCCTATTTGACACATGGGGATATTGTGATCAGGTTATAAATCAATCTCTCGATCCTCAATTGTGAATAGCATGATTTAGCCTCAGTATTGACACTTTCTGTACTGTATATGCCATTTTTTGTCATAACTTGACATTATTTGCACCCTTGTGTATATATTTCAGCACCTTTGCAGTCAGTCACTTTGTACAGCAGTTCTCTGCTTTTTTAATTGTTTTTATCATTGTTCATATATCTTGTTTTTGTTATGATTTTTCACTAATAAAATGATATTTATACTTATATTTATATTCTACTGGCTTTGATCCCAATCCATTTTCCACGCTACTTTTTCTTTTGATTTACGATACTGAGGACTGTCATGTGCATGGACTGAGACCTCTGACCTGGCCACACAGCTGATATCGGTGTACACCGTCAGTGGCGGCACCAATATCGCCCACATCAAGGGCAATTCACACATTGCTGAAATCTAGGAACCAGCAAAACTGCCCCAGACAGGTGCTGTGAGGAGAGGAAGCCTATCACCCTGCAAATCCAATACACCTGACCTGAAGACAGTCATGAAATGTCTCAGATCATCATGTTGCATGTACCCTCACTGATACAGACTGTGACATCACTGCCCTCACATGTGACATCACCAGCCCAGGTGCCTCCATGCTGTTTCCTATTTGTATTGTGTCATCTTAATTCATGTGCCACCACACGGATGCCAGCTTGTCTCTCCTGCTGCCACACGGACGCTGGATTGTCTCTCCTGCTGCCACACGGATGCCAGCTTGTCTCTCCTGCTGCCACACGGACGCTGGATTGTCTCTCCTGCTGCCACACGGACGCCAGCTTGTCTCTCCTGCTGCCACACGGACGCCAGCTTGTCTCTCCTGTCACCACACGGATGCCGGCTTGTCTCTCCTGTCACCACACGGACGCCAGCTTGTCTCTCCTGTCGCCACACACGGATGCCAGCTTGTCTCTCCTGCTGCCACATGGACGCCGGCTTGTCTCTCCTGTCACCACACGGACGCCGGCTTGTCTCTCCTGTCACCACACGGACGCCGGCTTGTCTCTCCTGCTGCCACACGGACGCTGGATTGTCTCTCCTGCTGCCACACGGACGCCAGCTTGTCTCTCCTGCTGCCACATGGACGCCGGCTTGTCTCTCCTGTCACCACACGGACGCCGGCTTGTCTCTCCTGTCACCACACGGACGCCAGCTTGTCTCTCCTGCTGCCACATGGACGCCGGCTTGTCTCTCCTGTCACCACACGGACGCTGGATTGTCTCTCCTGTCGCCACACGGATGCCAGCTTGTCTCTCCTGTCGCCACACGGATGCCAGCTTGTCTCTCCTGCTGCCACATGGACACTGGCTTGTCTCTCCTGTCGCCACACGGATGCCAGCTTGTCTCTCCTGTCGCCACACGGACGCCGGCTTGTCTCTCCTGTCGCCACACGGATGCCAGCTTGTCTCTCCTGCTCCATACGGACGCCGCTTGTCTCTCCTGCGCCACACGGACGCCGGCTTGTCTCTCCTGCTGCCACACGGACGCCGGCTTGTCTCTCCTGCCTCCATACGGACGCCGGCTTGTCTCTCCTGCTGCCACACGGACGCCAGCTTGTCTCTCCTGTCGCCACACGGACACCAGCTTATCTCTCCTGTCCCACACGACGCCGCTTGTCTCTCCTGTCGCCACATGGCCGCTTGTCTCTCCTGTCGCCACACGGACACGGACGCCGGCTTGTCTCTCCTGTCGCCACACAGACGCCGGCTTGTCTCTCCTGTCGCCACACGGATGCCGGCTTGTCTCTCCTGCCGCCACACGGACACTGGCTTGTCTCTCCTGTCGCCACACAGACGCCGGCTTGTCTCTCCTGTCACCACACGGATGCCGGCTTGTCTCTCCTGCTGCCACACGGATGCCAGCTTGTCTCTCCTGTCGCCACACGGATGCCGGCTTGTCTCTCCTGCAGCTATTTGGACGCCAACTAGTCTCTCCTGCCACCACACGGATGCCGGCTTGTCTCTCCTGCCACCACACGGACGCCAGCTTGTCACTCCTGTCACCACACGGACGCCAGCTTGTCACTCCTGTCACCACACGGACGCTGGCTTGTCTCTCCTGCCGCCACACGGACACTGGCTTGTCTCTCCTGTCGCCACACGGACGCCGGCTTGTCTCTCCTGTCACCACACGGACGCCGGCTTGTCTCTCCTGTCGCCACACAGACGCCGGCTTGTCTCTCCTGTCGCCACACGGATGCCGGCTTGTCTCTCCTGCCGCCACACGGAACGACACTGGCTTGTCTCTCCTGTCGCCACACAGACGCCGGCTTGTCTCTCCTGTCACCACACGGATGCCGGCTTGTCTCTCCTGCTGCCACACGGATGCCAGCTTGTCTCTCCTGTCGCCACACGGATGCCGGCTTGTCTCTCCTGCAGCTATTTGGACGCCAACTAGTCTCTCCTGCCACCACAGGAGCCGGCTTGTCTCTCCTGCCACCACACGGACGCCAGCTTGTCACTCCTGTCACCACACGGACGCCAGCTTGTCTCTCCTGCTGCCACACGGACGCCGGCTTGTCTCTCCTGCCCCACACGGACGCCAGCTTGTCTCTCCTGCCACCACACGGACGCCGCTTGTCTCTCCTGCTCCCACACGGACGCCGGCTTGTCTCTCCTGCGGCCACACGGACGCCGGCTTGTCTCTCCTGCGCCATACGGACGCCGGCTTGTCTCTCCTGCGGCCACACGGACGCCGGCTTGTCTCTCCTGCAGCCACTACGGACGCCGGCTTGTCTCTACTGCGCTAACGGACCCGCTTGTCTCCTGCCGCCACATGACGCCGGCTTGTCTCTCCTGCTGCCACACGGACGCCGGCTTGTCTCTCCTGGCCTACGGACGCCGGCTGTCTATCGCGGCATCCCGGACGCTTGTCTCTCCTGCGCCACATCGGATGCCAGCTTGTCTCTCCTGCTGCCACACGGATGCCGCTTGTCTCTCCTGCTGCCACATGGAGCCAGGCTTGTCTCTCCTGCGCCCACACGGATGCCGCTTGTCTCTCCTGGCCACACGAGCCAGCTTTCTCTCTGTCTCCGTGCCTTGTCTCTCTGCTCACACGGAGCCAGCTTGTCTCTCCTGCTGCCACACGGACGCCGGCTTGTCTCTCTCCTCTACGGACGCCGCTTGTTCTCCTGCTCCACACGGACGCCAGCTTGTCTCTCCCTGCTGCCCACGGACGCCGCTTGTCTCTCCTGCTCCGTCCACACGGACACCAGCTTATCTCTCCTGCTGCCACACGGACGCTGGCTTGTCTTTCCTGCCGCCACACAGACTCCGGCTTGTCTCTCCTGTAGCCACACGAACGCCGGCTTGTCTCTCCTGCTGCCACACGGACACCGTCTTGTCGCTCCTGCTGCCATGCGGACGCCGTATTGTCTCACCTGCTGCCATGCGGACACCGTCTTGACTCTCCTTCTGCCATGCGAACGCCGTCTTTTGTCACCTGCTGCCATGCGGACATCGTCTTATGCCACCTGCTGCCATGCGGACGCCGTCTTGTGTCACCTGCTGCCATTGTGACGCCGTCTTGTGTCACCTGCCGCCATGTTGCATCCTCCAGGCCTCCGTTCTTGTTTCTGTAGCATGGTGGTGCCGCAGATCTGAGTGCCCGGGCTGATCGTCTCTTGGCATGCTCACTAATTATACACCGGAGATTGGTGCTGCTGATCAGATGATGCGGGGCACAGCTCCACCATCACCCTCAGGAGGTCTATGTGTGAAATTCTCTGCACTCATTATGATGGGAAAATGCATTTCCCATGCTGTCCTGCTCCTGCTCACATGCAGGGCCCCTCGTTACGGGGCCGACGGCTCTTTTCCTGCCTTGTTTCCAACAAATCCTAATAGATTTACAGATGACAGAAAGAAATGCTGATCTGCATCTAATTATCCAAGTGCTAAAAATACCGACCGCGCCGCCACGTAAAGGACAGAACCATGTAATCCGCCAGGCCCAAATCATCCTCTAATCCGACATCAAACTGAGAAGTGACAGATTACTGGATGATCAGAGGAAAAGAAGTTACTAGAAAGTAAAGAGACTAGAAGGAAAGTGAAGAAATCTAAGCGAGGGATCTCACAGCATTGTGCGCTCTGATCCAGGGAGATTCCTCATTATATTGACACTATGTGCCATATAATGGATGGTGGGTCCCCAGAGGAACCATGAGTGACAGGCCCCCGGAGGGACCACTAGTGACAGGCCCCCGGAGGGACCATGAGTGACATGCCCCCGGAGGGACCATGAGTGACAGGCCCCGGAGGGACCATGAGTGACAGGCCCCCGGAGGGACCATGAGTGACAGACAGGCCCCCGGAGGGACCACCAGTGACAGGCCCCCGGAGGACCACTAGTGACAGGCCCCCGGAGGGACCATGAGTGACAGGCCCCCGGAGGGACCATGAGTGACAGGCCCTCGGAGGGACCACTAGTGACAGGCCCCCGGAGGAACCACTAGTGACAGGCCCCCGGAGGGACCATGAGTGACAGGCCCCCGGAGGGACCACTAGTGACAGGCCCCCGGAGGAACCACTAGTGACAGGCCCCCGGAGGGACCATGAGTGACAGGCCCCCGGAGGGACCACTAGTGACAGGCCCCCGGAGGGACTACGAGTGACAGGCCCCCGGAGGGACCACGAGTGACAGGCCCCCGGAGGGACCACTAGTGACAGGCCCCCGGAGGGACCTAGTGACAGGCCCCCGGAGGGACCAGAGTGACAGGCCCCCGGAGGGACCACTAGTGACAGGCCCCCGGAGGGACCACTGAGTGACAGGCCCCCGGAGGGACCACGAGTGACAGGCCCCCGGAGGGACCACTAGTGACAGGCCCCCGGAGGGACCTACGAGTGACAGGCCCCCGGAGGGACCACTCGTGACAGGCCCCGGAGGGAACCACTAGTGACAGGCCCCCGGAGGGACCATGAGTGACAGGCCCCGGAGGGACCATAGTGACAGGCCCTCGGAGGACCACTAGTGACAGGCCCCCGGAGGGACCATAGTGACAGGCCCTCGGAGGGACCATGAGTGACAGGCCCCGGAGGGACCACTAGTGACAGGCCCCCGGAGGACCTATGACGAGGAGGTGGTACAGGCCCCCGGAGGGACCACAGTGACAGGCCCCCGGAGGGACCTACCAGTGACAGGGCCCCGGAGGGACCATGAGTGACAGGCCCCGGAGGGACCACTAGTGACAGGGCCCCGGAGGGACCATGAGTGACATGCCCTGGAGGGACCATGAGTGACATGCCCCCGGAGGAACCATGAGTGACAGGCCCCGGAGGGACCAGGTGATATGCCCCCGGAAGGACCATGAGTGAAGGCCCCCGAGGGACCAGGGTGACAGCCCCTGGAGGACCACGGGTGAGGGCCCCGAGGGACCACGAGACGATGAATACCCCGGAGGGACCATGGGGATGGGCCCGAGGGACATGGTGATGGGCCCTCTGTAATCTGCCTGTTATCGTAGAGGTGTACAGCTGGTCTTGTTGCATGTTATCGTTGTAAGAGTGGTCTTGTCAGGTGCTATTGTTATTACGGCTGGATATTATGGTGGGGTGTGTGAGGCACCGCCGGCATGGTCCCCATGGCCGGGACGCATCACATGCAGGATCAGGGTATGTTCACACTGGCCGGTTTTGTAGTGGATGACGCTGTGTGAACCTATCCAGAACACAAGGAGTTAAATGTGATAGTGTGTGCTGTAAAGCTGAAACATTCATGAGCCTAATGAGCGGCTGTGAGTGGCTCATGGGATCAATGAGGCCCTGAGGAATGTAATGGGTGCTGATTGCTGACAGCCCAGGTGGGTGTGTCAGGTGGGTGTGTCCTGAGTAGTAGCATTTCAAGTGGATGAGTCAGAGTGGGCGTGGCAGGCACGATAAGAGCCTGACAGCTGAGAGACTGGGAGATCAATACGAGATTCATTATCAGCCAGAGATCAGCCTGAGAGTATGGTGATTCTGATGAGCAGCCAGAGTGCAGAGCAGTCCAGTGCTCTGTGTGAGAACATGATGGGAGCGTGCTAGCTCCATACCGCGGCTAGGACCAGTGTCGTTACAGCTCCTGGAGTGGGGAAGCTGGGACTGACCCAGGTGGAGACTGGTGCGGGCGTGTGGTTGAGACACGTCCAGGAAAGGAGCCCTTGGGGACGCTGGGTGTACCCGTGACCCAGGTAGCGAGACCGGATCCGTGCCTGGTAAGTAGGCAGTTCCCGTATGCTTGAGTGAACTGTGCACCCTGTGTGTGAAATGTGCCAGGCGGGCATAGCCGCCCTGAGGTCCGACTAGATAGTCAGTGAGGGACCTGTTGAACTATATGTGTATGTGATGGCTTAGATAGAAAGGCCATGTGCGGAGTCTGTGGGAGAGCCCCAGCTGGAGTGGATGGTGTTGGAAGCGTTCGGTCCCTGTGGAACGAGAGGGAGGCTTGTCCTGCTGCGTGCAGCGGGTACCTGTCCCTCAACCACGGCCTCTAATGGTGTGGGTGTGCCTGTGGCCAGACACAGGGGTCATGAAGGCTCCTAGAAGGGTAACCACGGCTGATTCGGGGAGGGTGCTGCTCAGACGTCGACCTGGAGACCTGCCATGAGATGGAGGTTTGGTGGCGGCTGGTGGCCCGTACCGTGGTGAAGAGGCCATGGTGACCGTGGTTAGCCCGGATTCTACGGTTCACCAGGTCCCTGTTATTGTCATGGAGGAGCCACAGTCCTTGGATGTATTATGATGGGCTCTGAGCGGATGTGAGGATGCATGGGATCCATGAATATTGTAGGATGGATCACATGTGGTATGTAAGGTCCCGGTCAGGAAGGAATCCTGACTACGGGGTAAATGTGGAGTCATCAGGCTGGGTGACTAAACCCAGGCGGCTATATATATATATTTATTAGTAAACTTATAAATGTATGTGTAGATAGGTCGGAGGCCGTGATCACCACGGGGGCTGTCAGTAGAGCTCCAATGGGGACAGAGAGGTGGTTACAGGTCCCGGTAATATATGATGTAATGTGCAATATATGTGTTATGTAAGGTTCTATGTAAATGTATGGTGTATTTATAATCAATGTGCAATGTGGTAAACATGCTACCCAGGTCATGTTATGTATGTGAAAAATACACGGGTAGACATTCATTAAATTATAAACACGTGTTTTGTCGGGGTTCCCCGGGTGCTACCTCACAGGTGTTATTGGTGTACTGCCAGTCTCATCGGGTGTTATCGGTGAACAGCCGGTCTTGTCAGGTGACATATTGGTGTACGGTCGGTCTCCTGGGGGTGTTATTGATGTTCATCCGGTCTCGTAAGGGTGTTGTCGATGTACGGCTATTCTACTATGGTGCTCCTGGTCTATGGCTGGTCTCGTTGGGTGGTATCAGTGTACAGCCTTGTAGGGGTGTTATTGGTATATGGTCGGCCTCATAGGGATGTTATTGGTATATGGCCGGCCTCATGGGGATTTTATTGGTGTACGGTCGGCCTCGTAGGGGTGTTATTGTTGTACGGTCGGCCTCATATGGGTATTACTACTGTACGGCCGGTCTCCTGGGGGTGTTATCAGTGTACGGCCGGTCTCGTGGGGGTGTTATCAGTGTACGGCCGGTCTCGTGGTGGTGTTATCGGTGTATGGTCAGTCTCGTGGTGGTGTTATCGGTGTATGGTCAGTCTCGTGGGTGCTCCCAGTGTACGGCCATTCTTGTAGGCTGTTATCTGTGTCAGGCGATGCTCTGCAGTGTGTCAGGCGATGCTCTGCAGTGTGTCGGGCGACGGTCTGCAGTGTGACGGCCTGTGGTCTGCAGTGTGTCGGGCGACGGTCTGCAGTGTGACGGCCTGTGGTCTGCAGTGTGACGGGCGACGGTCTGCAGTGTAACGGCCTGTGGTCTGCAGTGTGACGGGCGACGGTCTGCAGTGTGACGGGCGACGGTCTGCAGTGTGACGGGCGACGGTCTGCAGTGTGACGGGCGACAGTCTGCAGTGTGTCGGGCGGTGCTCTGCAGTGTGTCGGGCGATGGTCTGCAGATATTTGACTCCCACCGTACATTTTGCAGCACTCCCTTCCTGGCAGTGGATTCCCTAATGGTAGTAGATAATATGAGGTTCAAGGTTTGTGAACCCCCAGTTCTACTGTGATCCTGGAAGACTGCACTGAGCCACACACAGTATCTTCCAGGTGCACAGTATGTTGTGCTCAGTTCCTATGTGCTCATCGCCCTCTGCTGGTCATAAATGTGTAGTACACTCAGGTTGTGTCTTGTCTCACTTCTTCATGGGTCTTCCCCAGCTACAAAGAAAGAGGGAAAGGGGCCGAGTGTCACCCTTCATGATGAAAAGCCAAAAAACTATCTCTTCATAGCACACAATGGTCTGGGTTTCCACACTGTACAGTGTAGTAATCATCTCTTCCTCTCATGCAGGGATCACTGGCCTCTACCAGTTACATGAAGAGGATGCTCGGGTCACTTTAGGGACGTCCTCAGCAGCTCATACTGTCATCTGGGGATGGAGACGTCACTGATCTGAAGAATGGACACATGGGAACTAAATATTCAACCCATCTGGAGTCTGAGCCTCCTGGAGAAATCCCGACACCTCCGGCCTCCGCCGCCATCACTGAGGTCATTAATGACCTGAGGAGGGATCTGCTGCTGAATGTACAAATCATCAAAATCCTCTGCCAGCAGCCCCTGTGTAATCACCGACCCAGGGGTGGACTGGCCCAGGTGGCAGGGGGGCAAGTGCCCCCCAGGCTGGTGGTATTGCCCTCATCTAGGGCCGCCCCCTTCTCAACTACTCCGAGGGCTGGCAGAATCACACTGCCTCCAGGGGCAAGGTGCACCAGCCAGCCCCTGCACCGACCAATGACCTCCCTAATGTTCTCGATGGAGATGAGTCCAGAGACACTGCAGCCTGGAGAGACAAGTCCAGAGACAGTGCGGCCTGGAGAAACGAGTCCAGAGACAGTGCGGCCTGGAGAGACAAGTCCAGAGACGCTGCGGCCTGGAGAGACAAGTCCAGAGACGCTGCGGCCTGGAGAGACAAGTCCAGAGACGGTGCGGCTTGGAGAGACAAGTCCAGAGACGCTGCGGCCTGCAGAAACGAGTCCAGAGACGCTGCGGCCTGGAGAAACGAGTCCAGAGACGCTGCGGCCTGGAGAAACGAGTCCAGAGACGCTGCGGCCTGGAGAAACGAGTCCAGAGACGCTGCGGCCTGGAGAAACGAGTCCAGAGACGCTGCGGCCTGGAGAAACGAGTCCAGAGACGGTGCGGCCTGGAGAAACGAGTCCAGAGACGGTGCGGCCTGGAGAAACGAGTCCAGAGACGGTGCGGCCTGGAGAAACGAGTCCAGAGACGGTGCGGCCTGGAGAAACGAGTCCAGAGACGCTGCGGCCTGGAGAAACGAGTCCAGAGACGCTGCGGCCTGGAGAAACGAGTCCAGAGACGGTGCGGCCTGGAGAAACGAGTCCAGAGACGGTGCGGCCTGGAGAAACGAGTCCAGAGACGGTGCGGCCTGGAGAAACGAGTCCAGAGACGGTGCGGCCTGGAGAGACAAGTCCAGAGACGCTGCGGCCTGGAGAGACGAGTTCAGAGACAGTGCGGCCTGGAGAAACGAGTCCAGAGACGGTGCGGCCAAGGGAGACGAGTCCAGAGACGCTGCGGCCTGGAGAAACGAGTCCAGAGACGGTGCGGCCTGGAGAAACGAGTCCAGAGACGGTGCGGACTGGAGAAACGAGTCCAGAGACGGTGCGGCCTGGAGAAACGAGTCCAGAGACGGTGCGGCCTGGAGAAACGAGTCCAGAGACGGTGCGGCCTGGAGAAACGAGTCCAGAGACGCTGCGGCCTGGAGAAACGAGTCCAGAGACGGTGCGGCCTGGAGAAACGAGTCCAGAGACGGTGCGGCCTGGAGAAACGAGTCCAGAGACGGTGCGGCCTGGAGAAACGAGTCCAGAGACGGTGCGGCCTGGAGAAACGAGTCCAGAGACGCTGCGGCCTGGAGAAACGAGTCCAGAGACGGTGCGGCCTGGAGAAACGAGTCCAGAGACGGTGCGGCCTGGAGAAACGAGTCCAGAGACGGTGCGGCCTGGAGAGACGAGTCCAGAGACGGTGCGGCCTGG
Organism: Allobates femoralis; assembly: GCA_033576535.1. Lineage (NCBI taxonomy): Eukaryota > Metazoa > Chordata > Amphibia > Anura > Aromobatidae > Allobates > Allobates femoralis. The sequence continues at coordinate 45,580,612 of JARQOC010000009.1, read as the reverse complement.
AGAGACAAGTCCAGAGACGCTGCGGCCTGGAGAAACGAGTCCAGAGACGCTGCGGCCTGGAGAAACGAGTCCAGAGACGCTGCGGCCTGGAGAAACGAGTCCAGAGACGCTGCGGCCTGGAGAAACGAGTCCAGAGACGGTGCGGCCTGGAGAAACGAGTCCAGAGACGGTGCGGCCTGGAGAAACGAGTCCAGAGACGCTGCGGCCTGGAGAAACGAGTCCAGAGACGGTGCGGCCTGGAGAAACGAGTCTAGAGACGGTGCGGCCTGGAGAAACGAGTCCAGAGACGGTGCGGCCTGGAGAAACGAGTCCAGAGACGGTGCGGCCTGGAGAAACGAGTCCAGAGACGCTGCGGCCTGGAGAAACGAGTCCAGAGACGCTGCGGCCTGGAGAGACGAGTTCAGAGACAGTGCGGCCTGGAGAAAACGAGTCCAGAGACGGTGCGGCCAAGGGAGACGAGTCCAGAGACGCTGCAGTCAGGGGAGTAATTTTAGGCCACACTGGCAGCTCGTTGTAGTCCGAGGAATATGTGGCCTGGGGATGTTGTGTTAAAAATCTTTCACGGCACCTGGGTCCCTGGAGAAATGGCCGAACTACTGGGTCCTCCATAAAGTCATTGTAACACCAAGGTGTTATTGTTGTAGAGTGAAGTCTAGAGGGATCCGACTAACAAACATTATGCGGCTCCCCCCACCTTAATCCCTGGACCAGTGTAATGTTCTTCTATCAGGGCCCCTCATGGTGCTGTCCACGAGTTCTCCAGTCCAGAGATCACAAGAGCCAGATACCAGCTTTGAGACTGCGAGGGCTGGACACCGGCCTGGAGAACACGTGGATAGCACCATGAAGGAACATCTCACTGGTAGTATATAGGAAAGACAGGAGTCAGGGAGTATACCTTGAGTTCTCCGGGAAGATGTGCGGCCCCGGCGGTCTCCGGGGAGATGTCCGGCCCTGGGGAGATGTGCGGCCCTGGCGGTCTCCAGGGAGATGTGCGGCCCTGGCGGTCTCCAGGGAGATGTCCGGCCCTGGCGGTCTCCGGGGAGATGTGCGGCCCCGGGGAGATGTGTGGCCCTGGCGGTCTCCAGGGAGATGTCCGGCCCTGGCGGTCTCCGGGGAGATGTGCGGCCCCGGGGAGATGTGTGGCCCTGGCGGTCTCCGGGGAGATGTGCGGCCCCGGGGAGATGTGTGGCCCCGGCGGTCTCCGGGGAGATGTGCGGCCACGGCGGTCTCTGGGGAGACGTCCGGCCCCGGCGGTCTCCGGGGAGACGTCCGGCCCCGGCGGTCTCCGGGGAGACGTCCGGCCCCGGCGGTCTCCGGGGAGACGTCCGGCCCCGGCGGTCTCCGGGGAGACGTGCGGCCCTGGCGGTCTCCGGGAAGATGTGCGGCCCCGGCGGTCTCCGGGGAGACGTCCGGCCCCGGCGGTCTCCGGGGAGACGTCCGGCCCCGGCGGTCTCCGGGGAGACGTCCGGCCCCGGCGGTCTCCGGGGAGATGTGCGGCCCTGGCAGTCTCCGGGGAGACGTCCGGCCCCGGCGGTCTCCGGGGAGATGTGCGGCCCTGGCAGTCTCCGGGGAGACGTCCGGCCCCGGCGGTCTCCGGGGAGATGTGCGGCCCTGGCGGTCTCCAGGCTGATTTCCGGGTTCACACCAATCGTTGCAGGGTGACAGACGTCCCTGTGACACATTCATTTGTGCTCGCTCACCGGTTCTTACCCTCGTTAATAACTTCAAAAAATGTAAAATAATCTTTTATTAAATTCTTTAAAATGGTCATTAGACCCAACAGCAAAGTATGAAAACTATATAAAGGTTTCTATACAACAATGTGGAGAGGGTGAGGTTACAGAGATCACTGCCCTTTCATGCAGCCATTGTAGCTTTATCCTGTGCAATTCCTGAAGGCCAGATCCAGGGGCTGTTTGTGACTCCACCACCATCAATATCCAGTGAGATTGTTATTATATATTCTACTGGTATTTCACCTGGAAATAGTGCTCAGGATGCCTATTTTTAATGAAGATTTGTGAAAATCGGGCAGTGTTCATATCTGTATTGGATGTCAATCAGTCACCTGGGGTCATGTTTGGTAAGAGACTTACACCATGTTCCAAATTATTATGCAGATGTTCTTTTTCTCTGATTTTCCTGAATGGTCGGTGCAGATGACGATCAGTGTAATAAGTCATCACCTGTTACAGGATACATCACATTTTATTGAAGAAATCTCCCAATGATAACAGTATAATCTTCTCTTCACTGCTCCACATTATTCGGCACAGGAGAGTTTCTAAACATTTGATGTTTGAAAGAAGTGAAAATGGTGATTTGTTGAATTTGCAGCATTAGGAGGTCACATTCACTGAAATAAAAAGCTATTTACCTCCAGAACCTCCTAACAGGCCAAGTTACATGGTAACACAGGAACCCTTCTTTGATGTCACCTTCACAATTCTTGCATCCATTGATCTTGTGAGTTTCTGGAGAGTTTCTGCTTGTATTTCTTTGCATGATGTCAGAGTCGCCTTCCAGAGCTGCTGTTTTGATGTGAACTGCCTCCCACCCTCACAGATCTTTTGCTTGATTATACTCCTAAGGTTCTCTATAGGGTTGCAGTCAGGGGAAGATGGAGCACACCATGAGTTTATCTCCTTTTATGCCCATAGCAGCCAATGGCACAGAGGTATTCTTCTTTGCAGCATGAGATGGTGCATTGTCCTGCATGAAGATGATTTTGCTCCTGTTTTTGCTTTTTGTACCATGGAAGAAAGTTCAGTCAGAAACTCTATATACTTTGCAGAGGTCATTTTCACACCTTCAGGAACCTTAAAGGGGCCTACCAGCTGTTTCCCAATGATTCCAGCCCAAAACATGACTCCTCCACCTCCTTGCTGACGTCGCAGCCTTGTTGGGACATGGTGGCATCCACCAACCATCCACTACTCCATCCATCTGGACCATGCAGGGTTGCTCGGCACTCATCAGTAAACAAGACTGGTTGACAATTAGTCTTCATGTATATCTGGACCCACTGCAGCCGTTTCTGCTTGTGAGCACTGTTTAGGGGTGGCTGAATAGTAGGTTTATGCCCCACAGCAGCCTCTGAAGGCTCCTACACCTTGAGGTTGGAGGACTCCAGAGGCTCCAGCAGCTTCACATATCTGTTTGCTGGTTTGTAAGGCCTTTTTAGCAGCTGCTCTCTTAATCTGATGAACTTGCCTGGCAGAAACCTTCCTCATTCTGCCTTTATCTGCACGAACACGTCTGTGCTCAGAATCAGCCACAAATCTCTTCACAGTACAATGATCACACTTACGTTTTCGTGCAATATCTAATGTTTTCATCCCTTGTCCAAGGCATTGCACTATTTGTGGCTTTTCGGCAGCAGAGATCCTTTTTCTTTCCCATATTACTTGAAAACTGTGGCCTGTGTAATATTGTGGAACACCCAGTTTTCCTGTTATTGGGATCACCTGCCAAACTAATTATCACAGGGATCTGAGATTGATTTCAGTGTTTATGGCTCTATTGTAGGTGTAGTAACCAGGCCTTGTTTATGGCTCTATTGTAGGTGTAGTAACCAGGCCTTGTTTATGGCTCTATTGTAGGTGTAGTGACCGGGCCTTGTTTATGGCTCTATTGTAGGTGTAGTGACCGGGCCTTGTTTATGGCTCTATTGTAGGTGTAGTAACTGGACCTTGTTTATGGCTCTATTGTAGGTGTAGTGAACCGGGCCTTGTTTTCTCTTGTAGGTGCTAGTGACCGGCCTTGTTTATGGTTATTGTAGTGTATTGTGACCGGGCCATTGTTTATGGCTCTATTGTAGGTGTATTGACGGCCTTGTTTATGGCTCTATTGTAGGTGTAGTACCGGGCCTTGTTTATGGCTCTATTGTAGGTGTAGGACCGGGCCTTGTTTATGGCTCTATTGTAGGGTGTAGTACCGGGCCTTGTTTATGGCTCTATTGTAGGTGTAGTAACCGGCCTTGTTTATGGCTCTATTGTAGGTGTAGTGACCGGGCCTTGTTTATGGCTCTATTGTAGGTGTAGTAACCGGGCCTTGTTTATGGCTCTATTGTAGGTGTAGTAACCGGCCTTGTTTATGGCTCTATTGTAGGTGTAGTGACCGGGCCTTGTTTATGGCTCTATTGTAGGATGTAGTAACCGGGCCTTGTTTATGGCTTTATTGTAGGTGTAGTAACCGGCCTTGTTTATGGCTTATTGTAGGTGTAGTAACCGGCCTTGTTTATGGCTCTATTGTAGGTGTAGTAGACCGGGCCTTGTTTATGGCTCTATTGTAGGTGTAGTAACCGGGCCTTGTTTATGGCTCTATTGTAGGTGTAGTGAACCGGCCTTGTTTATGGCTCTATTGTAGGTGTAGTGACCGGGCCTTGTTTATGGCTCTATTGTAGGTGTAGTGACCGGGCCTTGTTTATGGCTCTATTGTAGGTGTAGTACCGGGCCTTGTTTATGGCTCTTATTGTAGGTGTAGTAACCGGGCCTTGTTTATGGCTCTATTGTAGGTGTAGTACCGGGCCTTGTTTATGGCTCTATTGTAGGTGTAGTACCGGGCCTTGTTTATGGCTCTATTGTAGGTGTAGTACCGGGCCTTGTTTATGGCTCTATTGTAGGTGTAGTGACCGGGCCTTGTTTATGGCTCTATTGTAGGTGTAGTACCGGGCCTTGTTTATGGCTCTATTGTAGGTTAGTACCGGGCCTTGTTTATGGCTCTATTGTAGGTGTAGTGACCGGGCCTTGTTTATGGCTCTATTGTAGGTGTAGTGACCGGGCCTTGTTTATGGCTCTATTGTAGGTGTAGTGACCGGCCTTGTTTATGGCTCTATTGTAGGTGTAGTGCCGGGCCTTGTTTTATGGCTCTATTGTAGGTGTAGTGACCGGGTCCTTGTTTATGGCTCTATTGTAGGTGTAGTGACCGGGCCTTGTTTATGGCTCTATTGTAGGTGTAGTGACCGGGCCTTGTTTATGGCTCTATTGTAGTGTAGTACCGGGCCTTGTTTATGGCTCTATTGTAGGTGTAGTGACCGGGCCTTGTTTATGGCTCTATTGTAGGTGTAGTGACCGGGCCTTGTTTATGGCTCTATTGTAGGTGTAGTGACCGGCCTTGTTTATGGCTCTATTGTAGGTGTAGTGACCGGGCCTTGTTTATGGCTCTATTGTAGGTGTAGTGACCGGGCTTGTTTATGGCTCTATTGTAGGTGTAGTGACCGGCCTTGTTTATGGCTCTATTGTAGGTGTAGTGACCGGGCCTTGTTTATGGCTCTATTGTAGGTGTAGTGACCGGGCCTTGTTTATGGCTCTATTGTAGGTGTAGTGACCGGCTTGTTATGCTCATTGTAGGGTAGTGACCGGCCTTGTTTATGGCTCTATTGTAGGTGTAGTAACCGGGCCTTGTTTATGGCTCTATTGTAGGTGTAGTGACCGGGCTTGTTTATGGCTCTATTGTAGGTGTAGTGACCGGGCCTTGTTTATGGCTCTATTGTAGGTGTAGTAACTATGTCCTTTTGCTTGTAGGCAAACCTGTATGCCATCTCCTTTCTCTTCTGATGAGCCTTGCATATAAGTCCAGGTGAAACGCGTCAAGCTTGGAGAAATCACCACTGGAGTTTGGTAAAGATACGCCTGACATCATGGAGGCTGCTACATACAATGACTCCACCATGAGTTATGTTCAGCCCACAAGTTATCGGGCCGCCTATTTTATGTTATTATGCTGTATAATTATGTATATAAATGATATTATCACACATTGGTTAGTCATAGGGAAAGCCACCGTTGAGTGGGGGCACCACTAACCTCTAGGGTGGTCGACCTCCACCGTCCGGCAGTAACAGCACATAGGGGCAGGTGGATGAAAGGGCAGTGATCTCTGTAACCTCACCCTCTCCAGATTGTTGTATATAAACCTTTATATAGTTTTATACTTTGCTGTTGGGTCTAATGACCATTTTAAAGAATTTAATAAAGATTCTTTTAAATTTCTTGTTGAATTTGGTAGTCAAAAATCTGTAGCCCTCAGGGCCAGGTCACACCTGGCGACGTCAGCGGTGATGTTTTAGGTGACCCTGGGCGTGGCCTATCACCGCCGACATCGCCCCTGCGTCGCCTAATATGAATAGGCGAGGGCGACGCCTTTGAGTGGTCGCCTGGTTTCACAGCAGCGCTCTAAACCAGACGAACACTCTATGGCGATGTGTGCACATCGCCCATGTAAACTGCCGACAGCGATCTGACAAGCGACGGAAGCCATAGGCTGCCATTGTACTGCATCGCCGCTGGGGTTTTTAAACACCCCAGCTGAAATGCTGCCTGTCAGATCGCCGATGCATTGTCCCATGTAAATGGGGGAAGGCAATGCTGGTGGGGTGCCAAAAACATGCACGCTCTCCCCGTTTCCACCAACATCTCTAGTGCCGTCACCTGGTGTGATGTGACCCTTAAGGTACCGTCACACACACAATATTGCAGGCAATGTCACAGGCAATTTGCTGGTTGCAGTGAAATCATGGATACATTGTTCTATTTTGTTGCGTGTACAAATGTAACAATGTGTCCATGATTTCACTGCAACCAGCAAATTACCAGTGACATTACCTGCAATATTGTGTGTGTGACGGGACCTTCAGGGTCTGGGGGTTATGTGGATTCTGCAGGGTCTGGGGTTCTGTATTGTGTAACCTGATTGTACACGGTTATTATCGCCTCCTCATTACTCAGGATCCTCAGTATTCATTCTCTTCTCTATATTTGCAGTGTCCAGTTGTGAAGCACATTACTACACGTATGACCGCCAGCTCCAGACGCTCGGTGAGTGTGACCGGTCAGGATGAACAAAACGTCTTAGTGTTTGCTATATTTCCTACATGTGGATGTTTGGTTGCAGCGGCATTATTCCATACACAAGGCTGACACCTCCCTGAGGTACCTTTACACCGGCTACATTTGTAGCTTGTCACCAGGTAACTTACTGGTTGCAGTGAAATCATGGACACATTGTTACATTTGTACACAGCAACAAGATAGAACCTTTATCCATGATTTCACTGCAACCAGTAAGTTACCTGGTGACAAGCTACAAATGTAGCCGTGGTTAAAAGGTACCCTGAATGTTATTGCTGCTCTTTGACATCATGTAAGGGTTACTTAAACAGAGATAGATATTAGGGGGTAGATAAATTCTGAATTGGTTTTAGTTCCTACCAACTTGTTTGAATAAAATTAAATCTTTATTAAATTTCTTAAAATGACTGATGCCAAATACAAACACATAGAAACACATAGAAACACATGCAGTGATAGATACAATGACAAGGATTTACACATTTTTATCAAGGACCAGAATTGTCTATCAATAACCCCTTATTGTTCCTGCAGGCGTCTCCCTATCTGCTGTCTGTGCTGTCAATGGACATATCACCATAAGGGTCACTTTACACACACCAACTTATCTGTCCAACGTCTGAACAGATCTCTGGTTGCAGTGAAATCATGGACACATTGTTACATTTGTACACAGTCACAAAATAGAACCATGTCTCCATGATTTCACTGCAACCAGTAAGTTGGTCAGAAGTTGGACAGATAAGTTGGTGTGTGTAAAGTGGCCTCAGGGATAGAGGTGTCCCCACCCAGCGACGCCTGTTCTGATTTCTGACCCTAAGGATGATAGAGAAGAGCAGAATATACATTACTAGCTGGGAGCCCGATGCACATGCATTGGATTCTAACGTCGAGTCTCTGACTCGCAATGCCGCTGCGCGGCATTTCGAGTCGACTTAGAACTGCTCACAATGGCCGCTTCGCGGCCATGCTGCGCGCGTATCCACATGCCACGCCGGGGGCAAAAAGCTATTCGCAATTATATAATAGATTACAGCAGATAGTAAAGGAATGAACAAGGCTGAACTGAGATCGGGAGGAATAGCAGCAGCCCAGTGATGTCCGGGTCACTTTGTGCAGATCCGAGGTGAAGTGTAAGATCGGCTTTAGCTCGGAGCTTCCGTTACACGTGTCACCTGGACCAGTTAGCGAGGAATGATCTGGAGCCTGTACAATGGAGAATGGCTTCATGTTTTTGTCTATGTTCCGCTTTATGTATTGGTTTCTGTTTTTTATGATCCTTCTACTTCTTAGGCACATTGCTCCTGCCACCTCCGCCCTCCTGATGAGCCTCGCTAACTGGTCTAGGTGACACGTGTAACGGAAGCTCGGAGCTAAAGCCGATCTTACACTTCACCTCAGATCTGCACAAAGTGACCCGGACATCACTGGGCTGCTGCTATTCCTCCCCGATCTCAGTTCAGCCTTGGTCACCAGATCTATGTTCATTCCTTTACTATCTGCTGTAATAATGTATATTCTGCTCTTCTCTATCATCCTTGGGTCAGAAATCAGGACAGGCGTCGCTGGGTGGGGACACCACTATCCCTGAGGGCCACTTTACACGCTGCTACAGGTAACTTACTGGTTGCAGTGAAATCATGGAGACAAGGTTCTATCTTGTTGCTGTGTACAAATGGAACTAAGTCTCCTTGATTTCACTGCAGCCAGTAAGTTACCTGTGGAAAACCTGTTACCTGTAGCTGCGTGTAAAGGGGCCATTAGGGTGATATTATCTCCATTGACAGCACAGACAGCAGATAGAGAGACGCCTGCAGGAACAATAAGGGATTATTGATAGACAATTCTGGTCCTTGATAAAAATGTGCAAAACCTTGTAATTGTATCTATCACTGCATGTGTTTCTATGTGTTTTATGTGTTTGTATTTGGCATCAGTCATTTTAAGAAATTTAATAAAGATTTCATTTTTACTCAAACAAGTTGGTAGCCCTAACATCATGTAAGGGGTTAACTATGCTCTGTGATGTCACAATGTGCATTGCTGGCACTCTCCAAGGTCATTGTGACGTCACCCTGCACATTACTGACAACCTGTGACGTCACCCTGCTCATTACTGACGACCTGTGACGTCACCCTGCTCATTACTGACGACCTGTGACGTCACCCTGCTCATTACTGACGACCTGTGACGTCACCCTACTCATTTATTGACGACCTGTTGACGTCACCTGCACCTTTCTGACGAGCTGTGACGTCACCCTGCACATTACTGATGATCTGTGTCATTGTGTACATTACTGTTATAAATCTGCCATTACGCGTGGGTGCCACACTACAGACATTGTCAGTGTGCTATCACCCCCCGCAGGGCTCCGTGTACATGACCCAGGCCGGGCGCTTTGTGTTATCAGACGCTGCCTGTCCCTATATCTGGTGGTGTCAGATGATTGTATTCATCACTGATGAGTGCAGGACGTGTGGACACAAGACATTCACATTACAATCAGCACAGTCTATATTAAGGTGCAAGTGACGGCAGCCAAATTCCAGAAAATGTTCTGGCGAGGGGCCACGTGGACCCCTCCACCCCGGCACTGGGGAACATGGCTGCTCCTGGTGTCAGATCTCACTTATAGTGATAAGGTCGGCACATCATCAGGAGGGCGCCGGGCACATCATCAGAGGGCGCCGGGCACATCATCAGGAGGGGTGCCGGGCACATCATCAGGAGGGCACGGGCACATCATCAGGTGGGGCGCCGGGCACATCATCAGAGGGCACCGGCACATCATCAGGAGGGGCGCCGGGCACATCATCCGGTGGGGCGCCGGCACATCATCCGTGGGGCCCGGGCACATCATCCGGTAGGGCGCCGGGCACATCATCCGGGCGCCGGGCACATCATCCGGTGGGGCGCCGGGCACATCATCCGTGGATGCTCGTTCCCAGGCTTAGGACACCTCGTCTTTCCAGACAAGTGGCAGGGTTTACACAATAAATGGCCTTTCAGGGGGAAGCAGCCGCTGTCCGTCGGCTCCAGGGACAGCAGAACATGACATTTCTAGAAGAAAGAACAGACAACTAATGAGATCAACAACCTGGAGCACTGCCGGAACCAAAAGAAAACCCGCCGCACCCTGCAGAGTCAGGATTTTCAAGAGGAGACTCCAGGACAGTCTATGGGGCCCCAAAAAACTATATAAATGACATACAGTCACTGCGGGGTACGCACCTCACAGCGATAGCAGTTCTCGTGGTAGTTATGTCCCATACATTCAATCTTGTAGGAATCCTGACCGTTCTTCGCCATTATCGGCTCCTGACAAGACGAGCAAATGACAGCATATTTCCTGTACAACAAAACACAATGTCAGACATGGACTCCACTACTGTGTCCGGACAAATAGACCGAGGCCTGAGGGATGTGGACTGAGTACGGCTGACTGAAGGCAGTGACTCGTGACTTCACACCAAATCCCTCCACAGAGAAGAGACCGAACCCGACCCAAACACAAATGCATCATCTCATACTCAGTATAATGTACGGCCCCCCCATGTGGGAGAAGCGGTGGGACGCACGTCACAAGCAGCGATTCAGGGATCTCCATCAATCCCATCACCCCCTGGTGTGCAACATCCTGCCCTTACCCTTACGCCCCGTCAGCTCCCCGGGCGCACAGCCTCCGGGCCCCGTCAACTCCCCGGTGCACAGCCTCCGGGCCCCGTCGGCTCCCCACCCCAGTGTATAACCTCTGCTCTCTGCCACATCATCTGTTTCTACTACCATGTGATAGACTGTCCGGTGGTGCAGAGCTCTCCGATACCGGCGCATCCTGTGATAGGAGCCACCGGGGTAACAAGTCCACCCATGACATTTCCCCTCCTGAATCCTCCATCAGCTGTGAATGATATAGAGAATAAGAAGCAACCACAGCAACTCAGCCATAAAGAGGAGACCCCATAAGGTTACAGAGCGGGGGCGAGTGCTGAGGAGCAGAGGAGGGTCCCCACCGCTCCACTGACCCCATAAATGCAGAGTCCAGACCTCCTCTGGTAACATCAGTACAAACACTGCGCCTGCCGGGAACTTCATGGCTGAGCAGCTGCAGCCATACATCACCTAGCACAAGGCTGAGCAGCTGCAGCCATACACCACCTAGCACAAGGCTGAGCAGCTGCAGCCATACGTCACCTAGCACAAGGCTGAGCAGCTGCAGCCATACGTCACCTAGCACAAGGCGGAGCAGCTGCAGCCATACGTCACCTAGCACATGGCTGAGCAGCTGCAGCCATACATCACCTAGCACAATGGCTGAGCAGCTGCAGCCATACGTCACCTAGCACAAGGCTGAGCAGCTGCAGCCATACGTCACCTAGCACAAGGCTGAGCAGCTGCAGCCATACATCACCTAGCACAAGGCTGAGCAGCTGCAGCCATACATCACCTAGCACAAGGCTGAGCAGCTGCAGCCATACGTCACCTAGCACAAGGCTGAGCAGCTGCAGCCATACGTCACCTAGCACAAGGCTGAGCAGCTGCAGCCATACGTCACCTAGCACAAGGCTGAGCAGCTGCAGCCATACGTCACCTAGCACAAGGCGGAGCAGCTGCAGCCATACGTCACCTAGCACAAGGCGGAGCAGCTGCAGCCATACGTCACCTAGCACATGGCTGAGCAGCTGCAGCCATACGTCACCTAGCACAAGGCTGAGCAGCTGCAGCCATACGTCACCTAGCACAAGGCTGAGCAGCTGCAGCCATACGTCACCTAGCACAAGGCTGAGCAGCTGCAGCCATACGTCACCTAGCACAAGGCTGAGCAGCTGCAGCCATACGTCACCTAGCACAAGGCTGAGCAGCTGCAGCCATACGTCACCTAGCACAAGGCTGAGCAGCTGCAGCCATGCGTCACCTAGCACAAGGCTGAGCAGCTGCAGCCATACGTCACCTAGCACAAGGCTGAGCAGCTGCAGCCATACGTCACCTAGCACAAGGCGGAGCAGCTGCAGCCATACGTCACCTAGCACAAGGCTGAGCAGCTGCAGCCATACGTCACCTAGCACAAGGCTGAGCAGCTGCAGCCATACGTCACCTAGCACAAGGCTGAGCAGCTGCAGCCATACGTCACCTAGCACAAGGCTGAGCAGCTGCAGCCATACGTCACCTAGCACAAGGCTGAGCAGCTGCAGCCATACTCACCTAGCACAAGGCTGAGCAGCTGCAGCCATACATCACCTAGCACAAGGCTGAGCAGCTGCAGCCATACGTCACCTAGCACAAGGCTGAGCAGCTGCAGCCATACTCACCTAGCACAAGGCTGAGCAGCTGCAGCCATACGTCACCTAGCACAAGGCTGAGCAGCTGCAGCCATACGTCACCTAGCACAAGGCTGAGCAGCTGCAGCCATACGTCACCTAGCACAAGGCGAGCAGCTGCAGCCATACGTCACCTAGCACAGGCTGAGCAGCTGCAGCCATACGTCACCTAGCACAAGGCTGAGCAGCTGCAGCCATACGTCACCTAGCACAAGGCTGAGCAGCTGCAGCCATACGTCACCTAGCACAAGGCTGAGCAGCTGCAGCCATACGTCACCTAGCACAAGGCTGAGCAGCTGCAGCCATACGTCACCTAGCACAAGGCTGAGCAGCTGCAGCCATACGTCACCTAGCACAAGGCTGAGCAGCTGCAGCCATACGTCACCTAGCACAAGGCTGAGCAGCTGCAGCCATACGTCACCTAGCACAAGGCTGAGCAGCTGCAGCCATGCGTCACCTAGCACAAGGCTGAGCAGCTGCAGCCATACGTCACCTAGCACAAGGCTGAGCAGCTGCAGCCATACGTCACCTAGCACAAGGCGAGCAGCTGCAGCCATACGTCACCTAGCACAAGGCTGAGCAGCTGCAGCCATACGTCACCTAGCACAAGGCTGAGCAGCTGCAGCCATACGTCACCTAGCACAAGGCTGAGCAGCTGCAGCCATACGTCACCTAGCACAAGGCTGAGCAGCTGCAGCCATACGTCACCTAGCACAAGGCTGAGCAGCTGCAGCCATACGTCACCTAGCACAAGGCTGAGCAGCTGCAGCCATACGTCACCTAGCACAAGGCTGAGCAGCTGCAGCCATACGTCACCTAGCACAAGGCTGAGCAGCTGCAGCCATACGTCACCTAGCACAAGGCTGAGCAGCTGCAGCCATACGTCACCTAGCACAAGGCTGAGCAGCTGCAGCCATACGTCACCTAGCACAAGGCTGAGCAGCTGCAGCCATACGTCACCTAGCACAAGGCTGAGCAGCTGCAGCCATACGTCACCTAGCACAAGGCTGAGCAGCTGCAGCCATACGTCACCTAGCACAAGGCTGAGCAGCTGCAGCCATATGTCACCAAGCAAAAGGCTGAGCAGCTGCAGACGTATATCACCAAGCACAATGCCGAGTGTTGGATGAAGTGGTGTAAAGCGGCCAGCACTAGACTGTGGAGGAGGTGTGATCACACTTATCTATCTGCATCTGATGGAGGAGTCTGGGTTTGGGGAACGAAGGAGATTAGTTTATATTAATGTGTAGGGATGAGGATGAGGGGTCAGAGAAGCCCCCGGAGGTGGATCTTGGGGGGTGGGGGGGCACTCTCCCCCCGCAGTGTTTGCACCATCCCTGTATACAGTCCTCCGTCCCTGCACTCTACCTGTAGTAATCCTCTGCACAGTGCACGTCATTGTACTCGTCCACAGCGAAGCTCTCGTCGGCGATGGTGCGGCTGCAGACCACACAGGTGAAGCATTCGGGGTGGTAGCTGCTCCCCAGGGCACGGATGATGTGCTGCAGGATCAGGCGCTGACACTTGGCGCATTTCTCCAATGTCTCCTGCAACAAACATCAGTTCAGACCCGTGAGAAGAAGACAGCAGCGGTGGCTGGATGTGGTCAGGAGGGTGATGTCCCTGAATATGTATGTGGTATCACCGGCACGAGGCGCAGCATGACCGGCACGAGGCGCAGCATGACAGGCACGAGGCGCGGCATCACTGACTGGATGGTAACAATGGAGAAGAGCAAATAAATCACCGATCTCCAGAGCATCGCTCAGCCATAAATATACGAGACCGCGCCCAATACCCCGATCTCACCAAGAGCAAGCGCACCGCATCACAGAGGACGTCACCTGCAGAACATCTCATATATCTTGCTCCTCTCCTGTGTGATACTGTCTGCTGAGCCGTGTATCTAATCCTCTCCTGTGTGATACGTCTGCTGAGCTGTGTATCTAATCCTCTCCTGTGTGATACTGCATGCTGAGCTGTGTATCTAATCCTACCCTGTGTGATACTGTCTGCTGAGCTGTGTATCTAATCCTATCCTGTGTGATACTGTCTGCTGAGCTGTGTATCTAATCCTCTCCTGTGTGATACTGTCTGCTGAGCTGTGTATCTAATCCTATCCTGGTGTGATACTGTCTGCTGAGCTGTGTATCTAATCCTTCCTGTGTGATACTGTCTGCTGAGCTGTGTATCTAATCCTATCCTGTGTGATACTGTCTGCTGAGCTGTGTATCTAATCCTGTGTGATACTGTCTGCTGAGCTGTGTATATATTCATGACTCGGTTGTATTACAGGCCTTGTGAATATTCAGCCCCATGTATATATACAGCCTTGTGAAAGTATCAGCCCCTATACAGGCCTTGTGAAAGTTCAGCCCCTATGAATAACAGCCTTGTGAAAGTATTCAGCCCCCTATGTATATATACAGTGCCTTGTGAAAGTATTCGGCCCCCTATGTATATATACAGAGCCTTGTGAAAGTATTCGGCCCCCTATGTATATATACAGTGCCTTGTGAAAGTATTGGCCCCCTATGTATATATACAGTGCCTTGTGAAAGTATTCAGCCCCTATTATATATACAGAGCCTTGTGAAAGTATTCGGCCCCCTATGTATATATACAGAGCCTTGTGAAAGTATTCGGCCCCCTATGTATATATACAGTGCCTTGTGAAAGTATTCAGCCCCCTATGTATATATACAGAGCCTTGTGAAAGTATTCAGCCCCTATGTATATATACAGAGCCTTGTGAAAGTATTCGGCCCCCTATGTATATATACAGAGCCTTGTGAAAGTATTCAGCCCCCTATGTATATATACAGTGCCTTGTGAAAGTATTCAGCCCCCTATGTATATATACAGTGCCTTGTGAAAGTATTCTAGCCCCTATGTATATATACAGTGCCTTGTGAAAATATTCGGCCCCTTGAACTTTTCAGCCTTTTGCCACATTTCAGGCTTCAAACATAAAGATAGAAATTCTAATATTTTTGTGAAGAATCAACAACCAGTGGGACACAATCGTGAGGGGGAACCAAATTTATTGGAGATTTTAAACTTTTTTAACAAATAAAGCACTGAGGCGTCGGGCGTGTGATATTATTCATCCCCTTTACTTTCAGGGCAGCATACTCCCTCCAGAAGGTCAGTGAGGATCTCTGAATGATCCAATGTTGTCCTAAATGACTGGTAATGATAAATAGGATCCACCTGTGTGTGATCAAGTCTCCGTATAAATGCACCTGCTTTGTGATAGGCTCAGGGGTCTGTTTCAAGTGCAAAGAGCATCATGAAGACCATGGAACACATCAGGCAGGTCCGGGATACTGTTGTGGTGAAGGTTAAAGCCAGATTTGGATACAAAAATATTTCCCAAGCATTAAACATCTCAAGGAGCCACTGTGCAAGCGATCATATTGTAATGGAAGGAGGATCAGACCACTGCAAATCTACCAAGACTTGGCCGTCCCTCTAAACTGTCATCTGGAACAAGGAGAAGACTGATCAGAGATGAGGCCAAAAGGTCCATGATCACTCTAGATCACTGCAGAGATCTACAGCTGAGGTGGAGAGTCTGTCCATAGGACAACAATCAGTCGTACACTGCACAAATCTGTCCTTTATGGAAGAGCGGAAAGAAGAAGCCATTTCTCAGAGATATCCATAAAAAGTCTGGTGTGAAGTTTGCCACAAGCCGCCTGGAGACCCCAAACATGTGGAATAAGGGAGACCCCAAAACATGTGGAATAAGGGGCTCTGCTCAGAGGAAATCAAAATCAAACTATGGCCACAATGCAAAACGATATGTTTGGTGTAAAAGCAACAAAGCTCATCACCCGGAAAACACCATCCCCACTGTCACACATGGTGGTGGCCTCAAACACCATCCCCACTGTCACACATGGTGGTGGCCTGAAAACACCATCCCCACTGTCACACATGGTGGTGGCCTCAAAACACCATCCCCACTGTCACACATGGTGGAGGCCTGAAAACACCATCCCCACTGTCACACATGGTGGTGGCCTGAAACACCATCCCCACTGTCACACATGGTGGAGGCCTGAAAACACCATCCCCACTGTCACACATGGTGGTGGCAGCATCATGGTTTGGGCTTTTCTTCAGCAGGGACAGGGAAGATGGTTAAAATTGATGGGAAGATGAATGGAGCCAAATACAGGACCATTCTGGAAGAAAACCTGCTGGAGTCTGCAAAAGACCTGAGACTGGGACGGAGATTTATCTTCCAACAAGACAAAGAACCCAAATATAAAGCAAAATCTACAATGGAATAGTTCAAAAATCACCGTCTCCAGGTGTTAGAATGGAAGAGTCACATCCAGACCTGAATCCAATGGAGAATCTGTGGAAAGAGCTGAAAACTGCTGATCACAGACGCCTCAATCCAACCTCACTGAGCTCCAGCTGTTCTGCAAGGAAGAATGAGACAAACCCCAAGAGACTGCAGCTGTGATCACAGCACAAGGGGGCGCCACAGAGGATTAACTGAAGAGGACCAATAATATTGCACGCCACACTGTTCAGTTGTTTGTTAGCCGAATACTTTCACAAGGCACTGTATATATACATAGGGGTGAATACTTTCACAAGGCACTGTATATATACATAGGGGGCTGAATACTTTCACAAGGCACTGTATATAGGGGCTGAATACTTTCACAAGGCACTGTATATATACATAGGGGTCTGAATACTTTCACAAGGCACTGTATATACATAGGGGTCTGAATACTTTCACAAGGCAGTGTTATATACATAGGGGCTGAATACTTTCACAAGGCACTGTATATACATAGGGGTCTGAATACTTTCACAAGGCAGTGTATATATACATAGGGGGCTGAATACTTTCACAAGGCACTGTATATATACATAGGGGGTGAATACTTTCACAAGGCACTGTATATATACATAGGGGGTGAATACTTTCACAAGGCACTGTATATATACATAGGGGGCTGAATACTTTCACAAGGCACTGTATATACATAGGGGTCTGAATACTTTCACAAGGCAGTGTATATATACATAGGGGTCTGAATACTTTCACAAGGCACTGTATATACATAGGGGTCTGAATACTTTCACAAGGCAGTGTATATATACATAGGGGGCTGAATACTTTCACAAGGCACTGTATATATACATAGGGGGTGAATACTTTCACAAGGCACTGTATATATACATAGGGGGCTGAATACTTTCACAAGGCACTGTATATATACATAGGGGTCTGAATACTTTCACAAGGCACTGTATATATACATAGGGGGCTGAATACTTTCACAAGGCACTGTATATACATAGGGGGCTGAATACTTTCACAAGGCACTGTATATATACATAGGGGGCTGAATACTTTCACAAGGCACTGTATATATACATAGGGGGCTGAATACTTTCACAAGGCTCTGTATATATACATAGGGGGCTGAATACTTTCACAAGGCACTGTATATATACATAGGGGGCTGAATACTTTCACAAGGCACTGTATATATACATAGGGGGCTGAACACTTTCACAAGGCACTGTATATACATAGGGGCTGAATACTTTCACAAGGCACTGTATATATACATAGGGGGCTGAATACTTTCACAAGGCTCTGTATCTGTGGTTTGGTGGTCATTGGTTTCATTCTGGGGTTCGTTACAATGTATCAACACCGGGACTGACTGTCCAGTGTGAGGAGCACGGCGTCGCCCGGTCACTGTCGGCTGCCTCGGACAGCAGAGATCTGAAGAAACAAACCCTCTACATGAAGCTTCTCTGATGTAAGACCAGTAATCCTGTGTGTCTGCAGTCACCTGCTCTCTGTTATCAGCCACGCACCTTGTAGCAGTAGTCACAGATGGGCTGTCCGTCCTTCTGGTAGTACATCTGTCCAGCGAGCAGCCGGTGACACTTCCGACAAGTGAAGCAGCCGGCGTGGTACTGTTTCTTCATGGCCTCGATGGTGGCGGTGCCGGGGGTGATGGTTTTATGGCAGAAAGCGCAAATGTCTGAAGGAGAAAATAAGAGGCAATGATCTGAAGGAGCATAAGTGTATCCGTAGATGGGAAGGAACACGAGGGTGTCCGGTGATGTGGAGAAGCGAGAGTGTATCCGGTGATGTGGAGAAGCGAGAGTGTATCTGGTGATGTGGAGAAGCGAGAGTGTATCCGGTGATGTGGAGAAGCGAGAGTGTATCTGGTGATGTGGAGAAGCGCGAGTGTATCCGGTGATGTGGAGAAGCGCGAGTGTATCCGGTGATGTGGAGAAGCGCGAGTGTATCCGGTGATGGGAAGGAGCACGAGGGTTTGCGATGATGTGGAGAAGCGCGAGTGTATCCGGTATTGTGGAGAAGCGAGAGTATCCGGGTGATGGGAAGGAGTGCAAGTGTATCCGGTGACTGGGAGGAGCGCAAGCAAATTGGTTGATACGGAGGAGCGCAAATTGTTTCCGGAGATGTGTACCTGAGCTCTGATCAACGCTGTACCTGAGCTCTGATCAACGCTGTACCTGAGCTCTGATCAACGCTGTACCTGAGCTCTGATCAACGCTGTACCTGAGCTCTGAACCCGCTGTACCTGAGTCTGAACCCGCTGTACCTGAGCTCTGAACCTGCTGTACCTGAGCTCTGATCCTGCTGTAGCTGAGCTCTGAACCCGCTGTAGCTGAGCTCTGATCAACGCTGTACCTGAGCTCTGATCAACGCTGTACCTGAGCTCTGATCAACGCTGTACCTGAGCTCTGATCAACGCTGTACTGAGCTCTGATCAACGCTGTACCTGAGCTCTGAACCCGCTGTACCTGAGCTCTGAACCTGCTGTAGCTGAGCTCTGATCCTGCTGTAGCTGAGCTCTGAACCCGCTGTAGCTGAGCTCTGATCAACGCTGTACCTGAGCTCTGATCAACGCTTTTACCTGAGCTCTGATCAACGCTGTACCTGAGCTCTGATCAACGCTGTACTGAGCTCTGATCAACGCTGTACCTGAGCTCTGATCAACGCTGTACCTGAGCTCTGATCAACGCTGTACCTCAGCTCTGATCAACGCTGTACCTGAGCTCTGATCAACGCTGTACCTGAGCTCTGATCAACGCTGTACCTGAGCTCTGATCAACGCTGTACCTGAGCTCTGATCAACGCTGTACCTGAGCTCTGATCAACGCTGTACCTGAGCTCTGATCAACGCTGTACCTGAGCTCTGATCAACGCTGTACCTGAGCTCTGATCAACGCTGTACCTGAGCTCTGATCAACGCTGTACCTGAGCTCTGATCAACGCTGTACCTGAGCTCTGATCAACGCTGTACCTGAGCTCTGAATCTGCTGTACCTGAGCTCTGAACCCGCTGTACCTGAGCTCTGAACCCGCTGTACCTGAGCTCTGCGTCTTCCCTTTGTGGCCATTCACACTCTGCTTCCCGGCAGCGGCCTCCTCGCTCTTCTGTTGGTCATCAGAGGGTGGTGTCGTAGTCTTCAGCGGCTTCTGTAGGTAACATAAGACATGTATTTTGTAGGTTATCTCCTGGGTGACATTACTGTGTACTCCATTCACCTCCAGAGCTGCATTCACAGAGCAGCTACTTTCCTGCCAGCTCTGAGCTTTGCTCTCTTCTGCCCCTGGTGTTCAGAATCTGTACAGACTACATTCTGCTTACACATAATGCAGCATAGAGAGATGGGCTCCAGGGGAGCAGAATTGTGAATGCAGCTCTGGGATCACCTGGAGTCAGTTCCATAACTGAAGGTACCTGAGACGGTGGCAGTCGGCTGAGCTCCAGCTTCTGTAGCTCCAGACTTAATGAGTCTGGGATAGGAGCAGGGCAGGGGTCAAGGGGGACACGTTTAGGGGACAGCGGCAGGATCGGAGGTGAGGGCGGTGGAGGTGGGAGATCGGGGCTCTGGCAGTCCTCTGTGGGAAAGTCATCCAGGAACGTGGAGGGAAATGTCCGGAAATCTGCAGAGAAAAGAACTAGTCATTAACATAGACACCAGATGACTAGTGAGTGCAGCATCAGGACCGTAAGATGTGAGGAGGACGCCCCCACCATGGTCGGACCGGTCACATGTGACGAGGACGCCCCCACCATGGCCGGACGGGTCACATGTGACGAGGAAGCCCCCACCATGGCCGGACGGGTCACATGTGACGAGGACGCCCCCACCATGGCCGGACGGGTCACATGTGACGAGGACGCCCCCACCATGGCCGGACGGGTCACAGGTGACGAGGACGCCCCCACCATGGCCGGATGGGTCAGATGTGAGGAGGACGCATCCACCATGGCCCGACGGGTCACAGGTGACGAGGACGCCCCCACCATGGCCGGACGGGTCACAGGTGACGAGGCCGCCCCCACCATGGCCGGACGGGTCACAGGTGACGAGGACGCCCCCACCATGGCCGGACGGGTCACAGGTGACGAGGATGCCCCCACCATGGCCCGACGGGTCACAGGTGACGAGGACGCCCCCACCATGGCCGGACGGGTCACAGGTGACGAGGCCGCCCCCACCATGGCCGGACGGGTCACAGGTGACGAGGACGCCCCCACCATGGCCGGACGGGTCACACGTGACGAGGACACCCCCACCATGGCCGGACGGGTCACACGTGACGAGGACGCCCCCACCATGGCCGGACGGGTCACACGTGACGAGGACGCCCCCACCATGGCCGGACGGGTCACACGTGACGAGGACGCCCCCACCATGGCCGGACGGGTCACACGTGACGAGGACGCCCCCACCATGGCCGGACGGGTCACACGTGACGAGGACGCCCCCACCATGGCCGGACGGGTCACAGGTGACGAGGACGCCCCCACCATGGCCGGACGGGTCACAGGTGACGAGGACGCCCCCACCATGGCCGGACGGGTCACACGTGACGAGGACGCCCCCACCATGGCCGGACGGGTCACAGGTGACGAGGACGCCCCCACCATGGCCGGACGGGTCACACGTGACGAGGACGCCCCCACCATGGCCGGACGGGTCACAGGTGACGAGGACGCCCCCACCATGGCCGGACGGGTCACAGGTGACGAGGACGCCCCCACCATGGCCGGACGGGTCACATGTGACGAGGGCGCCCCCACCATGGCCGGACGGGTCACAGGTGACGAGGACGCCCCCACCATGGCCGGACGGGTCACAGGTGACGAGGACGCCCCCACCATGGCCGGACGGGTCACGTGACGAGGGCGCCCCCACCATGGCCGGACGGGTCACAGGTGACGAGGACGCCCCCACCATGGCCGGACGGGTCACAGGTGACGAGGACGCCCCCACCATGGCCGGACGGGTCACAGGTGACGAGGACGCCCCCACCATGGCCGGACGGGTCACAGGTGACGAGGACGCCCCCACCATGGCCGGACGGGTCACAGGTGACGAGGACGCCCCCACCATGGCCGGACGGGTCACATGTGACGAGGGCGCCCCCACCATGGCCGGACGGGTCACAGGTGACGAGGACGCCCCCACCATGGCCGGACGGGTCACATGTGACGAGGGCGCCCCCACCATGGCCGGACGGGTCACAGGTGACGAGGGCGCCCCCACCATGGCCGGACGGGTCACAGGTGACGAGGGCGCCCCCACCATGGCCGGACGGGTCACATGTGACGAGGGCGCCCCCACCATGGCCGGAAGGGTCACAGGTGACGAGGACGCCCCCACCATGGCCGGACGGGTCACAGGTGACGAGGACGCCCCCACCATGGCCGGACGGGTCACAGGTGACGAGGACGCCCCCACCATGGCCGGACGGGTCACATGTGACGAGGGCGCCCCCACCATGGCCGGACGGGTCACAGGTGACGAGGACGCCCCCACCATGGCCGGACGGGTCACAGGTGACGAGGACGCCCCCACCATGGCCGGACGGGTCAGATGTGAGGATGATTTCCTTATTGCAGAAAGAAAAATAAAAATAAAAATTGGAAAATCCACAATTGAGGAAGGGAAACAATTATCAGGAAACCCGGCGTGTGTGGACTCGCCCTGATGGGGCACCGGCGAGGGGTGACGCTGTGTACTCAGATCTTATCACATAGAAGGAATTTGTGATGTCAGAGTCGTGGCCGCTCCCGGGTCACTGCCGTGTACTCGCCCCATGTAATGTGCACAGATCAGCGCTGTGTGTGAACAGGGTCCTTCAGGAATGTGGTGCAGCCACCAGAGGGCGCTGATGACCTGCTGTGTAATGTGCAGTGTCTCCCCATAGACACACAGTGTGCGCCAGTACTGCAGTGCCTGTGTGCAATCATAGGCGGCCGTCACACGGTGCAATATCTTGAACGATATCGTTAGCGATCACATGCACGCGCGATCGCTAACAATATCGCTCACATCGCTGGTGTCACACAGACAGACTCACCAGCGATGTGGAGCAGCGAGATCGCTGGTAACTATGGTACACATCTGGTTACTAGGCGCCGCGCGGCGCTTAGTAACCCGACGTTTACCATAGATACCATCTCCCAGCATAGGCTCTGCCGCTGGGAGACCGTTCATCGTGGTGTCACACACCTCGATGAGGCAGATTGATCAAGCGATGATCGCTTGATCTGAGCTCCGGCTCACAAATCTGCAATGTCACGATCAAGAGATTTTACATTGTAAAATCACCTGATTACACGCAGCGACGCACAAACGATATCGCTTAGGCGGCCGTCACACGGTGCAATATCTTGAACGATATCGTTTGTGCATCGCTGCGTGTAATCCAGTGATTTCACAATGTAAAATTGCTTGATCGTGACATTGCAGATATGAGAGCCGGAGCTCATATTAAGCGATAATTGCTTGATCAATCCGCTTCATCATGGTGTGTGACACCACCATGAACGATCTCCCAGCGGCAGAGCCTATGCTGGGAGATGGTATCTATGGTAAACATCAGGTTACTAAGTGCCGCGCGGCGTCTAGTAACCCGATGTGTACCATAGTTACCAGCGATCTCGCTGGCCCACATCGCTGGTGAGTCTGTCTGTGTGACATCTCACCAGCGATGTGAGCGATATTGTAAGCGATCGCGCGTGCACGTGATCGCTTACAATATCGCTAAGGATATCTCACCGTGTGACGGCCGCCACACTGACTGAGCTGTGCAAGTCATACATGGATATCGATCTGGGCCGGCAAGGGACGCTATGTAGGGCAGATACAATAGGAAACTCTGGTTTATGTGGAATGTGAAACAATAGTGGCCTCAGCATGTCCTTCACCAGAGCAAGACCACAGCCCCAGCAGGAGATCACTACATCCCTGTCCTACAGTCTCCTCCCCCAGTAATGGCTGATAACAGGGAGTAATAGATTGTAGTCACCTGTCCTACAGTCTCCTCCTCCAGTAATGGCTGATAACAGGGAGTAATAGATTGTAGTCACCTGTCCTACAGTCTCCTCCTCCAGTAATGGCTGATAACAGGGAGTAATAGATTGTAGTCACCTGTCCTACAGTCTCCTCCTCCCTCAGTAATGGCTGATAACAGGGAGTAATAGATTGTAGTCACCTGTCCTACAGTCTCCTCCCCCAGTAATGGCTGATAACAGGGAGTAATAGATTGTAGTCACCTGTCCTACAGTCTCCTCCTCCAGTAATGGCTGATAACAGGGAGTAATAGATTGTAGTCACCTGTCCTACAGTCTCCTCCTCCAGTAATGGCTGATAACAGGGAGTAATAGATTGTAGTCACCTGTCCTACAGTCTCCTCCTCCTCAGTAATGGCTGATAACAGGGAGTAATAGATTGTAGTCACCTGTCCTACAGTCTCCTCCCCAGTAATGGCTGATAACAGGGAGTAATAGATTGTAGTCACCTGTCCTACAGTCTCCTCCTCCTCCTCCTCCAGTAATGGCTGATAACAGGGAGTAATAGATTGTAGTCACCTGTCCTACAGTCTCCTCCTTCAGTAATGGCTGATAACAGGGAGTAATAGATTGTAGTCACCTGTCCTACAGTCTCCTCCTCCAGTAATGGCCGATAACAGGGAGTAATAGATTGTAGTCACCTGTCCTACAGTCTCCTCCTCCCCCAGTAATGGCTGATAACAGGGAGTAATAGATTGTAGTCACCTGTCCTACAGTCTCCTCCTCCAGTAATGGCTGATAACAGGGAGTAATAGATTGTAATCACCTGTCCTACAGTATTCCCCCCCCAGTAATGGCTGATAACAGGGAGTAATAGATTGTAGTCACCTGTCCTACAGTCTCCTCCTCCCCCAGTAATGGCTGATAACAGGGAGTAATAGATTGTAGTCACCTGTCCTACAGTCTCCTCCTCCAGTAATGGCTGATAACAGGGAGTAATAGATTGTAGTCCCCTGTCCTACAGTCTCCTCCTCCCCCAGTAATGGCTGATAACAGGGAGTAATAGATTGTAGTCACCTGTCCTACAGTCTCATCCTCCAGTAATGGCTGATAACAGGGAGTAATAGATTGTAGTCACCTGTGCTACAGTCTCCTCCTCCCCCAGTAATGGCTGATAACAGGGAGTAATAGATTGTAGTCACCTGTCCTACAGTCTCCTCCTCCAGTAATGGCTGATAACAGGGAGTAATAGATTGTAGTCACCTGTCCTACAGTCTCCTCCTCCAGTAATGGCTGATAACAGGGAGTAATAGATTGTAGTCACCTGTCTACAGTCTCTCCTCCAGTAATGGTGATAACAGGAGTAATAGATTGTAGTACCTGTCTACATCCTCCTCCCCAGTAATGGCTGATAACAGGGAGTAATAGATTGTAGTCACCTGTCCTACAGTCTCCTCCTCCCAGTAATGGCTGATAACAGGGAGTAATATGATTGTAGTCACCTGTCCTACAGTCTCCTCCTCTCCTCCAGTAATGGCTGATAACAGGGAGTAATAGATTGTAGTCACCTGTCCTACAGTCTCCTCCTCCTCCAGTAATGGCTGATAACAGGGAGTAATAGATTGTAGTCACCTGTCCTACAGTCTCCTCCTCCAGTAATGGCTGATAACAGGGAGTAATAGATTGTAGTCACCTGTCCTACAGTCTCCTCCTCCAGTAATGGCTGATAACAGGGAGTAAATAGATTGTTAGTCCACCTGTTCCTGTACCAGTCTCCTCCTCCAGTAATGGCTGATAACAGGGAGTAATAGATTGTAGTCACCTGTCCTACAGTCTCCTCCTCCAGTAATGGCTGATAACAGGGAGTAATAGATTGTAGTCACCTGTCCTACAGTCTCCTCCTCCAGTAATGGCTGATAACAGGGAGTAATAGATTGTAGTCACCTGTCCTACAGTCTCCTCCTCCCAGTAATGGCTGATAACAGGGAGTAATAGATTGTAGTCACCTGTCCTACAGTCTCCTCCTCCAGTAATGGCTGATAACAGGGAGTAATAGATTGTAGTCCACCTGTGCTACAGTCTCCTCCATCCCTCCAGTAATGGCTGATAACAGGGAGTAATAGATTGTAGTCACCTGTCCTACAGTCTCCTCCTCCAGTAATGGCTGATAACAGGGAGTAATAGATTGTAGTCACCTGTCCTACAGTCTCCTCCTCCAGTAATGGCTGATAACAGGGAGTAATAGATTGTAGTCACCTGTCCTACAGTCTCCTCCTCCAGTAATGGCTGATAACAGGGAGTAATAGATTGTAGTCACCTGTCCTACAGTCTCCTCCTCCCAGTAATGGCTGATAACAGGGAGTAATAGATTGTAGTCACCTGTCCTACAGTCTCCTCCTCCAGTAATGGCTGATAACAGGGAGTAATAGATTGTAGTCACCTGTCCTACAGTCTCCTCCTCCAGTAATGGCTGATAACAGGGAGTAATAGATTGTAGTCACCTGTCCTACAGTCTCCTCCTCCAGTAATGGCTGATAACAGGGAGTAATAGATTGTAGTCACCTGTCCTACAGTCTCCTCCTCCAGTAATGGCTGATAACAGGGAGTAATAGATTGTAGTCACCTGTCCTACAGTCTCCTCCTCCAGTAATGGCTGATAACAGGGAGTAATAGATTGTAGTCACCTGTCCTACAGTCTCCTCCTCCAGTAATGGCTGATAACAGGGAGTAATAGATTGTAGTCACCTGTCCTACAGTCTCCTCTCCTCCAGTAATGGCTGATAACAGGGAGTAATAGATTGTAGTCACCTGTCCTACAGTCTCCTCCTCCCAGTAATGGCTGATAACAGGGAGTAATAGATTGTAGTCACCTGTCCTACAGTCTCCTCCTCCAGTAATGGCTGATAACAGGGAGTAATAGATTGTAGTCACCTGTCCTACAGTCTCCTCCTCCAGTAATGGCTGATAACAGGGAGTAATAGATTGATCACTGCTACTTCGTTGGTGATAAGGAGTAGATTTAGTGACTCTTCCTGGTGGATGTTATC
The DNA here is from genome assembly GCA_033576535.1 of Allobates femoralis. NCBI lineage: Eukaryota > Metazoa > Chordata > Amphibia > Anura > Aromobatidae > Allobates > Allobates femoralis. The sequence continues at coordinate 45,554,060 of JARQOC010000009.1, read as the reverse complement.
AAGTAATTGTAAATTACCAACTTGTTTTGAATAATGATGTTTGTATTTATTATTGTGATCTACAAAGTAACGACATAAACACAAAGGGAACAGACTGGTGTAACCAGATACAATGTATCCTGAATAGCCTCTGCCTCCTGCTCCTGACAGTGGAGAGTGTACGCACCCTGGAGTGCAGTGAAATCATGGACACATTGTTCTATTTTGTTGCTGTGTACAAATGTAACAATGTGTCCATGATTTCACTGCAACCAGTAAATTGCCAGTGACATTGCCTGCAATATTGTGCGTGTGATGGTACTACAGTCCCCTTCAGTAAGAAATTAGGCCGGCTTCACATTGCGGGACAGATCCGATCCGAGGCTGTCAGAGGTGAACCTGACAGCTTCAGATCGGATCAGCACACAGATCCGGTGGGCTCATATGCCCTCTGGTCCGGTGTGCGCCCGCACGCAGCTGCCGCCACTGATGAATCAGGACTGTGGCTCGCAGGAAGCTAGGCGCGGTCCTCAAACAACAGCGGTGTGCGGCCACAGGTGTCCGGTACCCGGATCATCCCAGACCGGGGCAATCCAGCCCCATAGGCTCCCATGTCAGGGAGCGCCAGATTACACCCGGATTCAGGAGGATCCAGGCGAATCCGGGGCAATCCGGGAATAGGCAATTAGAGGAGATATTCGCTGCAAGCTGCAAGCAACGATACTGTATCCGTGAGAGAATACTGAATTCTCCCGAATTGTCCCGGACAGATAGAAGCCGGATGGTAGAGAGCTGCCTCCCGGCCTCTGTCCGGCCCCATAGGCTACCATGGGGCCAAGATCCGGTCCAGGGCTGTCCAGTTTACACGGATCTGTCTCACAATGTGACACCGGCCTTAGAATACAAGGGGTTGGAGAGAAGGATCGTCCTGATTCAAACTTAACTTAGAGTCAAGGACCAGCTTGTATTTTTCAGGGGACTCCCGGCCGGTTTTCAGGGGTTCCCAGAGTTTGATCTCTCCAGTCGCAGCTCCCTGTGGATGGCTGCGGTGCTGCTGGTTAGGGCGCCGGCGCAGTGATCTGGGCCCGTGGGTGCCGGATCGGTTGTAGGCCAGGTGTACCAGATTGGTCATAGGTCGGATTGGTCGGGGGCCAGTTCAGCAAAATATGAGATCAGTCGTGTGTTGGATCGGTTTGTGTTGGATCGGTTGTGTGTTGGATCGTTGTGTTGGATGGGTTGTGTTTGATCGTTCAGGTTGTGTTTGAGTGTGATTAGCGTTGTCCTCATTGGACTGGGGGTTGGACTGGATCTTCTCCGTTCCAGGAGCCGATCCCCTGCGATTTATGCCATTGGCTGAACTTCAGGAAACTATTTTCCTGCTGATGGGTTGGAATCTGGGGTCGGTGTGGAACTTGTGTGATCCTTCTGCCCTCATGGAGGCGCCAGTGGATTGTGGTAGTCGACACCATGCGTTTACTGGAGCGACATTGCTGGAAACATGCAGGATAAACATTTCATAAGAGACTGACAGAAAGGAGGAACATTGTGTGGACGGAGGAACTGGAGGGACATTGTGTGGACGGAGGAACGGAGGGACATTGTGTGGACGGAGGAACGGAGGGACATTGTGTGGACGGAGGAATGGAGGAACACTGTGTGGACGGAAGAATGTAGGGACATTGGTGGACGGAGGAACATTGTGTGGACGGAGGGATAGGGCATTGTGTGGACGGGAACATTGTGTGGACGGAGGGATGGAGGGACATTGTGTGGACGGAGGAACATTGTGTGGACGGAGGATGGGGGAACATTGTGTGGACGGAGGATGGAGGAACATTGTGTGGACGAGGGATGGAGGAACTTGTGTGGACGGAGGAATGGAGGAACATTGTGTGGACGGAGGAATGGAGGAACATTGTGTGGATGGAGAGGAGGAACTTGGTGATGAGGAATGGGAACATTGTGTGGACGGAGGAATGGAGGAACATTGTGTGGACGGAGGAATGGAGGGACATTGTGTGGACGGAGGAATGGAGAGACATTGCGTGGACGGGGGGATGGAGGAACATTGTGTGACGGAGGGAATGGAGGAGGACATTGCGTGGACGGGGGAATGGAGGGACACTGTGTGGACGGAGGATGGAGGACCTGTGGGACGGAGGGATGGGGAACATTGTGTGGACGGAGGAATCGAGGAACATTGTGTGGACGGAGGAATCGAGGAACATTTGTGGATGGAGGACATGTGTGGACAGAGGGATGGAGGGACATTGTGTGGACGGAGGAACATTGTGTGGACGGAGGAATGGAGGAACATTGTGTGGACGGAGGAATGGAGGGACATTGTGTGGAGGAGGATGGAAGAAGCGTGGAGGGGGATGGAGGAACATTGGTGGACGGAGGGAGGAGGAGACATTGTGTGGACGAGGAATGGAGGAACATGTGTGGACGGAGGGATGGAGGGAACATTGTGTGGACGGAGGAATCGAGGAACATTGTGTGGACGGGGGATGGAGGAACATTGTGTGGATGGAGGATGGAGGAACATTGTGTGGACGGAGGGATGAGGAACACTGTGTGGACGGAGGGATGGAGGAACATTGTGTGGACGGAGGAATCGGAGGAACATTGTGTGGACGGAGGGATGGAGGGACATTGTGTGGACGGAGGGACATTGTGTGGACGGAGGAACATTGTGTGGACAGAGGAATGGAGGAACATTGTGTGGACGGAGGAATGGAGGAACATTGTGTGGACGGAGGGATGGAGGAACATTGTGTGGACGGAGGAACATTGTGTGGACGGAGGAATGGAGGAACATTGTGTGGACGGAGGAATGGAGGGACATTGTGTGGACGGAGGAATGGAGAGACATTGCGGGACGGAGGAATCGAGGGAACATTGTGTGGACGGAGGAATCGAGGAACATTGTGTGGACGGAGGAATGAGGAACATTGTGTGGACGGAGGAATCGAGGAACATTGTGGGACGGAGGAATGGAGGAACATTGTGTGGACGGAGGAATCGAGGAACATTGTGTGGACGGAGGAATCGAGGAACATTGTGTGGACGGAGGAATCGAGGACATTGTGTGGACGCAGGAATGGAGGAACATTGTGTGGACGGAGGGATGAGGAATATTGTGTGGACGGAGGAATCGAGGATCATTGTGTGGACGGAGGAATGGAGGAACATTGTGTGGACGGAGGGACGGAGGAACATTGTGTGGACAGAGGAATGGAGGAACATTGTGTGGACGGAGGGATGGAGGACATTGTGTGGAGAGAACAGGGTTGGAGGAGGAATGGAGAACATTGTGGGACGGAGGATGGAGGACATTGTTTGCGGAGGAATGGAGAGACATTGCGTACGGGGGATGGAGGAACATTGCGTGGACGGAGGGATGGAGGAACATGTGTGGACGGAGGGATGGAGGAACACTGTGTGGACGGAGGATGGAGGAACATGTGTGTGGACGGAGGATGGAGGAACATGTGTGAGAGGAATGGAGGAACATGTGTGGACGGAAACATGTGTGGACGGAGGGATGGAGGAACATTGTGTGGACGGAGGAATGGGAACATTGTGTGGACGGAGGATGGAGGGACATTGTGTGGAGGAGGGATGGAGGAACACTGTGTGGACGGTAGGATGAGGAACACTGTGTGGACGAGGATGGAGGACATGTGTGGACGGAGGAATGGATGGACATGTGTGGACGGAGGTGGAGGACACTCGTGTGGACGGAGGGAATTGTGTGGACGAGGAACATGTGTGGACGGAGGAATGGAGGAACATGTGTGGACGGGATGGAGGAATGTGTGGACGGAGGAACATGTGTGGACGGAGGAATGGAGGGACATTGTGGACGGATGGAATGGAGGAACATTGTGTGGACGGAGGAATGGAGGGACATTGTGTGGACGGAGGAATGGAGGACATTGCGATGGGGGGTGGAGGAACATTGTGGACGGAGGGATGGAGAAATTGGTGGACGGGGATGGAGGGACATTGTGTGGACGGAGGAATGGAGGGAACATTGGTGGACGGAGAATGGAGGACATTGGTGGACGGAGGAATGGAGGAACATTGTGGGACGGAGGGATGGAGGAACATTGCGTGGACGGAGGAATGGAGGAACATTGTGTGGACGGAGATGGAGGGAATGTGGACGGAGAACATTGTGTGGACGGAGGAAGGAGGAACATTGTGTGGACGGAGGGATGGAGGACACTGTGTGGACGGAGGGATGGAGGAACATTGTGTGGACGGAGGATGGAGGAACACTGTGTGGACGGAGGAATGGAGGGACATTGTGTGGACGGAGGGAATGGAGGGACATGGTGGACGTAGGAACATTGTGTGGACGGAGGATGGGGACATTGTGTGGACGGAGGGATGGAGGGACATTGTGTGGACGGAGTGATGGAGGAAACACTGTGTGGACGGAGGATTGGAGGAACATTGTGTGGACGGAGGAGGACATTGTGTGGACGGAGGAATGGAGGAACATTGGTGGACGGAGGGATGGAGGACACTGTGTGGACGGAGGATGGAGGAACATTGTGTGGACGGAGGATGGAGGACACTGTGTGGACGGAGGAATGGAGGAACATTGTGTGGACGGAGGAAGAGACATGTGTGGACGGAGGAATGGAGGGACACTGTGTGGACGGAGGAATGGAGGGACACTGTGTGGACGGAGGAATGGAGGAACACTGTGTGGACGGAGGAATGGAGGGACACTGTGTGGACGGAGGAATGGAGGGACACTGTGTGGACGGAGGAATGGAGGGACACTGTGTGGACGGAGGAATGGAGGGACACTGTGTGGACGGAGGAATGGAGGGACATTGTGTGGACTGAGGAACACTGTGGACGGAGGAATGGAGGAACATTGTGTGGACTGAGGAACACTGTGGACGGAGGAATGGAGGAACATTGTGTGGACTGAGGAACACTGTGGACGGAGGAATGGAGGAACATTGTGTGGATGCATGGGAGAAAAATTGTTCATTTTGGGTCCAAGACCTGCAGACATCAGACGCCCCCATACTGTGACTCCCCCACAGTCCCCTCTGCAGACAGTGAGGCTGGTGGTGAAGCCTCATGATAGGGGCAGGGTTCTCTTACTATGGTGCGGCGTATTTACCACATACCAGGGATCATGGAGCAGATTACAGATATCACAATACATGAAGACGTCGTGTTACCTTACACTGAAGAGGAAATGACAAGACCCAAAACACCAGAGAACCAACAAATCCTGGCTCCAGTCCAACAAGATTGAGGTTATGGAGCGTCCGCCCGATCCCCGGACCTTAATCCCATAGATCACTCGTGGGGGGACATCAAAAATAGCAAAGCCAACAAATGGCGCTAAACTGTGGGATGTAGTCATAGCCTCCTGGGCTGGAATAACAGGTGACAGGAGCCAGATGTTGGGTGACTGTGTAACATAGATGTGATTAGTTGTAACAAAGTATTATAAAGACTCTGGGCTTGATGTTTATCATCTCACTGCTATAATTTTGAACACAATTGTAAGGCTGTGTTCACACTGGGCGTTTTTGGGCTGTTTTTGCTCAACAGTTTTTGTAGCCAAAACCAGCAGTGGGTGATTAAATCCAGAAGTGGTGACGTGTTTCTATTAGACTTTTCCTCTGATTGCTCTACTCCTGGTTTTGGCTACAAAAACTGCTGAGCAAAAACAGCCCAAAAACGCCCAGTGTGAACACAGCCTAAGGACAAAGTCTATCAGAGATGCCAGGTGGTGCTCCGCCCTGGTGACGGTGTATACAGCCCCCACCGCTCCTGGTGGACAGGTGTGCCCGGGCGTGGATATTTACCGTGCCACACTCACAATGTGACCTTTGCCTAGTGACGCTGCCTGGTGTGGCCCCAGCGGTGTGTGATGATATTCTGATTCACTGAGATCCTCTAGTACATAGTATATAGCTGAGCCCCGTATACTCAGTGCGGACTGGAAACAATCACTGTATCCAGTCATCAGTGTCAGGAAGGAAACCCATCACTGTCTACCCCCCCCCCCCCCCCCCGCACCGAGTGACCTCATCCACCCTGATACCATGGAGTATCTCATCACATACCATGTGATACTGTCTGCTGAGCCGTGTATCTAATCCTATCCTGTGTGATACAGTCTGCTGAGCTGTGTATCTAATCCTATCCTGTGTGATCCTGTCTGCTGAGCTGTGTATCTAATCCCCTCCTGTGTGATACTGTCTGCTGAGCTGTGTATCTAATCCTCTCCTGTGTTATACAGTCTGCTGAGCTGTGTATCTAATCCTCTCCTGTGTGATACTGTCTGCTGAGCGGTGTATCTAATCCTCTCCTGTGTGATACTGTCTGCTGAGCGGTGTATCTAATCTCCTGTGATACTGTCTGCTGAGCTGTGTATCTAATCCTCTCCTGTGTGATACTGTCTGCTGAGCTGTGTATATAATCCTATCCTGTGTGATACTGTCTGCTGAGCTGTGTATCTAATCCTCTCCTGTGTGATACTGTCTGCTGAGCTGTGTATCTAATTCTCTCCTGTGTGATACTGTCTGCTGAGCTGTGTATCTAATCCTCTCCTGTGTGATACTGTCTACTGAGCTGTGTATCTAATCCTATACTGTGTGATACTGTCTGCTGAGCTGTGTATCTAATCCTCTCCTGAGTGATACTGTCTGCTGAGCTGTGTATCTAATCCTCTCCTGTGTGATACTGTCTACTGAGCTGTGTATCTAATCCTATACTGTGTGATACTGTCTGCTGAGCTGTGTATCTAATCCTCTCCTGTGTGATACTGTCTACTGAGCTGTGTATCTAATCCTCTCCTGTGTGATACTGTCTGCTGAGCTGTGTATCTAATCCTCTCCTGTGTGATACTGTCTGCTGAGCGGTGTATCTAATCCTCTCCTGTGTTATACTGTCTGCTGAGCGGTGTATCTAATCTCCTGTGATACTGTCTGCTGAGCTGTGTATCTAATCCTCTCCTGTGTGATACTGTCTGCTGAGCTGTGTATATAATCCTATCCTGTGTGATACTGTCTGCTGAGCTGTGTATCTAATCCTATCCTGTGTGATACTGTCTGCTGAGCTGTGTATCTAATCCTATCCTGCGTGATACTGTCTGCTGAGCTGTGTATCTAATCCTATCCTGCGTGATACTGTCTGCAGAGCTGTGTATCTAATCCTATCCTACGTGATACTGTCTGCAGAGCTGTGTATCTAATCCTCTCCTGTGTGATACTGTCTGCTGAGCTGTGTATCTAATCCTCTCCTGTGTGATACTGTCTGCTGAGCTGTGTATCTAATCCTCTCCTGTGTGATACTGTCTGCTGAGCTGTGTATCTAATCCTCTCCTGTGTGATACTGTCTGCTGAGCTGTGTATCTAATTCCCTCCTGTGTGATACTGTCTGCTGAGCTGTGTATCTAATCCTATCCTGTGTGATACTGTCTGCTGAGCTGTGTATCTAATCCTCTCCTGTGTGATACTGTCTGCAGAGCTGTGTATCTAATCCTATCCTGTGTGATACTGTCTGCAGAGCTGTGTATCTAATCCTATCCTGTGTGATACTGTCTGCTGAGCTGTATATCTAATCTTATCCTGTGTGATACTGCCTGCAGAGCTGTGTATCTAATCCTATCCTGTGTGATACTGTCTGCAGAGCTGTGTATCTAATCCTATCCTGTGTGATACTGTCTGCTGAGCTGTGTATCTAATCTTACAATACTGTCTTCTGAGCTGTTTGAAGGTGGGCATCGCCTGACTTCCATGGCATTGATGTTAGAATGTAGGATGGGGTTTGGGCACGGCGGGCTCTGTGCAGGTCTGGCACCGATCTGGTGGCTGTCGTCTCCGAGTCATGACCCGGTCTGGTGGTGGTCGTGCCCGGGTCTGGCGGCGGTCGTGCCCCGGTCTGGCGGCGGTCATGGTTGGCTCTGGTGGTGGTCGTGCCCCGGTCTGGCGGCGGTCGTGCCCCGGTCTGGCGGCGGTCATGGTTGGCTCTGGTGGCGGTCGTGCCCGGGTCTGGCGGCGGTCGTGCCCCGTCTGGCGGCGGTCATGGTTGGCTCTGGTGGTGGTCGTGCCCCGGTCTGGCGGCGGTCGTGCCCCGGTCTGGCGGCGGTCGTGCCCCGGTCTGGCGGCGGTCATGGTTGGCTCTGGTGGTGGTCGTGCCCGGGTCTGGCGGCGGTCGTGCCCCGGTCTGGCGGCGGTCATGGTTGGCTCTGGCGGCGGTCGTGCCCCGGTCTGGCGGCGGTCGTGCCCCGGTCTGGCGGCAGTCATGGTTGGCTCTGGTGGTGGTCGTGCCCGGGTCTGGCGGCGGTCGTGCCCCGGTCTGGCGGCGGTCATGGTTGGCTCTGGTGGTGGTCGTGCCCGGGTCTGGCGGCGGTCGTGCCCCGGTCTGGCGGCGGTCGTGCCCCGGTCTGGCGGCGGTCATGGTTGGCTCTGGTGGTGGTCGTGCCCGGGTCTGGCGGCGGTCATGGTTGGCTCTGGTGGTGGTCGTGCCCGGGTCTGGCGGCGGTCGTGCCCCGGTCTGGTGGCAGTCATGGTTGGCTCTGGCAGCGGTCGTGCCTGGGTCTGGCGGCGGTCGTGCCCCGGTCAGAGGGGTGGCTGAGCCAACACCAATTGTCACCCTGAAGTCGTTTGTTCCACTGGTTCGGACACTCTCTGTGCTTTGTGCACTCTGTTCTCTCTCTTTATTGCGCTCTCACATTGACAGTCGCTGTCACTCTTTCTATAGATCACACAAAGCCACTCGGAGCCTATTGTCAATAGAGCTAATCCCAATGTAAATCAATGATAGAAGTGCACCACGTCCTCCATGGTGGGAGACCTGCCCAGCTCCCCGTCCTCCATGGTGCGAGACCTGCCCAGCTCCCCGTCCCTCCATGGTGCGAGACCTGCCCAGCTCCCCGTCCTCCATGGTGCGAGACCTGCCCAGCTCCCCGTCCTCCATGGTGCGAGACCTGCCCAGCTCCCCGTCCTCCATGGTGGGAGACCTGCCCAGTCTCCCCATCCTCCATGGTGGGAGACCTGCCCAGCTCCCCGTCCTCCATGGTGCGAGACCTGCCCAGCTCCCCGTCCTCCATGGTGCGAGACCTGCCCAGCTCCCCGTCCTCCATGGTGCGAGACCTGCCCAGCTCCCCGTCCTCCATGGTGCGAGACCTGCCCAGCTCCCCGTCCTCCATGGTGCGAGACCTGCCCAGTCCTCCCCGTCCTCCATGGTGCGAGACCTGCCCAGCTCCCCGTCCTCCATGGTGGGAGACCTGCCCAGCTCCCCGTCCTCCATGGTGGGAGACCTGCCCAGCTCCCCGTCCTCCATGGTGGGAGACCTGCCCAGCTCCCCGTCCTCCATGGTGGGAGACCTGCCCAGCTCCCCGTCCTCCATGGTGGGAGACCTGCCCAGCTCCCCGTCCTCCATGGTGGAGACCTGCCCAGCTCCCCGTCCTCCATGGTGCGAGACCTGCCCAGCTCCCCGTCCTCCATGGTGGGAGACCTGCCCAGCTCCCCGTCCTCTATGGTGCGAGACCTGCCCAGCTCCCCGTCCTCCATGGTGGGAGACCTGCCCAGCTCCCCGTCATCCATGGTGGGAGACCTGCCCAGCTCCCCGTCATCCATGGTGGGAGACCTGCCCAGCTCCCCGTCCTCCATGGTGCGAGACCTGCCCAGCTCCCCGTCCTCCATGGGGGAGACCTGCCCAGCTCCCCGTCCTCCATGGTGCGAGACCTGCCCAGCTCCCCGTCCTCCATGGTGGGAGACCTGCCCAGCTCCCGGTCCTCCATGGTGGGAGACCTGCCCAGCTCCCCGTCCTCCATGGTGCGAGACCTGCCCAGCTCCCCGTCCTCCATGGTGCGAGACCTGCCCAGCTCCCCGTCCTCCATGGTGCGAGACCTGCCCAGCTCCCCGTCCTCCATGGTGGGAGACCTGCCCAGCTCCCCGTCCTCCATGGTGGGAGACCTGCCCAGCTCCCCGTCCTCCATGGTGGGAGACCTGCCCAGCTCCCCGTCCTCCATGGTGGGAGACCTGCCCAGCTCCCCGTCCTCCATGTGGCGAGACCTGCCCAGCTCCCCGTCCTCCATGGTGCGAGACCTGCCCAGCTCCCCGTCCTCCATGGTGCGAGACCTGCCCAGCTCCCCGTCCTCCATGGTGGGAGACCTGCCCAGCTCCCCGTCCTCCATGGTGCGAGACCTGCCCAGCTCCCCGTCCTCCATGGTGCGAGACCTGCCCAGCTCCCCGTCCTCCATGGTGGGAGACCTGCCCAGCTCCCCGTCATCCATGGTGGGAGACCTGCCCAGCTCCCCGTCCTCCATGGTGCGAGACCTGCCCAGCTCCCGGTCCTCCATGGTGGGAGACCTGCCCAGCTCCCCGTCCTCCATGGTGCGAGACCTGCCCAGCTCCCCGTCCTCCATGGTGGGAGACCTGCCCAGCTCCCCGTCCTCCATGGTGGGAGACCTGCCCAGCTCCCCGTCCTCCATGGTGCGAGACCTGCCCAGCTCCCCGTCCTCCATGGTGGGAGACCTGCCCAGCTCCCGTCCTCCATGGTGCGAGACCTGCCCAGCTCCCCGTCCTCCATGGTGGGAGACCTGCCCAGCTCCCGGTCCTCCATGGTGGGAGACCTGCCCAGCTCCCCGTCCTCCATGGTGTATATGACATATCAGTGGGATTATCTATATAGACATTTCTGCAGGTGGATGAGGAGTCTCCAATCATTAATGAGCTCAGACCCCTGACAGCACTCACATTACTGGAGATGGATACATGGACTCAGGTTAATGATTTACCCATAGTCTCACTGCTAAATGCTGCTACATAGAGCAGAAGACACACAGCAATGTCATGCTGGAAACTGGACCAAAGAGCTGACAATTAATTCACCCAGATTGCAGTCACATGTCCTACAAGGTCAGATGTGTGAGGGAAGAAGGGAACTCTCCTACCTGCTGCTGTGTGAGCTGGGGGCCCCTCCACAAGAACAATAGCTCCAAGATCCTGAGTATTGTACAGGGGTCAGTGACTAAGGCAGAGCCTGACATCACAGGGGGCGGCCCCACACCCGCCCTGTCCTGCCCCAAACCCACACCCACACCCCACACCGTCCCAACCCCAAACCCACACCGTCCAACCCCACACCCATCCTGGCCTGCCCCAAACCCACCCCCAAACCCACCCCCACACTCATCCCCACACCCGCCCTGTCCAACCCCACTTCCACAGTGGCTTGCCCCACACTCCTCAGTCCTGCCCCACACTCCTCAGTCCTGCCCCACTCTCCTCAGTCCTGCCCCACTCTGCTCAGTCCTGCCCCGCACTCCTCAGTCCTGCCCCGCACTCCTCGGTCCTGCCCCACTCTGCTCGGTCCTGCCCCACTCTGCTCGGTCCTGCCCCGCACTCTGCTCGGTCCTGCCCCGCACTCCTCAGTCCTGCCCCGCACTCCTCAGTCCTGCCCCGCACTCCTCAGTCCTGCCCCACTCTGCTCAGTCCTGCCCCACACTCCTCAGTCCTGCCCCACACTCCTCAGTCCTGCCCCACACTCCTCAGTCCTGCCCCACTCTGCTCAGTCCTGCCCCACTCTGCTCAGTCCTGCCCCACACTCCTCAGTCCTGCCCCCACACTCCTCAGTCCTGCCCCCCACTCTGCTCAGTCCTGCCCCACACTCCTCAGTCCTGCCCCACACTCCTCAGTTCTGCCCCACTCTGCTCAGTCCTGCCCCACACTCCTCAGTCCTGCCCCACACTCCTCAGTCCTGCCCCACACTCCTCAGTCCTGCCCCACTCTGCTCAGTCCTGCCCCGCACTCCTCAGTCCTGCCCCGCACTCCTCAGTCCTGCCCCGCACTCCTCAGTCCTGCCCCACTCTGCTCAGTCCTGCCCCACACTCCTCAGTCCTGCCCCACTCTCCTCAGTCCTGCCCCACTCTGCTCGGTCCTGCCCCGCACTCCTCAGTCCTGCCCCACACTCCTCAGTCCTGCCCCACTCTCCTCAGTCCTGCCCCACTCTGCTCGGTCCTGCCCCGCACTCTGCTCAGTCCTGCCCCACACTCCTCAGTCCTGCCCCACTCTCCTCAGTCCTGCCCCACTCTGCTCAGTCCTGCCCCACACTCCTCAGTCCTGCCCCACTCTGCTCAGTCCTGCCCCACACTCCTCAGTCCTGCCCCACACTCCTCAGTCCTGCCCCACTCTGCTCAGTCCTGCCCCACACTCCTCAGTCCTGCCCCACACTCCTCAGTCCTGCCCCACACTCCTCAGTCCTGCCCCACACTCCTCAGTCCTGCCCCACACTCCTCAGTCCTGCCCCACTCTGCTCAGTCCTGCCCCGCACTCCTCAGTCCTGCCCCGCACTCCTCGGTCCTGCCCCACTCTGCTCGGTCCTGCCCCACTCTGCTCGGTCCTGCCCCGCACTCTGCTCAGTCCTGCCCCGCACTCCTCAGTCCTGCCCCGCACTCCTCAGTCCTGCCCCGCACTCCTCAGTCCTGCCCCACACTCCTCAGTCCTGCCCCACACTCCTCAGTCCTGCCCCACTCTGCTCAGCGTCCTGCCCCGCACTCCTCGGTCCTGCCCCACTCTGCTCAGTCCTGCCCCACTCTGCTCAGTCCTGCCCCACTCTGCTCAGTCCTGCCCCACACTCCTCAGTCCTGCCCCACACTCCTCAGTCCTGCTCTACTCTGCTCAGTCCTGCCCCACACTCCTCAGTCCTGCCCCACTCTGCTCAGTCCTGCCCCACACTCCTCAGTTGCCCCTGCCCCGCACATCTCTCAGTCCTGCCCACACTCCTCAGTCCTGCCCCACACTCCTCAGTCCTGCCCCACACTCCTCAGTCCTGCCCCACCTCCTCAGTCCTGCCCCACACTCCTCAGTCCTGCCCCACACTCCTCAGTCCTGCCCCACACTCCTCAGTCCTGCCCCACTCTCCTCAGTCCTGCCCCACTCTCCTCAGTCCTGCCCCACTCTGCTCAGTCCTGCCCCACTCTGCTCAGTCCTGCCCCACACTCCTCCAGTCCTGCCCCACTACTCTCAGTCCTGCCCCGCACTCTGCTCAGTCCTGCCCCGCACTCTGCTCAGTCCTGCCCCGCACTCTGCTCAGTCCTGCCCCGCACTCTGCTCTCAGTCCTTCCCCGCACTCTGCTCAGTCCTGCCCCGCACTCTGCTCAGATCTTCCCCACTGCTCTATCGCCCGCACTTCTCAGTCTGCCCGCAACTGTAGGACAGTGACTACAATCTATTACTGCACCTGCTTATCCGCCATCACTGGATGCGAGACTGTAGGACAGGTGACTACAATCTATTACTCCCTGTTATCAGCCATTAATGGGAGGAGGAGACTGTAGGACAGGTGACTACAATCTATTACTCCCTGTTATCAGCCATTACTGGAGGAGGAGACTGTAGGACAAGGTGACTACAATCTATTACTCCCTGTTATCAGCCATTACTGGGGAGGAGGAGACTGTAGGACAGGTGACTACAATCTATTACTCCCTGTTATCAGCCATTACTGGAGGAGGAGACTGTAGGACAGGTGACTACAATCTATTACTCCCTGTTATCAGCCATTACTGGAGGAGGAGACTGTAGAACAGGTGACTACAATCTATTACTCCCTGTTATCAGCCATTACTGAGAGGAGGAGAATGTAGGACAGGTGACTACAATCTATTACTCCCTGTTATCAGCCATTACTGGAGGAGGAGGAGACTGTAGGACAGGTGACTACAATCTATTACTCCCTGTTATCAGCCATTACTGGAGGAGGAGACTGTAGGACAGGTGACTACAATCTATTACTCCCTGTTATCAGCCATTACTGGAGGAGGAGACTGTAGGACAGGTGACTACAATCTATTACTCCCTGTTATCAGCCATTACTGGGGGAGGAGACTGTAGGACAGGTGACTACAATCTATTACTCCCTGTTATCAGCCATTACTGGGGGAGGAGACTGTAGGACAGGTGACTACAATCTATTACTCCCTGTTATCAGCCATTACTGGGGAGGAGGAGACTGTAGGACAGGTGACTACAATCTATTACTCCCTGTTATCAGCCATTACTGGGGAGGAGACTGTAGGACAGGTGATACAATCTATTACTCCCTGTTATCAGCCATTACTGGGGGGAGGAGACTGTAGGACAGGTGACTACAATCTATTACTCCCTGTTATCAGCCATTACTGGGGAGGAGGAGACTGTAGGACAGGCTGACTACAATCTATTACTCCCTGTTATCAGCCATTACTGGGGAGGAGACTGTAGGACAGGTGATACAATCTATTACTCCCTGTTATCACCATTACTGGAGGAGGAGACTGTAGGACAGGTGACTACAATCTATTACTCCCTGTTATCAGCCATTACTGGAGGAGGAGACTGTAGGACAGGTGACTACAATCTATTACTCCCTGTTATCAGCCATTACTGGAGGAGGAGACTGTAGGACAGGTGACTACAATCTATTACTCCCTGTTATCAGCCATTACTGGGGAGGAGGAGACTGTAGGACAGGTGACTACAATCTATTACTCCCTGTTATCAGCCATTACTGGAGGAGGAGACTGTAGGGCAGGTGACTACAATCTATTACTCCCTGTTATCAGCCATTACTGGAGGAGGAGACTGTAGGACAGGTGACTACAATCTATTACTCCCTGTTATCAGCCATTACTGGGAGGAGGAGACTGTAGGACAGGTGACTACAATCTATTACTCCCTGTTATCAGCCATTACTGGAGGAGGAGACTGTAGGACAGGTGACTACAATCTATTACTCCCTGTTATCAGCCATTACTGGAGGAGGAGACTGTAGGACAGGTGACTCAATCTATTACTCCCTGTTATCAGCCATTACTGGAGGAGGAGGAGACTGTAGGACAGGTGACTACAATCTATTACTCCCTGTTATCAGCCATTACTGGAGGAGGAGGAGACTGTAGGACAGGTGACTACATCTATTACTCCCTGTTATCAGCCATTACTGGAGGAGAGGAGACTGTAGGACAGGTGACTACATCTATTACTCCCTGTTATCAGCCATTACTGGTGGAGGAGACTGTAGGACAGGTGACTACAATCTATTACTCCCTGTTATCAGCCATTACTGGATGGAGGAGACTGTAGGACAGGTGACTCAATCTATTACTCCCTGTTATCAGCCATTACTGGAGGAAGGAGACTGTAGGACAGGTGACTACAGTCTATTACTCCCTGTTATCAGCCATTACTGGAGGAGGAGACTGTAGACAGGTGACTACATCTATTACTCCTGTTATCAGCCATTACTGGAGGAGGAGACTGTAGGACAGGTGACTGCAATCTATTACTCCCTGTTATCAGCCATTACTGGAGGAGGAGGAGACTGTAGGACAGGTGACTACAATCTATTACTCCCTGTTATCAGCCATTACTGGAGGAGGAGACTGTAGGACAGGTGACAGGTGAAATAACTGGAGTCCATTTACCTTTAATGGTCTGCTGTTACTGGTACAGTCCGGACACCAGTTTAGATGTTACTGGGGACCCTGGTGGCCTGGAAGTAATCGGGGAATCCTCCTGGCCGGGTGGGTTGGTGCCTTCTGTGTTGTACTTCGTGGCTCCTGCGGCTGCTTGAAGCTCAGCGTCTTGCCCGCTCTCTCCTGTGTGCCGTATACCAGGCAGCTGGAGTCCTTCACTTTCTCTACCCTGCTCCCGGGTGTCAGTATTGCTGAACTCTATGCGCTGCTTTGCCTCCTGACACTGTGTGGCTGGGAAATCTGGAATCCCCACTCTCCGGCATTGACTGCCGGGATGTGTGACCCTGCACAGTCTCGGATTCGGTGTCTGTTCTCGAGCACAACGCTCCTCGGCTCCCCCGGGCTTCTCCTCTCCTTCCTCCTCAGACTCAGTCCCCCTCCGGCCGGAACTTTATACAGAGAAGCTCCCCTCAAGCCGGATTCTAGAGCGCCCCCTTCTGGTGTGGAGGCAGGAAAGTGTTGGATGCTGTGCCTCTTGAATAGGGAACTCCCATTTGCTTCCAGGCGTACCATCGGGACCCTGGGGTGCTACAACTACAATCCATTATGCTCTATCTACAGTCTCTATAATTGACAGAAAGTCTCTCAGGAGTCCATTGTTGTGCAATAGATATAATGGTAATCTGAATCTGCGGTAGCCACACGTCGCCGTCCTGCCCGGCTCCTCATCCCCCACTCCTGCCCGGCTCCTCATCCTCCGTCCTGCCCGGCTCCTCATCCCCCGTCCTGCCCGGCTCCTCATCCCCCGTCCTGCCCGGCTCCTCATTCCCCGTTCTGCCCGGCTCCTCAACCCCCGTCCTGCCCGGCTCCTCATCCCCCGTCCTGCCCGGCTCCTCATCCCCCGTCCTGCCCGGCTCCTCATCCCCCGTCCTGCCCGGCTCCTCATTCCCCGTTCTGCCCGGCTCCTCAACCCCCGTCCTGCCCGGCTCCTCATCGCCCGTCCTGCCCGGCTCCTCATCCCTCTCGGCTCTTCTGATACTTCTCTTCCCTCCTCTGTGTGACATCTTGCGGGAGCTCCTGGTTGTGGACGGTTTATGGTGAAATAACGCTCTTTCCACTTCCGGATTGTGGCCCCTGTAGAGATTCTTGTATGTGTTTATTTTAGAAATTCTCCTATAAAAAAAGCCATCAGGATGTTTTACAACAATAAGATTGTGACTGTCTTGAGACGGCTCACTGATTTTACCCATCATGAGATGTTTCTTGTGTGGCACCTTGGTAATGAGACTCCTTTTTATTGGCCATCAATTGAACCAGCTGATATTATTTGTCACTGTGGTAGGATTACTTTGTAATCACTGATAGATTTCAAGATATTCTAGGGCTTTGTGCACCTCTTTCTTCATGTGTTCAATACTTATTCCCTGGTCATTTCTCATTATTACACACACTTTATGGACATCTATGGTGATTTCTTTGGCTTTGTTGATTGGATGGGTTGTTACCGACATCTGGTGAGAAATTCATGGCAGTAGCAGATTTAGAAATAGAATTACTTAGGGCCACTTTACACGCACCAACATCTGTGTCCAACTTCTGAACAGATCTCTGGTTGCAGTGAAATCATGGACACATTGTTACATTTGTACACAGCCACAAGATAGAACAATGTGTCCATGATTTCACTGCAACCAGAGATCTGTGTGTGTAAAGCTGCCCTTACAAAACTGGTGACGTGTTCAATACTTATTTCACCTGCTATATACTTCCCCCCCCATCATCCTCACTCATGGGTAATTTTCCCTTCTGTTCACATAGATCTAGTGCCCCATCCTCCTATCTGTATATAACATGCGCCTTTATTATCACCTGGGATAGTTATCTTCTTTATACACCACTCAATTAAAGTAAAGGGAACAACACGATGTGACTCCAAGTCAATCCCCCCTGTGACATCCAACGTCCAGTGATGGAGCAGATGATTGTGAATCAACTTCTGCTGCTGTTGTGTAAATGGAGCAGACAACAGGTAGAAATGATTGGACAAGCCAATTTCGCTGTTCTATTCCTTTTTGGCTGTTGTTTTGGTCACTTTTGCATTTTGCCATGTTTTGTTGCGGTCTTGATGATTCTGTCCCTTCCTTGTCGCTGTATTTTGTTGCGGTCTCAATGATTCCGTCCCGTCCTTGTCGTCGTATTTAGTTGCAGTCTTGATGATTCCGTCCCGTCACTCTAGTCATCGTCGTCATATTTTGTTGCTGTCTCGATTTCGTCCCATCCTAGTTGCCATATTTTGTTGTGGTCTTGATGATTCCGTCCCTTCCTTGTTGCTGTATTTTGTTGCGGTCTTGATGATTCCGTCCCTTCCTTGTTGCTGTATTTTGTTGCGGTCTTGATGATTCCGTCCCTTCCTTGTCGCTGTATTTTGTTGTGATCTCGATGATTCCGTCCCTTCCTTGTTGCTGTATTTTGTTGCGGTCTCGATGATTCTGTCCCTTCCTTGTCGCTGTATTTTGTTGCGGTCTTGATGATTCCGTCCCTTCCTTGTTTCCATATTTTGTTGCGGTCTTGATGATTCCGTCTTGTCCTTGTTTCCATATTTTGTTGCGGTCTCGATGATTCCGTCCCTTCCTTGTTGCTGTATTTTGTTGCGGTCTTGATGATTCCGTCCCTTCCTTGTTGCTGTATTTTGTTGCGGTCTTGATGATTCCGTCCCTTCCTTGTTGCTGTATTTTGTTGCGGTCTCGATGATTCTGTCCCTTCCTTTTTGCTGTATTTTGTTGCGGTCTTGATGATTCTGTCCCTTCCTTGTTTCCGTATTTTGTTGCGGTCTCGATGATTCCGTCCCTTCCTTGTTGCCAAATTTTGTTGCGGTCTTGATGATTCCGTCCCTTCCTTGTTGCCATATTTTGTTGTGGTCTTGATGATTCCGTCCCTTCCTTGTTGCTGTATTTTGTTGCGGTCTTGATGATTCTGTCCCTTCCTTGTCGCTGTATTTTGTTGTGGTCTTGATGATTCCGTCCCTTCCTTGTTGCTGTATTTTGTTGCGGTCTCGATGATTCCGTCCCTTCCTTGTTGCTGTATTTTGTTGCGGTCTTGATTCCGTCCCTTCCTTGTCGCCGTATTTTGTTGCGGTCTTGATGATTCTGTCCCTTCCTTGTTGCTGTATTTTGTTGCGATCTCGATGATTCCGTCCCTTCCTTGTCGCTGTATTTTGTTGTGGTCTTGATGATTCCGTCCCTTCCTTGTTGCTGTATTTTGTTGCGGTCTTGATGATTCTGTCCCTTCCTTGTCGCTGTATTTTGTTGTGGTCTTGATGATTCCGTCCCTTCCTTGTTGCTGTATTTTGTTGCGATCTCGATGATTCCGTCCCTTCCTTGTTGCTGTATTTTGTTGCGGTCTTGATTCTGTCCCTTCCTTGTCGCCGTATTTTGTTGTGGTCTTGATGATTCTGTCCCTTCCTTGTCGCTGTATTTTGTTGTGGTCTTGATGATTCTGTCCCTTCCTTGTCGCTGTATTTTGTTGCGGTCTTGATGATTCCGTCCCTTCCTTGTTGCTGTATTTTGTTGCGGTCTCGATGATTCCGTCCCTTCCTTGTTGCTGTATTTTGTTGCGGTCTTGATGATTCCGTCTTGTCCTTGTTGCTGTATTTTGTTGTGATCTCGATGATTCCGTCCCTTCCTTGTCGCCGTATTTTGTTGCGGTCTCGATGATTCCGTCCCTTCCTTGTTGCTGTATTTTGTTGCGGTCTCGATGATTCCGTCCCTTCCTTGTTGCTGTATTTTGTTGCGGTCTTGATGATTCTGTCCCTTCCTTGTTGCTGTATTTTGTTGCGATCTCGATGATTCCGTCCCTTCCTTGTCGCTGTATTTTGTTGTGATCTCGATGATTCCGTCCCTTCCTTGTTGCTGTATTTTGTTGCGGTCTCGATGATTCTGTCCCTTCCTTGTTGCTGTATTTTGTTGCGATCTCGATGATTCCGTCCCTTCCTTGTTGCTGTATTTTGTTGTGGTCTTGATGATTCCGTCCCTTCCTTGTCGCCGTACTTTGTTGCGGTCTTGATGATTCCGTCCCTTCCTTGTTGCTGTATTTTGTTGCGGTCTTGATGATTCTGTCCCTTCCTTGTCGCTGTATTTTGTTGTGGTCTTGATGATTCCGTCCCTTCCTTGTCGCTGTATTTTGTTGCGGTCTTGATGATTCCATCCCTTCCTTGTCGCTGTATTTTGTTGCGGTCTTGATTCCGTCCCTTCCTTGTTTACGTCCTGCCCCTCCCTTCCTCGCCGCCATGTTGTGTTGTAGCCCCCGCGCCTCCTCTGTGTTTGCGTCGTCCTTTTCTCGTGTATTCAGTTTCTTTCGCTCCATCGTTGAGTCGTCGCAGGTTGATAATTTGCGTCAGATGTAAATAAGCCCCTGTGCTCTGTTATTATATTGATGTCTGGACCATCTATGACGGCACTTTTTTTACCATTTACCTTTTGTGCCTCCCCTATTTCCTCATAGATTGTAAGCTCTTGGGGGCAGGATCCTCACGGTTCATGAGATTTTTGTTACTCTGTATTGTGTGTACGTGTCCCCTCTGAATTGTGAAGCTGCGGAATATGTTGGCGCTATAGAAATAACATTTATTAGACGTAAGACCTGCGGCGCGGGGGGAGTTCAGCGCGGGACGTCACCTGGTGTCTGCCCTGACACACTGTGACGACACAGGCTTCTCCCCACAGATGGATCCAGTTTCTGATACCTTGCCTTAACCCCTTCAGCACTGCGCAGCTCCGGGGATGGCACAGACAGGGTTAATATAAGAAATCCGTCATTTCCTGCGCCGGATTCCTGATCCCCCCCCACCTCCCCCGTCTACATGATCCACTCACTGCAGACATGCTGTGTCCACAGCTCAGCGTGTGATACCACACAGGAGGGGATTAGATACACGGGGACCACACAGAGGAGGGGATTAGATACACGGGGACCACACAGAGGAGGGGATTAGATACACAGGGACCACACACAGGAGGGGATTGGATGCATTAGCACAGTAGGTGGTACCACAGATGAGGGGATTGGATGCATTAGCGTAGCAGGTGGCACCACACAGGATAGCATTAGATACACAGGGTGGGATTAGACTCACAGCGCAGCAGGCGGTATCACACAGAATGGGATTGGGTACACGGGGACCACAGAGGAGGGGATTGGATGCATAGCGCAGCAGGCGGTATCACACAGAATGGGATTGGGTACGCTGCTAAGCAGGTGGTAGCACACATGGTGGGATGTGGTAGAGAGCTCAGCAGACAGTATCACACAGGAGTGGATTAGATACAGCAGTGATTCTATTTAAAGATATTGGGGTGACACTTGGACACAGGCTGATGGGGGGCCGTGGTTTGCTCGGAGCAGCGCCCCCTACAGACATGACCTGAACATACCGCCATATGTACACACAGGACAAACTGCTGAGATATAATGACGGCAAGTGCCCCGGACAGTGGCCCCCGCGTCCTCTGAGGGCCACACATCATTATCTCTCACAGTAGATGATTGGTTCCAGTTCCTTCCCAGAAGATCTGATTGCTGTCAGTGAAGGGGAGAATTCTTGTTTAGGAACCAATTCGAACAGCTGAGGGTTCGTTACTATTGTATCCCATTTCAATAATTTTCTATGATCCACGTTCTGCAGCTTTGTTACAGTGTGTCAGCCAATAGTCCCGACTATTCAGCTCACAGAGGATTATCTAGTCTGCACACATTGCAACAAACCCTCAGCTGAAACACGACGAGGCCAGTGCAGGTTATCGGCCTATGGCTGTAAATACAAATGTATTGAATGACAGCAAGCAGAAAGCCACATGTTAGGGTCTGCAGAAAGCCACATGTTAGGGTCTGCAGAAAGTCACATGTTAGGGTCTGCAGAAAGCCACATCTTAAAGTCTGCAGAAAGCCACATGTTAGGGTCTGCAGAAAGCCACATCTTAAAGTCTGCAGAAAGACACGTTAGGGGTCTGCAGAAAGCCACGTTAGGGTCTGCAGAAAGCCACATGTTAGGGTCTGCAGAAAGACACATCTTAAAGTCTGCAGAAAGACACATGTTAGGGGTCCGCAGAAAGTCACGTGCTAGGGTTTGCAGAAAGCCACATGTTAGTGACTGCAGAAAGCCACGTGTTAGGGTCAGCAGAAAGCTGTGTGTTAGGGTCTGTAGAAAGCTACATGTTGGGGGTCTGCAGAATCGTGATCATCCTATCTGGGACCTCCAAGCCACATAAATCAGGGTCTTCTGGGAGGTAAGAGGTGCCACATCCACTCCCTGTCGTCTATGTGGTCGGTGGTCTCCACACTTCATACAGTCATTATAAGGCCCCACAGGATTGGGTCGGTCTCATCCCTCCAGGGAGGTCTCAGTCCTCAGAGTTCTGGGCGTCGGGATCTTCCTTGTAGACGAGAGTCTCTCGGCATAATCCTGGAGAGTAAAAGAGAGATAAAAATAAGGAAACTAAGACGTAAACCCCCAAATTACTAGAAGCCATTACATGGAGACCCCCCCCATCCTGACCCTGTACTGTGGACAACCACTCCCACCATGTGCAGAGTGCGGGTCTGCTGCCATCTAGAGTCCATGTTGGGTGTGACAATCAAAATGAGTAAAGGGAGATAATGGCAACTGTATGTCACAAAGGATTATGAGGGGCAGAGTGTAGAAGATGACAGCACTGGGGGCAGTTATTGGGGGTAAATCCCTCTGACGGATGATGGTGGTTCTCCTACCTCCTCTCTGCAGACATCCAGCATCGCCCCAGCGTGGACCAGACACCACAGTTCTCCAATCAGCGAGATGAAGATGTGTAAGATATCGGCCCATCTCCCCACCGTCATCATCAGGATCAGGAGTCCCCCCATCCGGACAAACACCGTCTGATAGGCCATCTGCTCCGTGGGATTCTGGTGCTGCTCTTCTGCTGGACAAACAGCGCAGACGTGAGGTGGCCACGAAATTAACGACATAGCGGGAGCGAGGTGCAAACGACCGTGGGGAGAGGGAGTGCGGCGGGGACGACTGTGGGGAGAGGGAGCACTGCGGCGGGGCCGACCGTGGGGAGAGGGAGCAGTGCGGCGGGGACGACCGTGGGGAGAGGGAGCACTGCGGCGGGGCCGACTGTGGGAGAGGGAGCACTGCGGCGGGGCCGACCGTGGGGAGAGGGAGCAGTGCGGCGGGGACGACCGTGGGGAGAGGGAGCAGTTCGGCGGGGCCGACCGTGGGGAGAGGGAGCAGTGCGGCGGGGCCGACCGTGGGGAGAGGGAGCAGTGCGGCGGGGCCGACCGTGGGGAGAGGGAGCAGTGCGGCGGGGCCGACCGTGGGGAGAGGGAGCACTGCGGCGGGGCCGACCGTGGGGAGAGGGAGCACTGCGGCGGGGACGACCGTGGGGAGAGGGAGCACTGCGGCGGGGCCAACCGTGGGGAGAGGGAGCAGTGCGGCGGGGCCGACCGTGGGGAGAGGGAGCACTGCGGCGGGGACGACCGTGGGGAGAGGGAGCACTGCGGCGGGGACGACCGTGGGGAGATGGAGCACTGCGGCGGGGCCGACCGAGGGGAGAGGGAGGAGTGCGGCGGGGCCGACCGTGGATAGAGGGAACAGTGCGGCGGGGCCGACCGTGGGGAGAGGGAGCACTGCGGCGGGGAATACTGTGGGGAGAGGGAGCAGTGCGGCGGGGACGACCGTGGGGGGAGGGAGCACTGCGGCGGGGCCGACCGTGGGGAGAGGGAGGAGTGCGGCGGGGCCGACCGTGGATAGAGGGAACAGTCCGGCGGGGCCGACCGTGGGGAGAGGGAGCACTGCGGCGGGGCCGACCGTGGGGAGAGGGAGCACTGCGGCGGGGCCGACCGTGGGGAGAGGGAGCACTGCGGCGGGGCCGACCGTGGGGAGAGGGAGCACTGCGGCGGGGCCGACCGTGGGGAGAGGGAGCACTGCGGCGGGGCCGACCGTGGGGAGAGGGAGCACTGCGGCGGGGCCGACCGTGGGGAGAGGGAGCACTGCGGCGGGGCCGACCGTGGGGAGAGGGAGCACTGCGGCGGGGCCGACCGTGGGGAGAGGGAGCACTGCGGCGGGGCCGACCGTGGGGAGAGGGAGCATGGGGGGTCACAAAGGGAGAGTGAGTGCAGCGGGGACCACAGCAAGGAAAAGGGGTGCGGTGGGGGGCCACGACGAGGAGAGGGAGCAAGACAGGAAAAGGGACCATAGCAAGGGGTCACACCAAGGAGAGGGAGTGCAGCGGGGGCACAACGGAGAGAGAAAGCGCGGTGGAGGACGATAATGAGTAGAGAGAGTGCAGTGGGGATCTCGATGGGGAGAGGGAGCGCAGAGGGCGCACAACAGGGAGAGGAAGCGTGGCGGGGACACAAGGGGAGTTAGTAGTTGTTGTGCAGGATGGCTGTGTGGTGAGCCCTGTAGGGCGGTGGTAGAGGCCCCCTTTCACCACAGATTTCAGCCCCCTGCCTGTGTCTCCCCTGTAGCGCGTGCGGCGCTCCTCACCTTGCATGTAGATCACCAGCAGGGTGTAGCAGATGGTCAGTGGAGTCCAGAATCTCACCGCCTCTGCCGTGCTGAGGAAATCCCGGTTAATTACAGCCACAGCGGCCAAATCCGACACCAGGAATGCCACCTTCAGTGCCCGCCACAGCACCGCAGGAATGTCCTGCCAGCTGGCCAGCAAAGACAGGCACACCCCACAGTAGCGGTTACTGCTGTGCAGCTGGTACATGACGGCCACGTGGCGGCTCATCCTCCTCGTCTGCCACACAATCAGCCCCGAGAGCCCCACAGCCAGCAGCAGGTTCCAGGTCCGGTGCGGGGCCCCTTCATGGAGATAGTCCAGGCTACAGGTCACCCCACATCCCAAGGAGAACTGGCAGAGGAGGAAAAGCTGCGAGCTCCGGGTGCCCTGAGAGACAAATATACATTATTTATGTTTCACCATTGATTCTCGGTGCTGTCCATAAAAATACAGAGAGAAATTACAATGATCAGAGGGGAGATGGCTGGGGGTGCCGATAGTGAGAGTGAGGCGGCTCTGGTGGGGGTGGGGAGGCGGCTCTGGTGGGGGTGGGGAGGCGGCTCTGGTGGGGGTGGGGAGGCGGCTCTGGTGGGTTTGGGGAGGCGGCTCTGGTGGGGGTGGGGAGGCGGCGGCTCTGGTGGGGGTGAGGAGGCGGCTCTGGTGGTGGTGGGGATGAGGAGGCGGCTCTGGTGGGGGTGAGGAGGCGGCTCTGGTGGGGGTGGGGAGGCGGCTCTGGTGGGGGTGGGGAGGCGGCTCTGGTGGGGGTGGGGAGGAGGCAGCTCTGGTGGTGGTGAGGAGGCGGCTCTGGTGGAGGTGAGGAGGAGGCAGCTCTGGTGGTGGTGGGGAGGCGGCTCTGGTGGGGGTGAGGAGGCGGCTCTGGTGGGGGTGAGGAGGCGGCTCTGGTGGGGGTGAGGAGGCGGCTCTGGTGGGGGTGGGGAGGCGGCTCTGGTGGGGGTGGGGAGGCGGCTCTGGTGGGGGTGGGGAGGCGGCTCTGGTGGGGGTGAGGAGGCGGCTCTGGTGGTGGTGGTGAGGAGGCGGCTCTGGTGGGGGTGGGGAGGCGGCTCTGGTGGGGGTGGGGAGGCGGCTCTGGTGGGGGTGGGGAGGCGGCTCTGGTGGGGGTGGGGAGGCGGCTCTGGTGGGGGTGGGGAGGCGGCGGCTCTGGTGGGGGTGGGGAGGCGGCGGCTCTGGTGGGGGTGAGGAGGCGGCTCTGGTGGTGGTGGGGAGGAGGCGGCTCTGGTGGTGGTGAGGAGGCGGCTCTGGTGGAGGTGAGGAGGCAGCTCTGGTGGAGGTGAGGAGGAGGCAGCTCTGGTGGAGGTGGGGAGGTGGCTCTGGTGGGGGTGAGGAGGCGGCTCTGGTGGGGGTGAGGAGGCGGCTCTGGTGGGGGTGAGGAGGCGGCTCTGGTGGAGGTGAGGAGGAGGCGGCTCTGGTGGGGGTGAGGTGGCAGCTCTGGTGGTGGTGAGGTGGCAGCTCTGGTTAGGGTGGGGAGGCGGCTCTGGTGGGGGTGAGGAGGCGGCTCTGGTGGTGGTGGGGAGGAGGCGGCTCTGGTGGTGAGGCAGCTCTGGTGGGGTGGGGAGGCGGCAGCTCTGGTGAAGGGGCGGCTCTGGTGGTGGTGAAGCGGCGGCTCTGGTGAGGGGGCAGCTGTGGTGGTGAGGTGGCAGCTCTGGTTAGGGTGGGGAGGCGACTCTGGTGGTGGTGAGGAGGCGGCTCTGGTGGGGGTGAGGAGGCGGCTCTGGTGGGGGTGGGGAGGCGGCTCTGGTGATGGTGAGGTGGTGGCTCTGGTGATGGTGGGGAGGCGGCTCTGGTGGGTTTGGGGAGGCGGCTCTGGTGGGGGTGGGAGGCGGCTCTGGTGGGGGTGGGGAGGCGGCTCTGGTGGGGGTGGGGAGGCGGCTCTGGTGGGGGTGAGGAGGCGGCTCTGGTGGGGGTGAGGAGGCGGCTCTAGTGGGGGTGAGGAGGCGGCTCTGGTGGTGGTGAGGTGGCAGCTCTGGTTAGGGTGGGGAGGCGGCTCTGGTGGGGGTGGGGGTGGGGAGGCGGCTCTGGTGGGGGTGAGGAGGCGGCTCTGGTGGTGGTGGGGAGGAGGCGGCTCTGGTGGGGAGGCGGTTCTGGTGGGGGTGGGGAGGCAGCTCTGGTGGGGGTGGGGAGGCGGCAGCTCTGGTGAAGGGGCGGCTCTGGTGGTGGTGAAGCGGCGGCTCTGGTGAGGGGGCAGCTGTGGTGGTGAGGAGGCGGCTCTGGTGGGGGTGAGGAGGCGGCTCTGGTGGGGGTGGGGAGGCGGCTCTGGTGATGGTGGGGAGGCGGCTCTGGTGGGGGCAAGGTGACATCTATGGTGTTGGTGAGGCAGCTCCTGTGGGGGTGAGGCTTCAGTGGTGGTAAGAAGATGGCACCGTGGTCATTGCAGGCTGTAGCTTTCCTGAAGAGATGGTTTTCAGGTTCCATCTGAAGGATCCGATTGTGGTGGAAAATCTGACGTTTTGGGGTGCAGAGTTGTACAGGATGGGGGATGGTTGGGCGAAGTCTTGCAGGCGGTTAGATGAGGAGTGTACCAGTGTGGAGGAGAGGAGGAGGAGGACTTGGGAGGATTGAGGATTACGAGTTGGATGATATCGGGAGATTAGTTCAGAGATATATGGGGGGGGACAGATTGTGGACGGCTTTGTAAGTCAGTGTTAGGAGTGTGAATTGGATACGCTGGGGAATTGGGAGCCGGTGGAGGATATACAGAGGGGAGAAGTGGAGGAATAGAGAGGAGAGAGGTGGATTAGTCGGGCAGCAGAGTTAAGGACAGATTGGAGAGGTGGGAGAGTGTTACAGGGAGGCCACAGAGGAGGAGATTGCAGTAGTCTAGGTGGGAGAGGATGAGGGCAGGCACTAGTAGATTAGTGGATTGAGGAAGGGACGAATTCTGGAGATATTTTGGAGTTGGAGGCGGCAGGAGGTGATGAGGGCTTGGAAGTGCAGTGTGAAAAGGGCAGAGTCCAGGGTTACTCATTATTGTAACAGATCAGGCAGGTGGGGGTGGGGGGGGGAGATAGAATCCTGACCGTGTGCGGGGGTTATAGGATTTTTTATTCTACCTTTCATTCCTTTCTTCTTTTCTCGCTTCTGGTTTGTTTTTTGGTTTCAAAATCTGTTAATAATTTGCCCTGTGGAAGCGAGTGCTGAACTGTATAGTGTCATCCCCTGTACTGTGGAGGGGTGTGATGTCATCAGCTGATGTCATGTGATGTGACTCTGTACTGTGGAGGGGTGTGATGTCATCAGCTGATGTCATGTGATGTCACCAAATCAGTTCATCTTGTTGTCGCTGTTGTACAAACCTTGTGTAGAGACAGGATCATGGACACCGCACGAAGGGAGAACTCCAGAACTACGAGGGCCCCGACCCGGGGCCCCAGGAGAGAGTACATGAGGGTGAGGAGCAGGAGGTGCAGGAGGTCCCTGAGGCGAGACGAGGAGCCCAGATGTGACGCCCTCTTCTGCTTCTCAGGGTCACTGCAGGCGGAAAAAGAGCGGGCGAGATAGTGATGTCATACCGCGCTACAAACACAAGACAGTGATGTCATACCGCGCTACAGACACAAGACAGTGATGTCATACCGCGCTACAAACACAAGACAGTGATGTCATACCGCGCTACGGACACAAGACAGTGATGTCATACCGCGCTACGGACACAAGACAGTGATGTCATACCGCGCTACGGACACAAGACAGTGATGTCATACCGCGCTACAAACACAAGACAGTGATGTCATACCGCGCTACAAACACAAGACAGTGATGTCATACCGCGCTACAAACAAGACAGTGATGTCATACCGCGCTACAGACACAAGACAGTGATGTCATACCGCGCTACGGACACAAGACAGTGATGTCATACCGCGCTACGGACACAAGACAGTGATGTCATACCGCGCTATAGACACAAGACAGTGATGTCATACTGCGCTACAAACACAAGACAGTGATGTCATACTGCGCTACAGACAAGACAGTGATGTCATACTGCGCTACAAACACAAGACAGTGATGTCATACCGCGCTACAAACACAAGACAGTGATGTCATACCGCGCTACAGACACAAGACAGTGATGTCATACCGCGCTATAGACACAAGACAGTGATGTCATACTGCGCTACAAACACGAGACAGTGATGTCATACCGCGCTACAAACACAAGACAGTGATGTCATACCGCGCTACAGACACAAGACAGTGATGTCATACCGCGCTACAGACAAGACAGTGATGTCATACCGCGCTACAAACACAAGACAGTGATGTCATACCGCGCTACAAACACAAGACAGTGATGTCATACCGCGCTACAAACACAAGACAGTGATGTCATACCGCGCTACAGACACAAGACAGTGATGTCATACCGCGCTACAGACACAAGACAGTGATGTCATACCGCGCTACAAACACAAGACAGTGATGTCATACCGCGCTACAAACACAAGACAGTGATGTCATACCGCGCTACAGACACAAGACAGTGATGTCATACCGCGCTACAGACACAAGACAGTGATGTCATACCGCGCTACAGACACAAGACAGTGATGTCATACCGCGCTACAAATATGAGAGTGTATTAACAGTGAGGCCTAGTTATCAGTCTCTATTATTGTAGTTAGCAGTCTATTGTAGTTAGTAGTACTAGTTAGCGCTCTTAGTCGTTAGCAGTGTCTATAGTTAGTAGAAGTTAGCAATGTCAGTGGTTAGCAGTGAGTACTAGTTAGCAGTAGTTGGCAGTACTAGTTAGTAATGCCTGTAGTTCTCAGTACTAGTTAGTGTCCGGCTGTTCTTACTTGAGGCAGAGGATGTACAGATGGACCTTCATGAAGTTGTAGAGGACGGACACGGCGCAGGCCCCGACCAGCCCTGGAGACATACAGACAATCTGCCATTACTATACACAGAGGAGCGGCGGAGGAGGAAGGGTTAATGTCCGGCCTCACCTTGTAGACAGGAGTCCAGGCTGCTCCAGGGGCTCCAGGGGCCCGGGAGGAAGGAGGCCACATAGGCGAGGAGCCCCATCCTGCTCCAGACTTCTCCTCTGTACTGAGAGTAAAGGTCACAACTGATAACTGAGCAAAGGGGCAGACACTAACCCCCACCGGACCGCCGCCCTCCACTGTGTACAGCCCTGGGGGCCCGCCTGTGGCCCCCGCCACCCTCCACTGTGTACAGCACTGGGGCCTGGCCTGTGGCCCCCGCCACTCTCCACTGTGTACAGCCCAGGGGGCCCGCCTGTGGCCCCCGCCACTCTCCACTGTGTACAGCCCAGGGGACCCGCCTGTGGCCCCCGCCACCCTCCACTGTGTACAGCCCAGGGGGCCCGCCTGTGGCCCCCGCCACCCTCCACTGTGTAAGCCCAGGGGGCCCGCCTGTGGCCCCCGCCACTCTCCACTGTGTACAGCCCAGGGGACCCGCCTGTGGCCCCCGCCACCCTCCACTGTGTACAGCCCAGGGGGCCCGCCTGTGGCCCCCGCCACCCTCCACTGTGTACAGCCCAGGGGACCCGCCTGTGGCCCCCGCCACTCTCCACTGTGTACAGCCCAGGGGACCCGCCTGTGGCCCCCGCCACCCTCCACTGTGTACAGCCCAGGGGGCCCGCCTGTGGCCCCCGCCACCCTCCACTGTGTACAGCCCAGGGGGCCCGCCTGTGGCCCCCGCCACTCTCCACTGTGTACAGCCCAGGGGACCCGCCTGTGGCCCCCGCCGCCCTCCACTGTGTACAGCCCAGGGGACCCGCCTGTGGCCCCCGCCACCCTCCACTGTGTACAGCCCAGGGGACCCGCCTGTGGCCCCCGCCACTCTCCACTGTGTACAGCCCAGGGGACCCGCCTGTGGCCCCGCCGCCCTCCACTGTGTACAGCCCAGGGGACCCGCCTGTGGCCCCCGCCACCCTCCACTGTGTACAGCCCAGGGGACCCGCCTGTGGCCCCCGCCACTCTCCACTGTGTACAGCCCAGGGGACCCGCCTGTGGCCCCCGCCACTCTCCACTGTGTACAGCCCAGGGGACCCGCCTGTGGCCCCCGCCACCCTCCACTGTGTACAGCCCAGGGGACCCGCCTGTGGCTCCCGCCACCCTCCACTGTGTACAGCCCAGGGGACCCGCCTGTGGCCCCCGCCACCCTCCACTGTGTACAGCCCAGGGGACCCGCCTGTGGCTCCCGCCACCCTCCACTGTGTACAGCCCAGGGGACCCGCCTGTGGCTCCCGCCACCCTCAGCCCTGGGGCCCGGCCTGTATTTTACACATGATGCAATGTTCAGAATTTACAAAAGCTTTTTCTGCAGCAATCACCTGCCTCTTATGGGTGACGGTGGGCAGTTTTGCTGATGTTTATCTGCTTTCTCCAATCATTGCAGCAGGTGAATAACGCTGAGGTGACGGCAGGTGTGAACGGACGCCACGAGGAGAATGTTTTATATATAAGGACTGGCATCACCTTAATGTGCAGGTGCAAGCAAAAATATGTGTGTGCACTAAGGGCCACGTTACACACACCAACTTCTGTGTCCAACTTCTGAACAACTTACTGGGTGCAGTGAAATCATGGACACATTGATCTATTTTGTGGCTGTGTACAAATGTAACAATGTGTCCATGATTTCACTGCAGCCAGTAAGTTGTTCAGAAGTTGGACACAGAAGTTGGTGTGTGTAAAGTGGCCAAGGGAGTAAGCAGCTTCACACTGCAGTTTTTTCACTGATCAGTGTCCATCAGTGTCTGGATGCCAAAACCAGGAATCTCCAAAACCCAGAACAGGGGTCAATCTTTCAATTATAGTTTATCTCTGCAAGTTCCTCTCCTGGTTCCTCTCCTGGTTTTGGCATCCAGACACTGATGGTCACTGATCAGTGAAAAAACCGCAGTGTGAAGCCGCCTAAGGAATGCCTGTGTGATAAATTAACTCCGTAAATACTGTGCTGGAATCAATGAATTGAGAGACTCAAGGCCCCTTTACACACACAGATCTCTGGCTGCAGTGAGATCATGGACACATTGTTCTATTTTGTGGCTGTGTACAATGTAACAATGTGTCCATGATTTCACTGCAACCAGAGATCTGTTCAGAAGTTGGTCACAGACCTCTGTGTGTGTGTAAAGGGGCCCTAAGCTTCATCACTGACGTCACTGCGAAGAGCCCGGTAACTGCTCCAAAGTGCCCTCATCTTACCGGCTCCTACCTTACACTATGTGCGCTCTACACTGCTGGGATGAGGTTTATGTGCCTGTGTGGTGCAATTAAAACCAGCTGGTAATGGTCTGTACCAGGAAGATGGAGGTGTGGGTGTAGCTAAGGAAGGGAGCACTCAGTTACCGGGGTCTCCGCAGTGACGTCAGTGATGAAGCAAAGTCTCATTGATTCCAGCACAATATTTACAGAGTTCACTGATCCCATATGCATCCCTTAGCTGCACAGACAATCCTGCAATTCATGTTACAGCCATTTAGCTTGTTCCCCTTCATATATGTGTTCAGGGTTGCAGCCGCCACGAGGAGAAGACGGGCAGCGAGAGGGAGGGGTGCAAGACCACCGGCCCCAAACATGGGGGACGTCCCGGGGAGAAGGGCTCCAGGAACTGCGGGGTTAATGCCGGGATCAGCTGGAACTTCAGAGGGTGTCCACAGGTGAGGAGAGGAGGAGGAGGGCTGCAGAGGCTGCAGAGGCTGCAGGGGCTGCAGAGGCTGCAGGGGCTGCAGAGGCTGCAGGGGATGCAGAGGCTGCAGAGGCTGCAGAGGATGCAGGGGATGCAGAGGCTGCAGAGGCTGCAGAGGCTGCAGAGGCTGCAGGGGCTGCAGAGGCTGCAGGGGCTGCAGAGGCTGCAGGGGCTGCAGAGGATGCAGGGGATGCAGGGGCTGCAGAGGCTGCAGGGGCTGCAGAGGATGCAGGGGATGCAGAGGCTGCAGGGCTTCACTCCCTCACATGCACATTTGTTTCTGCCATTTTTTATAGAAAAGTCAATGGGGAAAAAACAAAAAACAAACACAGAGCGAGAAATGTACAGGAGCGTCACAACGATTAGATCATCAATAAGTGACTTTATATCAGTAATTCAATACATAAAGTGACCACATCTATTATATAGTTACATAAAGTGACCACATCTATTATATAGAGTCATCACACACAGGGATCTATGTCATGGGTTTACTACTGTTAATGTTGATGATTAATAAAAGCCCAAAGGTCATTATCTAAAAAAAATTAGAATTATTAACACAAAACATCTCTCGGGTCAGCAGAGCTGGGGTCAGCGGGGCTCTCGGGTCAGCGGGGCTCTCGGGGTCAGCAGAGCTGGGTCAGCGGAGCTGGGGTCAGCGGGGCTCTCGGGTCAGCGGGGCTCTCGGGTCAGCAGAGCTGGGATCAGTGGGGCTCTCGGGTCAGCGGGGCTCTCGGGTCAGCAGGGCTGGGGTCAGTGGGGCTCTCGGGTCAGCGGGGCTGGGGTCAGCAGGGCTCTCGGGTCAGCGGGGCTCTCGGGTCAGCAGGGCTGGGGTCAGCGGGGCTCTCGGGTCAGCGGGGCTCTCGGGTCAGCAGGGCTCTCGGGTCAGCAGGGCTGGGGTCAGCGGGGCTCTCGGGTCAGCGGGGCTCTCGGGGTCAGCAGGGCTCTCGGGTCAGCAGAGCTGGGGTCAGCGGGGCTCTCGGGTCAGCGGGGCTCTCGGGTCAGCAGAGCTGGGATCAGCGGGGCTCTCGGGTCAGCGGGGCTCTCGGGTCAGCAGGGCTCTCGGGTCAGCAGGGCTGGGTCAGCGGGGCTCTCGGGTCAGCGGGGCTCTCGGGGTCAGCAGGGCTCTCGGGTCAGCAGAGCTGGGGTCAGCGGGGCTCTCGGGTCAGCGGGGCTCTCGGGTCAGCAGAGCTGGGATCAGCGGGGCTCTCGGGTCAGCGGGGCTCTCGGGTCAGCAGGGCTGGGGTCAGTGGGGCTCTCGGGTCAGCAGGGCTCTCGGGTCAGCAGAGCTGGGATCAGCGGGGCTCTCGGGTCAGCGGGGCTCTCGGGTCAGCAGGGCTGGGGTCAGTGGGGCTCTCGGGTCAGCGGGGCTGGGGTCAGCAGGGCTCTCGGGTCAGCAGAGCTGGGATCAGCGGGGCTCTCGGGTCAGCAGAGCTGGGGTCAGCGGGGCTCTCGGGTCAGCAGAGCTGGGATCAGCGGGGCTCTCGGGTCAGCGGGGCTCTCGGGTCAGCAGGGCTGGGGTCAGTGGGGCTCTCGGGTCAGCAGAGCTGGGGTCAGTGGTGCTCTCGGGTCAGCAGAGCTGGGGTCAGTGGTGCTCTCGGGTCAGCAGAGCTGGGGTCAGTGGTGCTCTCGGGTCAGCAGAGCTGGGGTCAGTGGTGCTCTCGGGTCAGCAGAGCTGGGGTCAGTGGTGCTCTCGGGTCAGCAGAGCTCTCGGGTCAGCAGAGCTGGGGTCAGTGGGGCTCTCGGGTCAGCAGAGCTGGGGTCAGCGGGGCTCTCAGATCAGCAGGGCTCTCAGGTCAGCAGGGCTCTCGGGTCAGCAGAGCTGGGGTCAGCGGGGCTCTCGGGTCAGCGGGGCTCTCGGGTCAGCAGAGCTGGGATCAGCGGGGCTCTCGGGTCAGCGGGGCTCTCGGGTCAGCGGGGCTCTCGGGTCAGCAGGGCTGGGGTCAGTGGGGCTCTCGGGTCAGCAGAGCTGGGATCAGCGGGGCTCTCGGGTCAGCGGGGCTCTCGGGTCAGCAGGGCTGGGGTCAGCGGGGCTCTCGGGTCAGCGGGGCTCTCGGGTCAGCGGGGCTCTCGGGGTCAGCAGGGCTCTCGGGTCAGCAGAGCTGGGGTCAGCGGGGCTCTCAGATCAGCAGGGCTCTCGGGTCAGCAGAGCTGGGGTCAGTGGTGCTCTCGGGTCAGCAGAGCTGGGGTCAGTGGTGCTCTCGGGTCAGCAGAGCTGGGGTCAGTGGTGCTCTCGGGTCAGCAGAGCTCTCGGGTCAGCAGAGCTGGGGTCAGTGGTGCTCTCGGGTCAGCAGAGCTGGGGTCAGTGGTGCTCTCGGGTCAGCAGAGCTCTCGGGTCAGCAGAGCTGGGGTCAGTGATGCTCTCGGGTCAGCAGAGCTGGGGTCAGTGGGGCTCTCGGGTCAGCAGAGCTGGGGTCAGTGGGGCTCTCGGGTCAGCAGAGCTGGGGTCAGTGGGGCTCTCGGGTCAGCAGAGCTGGGGTCAGTGGTGCTCTCGGGTCAGCAGAGCTCTCGGGTCAGCAGAGCTGGGGTCAGTGGGGCTCTCGGGTCAGCAGAGCTGGGGTCAGTGGGGCTCTCGGGTCAGCAGAGCTGGGGTCAGTGGGGCTCTCGGGTCAGCAGAGCTGGGGTCAGTGGTGCTCTCGGGTCAGCAGGGCTCTCGGGTCAGCAGAGCTCTCGGGTCAGCGGGGCTCTCGGGTCAGCGGGGCTCTCGGGGTCAGCAGAGCTGGGGTCAGCGGGGCTCTCGGGTCAGCGGGGCTCTCGGGGTCAGTGGGGCTCTCAGATCAGCAGGGCTCTCGGGTCAGCAGAGCTGGGGTCAGTGGTGCTCTCGGGTCAGCAGAGCTGGGGTCAGTGGGGCTCTCGGGTCAGCAGAGCTGGGGTCAGTGGGGCTCTCGGGTCAGCAGAGCTGGGGTCAGTGGGGCTCTCGGGTCAGCAGAGCTGGGGTCAGTGGTGCTCTCGGGTCAGCGGGGCTCTCGGGTCAGCGGGGCTCTCGGGTCAGCAGAGCTCTCGGGTCAGCGGGGCTCTCGGGTCAGTGGTGCTCTCGGGTCAGCGGGGCTCTCGGGTCAGCGGGGCTCTCGGGTCAGTGGTGCTCTCGGGTCAGCAGAGCTGGGGTCAGTGGTGCTCTCGGGTCAGCGGGGCTCTCGGGTCAGCAGAGCTGGGGTCAGCGGGGCTCTCGGGTCAGCAGAGCTGGGGTCAGCGGGGCTCTCGGGTCAGCAGAGCTGGGGTCAGCGGGGCTCTCGGGTCAGCGGGGCTCTCAGGTCAGCGGGGCTCTCGGGTCAGCAGAGCTGGGGTCAGCGGGGCTCTCGGGTCAGCGGGGCTCTCGGGTCAGCGGGGCTCTCAGGAGATCACGGTAAACCCTGCAGATTTTGTGCATGAAATCTGCATCTGACAGAAAAACCCAGGAGCAATGATCCCGGAACACTCAGAACTCCAGACTTTGCTGGCAGATCGGCAGAAGATGTGAGAAATCTGCACATAAACAAGGTGCTGTGTGCACACGGCCAAACACAGGACCCGCAGTATTTACAGGGGAGAAAGCGGCTGCAGGACCCGGGCTGAGCCGCACAGGTGAATGTCCTGATGGACAACCACTCCCACCATCCTGGGGAGGTGCTGGGTATGGACATGGCACACTGATACATGTAGTGCAGTTCACCGGCCTATGAATGATGTCCACACCACCAGGTGGATGATGGGACTGTGCGCCTGTCCATCCATCTGTCATCACTAGGGCGCCTGAAATAGGGAGGTTCAGCCTCTTATGTTCTGTGTGTCCCCAGTGTAAGGCCTGGGTTTCGCCAGTGTACAGTCCTGTGCGCCTCCAGTGTAAGGCCTGGGTTTCTCCAGTGTACAGTCCTGTGTGCCTCCAGTGTAAGGCATGGGTTTCTCCAGTGTACAGTCCTGTGTGCCTCCAGTGTAAGGCCTGGGTTTCTCCAGTGTGCAGTCCTGTCTGCCTCCAGTGTAAGGCCTGGGTTTCGCCAGTGTACAGTCCTGTCTGCCTCCAGTGTAAGGCCTGGGTTTCTCCAGTGTGCAGTCCTGTGTGTCTCCAGTGTAAGGCCTGGGTTTCGCCAGTGTGCAGTCCTGTGTGTCTCCAGTGTAAGGCCTGGGTTTCTCCAGTGTGCAGTCCTGTGTGCCTCCAGTGTAAGGCCTGGGTTTCTCCAGTGTGCAGTCCTGTGTGTCTCCAGTGTAAGGCCTGGGTTTCGCCAGTGTGCAGTCCTGTGTGTCTCCAGTGTAAGGCCTGGGTTTCTCCAGTGTGCAGTCCTGTGTGCCTCCAGTGTAAGGCCTGGGTTTCGCCAGTGTGCAGTCCCGTGCGCCTCCAGTGTAAGGCCTGGGTTTCTCCAGTGTACAGTCCTGTGTGTCTCCAGTGTAAGGCCTGGGTTTCGCCAGTGTGCAGTCCTGTGTGCCTCCAGTGTAAGGCCTGGGTTTCTCCAGTGTACAGTCCTGTGTGCCTCCAGTGTAAGGCATGGGTTTCTCCAGTGTGCAGTCCTGTGTGCCTCCAGTGTAAAGCCTGGGTTTCGCCAGTGTACAGTCCTGTCTGCCTCCAGTGTAAGGCCTGGGTTTCTCCAGTGTGCAGTCCTGTGTGCCTCCAGTGTAAGGCCTGGGTTTCTCCAGTGTACAGTCCTGTGTGCCTCCAGTGTAAGGCCTGGGTTTCCCAGTGTGCAGTCCTGTGTGCCTCCAGTGTAAGGCCTGGGTTTCTCCAGTGTGCAGTCCTGTGTGCTCCAGTGTAAGGCCTGGGTTTCGCCAGTGTGCAGTCCTGTGTGCCTCCAGTGTAAGGCCTGGGTTTCGCCAGTGTGCAGTCCTGTGTGCTCCAGTGTAAGGCCTGGGTTTCCCAGTGTCAGTCCTGTGTGTCTCCAGTGTAAGGCCTGGGTTTCGCCAGTGTGCAGTCCTGTGTGCCTCCAGTGTAAGGCCTGGGTTTCCCAGTGTGCAGTCCTGTGTGCCTCCAGTGTAAGGCCTGGGTTTCCCAGTGTCAGTCCTGTGGCCTCCAGTGTAAGGCCTGGGTTTCTCCAGTGTGCAGTCCTGTGTGCCTCCAGTGTAAGGCCTGGGTTTCGCCAGTGTACAGTCCTGTGTGCCTCCAGTGTAAGGCCTGGGTTTCCCAGTGTACAGTCCTGTGTGCCTCCAGTGTAAGGCCTGGGTTTCTCCAGTGTCAGTCCTGTGTGCCTCCAGTGTAAGGCCTGGGTTTCCCAGTGTACAGTCCTGTGTGCTCCAGTGTAAGGCCTGGGTTTCCCAGTGTCAGTCCTGTGTGCCTCCAGTGTAAGGCCTGGGTTTCCCAGTGTACAGTCCTGTGTGCCTCCAGTGTAAGGCCTGGGTTTCTCCAGTGTGCAGTCCTGTGTGCCTCCAGTGTAAGGCCTGGGTTTCTCCAGTGTGCAGTCCTGTGTGCCTCCAGTGTAAGGCCTGGGTTTCCCAGTGTGCAGTCCGTGCGCCTCCAGTGTAAGGCCTGGGTTTCTCCAGTGTACAGTCCTGTGTGCTCCAGTGTAAGGCCTGGGTTTCGCCAGTGTGCAGTCCTGTGTGCCTCCAGTGTAAGGCCTGGGTTTCGCAGTGTACAGTCCTGTGTCTCCAGTGTAAGGCCTGGGTTTCTCCAGTGTGCAGTCCTGTGTGCCTCCAGTGTAAGGCCTGGGTTTCTCCAGTGTCAGTCCTGTGTGCCTCCAGTGTAAGGCCTGGGTTTCGCCAGTGTACAGTCCTGTGTGCTCCAGTGTAAGGCCTGGGTTTCGCCAGTGTCGTCCTGTGGCCTCCAGTGTAAGGCCTGGGTTTCCCAGTGTGCAGTCCTGTGTGCCTCCAGTGTAAGGCCTGGGTTTCGCCAGTGTACGTCCTGTGTGCTCAGTGTAAGGCCTGGGTTTCGCCAGTGTCAGTCCTGTGTGCCTCCAGTGTAAGGCCTGGGTTTCCAGTGTACAGTCTGGTGCCTCCAGTTAAGGCCTGGTTTCGCAGTGTCGGGCCATGTGTGCCTCCAGTGTAAGGCCTGGGTTTCTCCAGTGTAGGCCATGTGTGCCTCCAGTGTAAGGCCTGGGTTTCGCCAGTGTACAGTCCTGTGTGCTCCAGTGTAAGGCCTGGGTTTCCCAGTGTACGGGCCATGTGTGCCTCCAGTGTAAGGCCTGGGTTTGCCAGTGTAGGCAGTCCCAGTGTGCAGTCCTGTGCCCCAGTGTAAGGCCTGGGTTTCGCCAGTGTACAGTCCTGTGTGCCTCCAGTGTAAGGCCTGGGTTTCGCCAGTGTACAGTCCTGTGTGCCTCCAGTGTAAGGCCTGGGTTTCGCCAGTGTCGCCATGTGTGTCTCCAGTGTAAGGCCTGGGTTTCGCCAGTGTGCAGTCCTGTGTGCCTCCAGTGTAAGGCCTGGGTTTAGCCAGTGTACGGTCCTGTGTGCCTCCAGTGTAAGGCCTGGGTTTCGCCAGTGTGCAGTCCTGTGTGCCTCCAGTGTAAGGCCTGGGTTTACGCCAGTGTACAGTCCTGTGTGCTCCAGTGTAAGGCCTGGGTTTGCCAGTGTACGGGCCATGTGTGCCTCCAGTGTAAGGCCTGGGTTTAGCCAGTGTACGGGCCTGTGTGCCTCCAGTGTAAGGCCTGGGTTTCGTCCAGTGTACAGTCCTGTGTGCCTCCAGTGTAAGGCCTGGGTTTCGCCAGTGTACAGTCCTGTGTGCCTCCAGTGTAAGGCCTGGGTTTCCAGTGTGCAGTCCTGTGTGCCTCCAGTGTAAGGCCTGGGTTTCGCCAGTGTACAGTCCTGTGTGCCTCCAGTGTAAGGCCTGGGTTTCTCCAGTGTGCAGTCCTGTGTGCCTCCAGTGTAAGGCCTGGGTTTCGCCAGTGTACGGGCCTGTGTGTCTCCAGTGTAAGGCCTGGGTTTCGCCAGTGTCAGTCCTGTGTGCCTCCAGTGTAAGGCCTGGGTTTCGCCAGTGTACAGTCCTGTGTGCCTCCAGTGTAAGGCCTGGGTTTCTCCAGTGTGCGAGTCCTGTGTGCCTCCAGTGTAAGGCCTGGGTTTCGCCAGTGTACAGTCCTGTGTGCCTCCAGTGTAAGGCCTGGGTTTCCCAGTGTGCAGTCCTGTGTGCCTCCAGTGTAAGGCCTGGGTTTCTCAGTGTGACAGTCCTGTGTGCCTCCAGTGTAAGGCCTGGGTTTCTCCAGTGTAGCAGTCCTGTGGCCTCCAGTGTAAGGCCTGGGTTTCTCCAGTGTACAGTCCTGTGTGCCTCCAGTGTAAGGCCTGGGTTTCTCCAGTGTGCAGTCCTGTGTGCCTCCAGTGTAAGGCCTGGGTTTCGCCAGTGTACAGTCCTGTGTGTCTCCAGTGTAAGGCCTGGGTTTCGCCAGTGTACGGGCCATGTGTGCCTCCAGTGTAAGGCCTGGGTTTCTCCAGTGTACAGTCCTGTGTGCCTCCAGTGTAAGGCCTGGGTTTCGCCAGTGTACAGTCCTGTGCATCTCCAGTGTAAGGCCTGGGTTTCTCCAGTGTACAGTCCCGTGTGCCTCCAGTGTAAGGCCTGGGTTTCGCCAGTGTACAGTCCTGTGCATCTCCAGTGTAAGGCCTGGGTTTCTCCAGTGTACAGTCCCGTGTGCCTCCAGTGTAAGGCCTGGGTTTCGCCAGTGTACGGGCCATGTGTGCCTCCAGTGTAAGGCCTGGGTTTAGCCAGTGTATGGGCCATGTGTGCCTCCAGTGTAAGGCCTGGGTTTCGCCAGTGTACAGTCCCGTGTGTCTCTAGTGTAAGGCCTGGGTTTCTCCAGTGTGCAGTCCTGTGTCCCCAGTGTAAGGCCTGGGTTTCGCCAGTGTACAGTCCTGTGTGCCTCCAGTGTAAGGCCTGGGTTTCGCCAGTGTACAGTCCTGTGTGCCTCCAGTGTAAGGCCTGGGTTTCGCCAGTGTACGGGCCATGTGTGTCTCCAGTGTAAGGCCTGGGTTTCGCCAGTGTGCAGTCCTGTGTGCCTCCAGTGTAAGGCCTGGGTTTAGCCAGTGTACGGGCCATGTGTGCCTCCAGTGTAAGGCCTGGGTTTCGCCAGTGTGCAGTCCTGTGTGCCTCCAGTGTAAGGCCTGGGTTTAGCCAGTGTACAGTCCTGTGTGGCTCCAGTGTAAGGCCTGGGTTTAGCCAGTGTACGGGCCATGTGTGCCTCCAGTGTAAGGCCTGGGTTTAGCCAGTGTACGGGCCATGTGTGCCTCCAGTGTAAGGCCTGGGTTTCGCCAGTGTACAGTCCTGTGTGCCTCCAGTGTAAGGCCTGGGTTTAGCCAGTGTACGGGCCATGTGTGCCTCCAGTGTAAGGCCTGGGTTTCGCCAGTGTGCAGTCCTGTGTGCCTCCAGTGTAAGGCCTGGGTTTCGCCAGTGTACAGTCCTGTGTGCCTCCAGTGTAAGGCCTGGGTTTCTCCAGTGTGCAGTCCTGTGTGTCTCCAGTGTAAGGCCTGGGTTTCGCCAGTGTACGGGCCATGTGTGTCTCCAGTGTAAGGCCTGGGTTTCGCCAGTGTGCAGTCCTGTGTGCCTCCAGTGTAAGGCCTGGGTTTAGCCAGTGTACGGGCCATGTGTGCCTCCAGTGTAAGGCCTGGGTTTAGCCAGTGTACGGGCCATGTGTGCCTCCAGTGTAAGGCCTGGGTTTCGCCAGTGTACAGTCCTGTGTGCCTCCAGTGTAAGGCCTGGGTTTAGCCAGTGTACGGGCCATGTGTGCCTCCAGTGTAAGGCCTGGGTTTCGCCAGTGTGCAGTCCTGTGTGCCTCCAGTGTAAGGCCTGGGTTTAGCCAGTGTACGGGCCATGTGTGCCTCCAGTGTAAGGCCTGGGTTTCGCCAGTGTGCAGTCCTGTGTGCCTCCAGTGTAAGGCCTGGGTTTAGCCAGTGTACGGGCCATGTGTGCCTCCAGTGTAAGGCCTGGGTTTAGCCAGTGTACGGGCCATGTGTGCCTCCAGTGTAAGGCCTGGGTTTCGCCAGTGTACAGTCCTGTGTGCCTCCAGTGTAAGGCCTGGGTTTAGCCAGTGTACGGGCCATGTGTGCCTCCAGTGTAAGGCCTGGGTTTAGCCAGTGTACGGGCCATGTGTGCCTCCAGTGTAAGGCCTGGGTTTCGCCAGTGTACAGTCCTGTGTGCCTCCAGTGTAAGGCCTGGGTTTAGCCAGTGTACGGGCCATGTGTGCCTCCAGTGTAAGGCCTGGGTTTCGCCAGTGTGCAGTCCTGTGTGCCTCCAGTGTAAGGCCTGGGTTTCGCCAGTGTACGGGCCATGTGTGTCTCCAGTGTAAGGCCTGGGTTTCGCCAGTGTACAGTCCTGTGTGCCTCCAGTGTAAGGCCTGGGTTTCTCCAGTGTGCAGTCCTGTGTGTCTCCAGTGTAAGGCCTGGGTTTCGCCAGTGTACAGTCCTGTGTGCCTCCAGTGTAAGGCCTGGGTTTAGCCAGTGTACGGGCCATGTGTGTCTCCAGTGTAAGGCCTGGGTTTCGCCAGTGTGCAGTCCTGTGTGCCTCCAGTGTAAGGCCTGGGTTTCGCCAGTGTACAGTCCTGTGTGCCTCCAGTGTAAGGCCTGGGTTTAGCCAGTGTACGGGCCATGTGTGTCTCCAGTGTAAGGCCTGGGTTTCTCCAGTGTGCAGTCCTGTGTGTCTCCAGTGTAAGGCCTGGGTTTCGCCAGTGTACGGGCCATGTGTGTCTCCAGTGTAAGGCCTGGGTTTCGCCAGTGTACAGTCCTGTGTGCCTCCAGTGTAAGGCCTGGGTTTCTCCAGTGTGCAGTCCTGTGTGCCTCCAGTGTAAGGCCTGGGTTTCGCCAGTGTACGGGCCATGTGTGTCTCCAGTGTAAGGCCTGGGTTTCGCCAGTGTACAGTCCTGTGTGCCTCCAGTGTAAGGCCTGGGTTTCTCCAGTGTGCAGTCCTGTGTGCCTCCAGTGTAAGGCATGGGTTTCGCCGGTGTACAGTCCTGTGTGTCTCCAGTGTAAGGCCTGGGTTTCGCCGGTGTACGGGCCATGTGTCCTCTCTGTGGCGCCTCCCTCTGGTCTCACTTTGTATCTCTCTCATGTAATTAAGAAGGTATATAGACCAAGAGGTCTGAGAGCATCTGCTGAATAGAAATGTCCAGACCATATTCCGCACTGATCTCCGTCTGTGCAGTGTGAACGCCGCTCTACAGTTCATGTTGTTCCCGTTTTTGCTTCTAAATCTTCAGTTTTCTTTCCCTTGATGCTTTCTGGTCTTTTCTGTTGGTTTGTGGATCTTGTGGATCTTGTCTGCTGTGATCTCTTGCTAATATTTGCTAATTGTTTAATTATTCAACAAAGTAAATTGTGTCCTTCACCCAGCAGACACCGGCGGAGGGAGAACACGACCGCACAGTTCTAAGGCGACAGTCACACTGCAGCTTCTTCACTGATCAGGTCTGTGTGCAAAACCAGGAGGAAAACTATAATTGACCCCTGTTCTGGTTTTGGAGACACTCCTGGTTCCTCTCTCCTGGTTCCTCTCTCCTGGTTCCTCTCTCCTGGCTCCTCTCCCCTGGCTCCTCTCCCCTGGCTCCTCACTCCTGGCTCCTCTCCCCTGGCTCCTCACTCCTGGCTCCTCTCTCCTGGTTCCTCTCCCCTGGCTCCTCTCCCCTGGCTCCTCTCCCCTGGCTCCTCACTCCTGGCTCCTCACTCCTGGCTCCTCTCTCCTGGCTCCTCTCCCCTGGCTCCTCTCTCCTGGTTCCTCTCTCCTGGCTCCTCTCCCCTGGCTCCTCACTCCTGGCTCCTCTCTCCTGGCTCCTCTCTCCTGGCTCCTCTCTCCTGGCTCCTCTCTCCTGGCTCCTCACTCCTGGCTCCTCACTCCTGGCTCCTCACTCCTGGCTCCTCACTCCTGGCTCCTCACTCCTGGCTCCTCACTCCTGGCTCCTCTCTCCTGGCTCCTCTCTCCTGGCTCCTCTCTCCTGGCTCCTCTCTCCTGGCTCCTCTCTCCTGGCTCCTCTCTCCTGGCTCCTCTCTCCTGGCTCCTCACTCCTGGCTCCTCTCTCCTGGCTCCTCTCTCCTGGCTCCTCTCTCCTGGCTCCTCTCTCCTGGCTCCTCTCTCCTGGCTCCTCACTCCTGGCTCCTCTCTCCTGGCTCCTCTCTCCTGGCTCCTCTCTCCTGGCTCCTCCCCTGGCGTTCCTCTCCTGGCTCCTCTCTCCTGGCTCCCCTCTCTGGGCTCCTCTATCCAGGTTCCTCCACTGGCTCCTCTCCTGATCCCTCCCCTGGCTCTCCTTCCCTGGCTCCTCTCCTGATCCCTCCCCTGGCTCTCCTTCCCTGGCTCCTTCCCTGGCTCCTCTCCTGATCCCTCCCCTGGCTCTCCTTCCCTGGCTCCTCTCCTGATCCCTCCCCTGGCTCTCCTCCCCTGGCTCTCCTTCCCTGGCTCCTCTCTCCCGACTTCCCTCTCCCGGCTTCCCTCTCCTGGCTCCTCTCTCCTGGTTCCTCCCCTGGTTCCTCTCCTGATCCCTCCCTGGCTCCTCTCCCGGATCCTCCCCTGGCTCCTCTCTCCCGGCTTCCCTCTCCCGGCTCCTCTCTCCTGGTTCCTCCCCTGGCTCCTCTCCTGATCCCTCCCCTGGCTCCTCTCTCCTGGTCCCTCCCCTGGCTCCTCTCTCCTGGTCCCTCCCCTGGCTCCTCTCTCCTGGTCCCTCCCCTGGCTCCTCTCCTGGTCCCTCCCCTGGCTCCTCTCCTGGTCCCTCCCCTGGCTCTCCTTCCCTGGCTCCTCTCCTGATCCCTCCCCTGGCTCTCCTTCCCTGGCTCCTCTCCTGATCCCTCCCCTGGCTCCTCTCCTGATCCCTCCCCTGGCTCCTCTCCTGATCCCTCCCCTGGCTCTCCTTCCCTGGCTCCTCTCCTGATCCCTCCCCTGGCTCTCCTCCCCTGGCTCCTCTCCTGATCCCTCCCCTGGCTCTCCTTCCCTGGCTCCTCTCCTGATCCCTCCCCTGGCTCTCCTTCCCTGGCTCCTCTCCTGATCCCTCCCCTGGCTCTTCTTCCCTGGCTCCTCTCCTGATCCCTCCCCTGGCTCTCCTTCCCTGGCTCCTCTCCTGATCCCTCCCCTGGCTCTCCTTCCCTGGCTCCTCTCCTGATCCCTCCCCTGGCTCTCCTTCCCTGGCTCCTCTCCTGATCCCTCCCCTGGCTCTCCTTCCCTGGCTCCTCTCCTGATCCCTCCCCTGGCTCTCCTTCCCTGGCTCCTCTCCTGATCCCTCTCCCGACTTCCCTCTCCTGGCTCCTCTCTCCTGATCCCTCCCTGGCTCTCCTTCCCTGGCTCCTCCCCTGGCTCCTCTCCTGATCCCTCCCCTGGCTCTCCTTCCCTGGCTCCTCCCCTGGCTCCTCTCCTGATCCCTCCCCTGGCTCTCCTTCCCTGGCTCCTCCCCTGGCTCCTCTCCTGATCCCTCCCCTGGCTCTCCTTCCCTGGCTCCTCCCCTGGCTCCTCTCCTGATCCCTCCCCTGGCTCTCCTTCCCTGGCTCCTCCCCTGGCTCTCCTTCCCTGGCTCCTCCCCTGGCTCCTCTCCTGATCCCTCCCTGGCTCCTCTCTCCCGGCTTCCCCCTCCCGGCTCCTCTCCTGGTTCCTCTCCTGGTTTTGACACACAAACCTGATCAGGGAAAACACTGCAGTGTGAAGCCAGCCTATGGCGACGGTCACACTGCGCTTTTGGTCTGTTTTTTCTGATCCGTGTTTGCATGGAGAATGGATCCCTTCCTGTGATCCTCAGCAAAGTCAACATTGTTCAGACGCTGCGTTTTTTTACTGGTCCATTTTGGGAGAGAAAACATCCAGAAAAAGAACGAACGTCAATCGATCTGTTTTTTCCGTTGAAATCATTGAAGAAATGCGGCAGTTGCGGTGAAAAAAACGCAACTGCCGCGATTACCGCATAACGGCCGCACTTGCAGTTCACTTGCGGCAAGCCCCATACAATGTCTATGGGGATTCCGATATGTGCGGCAAATGCAGTGTGCGGCATACCACGTTTTTTTTGTGGCTGCACACTTACCGCAAGCCCCATAGACATTGT
The DNA here is from genome assembly GCA_033576535.1 of Allobates femoralis. NCBI lineage: Eukaryota > Metazoa > Chordata > Amphibia > Anura > Aromobatidae > Allobates > Allobates femoralis. The sequence continues at coordinate 45,509,517 of JARQOC010000009.1, read as the reverse complement.
ATGCGGCTTGCCGGAAGTGTGCCGAGATCGCTGCCGTTATGTGGTAATCGCGGCAGTTGCGTTTTGTTCACCGCAACTGCCGCAATCAGCGAAAACCGCTGATGTGAAAGGGGCCTTAGCCTATAGTTTTAAACTGTCTTGGCAGTTAAACATTGTAGTTGGACAGGGCAAGAGATAGGTAACTGCCAGGCACGCGCGCACACACACTGTACTGCACTATTTATGTTCATAGCTCTCGGCTCCATGTGTTTTAGCTGCAGCTTTCCGTCACTTCTTCCAGGTTCTGTTGCTCTTTCCACATCATCTCTTCCCCCCTCTCCCATGTTCAGCTCTCAGATACTGCAAACATTTCTCAATCGCTCCAAACCATCATACAGCACACTGTTCTCTTCTCTGTCGCTGGTGACATCTTCCCTAACCCCGGCCCTCCTTCCTCTAGTGTCTATAACTCACATCCTCCATTATACAGGACACACACGTCACTGCTCTCTCTTCTCTCCTCTGTTGCTGGTGACATCTTCCCTATCCCCGGCCCTCCTTCCTCTAGTGTCTATAACTGTCATCCTCCATTATACAGGACACACACGTCACTGCTCTCTCTTCTCTCCTCTGTCACTGGTGACATCTTCCCTAACCCCGGCCCTCCTTCCTCTAGTGTCTATAACTCACATCCTCCATTATACAGGACACACACGTCACTGCTCTCTTCTCTGTCGCTGGTGACATCTTCCCTAACCCCGGCCCTCCTTCCTCTAGTGTCTATAACTCACATCCTCCATTATACAGGACACACACGTCACTGCTCTCTTCTCTGTCGCTGGTGACATCTTTCCTAACCCCGGCCCTCCTTCCTCTAGTGTCTATAACTCTCATCCTCCATTATACAGTGCACAAATTGCTCACACACAAGTCACTGAACCTCCGTCTCTCTCTTTTCACTCATCTCCTTGTCATTGGCGATATCTTCCCTAACCCCGGCCCTCCTTCCACTAGTGAATATCTCTCTCATCCTCCAGCAATGGGAGACCTCACAGAGGAGCAGAATCAGGATTTCACTGCAGACACCGAGCACAAGACCAGAACCTGGAGATAACAGTAGCCGATCTCGTGTTTTACGTCTAATGTTGCAGCCTATTGGCGACATCACAGGCGGCCGGAGCAGATCATTGCACATTGTCCGCGCCCCTCCATGACCGTCATATTCCCCGATACATTAGGAGACATCCCTGCTCCTGTAATGGCTGTTCATTCACCGTGATCTCCAGACCCCGAGCGCTCGCACAATCCTCCAGACTCACATCTATTTTTAATCTGTTTACAAGTTGTGATTCCCTCGTGTCCCACAGATCCCAGCACCTGCGCAGCACATGGAGGACAGGACCGGTATGAAGAGCCCGGGAATAGAACTGGATCCTGTCCACGAGGACAACGGGGGAAGGGAGCAAGTAATCAACATCACTGATACCGAGGAGCCACGGCCCGGGACAATAAGTCACCGCTCCTCCAACAAAGAAGACAGAAAACACAATGTGTATTATTCTGTATATATACACTGCACAGTGCCACTTCTCCTGTCCTGTATACTGGGTGTAATCCTCAGTATCTGTATTATTCTGTATATATACACTGCACAGTACCACCTCTCCTGTCCTGTATACTGGGTGTAATACTCAGTACCTGTATTATTCTGTATATATACACTGCACAGTGCCACTTCTCCTGTCCTGTATACTGGGTGTAATACTCAGTATCTGTATTATTCTGTATATATACACTGCACAGTACCACTTCTCCTGTCCTGTATACTGGGTGTAATACTCAGTACCTGTATTATTCTGTATATATACACTGCACAGTGCCACTTCTCCTGTCCTGTATACTGGGTGTAATCCTCAGTATCTGTATTATTCTGTATATATACACTGCACAGTACCACTTCTCCTGTCCTGTATACTGGGTGTAATCCTCAGTATCTGTATTATTCTGTATATATACACTGCACAGTACCACTTCTCCTGTCCTGTATACTGGGTGTAATCCTCAGTATCTGTATTATTCTGTATATATACACTGCACAGTACCACTTCTCCTGTCCTGTATACTGGGTGTAATCCTCAGTATCTGTATTATTCTGTATATATACACTGCACAGTACCACTTCTCCTGTCCTGTATACTGGGTGTAATCCTCAGTATCTGTATTATTCTGTATATACACACTGCACAGCACCACTTCTCCTGTCCTGTATACTGGGTGTAATCTTCAGTATCTGTATTATTCTGTATATATACACTGCACAGTACCACTTCTCCTGTCCTGTATACTGGGTGTAATCCTCAGTATCTGTATTATTCTGTATATATACACTGCACAGTACCACTTCTCCTGTCCTGTATACTGGGTGTAATCCTCAGTATCTGTATTATTCTGTATATATACACTGCACAGTACCACTTCTCCTGTCCTGTATACTGGGTGTAATCCTCAGTATCTGTATTATTCTGTCTATATACACTGCACAGTACCACTTCTCCTGTCCTGTATACTGGGTGTAATCCTCAGTATCTGTATTATTCTGTCTATATACACTGGACAGTACCACTTCTCCTGTCCTGTATACTGGGTGTAATCCTCAGTATCTGTATTATTCTGTATATATACACTGCACAGCACCACTTCTCCTGTCCTGTATACTGGGTGTAATCCTCAGTATCTGTATTATTCTGTATATATACACTGCACAGTACCACTTCTCCTGTCCTGTATACTGGGTGTAATCCTCAGTATCTGTATATATATATATACATACACAGAGATTCTTGGTTGGAGATTTTTATTCTTGCCCCTCCAGCAGGTGGCGCCCTACATGGGGCATTTTTACAGTGTGATTCCTTGATGCTGATCCTTCTCTTCTCTTGCTCTGTTGTTAGGGGGTGGTGGGTAGAAAGATATCACATTAACTCTTCATTAACTGGTTAAAAATCTTATCCTCTGATCCGGCAGATAATAGAGGCGCTGACTGAGAACATGGCAGGGTCAGCGCTGGTGCGGGACATGGTGCCAGGGTGACATCCTCCTAATCCTCTAATGGATGTGGCCACCTCTAGTCTGGGGAGGGCACCTGCACCCCTCATTATGTAGTCATGTATCCAGGATCGGAGGCTTCCAGCGAGCGTCGTCCTCCTGACAGATCAGATCTGCTGCTCCTGGTCGTCTTCTCCTCAGCCCTGAGATACTCGGCCCCTGTGCTATAGCTCGTGCTGGGGCCCCAAAGGTCAGGTCCTTGGCCGCACCGCTGTCCTCACTGGTGCTGGTAATAATACGTCATCTTCCTCAACTCCTCCCAGAAGAGCAGGCTGAGGATGGTGTGTGGCCCCAGGCGGACATAGGCCGGGACGATGCCCTTGTACAGCGCCATGACGCCCTCCTTGTGTGCAATTTTCAGAAAACAGTCCAAGAAACCGCGATAGAGGCGGCCCTGAGGAGAGAGGAGGAGAGTGAGGAGGGACAGCGATAGAGGCGGCCCTGCAGAGAGAGGAGAGAGAGTGAGGAGGGACCGCGATAGAGGCGGCCCTGCGGAGAGAGGAGGAGAGTGAGGAGGGACAGCGATAGAGGCGGCCCTGCGGAGAGAGGAGGAGAGTGAGGAGGGACCGCGATAGAGGCGGCCCTGCGGAGAGAGGAGGAGAGTGAGGAGGGATAGCGATCGAGGCGGCCCTGCAGAGAGAGGAGGAGAGAGGAGGAGAGTGAAGAGGGACAGCGATAGAGGCGGCCCTGCGGAGAGGAGGAGAGTGAGGAGGGACAGCGATAGAGGCAGTCCTGCGGAGAGGAGGAGAGTGAGGAGAGACAGCGATAGAGGCAGCCCTGCGGAGAGGAGGAGAGTGAGGAGAGACAGCGATAGAGGCAGCCCTGCGGAGAGGAGGGACAGCGATAGAGGCGGCCCTGCGGAGAGGAGGAGAGTGAGGAGGGACAGCGATAGAGGCAGCCCTGCGGAGAGAGGAGGAGAGTGAGGAGGGACAGCGATAGAGGCGGCCCTGCAGAGAGAGGAGGAGAGTGAGGAGGGACAGCGATAGAGGCGGCCCTGCGGAGAGGAGGAGAGTGAGGAGAGACAGCGATAGAGGCAGCCCTGCGGAGAGGAGGGACAGCGATAGAGGCGGCCCTGCGGAGAGGAGGAGAGTGAGGAGGGACAGCGATAGAGGCAGCCCTGCGGAGAGAGGAGGAGAGTGAGGAGGGACAGCGATAGAGGCGGCCCTGCAGAGAGAGGAGGAGAGTGAGGAGGGACAGCGATAGAGGCGGCCCTGCAGAGAGAGGAGGAGAGTGAGGAGGGACAGCGATAGAGGCGGCCCTGCAGAGAGAGGAGGAGAGTGAGGAGGGACAGCGATAGAGGCGGCCCTGCAGAGAGAGGAGAGAGGAGGAGAGTGAGGAGGGACAGCGATAGAGGCGGCCCTGCAGAAAGGAGGAGAGAGGAGGGACAGCGATAGAGGCGCCCTGCAGAGAGAGGAGGAGAGTGAGGAGGGACAGAGATAGAGGCAGCCCTGCGGAGAGGAGGAGAGGAGGGACAGCGATAGAGGCGGCCCAGCAGAGAGAGGAGGAGAGTGAAGAGGGACAGCGATAGAGGCAGCCCAGCAGAGAGAGGAGGAGAGAGGAGGGACAGCGATAGAGGCGACCCTGCAGAGAGGAGGAGAGTGAGGAGGGACAGCGATAGAGGCGGCCCTGCAGAGAGGAGGAGAGTGAGGAGGGACAGCGATAGAGGCGGCCCTGCAGAGAGAGGAGGAGAGTGAGGAGGGACAGCGATAGAGGCGACCCTTCCGAGGGAGGAGAGGAGGAGGGACAGCGATAGAGGCGGCCCTGCGGAGAGAGGAGGAGAGGAGGGACAGCGATAGAGGCGGTCCTGCAGAGAGGAGGAGAGTGAGGAGGACAGCGATAGAGGCGGCCCTGCGGAGAGAGGAGGAGAGGAGGGACAGCGATAGAGGCGGTCCTGCGGAGAGGAGGAGAGTGAGGAGGGACAGCGATAGAGGCGACCCTTCCGAGGGAGGAGAGTGAGGAGGGACAGCGATAGAGGCGGTCCTGCGGAGAGGAGGAGAGTGAGGAGAGACAGCGATAGAGGCAGCCCTGCGGAGAGGAGGAGAGTGAGGAGAGACAGCGATAGAGGCGGCCCTGCAGAGAGAGGAGGAGAGTGAGGAGGGACAGCGATAGAGGCGACCCTGCAGAGAGGAGGAGAGTGAGGAGGGACAGCGATAGAGGCGGCCCTGCAGAGAGGAGGAGAGTGAGGAGGGACAGCGATAGAGGCGGCCCTGCAGAGAGAGGAGGAGAGTGAGGAGGGACAGCGATAGAGGCGACCCTTCCGAGGGAGGAGAGTGAGGAGGGACAGCGATAGAGGCGGTCCTGCAGAGAGGAGGAGAGTGAGGAGGGACAGCGATAGAGGCGGCCCTGCGGAGAGAGGAGGAGAGGAGGGACAGCGATAGAGGCGGTCCTGCGGAGAGGAGGAGAGTGAGGAGGGACAGCGATAGAGGCGACCCTTCCGAGGGAGGAGAGTGAGGAGGGACAGCGATAGAGGCGGTCCTGCGGAGAGGAGGAGAGTGAGGAGAGACAGCGATAGAGGCAGCCCTGCGGAGAGGAGGAGAGTGAGGAGAGACAGCGATAGAGGCGGCCCTGCAGAGAGAGGAGGAGAGTGAGGAGGGACAGCGATAGAGGCGGCCCTGCAGAGAGAGGAGGAGAGAGAGGAGGGACAGCGATAGAGGCGGCCCTGCAGAAAGGAGGAGAGAGGAGGGACAGCGATAGAGGCGGCCCTGCAGAGTGAGGAGGAGAGTGAGGAGGAGAGTGAGGAGGAGAGTGAGGAGGAGAGTGAGGAGGAGAGTGAGGAGGAGAGTGAGGAGGAGAGTGAGGAGGAGAGTGAGGAGGAGAGTGAGGAGGAGAGTGAGGAGGAGAGTGAGGAGGAGAGTGAGGAGGAGAGTGAGGAGGAGAGTGAGGAGGAGAGTGAGGAGGAGAGTGAGGAGGAGAGTGAGGAGGAGAGTGAGGAGGAGAGTGAGGAGGGACAGCGATAGAGGCGGCCCTGCAGAAAGGAGGAGAGAGGAGGGACAGCGATAGAGGCGCCCTGCAGAGAGAGGAGGAGAGTGAGGAGGGACAGCGATAGAGGCGACTCTGCAGAGAGAGGAGGAGAGTGAGGAGGGACAGCGATAGAGGCGGCCCTGCAGAGAGAGGAGGAGAGAGGAGGGGATACAAGAAAACAGCGAAAAACACCACAGTGGCGCTGCACTCACCCGGCCTTGCACGTCCACGGGTTGATTGTACAGTCGTGTGCTGACTACATCAAATGGAGTCATCGCTACTGCAACACCGACACTGCTGATCATCCCTCCGGCCAACGGCACCAACCAGCTGTCATCTGGGAACCACTGCAAGACACCAAGACCATCCACCATTACACAATGACCCCCACCGTCACACAAAGCAATGACTCCTCCTGCCGTCACGTTGTGTAGTTGCACCTCGGCACGGTGTCTCGGACCCCGCAGCGCTGTGATCATCCCCTCCAGCCTTATTAGTGAGCGGTGCCAGCGGCGTCACACCACACATCTGCGGACCACGGGCGGTGTAACGGCACCGCTCACTTCTAATGGGAGAAGTTAAGAGGTTCTGCAGCAGCAGCCCTAACTCTTCAGTTGAAGCATGAGGTCACCGCCAGCCAGAGGAGTTCTCTCACTTTCAGCAGCGCATGCGCCTCAGTTACACGCGATAACTCCTCCAACCGCACGGGCGAGGTACAGGGGCCCCGGCAACACACCAAGGGCCCCGAGCTCAGCACATGCTGTGCGCAAAGGGGAGCGGACAAGCGAGGGGGGGAGGGGGGGCGTGAGTAGTTAAGGGCCGGCGCAGAATCGGACGTAGCGATGGGGTGCACACAGGGCCCAGCCCCCGCCGCACTCACCTTCTGTTTCTTCACCCAGTCTTTAGCATTAGCAAAAGTCGCCAACTGCACGGCCGACCCGACCATCACCCGCGGGACCGCGCCATTCACCCCGCGCCACAGCCCCAGGACCCCCTCCTTCTTATAGATGGTCTCAAAGGCAGAAGAGACGCTCTGCAGGAGAAAAGAAACGTCACAAGCCGATCACTGCAGAGCATCGCACCCTCCACATACATAGTGATAGATACTGCAGATTATTACACCACTGCCCTCTACAGATCTGCAGAGCATCGCTCCTCCACCTCCTGACACATACATAGTGATAGATACTGCAGATTATTACACCACTGACCTCTACAGATCTGCAGAGCATCACTCCTCCACCTCCTGACAGATACATAGTGATAGATACTGCAGATTATTACACCACTGACCTCTACAGATCTGCAGAGCATCGCTCCTCCACCTCCTGACAGATACATAGTGATAGATCCTGCAGATTATTACACCACTGACCTCTACAGATCTGCAGAGCATCGCTCCTCCACCTCCTGACACATACATAGTGATAGATACTGCAGATTATTACACCACTGATCTCTACAGATCTGCAGAGCATCGCTCCTCCACCTCCTGACAGATACATAGTGATAGATCCTGCAGATTATTACACCACTGCCTTCTACAGATCTGCAGAGCATCGCTCCTCCACCTCCTGACAGATACATAGTGATAGATCCTGCAGATTATTACACCACTGACCTCTACAGATCTGCAGAGCATCGCTCCTCCACCTCCTGACAGATACATAGTGATAGATCCTGCAGATTATTACACCACTGTCCTCTACAGATCTGCAGAACATCGCTCCTCCACCTCCTGACAGATACATAGTGATAGATTCTGCAGATTATTACACCACTGCCCTCTACAGATCTGCAGAGCATCGCTCCTCCACCTCCTGACAGATACATAGTGATAGATCCTGCAGATTATTACACCACTGCCCTCTACAGATCTGCAGAGCATCGCTCCTCCACCTCCTGACAGATAGTGATAGATCCTGCAGATTATTACACCACTGATCTCTACAGATCTGCAGAGCATCGCTCCTCCACCTCCTGACAGATACAGTGATAGATCCTGCAGATTATTACACCACTGCCCTCTACAGATCTGCAGAGCATCGCTCCTCCACCTCCTGACAGATACATAGTGATAGATCCTGCAGATTATTACACCACTGACCTCTACAGATCTGCAGAGCATCGCTCCTCCACCTCCTGACAGATACATAGTGATAGATACTGCAGATTATTACACCACTGATCTCTACAGATCTGCAGAGCATCGCTCCTCCACCTCCTGACACATACATAGTGATAGATCCTGCAGATTATTACACCACTGCCCTCTACAGATCTGCAGAGCATCGCTCCTCCACCTCCTGACAGATAGTGATAGATCCTGCAGATTATTACACCACTGATCTCTACAGATCTGCAGAGCATCGCTCCTCCACCTCCTGACAGATACAGTGATAGATCCTGCAGATTATTACACCACTGCCCTCTACAGATCTGCAGAGCATCGCTCCTCCACCTCCTGACAGATACATAGTGATAGATCCTGCAGATTATTACACCACTGACCTCTACAGATCTGCAGAGCATCGCTCCTCCACCTCCTGACAGATACATAGTGATAGATCCTGCAGATTATTACACCACTGACCTCTACAGATCTGCAGAGCATCGCTCCTCCACCTCCTGACAGATACATAGTGATAGATCCTGCAGATTATTACACTACTGCCCTCTACAGATCTGCAGAACATCGCTCCTCCACCTCCTGACAGATACATAGTGATAGATCCTGCAGATTATTACACCACTGACCTCTACAGATCTGCAGAGCATTGCTCCTCCACCTCCTGACACATACATAGTGATAGATCCTGCAGATTATTACACCCCTTGATAAAGCATATATGATGGTGTAGGGGCCGGTGGTTTCCATTATTGCTGCACATTCAGTGTCGTCGTCTCATTTATGATGTGAATGATTTTATATTATAATTGTCTTTACCATTTAGTTATCACATATCTGAGCCGTCCGTCATCACGTGATTAATATGTTGTGGGTTGATAATAAAGTCTTCATTAATATTATTCCTCCATTGAGTTTTCATATTGTGATCAGACGCCGGAAGCTTCTGTGAGCCGCAGCACACACACACACACAGCCACACACAGCCACACACACACAGCCACCACACACACAGCCACACACACACACAGCCACACACCACACACACAGACACACACACACACACACACAGCCACACACACACACACACACAGCCACAACACACACACACACACAGCCACACACACACACACACACACCACACACCACACACACACCACACACCACACAGCCACACACACACAGCCCACACACACAGCCACACACACACACAGCCACACACACACACACAACACACACAGCCACACACACACACCAGCCACACACACACACACAGCCACACACACACACACAGCCACACACACACACCACACACACACACAACACACACACACACAGCCACCACCACACATCCAGCCACATCACACCAGCCCACCATCTCGATCACCCCACATTCAGATCACAAAGAGCAGGTGGAAGTTCTGAGGACAGTGTGCAGTGGGGGGGGATAGTGTGCGGGGAGGACAGTGTGCGGGGTCTTGATGTCACCTGGTGATTGTGCTGATGTCCCACAGCGATGGCGGCCACCGTCTGCGCCTGGAGATGCGTCTTCACCTGTAGGAGGAGCAGAGGATCAGTGGGGGGGAGGGAGTTTCGTTCTCTCCGGGGCTCTGTAGGGGTGTAGGGGGTCTCCTCTATTTCTGTGGCGTTACACAGGTGCAGTAACATTTCACACCACCAATGTGAACACTTCCTCATGGTCACTTATAGTTTACCATGCTGATGTGTATGTGTAGACTTATATTAGTTAAGCCCCCGTCACACGTAACGTGACCTCCAGCGATCTCATATCAAACTTGTGACTCAGCAGTGATCTCGCTAGCGATCTCGCTATGTGTGACGGGGGCTTTACAGTTACAGAATGTAACACCTTTATTTATCATATAAAAGCAGAACAATACACATTAAGACAATGAATGTTGGTTAGGAGATCCCACATGACTGCACACCGGGCAGTAACACAAGAGGCGACAAGGCCGCCTCATAGGGACACACACATAACGCCACTGATGTGGAATATGAATCCCTGGGCGGTAACCAGCCAAACAGTTCACATCACTCCGAGCCCCCTCATCCACGGTGCAAAGTGCACAGCGCCCCCTACACGTTTCGCAGACGCTTGTTCACAGGGTATGGTATTAATGAATTTTGTTTTTTTTACTATGGCGTTACATAGGACTGCCAGTGATATCCCCTACACCCTCAGTGCTGTTAAAGAGCACTGCCAAGCTGGGCTCCCCCATCTGTCAGTCGCCAGGTAGGCCGGGCTCCCCCATCTATCAGTCGCCAGGTAGGCCGGGCTCCCCTCCACTCACCAGGTAGGCCGGGCTCCCCTCCACTCACCAGGTAGGCCGGGCTCCCCCATCTATCAGTCGCCAGGTAGGCCGGGCTCCCCCATCTATCAGTCGCCAGGTAGGCCGGGCTCCCCCTCACTCACCAGGTAGGCCGGGCTCCCCTCACTCACCAGGTAGGCCGGGCCCCCCCTCACTCACCAGGTAGGCCGGGCTCCCCCATCTCTCACCAGGTAGGCCGGGCTCCCCCATCTATCAGTCGCCAGGTAGGCCGGGCTCCCCCATCTATCAGTCGCCAGGTAGGCCGGGCTCCCCCTCACTCACCAGGTAGGCCGGGCTCCCCCATCTATCAGTCGCCAGGTAGGCCGGGCTCCCCCCCCACTCACCAGGTAGGCCGGGCTCCCCCCCACTCACCAGGTAGGCCGGGCTCCCCCCCACTCACCAGGTAGGCCGGGCTCCCCCCCACTCCCCAGGTAGGCCGGGCTCCCCCCCACTCCCCAGGTAGGCCGGGCTCCCCCCCACTCCCCAGGTAGGCCGGGCCTCCCCCCCACTCCCCAGGCGGGTCCCCACCAGTAGGCCGGGCTCCCCCCCACTCCCCAGGTAGGCCGGGCTCCCCCCCACTCCCCAGGTAGGCCGGGCTCCCCCCCACTCCCCAGGTAGGCCGGGCTCCCCCCCACTCCCCAGGTAGGCCGGGCTCCCCCCCACTCCCCAGGTAGGCCGGGCTCCCCCCCACTCCCCAGGTAGGCCGGGCTCCCCCCCACTCCCCAGGTAGGCCGGGCTCCCCCCCACTCCCCAGGTAGGCCGGGCTCCCCCCCACTCCCCAGGTAGGCCGGGCTCCCCCCACATCCCCAGGTAGGCCGGGCTCCCCTCCACTCCCCAGGTAGGCCGGGCTCCCCTCCACTCCGTGCTCTCATCCCAGGTAGGCCGGGCTCCCCTCCACTCACCAGGTAGGCCGGGCTCCCCTCCACTCACCAGGTAGGCCGGGCTCCCCTCCACTCACCAGGTAGGCCGGCTCCCCTCCACTCACCAGGTAGGCCGGCTCCCCCCATCACCAGGTAGGCCGGGCTCCCCCGCATCAGCACCAGGTAGGCCGGTCTCCCCTCATCTCACCAGGTAGGCCGGGCTCCCCTCCACTCACCAGGTAGGCCAGGCTCCCCCACTATCAGACACCAGGTAGGCAGGCTCCCCCTCACTCACCAGGTAGGCAGGCTCCCCTCACTCACCAGGTAGGTCAGGCTCCCCTCACTCACCAGGTAGGCGGGCTCCCCTCACTCACCAGGTAGGCGGCTCCCCTCACTCACCAGGTAGGTCAGGGCTCCCCCCACTCACCAGGTAGGCCGGGCTCCCCTCCACTCACCAGGTAGGCCGGGCTCCCCCTTCTATCAGACACCAGGTAGGCCGGCTCCCCCCACTCACCAGGTAGGCCGGGCTCCCCTCCAATCACCAGGTAGGCCGGGCTCCCCCCTTCTATCAGACACCAGGTAGGCCGGCTCCCCCCTATCAGACACCAGGTAGGCCGGGCTCCCCACTCTATCACCAGGTAGGCCGGGCTCCCCCTCTATCAACACAGGTAGGCAGGCTCCCCTCACTCAGACACCAGGTAGGTCGGCTCCCCCCTATCACTCACCAGGTAGGTCCGGGCTCCCCCTCACTCACCAGGTAGGTCAGGCTCCCCCTCACTCACCAGGTAGGCCGGCTCCCCTCTATCAGACACCAGGTAGGCCGGCTCCCCCCTATCACTCACCAGGTAGGCCGGGCTCCCCCTCACTCACCAGGTAGGCCGGGCTCCCCCTCTATCAGACACCAGGTAGGCCGGGCTCTCCCCCTCTATCAGACACCAGGTAGGCCGGGCTCCCCCTCTATCAGACACCAGGTAGGTCAGGCTCCCCCTCATCTCACCAGGTAGGCCGGGCTCCCCCTCTATCAGACACCAGGTAGGCCGGGCTCCCCCCTCTATCAGACGCCAGGTAGGTCAGGCTCCCCCTCACTCACCAGGTAGGCCGGGCTCCCCCATCTATCAGACACCAGGTAGGCCGGGCTCCCCCTCACTCACCAGGTAGGCCGGGCTCCCCACCAGGGCCCCCAGTGCTCCGGCCAGGGCCCCCGCAGCCACGTTGCCCCCCGGCCTCGCCGTCAGCCCGGAGTCCTCGGCGTGTGAGTACAGGTAGAAGCGGACTCCGTTCATCAGTCCCTGGTAGAGCAGCGCCGCCGTCAGCCCCTTCTGCAGCCCCCGGAGCCCGTCCGCCCTCCGCACCGCCAGCATCGCCTGCAGCACCCCGCGGTAATGGCGGCGGTACGAGCCCCGGGAGCGGAGCTCCCCCTGCAGCTGCAGCCGCGTCTTCACCACCTCCAGCGGGTTCGTGAACACACAGGCGAGGCAGCAGGCGGAGGCGCCCAGCACCAGGTCCACCGGGGGCGACACCGACACCGCGGCTCCGGCCGGGGGAGACGCCATGAGGATCCGGAGAAGAGACCGCTCACACCGGACACTCCGCCATCACCGGCCGGCAACGCGGAACCGGAGACAGCACCTGCAGCCGCCGCACTCCCGACCAATCAGCGCACAGCTCCGCCTGACTCCTCACCAATCAGCGCACAGCTCCGCCTGACTCCTCACCAATCAGCGCACAGCTCCGCCTGACTCCTCACCAATCAGCGCACAGCTCCGCCTGACTCCTCACCAATCAGCGCACAGCTCCGCCTGACTCTTCACCAATCCGCGCCCGGCTACTGGCACACACCTCCAGCCGCCCATCACATGATGACCAGCGCGCGTCCTGATTGGTGACTCAACACGACAAGGGCGACTGCGAATCTCAACATTGAACGAAGGACGCCGACTCTCTGCTGCCACCTCGAGAGAAAGACAAGTACTGCAACACAGCGGAAGCAGAGGGGGAAGGAGCAGAGGAGGGAAAAGAGAGAGAGAAAACAGAGGGGGGGAGAGGGAGAGGAGAGAGAGGAGAGGGGAGAGAGACGGGGGAAGAGAGAGAGAACAGAGGGAAGAAGAGAGGAACAGAGGGGAGAGAGAACAGAGGGGGGGGGGAAGAGAGAGAGAACAGAGGGGGAAAGAAAGAGAGAACAGAGGGGGAGAGAGAGAGACAGAGGGGGGGGGGGAGAGAGAGAGGAGAGAGAAAGAAAGAGAGGGAAAGGGGAAGAGAGAGAACAGAGGGGGGGAAAGAGAGAGGAGAAGAGAGAGGGGAAAGAGAGAACAGAGAGAGGAGAAGAGAGGAGAGGAGGGGGGGAAAGAGAGAGAGAACAGAGGGGGAGAGAAAGAGAGAACAGAGGGGAAAAAGAGAGAACAGAGGGGAAAAAGAGAGAACAGGAGGGGGGAAAGAGGGGAGAGAGAGAACAGAGGGGAGAAAGAGAGAGAGAACAGAGGGGGGGAGAGAGAAGAGAGAACAGAGGGGGAAAGAAAGAGAACAGGAGGGGAAAAAGAGAGAACAGGAGAGGGAAAGAGGGGGAGAGAGAGAGAACAGAGGGGGGAAAGAGAGAAGGAACAGAGGGGGGGAGAGAGAGAGAACAGAGGGGGAAAGAAAGAGAGAACAGGGGAAAAAGAGAGAACAGGGGGGGGGGGGGAAAGAGAACAGGGGGGTAAAATGAGAGCACAGAGGGGGGGAGAGAGGGAACAGAGGGGGGGAAAAGAGAGAACAGAGAGGGAGAAGAGATCTCCCCTTCTGAAGAGAGCATGAGGAGGAGAGAGAAAAAGGGGAGAAAAGAGCAGAGGAAGAAAGAAACCAGAATGTGGAGGAAACAGCAGAGGGGGAAGGAGGGGAAACAGCAGGAGAGCAGAAGAGAAGACAGAAAGATGAGAGAACAGAAGGGTAGAAGAGAACAAAGGGGGAGGAGAGAGCAAGAGGAGGAAAAGAAACCTCCCCCTTCTGAAGAGAGCATGTAGAGGAGGAAAATAACCCAGACTAGGGAGGAGAGTAGAAGGGAAGGAGAGAACAGAAGTAAAGGAGAAAGCGAGAAGTAAAAGGAGAGAAGAAAGGGAGAAGAGAGCAATAGTGGGAGGAGAGCAGAAGGGGAAAAAGAGACCTCCCCCTTCTGAAGAGAGCATAAGGGGGAAGAGAGAAGAAGGGGAGAGCGGGAGGGGAGAAGAGAGCAGAAAGAGGGAAGAGAGCAAGAGGGGGAGGAGGAAGCAGAGAGGGAGGAGAGAGTAAGATGGGGAGAAGAGAGCAGAGGTCACCTCCTGTATAATACTGAGATCTGGAGAGCGGTGATGTCACCTCCTGTATAATATAACTGAGATCTGGAGAGCGGTGATGTCACCTCCTGTATAATATAACTGATATCTGGGGAGCGGTGATGTCACTGCTGTATAATATAACTGAGATCTGGGGAGCAGTGATGTCACCTCCTGTATAATATAACTGAGATCTGGAGAGCGGTGATGTCACTGCTGTATAATATAACTGAGATCTGGGGAGCGGTGATGTCACTGCTGTATAATATAACTGAGATCTGGAGAGTGGTGATGTCACCTCCTGTATAATATAACTGAGATCTGGAGAGCGGTGATGTCACCTCCTGTATAATATAACTGAGATCTGGGGAGCGGTGATGTCACTGCTGTATAATATAACTGAGATCTGGAGAGCGGTGATGTCACTGCTGTATAATATAACTGAGATCTGGAGAGCGGTGATGTCACTGCTGTATAATATAACTGAGATCTGGGGAGCGGTGATGTCACTGCTGTATAATATAACTGAGATCTGGAGAGCGGTGATGTCACCTCCTGTATAATATAACTGAGATCTGGGGAGCAGTGATGTCACCTCCTGTATAATATAACTGAGATCTGGAGAGCGGTGATGTCACTGCTGTATAATATAACTGAGATCTGGAGAGCGGTGATGTCACCTCCTGTATAATATAACTGAGATCTGGAGAGCAGTGATGTCACTGCTGTATAATATAACTGAGATCTGGGGAGCGGTGATGTCACCTCCTGTATAATATAACTGAGATCTGGGGAGCGGTGATGTCACCTCCTGTATAATATACCTGAGATCTGGGGAGCGGTGATGTCACCTCCTGTATAATATAACTGACATCTGGGGAGCAGTGATGTCACCTCCTCCTGTATAATATAACTGAGATCTGGGGAGCGGTGATGTCACCTCCTGTATAATATAACTGAGATCTGGGGAGCGGTGATGTCACCTCCTGTATAATATAACTGAGATCTGGGGAGCGGTGATGTCACCTCCTGTATAATATAACTGAGATCTGGGGAGCGGTGATGTCACCTCCTGTATAATATAACTGAGATCTGGGGAGCGGTGATGTCACCTCCTGTATAATATAACTGAGATCTGGAGAGCGGTGATGTCACCTCCTCCTGTATAATATAACTGAGATCTGGAGAGCGGTGATGTCACCTCCTGTATAATATAACTGAGATCTGGAGAGCAGTGAGGTCACCTCCTGTATAATATACCTGAGATCTGGAGAGCAGTGATGTCACCTCCTGTATAATATAACTGAGATCTGGAGAGCGGTGATGTCACCTCCTCCTGTATAATATAACTGAGATCTGGAGAGCGGTGATGTCACCTCCTGTATAATATAACTGAGATCTGGAGAGCAGTGAGGTCACCTCCTGTATAATATACCTGAGATCTGGAGAGCAGTGATGTCACCTCCTGTATAATATAACTGGGATCTGGAGAGCGGTGATGTCACCTCCTGTATAATATAACTGAGATCTGGAAAGCAGTGATGTCACCTCCTGTATAATATAACTGAGATCTGGAGAGCGGTGATGTCACCTCCTGTATAATATAACTGAGATCTGGGGAGCGGTGATGTCACCTCCTGTATAATATAACTGAGATCTGGAAAGCAGTGATGTCACCTCCTGTATAATATAACTGAGATCTGGGGAGCAGTGATGTCACCTCCTCCTGTATAATATAACTGAGATCTGGAGAGCGGTGATGTCACCTCCTGTATAATATAACTGAGATCTGGGGAGCGGTGATGTCACCTCCTGTATAATATAACTGAGATCTGGAGAGCGGTGATGTCACCTCCTCCTGTATAATATAACTGAGATCTGGAGAGCGGTGATGTCACCTCCTGTATAATATAACTGAGATCTGGAGAGCGGTGAGGTCACCTCCTGTATAATATACCTGAGATCTGGAGAGCGGTGATGTCACTGCTGTATAATATAACTGAGATCTGGAGAGCGGTGATGTCACCTCCTGTATAATATAACTGGGATCTGGAGAGCGGTGATGTCACCTCCTGTATAATATAACTGAGATCTGGAAAGCAGTGATGTCACCTCCTGTATAATATAACTGAGATCTGGAGAGCGGTGATGTCACCTCCTGTATAATATAACTGAGATCTGGAGAGCGGTGATGTCACCTCCTGTATAATATAACTGAGATCTGGGAGCGGTGATGTCACCTCCTGTATAATATAACTGAGATCTGGAGAGCGGTGATGTCACCTCCTGTATAATATAACTGAGATCTGGAGAGCGGTGATGTCACCTCCTGTATAATATAACTGAGATCTGGAGAGCGGTGATGTCACTGCTGTATAATATAACTGAGATCTGGGGAGCTGTGATATCACCTCCTGTATAATATAACTGAGATCTGGGGAGCGGTGATGTCACCTCCTCCTGTATAATATAACTGAGATCTGAAGAGCGGTGATGTCACCTGCTGTATAATATAACTGAGATCTGGAGAGCGGTGATGTCACCTCCTGTATAATATAACTGAGATCTGGAGAGCAGTGATGTCACTGCTGTATAATATAACTGAGATCTGGAGAGCGGTGATGTCACCTCCTGTATAATGTAACTGAGATCTGGAGAGCGGTGATGTCACCTCCTGTATAATATAACTGAGATCTGGAGAGCGATGATGTCACCTCCTGTATAATATAACTGAGATCTGGAGAGCGGTGATGTCACTGCAGTATAATATAACTGAGATCTGGAGAGCGGTGATGTCACCTCCTGTGTAATATAACTGAGATCTGGAGAGCGGTGATGTCACCTCCTGTATAATATAACTGAGATCTGGAGAGCGATGATGTCACCTCCTGTATAATATAACTGAGATCTGGAGAGCGGTGATGTCACCTCCTCCTGTATAATATAACTGAGATCTGGAGAGCGGTGATGTCACCTCCTGTATAATATAACTGAGATCTGGAGAGCGGTGATGTCACCTCCTGTATAATATAACTGAGATCTGGGGAGCGGTGATGTCACCTCCTGTATAATATAACTGAGATCTGGAGAGCGGTGATGTCACCTCCTGTATAATATAACTGAGATCTGGAGAGCGGTGATGTCACCTCCTGTATAATATAACTGAGATCTGGGGAGCTGTGATATCACCTCCTGTATAATATAACTGAGATCTGGAGAGCAGTGATGTCACCTCCTGTATAATATAACTGAGATCTGGAGAGCGGTGATGTCACCTCCTGTATAATATAACTGAGATCTGGAGTGCGGTGATGTCACCTCCTGTATAATATAACTGAGATCTGGAGAGCGGTGATGTCACTGATGTATAATATAACTGAGATCTGGAGAGCGGTGATGTCACCTCCTGTATAATATAACTGAGATCTGGAGAGCGGTGATGTCACCTCCTATATAATATAACTGAGATCTGGGGAGCGGTGATGTCACCTCCTGTGTAATATAACTGAGATCTGGAGAGCGGTGATGTCACCTCCTGTATAATATAACTGAGATCTGGAGAGCGGTGATGTCACCTCCTGTATAATATAACTGAGATCTGGAGAGCGGTGATGTCACCTCCTGTATAATATAACTGAGATCTGGAGAGCGGTGATGTCACCTCCTGTATAATATAACTGAGATCTGGAGAGCGGTGATGTCACCTCCTGTATAATATAACTGAGATCTGGAGAGCGGTGATGTCACCTCCTGTATAATATAACTGAGATCTGGAGAGCGGTGATGTCACCTCCTGTATAATATAACTGAGATCTGGGGAGCGGTGATGTCACTGCTGTATAATATAACTGAGATCTGGAGAGCGGTGATGTCACCTCCTGTATAATATAACTGAGATCTGGGGAGCTGTGATATCACCTCCTGTATAATATAACTGAGGTCTGGGGAGCTGTGATATCACCTCCTGTATAATATAACTGAGATCTGGAGAGCAGTGATGTCACCTCCTGTATAATATAACTGAGATCTGGAGAGCGGTGATGTCACCTCCTGTATAATAAAGAGAATTTTGTTTACGTACCGTAAATTCTTTTTTCTTGAATCATCAATGGGAGACCCAGACAATGGGGTTTAGGGCACTGCCCTCCGGAGGCCACACTAGGTACTACAAGAACTGTAGACACCGCCCCCTCCGCTTATAAACCCCTACCGCAGGGAACATCCTCAGTTTGGTCCATAAGCTGCGAGGAGACAACAAAAAAACCACACCCGAAACCTCGGGAAGACACCGTGAACAGACGGTTCAACAACCCGTTATAAACTGCCCCAACAGGGGACAGATCAACCGTAACATACAACGGAACACTGGGTGGGTGCTGGGTCTCCCATTGATGATTCAAGAAAAAAGAATTTACGGTACGTAAACAAAATTCTCTTTTTTCTGATCATCATAATGGGAGACCCAGACAATGGGGATGTCCTAAAGCAATACCCCAGGGCGGGAAAAAAGTTCCTCAAAGACGTTTGCATACGCGGTCCCCGTCAAAGGTGGGCAACCGCCGCCTGGAGGACCCGCCTGCCCAAACTTGCATCCGCAGAGGCATGGGCATGCACCATATAATGCTTAGAGAAGGTGTGCAGGCTAGACCAAGTGGCCGCCTGACACACCTGCAGAGCAGAGGCGCGATGTCGCAAGGCCCAGGAGGCACCGACAGCTCTTGTCGAGTGTGCCTTCAAGCCTACCGGGAGAGGCAAACCAGAAGACCGGTAAGCCTCTTGAATGGGTGCCTTGATCCATCTGGCCAAGGTAGCTTTTGACGCCGCTGACCCCTTACAGCGACCTGCCGTAAGTACGAACAAGGAGTCCGAACTCCGGAAGGAGGCAGTTCTGGACACATAAATGCGTACAGCCCGTACGAGGTCCAGAGTATGGAGGTCGCGCTCAATCTGATGAACAGGAGCGGGACAAAATGATGGGAGCACAATCTCCTGGTTCAAATGAAAAGTGGAAACCACTTTTGGCAGGAATTCCGCCCGCGGGCGTAACACCACCTTGTCTTGGTGAACCACCAGAAAGGGTGACTTGCACGATAGTGCCGCCAGTTCAGAGACCCGTCTCAGGGACGTAATAGCCACCAGAAAAACCACTTTCTGTGACAAGTAAGAAAGAGAGACTTCTCTCAATGGCTCAAAAGGTGGTTTCTGCAAAGCCGCCAAGACCATGTTGAGATCCCAAGGGTCCAGAGGTCGCCTATACGGCGGAACCACTCGAGACACCCCTTGGAGAAATTGACGAACCTTTGGGAGGAGCGCCAAGCGCCTGTCGAACAATACAGACAGCGCTGATACCTGACCCTTCAGAGAACTGAGGGAAAGGCCCAACTCCAAACCTGACTGCAAAAAAGCCAATAGGGTCGGGATCGACAAGGGCCAAGGTACATGTCCCCCAGAGGAGCACCAGGCGAAAAAGACTTTCCACGTTCTGTGGTAAATCTTCCGTGACGTGGGCCGTCTAGCTCTGTTCATGGTGGAAACCACCGCAGGAGAGAAACCCCTGGATGTTAAGAGCCAGGCCTCAAGAGCCATGCAGTCAACCTGAGGGCCCTGGAATTGGGGCGGAAGAAGGGGCCCTGCGCGAGAAGATCTGCGCGGTCTGGAAGAGCCCACCGGTGTCCGCCGGACAGTTGCCACAGATCCGGATACCAGGACCTCCTCGGCCAATCCGGAGCCACTAGAATGGCTGCGTGACATTCCGTCTTGATTTTCCACAGGACCTTGGGCATCAGCGCCAGGGGTGGGAAAACATATGGCAGGCGAAAATCTGACCAACTCAGGACTAGAGCATCTGCCCCCAGAGACTGAGGGTCCCACGATCTCGCCATGTATTGTGGCACCTGATGATTCAGCCGGGAGGCCATCAGATCCACATCCGGGGTCCCCCATCTGATGCAGATGTCCCGGAAGACGTCCGGATGGAGAGACCATTCTCCGGCGTCCATCCCTTGTCGGCTCAGGTAATCTGCCTCCCAATTCTCGACACCTGGGATGTAGACTGCGGAAATCAAACAGCTGTTGGCTTCCACCCATGATAGAATGCGGTGGACTTCCGCTAGAGCCTGTGCACTCCTGGTTCCTCCTTGGTGATTTATATAGGCGACAGTCGTCGCATTGTCGGACTGAACCCGAATCGGTCGTCCGGACAGGAACACCCGAAAAGCCAGGAGTGCCAGATAGACCGCCCTGAGCTCCAGCACGTTGATCTGCAACGTTGTCTCTGAACGAGTCCAGAGACCTTGAGCTCTGTGGTGTAAGAACACCGCGCCCCAGCCCTTCAGGCTGGCGTCGGTGGTCACCACTAACCACGATGGCTTCAGGAAGGATCGTCCCTTTGATAAGTGACTCGGCTGAAGCCACCACTGCAGAGCATCCCTGGTCGGCTGGGAGAGGACCACCAGCTGATTCAGAGAGGACGTCTTCTTGTCCCACCTCTGGAGGATTTCCAGTTGCAGAGGACGGAGGCGAAACTGTGCGAAGGGCACCGCCTCTATTGCTGCCACCATGCGTCCCACCAGCTTCATCAATACCCGTAGGGATGAATGAGGTGATTCGAGGAGATCGCGTACTCCTGACTGGATGGCCAGTTGTTTGGCTCGTGGTAGGGACACTAGAGCAGAGTCCGTGTGAAATTCCATGCCCAGGTATGTCAGTGACTGGGTTGGAACCAGAGTGGACTTCTGGATGTTGAGAAGCCACCCGAACTGCTCCAGAGACTGCATGGTCGCCTGCAGGCTTCGCTGACACAGGTGTTCCGATGGCGCTCTGACCAGTAGGTCGTCCAAATAAGGAATGACGGCGTGTCCCTGCGCATGCAGTAAGGCCATCATTGATGCCATCACTTTCGTGAACACCCGGGGAGCCGAGGCCAACCCGAAGGGCAGCGCCACGAATTGGAAGTGCTCCTCCCCCACCGCGAATCTCAACCATCGTTGATGAGACGGTGCAATGGGTATGTGAAGGTAAGCGTCGCGGATGTCTATGGACGCTAGGAAGTCGCCCTGCGACACAGCCGCGATCACGGAGCGCAGGGATTCCATGCGGAACTTCCGAACCAACACGTGGCGGTTGAACAGCTTGAGGTCCAGAACCGGGCGGAAGGAGCCGTCCTTCTTCGGGACGATAAAGAGGTTGGAGTAGAAACCCCTGAACCTCTCCCCAGTGGGTACTGGGACCACCACTCCGTCTCTGCGGAGTCCCTCCAAGACCAGATAAAAAGCCTGAGCCTTTTCTGGAGATGGGACAGACCGATGGAATCGGTGTGAGGGTTGTGATGACAGCTCTATCCTGTATCCTCTTGAGACTACGTCTCGAACCCACTGATCTTGGATGTGGAGTCGCCATTTGTCTTGAAATTGAGACAGGCGACCTCCAACCTGTGGGGAGGCAGGAAGAGAGAGCGAGTCATGCGGAAGTGGGTTTGGGAGCGGCAGCTGTTGTACCTGCCGACTTCTTCTGGCGACTCTTGGGGCGCCATTGCTGAGATGGCTTGGCCCCACGGTCCGCACGAGCGGAAGACGCTGACGGCTGTGAGCTGGCACGAAAGGACCACTGTTTAGGGTTCCTCTTCACAGTATACCTAGGCTTAGGTCTGTTCTGTGGAATCTTGGACTCCGTAGAGTCTTTGATCAACTTGTCCAGCTCTGCACCAAACAGCCTGTCACCAGAGAAAGGAAGATTCTGCAGAATCTTCTTTGATGTGGCATCTGAGTCCCATAGACGCAGCCACAACAATCTGCGGATCGCTATAGCATTGGCCGAAGCCACAGCTGAGCGAGTGGCAGTCTCCAGGGACGCCGTCCTAGCATAATCTGCATAGGCCTTTGCCCTCTCTGTAAGTGCCAGGACTTCAGAGTTAAAACCTGCCAGGTCAGCAATCCCATCCAGACAGGATGTGATCGCCTGCAGAGTCCAGACCGCAGCAAAACTCGGGGCAAATGAAGACCCCACAGCCTCATAAGACGACTTGGCGAGTTGTTCGACCTGTCTGTCTGTCGCATCCTTCAGCGAGGAGCTATCAGAGGCAGAGAATAGGGAGCGTGCAGCAATCCTGGTCATGGAAGCGTCCACTTTCGGGGACTGCGACCACTCCTGAAGCACCTCCTGAGGAAAGGGAAAGCGGTTGTCCTTGTATTTGCGGACATAACGCCGTCCAGGGTGTACCCTGGGAGCTCTAACCACCCTTTCAAAGTTAGTGTGATCCAAAAAGGAACCACACGGTCTAGCCTCAGGTCGTAACCACTGATAGACCTCCTTCGGGTGAACGGTTGTCTCCTGAGGGGGTAACCCGAGACGTAAAGTCTCGTTGATGGAGGACACCAGATCCTCCACCCCTTCAGCTGGTTCAGACACCGACCCGAGGGTTGAACCCCCATCATCCTCGTCACCGTCAGAGTGACGCTCCTCCTCAGAGAGGATCTGGAGCTCGGGTGAATCATCACGGCGAGCCCGCTTAAGGGGTCTCACGGTGGAAGATGGAGACACCCGGGGGTAGCTTGAAGGAGTAGCTGGAGCATCCAGTCTCCTTGTTAGTGCCTCCAGGGATTGCGACATGGAGGACAATTGGGACAACAGAGAAGCATTAATCTCGCTTTGTTTTTCCCATGGCCCTGGGATCACCTGAACCTCAGGGTAAAGCACCGGAGCTGCTGACTCAGCAGTGACAGTCCGGTCGTCTGGGCGTCCGCAATTATTGCAGGACCCCTCCACCAGTGTTCCTGTGCATGTAGTGCATACAGGGGTGGTACTGGCCGCCTTAGCAGCGCCTTTCTTCCCTGAGGACATACCCACGGTAGGGGAATATCAAAACAGGAGAAACTTCACCGGAAACCGGTGGCTTACCAACCGCTGCACAGCGGTGGTGAAGGGAGCGGTGTGTGTGTGTGGCCTCCGCGAGGAAAGAAGACCTGGTCTCCCCTGGAGCGCAGCAGAGCAGTCTCCAACGATCCCAGCAGGAAAGTGAGGGGAAAAGATGGCCGCCGCTGTAGAAGCAGAGGGCGGGGCCGAAACACGCGGGAAGCACACACACACGCCCATCCAGGTCATATGGGCCGCTCCACATCTCTCCCGGCCGCCATTACAATAATGTAAGCGCCGGAGCCCGCAGCGCGGGAGGTATTAAACATAAATACCCAGGCTCACAGACAAAGTCTGAAGCCCACAGCCTCAGCCCCTGTGACACACAGGGCGGTCAGCCAGGGTGACCCCAGCACAGGGTACACCGCCAGAGCCGCGGACCCTAAGGCAACGCGCGGTCTGAGTGTCATGAACACATCAGTGTCAGACACTACCCCCAGGCACACCGGAGACACCAGGGTATCTCAGTGCCTGTCCGGTCTGTAAGCACCATATCATGGGAGGCCTCGGACGGGGGTTCAGCACCAGTCCGGTCTGTAAGCACCATTTAGGGAGGCCTCGGACTGGGCTGGCTCTAGTCCGGTCTGTAAGCACCATTTAGGGAGGCCTCGGACAGAGCTGACTCCAGTCCGGTCTGTAAGCACCATTTTAGGGAGGCCTCGGACGGAGCGGAGCTGTGCAAGGCTCCTATCTCCCACTTCTCAGAGCCCCCAGGGGGGATGGGAAGGAGCACGGCAGCGTACCGGGAGACACAGTGTGTCCAGGCACTAGGCCCTCCGGTACCTCAACCTGCATGTTCCCCGAAGGTAGACAGGGAGACTGCCGGAGGTCCCCGACTGGGACCTTCTTTACCTTGTCTTCATACGCCATCACGTAAGCTGTGAGAATGCAATGAAGTGCAAGCAAAGCGTGTGGTACCTCCGAGCACACTAAGTTTAAAACTGAGGATGTTCCCTGCGGTAGGGGTTTATAAGCGGAGGGGGCGGTGTCTACAGTTCTTGTAGTACCTAGTGTGGCCTCCGGAGGGCAGTGCCCTAAACCCCATTGTCTGGGTCTCCCATTATGATGATCAGAAAAAAGAGAATTTTGTTTACGTACCGTAAATTCTTTTTTCTTTAATCATCAATGGGAGACCCAGACAATGGGGTTTAGGGCACTGCCCTCCGGAGGTCACACTAGGTACTACAAGTTTGTAGACACCGCCCCCTCCGCTTATAAACCCCTACCGCAGGGAACATCCTCAGTTTGGTCCATAAGCTGCGAGGAGAAAAATAAACCACACCCGAAACATCGGGAAAGAAACCGTGCACAGACGGTCCAACAACCCGGAAGAAACTGTCCCAACAGGGAACAGATCAAATGCAAAACATGCAACGGAACAATTGGGTGGGTGCTGGGTCTCCCATTGATGATTAAAGAAAAAAGAATTTACGGTACGTAAACAAAATTCTCTTTTTTCTGGTCATCATAATGGGAGACCCAGACAATGGGGATGTCCTAAAACAATACCCCAGGGCGGGAAGAGTTCCTCAAAGACGGATAACACATGGTCCCCCTCAAAGGTGGGCAACCGCCGCCTGGAGGACCTGCCTGCCCAAAC
This sequence comes from Allobates femoralis, assembly GCA_033576535.1. Classification (NCBI taxonomy): domain Eukaryota; kingdom Metazoa; phylum Chordata; class Amphibia; order Anura; family Aromobatidae; genus Allobates; species Allobates femoralis. The sequence goes on along the minus strand of JARQOC010000009.1, from coordinate 45,484,357 downwards.
TTGCATCCGCAGAGGCATGGGCATGCACCATATAGTGCTTAGAGAAAGTGTGCAGGCTGGACCAGGTGGCTGCCTGACACACCTGTAGAGCAGAAGCTCGATGTCGCAGAGCCCAGGAGGCACCGACAGCTCTGGTAGAGTGAGCCTTCAATCCCACCGGGAGAGGCAAACCAGAAGACCTGTAAGCCTCTTGAATGGGAGCCTTGATCCATCTGGCCAAGGTTGACTTCGATGCCGCGGACCCCTTACAGCGACCTGCCGTCAGGACAAATAAGGAATCCGAATTCCGGAAGGAGGCGGTTCTGGACACATAAATGCGTACAGCCCTCACGAGATCCAGAGTATGGAGGTCGCGCTCGACCTGATGAACGGGAGCGGGGCAAAATGATGGGAGAAACAATCTCCTGGTTTAGGTGAAAAGTGGAAACCACCTTTGGCAAGAATTCTGGCCGCGGACGCAACACCACCTTGTCTTGGTGAACCACCAGAAAGGGCGACTTGCACGATAATGCAGCCAATTCTGAGACCCTTCTCAGGGATGTAATTGCCACCAGAAATACCACCTTCTGGGACAGACGAGACAGAGAAATGTCTCTCAGCGGCTCAAACGGCGGTTTCTGCAGTGCCGCCAGGACCATGTTAAGGTCCCAAGGGTCCAGAGGTCGTCTGTAAGGCGGAACCACCCGAGACACCCCCTGCAGAAACTGACGGACCTTGGGAAGGAGCGCCAAGCGCCTGTCAAACAGCACTGAAAGTGCTGATACTTGACCCTTCAAAGAGCCAAGGGATAACCCCAATTCCAACCCCGACTGAAGGAAAGCCAACAGTGTCGGAATGGACAAGGGCCACGGGGAGCGACCACCCGAGGCACACCAGGTGAAGAAAATCTTCCACGTTCTGTGGTACATCTTCCTTGAGACTGGCTTCCTAGCCCGAGTCATAGTGGCAACAACCGTAGGAGAGAAACCCCTGGATGTCAGCAGCCAGGCCTCAAGAGCCATGCAGTCAATCTGAGGGCCCTGGAATTGAGGTGGAAGAATGGGCCTTGCGCGAGTAAATCTGCGCGGTCTGGAAGAGCCCACCGGTGTCCGCCTGACAGTTGCCACAGGTCCGGATACCAGGACCTCCTGGGCCAGTCTGGAGCCACTAGAATGGCTACCCTGCACTCCGACCTGATCTTCCACAGCACCCTGGGAATCAGAGCCAGAGGCGGGAACACATACGGAAGATGGAATCTGGACCAAGTCAAGACCAGGGCATCCGCCCCCAGAGATTGGGGATCCCATGACCTCGCCATGTATTGCGGAACCTGATGATTCAGCCGTGAGGCCATCAGATCCACGTCCGGAGTGCCCCATCTGCCGCAGATGTCCTGGAAGACGTCCGGATGAAGAGACCACTCTCCGGCGTCCATCCCCTGTCGGCTCAGGTAGTCGGCCTCCCAGTTCTCGACCCCTGGGATGTGAACTGCGGAGATCAGGCAGTTGTTGTCCTCCGCCCAGGATAGAATGCGGTGGACTTCGGCGAGGGCCTGAGCACTTCTGGTCCCTCCCTGATGATTTATATAGGTGACGGCCGTCGCATTGTCGGACTGAACCCGAATGGGTTGCCCTGACAGGAACTTCTGAAACGCCAGGAGCGCCAGATAGACCGCCTTGATCTCCAGCACGTTGATCTGCAACGCCGACTCCGACGGAGTCCAGAGGCCTTGAGCCCTGTGGTGTAAGAACACCGCCCCCCAGCCCTTCAGACTGGCGTCGGTGGTCACCACTAACCATGACGGTTTGAGGAAGGACCGGCCCCGAGACAAGTGATGTGGCTGAAGCCACCACTGCAGGGAATCCCTGGTCGGTTGGGAAAGTGTCACCAGCCGATTCAGAGAAATCGTCCTCTTGTCCCATCGGCGGAGAATCTCCAGCTGGAGAGGACGGAGGCGAAACTGCGCAAAAGGCACCGCCTCTATTGCTGCCACCATGCGCCCCACCAGCTTCATCAAGACCCGTAGGGATGATTGTGGAGACAGGAGGACTGCTTGCACTCCTGATTGGATCGCCATCTGTTTGACTCGTGGCAGAGACACCAGGGCTGAGGCTGTGTTGAAGTCCATGCCCAGATATGTCAGTGACTGGGTCGGAACCAGGGTCGACTTCTGGATATTGATAAGCCACCCGAACTGTTCCAGAGACTTCATGGTCACCTCCAGGCTTTGCCGACAAAGGTGTTCTGATGGCGCCCTGACCAGCAGGTCGTCCAGATAGGGTATTACGGCATGTCCCTGCACGTGCAGGAGAGCCATCATGGAGGCCATCACTTTTGTGAACACCCGCGGTGCCATAGCCAACCCGAACGGCAGCGCCACAAATTGGAAGTGTTCTTCCCCCACTGCGAATCACAACCAGCGCTGATGAGCCGGTGCAATGGGCACGTGAAGGTAAGCGTCCCTGATATCTATGGACGCTAGGAAGTCCCCCTGTGACACAGCTGCGATCACGGAGCGCAGGGATTCCATACGGAACTTCCGAACCAACACGTGACGGTTGAACAGCTTCAGGTCCAGTACTGGGCGGAAGGATCCGTCCTTCTTTGGTACAATAAAGAGGTTGGAGTAAAAACCCCGAAACCTCTCCCCGGAAGGCACTGGGACCACCACTCCGTCCCTGCGGAGACCCTCCAACACCCGGTGAAAGGCCTGAGCCTTTTCTGGGGATGGGACCGACCGATGGAATCTGGGTATCGGCTTTGACGTCAGCTCTATCCTGTAACCTCGCGAGACCACGTCTCGAACCCACTGATCTTGAACGTGAAGTAGCCATCTGTCCTGAAAACGAGACAGGCGACCCCCCACCTGTGGGGAGGCAGGAAGGGAGAGCGAGTCATGTAGAGGCGGGTTTGGGGGCGGCAGCCGCTGCCCCCGCCGGCTTCTTTGACGACTCTTAGAGCGCCACTGAGAAGCGGGCTTGCCCCCTCGGTCCGCGCGAGCGGACGGTGCTGATGACTGTGAGCTGGAGAGTTTCCGGTCTCCTCTAGAGTGCAGGCGCACGCTGCATACAGATCCCAGCCGGGAAGTGAGGGTAAAGATGGCCGCCGACAGTGAAACCGTGGGCGGCGCCGAAAACACGCGGGAAACACACACACACGCCCATCGATGACGTCACCGCACGGGCTGCTTCCTATCCTCCAAGCAGCCTCAGTATTAAGGCGCCAGAGCCCGCAGCGCGGGAATTAATGTGAAATACATCACACAGACTGCATGCACCAATACACATCCGCAGCCTACAGCCTCAGCCCCTGCGACACACAGGGCGGTCAGCCAGGGTGACCCCAGCACGGGGTACACCTCCAGATCCGCGGACTCGAGAGTAACCGCGGTCTGAGTGTCAGGACACATAAAGTGACAGACACTACCCCCAGGCACACAGGAGACACAGAGTGCCTCAGTGCCGGTCCGGTCTGTAAGCACCATTTAGGGAGGCCTCGGACGGGGGTTCAGCACCAGTCTGGAGTGTAAGCACCATTTAGGGAGGCCTCGGACTGGGCTGGCTCCAGTCCAGTCTGTAAGCACCATTTAGGGAGGCCTCGGACGGAGCGGAGCTGTGCAAGGCTCCCATCTCCCACTCTCCAGAGCCCCCCAGAGAGGGATGGAAAGGAGCGCGACAGCGTACCGGGAGAACACAAAGTGTCCAGGCTCTAGGCCCTCCGGTACCTCCACCTGCGTGTTCCACAAGGGTGAGCGGGGAGGCTGTCGCAGGTCCCGACCGGAACCATTTTACCTTGTCTTCAGACGCCATCACGTAAGTTGTGAGAATGCAGTGAAGTGCAAGCAAAGCGTGATCCTCCGAGCACACTAAGTTTAAAACTGAGGATGTTCCCTGCGGTAGGGGTTTATAAGCGGAGGAGGCGGTGTCTACAAACTTGTAGTACCTAGTGTGACCTCCGGAGGGCAGTGCCCTAAACCCCATTGTCTGGGTCTCCCATTATGATGACCAGAAAATAACTGAGATCTGGAGAGCGGTGATGTCACCTCCTGTATAATATAACTGAGATCTGGAGTGCGGTGATGTCACCTCCTGTATAATATAACTGAGATCTGGAGTGCGGTGATGTCACCTCCTGTATAATATAACTGAGATCTGGAGTGCGGTGATGTCACCTCCTGTATAATATAACTGAGATCTGGAGTGCGGTGATGTCACCTCCTGTATAATATAACTGAGATCTGGGGAGCGGTGATGTCACCTCCTGTATAATATAACTGAGATCTGGAGAGCAGTGATGTCACTGCTGTATAATATAACTGAGATCTGGAGAGCGGTGATGTCACTGCTGTATAATATAACTGAGATCTGGGGAGCGGTGATGTCACCTCCTGTATAATATAACTGAGATCTGGGGAGCGGTGATGTCACCTCCTGTATAATATAACTGAGATCTGGGGAGCAGTGATGTCACCTCCTGTATAATATAACTGAGATCTGGAGAGCGGTGATGTCACTGCTGTATAATATAACTGAGATCTGGGGAGCAGTGATGTCACCTCCTGTATAATATAACTGAGATCTGGAGAGCGGTGATGTCACTGCTGTATAATATAACTGAGATCTGGAGAGCGGTGATGTCACCTCCTGTATAATATAACTGAGATCTGGGGAGCGGTGATGTCACCTCCTGTATAATATAACTGAGATCTGGGGAGCGGTGATGTCACTGCTGTATAATATAACTGAGATCTGGGGAGCAGTGATGTCACCTCCTGTATAATATAACTGAGATCTGGGGAGCGGTGATGTCACCTCCTGTATAATATAACTGAGATCTGGAGAGCGGTGATGTCACTGCTGTATAATATAACTGAGATCTGGAGAGCGGTGATGTCACCTCCTGTATAATATAACTGAGATCTGGGGAGCAGTGATGTCACCTCCTGTATAATATAACTGAGATCTGGAGAGCGGTGATGTCACCTCCTGTATAATATAACTGAGATCTGGAGAGCAGTGATGTCACCTCCTGTGTAATATAACTGAGATCTGGAGAGCGGTGATGTCACCTCCTGTATAATATAACTGAGATCTGGAGAGCAGTGATGTCACCTCCTGTGTAATATAACTGAGATCTGGAGAGCGGTGATGTCACCTCCTGTATAATATAACTGAGATCTGGAGAGCAGTGATGTCACCTCCTGTGTAATATAACTGAGATCTGGAGAGCGGTGATGTCACCTCCTGTATAATATAACTGAGATCTGGAGAGCGGTGATGTCACCTCCTGTATAATATAACTGAGATCTGGAGAGCAGTGATGTCACCTCCTGTGTAATATAACTGAGATCTGGAGAGCGGTGATGTCACCTCCTGTATAATATAACTGAGATCTGGAGAGTGGTGATGTCACCTCCTGTATAATATAACTGAGATCTGGAGAGCGGTGATGTCACCTCCTGTATAATATAACTGAGATCTGGGGAGCGGTGATGTCACCTCCTGTATAATATAACTGAGATCTGGAGAGCGGTGATGTCACCTCCTGTATAATATAACTGAGATCTGGAGAGCGGTGATGTCACCTCCTGTATAATATAACTGAGATCTGGAGAGCGGTGATGTCACTGCTGTATAATATAACTGAGATCTGGAGAGCGGTGATGTCACCTGTCGTCTTTTTGATCACACTCAGATGATGGATGTGCAGACATGACGGAGGCCCGGTATATTGGAGCAGTTTATTTACACGCAGCCTCTGCTGGACGTGACGGTGTAGTGTTATATACAGACACGGGTGGGGATACAGGGCCAGATGGTGCAGGGCTGAGAGTGCGATACAAGCAGCGTCTTCACCACCTCATCGTACCGAGGCCCTGGATTGGGGCAGCAGCACGCCCTGAGCCGTGCGCGGTCACAGCGGGAGAGCGGAGCTCCGTCCATCATTCACTGGAGGAGGAATAAATACAAAGTGACACAAGGCACCGGAGCAATCGGGGGAATATTGCAGAGCGGCACCAAACCTCAACCGTAACCCGGACCGAGGCCTGGAAGGTGCAATGTAAAGAAAAAAACAAAATCTACGTCCCTGGAGAGAAGATACTGTAACAGGAGGCGGCCGGAGCGCAGAGCAGGAGGACCCGGCCCGTGAGGAGGATCCCCGCCTATCAAGAGGACCCCCGCAGGTGAGGAGGATCCCCACCAATCAAGAGGACCCCCGCAGGTGAGGAGGATCCCCACCAATCAAGAGGACCCCCGCAGGTGAGGAGGATCCCCACCAATCAAGAGGACCCCCGCAGGTGAGGAGGATCCCCACCAATCAAGAGGACCACCACAGGTGAGGAGGATCCCCGCCTATCAAGAGGAACCCCGCAGGTGAGGAGGATCCCCGCCAATCAGGAGAACCCCCGCAGGTGAGGATCCCTGCCAATCAAGAAGACCACCACAGGTGAGGAGGATCCCCGCAGGTGAGGAAGATCCCCGCCAATCAAGAGGACCCCGCAGGCCTAGACGGCCCTAAATATTAAGACTTTGCACACTTGTCCGAGCCGCTATCATTCAGTGCAAAGAGGCAAATAAAGGTGCAGAGGATGACCCAGACTCATGCAGAGAAGGCAGCATGCAAATAATGAGGGGAATCAGCCACAGAGGCTGCGCAGACGCCCCGCAGCGGAGAACCGGCCCAGGCTGCAGTGTGATTGTATGGCGATATTACAGGACACATAGTGGACAGGGGACAGACCTAAGCGCCCGAGGGGCCCACCCAAAGACAGAACCGAGGGGCCCACCCAAAGACAGAACCGAGGGGCCCACCCAAAGACAGAACCGAGGGGCCCACCCAAAGACAGAATCGAGCGCCCGGGGAGCCCACCCAAAGACTGAACCGAGGGGCCCACCCAAAGACAGAACCGAGCGCCCGAGGGGCCCACCCACAGACAGAACCGAGGGGCCCACCCAAAGACAGAACCGAGGGGCCCACCCAAAGACAGAACCGAGGGGCCCACCCAAAGACTGAACCGAGGGCCCGGGGGGCCCACCCAAAGACAGAACCGAGCGCCCAGGGGGCCTACCCAAAGACAGAACCGGGAAGCCCACCCAAAGACTGGGCAGAGTGCCCAAGGGGGACTTCAGACCAGATTACTGTACCTGTACCAGAGATGGCATAAGCCACCACATAAAGCGCTGCATCGGGCCCCAGCTCCTGCGGGGGCCGCTGGGCTGGGGCTGTACATAAAAGCAGTTCACATATCTGCTGTCTGGTTACATGCAGGAGACCTGTCCTGATCCCACACTGCTTCTAGCTGAGGGGTCGTTACAATAACATCCAGGTAAGGCGACCCTCTAACTACAGACAGATACTCTACACTGATACAGTGTAACAGCTCATCAGCGAGTGACAGCACATTCCCCAATCACACATGAAAAGGCACAATATGGAACCTGGAAGTCCAACCACCCCCACCCCCATACGAGTGCTGCACCCCCACCCCGGGGATGTCAGGGACAACAATAAAAATTGGTAAAATCTAAAAGCAGCAATGTGTTAGGGCAGAACCGTGAGTCCACAGTGTCCGGCGCTCACCCTCCTCCATCACCACAGCCGGGCCGGCGCCCCCAGCAGGTATATAGATGTATATACAGTGCAGAGCGCTGCAGCCGGAGGGGTTAGTAGCAGCAATTTGAGGATTAAAAAGCCTCAGGGCCACAGAGCCAGCGGAATCCATATATACACTGTCCTATATACACAGATACAGTCCAGGACACAGGATCAGCACCAGGGGTCCCGGGACGAGCGGCCGCGGAACAGGCTGTCACTGCGCTGCCAGGTGCTGTGGATCAGGGACAAGGCGTCTTCACACTTCTTCACCGACGGCTCCGGGATCAGTTTATGGGGAAGATCCACCTGAAATAAACACAGAGAGGGTCAGAGCCGGGGCCCTGGGGACACTGAGGGCCACCAGATCACACAGAGGGTCAGAGCCGGGGTCCTGAGAACACTGAGGGCCACCAGATCACACAGAGAGGGTCAGAGCCGGGGTCCTGAGAACACTGAGGGCCACCAGATCACACAGAGAGGGTCAGAGCCGGGGTCCTGGGGACACTGAGGGCCACCAGATCACACAGAGAGGGTCAGAGCCGGGGCCCTGCGGACACTGAGGGCCACCAGATCACACAGAGGGTCAGAGCCGGGGCCCTGCGGACACTGAGGGCCACCAGATCACACAGAGAGGTCAGAGCCGGGGCCCTGAGGACACTGAGGGCCACCAGATCACACAGAGAGGGTCAGAGCCGGGGTCCTGCAGACACTGAGGGCCACCAGATCACACAGAGAGGGTCAGAGCCGGGGTCCTGCAGACACTGAGGGCCACCAGATCACACAGAGAGGGTCAGAGCTGGGCCCTGCGGACACTGAGAGCACCAGATCAACAGAGAGGGTCGAGCGGGGTCCTGCAGACACTGAGGGCCACCAGATCACACAGAGAGGGTCAGAGCTGGGGCCCTGCGGACACTGAGGGCCACCAGATCACACAAGAGAGGGTCAGAGCCGGGGCCCTGAGGACACTGAGGGCCACCAGATCACACAGAGAGGGTCAGAGCCGGGGTCCAGACACTGAGGGCCACCAGATCACACAGAGAGGGTCAGAGCCGGGGCCCTGAGGACACTGAGGGCCACCAGATCACACAGAGAGTCAGAGCCGGGGTCCTGCAGACACTGAGGGCCACCAGATCACACAGAGAGGGTCAGAGCTGGGGTCCTGAGGACACTGAGGGCCACCAGATCACACAGAGAGTCAGAGCCGGGGCCCTGAGGACACTGAGGGCCACCAGATCACACAGAGAGTCAGAGCCGGTGTCCTGCAGACACTGAGGGCCACCAGATCACACAGAGAGGGTCAGAGCGGGGTCCTGAGAACTGAGGGCCACAGATCACACAGAGAGGGTCAGAGCCGGGCCCTGAGGACACTGAGGGCCACCAGATCACACAGAGAGTCAGAGCCGGGTCCTGCAGACACTGAGGGCCACCAGATCACACAGAGAGGGTCAGAGCCGGGTCCTGAGAACACTGAGGGCCACCAGATCACACAGAGAGGTCAGAGCCGGGTCCTGCAGACACTGAGGGCCACCAGATCACACAAGAGGGTCAGAGCCGGGGCCCTGCAGACACTGAGGGCCACCAGATCACACAGAGAGGGTCAGAGCCGGGGCCCTCGGGACACTGAGGGCCACCAGATCACACAGAGAGGGTCAGAGCTGGGGCCCTGCGGACACTGGAGGCCACCAGATCACACAGAGAGGGTCAGAGCCGGGGTCCTGCGGCACTGAGAGCCACCAGATCACACAGAGAGGGTCAGAGCTGGGGCCCTGCAGACACTGAGAGCCACCAGATCACACAGAGAGGGTCAGAGCCGGGGTCCTGCAGACACTGAGGGCCACCAGATCACACAGAGAGGGTCAGAGCCGGGGTCCTGAGAACACTGAGGGCCACCAGATCACACAGAGGGTCAGAGCCGGGGTCCTGCGGCCACTGAGAGCCACCAGATCACACAGAGAGGGTCAGAGCCGGGGTCCCTGCGGCACTGAGGGCCACCAGATCACACAGAGGGTCAGAGCTGGGGCCCTGCAGACACTGAGGCCACCAGATCCACAGAGAGGGTCAGAGCCGGGTCCTGAGAACACTGAGGGCCACCAGATCACACAGAGAGGGTCAGAGCCGGGGTCCTGCAGACACTGAGGGCCACCAGATCACACAGAGAGGGTCAGAGCCGGGGCCATGCGGACACTGAGGGCCACCAGATCACACAGAGAGGGGTCAGAGAGCCGGGGCCTGAGAACACTGAGGGCCACCAGATCACACAGAGAGGGTCAGAGCCGGGTCCTGCAGACACTGAGGGCCACCAGATCACACAGAGAGGGTCAGAGCCGGGGCCCTGAGAACACTGAGGGCCACCAGATCACACAGAGAGGGTCAGAGCCGGGGCCCTGAGAACACTGAGGGCCACCAGATCACACAGAGAGGGTCAGAGCCAGGGCCCTGAGGACACTGAGGGCCACCAGATCACACAGAGGGTCAGAGCCGGGGCCCATGCAGACACTGAGGGCCACCAGATCACACAGAGAGGGTCAGAGCCGGGGCCCTGCGACACTGAGGGCCACCAGATCACACAGAGAGGGTCAGAGCCGGGGCCCTGAGAACACTGAGGGCCACCAGATCACACAGAGAGGGTCAGAGCCAGGGCCCTTAGGACACTGAGGGCCAGCAGATCACACAGAGAGGGTCAGAGCCGGGGCCCTGCAGACACTGAGGGCCACCAGATCACACAGAGGGTCAGAGCCGGGGCCCAGCAGACACTGAGGGCCACCAGATCACACAGAGGGTCAAGAGCATGGGGCCCTGCAGACAACTGAGGCCGGCCACCAGATCACAACAGGCTCAGCCACAGCCTCCTGGGTGATCACTCACCTGATAGATGTCTTTCCAGGCCGTCGTCAGGGAGGAGAGGAAACGCTCGAGCTCCTGCCGCGCAGCTGAAGTACAAGACCCAGGGGAGGAGGAAACGGGGCCCCGCTCCTGTGTGAACTCCTGCAGAAGATCAGCGCTGACACACGCAACAAAACCTCTGCAACATGACAACAGCACTGACACACTGCACAGAAACAGCGCGACACACTGCAACAAACTCTGCAACGACACGCACTGACACACTGCAACAGACAACAGCGCTGACACACTGCAACAAAACCTCTGCAACAGACAACAGCACTGACACTGCAACAACCTCTGCAACAGACAACAGCGCTGACACACTGCAACAAAACCTCTGCAACAGACAACAGCACTGACACACTGCAACAGACAACAGCACTGACACACTGCAACAAAACCTCTGCAACAGACAACAGCGCTGACACACTGCAACAGACCGCTCTGCAACAGACAACAGCACTGACACACTGCAACAAAACCTCTGCAACAGACAACAGCACTGACACACTGCAACAAAACCTCTGCAACAGACAACAGCGCTGACACACTGCAACAAAACCTCAGACAGAATCAGCGTGACACATGCAACAGACAACAGCACTGACACACTGCAACAAAACCTCTGCAACAGACAACAGCACTGACACACTGCAACAAAACCTCTGCAACAGACAACAGCGCTGACACACTGCAACAAAACCTCAGCAACAGACAACAGCGCTGACACACTGCAACAAACATCTGCAACAGCAACAGCACTGACACACTGCAACAAAACCTCTGCAACAGACAACAGCACTGACACACTGCAACAAAACCTCTGCAACAGACAAACAGCGCTGACAACACTGCAACAAAACCTCTGCAACAGACAACAGCGCTGACACACTGCAACAAAACCTCTGCAACAGACAACAGCCTGACACACTGCAACAAACCTCTGCAACAGACAACAGCACTGACACACTGCAACAAAACCTCTGCAAACAGACAGACAACGCGCTGACACACTGCAACAGACCGCTCTGCAACAGACAACAGCACTGACACACTGCAACAAAACCTCTGCAACAGACAACAGCACTGACACACTGCAACAAAACCTCTGCAACAGACAACAGCGCTGACACACTGCAACAAAACCTCAGCAACAGACAACAGCGCTGACACACTGCAACAGACAACAGCACTGACACACTGCAACAAAACCTCTGCAACAGACAACAGCACTGACACACTGCAACAAAACCTCTGCAACAGACAACAGCGCTGACACACTGCAATAAAACCTCAGCAACAGACAACAGCGCTGACACACTGCAACAAAACATCTGCAACAGACAACAGCACTGACACACTGCAACAAAACCTCTGCAACAGACAACAGCACTGCACACCTGCAACAAAACCTCTGCAACAGACAACAGCGCTGACACACTGCAACAAAACCTCTGCAACAGACAACAGCGCTGACACACTGCAACAAAACCTCTGCAACAGACAACAGCACTGACACACTGCAACAAAACCTCTGCAACAGACAACAGCGCTGACACACTGCAACAAAACCTCAGCAACAGACAACAGCGCTGACACACTGCAACAAAACATCTGCAACAGACAACAGCACTGACACACTGCAACAAAACCTCTGCAACAGACAACAGCACTGACACACTGCAACAAAACCTCTGCAACAGACAACAGCGCTGACACACTGCAACAAAACCTCTGCAACAGACAACAGCGCTGACACACTGCAACAAAACCTCTGCAACAGACAACAGCACTGACACACTGCAACAAAACCTCTGCAACAGACAACAGCGCTGACACACTGCAACAAAACCTCTGCAACAGACAACAGCACTGATACACTGCAACAAAACCTCTGCAACAGACAACAGCGCTGACACACTGCAACAAAACCTCTGCAACAGACAACAGCGCTGACACACTGCAACAAAACCTCTGCAACAGACAACAGCGCTGACACACTGCAACAGACCGCTCTGCAACAGACAACAGCGCTGACACACTGCAACAGACAACAGCGCTGATACACTGCAACAAAACCTCAGCAACAGACAACAGCGCTGACACACTGCAACAAAACATCTGCAACAGACAACAGCGCTGACACACTGCAACAAAACCTCAGCAACAGACAACAGCGCTGACACACTGCAACAAAACATCTGCAACAGACAACAGCACTGACACACTGCAACAAAACCTCTGCAACAGACAACAGCACTGACACACTGCAACAAAACCTCTGCAACAGACAACAGCGCTGACACACTGCAACAAAACCTCTGCAACAGACAACAGCGCTGACACACTGCAACAAAACCTCTGCAACAGACAACAGCGCTGACACACTGCAACAAAACCTCTGCAACAGACAACAGCACTGACACACTGCAACAAAACCTCAGCAACAGACAACAGCGCTGACACACTGCAACAAAACATCTGCAACAGACAACAGCGCTGACACACTGCAACAAAACCTCAGCAACAGACAACAGCGCTGACACACTGCAACAAAACATCTGCAACAGACAACAGCACTGACACACTGCAACAAAACCTCTGCAACAGACAACAGCACTGACACACTGCAACAAAACCTCTGCAACAGACAACAGCGCTGACACACTGCAACAAAACCTCTGCAACAGACAACAGCGCTGACACACTGCAACAAAACCTCTGCAACAGACAACAGCGCTGACACACTGCAACAAAACCTCTGCAACAGACAACAGCACTGACACACTGCAACAAAACCTCTGCAACAGACAACAGCACTGACACACTGCAACAAAACCTCTGCAACAGACAACAGCGCTGACACACTGCAACAAAACCTCTGCAACAGACAACAGCGCTGATACACTGCAACAAAACCTCAGCAACAGACAACAGCGCTGACACACTGCAACAGACCGCTCTGCAACAGACAACAGCGCTGACACACTGCAACAAAACCTCTGCAACAGACAACAGCGCTGACACACTGCAACAAAACCTCTGCAACAGACAACAGCGCTGACACACTGCAACAAAACCTCTGCAACAGACAACAGCACTGACACACTGCAACAGACCGCTCTGCAACAGACAACAGCACTGACACACTGCAACAAAACCTCTGCAACAGACAACAGCGCTGACACACTGCAACAAAACCTCTGCAACAGACAACAGCGCTGACACACTGCAACAAAACCTCTGCAACAGACAACAGCGCTGACACACTGCAACAAAACCTCTGCAACAGACAACAGCGCTGACACACTGCAACAAAACCTCTGCAACAGACAACAGCACTGACACATTGCAACAAAACCTCTGCAACAGACAACAGCACTGACACACTGCAACAAAACCTCTGCAACAGACAACAGCACTGACACACTGCAACAGACCGCTCTGCAACAGACAACAGCACTGACACACTGCAACAAAACCTCTGCAACAGACAACAGCACTGACACACTGCAACAAAACCTCTGCAACAGACAACAGCACTGACACACTGCAACAGACCGCTCTGCAACAGACAACAGCGCTGACACACTGCAACAAACCTCTCTGCAACAGACAACAGCACTGACACACTGCAACAGACCGCTCTGCAACAGACAACAGCGCTGACACACTACAACAGAACCTCTGCAACAGACAACAGCACTGACACACTGCAACAAAACCTCAGCAACAGACAACAGCGCTGACACACTGCAACAAAACCTCTGCAACAGACAACAGCGCTGATACACTGCAACAGACCGCTCTGCAACTGACTCTGTATCCCATCTAGTGCACAAAAGCATCCATGGGATACAAGCAGATCTCACAGCTGACACCTTGCTACAATGTACCAGCATGCAAACATCTGCCTGTACTGACACACTGTGACAAGTCCTCAGCTGTGAACACTATTGGTGTCTGTACAGGTCTGCAGGTACTGGATGGAATAAGATCCCAACACTGACAGTCAGCGCAGATCTGCAGACCGGATACCTCCGCGGGCACACTGTCACGACTACTCACCAGTATGCAGTACTCCTTCCCCTCCACCGAGCTCACACACGACAGGTCCGTCACCTCACTGAGGCCGAGCGCCCGGAAGAAGCTTGTCTGACAGTCCTGATGACAGGTGATCAACTTATCCTGTGTCTGCACCAGACAGCAAGGAAGACACGGGGACGGAGCAACACCCAGGGGGGTCACCTGAGGACAGCACAGAGCGTGAGCATCTAATGTGTGTACAAGAACAGGGAGCGCTGCTCCGGAGGATACAGGGTCAGTAATGTATGTACACAGTGACTGCACCAGCAGAATAGTGAGTGCAGCTCTGGAGTATAATACAGGAGGTAACTCAGGATCAGTAATGTAATGTATGTACACACTGACTGCACCAGCACAATAGTGAGTGCAGCTCTGGAGGATAATACAGGAGGTAACTCAGGATCAGTAATGTAATGTATGTACACAGTGACTGCACCAGCAGAATAGTGAGTGCAGCTCTGGAGTATAATACAGGAGGTAACTCAGGATCAGTAATGTAATGTATGTACACAGTGACTGCACCAGCAGAATAGTGAGTGCAGCTCTGGAGTATAATACAGGAGGTAACTCAGGATCAGTAATGTAATGTATGTACACAGTGACTGCATCAGCAGAATAGTGAGTGCAGCTCTGGAGTATAATACAGGAGGTAACTCAGGATCAGTAATGTAATGTATGTACACAGTGACTGCACCAGCAGAATAGTGAGTGCAGCTCTGGAGGATAATACAGGAGGTAACTCAGGATCAGTAATGTAATGTATGTACACAGTGACTGCACCGGCAGAATAGTGAGGGCAGCTCTGGAGTATAATACAGGAGGTAACTCAGGATCAGTAATGTAATGTATGTACACAGTGACTGCACCAGCAGAATAGTGAGTGCAGCTCTGGAGGATAATACAGGAGGTAACTCAGGATCTGTAATGTAATGTTTGTACACAGTGACTGCACCAGCAGAATAGTGAGTGCAGCTCTGGAGTATAATACAGGAGGTAACTCAGGATCAGTAATGTAATGTATGTACACAGTGACTGCACCAGCAGAATAGTGAGTGCAGCTCTGGGGTATAATACAGGAGGTAACTCAGGATCAGTAATGTAATGTATGTACACAGTGACTGCACCAGCAGAATAGTGAGTGCAGCTCTGGAGTATAATACAGGAGGTAACTCAGGATCAGTAATGTAATGTATGTACACAGTGACTGCACCAGCAGAATAGTGAGTGCAGCTCTGGAGTATAATACAGGAGGTAACTCAGGATCAGTAATGTAATGTATGTACACAGTGACTGCACCAGCAGAATAGTGAGTGCAGCTCTGGAGTATAATACAGGAGGTAACTCAGGATCAGTAATGTAATGTATGTACACAGTGACTGCACCAGCAGAATAGTGAGTGCAGCTCTGGAGTATAATACAGGAGGTAACTCAGGATCAGTAATGTAATGTATGTACACAGTGACTGCACCAGCAGAATAGTGAGTGCAGCTCTGGAGGATAATACAGGAGGTAACTCAGGATCAGTAATGTAATGTATGTACACAGTGACTGCACCAGCAGAATAGTGAGTGCAGCTCTGGAGTATAATACAGGAGGTAACTCAGGATCAGTAATGTAATGTATGTACACAGTGACTGCACCAGCAGAATAGTGAGTGCAGCTCTGGAGTATAATACAGGAGGTAACTCAGGATCAGTAATGTAATGTATGTACACAGTGACTGCACCAGCAGAATAGTGAGTGCAGCTCTGGAGTATAATACAGGAGGTAACTCAGGATCAGTAATGTAATGTATGTACACAGTGACTGCACCAGCAGAATAGTGAGTGCAGCTCTGGGGTATAATACAGGAGGTAACTCAGGATCAGTAATGTAATGTATGTACACAGTGACTGCACCAGCAGAATAGTGAGTGCAGCTCTGGAGTATAATACAGGAGGTAACACAGGATCAGTAATGTAATGTATGTACACAGTGACCAGCAGAATAGTGAGTGCAGCTCTGGAGGATAATACAGGAGGTAACTCAGGATCAGTAATGTAATGTATGTACACAGTGACTGCACCAGCAGAATAGTGAGTGCAGCTCTGGAGGATAATACAGGAGGTAACTCAGGATCAGTAATGTAATGTATGTACACAGTGACTGCACCAGCAGAATAGTGAGTGCAGCTCTGGAGTATAATACAGGAGGTAACTCAGGATCAGTAATGTAATGTATGTACACAGTGACTGCACCAGCAGAATAGTGAGTGCAGCTCTGGGGTATAATACAGGAGGTAACTCAGGATCAGTAATGTAATGTATGTACACAGTGACTGCACCAGCAGAATAGTGAGTGCAGCTCTGGAGTATAATACAGGAGGTAACTCAGGATCAGTAATGTAATGTATGTACACAGTGACTGCACCAGCAGAATAGTGAGTGCAGCTCTGGAGGATAATACAGGAGGTAACTCAGGATCAGTAATGTATGTACACAGTGACTGCACCAGCAGAATAGTGAGTGCAGCTCTGGAGGATACAGAGTCAGTAATGTAATGTATGTACACAGTGACTGCACCAGCAGAATAGTGAGTGCAGCTCTGGAGTATAATACAGGAGGTAACTCACGATATGTAATGTAATGTATGTACACAGTGACTGCACCAGCAGAATAGTGAGTGCAGCTCTGGAGGATAATACAGGAGGTAACTCAGGATCAGTAATGTAATGTATGTACACAGTGACTGCACCAGCAGAATAGTGAGTGCAGCTCTGGAGTATAATACAGGAGGTAACTCAGGATCAGTAATGTAATGTATGTACACAGTGACTGCACCAGCAGAATAGTGAGTGCAGCTCTGGAGTATAATACAGGAGGTAACTCAGGATCAGTAATGTAATGTATGTACACAGTGACTGCACCAGCAGAATAGTGAGTGCAGCTCTGGAGGATAATACAGGAGGTAACTCAGGATCAGTAATGTAATGTATGTACACAATGACTGCACCAGCAGAATAGTGAGTGCAGCTCTGGAGTATAATACAGGAGGTAACTCAGGATCAGTAATGTAATGTATGTACACAGTGACTGCACCAGCAGAATAGTGAGTGCAGCTCTGGAGTATAATACAGGAGGTAACTCAGGATCAGTAATGTAATGTATGTACACAGTGACTGCAGCAGCAGAATAGTGAGTGCAGCTCTGGAGGATAATACAGGAGGTAACTCAGGATCAGTAATGTAATGTATGTACACAGTGACTGCACCAGCAGAATAGTGAGTGCAGCTCTGGAGTATAATACAGGAGGTAACTCAGGATCAGTAATGTAATGTATGTACACAGTGACTGCAGCAGCAGAATAGGGAGTGCAGCTCTGGAGGTGATTGCAGGATCTTGGTGATATACAGTGTTCTCGAGTGCAGGCAGGGACTCACCCCCTTGGATACGGCTTGGCACAGGTGTAACATCCAGTCGGCCATGTCTTCCTCATTGGCAGCGCTCAGTTCTAGGTTCGGCTGATCAGTCAGGATCACCTGGAATGAGTGGGCCCTGTCGGTGGTGTTGGCCCTCCGGCATCCTCCGCACTGCTCGCTCCTGGTGGGTACAGAATTCTTAGTAACCATCATGAAAGCCAAGAACAAAGAAGAGCGCAGCAGCTGAGCCTCACCCCAGATTGATGGACAGCAGAGGGATGACGTCTGTCCGGTCCGGATACTGGTACAAAATTCCATTACTGAAAGAGACGGTCACGCATTAGCCGGGGCGCCACAGGCGGCCACGCATCAGCCGGGGCGCCACAGGCGGCCACGCATCAGCCGGGCGCCACAGGCGGCCACGCATCAGCCGGGGCGCCACAGGCGGCCACGCATCAGCCGGGCGCCACAGGCGGCCACGCATCAGCCGGGGCGCCACAGGCGGCCACGCATCAGCCGGGGCGCCACAGGCGGCCACGCATCAGCCGGGGCGCCACAGGCGGCCACGCATCAGCCGGGGCGCCACAGGCGGCCACGCATCAGCCGGGGCGCCACAGGCGGTCACGCATCAGCCGCGGCGCCACAGGCGGCCACGCATCAGCCGCAGTGCCACAGGCGGCCACGCATCAGCCGCGGCAGAGGTGGAGGACGCTGAGGCGGACTGCCGCTCACCTGAGCACCACATAGCTGGGCTTCCAGGTCTCCCGACCCAGGTAGGACGTGCTGGCCTTGTAATGGAGGACGCCTTCCTTGGACACAGTCTGGTCTCTGGATGAATAATTTGGCAGCGAGGATCCCAGGGCTTCATCGGAGGGATCCTCCCAGTGCACCAGGCCGTAGTAGAGCATCACCACCTCCGAGGCCTGAAACCAGAGGATCCAGTCACTGACAGCAAGCGGAGATCTAGAGTGTCAGACAGGCAGGCACTGTCTAATGAGAACACGCCTGAGTGCTGGAAGAATGGACGCTGGCCCTATAATCAGCCCAATAATGGCACTGACTACCTGCGGGCCCCACTCCGCCTGTGCGGGGGACCGAGCCATCCATTCATCTTACCTCTATTTTGGACTCCTGAGACACAAACTTTGCCAGTGCGAGTCGCTCCATGGTGGCATCGGTCAGAACCCCGGGGTACGGGGGCTCCCGACACCCATTTATCATGGCCGACTTCAAAGCAGAGATGAAGATCCTGAAGAGAAAGAGCCAAGCTGTAAAGCCTGAAATAAAGCTACAACAGGGGGCCACACAGTGTGATGGGGCCACACATCCCACAATGCTGAGCTGCACTGTAACATCAGGTGACACCACAACCAGCGGCATCGGAGCCGCCACAACCGAGCCCGGACCGAGACACTAGACAAAGGATGGAGACCCCCGACCATGATCTACTCACTCGTCAAGGAAAGGTCCGCGGTGTCCACCAGGAACTGCCGCCGTCTGTTTGTGCACACGAGGGTCACCGCCTGCTGATCCAGGCCAACCTGCAAGAGAAGGACGGGCGGCAGACGGATGAGGGCAGAGGAGGGGCAGAGGGGGCAGAGGAGGGGGCCGCGGGGGCAGAGGAGGGGGGCCGCGGGGGCAGAGGAGGGGGGCCGCGGGGGCAGAGGAGGGGGCAGCGGCGTCAGAGGAGGGGGCCGCGGGGTCAGAGGAGGGGGGCCGCGGGGGCAGAGGAGGGGGGCCGCGGGGGCAGAGGAGGGGGCCGCGGGGGCAGAGGAGGCGCGGGGCCCCACAGCACACCCACCGAGACGTAGTCCAGCTCATTGTAGGACACGGCGTCTTCTACCATGTACGGCTTATCAGCAGCACCTGAGGGAAACACAACATGTCAGTGATGGCAGGGGCCCCCGGAGACGCTGTGCAGGGGCCCCCGGAGATGCTGTGCAGGGGCCAGGCCTCACCTTTCCTCAGCAGGTAGATGTAGCAGTCGGTGAGTAGCACATAGACGAGCTGGAGGTCGCCCTCCATGTGTCCTGTGCTCATCCGGAACATCTGGAGATGGAGAAGAATGAGAATCTAGGACCAACCTCCACACCCATCCATGCAAACCAATGCGGACCACCACCCAATGCGACGAGAGGCTGTGGCCCCCCACACTGGCCCTGGAGGGCCCCTCACCTTAAAGAGCTGCTCTTCGTTCTCTCGGAAGACGTGGATCATCAGAAGCAGGAGGAGATTATTATCCACCCTGTGGAAACCAGAGGAGATAGCACTTCAATATATACAACCAAAAACTACAACTCTCAGCATACCCAGACCCCCCCTGCAGAGTGGCCGATTGGGGCAAGCCCGGGCCCTCACCTGAAGTCGCAGGGGTGCGGGGCCTCGGCCGGACTCCCCTGTTCTTCCTCCACTCCGGAGTCTTCTGCGATGCTCGGCACCGGACTACTACCCCCAGCAGAGCCGGTATTCGAGGGCTTGGTGCCGGGGTCTTCTAGCTCTTCAGCCGGTGCTCCTCCCGGTGTCCCTTCTTCCGGTCCAGGATCCTCAGGGCCACCAGGAACATGTGCTGGTTGGCTCTGGCCTGCAGGGTCAATGTCGCCACCACCTGCTGGAGCAGCGTCTGGACTCTCTGGGGTAAAGTAGTAGAAATCCCGGGGGTCTTGCGTGCCCTGGACAATGTCTTGGCTCTGGAAGCCACCGGGGGTCTCTCCCGGGGAGCGGGTCCGAAAGGAATGGTCAGTGGTTTCTGTGTGGGGGCCCCAATTGTGAGGGTCCAATTGGCCATTCAGCTTTTCGATGACGTCGCTCAGGGGCTGCCCCACCCTCTCCATGGAGGTGTCCTGCATCTTGGGCAGACGTAGGCCCGGCTCCCCCAGATCACACACCTTGTCCTCGGAGTCACCGTTACACATACTGGCGGTCTGCTCCACCTCCAGGTCATCGGGCTCCGAGGTGCTGAGCAGGGGCCGGGGCCACCACCGTCCTCCCAGCGACTCTTCTTACGTTTCCCGCCTCTCTTCTTTCTTACAATCCTGAAACGGATCATAAAAGATTAAGAAAACAACCGGGAGGAAAAGCCCACCAAGAAGACCCCAACCGAGGCAGAGCAACATGGCGAGGGGGGGCCGACAGGCAGAGGCGCGAGGCGAGGGGGGCCGACAGGCAGAGGCGCGAGGCGAGGGGGGGCCGACAGGCAGAGGCGCGAGGCGAGGGGGGGCCGACAGGCAGAGGCGCGAGGCGAGGGGGGGCCGACAGGCAGAGGCGCGAGGCGAGGGGGGGCCGACAGGCAGAGGCGCGAGGCGAGGGGGGGCCGACAGGCAGAGGCGCGAGGCGAGGGGGGGCCGACAGGCAGAGGCGCGAGGCGAGGGGGGGCCGACAGGCAGAGGCGCGAGGCGAGGGGGGGCCGACAGGCAGAGGCGCGAGGCGAGGGGGGGCCGACAGGCAGAGGCGCGAGGCGAGGGGGGCCGACAGGCAGAGGCGCGAGGCGAGGGGGGGCCGACAGGCAGAGGCGCGAGGCGGGGCCCACAGGCAGAGGCGCGAGGGGGGGCCCACAGGCAGAGGCGCGAGGGGGGGCCCACAGGCAGAGGCGCGAGGGGGGGCCCACAGGCAGAGGCGCGAGGGGGGGCCCACAGGCAGAGGCGCGAGGGGGGGCCCACAGGCAGAGGCGCGAGGGGGGGCCCACAGGCAGAGGCGCGAGGGGGGGCCGACAGGCAGAGGCGCGAGGGGGGGCCGACAGGCAGAGGCGCGAGGGGGGGCCGACAGGCAGAGGCGCGAGGGGGGGCCGACAGGCAGAGGCGCGAGGGGGGGCCCACAGGCAGAGGCGCGAGGGGGGGCCCACAGGCAGAGGCGCGAGGGGGGGCCCACAGGCGAGGGGGGGGCCGAGAGGCGAGGGGGGGTCGAGAGGCGAGGGGGGGCCGAGAGGCGAGGGGGGGCCGAGAGGCGAGGGGGGCCGAGAGGCGAGGGGGGGCTGAGAGGTGAGGGGGGCTGAGAGGTGAGGGGGGGCCGACAGGCAGAGAGGCGAGGGGGGGCCCACAGGCAGAGAGGCGAGGGGGGGCCCACAGGCAGAGGCGCGAGGGGGGGCCCACAGGCAGAGGCGCGAGGGGGGGCCCACAGGCAGAGGCGCGAGGGGGGGCCCACAGGCAGAGGCGCGAGGGGGGGCCGACAGGCAGAGGCGCGAGGGGGGGCCGACAGGCAGAGGCGCGAGGGGGGGCCGACAGGCAGAGGCGCGAGGGGGGGCCGACAGGCGAGGGGGGGCCGAGAGGCGAGGGGGGGTCGAGAGGCGAGGGGGGGCCGAGAGGCGAGGGGGGGCCGAGAGGCGAGGGGGGGCTGAGAGGTGAGGGGGGGCCGACAGGCAGAGAGGCGAGGGGGGGCCCACAGGCAGAGAGGCGAGGGGGGGCCCACAGGCAGAGGCGCGAGGGGGGGCCCACAGGCAGAGGCGCGAGGGGGGGCCCACAGGCAGAGGCGCGAGGGGGGGCCCACAGGCAGAGGCGCGAGGGGGGGCCCACAGGCAGAGGCGCGAGGGGGGGCCCACAGGCAGAGGCGCGAGGGGGGGCCCACAGGCAGAGGCGCGAGGGGGGGCCCACAGGCAGAGGCGCGAGGGGGGGCCCACAGGCAGAGGCGCGAGGGGGGGCCCACAGGCAGAGGCGCGAGGGGGGGCCCACAGGCAGAGGCGCGAGGGGGGGCCCACAGGCAGAGGCGCGAGGGGGGGCCCACAGGCAGAGGCGCGAGGGGGGGCCGAGAGGCGAGGGGGGGCCGAGAGGCGAGGGGGGGCCGAGAGGCGAGGGGGGGCGCGAGAGGCGAGCGGGGGGGCCGAGAGGCGAGGGGGGGCTTAGAGGCGAGGGGGGCTGAGAGGCGAGGGGGGGCTGAGAGGCGAGGGGGGGCTGAGAGGCGAGGGGGGGCTGAGAGGTGAGGGGGGGCTGAGAGGTGAGGGGGGGCTGAGAGGTGAGGGGGGGCCGACAGGCAGAGAGGCGAGGGGGGGCCAGCAGGCAGAGAGGCGAGGGGGGCCAGCAGGCAGAGAGGCGAGGGGGGCCAGCAGGCAGAGAGGCGAGGGGGGCCAGCAGGCAGAGAGGCGAGGGGGGCCAGCAGGCAGAGAGGCGAGGGGGGCCAGCAGGCATGAGGTGGCCGACAGGCGAGGGGGCCCCTCGTGCAGGGAGTCGAGGCTGCACTTACGCTGATGATGCCACATAACACAGGGTCACGGGGGGCACACAGGGGGCACACAGGGGGGCACACAGGGGGGCACACAGGGTGCTATACGCCCCGATTTCACCACTCACCTGATCACCTCCAGCTCGCTGTTGTCTTCGGTGTATTTGTGGTCTCCCGTCCTCCGGGAGGCGCCGTGCCCCGGGGTGGATTCGG
This sequence comes from Allobates femoralis, assembly GCA_033576535.1. NCBI lineage: Eukaryota > Metazoa > Chordata > Amphibia > Anura > Aromobatidae > Allobates > Allobates femoralis. The sequence goes on along the minus strand of JARQOC010000009.1, from coordinate 45,461,052 downwards.
AGGTGGACAGACCATCCGTCATGTCTTGGGGACGAGTGCAGGACTGGGTGGTCTCGGAGGAGGTGACTTCTAGCTCGGAGTCCTGGGTGATGGGGTCACTGGTGTCGGGGGTCTCGGCCGCTGTGCCGGGTCCTGGGGTGACATCACAAGGGGTCACATTCTGGGTGAATGGGTTGTATCGCTGCCCTGAGCTCTTCCCTGGCGTTTTGGGGCCATTGAGCACAAATGGAGCAGAGAGGGGGAAGCTGCCGCCATCATGGAGGTCTCCGTCTGTGACAAGGGAGCGGAGGGGGGGTCATTAACAAGCGTTACTCATTTATAAGGGCCCCAGGGGCCGGGAAGGCTGGGGATGAGCTCATCCAGTCACAGCAGAAACCACAATCATCCACCACCGGGGAGGGAGGATATATAGAGGAGCACACGGGGAGGGAGGATATATAGAGGAGCACACAGGGAGGGAGGGAGGATATAGAGGAGCGCACGGGGAGGGAGGGAGGATATAGAGGAGCGCACGGGGAGGGAGGGAGGATATAGGAGGAGCGCACGGGGAGGGAGGGAGGATATAGGAGGAGCGCACGGGGAGGGAGGGAGGATATAGGAGGAGCGCACGGGGAGGGAGGGAGGATATAGAGGAGCACAAGGGGAGGAGGATGTAGAGGAGCACACGGGGAGGGAGGATATAGAGGAGCACACGGGGAGGGAGGATATAGAGGAGCACACGGGGAGGGAGGATATAGAGGAGCACACGGGGAGGGAGGATATAGAGGAGCACACGGGGAGGGAGGATATAGAGGAGCACACGGGGAGGGAGGATATAGAGGAGCACACAGGGAGGGAGGATGTAGAGGAGCACACGGGGAGGGAGGATGTAGAGGAGCACACGGGGAGGAGGATGTAGAGGAGCACACAGGGAGGGAGGATGTAGAGGAGCACACAGGGAGGGAGGATGTAGAGGAGCACACGGGGAGGGAGGATGTAGAGGAGCACACGGGGAGGGAGGATATAGAGGAGCACACGGGGAGGGAGGATGTAGAGGAGCACACAGGGAGGGAGGATGTAGAGGAGCACACGGGGAGGGAGGATGTAGAGGAGCACACAGGGAGGGAGGATGTAGAGGAGCACACAGGGAGGGAGGATATAGAGGAGCACACAGGGAGGGAGGATATAGAGGAGCACACAGGGAGGGAGGGAGGATATAGAGGAGCCACGGGAGGGAGGGAGGATATAGAGGAGCGCACGGGGAGGGAGGGAAGGATATAGGAGGAGCGCCACGGGGGAGGAGGGAGGATATAGGAGGAGCGAGCACAGGAGGGAGGGAGGATATAGAGGAGCGCACGGGGAGGAGGGAGGATATAGAGGAGCACAAGGGAGGGAGGGAGGATATAGAGGAGCACAAGGGGAGGGAGGGAGGATATAGAGGAGCACAAGGGGAGGGAGGATGTAGAGGAGCACACGGGGAGGGAGGATATAGAGGAGCACACGGGGAGGGAGGATATAGAGGAGCACAGGGGAGGGAGGATATAGAGGAGCACACGGGGAGGGAGGATATAGAGGAGCACACAGGGAGGGAGGATGTAAGGAGCACACAGGGAGGGAGGATAGTAGTAAGAGGAGCACACAGGGAGGGAGGATATAGAGGCACGGGGAGGGAGGGAGAGAAATATAGAGGAGCGCACGGGGGAGGAGGAGGGGAGAGATATAGAGGAGCGCACGGAGGGAGGGAGGTATATAGGAGGAGGATGCACGGGGTAGGAGGGGAAGGATATAGAGGAGCGCACGGGGAGGGAGGGAGGATATAGAGGAGCACAGGGGAGGGAGGATATAGAGGAGCACAAGGGGAGGGAGGATGTAGAGGAGCACACGGGGAGGGAGGATATAGAGGAGCACACGGGGAGGGAGGATATAGAGGAGCACACGGGGAGGGAGGATATAGAGGAGCACACGGAGGGAGGTAGAGGAGAGGAATATAGAGGAGCACACGGGGAGGGAGGATATAGAGGAGACACACGGGAGGGAGGATGTAGAGGAGCACACGGGGAGGGAGGATGTAGAGGAGCACACGGGGAGGGAGGATGTAGAGGAGCACACGGGGAGGGAGGATATAGAGGAGCACACAGGGAGGGAGGATGTAGAGGAGCACACAGGGAGGGAGGATGTGAAGGAGCACACAGGGAGGGAGGATGTAGAGGAGCACACAGGGAGGGAGGATGTAGAGGAGCACACAGGGAGGGAGGATATAGAGGAGCACACAGGGAGGGAGGATGTAGAGGAGCACACAGGGAGGGAGGATATAGAGGAGCACACAGGGAGGGAGGATGTAGAGGAGCACACAGGGAGGGAGGATGTAGAGGAGCACACAGGGAGGGAGGATGTAGAGGAGCACACGGGGAGGGAGGATGTAGAGGAGCACACGGGGAGGGAGGATGTAGAGGAGCACACGGGGAGGGAGGATGTAGAGGAGCACACAGGGAGGGAGGATATAGAGGAGCACACAGGGAGGGAGGATGTAGAGGAGCACACAGGGAGGGAGGCTATAGAGGAGCACACAGGGAGGAGGATATAGAGGAGCACACAGGGAGGGAGGATATAGAGGAGCACACAGGGAGGGAGGATATAGAGGAGCACACGAGGAGGGAGGATGTAGAGGACACACAGGGAGGGAGGATGTAGAGGAGCACACAGGGAGGGAGGATGTAGAGGAGCACACAGGGAGGGAGGATATAGAGGAGCACACAGGGAGGGAGGATATAGAGGAGCACACAGGGAGGGAGGATGTAGAGGAGTACACAGGGAGGGAGGATATAGAGGAGCACACGGGGAGGGAGGATATAGAGGAGCACACGGGGTGGGAGGATATAGAGGAGCACACAGGGTAATACAGGAATAGATTATTACATTTGATGTAAATCACAGAAATTATTGGTTAGTGACAGAAACATCTTAAATAATTCATCCATCCCGCAGACGCCGCCATCCCGGGGCCCCCACCGCTGCCAGGAGCCTTTGTATGTGGAGATTTTCCCGGATAGCGCCCTCCTATAGATCTCTACAGGCCGGAGGAGCCGCCATTATCTGGAGAGGATGCACATACAACCCCTCCGCTCTCTGCGGATCTGCACCAAACCGCAATGTACAGAGTGGAAGGGAATGACCAGGGGGTCCGTACAGGGCGTGTGGGGTGACGGGGGGTCCTTACAGGCGCGTGGGATGACGGGGGGGGGCCCAAACAGGGCGTACAGGGTGATGTGGGGGTTGCTTCGTACAGGCGTGTGTGGTGACGGGGGTGGGTGGGGGGTCCGTACAGGGCATGCGTGGTGACGGGGGGGGTGATCCATACAGAATGTGCGTGGTGACGGGGGGTCTGTACAAGGCAGTCAGACCATGTGGAGTGACGGGGGTCCGTACAGGGCAGACAGCACATGTGGAGTGACGGGGGGGTCCGTACAGGGCGGGGGGTCCATACAGGGCAGACAGTACATGTGGAGTGACGGGGGTCCATACAGGGCAGACAGTACATGTCGAATGACGGGGGGGTCCGTACAGGGCCGACATAACGTGGAGTGACGGGGGGTCCATACAGGGCGGACAGTACATGTGGAGTGACGGGGGGGGGGGGGGGGGGGTCAGTACAAGACGTGCGGGGCGAGATTATCTCCACCAGCTCCAGATTCTCACATTCTCGTCACTTTTTCATCCCCTCTTTGTCTGTGGATTCTGAGTTACAAAGAATCTTCCACATTGTCATAAAACATGGAGTGTTAGTATAAACCAAGAGCAGCAAGAGGCCGGATCTGGAGATTAGAGAGAGGGGGCGGAAAAGAGAGGGGGCGGAAAAGAGAGGGGGCGGAAAAGAGAGGGGCGGAAAAGAGAGGGGGCGGAAAAGAGAGGGGGCGGAAAAGAGAGGGGGCGGAAAAGAGAGGGGGCGGAAAAGAGAGGGGGGCGGAAAAGAGAGGGGGCGGAAAAGAGAGGGGGCGGAAAAGAGAGGGGGCGGAAAAGAGAGGGGGAGGAAAAGACAACGAGGAGGCGGAGGAGGAGGAAAAGACAACGAGGAGGCGGAGGAGGAGGAAAAGACAACGAGGAGGCGGAGGAGGAGGAAAAGACAACGAGGAGGAGGAGGAGGGGAAAAGACAACGAGGAGGAAGAGGAGGAAAAGACACGAGGAGGAGAGGAGGAAAAGACAACGAGGAGGGAGAGGAGGAAAAGAACAACAGAGAGGAATGAGGAGTAAAAGACAACGAGAGAGGAAGAGGAGGAAAAGACAACGAGGAGGAAGAGGAGGAAAGACAACGAGGAGGAGAGGAGGAAAAGAAACGAGGAGGAAGAGGAGGAAAAGACAACGAGGAGGAGAGGAGGGAAACGAGGAGGAAGAGGAGGAAAAGAAACGAGAGGGAAAAGACAACGAGGAAGGAGAGGGGGGAAAAGACAACGAGGAGGAAGAGGGAGGGAAAAGACAACGAGGAGGAGGAAGAGAGGGGAAAAGACAACGAGGAGAGGAGGAGGAAAAGACAACGAGGAGGAGGAGGAGGAGGAAAAGACAACGAGGAGAGGAGGAGGAGGAAAAGACACAAGGAGGAGGAGGAGGAGGAGGAAAAGACAACGAGGAGGAAGGGAGGAGGAAAAGACAACAAGGAGGGAGGAGGAGAAAAGACAACAAGGAGAGGAGGAGAAAAGACAACGAGGAGGAGGAGGAGAGGAAAAGACAACGAGGAGGAAGGAGGAGGAAAAGACAACGAGGAGAGAGGAGGAAAAGACACGAGAGGAAAAGACAACGAGAGGAAAGACAACGAGAGAGAGGAGGAAAAGACAACGAGGAGAAGAGAGGAAAAGACAACGAGGAGGAAGAGGAGGAAAAGACAACGAGGAGGAAGAGGAGGAAAAGACAACGAGGAGGAAGAGGAGGAAAAGACAACGAGGAGGAAGAGGAGGAAAAGACAACGAGGAGGAAGAGGAGGAAAAGACAACGAGGAGGAAGAAGGACAACGAGGAGGAAAAGACAACGAGGAGGAGGAAAAGACAACGAGGAGGAAAAGACAACGAGGAGGGAAAAGACAACGAGGAGGAAGAGAGGAAAGACAACGAGGAGAAGACAAGAGGAGGAAAAGACAACGAGGAGGAAAAGACAACGAGGAGGAAAAGACAACGAGGAGGAAAAGACAACGAGGAGGAAAAGACAACGAGGAGGGAGAGAAAGACAACGAGGAGGAGGAAAGACAACGAGGAGGAAAAGACAACGAGGAGAAGACAAGAGAGGAAAGACAACGAGGGAGGAAAAGACAACGGAGGAAGAGGAGGAAAAGACAACGAGGAGGAAGAGGAGGAAAAGACAACGAGGAGGAGAAGACAACGAGGAGGAAAGGAGAAAGACAACGAGGAGGAGAAGACAACGAGAGGAAGGAAAAGACAACGAGGAGGAGAGGAGGAAAAGACAACGAGGAGGAAAAGACACGAGGAGGAGAGGAAAGACAACGAGGAGAGAGGAGGAAAAGACAACGAGGAGGAGGAGAGGAAAAGACAAACAGAGGAGGAGGAGAGGAAAAGACAACGAGGAGGAAGAGGAGGAAAAGACAACGAGGAGGAAGAGGAGGAAAAGACAACGAGGAGGAAGAGGAGGAGAGAAAAGACAACGAGGAGGAAGAGGAGGAAAAGACAACGAGGAGGGAGAAAAGACAACAGGAGGAGGGAGAAAAGACAACGAGGAGAAGAGGGAAAAGACAACGAGGAGAAGAGGAGGAAAAGACAACGAGGAGGAAGAGGAGGAAAAGACAACGAGGAGGAAAAGAAAGGAAGAGGAAAAGACAACGAGGAGGAAAGAGGAGGAAAAGACAACGAGGAGGAAGAGGAGGAAAAGACAACGAGGAGGAAGAGGAGGAAAAGACAACGAGGAGGAAGAGGAGGAAAAGACAACGAGGAGGAGAGAAAGACAACGAGGAGGAGGAGGAAAAGACAACGAGGAGGAAGAGGAGGAAAAGACAACGAGGAGGAGAGAGGAGGAAAAGACAACGAGGAGGAAAGAGGAGGAAAAGACAACGAGGAGGAAAGAGAGGAGGAAAAGACAACGAGAGGAGAAACAGAGAGAGGAGGAAAAGACAACGAGGAGGAAGAGGAGGAAAAGACAACGAGGAGGAAGAGGAGGAAAAGACAACGAGGAGGAAGAGGAGGAAAAGACAACGAGGAGGAAGAGGAAAAGACAACGAGGAGGAAGGGAGGAAAAGACAACGAGGAGGAAGAGGAGGAAAAGACAACGAGGAGGAAGAGGAGGAAAAGACAACGAGGAGGAAGAGGAGGAAAAGACAACGAGGGGGAAGAGGAGGAAAAGACAACGAGGAGGAAGAGGAGGAAAGACAACGAGGAGAGAGGAGAAAAGAAACGAGGAGGAAAAGACAACGAGAGAAGGAAGGAGGAGGAGAAAAGACAACGAGGAGGAAGGAGGAAAAGACAACGAGGAGGAGGGAGGAAAAGAAACAAGGAGGAGGAGGAGGAGGAAAAGAAACAAGGAGGAGGAAGAGGAGGAAAAGAAACAACGAGGAGGAGGAGGAGGAGGAAAAGACAACAAGGAGGAGAGGAGGAAAAGACAACAAGGAGGAGAGAGGAGGAAAAGACACAAGGAGGAGGAAAAGACAACGAGGAGGAAGAGGAGAAAGACAACGAGGAGGAAGAGGAGGAAAAGACAACGAGGAGGAAGAGGAGGAAAAGACAACGAGGGGGAAAAGAAGAGAGGAAAAGACAACGAGAGGAAGAGGAGAAAAGACAACGAGGAGGAAGAGAAGGAAAAGACAACGAGGAGGAAGAGGAGGAAAAGACAACGAGGAGAAGAGGAGGAAAAGACAACGAGGAGAAGAGGAGGAAAAGACAACGAGGAGAAGAGGAGGAAAAGACAACGAGGAGGAAGAGGAGGAAAAGACAACGAGGAGGAAAAGACAAGGAGGAAAAGAACGAGAGGAAAAGACAACGAGGAGGAAAAGACAACGAGGAGGAAAAGACAAGAGGAGAAAAGACAACGAGGAGGAAAAGACAACGAGGAGGAAAAGACAACGAGGAGAAAAGACAACGAGGAGGAAAAGACAACGAGGAGGAAAAGACAACGAGGAGGAAAAGACAACGAGGAGGAAAGACAACGAGGAGGAAAAGACAACGAGGAGGAAAAGACAACGAGGAGGAAAAGACAACGAGGAGGAAAAGACAACGCGGAGGAAGAGGAGGAAAAGACAACGAGGAGGAAGAGGAGGAAAAGACAACGAGGAGGAAGAGGAGGAAAAGACAACGAGGAGGAGGAGGAGGAAAAGACAACGAGGAGGAGGAGGAGGAAAAGACAACGAGGAGGAGGAGGAGGAAAAGACAACGAGGAGGAGGAGGAGGAAAAGACAACGAGGAGGAGGAGGAGGAAAAGACAACGAGGAGGAGAGGAGGAAAAGACAACGAGGAGGAGGAGGAGGAAAAGACAACGAGGAGGACAACGAGGAGGAAAAGACAACGAGGAGGAAAAGACAACGAGGAGGAAGAGGAGGAACAGACAACGAGGAGGAAGAGGAGGAAAAGACAACGAGGAGAAGGAGGAGGAAAAGACAACGAGGAGAAGGAGGAGGAAAAGACAACGAGGAGGAAGAGAAGGAAAAGACAACGAGGAGGAAGAGAAGGAAAAGACAACGAGGAGGAAGAGGAGGAAAAGACAACGAGGAGGAAGAGGAGGAAAAGACAACGAGGAGGAAGAGGAGGAAAAGACAACGAGGAGGCGGAGGAGGAGGAAAAGACAACGAGGAGGAGGAGGAAAAGTGAAAACGAACAGGAAAAGGCAACATAAGGAGAAGAAAGACAAAGTGATGAAGATAGAAGAGAGAACACAAATAGAAGAATAAAGCAAGATGAGAATACAAAAAAAAAGAAAGTGAGGTTTAAAAGTGACCACATGAGGAGCAAGAGGCCGGGGCAGAAAGCAGAACACTGGTCCCCACCTTCCCAGTCTGTGCTGGGGACGGACGGCACCGCAGGGTAAGAAGCATCTCCAAAATCATAATCTACAGAGACCAGGGACAAAAGAGCGGATTAGAACCAGAGCAGACGGGCGGAGGGGCGCAGCAGCTCCACGTCCTGCAGGTGGATAATGCAGCATCCCAAAAAGCCGAGCTCCCCTCAGCCGCTCCTACCTTCACTGGACGGGGCGATGGCGCTGTCGTCCCACTCCAGATTGGCCGAGTTGATGGAGTTGAAGGAATTGAGAGACAAACTGTCAGAGTTGCGAACGTTGCTGGGAAGTCGGTCCTCAAAGTCAAGAAGATACTGGGGTTTGTAGTACTCCGGCATGTAGGGAGCCAGGTCAAGATAAGGGACATCCTACAGAGGATAAAGGAAAATCACCTCCATAAAGATGCAACAGGACACCCGAAAACCTCCAAAATGACAGCGCCTAAATGTATCAGGAACGCTGAACCTCCAGGTCTGGGTGTAACATTTCCAGCTTTATTCAATGGTTAAAAAGTGAATGGTTACATCAGATAAGACATTGTGCTGACGGTATGAAGCCACCATAGGCCATAGCGCTACGCATTTCAGACACAAACGATATTACCATGTCCTTTGTCAAGTTTAGGGGTCCTGTAAGCCCACAAGATGCCCCGCGTGTCCCCTCCTGCTCACCAGCTCCAGCTCAAATCTGATGAACTCCAGGCCGGACATAAGGGTGAGGAAGAGGGCGAGATGATCGTGGCTGCAGACCAGGGCGTTCCTGGAAGAGAACAACACCGCACTGAAAACATGAAGAGGGCGGGGAGGGGGACGGACGGGCGGGGAGGGGGACGGACGGGCGGGGAGGGGGACGGACGGGCGGGGAGGGGAGGACGGGACGGACGGGGGGCGGGGAGGGGGACGGAGCGGGGGGGGGACGCGCGGGAGGGGAGGACGGGACGGGCGGGGGAGGGGGGACGGACGGGCGGGGAGGGGGACGGACGGGCGGGGAGGGGGACGGACGGGCGGGGGAGGGGGACGGACGGGCGGGGAGGGAGGACGGAGGGCGGGGAGGGGACGGACGGGCGGGGAGGAGGACGGACGGGCGGGGAGGAGGACGGACGGGCGGGGAGGAGGACGGACGGGCGGGGAGGAGGACGGACGGGCGGGGAGGGGGACGGGACGGGCGGGGAGGGGGACGGACGGGCGGGGAGGGGACGGACGGGCGGGGGAGGGGGACGGACGGGCGGGGGAGGGGGACGGACGGGGGGAGGGGACGGACGGGCGGGACGAGACAGCGGAGCGTACAGGGGGGGGGGGGCTCTTCTTACTTGTAGTAATATTTCTCTAGAAGGCTTTGGTTCTCTTGGAAAACCTCAGGTAGCTCTCCAGGGAATTCTCGTTGAGCGCCAGGTACAGCCAGGCCCGGCCTGCAAAGGACAGCAGAAGATACGTGTCCGCAGCGGCTCACGGCACAGGCCACGTGTCCGCAGCGGCTCACGGCACAGGCCACGTGTCCGCAGCGGCTCACGGCACAGGCCACGTGTCCGCAGCGGCTCACGGCACAGGCCACGTGTCCGCAGCGGCTCACGGCACAGGCCACGTGTCCGCAGCGGCTCACGGCACAGGCCACGTGTCCGCAGCGGCTCACGGCACAGGCCACGTGTCCGCAGCGGCTCACGGCACAGGCCACGTGTCCGCAGCGGCTCACGGCACAGGCCACGTGTCCGCAGCGGCTCACGGCACAGGCCACGTGTCCGCAGCGGCTCACGGCACAGGCCACGTGTCCGCAGCGGCTCACGGCACAGGCCACGTGTCCGCAGCGGCTCACGGCACAGGCCACGTGTCCGCAGCGGCTCACGGCACAGGCCACGTGTCCGCAGCGGCTCACGGCACAGGCCACGTGTCCGCAGCGGCTCACGGCACAGGCCACGTGTCCGCAGCGGCTCACGGCACAGGCCACGTGTCCGCAGCGGCTCACGGCACAGGCCACGTGTCCGCAGCGGCTCACGGCACAGGCCACGTGTCCGCAGCGGCTCACGGCACAGGCCACGTGTCCGCAGCGGCTCACGGCACAGGCCACGTGTCCGCAGCGGCTCACGGCACAGGCCACGTGTCCGCAGCGGCTCACGGCACAGGCCACGTGTCCGCAGCGGCTCACGGCACAGGCCACGTGTCCGCAGCGGCTCACGGCACAGGCCACGTGTCCGCAGCGGCTCACGGCACAGGCCACGTGTCCGCAGCGGCTCACGGCACAGGCCACGTGTCCGCAGCGGCTCACGGCCATGCACAGGTCACAGATCTCAGTACTCACTGCGGCCGAGCAGCGTGGCCACATGCTGCTGATCCTCAATCTGCTTCACGGCTTCTCTGCGGGTGAAGTGGACGACGAGCACCCAGTACCCGGAGGAAATGTCCTGCAGTCTGGGGGAGATGAGACCCGGTCAGGGCACAGCACCAGGATCCACCCCACATTGTGGCCCCTGATCGCACTCACCCGTACAGCAGAGCGTGGTCCAGGTGCTCACACAGCCGCTGCAGCACCCGGTCGTGGTTGCGGATCGCCGGGGTCTCATCCTCACAGGCCGCAAAGTAACTCTGCAACTGAGGGCAAAAGACAGGCATTACAGACAGCGCACTCCTGAAACCCTCTGTGCTGCTGGGAGGCACTGACTGACTACAGCTAGAAGCCAACATGGATGATAACTAGAACATCTGTTATACATAAATCACTGAATGTAATGTATATATTCCACAAAATAGAGGAAAATCTACCCCACAAAATCACAACACGAGCGGCGGACTGAGGTAGAGAACAATTACACAGGAAGAGGGGGGCTGAGACGAGGGGGGTCCGCACACCCAGAGGCCGATGAGGGGCCGAGACTAAGGACACAGCACCCAGAGACCGAGGAGGGGCCACACACCCAGAGGCTGATGAGGGGCCGCACGCCCAGAGGCCGAGGAGGGGCCGCACGCCCAGACACCCGAGGAGGGGCCGCACGCCCAGACACCCGAGGAGGGGCCGCACGCCCAGACACCCGAGGAGGGGCCGCACGCCCAGACACCCGAGGAGGGGCCGCACGCCCAGACACCCGAGGAGGGGCCGCACGCCCAGACACCCGAGGAGGGGCCGCACGCCCAGACACCCGAGGAGGGGCCGCACGCCCAGAGACCTGAGGAGGGGCCGCACGCCCAGACACCCGAGGAGGGGCCGCACGCCCAGACACCCGAGGAGGGGCCGCACACCTACTAACAAGACCCCAAGTATTAAATGCTGAAAGGAGAATTACAGAAGTGCCAGGTCTCGGCCCACTCTTGATGGCTTTTTCCAGGGTCCAGGGCAGATGTGATCTAGCAGCTCTCCGTAGCCGATTACCGGTGATCTACCGATCACAGTCACAGTGTGTAACCTGTCAGACCTGTGGAGTCCGGCCACTGACACTGATCCCGATCCAGCTGGAGATCTGTCCATAGAGTCACTGGCCAATCAGAGGCCGGCGGCTGTGTGCCCCTATAGTGGGCAGATAATGTCACCAGAACACTTCACCCCCTCCTATATAGCAGGAGAGGACGCTGCTCGCCCCGGAAAGGAAAGATGGAGATCATCATTCCAGGGGCCCGAACGTCTGATTATCATCTGGTGGGGCCACAGGACACGAGGGACGGTATTATATAGGGGGGTGTAGACGTTTTACTCCGTTTCACTACTGGAGCCGTAGGAGCGGGGCTGATGTCACATTGTAATTGCCCTGATTATCACTCTCGGCGGTGACTGTATTTCCTGACGGTTGAGATTCTTCACATTCACAGGACGTCGCCCTAAAATCCTAAGTCGCCCCGTGACATTGCAGAAACCTGTGCTGCTGGTTATCAGGACTACAAGTGTCAGCATGCCCAGCACAGACACCATCGCCTGGCTACTGATGAAGGGGCTCTGGTTATAGTGGGGGGACGGCGCCCAACTCCAGGCCCACAAGTCTCAGCATCGCTGACATGACCGGTGTGGGGTGTCAGGGTCACTACAAGGTCTGCCCCCGACAGCATACGGGGTCAACGCTTACATTACCAATCATGTGACCACTAACTCATCCGAGCAACAATCACCGGGCACCCAATACCCTGTGTGCAAAACTAACACAAGGGGCAAAGACTAGGAGGCGTGACAAGACCGGCACCATCTCTAGTAACCATCGTTACACAACACCCCGTGTCTCAGAGCCGGCCCTCGTTACCCACAACACCCCCAAGCTTAGAGCCGGCCCTCGTTATCCACAATGTCCTTGAGCTCAGAACCAGCCGTTGTTACTCACAACACACCAGAGCTCAGAGCCGGCCCTCGTTACCCACCACGCCCAGAGTCTCAGAGGCGTCCCTCGTTACCCACCACGCCCCCAGGCTCAGAGCCGGCCCTCGTTACCCACCACGCCCCGAGGCTCAGAGCCGGCCCTCGTTACCCACCACGCCCCGAGGCTCAGAGCCGGCCCTCGTTACCCACCACGCCCCGAGGCTCAGAGCCGGCCCTCGTTACCCACCACGCCCCCAGGCTCAGAGCCAGCCCTCGTTACCCACCACGCCCCCAGGCTCAGAGCCGGCCCTCGTTACCCACCACGCCCCCAGGCTCAGAGCCGGCCCTCGTTACCCACCACGCCCCCAGGCTCAGAGCCGGCCCTCGTTACCCACCACGCCCCCAGGCTCAGAGCCGGCCCTCGTTACCCACCACGCCCCCAGGCTCAGAGCCGGCCCTCGTTACCCACCACGCCCCCAGGCTCAGAGCCGGCCCTCGTTACCCACCACGCCCCCAGGCTCAGAGCCGGCCCTCGTTACCCACCACGCCCCCAGGCTCAGAGCCGGCCCTCGTTACCCACCACGCCCCCAGGCTCAGAGCCGACTCTCGTTACCCACCACACCGCCAGGCTCAGAGCCGGCCCTCGTTACCCGCCACGCCCCCAGGCTCAGAGCCGGCCCTCGTTACCCACCACGCCCCCAGGCTCAGAGCCGGCCCTCGTTACCCACCACGCCCCCAGGCTCAGAGCCGGCCCTCGTTACCCACCACGCCCCCAGGCTCAGAGCCGGCCCTCGTTACCCACCACGCCCCCAGGCTCAGAGCCGGCCCTCGTTACCCACCACGCCCCCAGGCTCAGAGCCGGCCCTCGTTACCCACCACGCCCCCAGGCTCAGAGCCGGCCCTCGTTACCCACCACGCCCCCAGGCTCAGAGCCGACCCTCGTTACCCACCACGCCCCCAGGCTCAGAGCCGGCCCTCGTTACCTACCACGCCCCCAGGCTCAGAGCCGGCCCTCGTTAACAAGACACCAGAGCTCAGAGCCAGCCCTCGTTATCCACAACACCCCGAGGCTCAGACCCAGCCCTCGTTATCCACAACATCCCAGAGCCCTCACCACGTATCAAAGATGGGTCCTTCGGTTGTCAATAAGTGCAACTGCTGAACACCGGGCAGGAGAGGTGGACTGAGTGTTGTCAGCTGCTGACCTTACACACCAACAACCAAGGCCAGAACTACAAATCCCAAAATGTCCTGACTGCTACTGGAACAGGTGTCCGGGGAGATAGATGTAGAATGAATCAGGTAAATAAACGAATTGTCACATGATCAATCACATGACATCCACGGGGATCAAATCTAGATACAAATGTAACCATTCCCCTCAAGACATAGTGACATCACAGCTGAATGCTCCGCCCCCGAGGAGAAAACATCAGGTGACAGCGAGACCCCGGAGGTCACATCACAGGCAGAAAAGCAGATACCACATAATGGACAGCACACGGGGGAAGGGGGGAAGACACAACGAATAACGTACAACACGGGGGGGGAGGACACAGCATATAACATACAGCACACGGGGGGGACGCAGCGTATAACGAACAGCACACGGGGGGGGGGGAGACACGATGTATAACATACAGAACACGGGGGGGTTGACACGGCATATAACGTACAGCACACAGGGGGGACACATTATACACTGTATACAGCACACAGGGGGGGGATACATTATACACTGTATACAGCACACAGGGGGGACATTATACACTGTATACAGCACACAGGGGGGACATTATACACTGTATACAGCACACAGGGGGGGACACATTATACACTGTATACAGCACACAGGGGGGGGACACATACACTGTATACAGCACACAGGGGACACATTATATACTGTATACAGCACACAGGGGGACACATTATATACTGTATACAGCACACGGGGGGGACACAGTATATACTGTATACAGCACACAGGGGGACACATTATATACTGTATACAGCACACGGGGGGGACACAGTATATACTGTATACAGCACACAGGGGGGGACACATATACTGTATACAGCACACAGGGGGGGACACATTATACACTGTATACAGCACACAGGGGGGACACATTATACACTGTATACAGCACACAGGGGGGACACATTATACACTGTATACAGCACACAGGGGGGGACACATTATACACTGTATACAGCACACAGGGGGGACACATTATACACTGTATACAGCACACGGGGGGGGGGGGGGGGGGGGGGGGGGGGGGGGGGGGGGGGGGGGGGGGGGGGGGGGGGGGGGGGGGGGGGGGGGGGGGGGGGGGGGGGGGGGGGGGGGGGGGGGGGGGGGGGGGGGGGGGGGGGGGGGGGGGGGGGGGGGGGGGGGGGGGGGGGGGGGGGGGGGGGGGGGGGGGGGGGGGGGGGGGGGGGGGGGGGGGGGGGGGGGGGGATTATATACTGTATACAGCACACGGGGGGACACATATATACTGTATACAGCACACAGGGGGGACACATATACTGTATACAGCACACAGGGGGGACACAGTATATACTGTATACAGCACACAGGGGGGGACACATATACTGTATACAGCACACAGGGGGGACACAGTATATACTGTATACAGCACACAGGGGACACATATATACTGTATACAGCACACAGGGGGGACACATTATAACTGTATACACACACAGGGGGGGACACAATTATAACTGTATACAGCACACAGGGGGGACACATTATAACGTATACAACAGACACAACACAGCACAGGGGGGACACTATAACTGTATACAGCACACAGGGGGGACACAATACACTGTATACAGCACACAGGGGGGACACATATCACTGTATACAGCACACAGGGGGGACACATTATATACTGTATACAGCACACAGGGGGGACACATTATACACTGTATACAGCACACAGGGGGGACACATTATACACTGTATACACACACAGGGGGGACACATTATACACTGTATACAGCACACAGGGGGGGACACATTATACACTGTATACAGCACACAGGGGGGACACATTATACACTGTATACAGCACACAGGGGGGACACATATACACTGTATACAGCACACAGGGGGACACATTATACACTGTATACAGCACACAGGGGGGACACATTATACACTGTATACAGCACACGGGGGGACACATTATACACTGTATACAGCACACAGGGGGGACACATTATACACTGTATACAGCACACAGGGGGGACACATTATACACTGTATACAGCACACGGGGGGGACACATTATAACTGTATACAGCACACAGGGGGGACACATTATAACTGTATACAGCACACGGGGGGGACAATTATACTGTATACAGCACACAGGGGGGACACATTATACACTGTATACAGCACACAGGGGGGGACACATATAACTGTATACAGCACACAGGGGGGACACATTATACACTGTATACAGCACACAGGGGGGACACATTATACACTGTATACAGCACACAGGGGGGACACATTATACACTGTATACAGCACACAGGGGGGACACATTATACACTGTATACAGCACACAGGGGGACACATTATACACTGTATACAGCACACAGGGGGGACACATATACTGTATACAGCACACAGGGGGGACACATATACTGTATACAGCACACAGGGGGGGACACATAACTGTATACAGCACACAGGGGGGGACACATCACTGTATACAGCACACAGGGGGGACACATATACTGTATACAGACACAAGGGGGGGACACATTATACACTGTATACAGCAACACAGGGGGGGACACATTATAACTGTATACAGCACACAGGGGGGACACATTATACACTGTATACAGCACACGGGGGACACATTATACAGTATACAGCACACGGGGGAACACATATACTTATACAGCACACGGGGGGGACACATTATACACTGTATACAGCACACAGGGGGGACACATTATATACTGTATACAGCACACAGGGGGACACATTATATACTGTATACAGCACACGGGGGGGACACATTATATACTGTATACAGCACACAGGGGGGACACATATACTGTATACAGCACACAGGGGGGACACATTATATACTGTATACAGCACACAGGGGGACACATACTGTATACAGCACACAGGGGGGACACTTATATACGTATACAGCACACAGGGGGGACACATTATACACTGTATACAGCACCAGGGGACACATTATGCACTGTATACAGCACACAGGGGGGGACACATTATGCACTGTATACAGCACACAGGGGGGGACACATTATACACTGTATACAGCACACAGGGGGGGACACATTATACACTGTATACAGCACACAGGGGGGGACACATTATACACTGTATACAGCACACAGGGGGGACACATTATACACTGTATACAGCACACAGGGGGGACACATTATACACGTATACAGCACACAGGGGGGACACATTATACACTGTATACAGCACACAGGGGGGACACATTATACACTGTATACAGCACACAGGGGGGACACATACACTGTATACAGCACACAGGGGGGGACACATTATACACTGTATACAGCACACAGGGGGGACACATTATACACTGTATACAGCACACAGGGGGGGACACATAACACTGTATACAGCACACAGGGGGGGACACATTATACACTGTATACAGCACACAGGGGGGACGCACATTATACACTGTATACAGCACACAGGGGGGACACACATTATACACTGTATACAGCACACAGGGGGGACACATTATACACTGTATACAGCACACAGGGGGGACACATTATACACTGTATACAGCACACGGGGGGACACATACACTGTATACAGCACACAGGGGGGACACACACTGTATACAGCACACAGGGGGGACACATTATACACTGTATACAGCACACAGGGGGGACACATTATACACTGTATACAGCACACAGGGGGGACACATACACTGTATACAGCACACAGGGGGGACACATTATACACTGTATACAGCACACAGGGGGGACACATTATACACTGTATACAGCACACAGGGGGGACACATTATACACTGTTACAGACACAGGGGGACACATTATACACTGTTACAGCACACAGGGGGGACACATTATACAATGTATACAGCACACAGGGGGGACACATTATCACTGTATACAGCACACAGGGGGGACACATTATACACTGTATACAGCACACAGGGGGACACATTATACACTGTATACAGCACACAGGGGGACACATTATACACTGTATACAGCACACAGGGGGGACACATTATACACTGTATACAGCACACAGGGGGGGACACATTATACATTATATACAGCACACAGGGGGACACATTATACACTGTATACAGCACACAGGGGGGGACACACTATACACTGTATACAGCACACAGGGGGGGACACACTATACACTGTATACAGCACACAGGGGGGACACATTATACACTGTATACAGCACACAGGGGGGACACACTATACACTGTATACAGCACACGGGGGGACACACTGTATACAGCACACAGGGGGGACACATTATACACTGTATACAGCACACAGGGGGGGACACACTATACACTGTATACAGCACACAGGGGGGGACACACACTGTATACAGCACACAGGGGGGACACATTATACACTGTATACAGCACACAGGGGGGACACATTATACACGTATACAGCACACAGGGGGGACACATTATACACTGTATACAGCACACAGGGGGACACATTATACACTGTATACAGCACACAGGGGGGGACACATTATACACTGTATACAGCACACAGGGGGGGACACATTATACACTGTATACAGCACACAGGGGGGGACACATTATACACTGTATACAGCACACAGGGGGGAACACTTATACACTGTATACAGCACACAGGGGGGACACATTATACTGTATACAGCACACACGGGGGGACACATTACACTGTATACAGCACACAGGGGGGACACATTATACACTGTATACAGCACACAGGGGGGACACATATTCACTAACATACTGTATACAGCACACAGGGGCCACGTTAAGGGGGGGACACACTGTATACAGCACACAGGGGGGGACACATTATACACTGTATACAGCACACAGGGGGGGGACACATTATATCACTGTATACAGCACACAGGGGGGGACACATTATACACTGTATACAGCACACAGGGGGGACACATTATACACTGTATACAGCACACAGGGGGGACACATTATACACTGTATACAGCACACAGGGGGGACACATTATAACTGTATACAGCACACAGGGGGGACACATTATAATACCCACGGGGTAGTATACAGCACACAGGGGGACACATTAACACTGTATACAGCACACAGGGGGGACACATTATACACGTATACAGCAACAGGGGGACACATATACTGTATACAGCACACAGGGGGGACACATATACTGTATACAGCACACAGGGGGGACACATTATACACTGTAACAGCAACACAGGGGGACACATATACACTGTATACAGCACACGGGGGGACACATTATACACTGTATACAGCACACAGGGGGGACACATTATACACTGTATACAGCACACAGGGGGGACACATATACACTGTATACAGCACACAGGGGGGACACATTAACACTGTATACAGCACACAGGGGGGACACATTATACACTGTATACAGCACACAGGGGGGACACATATACACTGTATACAGCACACAGGGGGGGACACTATACATGTATACAGCACACAGGGGGACACATTATACACTGTATACAGCACACAGGGGGGACACATATACACTGTATACAGCACACAGGGGGGAACATATACACTGTATACAGCACACAGGGGGACACATTATACACTGTATACAGCACACAGGGGGGATCAAACACACACAACATACACTGTATACAGCACACAGGGGGGACACATTATACACTGTATACAGCACACAGGGGGGACACATTAAAACACGGTATACAGCACACAGGGGGGACACATTATACACTGTAAACAGCACACAGGGGGACACATTATACACTGTATACAGCACACAGGGGGACACATATCACTGTATACAGCACACAGGGGGACACATTATACACTGTATACAGCACACAGGGGGACACATATACACTGTATACAGCACACAGGGGGACACATTATACACTAATACAGCACACAGGGGGACACATTATACACTGTATACAGCACACAGGGGGGACAACATATACACTGTATACAGCCACAGGGGAACATATACACTGTATACAGCACACAGGGCACACACTGTACAGCCCAGGGGGGACACACACTGTATACAGCACACAGGGGGGACACATTATAACTGTATACAGCACACAGGGGGGCACATTATAACTTATACAGCACACAGGGGGGGACACATTATACACTGTATACAGCACACAGGGGGACACATTATAAACTGTATACAGCACACAGGGGGGACACATTATACACTGTATACAGCACACAGGGGGGACACATTATACACTGTATACAGCACACAGGGGGACACATTATAACTGTATACAGCACACGGGGGGCACATTATACACTGTATACAGCACACAGGGGGGACACATTATACACTGTATACAGCACACAGGGGGGACACATATACACTGTATACAGCACACAGGGGGGGACACATTATACACTGTATACAGCACACAGGGGGGACACATTATACACTGTATACAGCACACAGGGGGGACACATTATACACTGTATACAGCACACAGGGGGGACACATTATACACTGTATACAGCACACAGGGGGGGACACATTATACACTGTATACAGCACACAGGGGGGGACACATTATACACTGTATACAGCACACAGGGGGGACACATTATACACTGTATACAGCACACAGGGGGGACACATTATACATTATACAGCACACAGGGGGGACACATTATACACTGTATACAGCACACAGGGGGGGACACATTATACACTGTATACAGCACACAGGGGGGGACACATATCACTGTATACAGCACACAGGGGGGACACATTATACACTGTATACAGCACACAGGGGGGACACATATACACTGTATACAGCACACAGGGGGGGACACATTATACACTGTATACAGCACACAGGGGGGGACACATTATACACTGTATACAGCACACAGGGGGGGACACATATATACATGTATACAGCACACAGGGGGGGACACATTATACACTGTATACAGCACACAGGGGGGACACATTATACACTGTATACAGCACACAGGGGGGACAAACTGATCAGCACACAGGGGGGACACATTATACACTGTATACAGCACACAGGGGGGACACTATACACTGTATAAGCACACGGGGGGACAATCATGATACAGCACACAGGGGGGAACATTATACACTGTATACAGCACACAGGGGGGGACACATTATACACTGTATACAGCACACAGGGGGGACACATTATACACTGTATACAGCACACAGGGGGGACACATATACACTGTATACAGCACACAGGGGGGGACACCATTATACACTGTATACAGCACACAGGGGGGACACATTATACACTGTATACAGCACACAGGGGGGACACATTATACACTGTATACAGCACACAGGGGGGACACAGTATACACTGTATACAGCACACAGGGGGGACACATTATACACTGTATACAGCACACAGGGGGGGACACATTATACACTGTATACAGCACACAGGGGGGACACATTATACACTGTATACAGCACACAGGGGGGGACACATTATACACTGTATACAGCACACAGGGGGGACACATTATACACTGTATACAGCACACAGGGGGGGACACATTATACACTGTATACAGCACACAGGGGGGACACATTATACACTGTATACAGCACACAGGGGGGGACACATTATACACTGTATACAGCACACAGGGGGGGACACATTATACACTGTATACAGCACACAGGGGGGGGGACACATTATACACTGTATACAGCACACAGGGGGGGACACATTATACACTGTATACAGCACACAGGGGGGGGGACACATTATACACTGTATACAGCACACAGGGGGGGACACATTATACACTGTATACAGCACATCAGGGGGGGGGACACATTATACACTGTATACAGCACACAGGGGGGACACATTATACACTGTATACAGCACACAGGGGGGGACACATTATACACTGTATACAGCACACAGGGGGGGGACACATTATACACTGTATACAGCACACAGGGGGGGACACATTATACACTGTATACAGCACACAGGGGGGGGGACACATTATACACTGTATACAGCACACAGGGGGGGACACATTATACACTGTATACAGCACACAGGGGGGGGACACATTATACACTGTATACAGCACACAGGGGGGGACACAGTATACACTGTATACAGCACACAGGGGGGGACACAGTATACACTATACAGCACACAGGGGGGGACACAGTATACACTATACAGCACACAGGGGGGGACACATTATACACTGTATACAGCACACAGGGGGGACACATTATACACTGTATACAGCACACAGGGGGGACACATTATACACTGTATACAGCACACAGGGGGGGACACATTATACACTGTATACAGCACACAGGGGGGACACATTATACACTGTATACAGCACACAGGGGGGACACATTATACACTGTATACAGCACACAGGGGGGACACATTATACACTGTATACAGCACACAGGGGGGGACACATTATACACTGTATACAGCACACAGGGGGGGACACATTATACACTGTATTCAGCCCCTCCGGGCTCCGCACCTTCTTCACGGACACGTTGATGTTCTCCAGGATTCGGTCTTTCACCTCCCGCGGATCCATCCGCCCAAATCCTCCGGTTCTCGCTCCGGGGCCGTCATGTGACTGAACAGGAAGTGACGTCAGTTATCAGGGGGCGGGGCTTACAGAGCACGTGGTTATGGTAATGAAGCAGGGGCAGCGCTGCAGAGCCGCGAGGGGGCGGGGCCCAGGGGGAGGGGCTGAGGAATGTTGTGATTCCTGACACGTGACTGATGTTTGCGGCTCCAGACTACAAGTCCCAGAATCCCCGCAACCCGCCCAGCCAATCACAGGACAGCGCTCATGTGTAGGAAAGTGAAAGCAGCCACGTGATTGGTTTCTGGGGGTTCAGCTGTATCCTAGCAACCTTGGAGGATTGTTGGTGCTGCTGTGTCTCTTCTAATGTGACAGTGCAGAGCAGTCAGGGGGTACAGAGCAGAGCAGTCAGGGGGTACAGAGCAGTCAGGGGGTACAGAGCAGAGCAGTCAGGGGTACAGAGCAGTCGGGGGGGGGCAGAGCAGTCAGGGGGTACAGAGCAGAGCAGTCAGGGGGTACAGAGCAGTCGGGGGGGGGGGGGCAGAGCAGTCAGGGGGTACAGAGCAGTCAGGGGGGGGGGGGCAGAGCGGTCAGGGGGTACAGAGCAGTCAGGGGGGGGGGGGGCAGAGCAGTCAGGGGGTACAGAGCAGTCAGGGGGTACAGAGCAGAGCAGTCAGGGGTACAGAGCAGTCAGGGGGTGCATAGCAGTCAGGGGTACAGAGCAGAGCAGTCAGGGGTACAGAGCAGTCAGGGGTACAGAGCAGTCAGGGGGTGCAGAGCAGTCAGGGGGTACAGAGCAGTCAGGGGGTGCAGAGCAGAGCAGTCAGGGGGTACAGAGCAGTCAGGGGGTACAGAGCAGTCAGGGGGTGCAGAGCAGAGCAGTCAGGGGTACAAGAGCAGTCAGGGGGTGCAGAGCAGTCAGGGGGTACAGAGCAGAGCAGTCAGGGGGTACAGAGCAGTCAGGGGGGGGGCAGAGCAGTCAGGGGGTACAGAGCAGTCAGGGGGTGCAGAGCAGTCAGGGGGTACAGAGCAGAGCAGTCAGGGGGTACAGAGCAGTCAGTGGGTACAGAGCAGTCAGGGGGTACAGAGCAGAGCAGTCAGGGGGTACAGAGCAGAGCAGTCAGGGGGTACAGAGCAGTCAGGGGGTACAGAGCAGAGCAGTCAGGAGGTACAGAGCAGTCAGGGGGTGCAGAGCAGTCAGGGGGTACAGAGCAGTCAGGGGGTACAGAGCAGAGCAGTCAGGGGGTACAGAGCAGTCAGGGGGTGCAGAGCAGTCAGGGGGTTCAGAGCAGTCAGGGGGTACAGAGCAGAGCAGTCAGGGGGTACAGAGCAGTCAGGGGGGCAGAGCAGTCAGGGGGTGCAGAGCAGTCAGGGGGTACAGAGCAGTCAGGGGGGGCAGAGCAGTCAGGGTACAGAGCAGTCAGGGGGTACAGAGCAGTCAGGGGGTACAGAGCAGTCAGGGGATACAGAGCAGTCAGGGGGTACAGAGCAGAGCAGTCAGGGGGTACAGAGCAGTCAGGGGTGCAGAGCAGTCAGGGGTACAGAGCAGTCAGGGGACGCAGAGCAGTCACGTGGTGCAGAGCAGTCACGGGGTGCAGAGCAGTCACGGGGTGCAGAACAGTCACGGGGTGCAGAGCAGTCAGGGGGTGCAGAGCCTGATCTGATGATGTAGGGGCAGAGACCCTGACTCCAGCCATGTGTCACTGACATCACAACATTACAGCTCTATCAGGCAGCAGGACATGTCGTCCGGTGATGATAACCTCCTGCTGATAAAACAAGGTAAGGAATGTGTGTACCGTGTTCGCCAGTATATAGAGAAATATCAGAATCTTCCAGTCCTCAGTGATTGATACCTTATAATGGTGAACTGAAAAAGATGGTAAAGATAGCAGCTTTCCAGACACTGTGGCCTCTTCATCAGGCAGATAATGACACAGATTCTGGAGACACACATATATATACATATGCAGGGGAGGATGATGCAGTAAATACCACAGGTGACGTAAAGCAGAGTCAGGCTAGGGAGGGGGAGGGGAAATCAAAATTCCCAGATAAGAGGAGAAGATTGTATTATTGTTCTATGATTAGTGGCCTGTGGAGACCTGAAGATTCCTCAGTGAGTGTAGAAAGCCATAAATACATGTGAGACAGTTCATGTAAGAATTGTCAAAGTTCATTGTCCTCTAAAGATGTGATCTCCCCAAATGTCCTTTTATTTGATATAAAAACACAAGAACAAATAAAGTCCAGGAACAGGCACATTGTACATGATCCACCACCCAGGGAATCCAGGGAGATCCATCATCCCATGTGTGGCCCCTGACTGAACACATTACTGGGGGGGGTGGAGGGTGTTCTCACCCCCTGGTAATAGAGACCCAGCCACATTCAGGACACATCTGACCTATGGAATAAACTGTCAGCAGTAGGATCTTTACCAGAAGGAACCATCCTCGCCCTCATGGATGTGGAGTCTCTGCAGTAACATCCCGCACCAGGATGGAGGAAATGCTGCACAACCTTCCGGGAGATCACAGGGATAGAGCCGACTCTGAAGATGATAACATTCATCCTCACACACAATTACTGTACATTATACGACATCATACATGTACAGGAGACGGCACAGCAATGGGGAGCAACATGGCTGCACAATATGCAAATCTCCTCCTGGCCAAGCTTGAAGGTGACGTTTTATCCTCTCGTCCTCTCAGGCCTCTGCTATTACCGGTATGTCGATGACACTTTAATCTGGACGGAGTCTGAGAACAGCTGAAGACGTTCCACAAACACTTTAATCAATTTCATCCACCATCAACTGAACACTCAACTACTCCTGCACTGGAATCAGCTTTCTGGACACCATCATTAACCTACAGAACAATGACATAGAGACATCCCTGTACCAAAACCAACTGACCGTCCAACATATCTCCGATGGGACAGTTCACACTCTATTGTGTACAGTCAGATACAACCGGAGATGTGCCAACCCTACAGATAGAGACAATCACCCTGAGGAGCTCACAAAGACCTTTATGAATCAGGGACCATCCAAGAACTATCGAGAACCGGATTACAAGATCCCCCAGATTACAAGATCCACCAGATTACAAGATCCACCAGATTACAAGAGCCACCAGATTACAAAATCCCCAGATTACAAGATCCCCCAGATTACAAGATAATAATAATAATAATAATAATAAAGCTTTATTTATATAGCGCCAACATATTCCGCAGCGCTTTACAATGTAGGGTTAGAGTACAGAAAATATAATACAGTAATTACAGTAGAGAACAAATAAAGTACAATAATTGGATACAAAACAATAGGCATAGAATCAATGTAAAAAGAAAATACAATAAATAAAGCAAGAAATGAAGGTGACCCTGCTCAAAAGAGCTTACAATCTACAACGGGATAGGGGTTGCACAAGGTACAGGGGCTTATTGCACTGGTGGTCCAGGCATCTTGAGGAAATGGGGCATAGAACTAAGCTTACATGAATGGTCATCAGTCTGTGTAGAGCTTTATGGTTTGGTGGAGTTTGTAGAAGAGTAATGTCCAGAGGGATAGCCCATTCACTGTCTACAGTACAATGGACTTCTACTAGGGAGTATGATAGGCCGCCTTAAAAAGATGCGTTTTTAGGGATCGCCTGAAGCCATGCAAGTTGTGGATAGTCCTGATTTCTTGGGGTAAAGCATTCCAGAGTTTTGGTGCAGCTCTGGAGAAGTCTTGGAGTCGGGAGTGGGAGGATCGGATTAGTGCAGATGTTAGTCGAAGGTCATTTGAGGAACGTAGAGAGCGGGTGGGGTGATAGACAGAGATGAGGGAGGAGAGGTAGGGGGGTGCTGCACTGTGAAGAGGACGGGTGGGGTGATAGACAGAGATGAGGGAGGAGAGGTAGGGGGGGGCTGCACTGTGAAGAGCTTTGTGGGTGAGAACAATCAGTTTGAATTTGATCCTGTAATATACGGGCAGCCAGTGCAATGACTGGCACAGAGCAGAGGCATCTGAGTAACGATTGGCCAGATGGGTGATTCTGGCTGCTGCATTAAGGATGGACTGGAGAGGAGAAAGTCTGGTGAGGGGGAGGCCACTTAATAGAGAATTGCAATAGTCAAGGCGGGAATGGATTAGGGCCACAGTGAGGGTTTTTGTTGTTTCCATGGTGAGAAAGGGGCGGACTCTAGAGATATTCTTCAGGTGCAAGCGGTAAGAGCGGACGAGACATTGTGTGTGGGAGGAGAAGGAGAGATCGGTGTCAAACATAACACCCAGACAACGAGCCTGCTGACTAGGCGTTATTACAGCGAGCCTGCCGCCTAGGCGTTATTACAGCGAGCCTGCTGCCTAGGCGTTATCGTGGTGCCGCAAACTGAGAGAGAGATGTCCGATTTAGGGAGGTTAGTGGATGGGGGGAGCAGAAGAAGTTCAGTTTTGGAAAGGTTTAGTTTCAAATAGAGAGTGGACATGATATTGGAAACTGCAGCTAGACAGTCCACCAGATTACAAGATCCACCAGATTACAAGATCCCCCAGATTACAAAATCCACCAGATTACAAGAGCCACCAGATTACAAGATCCCCCAGATTACAAAATCCACCAGATTACAAGAGCCACCAGATTACAAGATTCCCCAGATTACAAGATTCCCCAGATTACAAGATTCCCCAGATTACAAGATCCCCCAGATTACAAAATCCCCAGATTACAAGATCCACCAGATTACAAGATTCCCCAGATTACAAGATCCCCCAGATTACAAGAGCCACCAGATTACAAGAGCCACCAGATTACAAGAGCCACCAGATTACAAGATCCCCCAGATTACAAGATTCCCCAGATTACAAGATCCCCCAGATTACAAGAGCCACCAGATTACAAGAGCCACCAGATTACAAGAGCCACCAGATTACAAGATCCCCCAGATTACAAGATCCCCCAGATTACAAGATCCCCCAGATTACAAGAGCCACCAGATTACAAGATCCCCCAGATTACAAGATCCCCCAGATTACAAAATCCCCCAGATTACAAGATCCCCCAGATTACAAGATCCCCCAGATTACAAGATCCACCAGATTACAAGAGCCAC
Organism: Allobates femoralis; assembly: GCA_033576535.1. Classification (NCBI taxonomy): domain Eukaryota; kingdom Metazoa; phylum Chordata; class Amphibia; order Anura; family Aromobatidae; genus Allobates; species Allobates femoralis. The sequence continues at coordinate 45,433,776 of JARQOC010000009.1, read as the reverse complement.
CAGATTACAAGAGCCACCAGATTACAAGATCCACCAGATTACAAGAGCCACCAGATTACAAAATCCACCAGATTACAAGATCCACCAGATTACAAGATCCCCCAGATTACAAAATCCACCAGATTACAAGAGCCACCAGATTACAAGATTCCCCAGATTACAAAATCCCCAGATTACAAAATCCACCAGATTACAAGATTCCCCAGATTACAAGATCCCCCAGATTACAAGATCCCCCAGATTACAAGATCCACCAGATTACAAGAGCCACCAGATTACAAGAGCCACCAGATTACAAGATCCACCAGATTACAAGAGCCACCAGATTACAAAATCCACCAGATTACAAGAGCCCCCAGATTACAAGATCCCCCAGATTACAAGATCCCCCAGATTACAAGATCCCCCAGATTACAAGATCCACCAGATTACAAAATCCACCAGATTACAAGAGCCACCAGATTACAAGATCCACCAGATTACAAGATCCCCCAGATTACAAGATCCACCAGATTACAAGATCCACCAGATTACAAAATCCACCAGATTACAAGAGCCACCAGATTACAAGATCCACCAGATTACAAGATCCCCAGATTACAAGAGCCACCAGATGACAAGAGCCACCAGATTACAAGATCCACCAGATTACAAGAGCCACCAGATTACAAAATCCACCAGATTACAAGAGCCACCAGATTACAAGATCCCCCAGATTACAAGATCCCCCAGATTACAAGATCCACTAGATTACAAGAGCCACAAGATTACAAAATCCACCAGATTACAAGATTCCCCAGATTACAAGATCCCCCAGATTACAAGATCCCCCAGATTACAAAATCCACCAGATTACAAGAGCCACCAGATTACAAGATCCCCCAGATTACAAAATCCACCAGATTACAAGAGCCACCAGATTACAAGATCCCCCAGATTACAAAATCCACCAGATTACAAGAGCCACCAGATTACAAGATTCCCCAGATTACAAGATTCCCCAGATTACAAGATCCCCCAGATTACAAAATCCCCAGATTACAAGATCCACCAGATTACAAGATTCCCCAGATTACAAGATCCCCCAGATTACAAGAGCCACCAGATTACAAGAGCCACCAGATTACAAGAGCCACCAGATTACAAGATCCCCCAGATTACAAGATCCCCCAGATTACAAGAGCCACCAGATTACAAGATCCCCCAGATTACAAGAGCCACCAGATTACAAGATCCCCCAGATTACAAAATCCCCCAGATTACAAGATCCCCCAGATTACAAGATCCCCCAGATTACAAGATCCACCAGATTACAAGAGCCACCAGATTACAAGAGCCACCAGATTACAAGAGCCACCAGATTACAAGATCCACCAGATTACAAGAGCCACCAGATTACAAAATCCACCAGATTACAAGATCCACCAGATTACAAGATCCCCCAGATTACAAAATCCACCAGATTACAAGAGCCACCAGATTACAAGATTCCCCAGATTACAAAATCCCCCAGATTACAAAATCCACCAGATTACAAGATTCCCAGATTACAAGATCCCCCAGATTACAAGATCCACCAGATTACAAGAGCCACCAGATTACAAGAGCCACCAGATTACAAGATCCACCAGATTACAAGAGCCACCAGATTACAAAATCCACCAGATTACAAGAGCCCCCAGATTACAAGATCCACCAGATTACAAGATCCACCAGATTACAAGATCCCCCAGATTACAAGATCCACCAGATTACAAAATCCACCAGATTACAAGAGCCACCAGATTACAAGATCCACCAGATTACAAGATCCCCCAGATTACAAGATCCACCAGATTACAAGATCCACCAGATTACAAAATCCACCAGATTACAAGAGCCACCAGATTACAAGATCCACCAGATTACAAGATCCCCCAGATTACAAGATCCCCCAGATTACAAGAGCCACCAGATGACAAGAGCCACCAGATTACAAGATCCACCAGATTGCAAGAGCCACCAGATTACAAAATCCACCAGATTACAAGAGCCACCAGATTACAAGATCCCCCAGATTACAAGATCCACTAGATTACAAGAGCCACAAGATTACAAAATCCACCAGATTACAAGAGCCACCAGATTACAAGATCCACCAGATTACAAGAGCCACCAGATTACAAGATCCCCCAGATTACAAGATCCACCAGATTACAAGATCCACCAGATTACAAGAGCCACCAGATTACAAGATCCCCCAGATTACAAGATCCACCAGATTACAAGAGCCACCAGATTACAAGAGCCACCAGATTACAAGATCCCCCAGATTACAAGATCCACCAGATTACAAGATCCCCCAGATTACAAGATCCTCCAGATCACAAAATCCCCAGATTACAAGAGCCACCAGATTACAAGATCCACCAGATTACAAGATCCACCAGAATATCAAGGAATCATCTCCTACATTACAAAACTGGAGAAGAGAACAGCCGGGTCCCTCTCAGTCACCGACAATCCAAGTCTGGAGGAGCTAAGAGGAGACCGCAACCAGCACTACAATAAGATGAGACTAACATCAGTATTCCCGGATCCCCCGCTCTTGTGCTTTAGACGACCTCCGAATATAATAAGCCTCATTGTCAGCAGCGTCCCGTCCTCTCCAGCAACTACAGGAACCTTCCCTGCAACCAGAACAGGTCAAAACCTCCATCTATAATGACAGCGGACAAGATAAAGATTCCCGGGACAGATCAGGACTACAAGATCCCAGATAACTTCAGCTGCACCTCAAGCAATGGGGTGTATTATAATCATATGCACCAAATGTCCAACAGGGGGCCTGTACATAGGGGAGACCAGGCAACAACTCAGAACAAGAATGAATTCTCATCACCACACAATGAAAGGAAGGAGCATGGATCTACCTGTAGTGAAGCATTCTCCAGCTCTGACCACAGGGTAACACACAGGAATCTGCTCATCCTAAAAAGAACCTTCAGATCTCAGAGACAGAAGAATGTGGGATACAAACTGATGACGACCTGTGACACATTCAAGACAGGATTAAATGTCTCACATGGATTCATTAGTTTTTATATAAAATAAAAGGACATTTGGGGATATCACATCTTTGAACGGACCCCAGTTAGAGGACAATGAACTTTGACACTTCTTACATGAACTGTCTCACATGGATTTATGACTTCCTACACTCACTGAGGAATCTTCAGGTCTCCACAGGCCACTAATCATAGAACAATAATACAATCTACTCCTCTTATCTGGGAATTTTGATTTCCCCTCCCCCTCCCTAGCCTGACTCTGCTCTACGTCACCTGCATCATCCTCCCCTGCATATGTATATGTGTGTCTTCAGAATGTGTGTCATTATCTGCCTGATGAAGAGGCCACAGTGTCTGGAAAGCTGCTATCTTTACCATCTTTTCAGTTCACCATTATAAGGTATCAACCCCTGAGGACTCTCAGATTCCAATATTTTGCTGATTAAACAGTGATTTTATTAAAAGTACATTGAGCAGCTGAGTGACCCATCACTGGAATCAGGGTCTCTGTCTCTACATTATGCTGCTCTCAGATCAGATAGTAGCATCTGGTGACCGAGTCCCTTTAATAGTAGAGAGGAAAAATACATCTGTGGGAAAGACAGACGAGCGTTCAGCTGATGAGACGGCCCCGATAGTGATAGAATCGTGAGGACACCGATCCCCCCAGACTGGGGTGAATGTGCTGAACGTGGCCCCCAGTACAGTAACACATGGTGAAGACGAGGCAGATGAGTGAATCAGGTGACTAATGAGGGATGTGGAGGAGCCACGTTATATGGAGGATCACACAATCAGATACAATCATCTGGACCTTCTGTAAGGAGATTACAACACCACAACCACCGCTCTCTGGCGCCCCCTCATTGCCTGGACAATCAGAGAACTGACTGAGTATAAGGAAGGGACCACAGCTGTCATGTATGTGACGATTTATGAGAGCGTTCACAGTGAGGGGCGCTGGATCTGTATCACCAGCCCAGCATGGGCGCACCCAGGGTCATAACTAAGGGGGGGATGAGCCAGGGTCATAACTAAGGGAGGGTGAGCCAGGGTCATAACTAAGGGGGGTGAGCCAGGGTCATAACTAAGGGGGGGTGAGCCAGGGTCATAACTAAGGGGGGTGAGCCAGGGTCATAACTAAGGGGGGTGAGCCAGGGTCATAACTAAGGGGGGTGAGCCAGGGTCATAACTAAGGGGGGTGAGCCAGGGTCATCATAACTAAGGGGCGGTGAGCCAGGGTCATCATAACTAAGGGGGGGTGAGCCAGGGTCATAACTAAGCGGGGGTGAGCCAGGGTCATAACTAAGGGTGGGTGAGCCAGGGTCATAACTAAGGGGGGGTGAGCCAGGGTCATAACTAAGGGGGGGGGGGGGGTGAGCCAGGGTCATAACTAAGGGGGGGGGGGGGGTGAGTCAGGGTCATAACTAAGGGGGGTGAGCCAGGGTCATAACTAAGGGGGGTGAGCCAGGGTCATAACTAAGGGGGGGTGAGCCAGGGTCATAACTAAGGGGGGTGAGCCAGGGTCATAACTAAGGGGGGTGAGCCAGGGTCATCAATAACTAAGGGGGGGTGAGCCAGGGTCATAACTAAGCGGGGGTGAGCCAGGGTCATAACTAAGGGGGGTGAGCCAGGGTCATAACTAAGGGGGGGTGAGCCAGGGTCATCATAACTAAGGGGGGGTGAGCCAGGGTCATAACTAAGCGGGGGTGAGCCAGGGTCATAACTAAGGGGGGGTGAGCCAGGGTCATAACTAAGGGGGGGGGGTGAGAGCCAGGGTCATAACTAAGGGGGGGGGGTGAGCCAGGGTCATAACTAAGGGGGGTGAGAGGGGGGGGGGGGGGTGAGCCAGGGTCATAACTAAGGGGGGTGGGTGAGTCAGGGTCATAACTAAGGGGGGGGTGAGCCAGGGTCATAACTAAGGGGGGTGAGCCAGGGTCATAACTAAGGGGGGGTGAGCCAGGGTCATAACTAAGGGGGGTGAGCCAGGGTCATAACTAAGGGGGGTGAGCCAGGGTCATAACTAAGGGGGGGTGAGCCAGGGTCATAACTAAGGGGGGTGAGCCAGGGTCATAACTAAGGGGGGGGGGGTGAGCCAGGGTCATAACTAAGGGAGGGTGAGCCAGGGTCATAACTAAGGGAGGGTGAGCCAGGGTCATAACTAAGGGGGGGGAGTGAGCCAGGGTCATAACTAAGGGGGGGGGGGGGGTGAGCCAGGGTCATAACTAAGGGGGGGTGAGCCAGGGTCATAACTAAGGGGGGGTGAGCCAGGGTCATAACTAAGCGGGGGTGAGCCAGGGTCATAACTAAGGGGGGGTGAGCCAGGGTCATAACTAAGGGGGGGTGAGCCAGGGTCATAACTAAGGGGGGGTGAGCCAGGGTCATAACTAAGGGGGGTGTGAGCCAGGGTCATAACTAAGGGGGGGTGAGCCAGGGTCATAACTAAGGGGGGTGGGTGAGCCAGGGTCATAACTAAAGGGGGTGAGCCAGGGTCATAACTAAGCGGGGGTGAGCCAGGGTCATAACTAAGGGGGGATGAGCCAGGGTCATAACTAAGGGGGGGTGAGCCAGGGTCATAACTAAGGGGGGGGGAGGGTGAGCCAGGGTCGTTCAGGTTGTAAAATATTCCAATGCAAAAGGTGAATGAAATAAACATTTTAAAAAATCCTATGTAATTATAGCAGCGCTTTATCAGTTATTACAATTATTTGCTTGCAAAAAAATGTAATTTTTATTCTAATTCCATGTGTAAGGCGCCTTCCACATAGGCGCCAGTGCCCGGAGCCGGACAAAAAAAACGCATCTTCCGCAAATACCAGGTGACCTGGCCACTGCTGACTGCAGGGCAGGGAGTGACGCCTCACACTGAGGGGTGCAGGTACAGGATTGGGTGCTCCTCACATTGCTGGCTCACCTGGCTGAGAACGGCCCCTAGCCCATAAGTGCTGGCATCTGTCTGCACCACCAACCTGGGGGTGACATCTGGGGCCTGGAGGACGGGTGACCTGGCCACTGCTGACTGTAGGGCAGAGAGTGATTCCTCACACTGAGGGGTGCAGGATACAATTTGGGGGAGCCTCCTCTTGGTCAGTTAATGGCTTAGCCAGAGCACTGTAGTGTGGCACAATCTTCCTATAATAGCCGGCCGTACCCAGGAAGGACAGGACCTGCTTCTTGGTGCGTGGGGGGGGCCAGGCTGTAATGGCTTCTACCTTCCCTGGGTCAGGGTTTAGCAGACCTCCCCCACCCGGTGTCCCAGGTATTGTACTTCCCTCATGGCTACCTGACACTTCCCAGGCTTCACAGTCAGACCTGCAGGGTGAAGCCTCTGCAACACCTGAGAGATGTGCAAGATGTTCCCCCCAAGAATGACTACAGATTATTATTATTTATATAGCGCCATTGGTTCTATGGCGCTTTACATAAGGATTGGGGGTAACAAGGACAGGTACATGAGCGGTCAATGCTTGCTGATACACGACGGGAGAGAATCCTGTCCATGAGTTTTCAGGTTCTCTTTGAAGCTCTTGAGGGTAGGCGAGTGTCTGACGTGCAGGGGGAGAGAGTTCCAGAGTCTAGGGGAGGCGCGGGAGAAGTCTTGTATGCGGTTGTGGGAGGATGAGATGAGGGGGGAGGAGAGGAGGAGATCTTGTGAGGATCGCAGATTGCGTGAGGGTTGGTATCGGGAGACCATGTCAGAGATGTATGGAGGGGACAGGTTGTGGATGGCCTTGTATGTCAGGGTTAGGATTTTAAATCGAGATCTCTGGGGGGTGGGGAGCCAGTGGAGGGAGGAGAGCAGGTCTTCAGTCATGTTGGAGAAGCTTCCTTTGGTCAAAGATGGTTGGGTGGTGATTGGGGGGACGTTGGGCTAAAGCTTTCTCTAATTTTGTCAATCTTTTGTTTGAAGAAGGTGGTGAAGTCGTCGGCGGAGATGAGGGGGGAAGGAGAAGGTGGCGGGGATGGAGTAGGGATTTGAAGGTTTTTAATAGTTGTTTGGGGTTTCAGGACAGTGTGTTGATTAAGGAAGAGAAATAGGTTTGCTTAGCGGCGGTGAGTGCGTCCTAAAATGGCGAAATCATCTAGATAAGCAACAGCAAAACCCTCAAATCCTTCAATAAGTGATTTACCAGCCCCTGGAAGGTGGCAGGGGCATTCTTCATACCGAATGGCATCACCAGAAACTCAAACAGCCCAAATGGCGTTATAAAGGCCGACCTCTCCTGAGCTTCTTTGGTCATGGGTATCTGCCAATATCCCCTACTCAAGTCCATAATAGTGAGGTGCGATGCATTAGCTAGCTGCTCTAACAGCTCATCTATCCTCGGCATGGGGTAGACAGTAGATGTAGTAAGGAGATGTAACTTCCTATAGTCTGCACAGAACCTGGTAGTACGGTCCTCTTTTGGGACAAGAACCACAGGTGAAGCCCAGGCACTCCACCCGGTATGCAGACTGTCTTACAGGGGGATTGGTACCAGTGACCACATGATGAGTGGCTAAGTGAGTCCTCCCAGGCTTCTCTGTGAAGACTCCTGTGACCTCTCTGAACACCCCCATCAGCTCACACCTCTGACTGTGAGATAGCCTCATCAGCTCACACCTCTGACTGTGGGGAGATAGCCCCATCAGCTCACACCTCTGACTGTGGGATAGCCCCATCAGCTCACACCTCTGACTGTGGGATAGCCCCATCAGCTCACACCTCTGACTGTGGGATAGCCCCATCAGCTCACACTTCTGACTGTGGGATAGCCCCATCAGCTCACACCTCTGACTGTAGGATAGCCCCATCAGCTCACACCTCTGACTGTGGGATAGCCCCATCAGCTCACACCTCTGACTGTGGGATAGCCCCATCAGCTCACACCTCTGACTGTGGGATAGCCCCATCAGCTCACACCTCTGACTGTGGGATAGCCCCATCAGCTCACACCTCTGACTGTGGGATAGCCCCATCAGCTCACACCTCTGACTGTGGGATAGCCCCATCAACTCACACCTCTGACTGTGGGATAGCCCCATCAGCTCACACCTCTGACTGTGGGATAGCCCCATCAGCACAGACCTCTGACTGTGGGATAGCCCCATCAGCTCACACTTCTGACTGTGGGATAGCCCCATCAGCTCACACCTCTGACTGTGGGATAGCCCCATCAGCTCACACCTCTGACTGTGGGATAGATTGACTGACTGTGGGCCCTCATCATATCATCCCTACTGTAAACTATCACGGTCTGTGGGCCCTCGTCATATTATCCCTACTGTAAACCATCACAGTCTGTGGGCCCTCATCATATTATCCCTACTGTAAACCATCACGGTCTGGGGGCCTCATTATCCCTACTGTAAACTATCACGGTCTGGGGGCCTCATTATATTATCCCTACTGTAAACTATCACAGTGTGTGGTCCCTCATATTATCTCTACTGTAAACCATCACGGCCTGTGGGCCCTCATCATATTATCCCTTTTGTAAACTATCACAGTCTGTGGGCCCTCATCATATTATCCCTACTGTAAACTATCACGGCCTGTGGGCCCTCATCATATTATCCCTACTGTAAACCATCACGGTCTGTAGGCCCTCATCATATTATCCCTACTGTAAACTATCACGGCCTGTGGGCCCTCATCATATTATCCCTACTGTAAACCATCACGGTCTGTAGGCCCTCATCATATTATCCCTACTGTAAACTATCACGGCCTGTGGGCCCTCATCATATTATCCCTACTGTAAACTATCACAGTCTGTGGGCCCTCATCATATTATCCCTACTGTAAACTATCACAGTCTGTGGGCCCTCGTCATATTATCCCTACTGTAAACGATCACGGCCTGTGGGCCCTCATCATATTATCTCTACTGTAAACCATCACAGCCTGTGGGCCCACATCATATCATCCCTACTGTAAACTATCACGGTCTGTGGGCCCTCATCATATTATCCCTACTGTAAACTATCACGGCCTGTGGGCCCTCATCATATTATCCCTACTGTAAACTATCACAGTCTGTGGGCCCTCATCATATTATCCCTACTGTAAACTATCACGGCCTGTGGGCCTTCATATTATCCCTACTGTAAACTATCAGTCTGTGGGCCCTCGTCATATTATCCCTACTGTAAACTATCACGGCCTGTGGGCCCTCATCATATTATCTCTACTGTAAACCATCACGGCCTGTGGGCCCACATCATATCATCCCTACTGTAAACTATCACGGTCTGTGGGCCCTCATCATATTATCCCTACTGTAAACTATCATGGTCTGTGGGCCTCATTATATTATCCCTACTGTAAACTATCACGGTCTGGGGGCCTCATTATATTATCCCTACTGTAAACTATCACCGCCTGTGGGCCCACATCATATTATCCCTACTGTAAACTATCACCGCCTGTGGGCCCACATCATATTATCCCTACTGTAAACCATCACGGCCTGTGGGCCCACAATGCTTCTTTGGTCATTTGTGTGGTTTGCCGGACTCCCCTGATTAAGGTTCAATATTGTGATGTGATCCACTGCTGCAGGTGGCACCGGACTGCTGGTGCTATTATATATTGTCTGCACATATACTGACCTCCAAGCTGTGGGTGCACGTGGCACAGGATATTTGCCCGCTGTCGATGGTACAGTGCCCGGGTCATGGTCCTATATCGCAACAAAACAATATCTCCCCTTCTTACACCCCTCCAGGCGCCTCTACACTCATTTCTCTAGCACCAAGGAGAATCCTTTATTAATGTTCCAGATCGATCCTTAGCTCAGCTAATCCCGGCCTACAATAATGGCGGATGGTTGTATCTTATTCAGATTGTGACACCATAAAGCAATAGCTCGGCTGTAGACGGAGGCTTCAGCCCCCACATATCACACATTGCTCTACAATACGGAAATCCATAAATCGGGCAGGCGTATCATTTATTGTGGTGATGGCGGCACAGCCCCGCCCAAGTCCGGACAGATCTGATGAACCTTTCCTCATCGCGCGGGGGACCACGGAGCCACGTCAGAGATTTTCCTCCAGTCACAACAAGAGCTGCCACAATGCGATACCGATGGGGAGAGCGCTGGAGCCGCCGTCCTGACAGCGGGATACGCGGGGTTCTGATGGCAGATTTGGATGTGAATACAGTAAAAAGACAAACAAACCATAATGGCAAGACTTTGGCCTCGGGGCGGTGCTCAGTCAGGTTGACTCTATGGGCCAGGAACATCCGTCTTGTACCTGAGCAGTAAAGCTATCGCAGAGAGAGGCGGCTACTCCACCATGGAAAAGGAGCGCCCGGCCATTGTGTGGCCCTGCAGCGTCTGCAGCCATGCCTGTACGGACGCCGCTTCATCATGGACCACAACCCCCTCAGCGGTTACACACGGTCTCTGGGACGAAGTTACACCGCGGCTTGGTGCTACAGCAGTACCACTTCACCATTCACCACAAGAGGCGCCGTGACCACAGTGACATTGACAGGCTATCCTGGCAAGGGGAGGTGGCGGACGGGCGCACACAGGAATGTGCTGCCCCATACTGCCCTCTAAATACAGGATATATTTGGGCACATTAATCAAGCCAGAATCCCAATATTCCTATAGCGGCCATCTTGTTCAGGTTGTTACTATATTCCCTTCACTCCAAGGACACAGCCCCTCCTTTTGCCCTGAAGATTAATTAATCTCCTGGATCTGTTAATTAACCTAAGGCTATTACCTTCCTGGCCAACTATTCCCACACAAAGAAATCTCCATAACAAATGAAGCTAGGTGATACATAGGAACCAGAGACAATTACACAAAAGGACGACCCGCCATAGACCTGCAGATAGGTGAGAAGTCACATCCTTCTGCCAGGAGATTTCATAGATTTCTGGCAGACACACAGGAGTCATGGGAAGAAGTCTTAATATTTCACTATACATAACTCCCATAAATATGACAATCATAAGTATGACACCTGGAGAGGCATAGGATCATAACGCATATTTCTGCTTAACCGTGCAATATTCCCATGTACCCCAAAATTAATATTGGCCAGTGGGACGACAGCAGACATGTGTGTCCTATCACCGGAAAGCTAAAATCATAGCCAAAAACATAAGAGGATTATCTTCCACTTGTGACGAATTTGCCACCAAATCTGGCAGCTCTCTAGCTATAGTCAGGACAGTCAGGGAACTGACCGTAGATAACAGAGAGGCTTGCAGCTGCCAAGTTTGGTGGCATCGAGATAATAGTGTGTGGAACCCCAACATCCAAACACTAAGGACTGCTGGCAGTAGCTTTCGCTGTTGGTGTCCTAAGATTAACTCAACACTAGACGGTCAGAGTGCAAATACAAAGGTGTTTGGGTGCATCGGGTTGCAGCTGTGTGTCAGTGACCAGGGGGTGCCAAGAGCCAAACGCTGCAGAGGGCACTTGCTGCAGCTGGTATGGAAGAGGTGGTGGGGGACAATGGTGAATCAGGCAAGGGTCTTCAAGGAGCCAATCTCCGCAGGGGGCCGATCACTCCCTGTCCTCAGCCCCACAGTTGGCTGATCACCACCTACCTGTTTTCCCAGCCTGACAGGCACAGATGCCTTCTTTAATGCAGCCATGGCCCATCTCGAGGCCGGAGACAAGAGAGCCTACGACACCCTACTGGCAGCTGCAGAGCGAAGTGCAGAACCGGAGCATGCGTACCCACCAGAGGTAGCCCGCCTCAGGGTCCTGCAGCCCACACTTCCCAAAGGTCCGAGTTGAGGACTTTCCACTTCTGGAGAAGGATGGAGACCTGGATTCCTTCCTGCTGGCCTTTGAGCGGACCTGACAGCAGCACCATCAGGCACCTGATCAGTGGGCCAAGTACCTGACCCCCCCCATTTCAGGGTTAAGTCCCTAGAAATTTGGGGGGGGGGGGGGGGTTACCTGCCGGGAGGAAGCAGGATTAGGAGAGCATTAAGCGGGCCCTGATCCAGCAGTTCAACCTCACCCCGGAGTCTTACCGCAAGAAGTTCCGCAGCCTGCAGAGGGATCCAAAGGATACCTGGACCGACCACATGCGGGCCCTCCTGAGAGCAGCTGACCACTGGATCAAGGGGTCCGAGCTCAGCACATCCCAGGAGATCCAGATGAATTAGCTCTCAGGGTAAAAAGGAGGGGACTATAGCGATAACCTTAACAAAATGGTCGCTATAGGAATAGCTGGATTCTGGCTTGATTAATGCCCCTGAATTAATGCCCCTTATTCCTTACAGAAACTATGAAAAATGTGACTTATATTGAAAGCGATTCGTAGGAAACATGAACACACAGCAGTCAGAGAGGATATAAAATGCATTCATTATGGCTCTGAGATTTCTAGAACGTCTGATCCCTATGGCCCTGACGCAGCAGAGGAGATCCCTGGGTCCATGGCTGCGACAGGCCCGACGCAACATTGTCCAGATCTCACCCACAGGATAACACTCGGGGCAGCCACGGCAGAGGAGGCTGCAGGGTGCAGAGGAGGCTGCCGGGTGCAGAGCACAGGGGCAGAGGTCTTCTGGCATGGCCCGCAGAGCTGGCAGTCATTTATCTGGGGACCACAATGTTCTTGGCCAGTAAGGTGAGCAGCGCCAGCTCCACGTCCCCGTCTACTTTCTCCAGGGCTTGCAGAGCGTCCTGCCTGGTGAAGCCAGCACCCACAATGCGTTCCACGGCGGAGGGCAGATCTGTAGAGGGCATGGAGGGGCTCCACTCACAGACCACCCCCTCACTGCTCAGTCCTGGCATCGGTCCATCCTCGGACGCTGAGTCTCCGGAGCTACACAAGGCACCAGCGATCACCTCCAGATTCAGCTCAGTGTCAGGCGGGGGCTGATCAGGGGCAGATGTAACCACAGAAGTCGTGCAGTCACCAGGATGGGCACGCGGGGTGTCTGCCATGTTACACACAGTGACTCGGCCGCCCGATTTGTTCCCCCCGTGAAGGTCACTGTCCGGTTCATCATTTTGTTTAGACTCCTGATTGAATGCGCCACAATCAGCCTCATCCCCTCCCGCCCGAGCAGATCCCTGACCACTGATCACCACTAACTTATGAAGTTCCTTCAATGCAGAGGCCAAGGAGAAGCCGCCGTCCTCGCCCTCGGGGCCCCAGGTGGCCGGTGGCTTTGGGCAGTCTTGGGTGGTGGGACCGCGCACTTCTTCAGGTCTCTCGGGATTCGGGGGCAGGTTGGTACAGGACAGGTGTTGGCACTCAGGACCCTGGATAGAGATGATGCTCCCAGATCTGCAGTCATCACCAATCATTTGTGTGTTCAATTCCATCATGTCCTCCGTAATGGCACAAGGAGTCTCTGCTCCTCCATCTTCCACCAGGGACGATGTGGAAGGAGGTAGTGCGGCCCCTGGGTGAGACCCCCACTCAGATTGCTCATATGTCACTGAGCCAGGAACAGAGGAAGCTGCAGCAGCAGAGGTTGGTGAGGGCCCCGGGCCCCGATCAGCAGCAGAGGGAGCAGAAGACTCTGCTCCAGGGTGGGTATCAATGACCACAGATGTGGATGACCCGGAGGTGGCAACTGGACGCCCAGTTCTACCTGGATAGAAACCGTTGCTGCAGGCGACATCTGCACAGGGAACGTCTATGCGTTCTGCAGCAGAGGACGGGGCTGGAGGAGCAGCGAGGATGGGGTCTGAAGCGGGGACAGGGTGGGTAGATCCATCCAGCGGTGGCACCAGTGACGGACCGGCCTCTGAGGTAGATTCCTTGTCTGTAAAAGAAAAGAAAAACAAAGAACAATCATTCCTCACTGCAAGCAAAACTGTAACGCCCCCGATACACAGGACCCCCAAAACCAGAGACATCACTGAGATCACTATGGGGACCCAGTGTCTAAGACCTCATTCACACACAGCATTTTGGCTGCGTTTTGTGAGGATCTGTTGTTGGTGCAGTTTCTGCATGAAAAACGGATCCTCACGAAGACTGAGCTGCCAATGTGTGCAGCGTTATCTGCTGCGCTAATACTCACCTCCCCGTGCTCCCCTGTGACCTATGGTGATTGTCCTCTCATCCTGGGAGGCTGCAGGACCTGTGAGTTATGTGTTTGGTGATGAAGACCTGCACTGAGCCGGAGTCACATGACCAGGTCCTACAAGCCCCGAAGACAGAAGTCACAGGTCCTGCAGCCTCCCGGGATGAAGACATCACCGGAGGTCACCGGGGAGCGCGGGGAGGTGAGTATTAGCGCAGCAGATGTAGTCTAGGGGGCCAGCTCTGTTTTCTGACCCCCCCGGTGATTTACCCCAGCTATTGCTGGGTGTGGTGCTGTTACCTGCGGTGTGGCCCCTCCAGCGGCAGATTACACACACATGCATCATGGTTTCTGTTGGTCTGTGAGGATTAGGAGACAAAACAGCAAACGATATTAAGAGAACAAAACAAGCCGCGTGCAGTTAGTCACAAACCCCCCAGGGGGCCTGAGCCGCCCCGGCAGACAGGGGCCCAAGCTGCCACCTGCCCTGAAACCCCCCGTACCCCTCTCTCCCCCGACACACCATGCCAGTCACACAATCCCCCTGGACACAACATGAAGGCCCCGTGCACAGCACTTGTGTCGTACCCGCTTCATCCGCAGACTTCTGCAGCACTTCTGCCAGCTCCCGATCTGCGATGTCCTCTGGGCGGATGTCCTCCGTTCCGGGGCCGTATGCCAAGCGGGCACACTCCGGGAGCTCACCCTCAGGCAGGAAGCTGGTGCGTGTGCCCGTGGTGCCGATAACCAACACATTCTTCTCCAAGTCTATAGAGCACTGAGGGGAGACACCAGGTTACCAGACGCCACATAACAGGACACAAAACCTCAACACCCCCCCACCCCTGCCCAGATGGATTACTGGAGACAGTCAGCAAGACCGAGACCAAGCGCTCTCTGACAGACAGCGGGCTCCTATAATGCTGGGGGCAAACAGGAGACAGCCTAGAATACAAATCACCAAGGAACACGCTGCAGAATAGTGAGCGCAGCTCTGGAGTACAACAGTCTGCAGGTTCAGTCTCTGCCAAGAACCGTATCATCTGCTACTCTGTGGTAACATCAGTCATAGGGATGGAGACGGCCCGCACGACCCCGCACCGACCGGCACAACCCTGCAAAGATTGGCACGACCCTGCACAGACCGGCACGACCCCGCACAGAACCGTGTCATCTGCTACACTGTGGTAACATCAGTCATAGGGATGGAGACGGGCCCGCACAGACCAGCACGACCCCGCACAGACCAGCACGACCCCGCACAGACCAGCACTACCCCGCACAGACCAGCACGACCCTGCACAGACCAGCACGACCCCGCACAGAACCGTGTCATCTGCTACTCTGTGGTAACATCAGTCATAGGGATGGAGACGGGCCCGCACAGACCAGCACGACCCCGCACAGACCAGCACGACCCCGCACAGACCAGCACGACCCCGCACAGACCAGCACGACCCCGCACAGACCGGCACGACCCTGCACAGACCGGCACGACCCCGCACAGAACCGTGTCATCTGCTACACTGTGGTAACATCAGTCATAGGGATGGAGACGGGCCCGCACAGACCGGCACGACCCCGCACAGAACCGTGTCATCTGCTACTCTGTGGTAACATCAGTCATAGAGATGGAGACGGGCCCGCACAGACCAGCACGACCCCGCACAGACCGGCACGACCCCGCACAGACCGGCACGACCCCGCACAGACCGGCACGACCCCGCACAGACCGGCACGACCCTGCACAGACCGGCACGACCCCGCACAGACCGGCACGACCCCGCACAGACCGGCACGACCCCGCACAGACCGGCACGACCCCGCACAGACCGGCACGACCCCGCACAGACCGGCATGACCCCGCACAGACCGGCACGACCCCGCACAGAACCAGGTCATCTGCTACACTGTGGTAACATCAGTCATAGGGATGGAGACGGGCCCGCACAGACCGGCACGACCCCGCACAGAACCAGGTCATCTGCTACACTGTGGTAACATCAGTCATAGGGATGGAGACGGGCCCGCACGACCCCGCACAGACCGGCACGACCCCGCACAGACCGGCACAGACCGGCACGACCCCGCACAGAACCGTGTCCTGCAGCACATGTACCGTCACCCGGGCAGCCTTTATGGAAGATCCCGGTGCAGCCTGTGCACAGCTGGTTGTGGCTACAGCCTGACGTTCCCGGGATTCACCCTCCTCCTCCGCAATGTGAATACCTGATGTCTTTTTAACATGTCCAGACCGAGCAGCATGTCCATGGGCTGTTCCTCCAAGATGGAGAAGGAGCAGGGCAAGAAATCTCCCTCAATCTGCACCTGAGCTGCAACACAAGACACCGAACACATCACAAGTCAGATCCCCTGCACTCCAGAAAACCCGGCCCATATAACCTGTCCAAATACTATCCCCAACCCCAGAGGACCCACACAAGTCACCCCACCCAGAGGGACCCAGCCCGCACAACCCTCCCCCCACCCGGGAGGACCCAGCCTGCACAACCCTCCCCCCACCCGGGAGGACCCAGCCTGCACAAGCCTCCCCCCACCCGGGAGGACCCAGCCTGCACAACCCTCCCCCTACCCGGGAGGACCCAGCCTGCACAAGCCTCCCCCCACCCGGGAGGACCCAGCCTGCACAACCCTCCCCCCACCCGGGAGGACCCAGCCTGCACAACCCTCCCCCCACCCGGGAGGACCCAGCCTGCACAACCCTCCCCCTACCCGGGAGGACCCAGCCTGCACAACCCTCCCCCCACCCGGGAGGACCCAGCCTGCACAACCATTACCCCACCCGGGAGGACCCAGCCTGCACAAGCCTCCCCCCACCCGGGAGGACCCAGCCTGCACAACCATTACCCCACCCGGGAGGACCCAGCCTGCACAAGCCTCCCCCCACCCGGGAGGACCCAGCCTGCACAAGCCTCCCCCCACCCGGGAGGACCCAGCCTGCACAAGCCTCCCCCCACCCGGGAGGACCCAGCCTGCACAACCATTACCCCACCCGGGAGGACCCAGCCTGCACAACCATTACCCCACCCGGGAGGACCCATGCTAAGGTCATTCTACATCAAGTGATCCAAATATGAATATTTTTTTACCTGACGTCTTTACGTTTTATTTTTTTCTATAGAAGCACAATTTTAGTTAATTACAAATTAAAAGTTTTGCATTTTTTTCATCATGTCTGGGGAACGAGCTTCTACCTGGAGAGGAATCTGCCTGCCGCCATAAGGCATGCAACGCCCACAGTCACACGCGCAACGGCCACAGTCACACGCGCAACGGCCACAGTCACACGCGCAACGGCCACAGTCACACGCGCAACGGCCACAGTCACACGCGCAACGGCACCACAGTCACACGCGCAACGGCCACAGTCACACGCGCAACGGCCACAGTCACACGCGCAACGGCCACAGTCACACGCGCAACGGCCACAGTCACACGCGCAACGGCCACAGTCACACGCGCAACGGCCACAGTCACACGCGCAACGGCCACAGTCACACAACACAGTCACACTTTTTCCAAAATTTAAAAATCAATAAAAAAAAAATTCAATAATGTTTTTCTCTTCACATTTTGCACTGTCTGACCGCTATTATCAAATAACAAAACCTCAAAAGAATTAAAAATATAGAGATAATAATCATTGCTTCACTTGTCATGGAATGACCCACAGCCGTTCCCCCACCCACGAGGACCCGGCACACATAATGCTCCTTCCACCCCAGACAGCCTGGCTCATAGTGGGACCCCCTGGACATTAGGACAGAGCCGGGGCTCATGCACATCACAACAGCTGTCAGGGGAAACAATATGAGTGGCCACAACCTGCAGGCGATGAACTCACCGAGATGCACCCGACCGATGATCTTCTGAGTGCCGACCCCCTTGGCGATGCCGGCCCACCGCCTGTCCACCAGCCTCATGATGTGGCAGCGCTCCGCACAGGCCTGGCTCATTATAGTCATCTGAGCTCCTATAAAGAGAGAAGATTCAGCCCCCAAAGTGTGAGCCCCACAACACCCAAGGACAGAGCGCCCCATCACACCCCGGGGTACAGCACCCCACCAAACCCCACATTACAGCATCCCACCACACCCCGAGGTACAGCGCCCCACCACACCCCGAGGTACAGCGCCCCACCACACCCCGAGGTACAGCGCCCCACCACACCCCGAGGTACAGCGCCCCACCACACCCCGAGGTACAGCGCCCCACCACACCCCGAGGTACAGCGCCCCACCACACCCCGAGGTACAGCGCCCCACCAAATCTCGAGGTACAGCGCCCCACCACACCCTGAGGACACACAGCCCCATCACACCCCCAGGGGCAGAGCACTGCTCACCTGAGTCCACGAAGGCCTTCACCGGATAGCCATTCACCTTGCAGTTGATGTAAAGCATCACCACCTGACCGAAGCTCTCCGGGGCCTCCTCCATGGCAATCGTCATGTTCTCCTCAATATTTTGCTGCCTGCGGGGGAGACAGGATCTTGAATACAGCAGGTACAAAGCCCCCCTGGCCACAAGCTGCAGGTACAAAGCCCCCCCGGCCACAAGCTGCAGGGACAAATCTCCCCCCGGCCATAAGCTGCAGGGACAAATCTCCCCCCGGCCATAAGCTGCAGGGACAAATCTCCCCCCGGCCACAAGCTGCAGGGACAAAGCTGCCCCGGCCACAAGCTGCAGGGACAAAGCCCCCCCCGGCCACAAGCTGCAGGGACAAAGCCCTTCCGGCCACAAGCTGCAGGGACAAAGCCCTCCCGGCCACAAGCTGCAGGGACAAAGCCCCCCCGGCCACAAGCTGCAGGGACAAAGCCCCCCCGGCCACAAGCTGCAGGTACAAATCTCCCCCAGGCCACAAGCTGCAGGGACAAATCTCCCCCAGGCCACAAGCTGCAGGGACAAAGCCCCCCCGGCCACAAGCTGCAGGGACAAAGCCCCCCCGGCCACAAGCTGCAGGGACAAAGCCCCCCCGGCCACAAGCTGCAGGGACAAATCTCCCCCCGGCCACAAGCTGCAGGGACAAAGCCCACCCAGCCACAAGCTGCAGGTACAAATCTTCCCCCGGCCATAAGCTGCAGGGACAAAGCCCCCCCCGGCCACAAGCTGCAGGGACAAAGCCCCCCCCGGCCACAAGCTGCAGGGACAAAGCCGCCCCGGCCACAAGCTGCAGGGACAAAGCCCCCCCGGCCACAAGCTGCAGGGACAAAGCCCCCCCGGCCACAAGCTGCAGGGACAAATCTCCCCCCGGCCACAAGCTGCAGGGACAAAGCCCACCCAGCCACAAGCTGCAGGTACAAATCTTCCCCCGGCCATAAGCTGCAGGGACAAAGCCCCCCCCGGCCACAAGCTGCAGGGACAAAGCCCCCCCCGGCCACAAGCTGCAGGGACAAAGCCGCCCCGGCCACAAGCTGCAGGGACAAAGCCCCCCCGGCCACAAGCTGCAGGGACAAAGCCCCCCCGGCCACAAGCTGCAGGGACAAAGCCCCCCCGGCCATAAGCTGCAGGGACAAAGCCCCCCCGGCCACAAGCCGCAGGGACAAATCTCCCCCCGGCCACAAGCTGCAGGGACAAAGCCCCCCCGGCCACAAGCTGCAGGGACAAAGCCCACCCGGCCACAAGCTGCAGGGAAAAAGCCCCCCCGGCCACAAGCTGCAGGGACAAATCCCCCCCGGCCACAAGCTGCAGGGACAAAGCCCCCCCCCCCGGCCACAAGCTGCAGGGACAAAGCCCCCCCGGCCACAAGCTGCAGGTACAAATCTCCCCCGGCTACAAGCTGCAGGGACAAAGCCCCCCCGGCCACAAGCTGCAGGGAAAAAGCCCCCCCGGCCACAAGCTGCAGGGAAAAAGCCCCCCCGGCCACAAGCTGCAGGGACAAATCCCCCCGGCCACAAGCTGCAGGGACAAAGCCCCCCCCCGGCCACAAGCTGCAGGGACAAATCCCCCCCGGCCACAAGCTGCAGGGACAAAGCCCCCCCCGGCCACAAGCTGCAGGGACAAAGCCCCCCCCGGCCACAAGCTGCAGGGACAAAGCCCCCCGGTCACAAGCTGCAGCAGTGACATTACCGAGGGCACGGGTCCCTACCTGATGTCTTCTTCGATCTTTGCCTGAGCCTCCAGGTCAAAGGGGTCAGCGGAGAAGAGTCGGATGCGCTCCTGCTCCCGCCGCGCCCGCTCCTGCTGCTGCTCCACCAGGACCTTGGTGAACTTTTCTGTAATGAAGAGAAGTCAGCGGTGTCTGCAGTACCCGGCCCCATCAGGAGGGGGAGCACCACATACGCAAGTCCTACAAGGAGGTGAGAGCACCACATACCCGGCACCGCCAGGAGGGGGAGTACTTACCCAGGTCTCCGCTCAGCAGCGCCTCTGCCAGGGGAGGGTTGCGCTCTTTCAGCAGCGACAGCTCGTGGGGATTGGCCAGCAGCATCTCCTTCAGCAAAGCCGGGTTATCCAGTCCCTGAGGGAACGACGTGGAGTCCGGAGCCGGTGGCTGAGGCTGGGGGGACGTGGCAGGAGGCCGGGAGGTCCCAGGAACAGCAATGCTGCTGAAATCTATCCGGGGCAAACCTGAGAAGAGAAGACACAAGAGTCACCAAGCTGCAGCCAGGCACTGCCCACAAACGGCCACCAGGGGGCAACATATCCCCAGTACAATGCAGAGCTGATAAAAGAGAGGAACCGGCTGCAAAGTGACTCCTCTAAAGCCACCGGGAGGGAGGCAGCCACCATGACACCCTGGATACAGCCACAGGGACACCCAGAGCAAGTGGCAGGATCACCTCCAGAGCTGTACTCACATCGTGTCTTATTCTCCAGTCACCTCCAAAACTGCAGTCACTATTCCGCTGTTACATCGTGTCTTATCCTCCAGAGCTGCAGTCACTATTCTGCTGTTACATCGTGCCTTATCCTCCAGTCACCTCCAGAGCTGCAGTCACTATTCTGCTGTTACATCGTGTCTTATCCTCCAGAGCTGCAGTCACTATTCTGCTGTTACATCGTGCCTTATCCTCCAGTCACCTCCAGAGCTGCAGTCACTATTCTGCTGTTACATTGTGTCTTATCCTACAGTCACCCCCAGAGCTGCAGTCACTATTCTGCTGTTACATCACGTCTTATCCTACTGTCACCCCCAGAGCTGCAGTCACTATTCTGCTGTTACATCGTGGCTTATCCTCTACAGTCACCTCCAGAGCTGCAGTCACTCAGCAGCAGCGTCCCCTCCTGTCAGTGCTCGCTCTGCTGCACTGTGTGAAGTACAGCTCTGGGTGTGAATGGAGGAGGTGACTATTCAGGGACAGGGTCTTACCTGGGAATGAAGCGGCAGGACGAGGGGCAGCAGGTCGCGGCTCGGCCGGATCTTTCTGGCGCAGGACCACCACGTCGCCATCCTTCAAGCCGTAAGAGGAGAGAGATCGCTGATTGTCCGTCAGCGGCTGCTCAGCATAGATGATCTGCAAGACATGGAGGACGCATCAAGCATGGCCGCCTGCGACCACACCAGGAGGAGACATCACCCCCGAGGACAACACATCAAGCATGGCCGCCTGCGACCACACCAGGAGGAGACATCACCCCCGAGGACAACACATCAAGCATGGCCGCCCCTGACCACACCAGAGGAGACGTCACCCCGAGGACAACACATCAAGCATGGCCGCCTGCGACCACACCAGGAGGAGACATCACCCCCGAGGACAACACATCAAGCATGGCCGCCCCGACCACACCAGAGGAGACGTCACCATGAGGACAACACATCAAGCATGGCCGCCCCCGACCACACCAGGAGGAGACATAACCCCCGAGGACAACACATCAAGCATGGCCGCCCTGACCGCACCAGAGGAGACATCACCCCCGAGGACAACACATCAAGCATGGCCGCCCCTGACCACACCAGGAGGAGACATCACCCCCGAGGACAACACATCAAGCATGGCCGCCCCCGACCACACCAGAGGAGACGTCACCCCGAGGACAACACGTCAAGCATGGCCGCCCCGACCACACCAGGAGGAGACATCACCCCCGAGGACAACACATCAAGCATGGCCGCCCCCGACCACACCAGAGGAGACGTCACCCCGAGGACAACACATCAAGCATGGCCGCCCCCTACCACACCAGAGGAGACGTCACCCCGAGGACAACACGTCAAGCATGGCCGCCCCGACCACACCAGGAGGAGACATCACCCCGAGGACAACACATCAAGCATGGCCGCCCCCGACCACACCAGAGGAGACGTCACCCCGAGGACAACACATCAAACATGGCCGCCCCCGACCACACCAGAGGAGACGTCACCCCGAGGACAACACATCAAGCATGGCCGCCTGCGACCACACCAGAGGAGACGTCACCCCGAGGACAACACATCAAGCATGGCCGCCTGCGACCACACCAGAGGAGACATCACCCTGAGGACAACACATCAAGCATGGCCGCCCATGACCGCACCAGAGGAGACGTCACCATGAGGACAACACATCAAGCATGGCCACCACCAACCACACCAGGAGGAGACATCACCCCCGAGGACAACACATCAAGCATGGCCACCACCAACCACACCAGAGGAGACGTCACCCCGAGGACAACACATCAAGCATGGCCGCCCCGACCACACCAGGAGGAGACATCACCCCGAGGACAACACATCAAGCATGGCCGCCCCTGACCACACCACAGGAGACGTCACCCCGAGGACAACACATCAAGCATGGCCGCCCCTGACCACACCAGAGGAAACGTCACCCCGAGGACAACACATCAAGCATGGCCGCCCCTGACCGCACCAGGAGGAGACGTCACCCCCGAGGACAACGCATCAAGCATGGCCGCCCCTGACCACACCAGGAGGAGACATCACCCCCGAGAACAACACATCAAGCATGGCCGCCCGCGACCACACCAGAGGAGACGTCACCCCGAGGACAACACATCAAGCATGGCCGCCCCTGACCACACCAGAGGAGACGTCACCCCCGAGGAGAACACATCAAGCATGGCCGCCCCTGACCACACCAGGAGAAGTCACCCCCGAGGCAAACACATCAAGCATGGCCGCCCCCGACCACACCAGAGGAGACGTCACCCCCGAGGACAACACATCAAGCATGGCCGCCCCTGACCGCACCAGGAGGAGACGTCACCCCGAGGACAACACATCAAGCATGGCCACCACCAACCACACCAGGAAAAGTCACCCCCGAGGGCAACACATCAAGCATGGCCGCCCCCGACCACACCAGAGGAGACATCACCCCGAGGACAACACATCAAGCATGGCCGCCCCTGACCACACCAGGAGAAGACGTCACCCTGAGGATAACACATCAAGCATGGCCGCCCCTGACCACACCAGAGGAGACGTCACCCCCGAGGAGAACACATCAAGCATGGCCGCCCCTGACCACACCAGAGGAGACGTCACCCCGAGGACAACACATCAAGCATGGCCACCACCAACCGCACCAGAGGAGACATCACCCCGAGGACAACACATCAAGCATGGCCGCCCCGACCACACCAGAGGAGACATCACCCCGAGGACAACACATCAAGCATGGCCGCCCCCGACCACACCAGAGGAGACATCACCCCGAGGACAACACATCAAGCATGGCTGCCCCCGACCACACCAGAGGAGACATCACCCCGAGGACAACACATCAAGCATGGCCGCCCCTGACCACACCAGAGGAGACATCACCCCGAGGACAACACATCAAGCATGGCCGCCCCGACCACACCAGAGGAAAATGCACCCCCGAGGACAACACATCAAGCATGGCCTCCCCTGACCACACCACAGGAACATCACCCCCGAGGACAACCATCAAGCATGGCCGCCCCCGACCACACCAGAGGAAAATTCACCCCGAGGAAACACATCAAGCATGGCCTCCCTGACCACACCACAGGAGACGTCACCCCGAGGACAACACATCAAGCATGGCCGCCCCTGACCACACCAGAGGAGACATCACCCCCGAGGACAACACATCAAGCATGGCCGCCCCCGACCACACCAGGAGGAGACGTCACCCCCGAGGACAACACATCAAGCATGGCCGCCCCTGACCACACCAGGAGGAGACTCACCCCGAGGACAACACATCAAGCATGGCCGCCCTGACCGCACCAGGAGGAGACGTCACCCCGAGGACAACACATCAAGCATGGCCGCCCCGACCACACCAGAGGAGACGTCACCCCGAGGACAACACATCAAGCATGGCCGCCCCTGACCACACCAGAGGAGACGTCACCCCGAGGACAACACATCAAGCATGGCCGCCCCCGACCACACCAGAGGAGACGTCACCCCCGAGGACAACACATCAAGCATGGCCGCCCCTGACCACACCAGAGGAGACGTCACCCCGAGGACAACACATCAAGCATGGCCGCCCCTGACCACACCAGAGGAACATCACACCCCGAGGACAACCATCAAGCATGGCCGCCCCTGACCACACCAGAGGAGACATCACCCCGAGGACAACACATCAAGCATGGCCGCCCCTGACCACACCAGAGGAGACGTCACCCCGAGGACAACACATCAAGCATGGCCGCCCCGACCACACCAGAGGAGACGTCACCCCGAGGACAACACATCAAGCATGGCCGCCCCTGACCACACCAGAGGAGACGTCACCCCGAGGGCAACACATCAAGCATGGCCGCCCCTGACCACACCAGAGGAGACATCACCCCGAGGACAACACATCAAGCATGGCCGCGCCCTGACCACACCAGGAGGAGACGTCACCCCGAGGACAACACATCAAGCATGGCCGCCCCTGACCACACCAGAGGAGACTCACCCCCGAGGACAACACATCAAGCATGGCCGCCCTGACCACACCAGAGGAGACGTCACCCCGAGGACAACACATCAAGCATGGCCGCCCCTGACCACACCAGAGGAGACGATCACCCCGAGGACAACACATCAAGCATGGCCGCCCCTGACCACACCAGAGGAGACGTCACCCCGAGGACAACACATCAAGCATGGCCGCCCCTGACCACACCAGAGGAGACATCACCCCGAGGACAACACATCAAGCATGGCCGCCCCTGACCACACCAGAGGAGACTCACCCGAGGACAACACATCAAGCATGGCCGCCCCTGACCACACCAGAGGAGACATCACCCCCGAGGACAACACATCAAGCATGGCCGCCCCTACCACACCAGAGGAGAAGTCACCCCGAGGACAACACATCAAGCATGGCCGCCCCCGACCACACCAGAGGAGACGTCACCCCGAGGACAACACATCAAGCATGGCCGCCCCTGACCACACCAGAGGAGACTCACCCTGAGGACAACACATCAAGCATGGCCCCCCTGACCACACCAGAGGAGAATCACCCCCGAGGACAACACATCAAGCATGGCCGCCCCCGACCACACCAGAGGAGACATCACCCCGAGGACAACACATCAAGCATGGCCGCCCCTGACCACACCAGAGGAGACGTCACCCCGAGGAACACATCAAGCATGGCCCCCTGACCACACCAGAGGAGACGTCACCCCGAGGAGAACACATCAAGCATGGCCGCCCCTGACCACACCAGAGGAGACGTCACCCCCGAGGACAACACATCAAGCATGGCCCCCCCACCCACACAGAGGAGACTCACCCGAGGACAACACATCAAGCATGGCCGCCCCCGACCACACCAGAGGAGACGTCACCCCGAGGACAACACATCAAGCATGGCCGCCCCCGACCACACCAGAGGAGACGTCACCCCGAGGACAACACATCAAGCATGGCCGCCCGACCACACCAAGGAGACTCACCCTGAGGACAACACATCAAGCATGGCCCCCCGACCACACCAGGGGAGACATCACCCCGAGGACAACACATCAAGCATGGCCCCCCCAACCACACCAGAGGAGACATCACCCCGAGGACAACACATCAAGCATGGCCCCCCCAGCACACCAGAGGAGACTCACCCCGAGGACAACACATCAAGCATGGCCGCCCCTGACCACACCAGAGGAGACATCACCCCGAGGACAACACATCAAGCATGGCCGCCCCAACCCACCAGAGGAGACATCACCCGAGGACAACACATCAAGCATGGCCCCCCAACCACACCAGAGGAGACATCACCCCGAGGACAACACATCAAGCATGGCCGCCCCGACCACACCAGAGGAGACCACCCCCGAGGACAACACATCAAGCATGGCCGCCCCTGACCACACCAGAGGAGACGTCACCCCGAGGACAACACATCAAGCATGTCCGCCCTGACCACACCAGAGGAGACGTCACCCCGAGGACAACACATCAAGCATGGCCGCCCCTGACCACACCAGAGGAGACGTCACCCCGAGGACAACACATCAAGCATGGCCGCCCCCGACCACACCAGAGGAGACGTCACCCCGAGGACAACACATCAAGCATGGCCGCCCCTGACCACACCAGAGGAGACATCACCCCGAGGACAACACATCAAGCATGGCCGCCCTGACCACACCAGAGGAAACATCACCCCGAGGACAACGCATCAAGCATGGCCGCCCCTGACCACACCAGAGGAGACATCACCCCGAGGACAACACATCAAGCATGGCCGCCCCTGACCACACCAGAGGAGACGTCACCCCGAGGACAACACATCAAGCATGGCCGCCCCCGACCACACCAGAGGAGACGTCACCCCGAGGACAACACATCAAGCATGGCCGCCCCTGACCACACCAGAGGAGACGTCACCCCGAGGGCAACACATCAAGCATGGCCGCCCCTGACCACACCAGAGGAGACATCACCCCGAGGACAACACATCAAGCATGGCCGCCCTGACCACACCAGGAGGAGACGTCACCCCGAGGACAACACATCAAGCATGGCCGCCCCTGACCACACCAGAGGAGACATCACCCCGAGGACAACACATCAAGCATGGCCGCCCCTGACCACACCAGAGGAGACGTCACCCCGAGGACAACACATCAAGCATGGCCGCCCCTGACCACACCAGAGGAGACGTCACCCCGAGGACAACACATCAAGCATGGCCGCCCCTGACCACACCCGAGGAGACGTCACCCCGAGGACAACACATCAAGCATGGCCGCCCCTGACCACACCAGAGGAGACATCACACCCGAGGACAACACATCAAGCATGGCCGCCCCTGACCACACCAGAGGAGACGTCACCCCGAGGGCAACACATCAAGCATGGCCGCCCTGACCACACCAGGAGGAGACATCACCCCGAGGACAACACATCAAGCATGGCCGCCCTGACCACACCAGAGGAGACGTCACCCCGAGGACAACACATCAAGCATGGCGCCCCTGACCACACCAGGAGGAGACGTCACCCCGAGGACAACACATCAAGCATGGCCGCCCCCGACCACACCAGAGGAGACGTCACCCTGAGGACAACACATCAAGCATGGCCGCCCTGACCACACCAGAGGAGACGTCACCCCGAGGGCAACACATCAAGCATGGCCGCCCTGACCACACCAGGAGGAGACATCACCCCGAGGACAACACATCAAGCATGGCCGCCCTGACCACACCAGAGGAGACGTCACCCCGAGGATAACACATCAAGCATGGCTGCCCCTGACCACACCAGGAGGAGACATCACCCCGAGGACAACACATCAAGCATGGCCGCCCTGACCACACCAGAGGAGACGTCACCCTGAGGACAACACATCAAGCATGGCCGCCCCCGACCACACCAGAGGAGACGTCACCCCCCGAGGACAACACATCAAGCATGGCCGCCCCCGACCACACCAGAGGAGACGTAACCCCCGAGGACAACGCATCAAGCATGGCCTCCACCAACCACACCAGGAGAAGTCACCCCCGAAGACAACACATCAAGCATGGCCGCCCCTGACCACACCAGAGGAGACGTCACCCCCGAGGACAACACATCAAGCATGGCCACCCCTGACCACACCAGGAGGAGACATCACCCCGAGGACAACACATCAAGCATGGCCGCCCCCGACCACACCAGAGGAGACGTCACCCCGAGGACAACACATCAAGCATGGCCGCCCTGACCACACCAGGAGGAGACGTCACCCCGAGGACAACACATCAAGCATGGCCGCCCTGACCACACCAGGAGGAGACGTCACCCCGAGGACAACACATCAAGCATGGCCACCCCTGACCACACCAGAGGAGACGTCACCCCGAGGACAACACATCAAGCATGGCCGCCCCTGACCACACCAGAGGAGACATCACCATGAGGACAACACATCAAGCATGGCCGCCCCTGACCACACCAGAGGAGACGTCACCCCGAGGACAACACATCAAGCATGGCCGCCCCTGACCACACCAGAGGAGACATCACCCCGAGGACAACACATCAAGCATGGCCGCCCCTGACCACACCAGAGGAGACGTCACCCCGAGGACAACACATCAAGCATGGCCGCCCCTGACCACACCAGAGGAGACATCACCCCGAGGACAACACATCAAGCATGGCCGCCCCTGACCACACCAGAGGAGACGTCACCCCGAGGACAACACATCAAGCATGGCCGCCCCTGACCACACCAGAGGAGACATCACCCCGAGGACAACACATCAAGCATGGCCGCCCCTGACCACACCAGAGGAGACATCACCCCGAGGACAACACATCAAGCATGGCCGCCTGCGACCACACCAGAGGAGACGTCACCCCGAGGACAACACATCAAGCATGGCCGCCCCTGACCACACCAGGAGGAGACGTCACCCTGAGGGACAATCAGATACAATGTGAGAGAAGGGTGTGCGGCCCGAGCTCCCAGTATGCACTGTTCCTGGAGACAGGCGGAGGCCACAGGTGCTACGGCACCTCTTTATGCTCGACCAGTCAGACAGGAAATGCAGGCTTCAGCGCTCGGTCCCTACAGGTCCTGGGGTGATCATTACTGCAGACTACACCCACCAGGGGGCAGAGCTTAACCTAAGCGCACCTCCTCCAGGTCATCACCTGTATGTGCCTGTGTGTGTACACCTCGCTCCATACAGCACACGCTCCCCCAATCCAGGCTGATCACACGCTCCCCCAATCCAGGCTCTCTGTTCCCCAGAGTCTCCCCTTCTCTCTCTCTCCCCCGGTGTCTCCTCTTCTCTCTCTCTCCCCCCCGGTGTCTCCTCCTCTCTCTCTCCCCCGGTGTCTCCCTTTCTCTCTCTCCCCCGGTGTCCCCCCTCTCCTCTCTCCCTCCCCTAGTGTGTCTCCCCTTCTCTCTCTCTCCCCCTTGTCACCTCTTCTCTCTCTCTCCCCCTTGTCACCTCTTCTCTCTCTCTCTCCCCTCTGGTGTCTCCCCCCTTTCTCTCCTCTCTCCCCCCCCCAGTGTCTCCTCTCTTTCTCTCTCCCCCCAGTGTCTCCTCTCTCTCCCCCGGTGTCTCCTCTTCTCTCTCTCTCCTCCGGTGTCTCCTCTTCTCTCTCTCTCCCCCGGTGTCTCCCCTCTCCTCTCTCTCCTCCGGGTGTCTCCTCTTCTCTCTCTCTCCCCCGGTGTCTCCCCTTCTCTCTCTCCCCCGGTGTCTCCCTTTCACTCTCTCCCCCGGTGTCCTCCCTCTCCTCTCTCCCTCCCCCAGTGTGTCTCCTCTTCTCTCTCTCTCCCCCTTGTCACCTCTTCTCTCTCTCCCCTGGTGTCTTCCCCCCTTTCTCTCCTCTTCTCTCTCTCCTCCGGTGTCTCCTCTCTCCCTCGGTGTCTCCTCCTCTCTCTCTCTCCCCCGGTGTCTCCTCTTCTCTCTCTCTCCCCCGGTGTCTCCTCTTCTCTCTCCCCCTCCCCAGTGTCTCCTCTTCTCTCTCTCTCCCCCGGTGTCTCCTCTCTCTTCCCCGGTGTCTCCTCCTCTCTCTCCCCCGCTGTCTCCTCTTCTTTCTCTCTCCCCTATTGTCTCCTCTTCTTTCTCTCTCCCCCAGTGTCTCCTCGCTCTCTCCCCCCCCGGTGTCTCCTCTTCTCACTCTCCCCCCCGGTGTCTCCTCTTCTCTCTCCCCTGGTGTCTCCTCTTCTCTCTCTCCCCGGTGTCACCTCTTCTCTCTCTCGCCCCTGGTGTCTCCTCTCTCTCTTCCCCTCCCCGGTGTCTCCTCTCTCTCTCCCTCCCCCGGTGTCTCCTCTCTCTCTCTCTCTCCCCCGGTGTCTCCTCTCTCTCTCTCCCTCCCCCGGTGTCTCCCTTCTCCTTCTCTCTCTCCCCCGGTGTCTCCTCTTCTCTCTCTCTCCCCCGGTGTCTCCTCTTCTCTCTCTCTCCCCCGGTGTCTCCCTCTCCTTCTCTCTCTCTCCCCGGTGTCTCCTCCCCTCCTCTCTCTCTCCCCCGGTGTCTCCCCTCTCCTGTCTCTCCTCTGGTGTCCCCCCCCCCCCTCTCTCCCTCTCTCCTCCGGTGTCTCCTCTTCTCTCTCTCTCCCCCGCTGTCTCCTCTGCTCTCTCTCCCTCCCGGTGTCTCCCCTCTCCTTCCTCCCCCGGTGTCTCCCCTCTCCTCCCTCCCCCGGTGTCTCCCCTCTCCTCCTCTCCCCCGGTGTCTCCCCTCTCCTCCCTCCCCCGATGTCTCCCCTCCCCTCTCCCCCCCGGTGTCTCCTCTTCTCTCTCTCTCTCCCCCCCCCCGGTGTCTCCTCTCCTCTTCTCTCCCCCCCCGGTGTCTCCCCTCTCCTCTCTCCCCAGTGTCTCCTCTTCTCTCTCTCCCCCGGTGTCTCCTCCTCTCTCCCCAGTGTCTCCTCTTCTCTCTCTCTCCCCCCCGGTGTCTCCTCTCTCTCTCTCTCTCCCCCCCCCCCCCCCCCCGATGTCTCCTCTTCTCTCTCTCCCCCGGTGTCTCCTCCTCTCTCCCCAGTGTCTCCTCTTCTCTCTCTCTCCCCCCCGGTGTCTCCTCTTCTCTCTCTCTCTCCCCCCCCCCGATGTCTCCTCTTCTCTCTCTCCCCCGGTGTCTCCTCTCTCTCTTTCCTCTGGTGTCTCCTCCCTCTCCCCCGGTGTCTCCCCTCTTCTCTCTCCCCCCCCCCCCAGTGTCTCCTCTCTCTCTTTCCTCTGGTGTCTCCTCCCTCTCCCCCGGTGTCTCCCCTCTCCTCCCTCCCCCGGTGTCTCCCCTCCCCCCCCCCCGGTGTCTCCCCACTCCCCCCCCCCCCGGTGTCTCCTCTTTCTCTCCCTCCCCCGGTGTCTCCCCTCTCCTCTCTCCCCAGTGTCTCCTCTTCTCTCTCTCTCCCCCCCCCCCCGGTGTCTCCTCTTCTCTCCCTCTCTCTCCCCCCCCCCGGTGTCTCCTCTTCTCTCCCTCTCTCCCCCCCCCGGTGTCTCCTCTTCTCTCCCCCCCCCGGTGTCTCCTCTTCTCTCTCTCTCCCCCCCCCCGGTGTCTCCTCTTCTCTCTCTCTCCCCCCCCCGGTGTCTCCTCTTCTCTCTCTCCCCCCCCCCCGGTGTCTCCTCTTCTCTCCCCCCCCCCGGTGTCTCCTCTACTCTCCCTCTCTCCCCCCCGGTGTCTCCTCTTCTCTCTCTCTCCCCCCCCCGGTGTCTCCTCTTCTCTCTCTCTCTCCCCCCCGGTGTCTCCTCTTCTCTCTCTCCCTCCCCCGGTGTCTCCCCTCTCCTCTCTCCCCGGTGTCTCCTCTTCTCTCTCTCCCTCCCCCGGTGTCTCCTCTCTCTCTTCTCCCCGGTGTCTTCTCTCTCTCCCCCCCGGTGTCTCCTCCTCTCTCTCTCTCCCCCGGTGTCTCCTCTTCTCTCTCTCTCCCCCGGTGTCTCCTCTCTCTCTCTCTCTCCCCCCCGGTGTCTCCTCTTCTCTCTCTCCCCCCCCCCCCCCCCCCGGTGTCTCCTCTCTCTCTCTCCCCCCCCCCCCCCCCCGGTGTCTCCTCTTCTCTCTCTCCCCCCCCCCCCGGTCTCTCCCCTCTCCCCCGGTGTCTCCTCTTCTCTCTCTCCCCCCGGTGTCTCCTCTCTCTCTCCCCCCGGTGTCTCCTCTCTCTCCCCCCGGTGTCTCCTCTCTCTCCCCCCGGTGTCTCTCCTCCTCTCTCTCTCCCCCGGTGTCTCCTCTTCTCTCTCTCTCCCCCGGTGTCTCCTCCTCTCTCTCTCTCCCCCGGTGTCTCTCCTCCCCCCCCCCCCCCCCCGGTGTCTCCTCTTCTCTCTCTCTCCCCCCCCCCCGGTCTCTCCCCTCTCCCCCGGTGTCTCCTCTCTCTCCCCCCGGTGTCTCCTCTCTCTCCCCCCGGTGTCTCCTCTCTCTCCCCCCGGTGTCTCTCCTCCTCTCTCTCTCCCCCCGGTGTCTCCTCTCTCTCCCTCCCCCCCGGTGTCTCCTCTCTCTCTCCCCCTCCCCCCCGGTGTCTCCTCTCTCTCTCCCCTCCCCCCGGTGTCTCCCCTCCCCTCTCTCCCCCCGGTGTCTCCTCCTCCCCCCCCGGTGTCTCCTCTCGGTTCCTCTCACCAGGGCCTCGGTGGCCGGGACGCCGCTCTCCAGCTCGCACAGGGCGCGGAAGTTCTCCAGCTCGAAGTCCTGGTCCACGTCCAGGGAGAAGGTGATCTCGCTCAGGTCTCGGCGGACGCAGTACACGGTGATTAACATGGCGGCAGCGATCCGCACACCGAACACCAACACCGGGGGGCGGGGCCTCGGGCGGCTTCCGGCGACGAGCGCCACCTGACCGTCACGTGGCCACAGCATTTCCGCCTCACGTGCTGCGTCTCCCGGCATCCTCCGCGCTGCTCGTCTCCATGACAACTGCTCATCACCGAGCCGAGGAACCAGAACCGAGGAGCCAGGACCGAGGAGCGACCAGGACCGAGGAGCGACCAGAACCAGGGACCCAGGAGCAACCAGAACCGAGGAGCAACCAGGACCCAGGAGCAACCAGAACCAAGGAGCAACCAGAACCGAGGAGCAACCAGAACCGAGGAGCAACCGGGACCGAGGAGCAACCAGGACCGAGGAGCAACCGGAACCGAGGAGGAACCGGAACCGAGGAGCAACCGGAACCGAGGAGGAACCGGAACCGAGGAGCAACCGGAACCGAGGAGGAACCGGAACCGAGGAGGAACCGGAACCGAGGAGCAACCGGAACCGAGGAGGAACCGGAACCGAGGAGCAACCGGAACTGAGGAGCAACCGGAACCGAGGAGGAACCGGAACCGAGGAGCAACCGGAACCGAGGAGGAACCGGAACCGAGGAGCAACCGGAACCGAGGAGGAACCGGAACCGAGGAGCGACCAGGACCGAGGGGCGGCCAGAACCGAGGAGCAACCAGGACCCAGGAGCAACCAGAACCGAGGAGCAACCGGAACCGAGGAGCAACCGGGACCGAGGAGGAACCGGAACCGAGGAGCAACCGGAACCGAGAGGACAACCGGAACCGAGGAGCAACCGGAACCGAGGAGCAACTGGAACCGAGGAGCAACCGGAACCGAGGAGCAACCGGGACCGAGGAGGAACCGGAACCGAGGAGCAACCGGAACCGAGGAGCAACCGGAACCGAGGAGCAACTGGAACCGAGGAGCAACTGGAACCGAGGAGCAACCGGAACCGAGGAGCAACCGGAACCGAGGAGCAACCGGGACCGAGGAGCAACCGGGACCGAGGAGGAACCGGAACCGAGGAGCAACCGGAACCGAGGAGCAACTGGAACCGAGGAGCAACTGGAACCGAGGAGGAACCGGAACCGAGGAGCGACCAGGACCGAGGGGCGGCCAGAACCGAGGAGCAACCAGGACCGAGGGACAACCAGGACCAAGGAACAACCAGGACCAAGGAACAACCAGGACCGAGGAGCAACCGGTACAGAGGAGCGGCCGAGCCGAGCCGAGAAGCCAGAACCAAGGACCAGCCAAAGACAAGGAGCCACGATCGACCAGCCGGAGCAGAAGCCAGAACTGAGGACCATCCGGAGCAGAGGACCAGCCGGAGCAGAAGCCAGAGCTGAGGACCATCCGGAGCAGAGGACCAGCCGGAGCAGAAGCCAGAGCTGAGGACGATCCGGAGCAGAGGACCAGCTGGAGCTGTGGAGCCCAGAACAGAGGAGCCAAGGAGCAGAAGCAGGAAATCAGTAATTATCAGAAAGCAGCAGAGGGGGCTCGGACCCGGGACCGTGGATGACCAGGATCGGGAAGCCTGAAACCAAGGAGCCAGAGACTGAGGAGTCGGAATTGGGGAGGTGAAGCAGACGCCGGCACCTACTGATGAGCGCAGGCTGCTATTTCCTCAGGACAATTTAGAAAAAAGTAGTAATGTGAACAGGCCTGTATAGCAAGTTCACTAACAACACCAAAATGTGTCAAGTGTCTCCAAATAGCTTTTACTTTTCTGTTGCAAGGTAATAGGAACAAGGGAGCTTGCTACATACCTTTTTGCAAAAAACATACTTTAAGCCAGAGGTCCCCAACTCCAGGCCTCAAGGCCCACCAACAGTGCAGGTTTTCAGGATTTCCTTAGTATTGCACAGGTGCTAATGTGATCATCTGCACAGGTAATGATTCCAACCCCTGTGCAATACTAAGGAGATCCTGAAAACATGCACTGTTGGTGGGCCTTGAGGCCTGGAGTTGGGGACCTCTGCTTTAAGCCATTCCACCACGACAAGGTGACCAAGTCACAATATGCTTAGTGTAGGGGCAGTTCCGAAGAGGGTCACCTTGTCGTGACGGAATAGCTTAAAGTACGTTTTGTGCAATAAAGGTATGTACCAAGCAACCTCGTGTCTATAGCATTCGCTTTTACTTTTCTATTGCAAGGTATTTGGAGACACCATACACATCGTTATTTCATACTTCTCCAGAACAATCATGGGCCAGAGGAGCGGACGACTGAGCGGGGAGAATGGCGGAAGAGAGAGGACAGCAAAATAATCAGAAAACAGCAGAGGGGGCCCAGAAGTGGAGAGCTGCAACTACGAGGGAGGGGGGGGGGGGGGGGGGGGGGGAGGGGGGGGGGGGGGGGAGGGTGTTGGGGTGCAGCACCTTCCGCTGAGCTCTGGCTGCCACCGTTGCACATAAATCATGGAGACACGGAGCCGAGGTCCAGGACATGTTTATTGTTCTAAGAAGCCAAAGTATCAAAATAAACCCTTCAAGTTGCAAATCTTCACAAAATGACTTCATGTGACCGAGCCGAGGGGGGTGGTGCGGTGTGACCGGCCCGAGGGGGTGGCAGCGCCGTGTCCTCGTCTTCACAGAAAAGAAATAGTACAAAATCACCACAAATTAAAAAAAATAATAAATTTACATCCAAAGTCCCCCCCATCACCCCCCCACTCCTCCTCCTGACCCCGGGGACCGGGCCGTTACTGCATCTGTGGATTTCTGTTCACTTCTTTTAATCTGCTTTTTCTTTCTCTTTCATGTGCAGGAAAACGACGCTGAAGATGAAAAGGCCGAACATCATGGAGAAGGCGCTGGCGTAATACGGGAAGGCGGAGGGAATGAATCGCTCATACTGGGTATGCTGGAGAGGACGGACAGACACCTGCGGGACAAGGACACAGTCACAGGAGACATGGAGGCAACATATACATGTAACACATCCTGTATTATACTCCAGAGCTGCACTCACTATTCTGCTGGTGCAGTCACTGTGTCCATACATTACTGATCCTAAGTTACCTCCTGTATTATCCTCCAGAGCTGCACTCACTATTCTGCTGGTGCAGTCACTGTGTACATACATTACATTACTGATCCTGAGTTACCTCCTGTATTATCCTCCAGAGCTGCACTCACTATTCTGCTGGTGCAGTCACTGTGTACATACATTACATTACTGATCCTGAGTTACCTCCTGTATTATACTCCAGGGCTGCACTCACTATTCTGCTGGTGCAGTCACTGTGTACATACATTACTGAATCTGTATTACCCTCCAGAGCTGCGCTCAGCACTATACACCGAGTGTGGAGGAGTACTGCGCCTTTCTCACCTGGGTGGCGGAGTACAGATGAGTATACCCCAATCTGTTATAATCTACTTTGAACTGGAACACTCCGTAGACATCGGGAAGCTTGAACTGGACGCTGTATTTTCCACCTGCATGAGAGGAGAATCAGAAGTTGCACATCCTGACCACATCTGGGGCGCTCCATGTGAAGACACGGTCTTTTTCAATGCGTGGCTTCACATAGATTAATATTCTTAATTTGGCCAGACGTATTGTTTGACTCATGAGAAGTCATTGTTTCTTATCAGACTGCTCAGAGCCCCCATTGTGTCAGTTTGTGGATTGCTAACTAAATGTAAATTACTTCAGCCCCTTCTGTCTACATCATTCAGAGAAATATTAAGCAGTCAGATTGTACTGCCAACCAATAAGAGAACAGCCTTATCCCACCAATCCTGTAAAACCACAATATACCCTGGAGGTGAGGGTACCGGTTATTAAAAGGACCTGCTTCAGTCACCAGTGGGGAGATGCCACATGACTGCTGCCAAGGGGCTTCGGTCTCGTGTAGAAGTTCATATTCTACAGAAATTCAGTGTAGGATACTAGGATTTGGCTGTAAGATCCCCAGGTTGGGACAATTTAATCACCTGGCTACAGACTGTGCTGTGCTCGGTGCTTCCTAAGCTTGTCACTATTCCTCTGTCGGTGGGTGCCTGCCAAACGTAGTGTGCTGCTGGAATGGAGTAAGTGGCCCTGGAAGCCCCGAGGCACAAATATTGTAATCCCTGGTGAGCCAGCGGAGGGGGAGGCTCTGCTGTTACATTGTGTGTTGTGCTTGGTGATGCGGGATATGCCTCACCATTCTTCTTCAGGAAGGTTCGGACAAACGGATCAATGCGGACAAATTCCAGCTGAATGTCGTCTCCATCGAAGGGGATCCACTTCCCATCAGAAAGCTTCTCAATCACAACGCTGTACTCCTGGGGAGAGAAACCATCAACTTCCAGAAGAAGCAGATAACAGCAGACAATAGCGAGGTGAGCAATGCAGCCCTTACCACGAGGTCGGTGATGGTGTACGCGCTGGGCGGCTCGGCCTCTCCAACCCGGTGGTGAGACACGGCTCCGACCCGCAGCACGCCCTCCTCCTTGAACACCCACCGTGACAGGGCGAGCGCCAGCTCATAGTTCCCGGTCTTTGTGAACCTGAATCAGGAGTCATGAGAATAAGAAGCGTCAGGAGGCGGCGTCCCGCCAGATCTCTCTCCCGCTGTAACACAGGCGGCCATGACGGCAGCTTGTAACCGGCATCCCGCCAGATCACACTCTCCTGCTATAACACAGGCAGCCAAGATGGCAGCTGATACCCGGCGTCCAGTCAGATCACACTCTCCAGCTATAACACAGGCTGCCATGACTGCGACCCTCGAGATCACACTCCCGCTGTAACACGGGTGGCCATGACGGCAGCTTGTAACCGGCGTCCCGCCAGATCACACTCTCCTGCTATAACACAGGCGGCCATGACGGCAGCTTGTACCCGGCGTCCAGCCAGATCACACTCCCGCTGTAACACGGGTGGCCATGACAGCGGCTCGTACCTAGTGGAGCCGGGAGCAGCTTTCTGTACAGCAGAATTAAAGAAAGAGTCACTGAAGAAATCGAGCGATCCGCTGAAGACCACGCGGGCGTTGTTTCGGGCCTGGAGCCCTGCGATCAGGAGGGTGTTCTTCCCAACTGCATGTGGATACTGTGCAACACAAAGAGGAAGGGGCAGGGGACATAGAGCTGAGGAGCTGCATATACCCCAGAGGGTGACCAAATGACAATCACCCCCTCAGACTTACCTGGGTGATGGGTTTATCAGGAAAGAAGGAGTAGGAGGTGGAGGAGCCAGTGAGGATGTCCAGCACCAGGGGATTGTCCGGATCGGCCACCATACTGTGCAGGACACCAGGACAAATAATTACAATGCCAAGGAGCTGAAGTCACATGACACGGCGGATCACAATGGCCACTTACCCCACACCTCTGAACAGGATGGGGTTCAGGGAACTTCTCCCCACTATGGTCGGGGCCTTCAGCAGGTTTTCAGGGTCGGCTACAATCAGTGTGTGCTTCAGGGAACATAGATGATGTAGTGAGGATGAGGGCAGAGAGAACATGCCAATCACAGACCTCCCGCCCACGGGGGCTCACCTGGCCGGGGTCCGACACGTCGTAGTTGTGGTGGTCAATGACGGACGTTTTTTCTTCATCAAACTCAATTCCACATTCACTTCCCAACTCCCGGAGCGGATCCCCTGATAGAGAAAACACAAGATATGAGGTGGCAGCGAGGACAGAGCGGATCCCCTGATAGAGAAAACACAAGATATGAGGCGGCAGGAAGGACGGAGCGGATCCCCTGATAGAGAAAACACAAGATATGAGGTGACAGCGAGGACAGAGCGGATCCCCTGATAGAGAAAACACAAGATATGAGGCATCAGGAAGGACGGAGCGGATCCCCTGATAGAGAAAACACAAGATATGAGGCATCAGGAAGGACAGAGCGGATCCCCTGATAGAGAAAACACAAGGTATGAGGCGGCAGGAAGGACGGAGCAGATCCCCTGATAGAGACAACACAAGGTATGAGGCATCAGGAAGGATGGAGCAGATCCCCTGATAGAGAAAACACAAGATATGAGGCAGCAGGAAGGACGGAGCGGATCCTCTGATAGAGAAAACACAAGATATGAGGCGGCAGGAAGGACGGAGCGGATCCCCTGATGGGTGCTGTGTACCTCCGTCAGGATAATAGGGCCTGTACCTCCATAAACAGTAGAGTGTCAGCCGCCGTCCCCCACTACTGTGACCGGGCACAGGCTTACCTATGTCAGAGCCAGCCGCCGTCCCCCAGTACTGTGACCGGGCACAGGCTTACCTATGTCAGAGCCAGCCGCCATCCCCCAATACTGTGACCGGGCACAGGCTTACCTATGTCAGAACCAGCCGCCGTCCCCCAATACTGTGACCGGGCACAGGCTTACCTATGTCAGAGCCAGCCTCCGTCCCCCAGTACTGTGACCGGGCACAGGCTTACCTATGTCAGAGCCAGCCGCCGTCCCCCAGTACTGTGACCGGGCACAGGCTTACCTATGTCAGAGCCAGCTGCCGTCCCCCAATACTGTGACCGGGCACAGGCTTACCTATGTCAGAACCAGCCGCCGTCCCCCAGCACTGTGACCGGGCACAGGCTTACCTATGTCAGAGCCAGCCGCCGTCCCACAGCACTGTGACCGGGCACAGGCTTACCTATGTCAGAGCCAGCTGCCGTCCCCCAGCACTGTGACCGGGCACAGGCTTACCTATGTCAGAGCCAGCTGCCGTCCCCCAGTACTGTGACCGGGCACAGGCTTACCTATGTCAGAGCCAGCCGCCGTCCCCCAGCACTGTGACCGGGCACAGGCTTACCTATGTCAGAGCCAGCCGCCGTCCCCCAGCACTGTGACCGGGCACAGGCT
Source organism: Allobates femoralis (assembly GCA_033576535.1). Taxonomy (NCBI): domain Eukaryota; kingdom Metazoa; phylum Chordata; class Amphibia; order Anura; family Aromobatidae; genus Allobates; species Allobates femoralis. The sequence goes on along the minus strand of JARQOC010000009.1, from coordinate 45,394,328 downwards.
TACCTATGTCAGAACCAGCCGCCGTCCCCCAGCACTGTGACCGGGCACAGGCTTACCTATGTCGGAGCCAGCCGCCGTCCCCCAGTACTGTGACCGGGCACAGGCTTACCTATGTCAGAACCAGCCGCCGTCCCCCAGTACTGTGACCGGGCACAGGCTTACCTATGTCAGAGCCAGCCGCCGTCCCCCAGTCCTGTGACCGGGCACAGGCTTACCTATGTCAGAGCCAGCCGCCGTCCCCCAGCACTGTGACCGGGCACAGGCTTACCTATGTCGGAGCCAGCCGCCGTCCCCCAGTCCTGTGACCGGGCACAGGCTTACCTATGTCAGAACCAGCCGCCGTCCCCAGTACTGTGACCGGGCACAGGCTTACCTATGTCAGAGCCAGCCGCCGTCCCCCAGTACTGTGACCGGGCACAGGCTTACCTATGTCAGAGCCAGCCGCCGTCCCCCAGTACTGTGACCGGGCACAGGCTTACCTATGTCAGAGCCAGCCGCCGTCCCCCAGTACTGTGACCGGGCACAGGCTTACCTATGTCGGAGCCAGCCGCCGTCCCCCAGTCCTGTGACCGGGCACAGGCTTACCTATGTCGGAGCCAGCCGCCGTCCCCAGTCCTGTGACCGGGCACAGGCTTACCTATGTCAGAACCAGCCGCCGTCCCCCAGTCCTGTGACCGGGCACAGGCTTACCTATGTCAGAGCCAGCCGCCGTCCCCCAGTCCTGTGACCGGGCACAGGCTTACCTATGTCAGAACCAGCCGCCGTCCCCCAGTACTGTGACCGGGCACAGGCTTACCTATGTCAGAGCCAGCCGCCGTCCCCCAGTACTGTGACCGGGCACAGGCTTACCTATGTCAGAGCCAGCCGCCGTCCCCAGTACTGTGACCGGGCACAGGCTTACCTATGTCAGAGCCAGCCGCCGTCCCCCAGTACTGTGACCGGGCACAGGCTTACCTATGTCGGAGCCAGCCGCCGTCCCCCAGTACTGTGACCGGGCACAGGCTTACCTATGTCGGAGCCAGCCGCCGTCCCCCAGTCCTGTGACCGGGCACAGGCTTACCTATGTCAGAACCAGCCGCCGTCCCCCAGTACTGTGACCGGGCACAGGCTTACCTATGTCGGAGCCAGCCGCCACCAGCACGCTGCCTCCGCCGTCTATGAACGAGCTGATCGTCTCCACATTGATGTTCCCTCCAAAGTCTGTGGGAAGAAACAGCAGAAGACATTACAGACGATGTAGGACCTTGGACACTATGGACCGTGCAGCATGTTGCCCGCCCTCGGCCATTACAGATGGTGCAGGGTGCCCCCCCCAGGTCCTGGCCGGCGTTCCCCCCTTGGGTCCAGCACTGAACACTACACAAACCTTCCACAGATGGTGAGAAGATGATCAGGTTGTCGTACAGGAACTCTCCATACTTGATCAGGGACAGGCCGGGGTCATCTGCCGTCTTAAAGGAAAGGTCGAATCCGCGGTCTGTAAACAAAGAGGACAAGGATTGGTCTGAGGAGCGACAGGCAGTGACGGGAGTCTGGGAAGAAGAGACCCCCCCACACCCCCTCTATACAATACACCCCACCTTCTATATAAGCCCCATGTCTGGTGCTGTGGTCGGGGCCGGCTGGGCACCTCCCAACAGTTATAAATATTGTGTCTAGTATGCTCCATGCTCTACCCTGCAGCAGCTCTTCCTTATTATATGGGCTGCTCTGGGATTTGGGATCTGGAGCTTCTCTCCATGAGACAGAGCTGAGGAATCCGGCATGTGCCGAAGTAACAAGCGACTGCCGGACGATCAGGAAACACAAGGAGCAGCTGAATCCTCACAATCAGGAAGAGGAGAGCAGCTGCAGGGTAAAGCACAGAGGCGAGATCAGGAAGAGGAGAGCAGCTGCAGGGTAAAGCACAGAGGCGAGATCAGGAAGAGGAGAGCAACTGCAGGGTAAAGCACGGAGGCGAGATCAGGAAGAGGAGAGCAACTGCAGGGTAAAGCACAGAGGCGAGATCAGGAAGAGGAGAGCAGCTGCAGGGTAAAGCACAGAGGTGAGATCAGGGAGAGGAGAGCAGCTGCAGGGTAAAGCACAGAGGCGAGATCAGGGAGAGGAGAGCAGCTGCAGGGTAAAGCACAGAGGCGAGATCAGGGAGAGGAGAGCAGCTGCAGGGTAAAGCACAGAGGCGAGATCAGGAAGAGGAGAGCAGCTGCAGGGTAAAGCACAGAGGCGAGATCAGGGAGAGGAGAGCAGCTGCAGGGTAAAGCACAGAGGCGAGATCAGGGAGAGGAGAGCAGCTGCAGGGTAAAGCACAGAGGCGAGATCAGGGAGAGGAGAGCAGCTGCAGGGTAAAGCACAGAGGCGAGATCAGGGAGAGGAGAGCAGCTGCAGGGTAAAGCACAGAGGCGAGATCAGGGAGAGGAGAGCAACTGCAGGGTAAAGCACAGAGGCGAGATCAGGAAGAGGAGAGCAGCTGCAGGGTAAAGCACAGAGGTGAGATCAGGGAGAGGAGAGCAGCTGCAGGGTAAAGCACAGAGGCGAGATCAGGGAGAGGAGAGCAGCTGCAGGGTAAAGCACAGAGGCGAGATCAGGGAGAGGAGAGCAGCTGCAGGGTAAAGCACAGAGGCGAGATCAGGAAGAGGAGAGCAGCTGCAGGGTAAAGCACAGAGGCGAGATCAGGAAGAGGAGAGCAGCTGCAGGGTAAAGCACAGAGGCGAGATCAGGGAGAGGAGAGCAGCTGCAGGGTAAAGCACAGAGGCGAGATCAGGGAGGAGGAGCAGCTGCAGGGTAAAGCACAGAGGCGAGATCAGGGAGAGGAGAGCAGCTGCAGGGTAAAGCACAGAGGCGAGATCAGGAAGAGGAGAGATTTGGAGAATGTGACTTGTGGTCAGGGGCCGGGCGTACGGCACAGGCGGTATGTTACCAGCTGTCCACTATAGAAGATCCCTCTACTGTCTCTCTCACACACTGTGACGGCTCCTCTGCTGTCTCTCTCTGACACACACTGTGACGGCTCCTCTGCTGTCTCTCTCTCACACACTGTGACGGCTCCTCTGCTGTCTCTCTCTCTCACACACTGTGACGGCTCCTCTGCTGTCTCTCTCACACACTGTGACGGCTCCTCTGCTGTCTCTCTCTCACACACTGTGACGGCTCCTCTGCTGTCTCTCTCTGACACACTGTGACGGCTCCTCTGCTGTCTCTCTCTGACACACTGTGACGGCTCCTCTGCTGTCTCTCTCTCACACACACACTGACGGCTCCTCTGCTGTCTCTCTCTCTCACACACACTGTGACGGCTCCTCTGCTGTCTCTCTCTCACACACTGTGACGGCTCCTCTGCTGTCTCTCTCACACACACTGTGACGGCTCCTCTGCTGTCTCTCTCTCACACACACTGTGACGGCTCCTCTGCTGTCTCTCTCTCACACACTGTGACGGCTCCTCTGCTGTTCTCTCTCACACACTGTGACGGCTCCTCTGCTGTCTCTCTCACACACACTGTGACGGCTCCTCATGCTGTCTCTCTCTACACACTGTGACGGCTCCTCGCTGTCTCTCTCTGACACACTGTGACGGCTCCTCTGCTGTCTCTCTCTTACACCACTGTGACGGCTCCTCAGCTGTCTCTCTCTCACACATGTGATCGCTTTGACTCACTTGCTTCGCTGTCTCTCTCTGACACACTGTGACGGCTCCTCTGCTGTCTCTCTCTCTACACACTGTGACGGCTCCTCTGCTGTCTCTCTCTCTCACACACTGTGACGGCTCCTCTGCTGTCTCTCTCTCTACACACTGTGACGGCTCCTCTGCTGTCTCTCTCTCTCTCACACACTGTGACGGCTCCTCTGTGCTCTCACCACTGTGCGTCTCTCTGTTTTCTCACACACTGTGACGGCTCCTCTGCTGTCCTCTCTCTCACACACTGTGACGGCTCCTCTGCCTTCTCTTCACACACTGTGACGGCTCCTCTGCTGTCCTCTCTCTCTCTCACACACTGTGACGGCTCCTCTGCTGTCTCTCTCTCTACAACACTGTGACGCTTCTGTCTCTCACCAGTGACGGCTCCTGCTGTTCCTCTCACACTGAGGGTGCACATGTGCTCCTTGCTGTCTCTCTTCTCACACATGTGACGCTCCTGCTGCCTCTCCACACGTGGCTTTGTCTCTCCTCACACTAGCTCTGCTGCTCTCTTCTACCTGTGAGGTCCTGTGTCTCCTCACAACTGACTCTTTGCTCTCTCCACACTGTGCGCTCTCTGCTGTTCTCTCACACATGGACGTCCTGTCTCTCTACACTGTAGGCTCCTTCTTCCTTCTCCCTTACGCTGTGCTCTCGTCTCTCTTTCCACTTACGCTGTGACGGCTCTCTGCTGTCTCTCTCCTTCACACTGTGACGGCTCCTCTGCTGTCTCTCACACACTGTGAGGTCCTCTGCTGTCTTCTCTCTCACACACTGTGACGGCTCCTCTGCTGTCTCTCCTCTTCACCACTGTGACGGCTCCTCCTGTCGCTCTCTGCACACTGTGACGGCTCCTCTGCTGTCTCTCTCTCTCACACACTGTGACGGCTCTCTGCTGCTCTCTCTCTACCACTGTGACGGCTCCTCTGCTGTCTCTCTCTCAACCTGTGACGGCTCCTCTGCTGCTCTCTCTCTTACACACTGTGCGCTCCTCGCTGTTCTCTCTAACACTGTGACGGCTCCTCTGCTGTCTCTCCCTCACATGTGACGGCTCCTCTGCTGTCTCTTCCACACACCTGTGACGGCTCCTCTGCTGTCGTCCTCACACACTGTGACGGCTCCTCTGCTGTCTCTTCGTCTCTCTCTCACACACTGTGACGGCTCCTCTGCTGTCTCTCTCTACACACTGTGACGGCTCCTCTGCTGTTCTCTCTCTCACACACTGTGACGGCTCCTGCTGTCTTCTCTCATCTGACCCACTGTGAGGCTCCTCTGCTGTCTCTTCACCACTGTGACGGCTCCTTGCTGTCTCCTCTCTCTCACACACTGTGACGGCTCCTCTGCTGTCTCCTCTCTACACACTGTGACGGCTCCTCTGCTGTCTCTCTCTCACACACTGTGACGGCCCCTCTGCTGTCTCTCACACACTGTGACGGCTCCTCTGCTGTCTCTCTCTCACACACTGTGACGGCTCCTCTGCTGTCTCTCTCACACACTGTGACGGCTCCTCTGCTGTCTCTCTCTCTCCACACTTGTGACGGTCCTCTGCTGTCTCTCTCTCTCACACACTGTGGCGCTCCTCTGCTGTCCTCTTCCACACACGTGACGGCTCTCCTCCACAGTGCGCTCTCTCTCTCTCACACACACCTTGTGACGGCTCCTCTGCTTCTCCCTGTGACGCTCTCGTTTCTTCTCCACACACTGTGACGGCTCCTCTGCTGTCTCACCTGGCTCTCTCTTCTCACACACTGTGACGGCTCCTCTGCTGTCCTCTCACACCGTGACGGCTCTCTCTTGCTCACACACTGTGACGGCTCTCTCTGTCTTCTTCACAACTGTGACGGCTCCTCTGCTGTCTCTCTCACCACTGTGACGGCTCTCTGCTGTCTCTCTCTCACACACTGTGACGGCTCCTCTGCTGTCTCTCTCTCACACTGTGACGGCTCCTCTGCTGTCTCTCTCTGACACACTGTGACGGCTCCTTGCTGTCTCTCTCTGACACCTGTGACGGCTCCTCTGCTGTCTCTCTCTACACACTGTGACGGTCCTCTGCTGTCTCTCTCTCCTGACACTACTGTGCGGCTCCTCTGCGTCCTCTCTCTCTCACACACTGTGACGGCTCCTCTGCTGCTCTCTCTCTACGCCCTGTGCGGCTCCATCTGTGCGCTCTCTCTCACACCTGTAGCACGCTTCGCTGTCTCTCTTCTCACACACTGTGACGGCTCCTCTGCTGTTCTCTCTCTCACACACTGTGACGGCTCCTCTGTCTCTCTCTCTCTCACACTACCTGTGTACGGCTCCTCTGCTGTCGCTCTCTCACTGTGCGCTCCTCATGCGGTCCTTCTCTCTCACCACTTGACGGCTCCTCTGCTGTCTCTCTCTACACACTGTGACGGCTCCTCTGCTGTCTCTCTCTCACACACTGTGACGGCTCCTCTGTGTTCTCTTCTCACACACTGTGACGGCTCCTTGCTGTTCTCTCTCTCACACACTGTGACGGCTCCTCCTGCTCTCTCTACACACTGTGACGCTCCTCTGCTGTCTCTCTCACACCTGTGACGGCTCCTCTGCTGTCTCTCCCTGTCGCTACCTGTGCTGCTCCTCCTCCCTCTCGCCACTCTGACGCTCTCTCTCACTCTCGCTCACACCTGTGACCCACCTCTGCGGCTCTCTCTCTCTCTCCTCACCTGACGGCTCCTCTGCTGTCTCTCTCTCTCACACACTGTGACCTCCTCTGCTGTCTCTCTCTCACACACTGTGACGGCTCCTCTCTGTTCTCTCTCACACACTGTGACGGCTCCTCTGTTCTCTCCTCACACACGTGACGGCTCCTCTGCTGTCTCTCTCTCACACACGTGACGGCTCCTCTGCTGTCTCTCTCTCACACACTGTGACGGCTCCTCTGTCTCTCTCTCTACACTGGCACACACTGTGACGGCTCTCTCTTCTCTCACTCACACACTGTGACGGCCTCTGCTGTCTCTTCTCTCCACACACTGTGACGGCTCCTGCTGTCTCTCTCTACACACTGTGACGGCTCCTCTGCTGTCCTCTCACACACTGTGACGGCTCCTCTGCTGTCTCTCTCCTACACACTGTGACGGCTCCTCTGCGGTCTCTCTCTCTACACACTGTGACGGCTCCTCTGCTGTCTCTCCTCTCACACACTGTGACGGCTCCTCTGCTGTCTCTCTCTACACCTGTGCGGCTCCTCTGCTGTCTCTCTTCACACACTGTGACGGCTCCTCTGCTGTCTTTCTCACACACTGTGACGGCTCTCTGCTGTCTCTCCCACACTGTGACGGCTCCTCTGCTGTCTCCTTCACACACTGTGACGGCTCCTCTGCTGTCTCTCTCTCTCACACTGTGACGGCTCCTCTGCTGTCTCTCTCTCTCTCACACACTGTGACGGCTCCTCTGCTGTTCTTCTCTCACACACTGTGACGGCTCCTCTGCTGTCTCTCTCTCACACACTGTGACGGCTCCTCTGCTGTCTCTCTCTCACACACTGTGACGGCTCCTCTGCTGTCTCTCTCTCACACACTGTGACGGCTCCTCTGCTGTCTCTCTCTCACACACTGTGACGGCTCCTCTGCTGTCTCTCTCTCACACACTGTGACGGCTCCTCTGCTGTCTCTCTCTCTCTCACACACTGTGACGGCTCCTCTGCTGTCTCTCTCTCTCTCACACACTGTGACGGCTCCTCTGCTGTCTCTCTCTCACACACTGTGACGGCTCCTCTGCTGTCTCTCTCTCACACACTGTGACGGCTCCTCTGCTGTCTCTCTCTCTCTCACACACTGTGACGGCTCCTCTGCTGTCTCTCTCTCTCTCACACACTGTGACGGCTCCTCTGCTGTCTCTCTCTCACACACACTGTGACGGCTCCTCTGCTGTCTCTCTCTCTCTCACACACTGTGACGGCTCCTCTGCTGTCTCTCTCTCTCACACACTGTGACGGCTCCTCTGCTGTCTCTCACACACTGTGACGGCTCCTCTGCTGTCTCTCACACACTGTGACGGCTCCTCTGCTGTCTCTCACACACTGTGACGGCTCCTCTGCTGTCTCTCTCTCTCTCACACACTGTGACGGCTCCTCTGCTGTCTCTCTCTCTCACACACTGTGACGGCTCCTCAGCTGTCTCTCTCTCTCTCACACACTGTGACGGCTCCTCTGCTGTTCTCTCTCTCTCACACACTGTGACGGCTCCTCTGCTGTCTCTCTCTCTCTCACACACTGTGACGGCTCCTCTGCTGTCTCTCTCTCACACACTGTGACGGCTCCTCTGCTGTCTCTCTCTCTCACACACTGTGACGGCTCCTCTGCTGTCTCTCACACACTGTGACGGCTCCTCTGCTGTCTCTCACACACTGTGACGGCTCCTCTGCTGTCTCTCACACACTGTGACGGCTCCTCTGCTGTCTCTCACACACTGTGACGGCTCCTCTGCTGTCTCTCTCTCTCTCCACACACTGTGACGGCTCCTCTGCTGTCTCTCTCCTCACACACTGTGACGGCTCCTCAGCTGTCTCTCTCTCTCTCACACACTGTGACGGCTCCTCTGCTGTCTCTCTCTCTCTCACACACTGTGACGGCTCCTCTGCTGTCTCTCTCTCTCTCACACACTGTGACGGCTCCTCTGCTGTCTCTCTCTCACACACTGTGACGGCTCCTCTGCTGTCTCTCTCTCTCTCACACACTGTGACGGCTCCTCTGCTGTCTCTCTCTCTCACACACTGTGACGGCTCCTCTGCTGTCTCTCTCTCCCCTCTCACACACTGTGACGGCTCCTCTGCTGTCTCTCTCACACTGTGACGGCTCCTCTGCTGTCTCTCTCTGACACACTGTGACGGCTCCTCAGCTGTGTCAGTGTCGGTTCTCACCGCTCAGGCTGCGGAAGAACAGTGAGTGTGTCTCCCTGAGGTTGATGTTCTCCAGCAGCACCAGGGTCCGGGCTCGGGCGGAGGCTTCGGGGCTCAGCAGCAGCAGGAGGCCGGGGAGGAGCAGCACAGCGCGGCACAGGGGAGCAGGCATCACTCCCGGACACTGTAGACAGGACAGACACGTTACCGGAAGTGCGGAGCAGCCGTCCAATCACAGCGCGACACCTCCTGGCATCTCGGGATCACGTGACGGACGCACTTCCTGCAGCGCCGCCATGTTTGTTACGGGCTCTGGCTGTGTCTTAGTTGGCGCCGCACTGCGCATGTGTGAACTGTCACCTCTGCTTTTAACCAATCAGGGACTAGCGATGCGGGGTCACGTGATACTACTTGTGAAAAGAGCGGGAGATGTGAAGTGACTGAGGCAGAAGACCCTGACCCGTCACGTGTTCTATTACACCAATCAGTCGCCAGATGAGAGAATGTAGATTGTTCCCAGTGGAGGAACAGGATAATAATCGTGTAGATGTGACAGCTTATAATGGCTACAAACATAAAGTAAGTGATGTTATAAGGCAGCGATCCTCCGAGACGTCCCAGGTCTCTTCATCAGGCTGCGACAAGGAAAGGATCCTCAATCAGGGAGGCCTAGTGATGGAAAGGATCCTCAATCAGGGAGGTCTAGTGATGGAGAGGATCCTCAATCAGGGAGGCCTAGTGATGGAGAGGATCCTCAATCAGGGAGGCCTAGTGATGGAGAGGATCCTCAATCAGGGAGGCCTAGTGATGGAGAGGATCCTCAATCAGGGAGGTCCAGTGATGGAAAGGATCCTCAATCAGGGAGGTCTAGTGATGGAGAGGATCCTCAATCAGGGAGGTCTAGTGATGGAGAGGATCCTCAATCAGGGAGGTCTAGTGATGGAGAGGATCCTCAATCAGGGAGGCCTAGTGATGGAGAGGATCCTCAATCAGGGAGGTATAGTGATGGAGAGGATCCTCAATCAGGGAGGCCTAGTGATGGAGAGGATCCTCAATCAGGGAGGCCTAGTGATGGAGAGGATCCTCAATCAGGGAGGTCTAGTGATGGAGAGGATCCTCAATCAGGGAGGTCTAGTGATGGAGAGGATCCTCAATCAGGGAGGCCTAGTGATGGAGAGGATCCTCAATCAGGGAGGCCTAGTGATGGAGAGGATCCTCAATCAGGGAGGTCTAGTGATGGAGAGGATCCTCAATCAGGGAGGTCTAGTGATGGAAAGGATCCTCAATCAGGGAGGCCTAGTGATGGAGCGGATCCACAATCAGGGAGGTCTAGTGATGGAGAGGATCCTCAATCAGGGAGGCCCAGTGATGGAAAGGATCCTCAATCAGGGAGGCCCAGTGATGGAGAGGATCCTCAATCAGGGAGGCCCAGTGATGGAGAGGATCCTCAATCAGGGAGGTCTAGTGATGGAGAGGATCCTCAATCAGGAAGGCCTAGTGATGGAGAGGATCCTCAATCAGGGAGGTCTAGCGATGGAGAGGATCCTCAATCAGGGAGGTCTAGTGATGGAGAGGATCCTCAATCAGGGAGGCCTAGTGATGGAGAGGATCCTCAATCAGGGAGGCCTAGTGATGGAGAGGATCCTCAATCAGGGAGGCCCAGTGATGGAGAGGATCCTCAATCAGGGAGGCCTAGTGATGGAGAGGATCCTCAATCAGGGAGGTATAGTGATGGAGAGGATCCTCAATCAGGGAGGCCTAGTGATGGAGAGGATCCTCAATCAGGGAGGCCTAGTGATGGAGAGGATCCTCAATCAGGGAGGTCTAGTGATGGAGAGGATCCTCAATCAGAGAGGTCTAGTGATGGAGAGGATCCTCAATCAGGGAGGTCTAGTGATGGAGAGGATCCTCAATCAGAGAGGTCTAGTGATGGAGAGGATCCTCAATCAGGGAGGCCTAGTGATGGAGAGGATCCTCAATCAGGGAGGCCTAGTGATGGAGAGGATCCTCAATCAGGGAGGTCTAGTGATGGAGAGGATCCTCAATCAGAGAGGCCCAGTGATGGAGAGGATCCTCAATCAGGGAGGCCCAGTGATGGAGAGGATCCTCAATCAGGGAGGCCTAGTGATGGAAAGGATCCTCAATCAGGGAGGCCTAGTGATGGAGAGGATCCTCAATCAGGGAGGCCTAGTGATGGAGAGGATCCTCAATCAGGGAGGCCTAGTGATGGAAAGGATCCTCAATCAGGGAGGCCTAGCGATGGAAAGGATCCTCAATCAGGGAGGCCTAGCGATGGAGAGGATCCTCAATCAGGGAGGTCTAGTGATGGAGAGGATCCTCAATCAGGAAGGCCTAGTGATGGAGAGGATCCTCAATCAGGGAGGTCTAGTGATGGAGAGGATCCTCAATCAGGGAGGCCTAGTGATGGAGAGGATCCTCAATCAGGGAGGTCTAGTGATGGAGAGGATCCTCAATCAGGGAGGTCTAGTGATGGAGAGGATCCTCAATCAGAGAGGTCTAGTGATGGAGAGGATCCTCAATCAGAGAGGCCTAGTGATGGAGAGGATCCTCAATCAGGGAGGCCTAGTGATGGAGAGGATCCTCAATCAGGGAGGCCTAGTGATGGAGAGCATCCTCAATCAGGGAGGCCTAGTGATGGAGCGGATCCTCAATCAGGGAGGTCTAGTGATGGAGAGGATCCTCAATCAGGGAAGCCTAGTGATGGAGAGGATCCTCAATCAGGGAGGCCTAGTGATGGAGAGGATCCTCAATCAGGGTGGCCTAGTGATGGAGAGGATCCTCAATCAGGGAGGTCTAGTGATGGAGAGGATCCTCAATCAGGAAGGCCTAGCGATGGAGAGGATCCTCAATCAGGGAGGCCTAGCGATGGAGAGGATCCTCAATCAGGGAGGCCTAGCGATGGAGAGGATCCTCAATCAGGGAGGTCTAGTGATGGAGAGGATCCTCAATCAGGGAGGTCTAGTGATGGAGAGGATCCTTAATCAGGGAGGTGTAGTGATGGAGAGGATCCTCAATCAGGGAGGTCTAGTGATGGAGAGGATCCTCAATCAGGGAGGCCTAGTGATGGAAAGGATCCTCAATCAGGGAGGCCTAGTGATGGAGAGGATCCTCAATCAGGGAGGCCTAGCGATGGAAAGGATCCTCAATCAGGGAGGCCTAGCGATGGAGAGGATCCTCAATCAGGGAGGTCTAGTGATGGAGAGGATCCTCAATCAGGAAGGCCTAGTGATGGAGAGGATCCTCAATCAGGGAGGTCTAGTGATGGAGAGGATCCTCAATCAGGGAGGCCTAGTGATGGAGAGGATCCTCAATCAGGGAGGTCTAGTGATGGAGAGGATCCTCAATCAGGGAGGCCCAGTGATGGAGAGGATCCTCAATCAGAGAGGCCTAGTGATGGAGAGGATCCTCAATCAGGGAGGCCTAGTGATGGAGAGGATCCTCAATCAGGGAGGCCTAGTGATGGAGAGCATCCTCAATCAGGGAGGCCTAGTGATGGAGCGGATCCTCAATCAGGGAGGCCTAGTGATGGAGAGGATCCTCAATCAGGGAGGTCTAGTGATGGAGAGGATCCTCAATCAGGGAGGTCTAGTGATGGAGCGGATCCTCAATCAGGGAGGCCTAGTGATGGAGAGGATCCTCAATCAGGGAGGCCTAGTGATGGAGAGGATCCTCAATCAGGGAGGTCTAGTGATGGAGAGGATCCTCAATCAGGGAGGTCTAGTGATGGAGAGGATCCTCAATCAGGGAGATCTAGTGATGGAGAGGATCCTCAATCAGGGAGGCCTAGTGATGGAGAGGATCCTCAATCAGGGAGGCCCAGTGATGGAGAGGATCCTCAATCAGGGAGGTCTAGTGATGGAGAGGATCCTCAATCAGGGAGGCCCAGTGATGGAGAGGATCCTCAATCAGGGAGGCCCAGTGATGGAGAGGATCCTCAATCAGGGAGGTCTAGTGATGGAGACTCGGACGGCGGCGCAGACGTTCTTTGGAGGGTTGCACAGAAGTTCACTCGGATGGTTGCACAGATAGTTGTGTGCTTTCTTTAGAGATGTATCAGCACATACAGCAGTAATACACGGATCACATGCGGTTTTTAGCACACCTCTCCTGTGGAGCTGCCGTCTTGCGGTGGATGTGCGGCTCCATCTCTGGTGTCCATGAACAATTTGTCCCATCCCCATTGTCCTTGGTGAAGTTCCTTATTGAGCTCCCACCCCTCCCCATCTCCCCATTGCGGCAGTGCAGCACGGCGTCGTCTGTCCTGGATTCTCCATACGTCCATTGTCTTGTGTGGTTCTGGGGGTCCCGGGTCCCCACCAGCATTCAGAAGGCCTCCGGATTCGTGTGGCTTTTGCTTTTCTTGCGCTTGGTTTTGGCAGATGAGGTTGGGATCTCCAAGGACTCGAGTCTAAACGGTCGGGGGAGGGGCACGTCCAGGGCCTGGACCGGGGACACGGCATTCAGACTGGCAGACATGATGGCTGGTGACGTGCTGAGCGGAGAGCTGAGTGTCGGGGGGCCGCTGTGCAGAGCTGCGGGGGACAATGGCCGAAATGTAAAATACAGACAGGAGCAGCGGAAGAAACGAGTGAATACCCTGCAAGGGGCTTCACAGGTGTGTAATAGGGGCACACCAGGGACATGACCCCAAGGAACGTCCTCCTACCTGCAGCTGTCTGTATTGGGAGATTACAGGGGCCATCAGCAAAGAAGATTTACATCACTGGAATATTAATAAGTTCCCATAAAGTTGCTGTGCAGAGATGATCTAGTGCGTGCCCAGGGCAGATAATGCAGCAAAAGATGTGACCCCCAATGTGCTGAACCGAGGGGACACTCCTGTAACCCCCGAGGTGATGCTGCTGTGACCCCCGAGCTGACACTGCTGTGACCCCCGAGCTGACACTCCTGTGACCCCCGATGTGCTGAACTGACATGACGCTGCTGTGACTCCTGAAGTGACGCTGCATTGATCCCCAATGTGCTGCCCCGAGATGACGCTAATGTGACCCCCCCCATGTGCTGCCCCAATATGACACTGCTGTGACCCCCAACGTGAGGCTGCTGTGACCCCCAATGTGCTGAATTGAGGTGATGCTGTTGTGACTCCTGAGGTGACGCTACTGTGACCATCAGCGTGCTGCCCCAAGGTTACACTGCTGTGACCCCCGAGATGACTCTCCTGTGACCCCACGCCCCAATATGCTGCCCCTGATGACACTGCTGTGACCCCTGGGATGACTCTCCTGTGACCCCACGCCCCAATATGCTGCCCCTGATGACACTGCTGTGACCCCTGGGATGACTCTCCTGTGACCCCACGCCCCAATATGCTGCCCCTGAGGTGATGTTGCTGTGACCCCCGATGTGCTGCCCCTGAGGTGATGTTGCTGTGACCCCTGATGTGCTGTGTTGGGGGCAGAACACTGCAGATATGAGCGCTCCGGATGTGGCCACTCACCCAGGCTCTTCATCGGATCACTGCTGAGGATTTGGCTGGCGCGCTTGGATTTGAAGTAGTTGCTGGCCAGGTTCTCGCTGTCGCTCTTGCGGAGCATGGCTCGGTATCGATCTTCCCCCTGATGAGAGGTATATATGGTCTATAGTGAGGGGTACAGGTAATATTGGGGGTGGGTGGCGGTCACTATTTTTCTTTACTGTCAATAAAAACTACAGAGAACTATGTAAGGGTTCACAGAGCAGCGCTGCACAGTGCGCCGGCAGGCCGAGGGTCTCCACAATGCTGGGTGCACTGTATGCCGCCTCCATGAAGCAAGACTTACTGCTGACACCACACTGATCACGCTATGCGGGCCATATGTGGCAGTCAGTACGTCACGGGCCGTATGTGGCAGTCAGTACGTCACGGGCCGTAGGTGGCAGTCAGTACGTCACGGGCCGTATGTGGCAGTCAGTACGTCACGGGCCGTATGTGGCAGTCAGTACGTCACGGGCCGTAGGTGGCAGTCAGTACGTCACGGGCCGTAGGTGGCAGTCAGTACGTCACGGGCCGTAGGTGGCAGTCAGTACGTCACGGGCCGTATGTGGCAGTCAGTACGTCACGGGCCGTAGGTGGCAGTCAGTACGTCACGGGCCGTAGGTGGCAGTCAGTACGTCACGGGCCGTAGTGGCAGTCAGTACGTCACGGGCCGTATGTGGCAGTCAGTACGTCACGGGCGGTAGGTGGCAGTCAGTACGTCACGGGCCGTATGTGGCAGTCAGTACGTCTCGGTCCGTACACTGCAGTCCATGCTTAAGTTGCAACAATCTAAAGCAGCCTCACAGGCATATGTGCGGTCGTCCTTCATGGCATCCCCTTTAAGGCGCCCCTTCCCTGTCAGACCACCACAGGCAGCACTAGGGGGTGGACATGGCCCTCACCCACCGCCAGTGGCGCCCTCCCCTCCATCCACACCGGACATGTCTGCTGCACTCTGGCGGTTGCCCGTCTGTACAGCGCTGCGGCTCATCCCACCACGTACCAGATGGGGCTCTCCGTTCTCACTTGATGGCATCCTCTTAGATTTGGCTGATGGAAGACCGGGAGCTGTGGGAGGAGGAGGAATAATGATTATGTGCGATGGGTGTAGAGATCCAGAGGAAACAGATAATAGAATGTAAGCTCCTCGGGGCAGAGTGACGACTGTGGATTGTGACCCGTCCCCTCTGCTCCCGATCACCCTCGATTCCACCGTGGCCCCAGGATGGGCGGCTCACCTGAGGGGAGGCTGGTTTTCTGGACCATGATTTCTGGGATCTTCCAGCTGCCGCCGTCCTCGTCC
Source organism: Allobates femoralis (assembly GCA_033576535.1). Classification (NCBI taxonomy): domain Eukaryota; kingdom Metazoa; phylum Chordata; class Amphibia; order Anura; family Aromobatidae; genus Allobates; species Allobates femoralis. The sequence continues at coordinate 45,378,990 of JARQOC010000009.1, read as the reverse complement.
CACGACGCCTCCCGCCGGATCTTGTCCAGGTTGCTGTAGTTACAGTCTCTCCTGATCAGTGGCTGGATCTGCTCTAGGATCTGCTGGGAGAGGAGCAGATCCATCTCCTGACGTCTTATGGTCACCAGGTAATCGTCTCTGTCTCGCTCAAACTCTGAGTGCAGATCTTCTATCTCGATGTCTGCTGCCTTCAGCTGAGATACAGAAAACAGGAGAAGTGAGACTAGAAAAGCGAGTGAATGGGCCACATCTCCAGGACAGCACCAATCACCAGCATCAGGGAGCCGCCACGTATCCAGGACGGCACCGGTCACCGCCTCCGGGGAGCAGCCACATCTCCAGGACAGCACCGGTCACCGTCTCCGAGGAGCAGCCACATCTCCAGGACAGTACAGGTCACCGCCTCCGGGGAGCAGCCGCATCTCCAGGACAGCACCGGTCACCGTCTCCGGGGAGCAGCCACATCTCCAGGACAGCACCGGTCACCGTCTCCGAGGAGCAGCCACATCTCCAGGACAGTACCGGTCACCGTCTCCGGGGAGCAGCCGCATCTCCAGGACAGCACCGGTCACCGTCTCCGGGGAGCAGCCACATCTCCAGGACAGCACCGGTCACCGTCTCCGAGGAGCAGCCACATCTCCAGGACAGCACCGGTCACCGTCTCCGGGGAGCAGCCGCATCTCCAGGACAGTACCGGTCACCGTCTCCGGGGAGCAGCCGCATCTCCAGGACAGTACCGGTCACCGTCTCCGGGGAGCAGCCGCATCTCCAGGACAGTACCGATCACCACCTCCGGGGAGCAGCCGCATCTCCAGGACAGTACCGATCACCGTCTCCGGGGAGCAGCCGCATCTCCAGGACAGTACCGGTCACCGCCTCCGGGGAGCAGCCGCATCTCCAGGACAGTACCGGTCACCGTCTCCAGGGAGCAGCCGCATCTCCAGGACAGTACCGGTCACCGTCTCCGGGGAGCAGCCGCATCTCCAGGACAGTACCGGTCACCGCCTCCGGGGAGCAGCCGCATCTCCAGGACAGTACCGGTCACCGTCTCCAGGGAGCAGCCGCATCTCCAGGACAGCACCGGTCACCGCCTCCGGGGAGCAGCCACATCTCCAGGACAGCACCGGTCACCGTCTCCAGGGAGCAGCCGCATCTCCAGGACAGCACCGGTCACCGCCTCCGGGGAGCAGCCACATCTCCAGGACAGTACCGGTCACCGCCTCCGGGGAGCAGCCGCATCTCCAGGACAGTACCGGTCACCGTCTCCAGGGAGCAGCCGCATCTCCAGGACAGCACCGGTCACCGCCTCCGGGGAGCAGCCGCATCTCCAGGACAGTACCGGTCACCACCTCCGGGGAGCAGCCGCATCTCCAGGACAGTACCGGTCACCGTCTCCAGGGAGCAGCCGCATCTCCAGGACAGTACCGGTCACCATCTCCGGGGAGCAGCCGCATCTCCAGGACAGTACCGGTCACTGTCTCCGAGGAGCAGCCGCATCTCCAGGACAGTACCGGTCACCGTCTCCAGGGAGCAGCCGCATCTCCAGGACAGTACCGGTCACCATCTCCGGGGAGCAGCCGCATCTCCAGGACAGTACCGGTCACCGCCTCCGGGGAGCAGCCGCGTTCTCGCTCACCTTCTTCTGGATCTTCTCCAGATGTCTGCTCTTGGCCTGCAGCTCCTCCTGAATGGACTCGTAGACGTTGAGCAGCATGCGGTCACTGCTGTCCTCGTCCACGTTTTGCAGGGCCGCGATCAGCTCCTTTTTCCGCTCGTCCGCGTACTTCTTCCTGCGCTTCTGTTTTTCCTTCAGGTCCTTGTTTTTGGCCTGTTCCCCTCCGACCACCTGCTGCTCCAGCATCTGCAACCTAAACCCTCTCTGGATCAGTACAGTCCTGCTCATGATTATAGGCACCATGAAGTATAAGTACATAATGTGCAGAATCAAGTGAAGCATGACAAACAACAATGTACAGCATAAAACAATGGGAGGAAAAAATAGAAAAACCTAAAGCTGGTGTGACCTGGTATTGGCACCTTTACATTACATTATATAGAAACATATTGTGACTCCCCTGTGGTAAATCACATGAGAATCACCTGTGATAAATTGTCGGTGCCCATGTGACATGAATTAGCCAAAAAAAAAAGCCACATGTTAGGCCCTGTTTCTTTGCCATATGTTAGGCCCTGTTCTTATTCCATATGTTAGGCCCTGTTCCTTTTCCATGTTAGGCCCTGTTCTTTTTCCATGTTAGGCCCTGTTCTTTTTCCATATGTTAGGCCCTGTTCTTTTTCCATATGTTAGGCCCTGTTCTTTTTCCATATGTTAGGCCCTGTTCCTTTTCCATATGTTAGGCCCTGTTCCTTTTCCATGTTAGGCCCTGTTCCTTTTCCATGTTAGGCCCTGTTCTTTTTCCATATGTTAGGCCCTGTTCTTTTTCCATATGTTAGGCCCTGTTCTTTTTCCATATGTTAGGCCCTGTTCTTTTTCCATATGTTAGGCCCTGTTCTTTTTCCATATGTTAGGCCCTGTTCCTTTCCCATATGTTAGGCCCTGTTCCTTTGCCATATGTTAGGCCCTGTTCTTTTTCCATATTTTAGGCCCTGTTCCTTTTCCATGTTAGGCCCTGTTCCTTTTCCATGTTAGGCCCTGTTCCTTTTCCATGTTAGGCCCTGTTCCTTTGCCATATGTTAGGCCCTGTTCCTTTTCCATATGTCAGGCCCTGTTCTTTTGCCATATGTTAGGCCCTGTTCCTTTGCCATATCTTAGGCCCTGTTCCTTTGCCATATGTTAGGCCCTGTTCTTTTGCCACGTTAGGCCCTGTTCCTTTGTCACAATGGTGAAGACAAAGGAGCTGTCTGAGGGCATCAGAACTTCTATTATTAGCAAACACAAGACTTCCAAAGGGTATAACGCCATCTCCAAAGACCTTGGTGTCCCAGTTTCAACAGTGCACAATGTGATTAAGAAGATTGTCAAGCACAAAACCGTCAAGATCCTCCCTGAAAGTGGGGGAATAGGGAAAATTGACAGGAGATGTCTTCAAAGGTTGGTACAAATGGTGGCAAAAACACCAAAGAGCTGAAGGCCTGGAACGGTCTGGGGTCATGGTTTCAACAAATCCAATACGCCGCACACTAAACCAAGCAGAGCTTTATGGACAAAGGCAAAGGAAGAAACCATCGCTGAAGAAAGGACATTAAAAGGAACAACTGATCTTCACCAAAGAAAACCTGGACAAACCTTGAAGGAGCCTCTTACCTTGCGAGCACCTGCTGGGGGCTGACCGACCGCGGCGCCTCCTGCGGGGGCAGGAGGACGCTGGACGTAGATTCCACCCCTGGGGTCTCTCTGGTAATACTGTGGAGATGTACGGCCACCTGTGCGTCCAGCTAAGAAGAGCAACAAAGAGAACCCTGAACGCGTGCACATCAGACCATCTGGGGCCCCGGGCCCTCACATCACACAATGGAAATGACTAAACATTAGTGACATACAGAGCAGATCCCCTCTGCAGCGCATGAGCGTCTCGCTCATGTCTCTCTCTCGCTCTCGTCTCCCTCTTGTTTCACTCTCGCTCTCGTCTCGCTCGTCTCACTCTCGCCTCCCTCTTGTCTTATTCTCGCCTCGCTCTCGTCTCCCTTTTGTCTCACTCTCCCCTCTCTCTCACCTCGCTCTCGTCTCACTCTCGCCTCGCTCTCGTCTCCCTCTTGTCTTACTCTCGCCTCGCTCTCGTCTCCCTTTTTGTCTCACTCTCATCTCCCTCTTGTCTTGCTCTCGTCTCCCTCTTGTCTTGCTCTCGTCTCGCTCTCATCTCCCTCTTGTCTTGCTCTCGTCTCGCTCTCATCTCCCTCTTGTCTTGCTCTTGCCTCGCTCTCGTCTTCCTCTTGTCTCGCCTCGCTCTCGTCTTCCTCTTGTCTCGCCTCGCTCTTGTCTCCCTCTTGTCATAGGGTACCGTTACACGTCGCAACATTGCATGCAATTTCACTGGCAATTTGCTGGTTGCAGTGAAATCATGGACACATTGTTCTATTTTGTTGCTGTGTACAAATGTAACAATGTGTCCATGATTTCACTGCAACCAGGAAATTGCCAGTGAAATTGCATGCAATGTTCCGACGTGTAACGGTACACTTACTCTCGTCTCGCTCTCGTCACCCTCTTCTCTTACTCTCGCCTTGCTCTCGTCTCACTCTTGTCTTACTCTCGCCTCGCTCTCGTCTCACTCTCGTCTCCCTCTTGTTTACTCTGGCCTCGCTCTCGTCTCACTCTCACCTCGCTCTCGTCTCACTCTCGCCTTGCTCTCGTCTCACTCTTGTCTTACTCTCGCCTCGCTCTCGTCTCACTCTTGATCGCTCTCGTCTCCTTCTTGTCTTACTCTCGCCTCGCTCTTGCCTCGCTCTCGTCTCCTTCTTGTCTTACTCTCGCCTCGCTATTGCCTCGCTCTCGTCTCCTTCTTGTCTTACTCTCGCCTCGCTCTTGCCTCGCTCTCGTCTTTTTCTTGTCTTACTCTCGCCTTGCTCTCGTCTCCCTCTTGTCTTACTCTCGCCTCGCTCTTGCCTCGCTCTCGTCTTTTTCTTGTCTTACTCTCACCTCGCTCTCGTCTCACTCTCGTCTCCCTCTTGTCTTACTCTCGCCTCACTCTCGTCTCCATCTTGTCTTACTCTCGTCTCACTCTCGCCTCGCTCTCGTCTCGTCTCACTCTCGCCTCGCTCTCATCTTGCCTGGTTTTCTCACCTGGTTTTCTGACTCTTGTGTTGTGGCCCCGGAGCCCTCGCCTCCACCATTAATATCGGCATCTGTGGACACAGCACTCGCTCCTGTCATGTATATACTGGCTGATATCGGGCTGTATAATATCACTTGTTTCTTGACTACATTTGACCACAAGATATCTTATATTTATTTTACATGTACAGCGCCATCATATTTTGCAGTGCTATACGGACATCACCACTGTCCCCACCGGGGCTCACAGTCTACATTCCCTGTAAGTCATTGGAGTGTGGGAGGAAATGAGAAAATGCACGTAACACAGAGAGAACATACAGAATTCTTGCAAATGTCCTTGAGCCCATAATACTGCAACTGTGCTGCTAAGAACTGACCCGCTGTACCGCCGACTACTGAGCTGCCAACCAATGAGCCATGGTGCCACCAACCGCTGTGCCACCAACCACTGGGCCACCGTACCGCCGACTACTGAGCTGCCAACCAATGAGCCATGGTGCCACCAACCACTAAGCCGCCGTACCACCGATGACTGTGCCGTTATGCCACCAAACAATGGGCTGCCATACTGCCAAACAATGAGCCGCCGCCAACCACTGAGTCGCCCAGTTTAAGGCCATGTTACCATGTAGTGTAAATGATGAAGGTCCAGGCCGGGGGCTCTCATGCAGCGCTCCACACACTCTACTCAACTAAGCATTTTTTTCTTTTTTATATGCATTTTTTTCTCTATATTCCTTTATAATAACCTGAAAATGAAAAGCTAAAATGTGCAACAAAGAAAACATCAAATAAGAGGGGAGACGACTCCGAGCCGATTCCTGCACCCGGCTGAACCATCTGGAGCGATCGGGACGACGAGAAATGTTCTGACGGATGAAAAAGCTTCTCAGTGTGAACGGATCGTTCTGTCGCTGCAATCGCCAGGAAAACATCGCTGTGTGCACACTCACCTGTCATATTCAGGGTTTGTTACAATGTATCAGTGATTTGTGTTTAGGTTACATCTGTAATGAAGCCCCAGCTCTGCACAGGCCGAGATCAGGAGGGGCATTTACTCTATGGATCAGACGGGGCAGAGAGTCCAGCAGTGAGACCCCCGATCTGACAGGATTAACTATGGTGGAGCAACGCTTCATCCTGCAGAGCTCTCTCTACAGGTCTGAGGGGAGTAATCGTGGCCTGCGGAGAGTAATGGTCACCTTCGAGAGGTAACTGTGGCCTGCAGGGAGTGTTTGTTATTGGAGGTGAGAATTTGTGGCTTGTGAGGTGTAATTGTAGCCTGGGGGAAGTAATTGTAGCCTTCAGAGAGTAATCATGACCCTCGGGAGGTAACAGTGGCCTGCGGGGAGTAATGGTCACCTTCGGGAGGTAACAGTGGCCTGCTGGGAGTAATGGTCACCCTCGGGAGGTAACAGTGGCCTGCTGGGAGTAATGGTCACCCTCGGGAGGTAACAGTGGCCTGCGAGGAGTAATCATGACCCTCGGGAGGTAACAGTGGCCTGCGGGGAGTAATGGTCACCTTCGGGAGGTAACGGTGGCCTGCGGGGAGTAATCATGACCCTCGGGAGGTAACAGTGGCCTGCGGGGAGTAATGGTCACCCTCGGGAGGTAACAGAGGCCTGCGGGGAGTAATGGTCACCCTTGGGAGGTAACAGTGGCCTGCGGGGAGTCATCATTGCCTTCAGAGAGTAATCATGACCCTTGGGAGGTAATAGTGGCCTGTGGAGAGTAATGGTCAACCTTGGGGACTAATCGTAGCCTGTGGGGAGTAGTTGTGGCCAGTGGAGAGTAATGGTCACCTTCGAGAGGCAACTGTGGCCTGCAGGGAGTATTTGTTATTGGAGGTGAAAATTTGTGGCTTGTGAGGTGTAATTGTAGCCTGCGGGGAGTCATCATTGCCTTCAGAGAGTAATCATGGCCCTCGGGAGGTAATAGTGGCCTGTGGAGAGTAATGGTCACCCTCAGGAGGTAACGGTGGTCTGCAGGGAGTAATGGTCACCCTTAGGGAGTAATCGTAGCCTGTGGGGAGTAATTGTGGCCAGTGGAGAGCAATGGTCACCCTTGGGAAGTAATGGTGGCCTGCGGGGAGTAATGGTCACCCTTGGGGAGTAATGGTCACCCTTGGGGAGTAATTGTAGCCTGTGGGGAGTAATTGTGGCCAGTGGAGAGCAATGGTCACCCTTGGGGAGTAATCGTGGCCTCGGGAGGTAACGGTGGCCTGAGGGGAGTATTTGTCTCCTGTGGGAAGCAATTGTGGCCCCCGGGGAGTAGCGGTCACCTGTTCTCTTGTTCAGATCCTGCTCCATGTGGGCGAGCTGCTGACGGTACGACTTCCGCAGGTTGGTGATATCTTCTTCCAGCCGCGCTCGAGACTTCTGCTCGGCTTCATACTCTGCCTTCAGACGGGCGAACCTCTCCTCGTACTCCTGCAGAGCGCACAGGTTACAGCAGCGTGCGGTGAGTATACAGTGCGGTGGCCTTATATACAGCAGCATGGAAAAGTCTGTGCACCCCTGCTCAGAATGACTGTAATTGTGAACAGTTAAGTTGAAGATGAAGTGATCTGTAAGAGGCATACATTCACAGATGACACAAGTCCTTTGTATTTTAGGCAAAAAAGAATACATTTTTATCTTTTATATTTTAAAAATTACAAAAAGGGAAATGGTCTGATGCTAAAGTTTGTGCACCCAGGAGAATTGTGCGCTCAGATAACTGTGACCAAGGTGTCAGGTCTTCACTATCTTGTTCAGGTTACGGCTCGTTCACTATCAGGTGATAGAAATGTCACAGCTTTACAGAAACCTCCTCTACCCTTGTGCCGATAACCAGCGCCGTGGGTTCCTCTAAGCCGAGTAGAGGAAGTGTCACCTGACAGTGAACGAGCCACAACCTGAACAGGCTAATGAAGACCTGAAACCTTGGCCACAGTTATCTGAGCGCACAATTCTCCTGGGAATCTCACAGAACTGGAAGACTTTTCCAAGGAAGAATAAACTCCCTCAAAGAAGAAGTGAAAGACTCTTGGCTGCTACAAAAGGTGATTACAAGCTCTGATACTTGTCATAGGCGATGCTGCTAGCTACTAACCGTGCAGGGGCACAAACATTTCCATCAGCCCATTTGCCTTTTTTGTTAATTTTAAAATGTAAAATATTATGTGAGTAAATCGAGACTCCCTGACTAATGGCACAACCATTTACTATGGCGCCTCGGTGAGGAGGGTTGTGCCAGCGAGGGTCAGGTTCACACCTACGTATTCCACGTCTTGTGCAGATCTGGAATTGCTCTTGATTTTGGACATTTATCCTCTGGATCTGCTCATGTGGAGGAGACTCGCAGAGGTTCACTCACAACTTCATTCTTTGTAAAGTGGATGATGGAAACCACAGCATCAAAATCAGCTGATGTTTGACCCTTTGTGATGCAGAATGTTTCTATCTAAGTGCAGGGCCTTCATCAGCAGGTCTGCGGACCCTGCTGCGGACCCTGCTGCGGACCCTGCTGCGGACCCTGCTGCGGACCCTGCTGCGGACCCTGCTGCGGACCCTGCTGCGGACCCTGCTGCGGACCCTGCTGCGGACTCTGCTGCAGACTCTGCTGCGGACTCTGCTGCGGACTCTGCTGCGGACTCTGCTGCGGACCCTGCTGCGGACTCTGCTGCGGACCCTGCTGCGGACTCTGCTGCGGACCCTGCTGCGGACTCTGCTGCGGACTCTGCTGCGGACCCTGCTGCGGACCCTGCTGTGGACTCTGCTGCCTGTAGAGGTTTTGTCAGGTCTCTGCTCTGCTATGGCAGCAGGTGTTTCTCCAACACTCCGGATGGATAGTGTACGGCCCCTCCGCCATGTGGGAACAGCCCCCTGTGGTCAGATTTACCTGTCGGATCATCTGTTTTTCGGACTCCATGTCCACTTCATGTCCATTCACGCCTGCCGGTGCAGGCCTCAGCGCAGGCCTCTGTAGTGCTACAGACATAAAGGTGATACGGCCTGTTATGGAAATACCCAAAGATTTACCAATGTGCTTGTACCCTGTATTATCCTGGACTGTACTAACATCTATGCCTTTAAGAGGAATAAGTAGACTTTGAGTGTTTTCATATAAAGTATTGCTTTCTGCAAGTTATAGACTGTGCTTAGACTAGAGAAACGGTGAAGGCCATATAGTCTGGGAATGAAGCCAATATCTAGCATGTTTTGGTAAGAAGGGAAGATGTTCCAAAACACCAAACAGTGCAGGAGTGCGATGGGTCAATAATAGCAAATGACTGAAAAGCACAAGGATACAAATGTATTTAGAATAGGTTTGCGTAATGCAATCAGCAGTCAGTTATTAGTAACCAATGACTGGTTATGTTTAATATTTTGCAGCCAATTAATGAATGATCTTATCCCGGGATTGTCTGTATAGCTTTATGCGCTTCCTAATAATCTTAGCATTCTCTCATACTTGCACCCGAGTCAGGTGCGGTTATTGTCGGCGACACCTGTTATTATTAATAATTTGGCAAGCAGAGAGTTAAGGATAAGGACATACTTTGATGACCCATCTATGACAGGTCAGTACAACCTTCCGCCCACAGGTGGCGCCTCAGCCGGTGGGGATGTCTCGCACCTCCCGCCCCCGGTATAACTGGCGATAATGCAAAATATTGGGGTTCCCATCTCTTGTCCAGGTGTACAGTGATGGGGGAGGACGACCTGCAGATCCCCCCACATTGGGTAACCCCCTTACCGGTCAGCTTGGTGTCAGACTGCTCACACAGCATTGCCTTTAACTTCCTAATCTCCTCCTGGTACTCCCGCAGGAGGGCGTCCTTGGGGTCTTCATTGATACGTGGCTTGTTCTTGATGTTTTTGGCTCGGTTAGCGTAGCGCAGGGTGCTGAGGGTCTCGTCGTAGTTGTTGTCGGCGGGGGACAGGCAGGCCACCATCAGGGTCTTGGTGTTTCCCCCCAGGGAGTCCTGCAGCAGGCGGGTGAGTTTGGAGTCCCTGTAGGGAATGTGCTTGGACTTTCCATCCACCAATGCCGAAATGACGTTGCCCAAAGCAGAGAGGGACAGATTTATTTTTGTGGCTTCCTTCAGCCTCTCTCCAGTAGCTCCAGTCTTGGATTGTCTCTCACTGCCGGCGAGGTCCACCAGATTGAGTTTCCCGGCTCGGAGGTGATCTTCTCCGCTGTCATCTGTCAACCGAGACAAGTCACATGAGATTCTAGGAGTGTCCCTCACCCCATCATGTGCCACCCCTGCCCAAGTGTCTCCCACCTCACCATGTGCCACCCCTGCCCAAGTGTCCTCCACCCCATCATGTGCCCACCCCTCCTGCCCCAAGTGTCCTCCACCCTCACATGTGCCACCTCCAGTCTCCCTATGGTGCCCAAGTGTCTCCCACCTCACCATGTGCCACCCCTGCCCAAGTGTCCTCCACCCCATCATGTGCCACCCTGCCCAAGTGTCTCCCACCTCACCATGTGCCACCCCTGCCCAAGTGTCTCCACCCCATCATGTGCCACCCCTGCCCAAGTGTCCCCACCCTATCATGCGCCACCCTGCCCAAGTGTCCCCACCCACCATGTGCCACCCCTGCCCAAGTGTCCTCCACCCTATCATGCGCCACCTCTGCCCAAGTGTCTCCCACCTCACCATGTGCCACCCCTGCCCAAGTGTCCTCCACCCTATCATGCGCCACCTCTGCCCAAGTTATCCCACCCCCATTTTGCCACTCTGCCCAAGTGTCCCTCACCCTATCATTGCGCACCCCTGCCCAGAGTTACCCACCCCATTGTGCCACTCCTGCCCAAGTGTCCTCCACCCTATCATGCGCCACCCCTGCCCAAGAGTTACCCACCCCATCATGTGCCACCCCTGCCCAAGTGTCCTCCCACCCTCATCCATGTGCCACCCCTGCCCAAGTTCCTCACCCCATCATGTGCCACCCCTGCCCAAGTGTCTCCCACCTCACCATGTGCCACCCCTGCCCAAGTATCCTTCACCCCATCATGTGCCACCCCTGCCCAAGGTTACCCACCCATATGTGCCACCTCTGCCCAAGGTCCTCACCTCATCATGTGCCACCTCTGCCCAAGTTCCTCACCTATCATGTGCCTCCTCTGCCCAGAGTCTCCCCTCACCATGTGCCACCTTGCCCAAGTTCCTTCACCCATCATGCGCCACCTCTGCCCAGTGTACTCCACCTCACCATGTGCCACCCCTGCCCAAGTGTCCTTCACCCCATCATGGCCACCTCTGCCCAAGTGTCTCCCACCTCACCATGTGCCACCCCTGCCCAAGTGTCCTCCACCCATCATGGCCACCTCTGCCCAAGTGTCTCCCACCTCACCATGTGCCACCCCTGCCCAAGTGTCCTCCACCCCTATCATGTGCCACCTCTGCCCAAGTGTCTCCCACCTCACCATGTGCCACCCCTGCCCAAGTGTCCTCCACCCTATCATGCGCCACCCCTGCCCAAGAGTTACCCACCCCATTATGTGCCATCTCTGCCCAAGTGTCCCTCACCCCATCATGTGCCACCCCTGCCCAAGTGTCTCCCACCTCACCATGTGCCACCCGTGCCCAAGTATCCTTCACCCCATCATGTGCCACCTCTGCCCAAGTGTCTCCCACCTCACCATGTGCCACCCCTGCCTAAGTGTCCTCCACCCTATCATGCGCCACCCCTGCCCAAGAGTTACCCACCCCATTATGTCCAACTCTGCCCAAGTGTCCTCCACCTCATCATGTGCCACCTCTGCCCAAGTGTCCTCCACCCTATCATGCGCCACCCCTGCCCAAGTGTCCTTCACCTTATCATGTGCCTCCTCTGCCCTAGAGTACTCCACCTCACCATGTGCCACCCCTGCCCAAGAGTTACCCACCCCATTATGTGCCACCTCTGCCCAAGTGTCCTCCACCCATCATGTGCCACCTCTGCCCAAGTGTCCTCCACCCTATCATGTGCCACCTCTGCCCAAGTGTCCTCCACCCCATCATGTGCCACCTCTGCCCAAGTGTCCTCCACCCTATCATGTGCCACCTCTGCCCAAGTGTCCTCCACCCTATCATGCACCACCCCTGCCCAAGTGTCTCCCACCCCATCATGTGCCACCCCTGCCCAAGTGTCCTCCACCCCATCATGTGCCACCCCTGCCCAAGTGTCCTCCACCCCATCATGTGCCACCTCTGCCCAAGTGTCCTCCACCCTATCATGCACCACCCCTGCCCAAGTGTCTCCCACCCCATCATGTGCCACCTCTGCCCAAGTGTCCTCCACCCCATCATGTGCCACCTCTGCCCAAGTGTCCTCCACCCTATCATGCACCACCCCTGCCCAAGTGTCTCCCACCCCATCATGTGTCCCCCCTTTACCTGTTGTACAGATCTCTATGGTGATGGTGAATATGGAGTGAGACCGGGATGAGTCCTTATTCATCAGGGTATAACCCACAGAGCGATTCCTCCATCCAGTGTCCATGATCTTCTCACACTCGGCCACACTGTGCACGGTGTGCTGGGACAGCGCTCTCACATACACCCCCCGATCCGGGTGCTCCTTCAGCTGAGGAAAGGACAATGGTCGTACTGCACATCACAGAGGAGACTTATGGAGGAGAAGCCGAACCTTATAACCCTACACTATGTTGGTGGTGTGTATACAGTATATACATGTGGATTGTGCTGACTGCTCCGGGTATGGCCTCCAGAGAGTCGTCCTGGAGGTGAGGACAACGTCTGTGTGAGCAGTTATTGGCTTGGGCTCTGTGCACCACGTTCTGAGCTGTCTGCCCGCATGCCATCCCCGGCTGAGTCTGCCCACACTCCATCCCCGGCTGAGTCTGCCCGCACTCCATCCCCGGCTGAGTCTGCCCACACTCCATCCCCGGCTGAGTCTGCCCACACTCCATCCCCGGCTGAGTCTGCCCACACTCCATCCCCGGCTGAGTCTGCCCACACTCCATCCCCAGCTATGTCTGCCCACACTCCATCCCCAGCTATGTCTGCCCACACTCCATCCCCAGCTATGTCTGCCCGCACTCCATCCCCAGCTATGTCTGCCCGCACTCCATCCCCGGCTGAGTCTGCCCACACTCCATCCCCGGCTGAGTCTGCCCACACTCCATCCCCGGCTATGTCTGCCCGCACTCCATCCCCGGCTGAGTCTGCCCACACTCCATCCCCGGCTATGTCTGCCCGCACTCCATCCCCAGCTATGTCTGCCCGCACTCCATCCCCAGCTATGTCTGCCCGCACTCCATCCCCAGCTATGTCTGCCCGCACTCCATCCCCAGCTATGTCTGCCCGCACTCCATCCCCAGCTATGTCTGCCCGCACTCCATCCCCAGCTATGTCTGCCCGCACTCCATCCCCAGCTATGTCTGCCCGCACTCCATCCCCAGCTATGTCTGCCCGCACTCCATCCCCAGCTATGTCTGCCCGCACTCCATCCCCGGCTATGTCTGCCCGCACTCCATCCCCAGCTATGTCTGCCCGCACTCCATCCCCAGCTATGTCTGCCCGCACTCCATCCCCAGCTATGTCTGCCCGCACTCCATCCCCAGCTATGTCTGCCCGCACTCCATCCCCGGCTATGTCTGCCCGCACTCCATCCCCGGCTGAGTCTGCTCACACTCCATCCCCGGCTGAGTCTGCCCGCACTCCATCCCCAGCTGAGTCTGCTCACACTCCATCCCCGGCTGAGTCTGCCCGCACTCCATCCCAGCTGAGTCTGCTCACACTCCATCCCCGGCTGAGTCTGCTCACACTCCATCCCCGGCTGAGTCTGCCCACACTCCATCCCCGACTGAGTCTACCCACACGGTGTCTCCGGCTTAGTCTGCCCACATGCTGTCCCTGGCTGAGTCTACCCGCACGCTGTCCCCGGCTGAGTCTACCTGCACGCCGTCCCTGAATAAGTCAGCCCACGTGCTACATCCCCAGCATAGATGTCCGCACACCGTGTCCCTAGCTGAGTCTGCTCGCATGCTGTCCCCAGCGGAGTCTGCTTGCATGCCACGTCCCTGGCTGAGTCTACCCGCACGCCGTACCCAGCTATGTCTGTCCGCACACCATGTCTCTGGCTGAGTCTACCCATACGCCGTCCCCAGCTATGTTTGTCCGCACACCGTGTCCCTGGCTGAATCTACCCGCACGCCGTCCCCAGCTATGTCTGTCCGCACACCGTGTCCCTGGCTGAGTCTGCTCGCATGCTGTCCCCAGTGGAGTCTGCTTGCATGCCACGTCCCTGGCTGAGTCTATGCGCACGCTTTCCCTAGCTATGTCTGTCCACACACCGTGTCCCTGGCTGAGTCTACCCGCACGCCGTCCCCAGCTATGTCTGTCCGCACACTGTGTTCCTGGCTGAGTCTACCAGCACGCCGTCCCCAGCTATGTCTGTCCGCACACCATGTTCCTGGCTGAGTCTACCCGGACGCCGTCCCCAGCTATGTCTGTCCGCACACTGTGTCCCTGGTGAGTCTACCCGCACACCGTCCCCAGCTATGTCTGTCCGCAACACATCCCGGCTGAGTCTACCCCACACTGTGTCCCTGGGCTGAGTCTACCCGCACACCGTCCCCAGCTATGTCTGTCCGCACACTGTGTCCCTGGTTGAGTCTACCCGCACGCCGTCCCCAGCTATGTCTGTACAGCACTACGGGTGTCCCTGGCTGAGTCTACCCGCACGCCGTCCCCAGCTATGTCTGTCAGCACACTGTGTTCCTGGCTGAGTCTACCCGCACACCGTCCCCAGCTATGTCTGTCCGCATACCGTCCCCGGCTGAGTTTGCTTAGCATGCCACATCTCTGGCTGTGTCTACCTGCACGCCGTCCCTAACTAAGTCTGGCCACGTGCCACGTCCCCGGCTGGGTCTGCTCGCATTGCACGTCTGACTGACCATACATCATTGTGATCCTTCTGTTTGTCGGCAGTGCCGCATGCGGGACCCCCATACTTCCACTGGGGGGCGCTCTGTGTGACATTCTATAAAGCTGAGGCAGAGACAGGGGGCTGCACTGGCCATTGTGTTTGCATTTAGTATTTTTTGCCCATGTCCCACTTGGTGCCAGGTAAATACCTCCAGCTTCTGCTTGGTGTCCTCTCCCAACAGATCCCGGATCTCCTCATTGTAGATCTCCAGATACGATGCTCGGACCAAGAACTTAGTGTTCTCTGCGCACTGTGGGGCAGAAGAGGACATGGGCTTTTTTACACGGGCTCGGGGGTCCGTGGTCATCACATGTCCTCCTGTGGCCCCAGGAGGAGATCTGGTCTCTATACACCGCTGGAGCCCGGGCCTCACCTGAATACTCTCAAACACGTGCTCGAAGGCCCGAGGGATGATGCCTCGCTGTGCGGGGGGATCCGGGACCCCCTGCATACTGAACGACTTCCCACTGCCAGTCTGACCATACGCGAAGATTGTGCCATTATATCCTTCCGTAACTCCCTGCAGAGGACACAGAATACAAAGAGTTAACTGACTCCATATATACTGTACATTATACACCACTGACCCCTATATATACTGTACATTATACACCACTGACCCCTATATAAACTGTACATTATACATCACTGACCCCTATATATACTGTACATTATACACCACTGACCCCATATATACTGTACATTATACACCGCTGACCGCTATATATACTGTACATTATACACACTGACCCCTATATATATACTGCACATTATACACCACTGACCGCTATATATACTGTACATTATACACCACTGACCCCATATATATACTGTACATTATACACCACTGACCCTATATATAACTGTACATTATACACCACTGACCCTATATATACGTCATAACACACTGACCTATTATATACTGTACATTATACACCACTGACCCTTATATATACTGTACATTATACACCACTGACCCCTATATATACTGTACATTATACACCACTGACCCCTATATATACTGTACATTATACACCACTGACCCCTATATATACTGTACATTATAACCACTGACCCCTATATATACTGTACATTATACACCACTGACCCCTATATATACTGTACATTATACACCATCTGACCCCTATATATACTGTACATTATACACCACTGACCCCTATATATACTGTACATTATACACCACTGACCCCTATATATATTACTGTACATTAACATCAGCTGACCCTATATATACTGTACATTATACACCAGTGACCGCTTATATATACTGTACATATACATGCATTATACATATACCCATGACCCCTATATATACTGTACATTATACACCACTGACCGCTATATATACTGTACATTATACACCACTGACCCCTATATATTACTGTACATTATACACCGCTGACCCGTATATATACTGTACATTATACACCACTGACCGCTATATATACTGTACATTATACACCACTGACCGCTATATATACTGTACATTATACACCACTGACCCCTATATATACTGTACATTATACACCACTGACCCCTATATATACTGTACATTATACACCACTGACCCCTATATATACTGTACATTATACACCACTGACCCCTATATATACTGTACATTATACACCACTGACCCCTATATATACTGTACATTATACACCAACTGACCCTATAATACGTACTATAACCACTCCTATATACTGTACATTATACACCACTGACCCCTATATATACTGTACATTATACACCACTGACCCCTATATATACTGTACATTATACACCACTGACCCCTATATATACTGTACATTATACACCACTGACCCCTATATACTGTACATTATACACCACTGACCCTATATATACTTGTACATTATACACCACTGACCCCTATATATACTGTACATTATACACCACTGACCGCTATATATACTGTACATTATACACCACTGACCCCTATATATACTGTACATTATACACACTGACCCTATATAACTGTACATTATACACCACTGACCCCTATATTATACTATACATTATACACCACTGACCCCTATATATACTGTACATTATACACCACTGACCCGCTATATATACTGTACATTATACACCACTGACCCCTATATATATACTGTACATTATACACCACTGACCCCTATTATATACTGTACATTATACACCACTGACCCCTATATTACTGTACATTATACACCACTGACCCCTATATATACTGTACATTATACACCACTGACCCCTATATATACTGTACATTATACACCACTGACCCTATATATACTGTACATTATACACCACTGACCCTATATATACTGTACATTATACACCACTGACCCCTAATATATACTGTACATTATACACCACTGACCCCTATATATACTGTACATTATACACCACTGACCCCTATATACACATACATTATACACCACTGACCCCTATATATACTGTACATTATACATCACTGACCCCTATATATACTGTACATTATACACCACTGACCCCTATATACTGTACATTATACACCACTGACCCCTATATATACTGTACATTATACACCACTGACCCTATATATACTGTACATTATACACCACTGACCCCTATAACTGTACATTATACACCACTGACCCCTATATATACTGTACATTATACACCACTGACCCCTATATATACTGTACATTATACATCACTGACCCCTATATATACTGTACATTATACACCACTGACCCCTATATATACATGTACATTATACACCACTGACCCCTATATATCTGTACATTATAACCACTGACCCCTATATACCTGTACATTATACACCACTGACCCCTATATATACTGTACATTATATACCACTGACCCCTATATATACTGTACATTATACACCACTGACCCCTATATATACTGTACATTATACACCACTGACCCCTATATATACTGTACATTATACACCACTGACCCCTATATATACTGTACATTATACACCACTGACCCCTATACACTGTACATTATACACCATGACCCCTATATACTACTGTACATTATACACCACTGACCCCTATATATACTGTACATTATCATCACTGACCCCTATATATACTGTACATTATACACCACTGACCCCTATTAATACTGTACATTATACACCACTGACCCCTATATATACCTGTACATTATAACCACTGACCCCTATATACACTGTACCATATACTACACCACTGACCCCTATTACACTGTACATTATACACCACTGACCCTATATATACTGTACATTATACACCACTGACCCCTAATATCGAATAACTGTATACTGTACATTATACACACTGAACCCCTATATATACTGTACCATTATACACCACTGGACCCCTATACACTGTACATTATACACCACTGACCCATATATACCCTGTAACGCCATTGAATATCACAACTGACCCCTATATATACTGTACATTATATCACATGAACCCTCTTATACTGTACATATATACACAACGCCCTATATATACTGTACATTTACACCACTGGACCCCTATGATACTGTCCAATATACGGTAGACCACTGACCCTATAGATCACTGTAATTATATACACTGACCCTATATATACTGTAATTATATACCACTGAGATATCAGCAGATGAGAGTCTCTGATATGGCCCTGAGATATCAGCAGATGACGACGCCCTGTACAGGCCCTGAGATATCACCAGGTGAGACACCTGTGATACGGCCCTGAGATATCAGCAGATGAGACACCTCTGTGATAGGCCCTGAGATATCAGCAGGTGAGACGCCTCGTGATACTGGCCCTGAGATATCAGCAGATGAGACGCCTCGTGATACGGCCCTGAGATATCAGCAGATGAGACGCTCCGTGGATACGGCCCTGAGATATCAGCAGATGAGACGCTCTGATACGGCCCTGAGATATCAGCAGATGAGACGCTCGTGATAGGCCCTGAGATATCAGCAGGTGAGACGCCTCGTGATACGGCCCTGAGATATCAGCAGATGAGACCCTTGTGGATATGGCCCATGAGATATCAGCAGGTGAGACGCCTCGTGATATTGCCCTGAGATATCAGCAGATGAGACGCTCGTGATACGGCCCTGAGATATCAGCAGATGAGACGCCTCAGTGATACGGCCCTGAGATATCAGCAGATGAGACGCCTGTGTACGGCCCATGAGATATCAGCAGATGAGACGCCTCGTGGTATGGCCCTGAGATATCAGCAGGTGAGACGCCTCGTGTATGGCCCTGAGATATCAGCAGATGAGACGCCTGTGATACGGCCTGAGATATCAGCAGATGAGACGCCATGGTAGGCCCTGAGATATCAGCAGTGAGACGTCTCGTGATATGGTCCTGAGATATCAGCAGTGAGACGCCTCGTGGTATGGCCCTGAGATATCAGCAGATGAGACGCCTCGTGATACGGCCCTGAGATATCAGCAGATGAGACGCCTCGTGATACGGCCCTGAGATATCAGCAGATGAGACGCCCATGGTACGGCCCTGAGATATCAGCAGGTGAGATGCCCCGTGGTATGGCCCTGAGATATCAGCAGATGAGACACCTTGTGGTATGGCCCTGAGATATCAGCAGATGAGACGCCCCGTGGTATGGCCCTGAGATATCAGCAGATGAGACGCCTCGTGATATGGCCCTGAGATATCAGCAGATGAGACGTCGTGGATATGGCCATGAGATATCAGCAGGTGAGACGCCTCGTGATACGGCCCTGAGATATCAGCAGATGAGACGTCGTGGGATATGGCCATGAGATATCAGCAGGTGAGACGCCTCGTGATATTGCCCTGAGATATCAGCCGATGAGACGTCTCGTGATACGGCCCTGAGATATCAGCAGATGAGACGTCTCATGATATGGCCCTGAGATATCAGCAGTGAGACGCCTTGTGATACGGCCCTGAGATATCAGCAGATGAGACGCCCCGTGGTATGGCCCTGAGATATCAGCAGATGAGACGCCTCGTGATACGGCCCTGAGATATCAGCAGATGAGACGTCTCATGATATGGCCCTGAGATATCAGCAGGTGAGACGCCTCGTGATACGCCCTGAGATATCAGCAGATGAGACACCTTGTGGTATGGCCCTGAGATATCAGCAGATGAGACACCTGTGGTATGGCCCTGAGATATCAGCAGATGAGACGCCTTGTGATACGGCCCTGAGATATCAGCAGATGAGACGCCTCGTGATACGGCCCTGAGATATCAGCAGATGAGACGCCCATGGTACGGCCCTGAGATATCAGCAGATGAGACGCCTCGTGATACGGCCCTGAGATATCAGCAGATGAGATCCCTCGTGATGATACGGCCCTGAGATATCAGCAGATGAGACGCCCATGGTACGGCCCTGAGATATCAGCAGATGAGACGCCTCGTGATACGGCCCTGAGATATCAGCAGATGAGATCCCTCGTGATGATACGGCCCTGAGATATCAGCAGATGAGACGCCTCGTGATACGGCCCTGAGATATCAGCAGATGAGACGCCTCGTGATACGGCCCTGAGATATCAGCAGATGAGACGCCTCGTGATACGGCCCTGAGATATCAGCAGATGAGACGCCCCGTGGTATGGCCCTGAGATATCAGTAGATGAGACGCCCCGTGGTACGGCCCTGAGATATCAGCAGATGAGACACCTCGTGATACGGCCCTGAGATATCAGCAGGTAAGACGCCCCGTGATATGTCCTTGAGATATCAGCAGATAAGACACCTCGTGATATGGCCCTGAGATATCAGCAGGTGAGACGCCTCGTGATACTGCCCTGAGATATCAGCAGATGAGACGCCTCGAGATACTGCCCTGAGATATCAGCAGATGAGACATCGTGGGATATGGCCCTGAGATATCAGCAGGTGAGACGTCTCGTGATATGGCCTTGAGATATCAGCAGGTGAGACGCCTCGTGATATGGCCCTGAGATATCAGCAGATGAGATGCCCCGTGGTATGGCCCTGAGATATCAGCAGGTGAGACGCCTCGTGATATGTCCTTGAAATATCAGCAGATGAGACGCCTCATGATACGGCCCTGAGATATCAGCAGGTGAGACGCCTCATGATATGGCCCTGAGATATCAGCAGGTGAGACGCCTCGTGATATGGCCCTGAGATATCAGCAGATGAGATGCCCCGTGGTATGGCCCTGAGATATCAGCAGGTGAGACGCCTCGTGATATGTCCTTGAGATATCAGCAGATGAGACGCCTCATGATACGGCCCTGAGATATCAGCAGATGAGATGCCCCGTGGTATGGCCCTGAGATATCAGCAGATGAGACGCCTCGTGATACGGCCCTGAGATATCAGCAGATGAGACGCCTCATGATACGGCCCTGAGATATCAGCAGATGAGACGCCTCGTGATATGGCCCTGAGATATCAGCAGATGAGACACCTCGTGATACGGCCCCGAGATATCAGCAGATGAGACGCCTCACGATACGGCCCTGAGATATCAGCAGGTGAGACGTCTCGTGATACGGCCCTGAGATAACAGCAGGTGAGACGCCTCGTGATACGGCCCTGAGATATCAGCAGATGAGACGCCTCGTGATACGGCCCTGAGATATCAGCAGATGAGACGCCCCGTGATATGGCCCTGAGATATCAGCAGGTGAGACGCCTCGTGATATGGCCCTGAGATATCAGCAGATGAGACGCCTCATGATACGGCTCTGAGATATCAGCAGATGAGACGCCTCGTGATATGGCCCTGAGATATCAGCAGGTGAGACGCCTCGTGATATGGTCCTGAGATATCAGCAGATGAGACGCCTCGTGATATGGCCCTGAGATATCAGCAGATGAGACGCCTCGTGATATGGTCCTGAGATATCAGCAGATGAGACTCCTCATGATACTGACCTGAGATATCAGCAGGCGAGTTGCCTTGTGATATGGCCCTGAGATATCAGCAGGTGAGACGCCTCGTGATACGGCCCTGAGATATCAGCAGATGAGACGCCCCGTGGTATGGCCCTGAGATATCAGCAGATAAGACGCCTCGTGATATGGCCCTGAGATATCAGCAGATGAGACGTCGTGGGATATGGCCATGAGATATCAGCAGATGAGACGTCGTGGGATATGGCCATGAGATATCAGCAGATGAGACGCCTCGTGGTATGGCCCTGAGATATCAGCCGATGAGACGCCTCGTGATACGGCCTGAGATATCAGCAGATGAGACGCCTCGTGATACGGCCCTGAGATATCAGCAGATGAGACGCCTCGTGATACGGCCCTGAGATATCAGCAGATGCCCAGCAGTGCCATCAGCTCAGAATTGGCAGCGACACCATCCACTGTGGAGGAGACCGGACAGGAGTGTCCACACTTGCTGCGCCTGACTGTAAGCTCCTAGGTCCAGTGATGACACCGGGCATTACTGCACAGCAGCCCTGTGCGCCCCCTGTGGGTGATGTGGGGTATTTCATCCCTCTTACCTCCACTAGTGGGAAGGCGATCTCATTGTAGATCTGCTCGGTGCAATGCTCCATATAATACGCCCCATCGAAGGTGAACTGTTTGGGGGTCTCCTCCGCCCCCTCCGGCCTCCTGATGAAGCACTGGCCCCGGCTGCTGTCCATGCTGACCACCGCCTGGCACTTCAGCTCTCGCTCCCGGTTGTTCATGGGGCGGCAGCGGACAACCACCTTCACACACTCTGACGCCATGACCCCTGCAGGGGGCGCTCTGCTGCACCCTGAAGACGTCAGTGTACCCTGACCCCGGAGTCATGGGAGCTGTGCGGCCCCTCCATGGCCAACACCACAGCGCGGAGGAGGCCCAGTGCAGGGCTGTCTCTCCACTACAGTACAGGACTGTCTCTTTAGTACAGGGCTCTCTCTCTCGGTAGTCTCTCTCTGTCTCTCTCCCAGCAGTCTCAGACAGTTTCTCTCTCTGTCTTTCTCTCCTCCCGGCAGTCTCGGGATGTCTGTCTCTCGGTGTCTCTCTCTCTCGGTGTCTCAGTCTCCCGGGCTGTCTCTCTCCTCCCGGCAGTCTCGGGCTGTCTCCCTCCGGCAGTCTCAGGCTGTCTCTCTCTCTGTCGGTGTGTGTCTCTCTCTCGGTGGCTGCCTCTCTCGGTGTGTCTCCCTGTCGGGCTGTCTCTCTCGGTGGCTGTCTCTCTCTCTCTCTGTCGGTGTGTCTCTCTGTCGGTGTGTCTCTCTGTCGGTGGCTGTCTCTCTCTCCCGGCAGTCTCGGGCTGTCTCTCTCTGTCGGTGTGTCTCTCTGTCGGTGGCTGTCTCTCTCCCGGCAGTCTCGGGCTGTCTCTCTCTGTCGGTGGCTGTCTCTCTCTCTCTCTGTCGGTGTGTCTCTCTCTCGGGCTGTCTGTCTCCTCCCGGCAGTCTCGGGCTGTCTGTCTCCTCCCGGCAGTCTCGGGCTGTCTGTCTCCTCCCGGCAGTCTCGGGCTGTCTCTCTGTCGGTGTGTCTCTCTCTCGGGCTGTCTGTCTCCTCCCGGCAGTCTCGGGCTGTCTCTCTCGGGCTGTCTCTCTCTCGGTGGCTGTCTCTCTCTGTCGGTGTGTCTCTCTCGGTGTGTCTCTCGGGTTGTCTCTCCCGGCAGTCTCGGGCTGTCTCTCTCTGTCGGTGGCTGTCTCTCTCCTCCCGGCAGTCTCGGGCTGTCTCTCTCGGTGTCTCTCTCTCGGTGGCTGTCTCTCTCTCGGTGACTGTCTCTCTCTCTCTCTGTCGGTGTGTGTCTCTCTCTCGGTGGCTGTCTCTCTCTCGGTGTCTCTCTGTCTGTCGGTGTGTGTCTCTCTGTCGGTGTGTGTCTCTCGCCGCCCCCGGATTCTCTCCCCCCTCCACAGCGTTCCCGTCACCTAGCAACCTGCGCCGCCGCTGAATGACGTCACGCGTAGGGGAGGCGTGGCTCCTTACTGCTCCACCCCAGTCTTTACCTCATCACGTGATGAGCGCTAGGACCTGGCGGACTACAACTCCCAGCAGTCCCGCCCTCTGCCAGCACGTGACTGGTTACTAAGGACAACAGCTCCTCCTCCCCCTCCCCCGCTGTGACTCCACAGGACGGAGCTGATCTAGAAAATGAAGACGGAGACCCCAAACACAGGAGCCCGGACCCCCCACCACCCCCGGGTCACCGTGTGAAGGGCCCTCCCGGGTCACCGTGTGAAGAGACCTCCCGGGTCACCGTGTGAAGGGACCTCCCGGGTCATTGTGTGATGGGACCTCCCGGGTCACCGTGTGAAGGGACCTCCCGGGTCACCGTGTGAAGGGACCTCCCGGGTCACCGTGTGAAGGGACCTCCCGGGTCATCGTGTGAAGGGACCTCCCGGGTCACCGTGTGAAGAGACCTCCCGGGTCATTGTGTGAAGGGACCTCCCGGGTCATCGTGTGAAGAGACCTCCCGGGTCACCGTGTGAAGGGACCTCCCGGTGGTCATCGTTGTGAAGGGACTCTCACGTGGTCTCCGGGTCCGTGTGATGGGACCTCCCGGGTCACCGTGTGATGGGTCCTCCCGGGTCACCGTGTGAAGGGACCTCCCGGGTCACCGTGTGAAGAGACCTCCCGGTCACCGTGTGAAGAGACCTCCCGGGTCACCGTGTGAAGGGACCTCCCGGGTCACCGTGTGAAGGGACCTCCCGGGTCATCGTGTGAAGGGATCTCCCGGGTCATCGTGTGAAGGGACCTCCCGGGTCATCGAGTGAAGGGACCTCCCGGGTCACCGTGTGAAGGGACCTCCCGGGTCACCGTGTGATGGGTCCTCCCGGGTCATTGTGTGATGGGACCTCCCGGGTCACCGTGTGAAGGGACCTCCCGGGTCACCGTGTGAAGGGACCTCCCGGGTCACCGTGTGAAGGGACCTCCCGGGTCACCGTGTGAAGGGACCTCCCGGGTCACCGTGTGATGGGTCCTCCCGGGTCATTGTGTGATGGGACCTCCCGGGTCATCGTGTGAAGGGACCTCCCGGGTCACCGTGTAATGGGACCTCCCGGGTCACCGTGTGAAGGGACCTCCTGGGTCACCGTGTGAAGGGTCCTCCCGGGTCACCGTGTGAAGAGACCTCCCGGGTCACCGTGTGAAGGGACCTCCCGGGTCACCATGTGAAGGGACCTCCCTGGTCACCGTGTGATGGGACCTCCCTGGTCACAGTGTGATGGGACCTCCCTGGTCACAGTGTGAAGAGACCTCCCGGGTCACCGTGTGAAGGGACCTCCCGGGTCACCGTGTGAAGGGACCTCCCGGGTCACCGTGTGAAGGGACCTCCCGGGTCACCGTGTGAAGGGACCTCCCTGGTCACCGTGTGATGGGACCTCCCTGGTCACAGTGTGATGGGACCTCCCGGGTCACCGTGTGAAGAGACCTCCCGGGTCACCGTGTGAAGGGACCTCCCGGGTCACCGTGTGAAGGGACCTCCCGGGTCACCGTGTGAAGGGACCTCCCGGGTCACCGTGTGAAGAGACCTCCCGGGTCACCGTGTGAAGGGACCTCCCGGGTCATTGTATGATGGGACCTCCCGGGTCACCGTGTGAAGGGACCTCCCGGGTCACCGTGTGAAGGGACCTCCCGGGTCACCGTGTGATGGGACCTCTCGGGTCACCGTGTGATGGGACCTCCCGGGTCACCGTGTGAACATACCTCCCGGGTCACCGTGTGAGAGGGTCCTCCCGGGTCACAGTGTGAAGGGTCCTCCCGGGTCACCGTGTGATGGGACCTCCCGGGTCACCGTGTGATGGGACCTCCCGGGTCACCGTGTGATGGGACCTCCCGGGTCACCGTGTGATGGGACCTCCCGGGTCACCGTGTGAACGGACCTCCCGGGTCACCGTGTGATGGGACCTCCCGGGTCACTGTGTGATGGGACCTCCACCGGGTCCCCGTGTGATGGGACCTCCCGGGTCACCGTGTGAAGGGACCTCCCGGGTCACCGTGTGAAGGGACCTCCCGGGTCACCGTGTGAAGGGACCTCCCGGGTCACCGTGTGAAGGGACCTCCCGGGTCACCGTGTGAAGGGACCTCCCGGGTCACCGTGTGAAGAGACCTCCCGGGTCACCGTGTGAAGGACCTCCCGGGTCACCGTGTGAAGGGACCTCCCGGGTCACCGTGTGATGGGGACCTCCCGGGTCACCGTGTGATGGGACCTCCCGGGTCACCGTGTGAAGGGACCTCCCGGGTCATTGTGTGATGGGACCTCCCGGGTCACCGTGTGAAGGGACCTCCCGGGTCACCGTGTGATGGGACCTCCCGGGTCACCGTGTGAAGGGACCTCCCGGGTCATTCTGTGAAGGGACCTCCCGGGTCACCGTGTGAAGGGACCTCCCGGGTCACCGTGTGAAGGGACCTCTCCGGGTCACCGTGTGAAGGGACCTCCCGGGTCACCGTGTGAAGGGACCTCCCGGGTCATCGTGTGAAGGGACCTCCCGGGTCACCGTGTGGAAGGGACCTCCCGGGTCATTGTGTGAAGGGACCTCCCGGGTCACCGTGTGTGAGGGACCTCCCGGGTCACCGTGTGAAGGGACCTCCCGGGTCACCGTGTGAAGGGACCTCCCGGGTCACCGTGTGAAGGGACCTCCCGGGTCATCGTGTGAAGGGACCTCCCGGGTCACCGTGTGAAGGGACCTCCCGGGTCACCGTGTGAAGGGACCTCCCGGGTCACCGTGTGAAGAGACCTCCCGGGTCACCGTGTGAAGGAGACTCTCCCGGTCACCCGTTGTGAAGGGACCTCCCGGGTCACCGTGTGAAGGGACCTCCCGGGTCACCGTGTGATGGGACCTCCCGGGTCACCGTGTGATGGGACCTCCCGGGTCACCGTGTGAAGGGACCTCCGGGTCACTGTGTGATGGGACCTCCCGGGTCACCGTGTGAAGGGACCTCCCGGGTCACCGTGTGATGGGACCTCCCGGGTCACCGTGTGAAGGGACCTCCCGGGTCATTCTGTGAAGGGACCTCCCGGGTCACCGTGTGAAGGGACCTCCCGGGTCACCGTGTGAAGGGACCTCCCGGGTGTCACCGTGGTGAAGGGACCTCCCGGGTCACCGTGTGAAGGGACCTCCCGGGTCACCGTGTGAAGGGACCTCCCGGGTCATCGTGTGAAGGGACCTCCCGGGTCATCGTGTGAAGGGACCTCCCGGGTCACCGTGTGAAGGGACCTCCCGGGTCATTGTGTGAAGGGACCTCCCGGGTCACCGTGTGATGGGACCTCCCGGGTCACCGTGTGAAGGGACCTCCCGGGTCACCGTGTGAAGGGACCTCCCGGGTCATCGTGTGAAGGGACCTCCCGGGTCACCGTGTGAAGGGACCTCCCGGGTCACCGTGTGGAAGGGTCCTCCCGGGTCACCGTGTGAAGGGACCTCCCGGGTCACCGTGTGATGGGACCTCCCGGGTCACCGTGTGAAGGGTCCTCCCGGGTCACCGTGTGAAGGGTCCTCCCGGGTCACCGTGTGAAGGGACCTCCCGGGTCACAGTGTGAAGGGACCTCCCGGGTCACAGTGTGAAGGGACCTCCCGGGTCACCGTGTGATGGGACCTCCCGGGTCACCGTGTGATGGGACCTCCCTGGTCACAGTGTGATGGGACCTCCCGGGTCACCGTGTGAAGGGTCCTCCCGGGTCACCGTGTGAAGGGTCCTCCGGGGTCACCGTGTGATGGGACCTCCCGGGTCACAGTGTGATGGGACCTCCCGGGTCACAGTGTGAAGGGACCTTCCAGGTCAACGTGTGAAGGGACCTCCCGGGTCATCTGGTCCAGCCCCTGTGTGTAGGCTCCATTGAAGGAGAACTCACCACCTCTCGTGGTCACCTGTTTCACTCGTTGAGGATAATGACTGGACACAGTATACAGATGAGGTCTGACCACAGAGGAGTAGAGGAGGATAATGACTGGACACAGTATACAGATGAGGTCTGACCACAGAGGAGTAGAGGAGGATAATGACTGGACACAGTATACAGATGAGGTCTGACCACAGAGGAGTAGAGGAGGATAATGACTGGACACAGTATACAGATGAGGTCTGACCACAGAGGAGTAGAGGAGGATAATGACTGGACACAGTATACAGATGAGATCTGACCACAGAGGAGTAGAGGAGGATAATGACTGGACACAGTATACAGATGAGGTCTGACCACAGAGGAGTAGAGGATAATGACTGGACACAGTATACAGATGAGGTCTGACCACAGAGGAGTAGAGGAGGATAATGACTGGACACAGTATACAGATGAGGTCTGACCACAGAGGAGTAGAGGAGGATAATGACTGGACACAGTATACAGATGAGGTCTGACCACAGAGGAGTAGAGGGGATAATGACTGGACACAGTATACAGATGAGGTCTGACCACAGAGGAGTAGAGGGGGATAATGACTGGACACAGTATACAGATGAGGTCTGACCACAGAGGAGTAGAGGGGGATAATGACTGGACACAGTATACAGATGAGGACTGACCACAGAGGAGTAGAGGGGATAATGACTGGACACAGTATACAGATGAGGTCTGACCACAGAGGAGTAGAGGAGGATAATGACTGGACACAGTATACAGATGAGGTCTGACCACAGAGGAGTAGAGGAGGATAATGACTGGACACAGTATACAGATGAGGTCTGACCACAGAGGAGTAGAGGAGGATAATGACTGGACACAGTATACAGATGAGGTCTGACCACAGAGGAGTAGAGGAGGATAATGACTGGACACTGTATACAGATGAGGTCTGACCACAGAGGAGTAGAGGAGGATAATGACTGGACACAGTATACAGATGAGGTCTGACCACAGAGGAGTAGAGGAGGATAATGACTGGACACCGTGTGATGGGACCTCCCGGGTCACGTGTGAAGGGACCTCCTGGGTCATCGTGTGATGGGACCTCCCGGGTCACCGTGTGAAGGGACCTCCCTGGTCACCGTGTGAAGGGTCCTCCGGGTCACCGTGTGAAGGGACCTCCCGGGTCATCGTGTGATGGGACCTCCCGGGTCACCGTGTGAAGGGACCTCCCTGGTCACCGTGTGAAGGGTCCTCCCGGGTCACCGTGTGAAGGGACCTCCGAGTCACCGTGTGAAGGGTCCTCCCGGGTCACCGTGTGAAGGGTCCTCCCGGGTCACCGTGTGAAGAGACCTCCCGGTCACCGTGTGAAGGGACCTCCCGGGTCACCGTGTGAAGGGACCTCCCTGGTCACCGTGTGAAGGACCTCCCTGGTCACAGTGTGATGGACCTCCCGGGTCACCGTGTGAAGAGACCTCCCGGGTCACCGTGTGAAGGGACCTCCCGGGTCACCGTGTGAAGAGACCTCCCGGGTCACCGTGTGAAGGGACCTCCCGGGTCACCGTGTGAAGGGACCTCCCTGGTCACCGTGTGATGGGACCTCCCTGGTCACAGTGTGATGGGACCTCCCGGGTCACCGTGTGAAGGAGACCTCCCGGGTCACCGTGTGAAGGGACCTCCCGGGTCACCGTGTGAAGGGACCTCCCGGGTCACCGTGTGAAGGGACCTCCCGGGTCACCGTGTGAAGGGACCTCCCGGGTCACCGTGTGAAGAGACCTCCCGGGTCACCGTGTGAAGGGACCTCCCGGGTCATTGTATGATGGGACCTCCCGGGTCACCGTGTGAAGGGACCTCCGGGTCACCGTGTGAGGGACCTCCCGGGTCACCGTGTGATGGGACCTCTCGGGTCACCGTGTGATGGGACCTCCCGGGTCACCGTGTGAACAGACCTCCCGGGTCACCGTGTGAAGGGTCCTCCCGGGTCACAGTGTGAAGGGTCCTCCCGGGTCACCGTGTGATGGGACCTCCCGGGTCACCGTGTGAAGGGACCTCCCGGGTCACCGTGTGATGGGACCTCCCGGGTCACCGTCGGTAGTGAACGGGACCTCCCGGGTCACCGTGTGAAGGGACCTCCCGGGTCACCGTGTGATGGGACCTCCCGGGTCACCGTGTGAAGGGACCTCCCGGGTCACCGTGTGAAGGGACCTCCCGGGTCACCGTGTGAAGGGACCTCCCGGGTCACCGTGTGAAGGGACCTCCCGGGTCACCGTGTGAAGGGACCTCCCGGGTCACCGTGTGAAGGGACCTCCCGGGTCACCGTGTGAAGGACCCGGTCACCGTGTGGGATCGCACCGTGTGAAGGGACCTCCCGGGTCACCGTGTGATGGGACCTCCCGGGTCACCGTGTGATGGGACCTCCCGGGTCACCGTGTGAAGGGACCTCCCGGGTCATTGTGTGATGGGACCTCCCGGGTCACCGTGTGAAGGGACCTCCCGGGTCACCGTGTGATGGGACCTCCCGGGTCACCGTGTGAAGGGACCTCCCGGGTCATTCTGTGAAGGGACCTCCCGGGTCATTCTGTGAAGGGACCTCCCGGGTCACCGTGTGAAGGGACCTCCCGGGTCACCGTGTGAAGGGACCTCCCGGGTCACCGTGTAAAGGGACCTCCCGGGTCACCGTGTGAAGGGACCTCCCGGGTCACCGTGTGAAGGGACCTCCCGGGTCATTGTGTGAAGGGACCTCCCGGGTCACCGTGTGAAGGGACCTCCCGGGTCATTGTGTGAAGGGACCTCCCGGGTCACCGTGTGATGGGACCTCCCGGGTCACCGTGTGAAGGGACCTCCCGGGTCACCGTGTGAAGGGACCTCCCGGGTCATCGTGTGAAGGGACCTCCCGGGTCATCGTGTGAAGGGACCTCCCGGGTCACCGTGTGAAGGGACCTCCCGGGTCACCGTGTGAAGGGTCCTCCCGGGTCACCGTGTGATGGGACCTCCCGGGTCACCGTGTGAAGGGTCCTCCCGGGTCACCGTGTGAAGGGTCCTCCCGGGTCACCGTGTGAAGGGACCTCCCGGGTCACAGTGTGAAGGGACCTCCCGGGTCACCGTGTGATGGGACCTCCCTGGTCACAGTGTGATGGGACCTCCCGGGTCACCGTGTGAAGGGTCCTCCCGGGTCACCGTGTGAAGGGTCCTCCGGGGTCACCGTGTGATGGGACCTCCCGGGTCACAGTGTGATGGGACCTCCCGGGTCACAGTGTGAAGGGACCTCCCGGGTCACCGTGTGAAGGGACCTCCCGGGTCATCTGGTCCAGCCCCTGTGTGTAGGCTCCATTGAAGGAGAACTCACCACCTCTCGTGGTCACCTGTTTCACTCGTTGAGGATAATGACTGGACACAGTATACAGATGAGGTCTGACCACAGAGGAGTAGAGGAGGATAATGACTGGACACAGTATACAGATGAGGTCTGACCACAGAGGAGTAGAGGAGGATAATGACTGGACACAGTATACAGATGAGGACTGACCACAGAGGAGTAGAGGAGGATAATGACTGGACACAGTATACAGATGAGGTCTGACCACAGAGGAGTAGAGGAGGATAATGACTGGACACAGTATACAGATGAGGTCTGACCACAGAGGAGTAGAGGATAATGACTGGACACAGTATACAGATGAGGTCTGACCACAGAGGAGTAGAGGAGGATAATGACTGGACACAGTATACAGATGAGGTCTGACCACAGAGGAGTAGAGGAGGATAATGACTGGACACAGTATACAGATGAGGTCTGACCACAGAGGAGTAGAGGATAATGACTGGACACAGTATACAGATGAGGTCTGACCACAGAGGAGTAGAGGAGGATAATGACTGGACACAGTATACATATGAGGTCTGACCACAGAGCAGTAGAGGAGGATAATGACTGGACACAGTATACAGATGAGGTCTGACCACAGAGGAGTAGAGGAGGATAATGACTGGACACAGTATACAGATGAGGTCTGACCACAGAGGAGTAGAGGATAATGACTGGACACAGTATACAGATGAGGTCTGACCACAGAGGAGTAGAGGAGGATAATGACTGGACACAGTATACAAATGAGGTCTGACCACAGAGGAGTAGAGGAGGATAATGACTGGACACAGTATACAGATGAGGTCTGACCACAGAGGAGTAGAGGGGGATAATGACTGGACACAGTATACAGAAGAGGTCTGACCACAGAGGAGTAGAGGAGGATAATAACTGGACACAGTATACAGATGAGGTCTGACCACAGAGGAGTAGAGGAGGATAATGACTGGACACAGTATACAGATGAGGTCTGACCACAGAGGAGTAGAGGGGGATAATGACTGGACACAGTATACATATGAGGTCTGACCACAGAGGAGTAGAGGAGGATAATGACTGGACACAGTATACAGATGAGGTCTGACCACAGAGGAGTAGAGGAGGATAATGACTGGACACAGTATACAGATGAGGTCTGACCACAGAGGAGTAGAGGATAATGACTGGACACAGTATACAGATGAGGTCTGACCACAGAGGAGTAGAGGATAATGACTGGACACAGTATACAGATGAGGTCTGACTACAGGGGAGTAGAGGAGGATAATGACTGGACACAGTATACAGATGAGGTCTGACCACAGAGGAGTAGAGGAGGATAATGACTGGACACAGTATACAGATGAGGTCTGACCACAGAGGATAGAGGATAATGACTGGACACAGTATACAGATGAGATCTGACCACAGAGGAGTAGAGGATAATGACTGGACACAGTATACAGATGAGGTCTGACTACAGGGGAGTAGAGGAGGATAATGACTGGACACAGTATACAGATGAGATCTGACCACAGAGGAGTAGAGGATAATGACTGGACACAGTATACAGATGAGGTCTGACTACAGGGGAGTAGAGGAGGATAATGACTGGACACAGTATACAGATGAGGTCTGACCACAGAGGAGTAGAGGAGGATAATGACTGGACACAGTATACAGATGAGGACTGACCACAGAGGAGTAGAGGGGATAATGACTGGACACAGTATACAGATGAGGTCTGACCACAGAGGAGCAGAGGAGGATAATGACTGGACACAGTATACAGATGAGGTCTGACCACAGAGGAGTAGAGGAGGATAATGACTGGACAC
This sequence comes from Allobates femoralis, assembly GCA_033576535.1. Classification (NCBI taxonomy): domain Eukaryota; kingdom Metazoa; phylum Chordata; class Amphibia; order Anura; family Aromobatidae; genus Allobates; species Allobates femoralis. Next base: position 45,346,337 of record JARQOC010000009.1, on the reverse strand, counting down.
AGTATACAGATGAGGTCTGACCACAGAGGAGTAGAGGAGGATAATGACTGGACACAGTATACAGATGAGGTCTGACCACAGAGGAGTAGAGGAGGATAATGACTGGACACTGTATACAGATGAGGTCTGACCACAGAGGAGTAGAGGAGGATAATGACTGGACACAGTATACAGATGAGGTCTGACCACAGAGGAGTAGAGGAGGATAATGACTGGACACAGTATACAGATGAGGTCTGACCACAGAGGAGTAGAGGAGGATAATGACTGGACACAGTATACAATGAGATCTGACCACAGAGGAGTAGAGGAGGATAATGACTGGACACAGTATACAGATGAGGTCTGACCACAGAGGAGTAGAGGAGGATAATGACTGGACACAGTATACAGATGAGGTCTGACCACAGAGGAGTAGAGGAGGATAATGACTGGACACAGTATACAGATGAGGTCTGACCACAGAGGAGTAGAGGAGGATAATGACTGGACACAGTATACAGATGAGGTCTGACCACAGAGGAGTAGAGGAGGATAATGACTGGACACAGTATACAGATGAGGTCTGACCACAGAGGAGTATAGGAGGATAATGACTGGACACAGCATACAGATGAGGTCTGACCACAGAGGAGTAGAGGATAATGACTGGACACAGTATACAGATGAGGTCTGACCACAGAGGAGTAGAGGAGGATAATGACTGGACACAGTATACAGATGAGGTCTGACCACAGAGGAATAGAGGAGGATAATGACTGGACACAGTATACAGATGAGGTCTAACCACAGAGGAGTAGAGGAGGATAATGACTGGACACAGTATACAGATGAGGTCTGACCACATAGGAGTAGAGGAGGATAATGACTGGACACAGTATACAGATGAGGTCTGACCACAGAGGATAGAGGACAATGACGTCACGTGATCTAGGTTGTGGCTTCTGTTATTACATCCCAGTATTGTGTTTCTCTTTCCTCCTGCAGCATCACACTGGCGCCTCCTGTGCTTTCTGTGTAATCACCCCAGTCGTTTGTGTGTCAGGGTACCTTTACACACGGCTACATTTGTAGCTTGTCACCAGGTAACTTACTGGTTGCAGTGAAATCATGGATACATGGTTCTATCTTGTTGCTGTGTACAAATGGAACCATGTATCCATGATTTCACTGCAACCAGTAAGTTACCTGGTGACAAGCTACAAATGTAGCCGTGTGTAAAGGTACCCTCAGGGATACGGCGATGCTATGAATGACTCTGACTCCAATATAGAGGTAAATTCACTTTCTTTATGAACATCAAACAATTAACAGAGAACTTTTTTTTCTACAAAGATTTTGGCCCCGACAGCCCGATCACAGGGTACAAATCCTGCAGCTCGAGGGACCACAACTACCCTGACTATAGCACCCCCACCCTAACTCCTACCCCTGACTATAGCTCCTCCACCCTTTCTCCTACCCCTGACTATAGCACCCCCACCCTCACTCCTACCCCCGACTATAGCACCCCCACCCTTACTCCTACCCCTGACTATAGCACCCCCACCCTTACTCCTACCCCTGACTATAGCACCCCCACCCTTACTCCTACCCCTGACTATAGCACCCCCACCCTCACTCCTACCCCCGACTATAGCACCCCCACCCTTACTCCTACCCCTGACTATAGCTCCTCCACCCTTACTCCTACCCCTGACTATAGCACCCCCACCTCTCACTACCCCCGACTATAGCACCCCCACCCTTACTCCTACCCCTGACTATAGCTCCTCCACCCTTACTCCTACCCCTGACTATAGCACCCCCACCCTTACTCCTACCCCCGACTATAGCACCCCACCCTCACTCCTACCCCCGACTATAGCACCCCCACCCTTACTCCTACCCCTGACTATAGCACCCCCACCCTTACTCCTACCCCTGACTATAGCACCCCACCCTTACTCCTACCCCTGACTATAGCACCCCCACCCTCACTCCTACCCCTGACTATAGCACCCCCACCCTTACTCCTACCCCCGACTATAGCACCCCCACCCTCACTCCTACCCCCGACTATAGCACCCCCACCCTTACTCCTACCCCTGACTATAGCACCCCCACCCTTACTCCTACCCCCGACTATAGCACCCCACCCTTACTCCTACCCCTGACTATAGCTCCTCCACCCTTACTCCTACCCCTGACTATAGCACCCCCACCCTTACTCCTACCCCTGACAATAGCACCCCCACCCTCACTCCTACCCCTGACTATAGCACCCCCACCCTCACTCCTACCCCCGACTATAGCACCCCCACCCTTACTCCTACCCCTGACTATAGCACCCCCACCCTCACTCCTACCCCTGACTATAGCACCCCCACCCTTACTCCTACCCCCGACTATAGCACCCCCACCCTCACTCCTACCCCCGACTATAGCACCCCCACCCTTACTCCTACCCTGACTATAGCACCCCCACCCTCCTACCCCCGACTATAGCACCCCCACCCTTACTCCTACCCCTGACTATAGCTCCTCCACCCTTACTCCTACCCCTGACTATAGCACCCCCACCCTTACTCCTACCCCTGACTATAGCACCCCCACCCTCACTCCTACCCCTGACTATAGCACCCCCACCCTCACTCCTACCCCCGACTATAGCACCCCCACCCTTACTCCTACCCCTGACTATAGCACCCCCACCCTTACTCCTACCCCTGACTATAACACCCCCACCCTCACTCCTACCCCTGACTATAGCACCCCCACCCTTACTCCTACCCCTGACTATAGCACCCCCACCCTTACTCCTACCCCTGACTATAGCACCCCCACCCTTACTCCTACCCCTGACTATAGCACCCCCACCCTTACTCCGTCCAGGGCCTACCCAGGCTCTCACTGCAGACGCGGCACGTGTTCCCCTCGGGATATAACCTTACACCCCCGTCTCACACTATTTACAAAATACTTCGGGATCCCGGATTCCCCTTTATAAATCTATTCCACGACCTATTTACAGCCTGTGCCGCGTCCCTCCTGCAGGGGTGAAATCCTTACTAAGCTGTTATAATGGACAAGCAGATGACCGGGTGTATATTGTGTAACCCTAGACCCGGTCACTGGGGTAAATCACATCTGCCCTACACTGGCCCGGTGTAACAGGGACGACAGCCGCTCTCTCAGCCCCACTGTGTAATTCCATGATCGGCTTCTGTGTGTCCAGAATCTCCACAGAGGAGAGGAGAGCCCCCACTGACCCCCCGTGTCTCCACAGAGGAGAGCCCCCACTGCCCCCACAGAGGAGAGCCCCCACTGCCCCCCACAGAGGAGAGCCCCCACTGACCCCCACAGAGGAGAGCCCCCACTGACCCCCAAAGAGGAGAGCACCCACTGACCCCCACAGAGGAGAGCCCCCACTGACCCCCACAGAGGAGAGCCCCCACTGACCCCCACAGAGGAGAGCCCCCACTGACCCCCGTATCTCCACAGAGGAGAGCCCCCACTGACCCCCACAGAGGAGAGCCCCCACTGACCCCCAAAGAGGAGAGCCCCCACTGACCCCCACAGAGGAGAGCCCCCACTGACCCCCACAGAGGAGAGCCCCCACTGACCCCCAAAGAGGAGAGCCCCCACTGACCCCCACAGAGGAGAGCACCCACTGACCCCCACAGAGGAGAGCCCCCACTGACCCCCACAGAGGAGAGCCCCCACTAACCCCCACAGAGGAGAGCACCCACTGACCCCCACAGAGGAGAGCCCCCACTAACCCCCACAGAGGAGAGCACCCACTGACCCCCACAGAGGGCCCCCACTGACCCCCACAGAGGAGAGCACCCACTGACCCCCGCTGACCCCCACAGAGGAGAGCCCCCCACTGACCCCCGTGTCTCCACAGAGGAGAGCCCCCGCTGACCCCCGTGTCTCCACAGAGGAGAGCCCCCACTGACCCCCGTGTCTCCACAGAGGATAGCACCCAGTGACCCCCGTGTCTCCACAGAGGAGAGCCCCCACTGACCCCCGTGTCTCCACAGAGGATAGCACCCAGTGACCCCCGTGTCTCCACAGAGGAGAGCCCCCACTGACCCCCGTGTCTCCACAGAGGAGAGCACACACTGACCCCCGTGTCTCCACAGAGGAGAGCCCCCACTGACCCCCGTGTCTCCACAGAGGATAGCACCCAGTGACCCCCGTGTCTCCACAGAGGAGAGCACCCACTGACCCCCGTGTCTCCACAGAGGAGAGCACCCACTGACCCCCGTGTCTCCACAGAGGAGAGCACACACTGACCCCCGTGTCTCCACAGAGGAGAGCCCCCACTGACCCCCGTGTCTCCACAGAGGAGAGCACCCACTGACCCCCGTGTCTCCACAGAGGAGAGCCCCCACTGACCCCCGTGTCTCCACAGAGGAGAGCGCCCACTGACCCCCGTGTCTCCACAGAGGAGAGCACCCACTGACCCCCGTGTCTCCACAATCTGCTCTACCCTTGTGTGGCTCCTGGTGGTGCCTGTGGTGGCCCCTTCTCTTCTGCCCCCTATGACGCAGCTCCCCCCATCAGTCCAGACGCCTGCACCTTCCATTATTGTCCCGCTCCCATTGTCCGGTGTGTACGAGGACCCTCCTTACTGCTGTTAGATGTGATATATGATGTGTCCCGGCTCCGGGGCCGTGTCTGGCTGCTCCTCGGTCTTGGCCGGCTCTTCTCGGTCGGGCTCCAGGATCCCCAGGGCCAATATAGGGGAACTCGCCGGACAGTTCTCCACATCTTGTGCTTCATAGATTGGATTAACCCGACCATGGGCCAACTGGAAGACAGGACGGCGGTGTGTGCCGGAGTGATGGGCCACCAGGTCTACCAGACTGGGGAATGCCATCGGGAGATGCTGAGGAGAGAGTGAACCCTGACATCAGCTCCATCGTCAGCCCCAGGGATGGACGTCAGCCGCTAGTCTGAGTGCAGCGTACCTCCACCCGATACTGGTGCTGGGGCGTGTAGTGCACCTTGTATGGGATCAGCCCACAGTTTGTGTTCATGTACAGGGTCAGCTGCCCGGCGCGCTCCACATCCGGCAGGAACAGGAACGCCCCTATACGGTCCTCCTCCAGAAGAGCCAGAGATGTGTCCCTACAAAATCAACCCATGGGTATAATGTTAGAGCCGCAGCGCAGGCGTCGGGGCACCGCCAGGAAGCTACAACCAGAGGAGGAACCAGAAACACCTGGACCCAATGCAAACACTTCATGGGGGCCTCAATGTAACTGGTTAATACCATTGGTCTTTTCATATAGGCCAAGAGACTTTGGCCCCCAAGGCTCCAGGGTTTAGGTGCGACTGTGGCCCCTGCATCGATTGTAGTTACGCCCCAGCCCATGTCTCCAGTACCTGAGGACTCCAGCACAGAACCACACTGCATCCAGCAAATCCTCCAGCTTCTGCGGCAGCTCGGACCCCCCGGACCCCGCACTGCCTAGGAGAGAAATGCAGACGAATGTGATCGCTCGAGGGGGTCCCAGGTCATCACCATCACTGAAGACCTCCAGGGCGGGGGACAGAGGCAGCATGTGCCCTACAACAGCCCTGGTGGCCTGGGGATGGCGGTGCTCACCCTCTGCTCCGCTCTCATGGTCGCGCGGCTTCGGGCCACGATGCCCCCCAGAGTGAAGGACTTTGCTGCGGATGGCCTTCTTACGGACCAGAGTGGGGGAGCAATAGGGAGACTGCAGTGAGGAGCTCCCCTGTACGATGCTCGGATCCTCATTCTGAGGAAGTGTTATAAAAATTATGTCAGAATCATGAATTAGAGGACGGCGGCCGCCGCGCAGGGCCATACCAGAGGGCGCAGAGTGCATGGGGGCGCAGCCTATGGCTCAGGCCAGGTGGGGGCGCAAACTATGTGGAGCCCAGCCTATGTAGAGACTGTGACGACACAGCTTTTCATGCTTGTCATGGAGTAATGTTCTTAATTTGGCCAGAAGTATTGGTCTTGTGTTTGTTATCTCATGTTTGCTAAAACATTGTTTCATGCCAGACTTTTCGGCACCTTTATTGTATGAGTTTGTGTATGGCTAATTGAATGTACTGTATATTACCTCACTCCCTCTATCTACATTACTCAGGTGAATTATGCAAGAGAATTATGTGTATTGAAATGCCAACCAATAATAGCACAGCCGTATTCTACCAATCCTATAAGGCCACAATACCCCGAGATGAGCGCTCAGGATATATAAAAAGGGCTTGCTTCAGTCACCAGGACTTTATTTGCTACATGGCCTCAACCTAGGGGCTCCGGTCCTAATTAGAAGAACATAACCTCAGCCTAGGAATTTGGGGTCCGACTAAAGGAACATCAGAACTAGACTATATCCTGCAGGAGTTCAGCCTAGGATTCTAGGATTTGGCTGGAATATCAGAGACTATTCAATGAAAATCCCCAGTTTGGGACAGTTCAGTCACCTGGCTACAGACTTTGCTGTGCTTGCTCAGCTTCCAAAGCTTGTCACTATAACTTTCCCAAGAGCACCCACTGACCCCCATGCCTTCACAGGGGCTCAGCCTATGTCTGGGTAGTCTATGTGGGGGTGCTGTCTATGTGGGGGTAGTCTACATGGGGGTGCAGCCTATGTTGGAGCACATCAGTGTCACTGAGGGCAGTTTTGGGGTCCTGCTTGAGTGCTGCCATTTTTCACCTGTGCAGTCACCAGGAGCCTCCTGAAGGACACCAGTGCGTTCACGTTCTGGGACACCTCTCCGGGGTCCAGCGGCTCCCACCCCACTGAACCGCTCACTTTTTTTGGCGCCACCTCCTGTCTGAACGCTGCAACGCTCTGGTCCGCGGCCTCGGGATGTGCCAGCAGGTATTGGAGCTGGAAGCTGCGGCACAGTAGCAGGTGCAGCACCTGAGCCTGGAAGAAGAACAACATGGCAGAACATGGATAACCACATCTATGTGTGACGCTGAGCTCCGGAGCAGACGCATGCCCGTACCTCACTGCCCACAAACAGGTGGCAGAACAGCGGAGTGCGGAGACCTCGCGGGTTATGTGATACAAAGGCAAACTGAGTGTTGTCGAGGCAGCAGGTGGAGTACTGGATCCTCCGCAGAGCGTGCGCCATCAGCAGTGTCTGCAGGAAGAGGATGGCACCTGGCGGATTATCAAAGATGGCAACACCGAGGGCTCGGGGTAAACCACATTCACTTGTATTACCTCTCCATCAGCGGAGAACATCTTCACACCCTGGAGGCAGAACTTCAAAATCACCGCTCTCCTCCTGGGGCAATCCTGTGAAGGAAAAAACACAGCAGAGCATCACAGCTACAGAAGAAGGGTCACATGTACATATAGGCACACACAGCTCTGCTACATCCACACTACAAGCACATATAGACACACATACAGCTCTGCTACATCCACACTACAAGCACATATAGACACACATACAGCTCTGCTACATCCACACTACAAGCACATATAGACACACATACAGCTCTGCTACATCCACACTACAAGCACATATAGACACACATACAGCTCTGCTACATCCACACTACAAGCACATATAGACACACATACAGCTCTGCTACATCCACACTACATGCACAAATAGGCACACACACAGCTCTGCTACATCCACACTACATGCACGTATAGACACACACACAGCACTGCTACATCCACACTACATGCACATATAGACACATACAGCTCTACTACATCCACACTACATGCACATGTAGACACACATACAGCTCTGTTACATCCACACTACATGCACATATAGACACATACAGCTCTGTTACATCCACACTACATGCACATATAGACACATACAGCTCTACTACATCCTCACTACATGCACATAGACACATACAGCTTTGCTACATCCACACCACATGCACATATAGACACACATGCAGCTCTGCTACATCCACACTACAGAAACATTTAGACAAACACAGCTCTGCTACATGAATATTGAGACACACACAGCTCTGCTATATCCACACGACATGCACATATGGACACATACAGCTCTGCCAAAACCACACTACACATGCACATATAGATACAGCTCTGCTCCATCCACACTGGATGCACATACAGACACACGCAGCTCTGTACAGACACATTTACTTACACAGACACTATACATTATGACATTTTACAGTTATTGACAGATACAGAGCAAAAAAAAGAGCCACCAGGAGCTGCAGAAACTGAGCAGCTGCAGGACCTTCCTTTCGGTCATGTGATCAGGCACATGATCAGTCATGTGACTGGAAGGTCCTGCAGCTGATCGGCTCGTGCTGCTCTCGCTGCGTCCTCTCCTGCTCTGTATCGATCACATAGATCAGTGTGCGGCCGGACTGACAGCGGCTCTGGGAGCGGTTTCCCCTCTTTGTGCCCCCTCATCTGTCCAGGGGTCCGGCACATGCAGGGGTACACCGGGTCCTGACTGCGGACACCCCGAAAGTAGAAGGTTATTTATTTTACTGACCTTGAGGAAACGCATCTGTTCCTCGATCACCCACAGCCTCCTGCAGTCTGTATCCTCCACTGCAAATGATCCGACATACTGAGAAGACACAGCAGAATAGTGAGTGCAGCTCTGGAGGATAATGCAGGAGGTAACTCAGGATCAGTAATGTAATGTATGTACACAGTGACTGCACCAGCAGAATAGTGAGTGCAGCTCTGGAGTATAATACAGGAGGTAACTCAGGATCAGTAATGTAATGTATGTACACAGTGACTGCACCAGCAGAATAGTGAGTGCAGCTCTGGAGTATAATACAGGAGGTAACTCAGGATCAGTAATGTAATGTATGTACACAGTGACTGCACCAGCAGAATAGTGAGTGCAGCTCTGGAGTATAATACAGGAGTAACTCAGGATCATGTAATGTATGTACACAGTGACTGCACCAGCAGAATAGTGAGTGCAGCTCTGGAGTATAATACAGGAGGTAACTCAGGATCAGTAATGTAATGTATGTACACAGTGACTGCACCAGCAGAATAGTGAGTGCAGCTCTGGAGATAATACAGGAGGTAACTCAGGATCAGTAATGTAATGTATGTACACAGTGACTGCACCAGCAGAATAGTGAGTGCAGCTCTGGAGATAATACAGGAGGTAACTCAGGATCAGTAATGTAATGTATGTACACAGTGACTGCACCAGCAGAATAGTGAGTGCAGCTCTGGAGTGATAATAAGGAGGTAACTCAGGATCAGTAATGTATGTATCACTGTGACTGCACCAGCAGAATAGTGTGCAGCCGGAGATATACAGGGTACTCTGGATGCGGTATGTATGATGTACCCTATGCTGCACCAGCCAATAGTCAGGGTCGCACATCTGGGTTAATACCAGGAGTTAACTCAGAGAGTAAAGTATGTATGTATACCTGACCTTGCACGAAACGATAGTGAGTGTACTCGGAGTAATACAGAGTCTCAGTCGTATCATCATGTAATGATCGACATACGGAGACCAGCAGAATAGTGAGTGCAGCTCTGGAGGATAATACAGGAGGTAACTCAGGATCAGTAATGTAATGTATGTACACAGTGACTGCACCAGCAGAATAGTGAGTGCAGCTCTGGAGTATAATACAGGAGGTAACTCAGGATCAGTAATGTAATGTATGTACACAGTGACTGCACCAGCAGAATAGTGAGTGCAGCTCTGGAGTATAATACAGGAGGTAACTCAGGATCAGTAATGTAATGTATGTACACAGTGACTGCACCAGCAGAATAGTGAGTGCAGCTCTGGAGTATAATACAGGAGGTAACTCAGGATCAGTAATGTAATGTATGTACACAGTGACTGCACCAGCAGAATAGTGAGTGCAGCTCTGGAGTATAATACAGGAGGTAACTCAGGATCAGTAATGTAATGTATGTACACAGTGACTGCACCAGCAGAATAGTGAGTGCAGCTCTGGAGGATAATACAGGAGGTAACTCAGGATCAGTAATGTAATGTATGTACACAGTGACTGCACCAGCAGAATAGTGAGTGCAGCTCTGGAGGATAATACAGGAGGTAACTCAGGATCAGTAATGTAATGTATGTACACAGTGACTGCACCAGCAGAATAGTGAGTGCAGCTCTGGAGATAATACAGGGTAACTCAGGATCAGTAATGTAATGTATGTACACAGTGACTGCACCAGCAGAATAGTGAGTGCAGCTCTGGAGTATAATACAGGAGTTAACTCAGGATCAGTAATGTAATGTATGTACACAGTGACTGCACCAGCAGAATAGTGAGTGCAGCTCTGAGTATAATACAGGAGGTAACTCAGGATGAGTAATGTAATGTATGTACACAGTGACTGCACCAGCAGAATAGTGAGTGCAGCTCTGGAGTATAATACAGGAGTTAACTCAGGATCAGTAATGTAATGTATGTACACAGTGACTGCACCAGCAGAATAGTGAGTGCAGCTCTGGAGGATAATACAGGAGGTAACTCAGGATCAGTAATGTAATGTATGTACACAGTGACTGCACCAGCAGAATAGTGAGTGCAGCTCTGGGTATAATACAGGAGGTAACTCAGGGTCAGTAATGTAATGTATGTACACAGTGACTGCACCAGCAGAATAGTGAGTGCAGCTCTGGAGTATAATACAAGAGGTAACTCAGGATCAGTAATGTAATGTATGTACACAGTGACTGCACCAGCAGAATAGTGAGTGCAGCTCTGGAGTATAATACAGGAGGTAACTCAGGATCAGTAATGTAATGTATGTACACAGTGACTGCACCAGCAGAATAGTGAGTGCAGCTCTGGAGTATAATACAGGAGTTAACTCAGGATCAGTAATGTAATGTATGTACACAGTGACTGCACCAGCAGAATAGTGAGTGCAGCTCTGGAGTATAATACAGGAGTTAACTCAGGATCAGTAATGTAATGTATGTACACAGTGACTGCACCAGCAGAATAGTGAGTGCAGCTCTGGAGGATAATACAGGAGGTAACTCAGGATCAGTAATGTAATGTATGTACACAGTGACTGCACCAGCAGAATAGTGAGCGCAGCTCTGGAGATAATACACGAGGTAACTCAGGATCAGTAATGTAATGTATGTACACAGTGACTGCACCAGCAGAATAGTGAGTGCAGCTCTGGGGTATAATACAGGAGATAACTCAGGATCAGTAATGTAATGTATGTACACAGTGACTGCACCAGCAGAATAGTGAGTGCAGCTCTGGAGTATAATACAGGAGGTAACTCAGGATCAGTAATGTAATGTATGTACACAGTGACTGCACCAGCAGAATAGTGAGTGCAGCTCTGGAGTATAATACAGGAGGTAACTCAGGATCAGTAATGTAATGTACACAGTGACTGCACCAGCAGAATAGTGAGTGCAGCTCTGGAGGATAATACAGGAGGTAACTCAGGATCAGTAATGTAATGTATGTACACAGTGACTGCACCAGCAGAATAGTGAGTGCAGCTCTGGAGTATAATACAGGAGGTAACTCAGGATCAGTAATGTAATGTATGTACACAGTGACTGCACCAGCAGAATAGTGAGAGCAGCTCTGGAGTATAATACAGGAGGTAACTCAGGATCAGTAATGTAATGTATGTACACAGTGACTGCACCAGCAGAATAGTGAGTGCAGCTCTGGAGTATAATACAGGAGGTAACTCAGGATCAGTAATGTAATGTATGTACACAGTGACTGCACCAGCAGAATAGTGAGTGCAGCTCTGGAGGATAATACAGGAGGTAACTCAGGATCAGTAATGTAATGTATGTACACAGTGACTGCACCAGCAGAATAGTGAGTGCAGCTCTGGAGGATAATACAGGAGGTAACTCAGGATCAGTAATGTAATGTATGTACACAGTGACTGCACCAGCAGAATAGTGAGTGCAGCTCTGGAGTATAATACAGGAGGTAACTCAGGATCAGTAATGTAATGTATGTGCACAGTGACTGCACCAGCAGAATAGTGAGTGCAGCTCTGGAGTATAATACAGGAGGTAACTCAGGATCAGTAATGTAATGTATGTACACAGTGACTGCACCAGCAGAATAGTGAGTGCAGCTCTGGAGGATAATACAGGAGGTAACTCAGGATCAGTAATGTATGTACACAGTGACTGCACCAGCAGAATGTGAGTGCAGCTCTGGAGGATAATACAGGAGGTAACTCAGGATCAGTAATGTAATGTATGTACACAGTGACTCCACCAGCAGAATAGTGAGTGCAGCTCTGGAGTATAATACAGGAGGTAACTCAGGGTCAGTATGTAATGTATGTACGCAGTGACTGCACCAGCAGAATAGTGAGTGTAGCTCTGGAGTATAATACAGGAGGTAACTCAGGATCAGTAATGTAATGTATGTACACAGTGACCAGCAGAATAGTGAGTGCAGCTCTGGGGTATAATACAGGAGGTAACTCAGGATCAGTAATGTAATGTATGTACACAGTGACTGCACCAGCAGAATAGTGAGTGCAGCTCTGGAGGATAATACAGGAGGTAACTCAGGATCAGTAATGTAATGTATGTACACAGTGACTGCACCAGCAGAATAGTGAGTGCAGCTCTGGAGTATAATACAGGTGGTAACTCAGGATCAGTAATGTAATGTATGTACACAGTGACTGCACCAGCAGAATAGTGAGTGCAGCTCTGGAGGATAATACAGGAGGTGACTCAGGATCAGTAATGTAATGTATGTACACAGTGACTGCACCAGCAGAATAGTGAGTGCAGCTCTGGAGGATAATACAGGAGGTGACTCAGGATCAGTAATGTAATGTATGTACACAGTGACCAGCAGAATAGTGAGTGCAGCTCTGGGGTATAATACAGGAGGTAACTCAGGATCAGTAATGTAATGTATGTACACAGTGACTGCACCAGCAGAATAGTGAGTGCAGCTCTGGAGTATAATACAGGAGGTAACTCAGGATCAGTAATGTAATGTATGTACACAGTGACTGCACCAGCAGAATAGTGAGTGCAGCTCTGGAGTATAATACAGGAGGTAACTCAGGATCAGTAAAGAGAATTTTGTTTACGTACCGTAAATTCTTTTTTCTTTAATCATCAATGGGAGACCCAGACAATGGGGTTTAGGGCACTGCCCTCCGGAGGTCACACTAGGTACTACAAGTTTGTAGACACCGCCTCCTCCGCTTATAAACCCCTACCGCAGGGAACATCCTCAGTTTGGTCCATAAGCTGCGAGGAGGAAATAAACCACACCCGAAACATCGGGAAGAATGCCGTGCACAGACGGATCAACAACCCGGCAAACACTGTCTCAACAGAGAGCAGAACAAATGCAAAACATGCAAAGGAACAACTGGGTGGGTGCTGGGTCTCCCATTGATGATTAAAGAAAAAAGAATTTACGGTACGTAAACAAAATTCTCTTTTTTCTGGTCATCATAATGGGAGACCCAGACAATGGGGATGTCCTAAAGCAATACCCCAGGGCGGGAAGAGTTCCTCAACAAGACGGATAACACATGGTTCCCTTTAAAGGTGGGCAACCGCCGCCTGGAGGACCCGCCTGCCCAAACTTGCATCCGCAGAGGCATGGGCATGCACCATATAGTGCTTAGAGAAAGTGTGCAGGCTAGACCAAGTGGCCGCCTGACACACCTGTAGAGCAGACGCTCGATGTCGCAAGGCCCAGGAAGCACCAACGGCTCTGGTAGAGTGAGCCTTCAATCCCACCGGGAGAGGCAAACCAGAAGACCGGTAAGCCTCTTGAATGGAAGCCTTAATCCATCTGGCCAATGTCGATTTCGACGCCGCGGACCCCTTACAGCGACCTGTCGTAAGAACAAATAAGGAATCCGAACTCCTAAAGGAGGCAGTCCTGGACACATAAATGCGTATAGCTCTCACGAGATCCAGAGTATGTAGGGCGCGCTCCACCTGATGAACGGGAGCGGGGCAAAATGATGGGAGAACAATCTCCTGGTTCAGATGAAAAGTTGAAACCACCTTCGGCAAGAATTCTGGCCGTGGACGTAACACCACCTTGTCTTGGTGAACCACCAGAAAGGGTGACTTGCACGAAAGTGCAGCCAATTCTGAGACCCTCCTCAGAGACGTGATTGCCACCAGAAAGGCTACTTTCTGAGACAGACGAGAGAGAGAGATGTCTCTCAGCGGCTCAAACGGTGGTCTCTGTAATGCCGCCAGGACCATGTTGAGGTCCCAAGGGTCCAGAGGTCTCTTGTAGGGCGGAACCATCCGTGACACACCCCTGCAGAAACTGACGTACCTTCGGGAGGAGAGCCAATTGCCTGTCAAACAGCACTGAAAGTGCTGATACTTGACCTTTCAAGGAGCCAAGGGATAATCCCAATTCCAAACCCGACTGTAGGAAAGCCAACAACGTCGGGATGGACAAGGGCCACGGAGACCGTCCACCAGAGGCACACCAGGTAAAAAAGATTTTCCACGTCCTGTGGTACATCTTCCTGGAAACAGGCTTCCTAGCCCGAGTCATAGTAGCAACCACTGTAGGGGAGAAACCCCTAGATGTCAGCAGCCAGGCCTCAAGAGCCATGCAGTCAATCTGAGGGCCTTGGAATTGAGGTGGAAGAATGGGCCTTGCGCGAGTAGATCTGCGCGTTCTGGAAGAGCCCACCTGTGTCCGCCTGACAGTTGCCACAGGTCCGGATACCAGGACCTCCTGGGCCAATCTGGAGCCACTAGAATGGCTACCCTGCACTCCGTCCTGATTTTCCACAGCACCCTGGGAATCAGAGCCAGAGGCGGGAACACATACGGCAGACGGAATCTGGACCAAGTCAAGACCAGAGCGTCCGCTCCCAGAGACTGAGGATCCCATGACCTCGCCATGTAGTGCGGCACCTGATGATTCAGCCGTGAGGCCATCAGATCCACGTCCGGAGTGCCCCATCTGCCGCAGATGTCCCGGAAGACGTCTGGATGAAGGGACCACTCTCCGGCGTCCATCCCCTGCCGGCTCAGGTAGTCGGCCTCCCAGTTTTCGACCCCTGGGATGTGAACTGCGGAGATCAGGCAGTTGTTGTCCTCCGCCCGGGATAGGATGCGGTGGACTTCGGCCAGAGCCTCTGCACTCCTGGTTCCTCCTTGATGATTTATATAAGCGACGGCCGTCGCATTGTCGGACTGAACCCGAATGGGCTGTCCTGAGAGGAATCTCTGAAACGCCAGGAGCGCCAGATAGACCGCCTTGATCTCCAGCACGTTGATCTGCAACGCCGACTCCGACCGAGTCCAGAGGCCTTGGGCCCTGTGGTGTAAGAACACCGCTCCCCAGCCCTTCAGACTGGCGTCCGTGGTCACCACTAACCATGACGGTTTGATGAAGGACCGGCCCCGAGACAAATGGTGTGGCTGTAACCACCACTGCAGGGAATCCCTGGTCGGTAGGGAAAGGGTCACCAGCCGATTCAGAGAGATCGTCCTCTTGTCCCATCTGCGGAGAATCTCCAGCTGGAGAGGACGGAGGCGAAATTGTGCAAAAGGCACCGCCTCTATCGCTGCCACCATGCGCCCCACCAGCTTCATCAACACCCGTAGGGACGATTGTGGTGACAGGAGGACTGCTTGTACTCCTGATTGGATCGCCATCTGTTTGACTCGTGGCAGAGACACCAGGGCTGAGGCTGTGTTGAAGTCCATGCCCAGATATGTCAAAGACTGGGTCGGAACTAGCGTTGACTTCTGAATATTGAGGAGCCAACCGAACTGTTCCAGAGACCGCATGGTCACATCCAGGCTCTCTTGACAGAGGTGTTCCGATGGCGCCCTGACCAACAGGTCGTCCAGATAGGGTATTACGGCGTGCCCCTGCACGTGCAGGAGAGCCATCATGGAGGCCATCACCTTTGTGAACACCCGCGGTGCCGAGGCCAACCCGAACGGCAGCGCCACAAATTGGAAGTGTTCTTCCCCCACTGCGAATCTCAGCCAGCGCTGATGAGCTGGTGCAATGGGCACATGAAGGTAAGCGTCTCTGATATCTATGGACGCTAGGAAGTCTCCCTGTGATACAGCCGCGATCACGGAACGCAGTGATTCCATGCGGAACTTCCGAACCAACACGTGACGGTTGAACAACTTCAGGTCCAGAACTGGGCAGAAGGATCCGTCCTTCTTCGGGACGATAAAGAGGTTGGAGTAAAAACCCCTGAACCTCTCTCCGGGAGGCACCGGGACCACCACTCCGTCTCTGCGGAGACCCTCCAACACCAGGTGAAAAGCCTGAGCCTTTTCTGATGATGGGACCGACCGATGGAATCAGGATATCGGTTTTGACGTCAGCTCTATCCTGTAACCTCGCGAGATCACGTCTCGAACCCACTGATCTTGAACGTGAAGTAGCCATTTGTCCTGAAAGCGAGACAAGCGGCCCCCCACCTGTGGGGAGGCAGGATGAGAGAGCGAGTCATGTAGAGGCGGGTTTGGGGTGGCAGCTGCTGCCCCCGCCGGCTTCTTTGGACGACTCTTAGAGCGCCACTGAGAAGCGGGCTTTCCCCCTCGGTCCGTGCGAGCGGACGGTGCTGATGACTGCGAGCTGGAACGAAAGGACCACTGTTTTGGGTTCCTCTTAACGGTATACCGTGGCTTAGGTTTATTCTGCGGTATCTTAGACTCAGCAGAATCCTTTATCAGCTTGTCCAGCTCGGTGCCAAAAAGCCTGTCACCAGCAAACGGAAGATTCTGCAAAATCTTCTTGGATGTGGCATCTGAGTCCCAAAGACGCAGCCACAACAACCTGCGGATCGCTATAGCATTGGCCGAAGCCACAGCTGAGCGAGTGGCAGTTTCCAGAGTCGCCGTCCTGGCGTAGTCCGCATAAGCCCTTGCCCTTTCGGTAAGTGCCAGGACCTCTGGACTGGACCTTGCCAGGTCAGAGATACCATCCAAGCACGTAGTAATCGCTTGTAAGGTCCAGACCGTGGCAAAATTAGGGGCAAAGGAAGACCCCACAGCCTCATAGGAAGACTTGGCGAGTTGCTCGACCTGTCTATCAGTCGCATCCTTCAGTGAGGAGCTATCAGAGGCAGAGAAAAGGGAGCGTGCAGCAATCCTGGTCATGGAAGCGTCCACCTTCGGGGACTGCGACCACTCCTGAAGCACCTCCTGGGGGAAGGGGAAGCGATTGTCCTTGGGTTTACGGACATAACGCCCTAATCACCCTTCCAAAATTAGTGTGGTCCATGAAGGAGCCACTTGGTCTAGCCTCCGGCCGCAGCCATTGATAGACCTCCTTCGGGTGCACCGTCACCTCCTCAGGGGGTGTCACGAGACGTAAGGTCTCGTTGATAGAGGACACCAGATCCTCCACCCCGTCTGGTGGTTCAGATATAGACACAGACCCGAAATTTGAACCCCCATCATCGTCCTCACCATCAGAGGAACGCTCCTCCTCAGAGAGAGTCTGGAGCTCGGGTGAAGCCTCACGACGAGCCCGCTTAAGGGGTCTCACAGCAGAAGAGGGAGACACCCGGGGGTAACTGGAAGGAGTAGCTGGGCTATCCAGCCTCCTATTAAGTGCCTCCAG
The DNA here is from genome assembly GCA_033576535.1 of Allobates femoralis. Lineage (NCBI taxonomy): Eukaryota > Metazoa > Chordata > Amphibia > Anura > Aromobatidae > Allobates > Allobates femoralis. The sequence goes on along the minus strand of JARQOC010000009.1, from coordinate 45,328,771 downwards.
GGATTGCGACATGGAGGACAGCTGAGACAACAGAGATTCATTGATCCTGTTCTGAGTCTCCCAAGGCCCTGGGATCACCTGAACCTCAGGGTATAGCACCGGAGCTGCTGTCTCAGCAGTATCAGTCCGGGCCTCTGGGCGTCCACAGTTATTGCAGGACCCCTCCACCAGTGTTCCATTGCATGTAGCGCAGGTAACGGTGGTTACTGCCGCCCTAGCAGCACGCTTCCTAACTGAGGACATCGCCACAGTAGGGGAAAATAAGCCAAATTGCAGACAACAAAACCGGGATCCCGGTGGCTTACCGACCGCAGTAAAGCGGTATGAGGAAGCGGTGTGTGTGTGTGACCTCCGCGACGGTTTCCGGTCTCCCCTGGAGTGCAGGCGCACGCTGCATACAGATCCCAACCGGGAAGTGAGGGTAAAGATGGCCGCCGACAGTGAAACTGTGGGCGGCGCCGAAAACACGCGGGAAACACACACACACGCCCATCGATGACGTCACCGCACGGGCTGCATCCCATCCTCCAAGCAGCCTCAGCATGAGGGAGCCGGAGCCCGCAGCGCGGGAAATAGTGTAAAATACTATACACAGACTGCATGCACAAAACAAACATCCGCAGCCCACGGCCTCAGCCCCTGTGACACACAGGGCGGTCAGCCAGGGTGATCCCAGCACAGGGTACACCAGCAGATCCGCGGACCCGAGGGTAACGCGCGGTCTGAGTGTCAGGTCACATAAAGTGACAGACACTACCCCCAGGCACACAGGAGACACAGAGTGCCTCAGTGCCGGTCCGGTCTGTAAGCACCATTTAGGGAGGCCTCGGACGGAGCGGAGCTGTGCAAGGCTCCCATCTCCCACTCTCCAGAGCCCCCCGGAGAGGGATGGAGAGGAGCGTAACAGCGTACCGGGAGAACACAAAGTGTCCAGGCCCTAGGCCCTCCGGTACCTCCACCTGCGTGTTCCACAAGGGTGAGCGGGGAGGCTGTCGCAGGTCCCGACCGGAACCATTTTACCTTGTCTTCAGACGCCATCACGTAAGTTGTGAGAGTGCAGTGAAGTGCAAGCAAAGCGTGATCCTCCGAGCACACTAAGTTTAAAACTGAGGATGTTCCCTGCGGTAGGGGTTTATAAGCGGAGGGGGCGGTGTCTACAAACTTGTAGTACCTAGTGTGACCTCCGGAGGGCAGTGCCCTAAACCCCATTGTCTGGGTCTCCCATTATGATGACCAGAAAAATGTAATGTATGTACACAGTGACTGCACCAGCAGAATAGTGAGTGCAGCTCTGGAGTATAATACAGGAGGTAACTCAGGATCAGTAATGTAATGTATGTACACAGTGACTGCACCAGCAGAATAGTGAGTGCAGCTCTGGAGGATAATACAGGAGGTAACTCAGGATCAGTAATGTATGTACACAGTGACTGCACCAGCAGAATAGTGAGTGCAGCTCTGGAGTATAATACAGGAGGTAACTCAGGATCAGTAATGTAATGTATGCACACAGTGACTGCACCAGCAGAATAGTGAGTGCAGCTCTGGAGTATAATACAGGAGGTAACTCAGGATCAGTAATGTATGTACACAGTGACTGCACCAGCAGAATAGTGAGTGCAGCTCTGGAGGATAATACAGGGGGTAACTCAGGATCAGTAATGTAATGTATGTACACAGTGACTGCACCAGCAGAATAGTGAGTGCAGCTCTGGAGTATAATACAGGAGGTAACTCAGGATCAGTAATGTAATGTATGTACACAGTGACTGCACCATCAGAATAGTGAGTGCAGCTCTGGAGGATAATACAGGAGGTAACTCAGGATCAGTAATGTAATGTATGTATACAGTGACTGCACCAGCAGAATAGTGAGTGCAGCTCTGCAGTATAATACAGGGGGTATCTCAGGATCAGTAATGTAATGTATGTACACAGTGACTGCACCAGCAGAATAGTGAGCGCAGCTCTGGAGTATAATACAGGATGACGGTATAGTACGTGGCAGTGATGTTGTGAATGTCTCCCAGGGATGAGGCGGTGCGGCTCCTCGGGGATGTGGCGGTGCGGTTCCTCGGGGATGTGGCGGTGCGGCTCCTCGGGGATGTGGCGGTGCGGCTCCTCGGGGATGTGGCGGTGCGGCTCCTCGGGGATGAGGCGGTGCGGCTCCTCGGGGATGGGGCGGTGCGGCTCCTCGGGGATGGGGCGGTGCGGCTCCTCGGGGATGTGGCGGTGCGGCTCCTCGGGGATGTGGCGGTGCGGCTCCTCGGGGATGTGGCGGTGGGCTCCTCGGGGATGAGGCTGGCCGGCTCCTCGGGGATGTGGTGGTGCGGCTTCTCGGGGATGTGGCGGTGCGGCTCCTCGGGGATGTGGCGTGCGGCTCCTCGGGGATGAGGCTGGGCGGCTCCTCGGGGATGGGGCGGTGCGGCTTCTCGGTGATGGGGCTGGGCGGCTCCTCGGGAATGAGGCTGGCCGGCTCCTCGGGGATGTGGCGGTGCGGCTCCTCGGGGATGTGGCGGTGCGGCTCCTCGGGGATGGGGTGTGCCTCGCTGTGGGGTCTTGTCTTAGTAACCCGTTATCTGTGTCTCTCTGTAGATTGATCACATATATCATGTACTGACCTGGGTGAACCTGGTGATGACCCGGGCGGGGCGGCGGGGCGACTTCTCTCCGGACGGCGGCTCCTTGCAGGTTTTCATGTTTCTCTGGAGGGAAAATAAAACACAGAAATCTCTCTTATAATGCGCCGCCATCACCAGGGGCCCGACCATCGCCACCCCGCAGTGTATACATACATGTATATATAGTGAGGGGCCAGTACAGGAGGGGGCGGCAGGGTGTAGTGTGCCCCCCGCAGTGTATACATACATGTATATATATAAATAAATAAAGTAAGGAGCAGCGTGTTATGCTGGTATTATATAGAGTGCAAAGCGTCCCTGAGGCTCCTTCCAGCCTCTATCATACATACAGTTTATAAATGGGTCACAGCACTTCTTTCCAATGCAATAGATGTTTATTCCAGCCTGGCACAGATGGCAACGTTTCGAGCCTGTCAGCTCTTTTTCCAGGCTGGAAAAAGAGCTGACAGGCTCGAAACGTTGCCATCTGTGCCAGGCTGGAATAAACATCTATTGCATTGGAAAGAAGTGCTGTGACCCATTTATAAACTGTATACATGTATATATAGTGAGGGGCCAGTACAGGAGGGGGCGGCGGGGTGTAGTGTGCCCCCCGGAGTGTATACATACATGTATATATAGTGAGGGGCCAGTACAGGAGGGGGCGGCGGGATGTAGTGTGCCCCCGCAGTGTATATACACATAGATGCAGAGCGCTCACCTGCAGCCTCTTCTCCTCTGGGGCTGATTCCAGCTGCGCCCGGATCTGCGGTGACGTCACCCGTCCTCTCCCATCAGACTCTATAGAGAAATAACCTACGTGACAACGTGCAGCGGGATAGCGCTACTCTATACTGAGGACACAGCGCTCCTCTGTTGTATATAGCAGCTGTCTGTGATTTACCGTGTTGATCCGGTCATCGGTGCGGCACACCGGAGGCTGCTGGATCCTGATCAGTTCTTGTTTATGGCTGAGATCCGCTCCCTCGTGTGCCGCTGTCCTCAGGTGAAGGATGGGGCCGGACTGAGGAAACGTTGCCCTGTAACCACACACTGCACACACTGGATGCAGCTGCTGCAGAACTCACTTATTCGCCCTGCAGGGACATTCCTGTGTATGATACAAGCAGCTGATGGTGCGTTACTGTTCGGAGCCACCGTGGGCGCTCACGATCCCCTGCAGTGGACAATGTAATCCCTGCAGTAAATGAACAGAAAGTACAATACCAGGCTGAGGTGGTGCTGCCGTCCTGCGGGGGCGCTCCCCGGGTCACACCGCCCGGCCTCATGTCACCGCCCTCCCCGGGTCACACCGCCCGGCCTCATGTCACCCGCCCTCCCCGGGTCACACCGCCCGGCCTAATGTCACCGCCCTCCCCGGGTCACACCGCCCGGCCTCATGTCACCGCCCTCCCCGGGTCACACCGCCCGGCCTCATGTCACCGCCCTCCCCGGGTCACACCGCCCGACCTCATGTCACCGCCCTCCCCGGGTCACACCGCCCGGCCTCATGTCAACCGCCCTCCCCGGGTCACACCGCCCGGCCTCATGTCACCGCCCTCCCCGGGTCACACCGCCCGGCTTCATGTCACCGCCCTCCCCGGGTCACACCGCCCGGCTTCATGTCACCCGCCCTCCCTGGGTCACACCGCCCGGCCTCATGTCACCCGCCCTCCCCGGGTCACACCGCCCGGCCTCATGTCACCGCCCTCCCCGGTCACACCGCCCGCCCCCATGTCACCGCCCTCGCGATGCGATAGCACCAGGCATCATTCCTGATTATCTCCCAATTGATTAGAACCAATGTACTGAGTCCGGGCCCCGTGTGTGACGGGTCTAATCCGTATATTTGGGGGCCCTCACCATGGCGGAGTGGCGCCACACAGTGGAGAATAGATCCCAACAACTGAGAATGTTTATTGTGGGACTAACACCACTGTCACGAGCTTAGTCAGGACCTGCAGCTCTCTGGCGCCCTCTTGTCCTGCTGGCCAAACACGGCATTGCCAGAGGATAAGAAAAGGAGCTTTATGTCGTGTATTGTGGTATATGATGTGACGGGATGTATATATACCACCAGCTCCTGCCAGGACTGTATATATACCTCGATCCAGCCACCCTCAGGCCACAATATCACATAGATACAGCAGTATGCTGCCTCCATCGCTCTCTGTCAGGAGGATCAGTCACCGGTCTGGTAACGGGAAATAGCGGGAGACGTCGCTCATAGAACGTGAAGAACAAAACTAACCAAATTGTTACGTTTTACTCTGGAAAGTTGTCAGTGTTTACAGAAGATACAAGATATCACACAGGAGACAATGTACAGATATGTATAAATCAGTTATTAAATGAGAAATTACAAAACCTGCACCACACGGTGACAATCAAAGGGGGGGGGGGGGAAAGGCGGCTCCCCATAGATGGTGGGTGATTCCTCCACACAGCGACACTGTGGTCTCAGGGTGGAAAGAGCACAATAATGGACGCTTTAGTTTATATGATGCCATAAACCAGAATCTCCCCCTTTCTTCCCTCACAGGGGGGGGCGGTTTTCTTCCCTCACAGGGGGGGGTGTCTCTTCCCTCACAGGGGGGTGGCTTTCTTGGCTGCCCACCCAGCTGCACAATTCTCAGAACCTCCATCTTTCCATATCTTTGGCTTGGAAGCTCCCACGTCATAGATATGGACATCATGTTTTCCCTTGCGATTTTTGGTGCTGTTTGACTCCAAATACGATATGTCTGTGAAGTGCTGGAGGTCAGAACACATTGCCCAGGTTTCTGGCAGTGTTTCAGACATCTAAGATATACTATTAGATCCGCAACAATGTAAGTGATCAAAAAATATTATATATATATATATATATATATATATATATATATTTGTGGCATAAACAGGTCTTATTAGAGTCAACGTTGATTTTAACTGCAGACAAAGGGATATTATGTGGAGGCTGGAGGGAAAAGAGCAGCAAAACAGCCGGCCTTCAACCGGGCTGAGGTTTATGGCTTGGCCGCCTCGTAAAGATACCTGACTGGGAGCAGAGGAGATCCACACAGATCCCCTACAGGGGCAGAGATGTGAGCTGGCTCTGGTGGTCTTATAAAACAATCAAAAGAATTCATATTTTCCTGACAAACCTATCATCCCGTCCAAACTCCCCACATTGTCTCTCTTCACCTCAGTACCCTCTCCCCCCACCCCCTCCCTGACCCCAGGAGCTCACACTCCAGCCCTCCCCCACACTGACCCCACGAGCTCACACTCCAGCCCTCCCCCACACTGACCCCACGAGCTCACACTCCAGCCCTCCCCCACACTGACCCCAGAAGCTCACACTCCAGCCCTCCCCCACACTGACCCCACGAGCTCACACTCCAGCCCTCCCCCACACTGACCCCACACTCCAGCCCTCCCCACACTGACCCCAGGAGCTCACACTCCAGCCCTCCCCACACTGACCCCAGGAGCTCACACTGACCCCAGGAGCTCACACTGACCCCAGGAGCTCACACTGACCCCAGGAGCTCACACTGACCCCAGGAGCTCACACTGACCCCAGGAGCTCACACTGACCCCAGGAGCTCACACTGACCCCAGGAGCTCACACTGACCCCAGGAGCTCACACTGACCCCAGGAGCTCACACTGACCCCAGGAGCTCACACTGACCCCAGGAGCTCACACTGACCCCAGGAGCTCACACTGACCCCAGGAGCTCACACTCCAGCCCTCCCCACACTGACCCCAGGAGCTCACACTCCAGCCCTCCCCACACTGACCCCAGGAGCTCACACTCCAGCCCTCCCCACACTGACCCCAGGAGCTTACGTCTTGGTACGTTTTCTTCCATCATGTTGAGTATTGGCAGCACCGGGTATAGGAATGAGGCAGACACCACGTCCTAGCAGAATCTAGTCTTTATTGTAGCAAACAGCAGAATTCCCACACTTCACTCCGTCCTCCCAAGTCTTTACAAAATGGCAAAACATTAAAATAAAGACACAATCGGCTTAAAAACAAAATAAAAAAAGGGTTGGATTTCTGTACAACATGCTACGTCTATTCACGATGTGCGAGCTACAGCGGAGAGTGTGAGGACGACGGGCGGGCGCGTGTGCTGGAAGCCGCGAATCGCAGGAGGTGGACAGCGTGCTCCGCGGTCAGGAAGACGGGTCAGAGGCCAGCCAGCCCCACGGTCAGAGGCCGGCCAGCCCCACGGCCCCGGGGTCAGAGGCCGGCCAGCCCCACGGCCCCGGGGTCAGAGGCCGGCCAGCCCCACGGCCCCGGGGTCAGAGGCCGGCCAGCCCCACGGCCCCGGGGTCAGAGGCCGGCCAGCCCCACGGCCCCGGGGTCAGAGGCCGGCCAGCCCCACGGCCCCGGGGTCAGAGGCCGGCCAGCCCCACGGCCCCTCACAGTCTCACTAGTGGCTCCGCAGCTGCCGGAGACGTCTCTGTAGCCTACACCGCGCTAAGTCAGCACCATCAAAGTTACTAACGGATCCGAGAGGGATCAAATCTACCGAGGGGACAGGGATTTCCTGCAAAAAAAAGGGGACTCGACGTTCATTTAAATAATGCGCAACATTGACAGGAATTATCATTTACACAACCAAGAAACCGTATGGGGGGGGGGAAGAAACTGAAATGGACCATTGCCGTGATCAGTCAGGGGACACGGTGGGGGAGGGGGCACAGCGTCAGGGGCCACGGTGGGGGGAGGGCACGGCGGCTATGTCTAGACCAATAACAGGTGTATGATCGCTGCACCATCTCTGAAATCAAAGAGGAAATGAACAAACAACTTTAAAAAGTGGCTCCTGGAAATAAACCACGGGGTCGGCCTCTCCTGGCTGCGGGGGCTCCTGGCTGTGGTCGCGGGGCCCCAGATCTGCACTCACTTTTGGGACCGCAGAGACTTCCTCGGGCTGGATTTGCCTTTTGCCGCTGGTTTTGCGGCTTTCTTTGCGGGCGCCGGCTTCTTGGAGGAGCGGCTGGCTGGTTTTTTGGCGGGGGCAGGGGGCGGAGGGGGGGCAGACTTTCCCTTCTTGGCTTTAGAGGGGGGTGGTGCTGGAGACTTCTTGGGGGCGCTTCTCGCTTTGCCTCGGGGGGCCGGGGTCGCCTTCTTGGCTTTTGGCGGAGGGGCTCTGGACCTGGATTTAGAGGGAGCCGCTTTCTTTTGCATCCTGTACAAAGAGACATGGTCATATGAGAGCCCGGCCTGTATAGACAGATTCCCCCCCCCCCTCCCCTGTGTAGACAGACCCCGCCCCCCCGTATAGACAGATTCCCCCCTCCCTGTGTAGTGTGGGGCCCAGCCTGTACAGACAGATCCCCAACCATATAGTGTGGAGTCACTCACCTCCTCTTGGGAGGGGGGGGCTCGTCATCCTCAGATTCCTCCTCCGACTCCTCTTCTTCAGACTCCTCTGAGTCGTCTTCGTCAGACTCGTCTTCATCCTCTTCCTCACTTGCCTTGTCTGGGAACAGCATGACGGGGCTGTGGGTAGAGAGAGGGTTAAATTTACAGCTGTGGGCGCAGGTGCCATCATGGGTGCAGTATATAGGGCCCGCACCTGGGTAGTACGGGAAGCTGAGCTGGTAGGTGCCGCTGAAGCCTTTCCCGGAGATCTGCACCATCCAGCCGTTCTTCTCACACCTCTGGAGGGTTCTCTTCAGCAGATGAACTGAGGAGAGACAAGAAGGTAACGGGGGCCCCTAGCATAGCCGGGCGCCCGAGGGAGGCGGCGTGCGCACACACAGGCGGGGCGCCCGAGGGAGGCGGCGTGCACACACACAGGCGGGGCGCCCGAGGGAGGCGGCGTAGTGATCCAGCTCACCCTGGAAGCTGGAGTTGACCCCGGGGTGGTTCTCCAGCACGTATTTCTTGATGGCGGTGGTGGAGCAGGTCTTGGGCTCGTTCATGGCCGTGATGGCGGACAGGATGGCGTCCTCAAATCCTCCTCCGCTCAGCAGGGGTTTGTCACCTGCTCGCTTCAGCTACAAAACAGAAGAATGTGAGGAGCCGAGTGACGAGACACCGCGCAAACACTGCAGAGCCAACGACATGGGAAGAGCGCAAGATGCGAGAGCTGTCAGACGTGTGGCCCTCGATATGAGGGCTGTGGAGTCGGTAAGACAAACCTGCGACTCAGACTCCTCAATGTCCCTGAAGGCCCCGTTACATGGTACAATGTTGAGATGATCTCAGGAGTGCGGCTCGTGGACATAGTGAGGTGTCACACGTATAGATTATAGTTCATGACGCACCAATGATGTTGCGAGCAGCTATCATTCGCACAACCCAGCGAACGATACTTGTCAATGTTGGGAATAGGCAAAATTGTAGCGGTACCGTTACACAGTACATTGTGCCCGATATCGCTCCTACGTCATGGGTTGAGCGACGTTGAAATGACATTGTAAGTGCGTCGCTGCGTGTAACCATACAACACGTTGTTGGATCGGAGTTGGCAGGTTTATAAACGTTCTCAAATCAGACGATGTCGTTCATTGAACCTGCTGCATCGTTGTGTGTGACACCGCAGTAACAACTTCGCCTATTCACAACATTGACCAGCATCGTCTGCTGGGTTGTGTGAATGATCGCTGCTCGCTGGATCATTGGTGCGTCGTGAACGACATCTACACGTGCGACACCTCACCAACAACGTTATCCACCAGCCGCACCCCTGACATCGCTGGTGAGATTGTGTGAACAATGTACCGTGTAACGGAGCCTTAAAGAGATAGTTATCGCAGTGTCACACACAACGATGCAGCACATTGAATGAACGACATCGTCTGATTTGAGAACATGTTCATAAACCGGTCAACTGTGATCCAACCATTTATCATGGCCGTATCGTGGTGTCACACACAACGACGCACTTACTATGTCCTTTCAACGTCGCTCAACCTGTGACGTAGGAGCGATATCGGGCACAACATTGTACAGTGTAACGGTGCCTTTACACCGACTCCAACATATAGATGGAGGGATAGATAAGATAGCCATATGGATGGATAGATACACTGTGTGCAGAATTATTAGGCAGAGGAGTATTGTGATCACATGATCCTTTTTATCCATGTTGTCCTCCTCCAGGCTGTATAGGCTGAGAGCCAACTACCAATGAAGTAAATCAGGTGATGGCATCTCTGTAATGAGGAGGGGGGTGGTGTAATGACATCATCACCCTATATAAGGTGCGCTTAATTATTAAGCAAAATGGGTCAGAAGAGAGATGTGACGGCTCTGAACAGTCCACAATAGTGAGATGTCTTGCAGAGGGACGCAGCAGTCTGGAAATTGCCAAACTTTTGAATCGTGATCACCGAACAATCAAGTGTCTCATGATAAATAGCCAACAGGGTCGCAAGAAGCGTGAGGGCAAAAAAGGGCAAAACATGAATAACTGCCCATGAATGGAGGAAAATCAAGTGTGAAGCTGCCAAGATGCCATTTGCCACCAGTTTTGCCATATTTCAGAGCTGCAACGTTACTGGAGTATCAAAAAGCACAAGGTGTGCCATACTCAGGGACATGGCCAAGGTAAGGAAGGCTGAAAACCACCACCTCTGAACAAGAAACATAAGGTAAAACCACCACCTCTGAACAAGAAACATAAGGTAAAACCACCACCTCTGAACAAGAAACATAAGGTAAAACCACCACCTCTGAACAAGAAACATAAGGTAAAACCACCACCTCTGAACAAGAAACATAAGATAAAACCACCACCTCTGAACAAGAAACATAAGGTAAAACCACCACCTCTGAACAAGAAACATAAGGTAAAACCACCACCTCTGAACAAGAAACATAAGATAAAACGTCAAGACTGGGCCAAGAAATATCTGAAGACTGATTCTTCAGTGGTTTTATGGACTGATGAAATGAGAGTGACCCTTGATGGCCAGATGGATGGGCCAGAGGCTGGATCAGTAAAGGGCAGAGAGCTCCACTCTGACTCAAACGCCAGCAAGGTGGAGGTGGGTACTGGTATGGGCTTGGATCATCAAAGATCAACTTGTGGGACCTTTTCAGGTTGAGAATGGAGTGAACGTCAACTCCCGGACTTACTGCCAGTTTCTGGAAGACAACTTCTTCAAGCAGTGGTACAGGAAGAAGTCGGGATCGTTATGCAGGACAATTCTCCATCACATGCATCCAACTACTCCACAGCGTGGCTGGCCAGTAAAGGTCTAAAAGAAGGAAAAATAATGACATGGCCGCCTTGTTCACCTGATCTGAACCCCATAGAGAACCTGTGGTCCCTCCTAAAATGTGAGATCTGCAGGGAGGGAAAACAGCACACCTCTGGGAACAGTGTCTGGGAGGGAAAACAGCACACCTCTGGGAACAGTGTCTGGGAGGGAAACCAGTACACCTCTGGGAACAGTGTCTGGAGGTTGTGGTGGCTGCTGCACACAATATGGATTGTAAACAGATCAAGCAACTGACAATCTATGGATGGAGGCTGCTGAGGGTCATCATAAAGAAAGGGGGCTATATTGGGCACTCTGTTGTGCTTTTGCACGTCAGAAATGTTTATTTCTATATTTTGTGCAGTTATATTGGTTTACCTGGAGAAAATAAACAAGTGAGATGAGAATTTTAGTTTTTTTTTTAATTAAGTTGCCTAATAATTCTGCACAGTAAAGGTACCGTCACACGCGGCAATATTACAGGCAATGTCACTGGCAATTTGCTGGTTGCAGTGAAATCATGGACACATTGTTCTATTTTGTTGCTGTGTACAAATGTAAGGCTGGCTTTACACCACGGTGTGATCCAGTTCGGGGCTGTCCTGGATGACCCTGACAGTCCCGGACTGGATCAGCACACAGAACCGGAGGGCCAAATGTGCCCTCCGGTCCTGTGTGCAGCCTGTCCTGAAAGAACAGCAGCGTGCAGCTGCCAGTGTCCAGTTCCCAGATCCTCCTAGTCCGGGGCAATCCGGCCCCATAGGCTCCCATGTTAGGGAGAGAGGGAGAGGCGGATTGCCCCGGATCCAGGAGGATGCGGGCGAATCCGGGATCTGGCAAATTGGGGAGATTTTTCTCCCCGGACAAAAAGAATAAAGATGCAAGCATCATTTTTGTGTCCGGAGAGAATAATCCATATTCCCCCGGATTGTCCCGGAAACTGGATGGCAGAGAGCTGCCATCTGGCTCCATCCGGCCCCATAGGCTGCTATGGGGTCAAAAACGGGTCCGGGGCTGCCTGGTTTACACCGGATCACACCGTGGTGTGAAGCCGGCCTAACAATGTGTCCATGATCTCACTGCAACCAGCAAATTGCCAGTGACATCGCCTGCAATAAAGAGAATTTTGTTTACGTACCGTAAATTCTTTTTTCTTTAATCATCAATGGGAGACCCAGACAATGGGGTTTAGGGCACTGCCCTCCGGAGGTCACACTAGGTACTACAAGTTTGTAGACACCGCCTCCTCCGCTTATAAACCCCTACCGCAGGGAACATCCTCAGTTTGGTCCATAAGCTGCGAGGAGGAAATAAACCACACCCGAAACATCGGGAAGAATGCCGTGCACAGACGGTTCAACAACCCGGCAAACACTGTCTCAACAGAGAACAGAGCAAATGCAAAACATGCAAAGGAACAACTGGGTGGGTGCTGGGTCTCCCATTGATGATTAAAGAAAAAAGAATTTACGGTACGTAAACAAAATTCTCTTTTTTCTGGTCATCATAATGGGAGACCCAGACAATGGGGATGTCCTAAAGCAATACCCCAGGGCGGGAAGAGTTCCTCAACAAGACGGATAACACATGGTTCCCTTTTAAAGGTGGGCAACCGCCGCCTGGAGAACCCGCCTGCCCAAACTTGCATCCGCAGAGGTATGGGCATGCACCATATAGTGCTTAGAGAAAGTGTGCAGGCTGGACCAAGTGGCCGCCTGACACACCTGTAGAGCAGACGCTCTATGTCGCAAAGCCCAGGAGGCACCTACGGCTCTGGTAGAGTGAGCCTTCAATCCCACCGGGAGAGGCAAACCAGAAGTCCGGTAGGCCTCCTGGATGGAAGCCTTAATCCATCTGGCCAATGTCGATTTCGACGCCGCGGACCCCTTACAGCGACCTGTCGTAAGAACAAATAAGGAATCCGAACTCCTAAAGGAGGCAGTTCTGGACACATAAATGCGTATAGCTCTCACGAGATCCAGAGTATGGAAATCGCGTTCAACCTGATGAACGGGAGCGGGGCAAAATGATGGGAGAACAATCTCCTGGTTTAGGTGAAACGTTGAAACCACCTTCGGCAAGAATTCTGGCCGTGGGCGCAACACCACCTTGTCTTGGTGAACCACCAGAAAGGGTGACTTGCACGATAGTGCAGCCAATTCTGATACCCTCCTCAGAGAGGTAATTGCCACCAGAAAGGCCACTTTCTGAGACAGGCGAGATAGAGAAACATCTCTTAGCGGCTCAAACGGAGGTTTCTGTAATGCCGCCAGGACCATGTTAAGGTCCCAAGGGTCTAGAGGTCTCTTGTAGGGCGGAACCATCCGTGACACCCCCTGCAGAAATAGACGGACCTTCGGGAGTAGCGCCAATCGCCTGTCAAACAGCACAGAAAGTGCTGATACTTGACCTTTCAAAGAGCCAAGGGATAATCCCAATTCCAAACCCGACTGTAGGAAAGCCAACAACGTCGGGATGGACAAGGGCCACGGAGACCGTCCGCCAGAGGCACACCAAGTAAAAAAGATTTTCCACGTTCTGTGGTACATCTTCCTGGAAACGGGCTTCCTAGCCCGATTCATAGTGGCAACCACTGTAGGGGAGAAACCCCTGGATGTCAGCAGCCAGGCCTCAAGAGCCATGCAGTCAATCTGAGGGCCCTGGAATTGAGGTGGAAGAATGGGCCTTGCGCGAGTAAATCTGCGCGTTCTGGAAGAGCCCACCTGTGTCCGCCTGACAGTTGCCACAGGTCCGGATACCAGGACCTCCTGGGCCAATCTGGAGCCACTAGAATGGCTACGCTGCACTCCGACCTGATTTTCCACAGGACCCTGGGAATCAAAGCCAGAGGCGGGAACACATATGGTAGATGGAATCTGGACCAAGTCAAGATCAGAGCGTCCGCTCCCAGAGACTGGGGATCCCATGACCTCGCCATGTATTGCGGAACCTGATGATTCAGCCGCGAGGCCATCAGATCCACGTCCGGAGTGCCCCATCTGCTGCAGATGTCCTGGAAGACGTCTGGATGAAGAGACCACTCTCCGGCGTCCATCCCCTGCCGGCTCAGATAGTCGGCCTCCCAGTTTTCGACCCCTGGGATGTGAACTGCGGAGATCAGGCAGTTGTTGTCCTCCGTCCAGGATAGGATGCGGTGGACTTCGGCCAGAGCCTCTGCACTCCTGGTTCCTCCTTGATGATTTATATAAGCGACGGCCGTCGCATTGTCGGACTGAACCCGGATGGGATGTCCTGAGAGGAATCTCTGAAACGCCAGGAGCGCCAGATAGACCGCCTTGATCTCCAGTACGTTGATCTGCAACGCCGACTCCGACTGAGTCCAGAGGCCTTGGGCCCTGTGGTGCAAGAACACCGCCCCCCAGCCCTTCAGACTGGCGTCGGTGGTCACCACTAACCATGACGGTTTGATGAAGGACCGGCCCCGAGACAAGTGATGTGGCTGTAGCCACCACTGCAGGGAATCCCTGGTCGGTAGGGAAAGGGTCACCAGCCGATTCAGAGAGATCGTCCTCTTGTCCCACCTGCGGAGAATCTCCAGCTGGAGAGGACGGAGGCGAAATTGTGCGAAGGGCACCGCCTCTATTGCTGCCACCATGCGCCCCACCAGCTTCATCAACACCCGTAGGGATGATTGTGGTGACAGGAGGACTGCTTGTACTCCTGATTGGATCGCCATCTGTTTGACTCGTGGCAGAGACACCAGGGCTGAGGCTGTGTTGAAGTCCATGCCCAGATATGTCAAAGACTGGGTCGGAACTAGCGTTGACTTCTGAATATTGAGGAGCCAACCGAACTGTTCCAGAGACTTCATGGTCACATCCAGGCTCTCTTGACAGAGGTGTTCCGATGGCGCCCTGACCAACAGGTCGTCCAGATAGGGTATTACGGCATGTCCCTGCATGTGCAGGAGAGCCATCATGGAAGCCATCACTTTTGTGAACACCCGCGGTGCCGAGGCCAACCCGAACGGCAGCGCCACAAATTGGAAGTGTTCTTCCCCCACTGCGAATCGCAACCAGCGCTGATGAGCCGGTGCAATGGGCACATGAAGGTAAGCGTCTCTGATATCTATGGACGCTAGGAAGTCCCCCTGTGACACAGCTGCGATCACGGATCGTAGTGATTCCATACGGAACTTCCGAACCAACACGTGACGGTTGAACAACTTCAGGTCCAGAACCGGGCGGAAGGATCCGTCCTTCTTCGGGACGATAAAGAGGTTGGAGTAAAAACCCCTGAACCTCTCTCCGGAAGGCACCGGGACCACCACTCCGTCTCTGCGGAGCCCCTCCAACACCTGGTAAAAAGCCTGAGCCTTTTCTGATGATGGGACCGACCGATGGAATCGGGATATCGGCTTTGACGTCAGCTCTATCCTGTAACCTCGCGAGACCACGTCTCGAACCCACTGATCTTGAACGTGAAGTAGCCACTTGTCCTGAAAGCGAGACAAGCGGCCCCCCACCTGTGGGGAGGCAGGATGAGAGAGCGAGTCATGTAGAGGCGGGTTTGGGGGTGGCAGCTGCCGCCCCCGCCGGCTTCTTTGGACGACTCTTAGAGCGCCACTGGGAAGCGGGCTTTCCCCCTCGGTCCGCGCGAGCGGACGGTGCTGATGACTGCGAGCTGGAACGAAAGGACCACTGTTTTGGGTTCCTTTTAACGGTATACCGTGGCTTAGGCTTATTCTGCGGTATCTTAGACTCAGCAGAATCCTTTATCAGCTTGTCCAGTTCGGTGCCAAAAAGCCTGTCACCAGAGAATGGAAGATTCTGCAAAATCTTCTTGGATGTGGCATCTGAGTCCCAAAGACGCAGCCACAACAACCTGCGGATCGCTATAGCATTGGCCGAAGCCACAGCTGAGCGAGTGGCAGTTTCCAGAGTCGCCGTCCTGGCGTAGTCCGCATAGGCCCTTGCCCTCTCGGTAAGTGCCAGGACCTCTGGACTGGATCTTGCCAGGTCAGAGATACCATCCAAGCAGGTAGTAATCGCTTGTAAGGTCCATACCGTGGCAAAGTTAGGGGCAAATGAAGACCCCACAGCCTCATAGGAAGACTTGGCGAGTTGCTCGACCTGTCTATCAGTCGCATCCTTCAGCGAGGAGCTATCAGAGGCAGAGAAAAGGGAGCGTGCAGCAATCCTGGTCATGGAAGCGTCCACCTTCGGGGACTGCGACCACTCCTGAAGCACCTCCTGGGGGAAGGGGAAGCGATTGTCCTTAGGTTTACGGACATAGCGCCGCCCAGGATGTAACCTGGGAGCTCTAACCACCCTTCCAAAATTCGTGTGGTCCATGAAGGAACCACTTGGTCTAGCCTCAGGCCGCAGCCATTGGTAGACCTCCTTCGGGTGCACCGTCACCTCCTCAGGGGGTGTCACGAGACGTAAGGTCTCGTTGATAGAGGACACCAGATCCTCCACCCCGTCTGGAGGTTCAGATATAGACACAACACTACTATGTTCAGGAATAAAGTGAATAAAGTAACTAATGAGTAGCACCAACAAGACAGGGATCTGTGAATATGTTTCAATTGTGTACTGCAGAAACTGCCCTTTGCTATATATATGAAATCGGAGAACTTAGTCTCATTAGTAGCTACTAAGGAATAAGCTTGGCATCCACATCAAGGAGTCTCCATTGCCAAGTCCTATCACTATGCCTAATGAAAATGGTATGAGGTGGATGGATTTATATGTCCTAGGTGTGATTAAAAACGACGTACAGGTGTGAACTAGGATCTAGCAATGGTGTCCATGTGTGGTTACCAAACTAAAGAAAATGTGGAATATGGGAAAAAAATTATAAAGTGGGAGCTCAGTCCAAATAAGCAGTACACAATTGAAACATATTCACAGATCCCTGTCTTGTTGGTGCTACTCATTAGTTACTTTATTCACTTTATTCCTGAACATAGTAGTGTCGCGGCGGTTCACAATTGTAAGTATAATGTTTTTTCTGCTAGCACCTACGCCTGTGGTCGATGCCAGTCTTAACTCTTCTCAGATATAGACACAGACCCGAAATTTGAACCCCCATCATCGTCCTCACCATCAGAGGAACGCTCCTCCTCAGAGAGAGCCTGGAGCTCGGGTGACTCCTCACGACGAGCCCGCTTAAGGGGTCTCACAGCAGAAGAGGGAGACGCCCGGGGGTAACTGGACGGAGTAGCTGGGCTATCCAGTCTCCTATTAAGTGCCTCCAGGGATTGCGACATGGAGGACATCTGGGACAGCAGGGATTCATTGATCTTATTCTGAGTTTCCCATGGCCCTGAGATCACCTGAACCTCAGGGTATAGCACCGGAGCTGCTGACTCAGCAGTGCCAGCCCGGGCCTCTGGGCGTCCGCAGTTATTGCAGGACCCCTCCACCAGTGTTCCATTGCATGTAGCGCAGGTAATGGTGGTCTCTGCCGCCCTAGCAGCACGCTTCCCAGCTGAGGACATAGCCACAGTAGGGGAAGATAAGCCAAATTGCAGACAACAAAACCGGGAGTCCCGGTGGCTTACCGACCGCAGTAAAGCGGTATGAGGAAGCGGTGTGTGTGTGTGCGACCTCCGCGACGGTTTCCGGTCTCCCCTTTGGAGTGCAGGCGCACGCTGCATACAAATCCCAACCGGGAAGTGAGGGTAAAGATGGCCGCCGACAGTGAAACTGTGGGCGGCGCCGAAGACACGCGGGAAACACACACACACGCCCATCGATGACGTCACCGCACGGGCTGCTTCCCCTCCTCCAAGCAGCCTCAGCATGAGGGAGCCGGAGCCCGCAGCGCGGGAAAAAGTGTAAAATGTAATACACAGACTGCACACAAACAACCATCCGCAGCCCACGGCCTCAGCCCCTGTGACACACAGGGCGGTCAGCCAGGGTGACCCCAGCACAGGGTACACCTCCAGATCCGCGGACCCGAGGGTAACGCGCGGTCTGAGTGTCATGAAACACAAAGTGCCAGACACTACCCCCAGGCACACAGGAGACACAGAGTGCCTCAGTGCCGGTCCGGTCTGTAAGCACCATTTAGGGAGGCCTCGGACGGGGGTTCAGCACCAGTCCGGAGTGTAAGCACCATTTAGGGAGGCCTCGGACTGGGCTGGCTCCAGTCCGGTCTGTAAGCACCATTTAGGGAGGCCTCGGACGGAGCGGAGCTGTGCAAGGCTCCCATCTCCCACTCTCCAGAGCCCCCCAGAGAGGGATGGAAAGGAGCGCAACAGCGTACCGGGAGAACACAAAGTGTCCAGGCTCTAGGCCCTCCGGTACCTCCACCAGCGTGTGCCACAAAGGGTGAGCGGGGAGGCTGTCGCAGGTCCCGACTGGAACCTTTTTACCTTGTCTTCAGACGCCATCACGTAAGCTGTGAGAATGCAGTGATGTGCAAGCAAAGCGTGATCCTCCGAGCACACTAAGTTTAAAACTGAGGATGTTCCCTGCGGTAGGGGTTTATAAGCGGAGGAGGCGGTGTCTACAAACTTGTAGTACCTAGTGTGACCTCCGGAGGGCAGTGCCCTAAACCCCATTGTCTGGGTCTCCCATTATGATGACCAGAAAATTGTGTGTGTGACGGTACCTTACGTCTTTTGGGTTGAACATAGAGAAAATAGTTGAACAATAAAAATAATCCTCTACAATACAACTTCTCTAATAATTCTGCACACAGTGTAGATAGATGATGGACGGATAGATTAATAGAAGGAGGGATAGGTAAAAAGAGGGATGGGTGGAGAGATAGAGGGATAAGTGAAAGGATAGATAGACGAATACATGGAGGGATAGATAGAGTATGACATTTCATAACTTTCCCAAATTCCTATGAAAAAATATTCCGCACATTCTGCATTGAACTCCTGGACCCAATTCATTCTATATTTTAGGAGTCGGAGTCGCTCCATTTTATACTGACTCCACAGCCCTGATCGATACACAGGAGCCGCCCGCCACACACCTGGCCCCACAGGAGCCGCCCGCCACACACCCGGCCCCACAGGAGCCGCCCGCCACACACCCGGCCCCACAGGAGCCGCCCGCCACACACCCGGCCCCACAGGAGCCGCCCGCCACACACCCGGCCCCACAGGAGCCGCCCGCCACACACCCGGCCCCACAGGAGCCGCCCGCCACACACCCGGCCCCACAGGAGCCGCCCGCCACACACACCCGGCCCCACAGGAGCCGCCCGCCACACACCTGGCCCCACAGGAGCCGCCCGCCACACACCTGGAATGTTCCGGAAGCTCCCTTCCCGGTGATCTGCTCCAGCTGCCCCTTCTCCACCGCTCTCTGCAGCGCGTTCTTCAGCAGCTGAGGCCTGAAACACACAAAAGACATCAGACCTGTGCAGCGGCCCCGACCCCCCTGCACCCCGCCCGGCGCCTCCTCACCTTACATCCACCTTCAGTTTTGGGTAATACTGGGACACGTACTTCTTGATCAGGCTGTAGGACGCCTCCTTGGGCTCACACAGTCTGGTGAAGGCGAGCGGCAGGATGTCCTCCAGCTTCACACTGGGCTGATCCCCACCCGCTGCCGAACTGCTCTTCTGTCAGGGATAAGAAGGGTGTGATGTAGCAAGGATCGGGGGCTCAGCCCCGCCCTCCATGCCACCCCCGCGGACGCCTGGCTCAGCACCGCCCTCCAGGCCACCGCCCAGCACCGCCCTCCAGGCCACCCCCGCGGACGCCTGGCTCAGCCCGCTCTCCAGGCAACGGCTCAGCACCGCTCTCCAGGCCACCCCCGCGGACGCCTGGCTCAGCCCGCCCTCCCAGCCACACACCACCAAGCCCGCGCCACATATCACCCAGCTCCCTCCCGCTCACCTTCTTGTCCCGGGACTTGGATGCAGCCTTGGAGGAGTTTGACACCACGAAGCTGCCGGACGCCCCCTTCCCCTTCACCTGGAGAGAAGCACACAGTGGAGATCAGCGCTCAGAACTGGGCGGAGGAGTCGGCCCCTCCAGAGCGGTGTCCCTCACCTGACGGATAAGCCCTCTCTGCAGCGCTCTCTTCAGAGACTGCTTCAGCAGGTAGCCCCTCTTCTCCAGCTCCAGGGACGGGTACTTGCTGATGATGAACTTCCGAATCGCCACTACGGAGGCCCCGGTCTTCTGGAAACAGGCCTGCAGACAAGAGACGGGGGTCAGTATCTGCAGCCGGACCCTGCACCCCACATACGTGTTACCATGGAGACACTCCACACTGGGGGAGAGTCTATGGATAATCAGGAGGGGTGTACACACTTCCGCAGGTCATGTACCTTGATGGCCTCGGTCAGGATCTCGTCTAGTTTGGGCCGGGATGAGGAGGCCATGTGTGTCTGCTTCTGTGCCCGGGCCAGCTGGCTGGCGGATAGGGTGGCCCAGGAGGGGATGGTCTTCTTAACCTTCTTCTCCTTCTCTTTGGACGGCTCCTTGTCGCCCCTGAGACACAGGTTGGGTGTCAGTGACGCCTGGGGCCCCTGCCCCCCCCTCCCGGGGCCACCCACTGTACTCACTCTTTTTTGGCGTCCTCGCTCACCGCCCCGTCGGCCGCCTTCTCCTCGTTGGCTCCGGCCTCCTTCGCCTGCTCTGTCTCGCTGGATGTGGCGGGAGGCGTCTCCTGCTCCTCCCCGGTGGAGGCCGACTCCTCTGAGCTGACATCAGCCTCTACGGGAGGACAGCGGTGAGCGGAGGACGGAGAGAGGAAGGAAAGGAGGAAGGCAGGCGGGGAAAGGAGGGAGAAAGGCAAAGACAGAAGTAGAGGAGAGAAGAAGAGTGTTGAGGATGGACGCGGCCGCACATTACCTGCCTTCTTGTCCTCGCTCTCGGCGGTGGCGCGGTTCTTCGGTGCGGACTCCTGACTGGAGGAATTGACCGAGCGTCGGATCGGCATGATGAGATCTCTGCTACCTGCACAGAGGACAGAGGGCGTAAGGAGGGTCACCCTGCAGGGGGAGGGGCAGAGCAGGGAGTCAGGAGGGTCACCCTGCAGGGGGAGGGGCAGAGCAAGGGGTCAGGAGGGTCACCCTGCAGGGAGAGGGGCAGATTAGGGGGTCAGGAGGGTCACCCTGCAGGGAGAGGGGCAGAGCAGGGGGTCACCCTGCAGGGGGAGGGGCAGAGCAGGGGGTCAGGAGGGTCACCCTGCAGGGGGAGGGCAGAGCAGGGGGTCAGGAGGTCACCCTGCAGGGGGAGGGGCAGAGCAGGGGGTCAGGAGGGTCACCCTGCAGGGGGAGGGGCAGAGCAGGGGGTCAGGAGGGTCACCCTGCAGGGGGAGGGGCAGAGCAGGGGGTCACCCTGCAGGGGGAGGGGCAGCAGGGTCACCCTGCAGGGGGAGGGGCAGCAGGGGGTCAGGAGGGTCACCCTGCAGGGGGAGGGGCACACACCGTCTATACAGCGGAGTCACCGTCTCCTCTCGGTCCCGCTCACAGCCGCCGCATTGGAGGAGGGGAAGCGCCGCTCACTCACGTTATTGGCAGCCAATCAGAGGCCGCGCACTGACAACGTGGCCAATTACAGGCCGGCCACTGACGTCTCAGCCAATCACGAGTCGGGCGCTGCCGTCGCAGCCAATCAGCGCGCAGCTAAAAGCGGGAGATGAAAACACAAAACAAAGAGCAGCGCTCGGTGGGCGGGGCCTCGGGCAGCCAATCAGCGGCGGCTGCATCTTTTGAACGGAGCAGTGATGGGCGGAGTCTGCGCCTGCGCGGGGGGAGGGCCGCGGGGATGGATAGGGCCACACAGAGAGCAGGGGCCCCCAGAGGGGAGACATCATCCCCGGGACCGAGCGCCAGGCCTGGAGGAGAACAACGAGAATCCGCGGAGCCGCCGCCTCCTCCGCACACAACATGGCGCCTGCTCTCCCTCCCCCCCACACTATGGCGCCTCCGCTCCCCCCGGGCTCCGGGCCCCTCATCCCCCGCTCCCCCGGGGCCCCGCACACTCCGCGCCCGCCAATCTCACCTCACACTCCGGACAGCACTGAACACAACGCCGCTGCTCCAATATAGACACGCCCCCGGCACGGCACCACGCCCCCAAATACGTCACCACGGCCGACGTGCGCGACGTCATCACCACGGCAACAGCGAGCGAAAGCCGAGCGGCCGGAAAGTGCGGAGTGTGCTGCAAAGAGAAGATGTATGACCCCATTATTCTATATACAACCTGCATATGATATTCTATACACTGCCCTGTATATACTATGTGCTATATCCCCTATACACTACACTGCCCTGTATATATTATATACTATATCCCCTATATACTGCACTGCCCTGTATATATTATGTACTATATCCCCTATATACTGCACTGCCCTGTATATATTATATACTATACCCCCTATATACTACACTGCCCTGTATATATTATATACTATATCCCCTATATACTGCACTGCCCTGTATATATTATATACTATACCCCCTATATACTGCACTGCCCTGTATATATTATATACTATATCCCCTATATACTGCACTGCCCTGTATATATTATGTACTATATCCCCTATATACTGCACTGCCCTGTATATATTATATACTATACCCCCTATATACTGCACTGCCCTGTATATATTATATACTATATCCCCTATACACTACACTGCCCTGTATATATTATGTACTATACCCCCTATATACTGCACTGACCGGTATATATTATGTACTATATCCCCTATATACTGCACTGCCCTGTATATATTATATACTATACCCCCTATACACTACACTGCCCTGTATATATTATGTACTATATCCCCTATATACTGCACTGCCCTGTATATATTATGTACTATACCCCCTATATACTGCACTGCCCTGTATATATTATATACTATATCCCCTATACACTACACTGCCCTGTATATATTATGTACTATACCCCCTATATTACTGCACTGCCCTGTATATATTATATACTATATCCCCTATATACTGCACTGCCCTGTATATATTATATACTATATCCCCTATACACTACACTGCCCTGTATATATTATGTGCTATACCCCCTATATACTGCACTGCCCTGTATATATTATATACTATATCCCCTATATACTGCACTGCCCTGTATATATTATGTACTATATCCCCTATATACTGCACTGCCCTGTATATATTATATACTATATCCCCTATACACTACACTGCCCTGTATATATTATGTACTATATCCCCTATATACTGCACTGCCCTGTATATATTATGTACTATATCCCCTATATACTGCACTGCCCTGTATATATTATATACTATATCCCCTATACACTACACTGCCCTGTATATATTATGTACTATACCCCTATATACTGCACTGCCCTGTATATATTATATACTATATCCCCTATACACTACACTGCCCTGTTATATATTATGTACTATACCCCCTATATACTGCACTGCCCTGTATATATTATATACTATATCCCCTATATACTGCACTGCCCTGTATATATTATATACTATATCCCCTATACACTACACTGCCCTGTATATATTATGTGCTATACCCCTATATACTGCACTGCCCTGTATATATTATATACTATATCCCCTATATACTGCACTGCCCTGTATATATTATGTACTATATCCCCTATATACTGCACTGCCCTGTATATATTATATACTATATCCCCTATACACTACACTGCCCTGTATATATTATATACTATATCCCCTATATACTGCACTGCCCTGTATATATTATGTACTATATCCCCTATATACTGCACTGCCCTGTATATATTATGTACTATATCCCCTATATACTACACTGCCCTGTATATATTATGTACTATACCCCTATATACTGCACTGCCCTGTATATATTATGTACTATATCCCCTATATACTACACTGCCCTGTATATATTATATTACTATACCCCCTATATACTACACTGCCCTGTATATACTATATACTATATCCCCTATATACTACACTGCCCTGTATATATTATGTACTATATCCCCTATATACTGCACTGCCCTGTATATATTATGTGCTATATCCCCTATTATACTACACTGCCCTGTATATATTATGTACTATACCCTATATACTGCACTGCCCTGTATATATTATGTGCTATATCCCCTATATACTACACTGCCCTGTATTATATTATATTACTATACCCCTATATACTACACTGCCCTGTATATACTATATACTATATCCCCTATATACTACACTGCCCTGTATATATTATGTACTATATCCCTATATACTGCACTGCCCTGTATATATTATGTGCTATATCCCCTATATACTACACTGCCCTGTATATATTATGTACTATACCCCTATATACTGCACTGCCCTGTATATATTATGTGCTATATCCCCTATATACTACACTGCCCTGTATATATTATATACTATACCCTATATACTGCACTGCCCTGTATATATTATGTGCTATATCCCCTATATACTACACTGCCCTGTATATATTATGTGCTATATCCCCTATATACTCACTGCCCTGTATATATTATGTGCTATATCCCCTATATACTACACTGCCCTGTATATATTATGTACTATATCCCCTATATACTACACTGCCCTGTATATATTATGTACTATATCCCCTATATACTGCACTGCCCTGTATATATTATGTGCTATATCCCCTATATACTACACTGCCCTGTATATATTATGTACTATATCCCCTATATACTACACTGCCCTGTATATATTATGTACTATATCCCCTATATACTGCACTGTCCTGTATTATATTATGTACTATATCCCCTATACACTGCACTGCCCTGTATATATTATGTGCTATATCCCCTATATACTACACTGCCCTGTATATATTATGTACTATATCCCCTATATACTGCACTGTCCTGTATATACTATGTACTATATCCCCTATACACTACACTGCCCTGTATATATTATGTACTATATCCCTATACACTACACTGCCCTGTATATATTATATACTATACCCCCTATATACTGCACTGCCCTGTATATATTATGTACTATATCCCCTATATACTACACTGCCCTGTATATTTATGTACTATATCCCCTATATACTACACTGCCCTGTATATATTATGTACTATATCCCCTATATACTACACTGCCCTGTATATATTATGTACTATATCCCCTATATACTGCACTGTCCTGTATATATTATGTACTATATCCCCTATATACTGCACTGCCATGTATATATTATGTACTATATCCCCTATATACTACACTGCCATGTATATATTATGTACTATATCCCCTATATACTACACTGCCCTGTATATATTATGTACTATATCCCCTATACACTACACTGCCCTGTATATACTATGTACTATATCCCTATATACTACACTGCCCTGTATATATTATGTGCTATATCCCCTATACACTACACTGCCCTGTATATACTATGTGCTATATCCCCTATACACTACACTGCCCTGTATATACTATGTGCTATATCCCTACATACTGCACTGCCCTGTTATATATTATATACTATACCCCTATATACTGCACTGCCCTGTATATATTATATACTATATCCCCTATATACTACACTGCCCTGTATATTATGTACTATATCCCCTATATACTGCACTGCCCTGTATATATTATATACTATACCCCCTATATACTGCACTGCCCTGTATATATTATATCCTATATCCCCTATATACTGCACTGACCTGTATATATTATATACTATATCCCCTATATACTGCACTGCCCTGTATATATTATATACTATACCCCCTATATACTGCACTGCCCTGTATATATTATATCCTATTTTCTGGTCATCATAATGGGAGACCCAGACAATGGGGTTTAGGGCACTGCCCTCCGGAGGTCACACTAGGTACTACAAGTTTGTAGACACCGCCTCCTCCGCTTATAAACCCCTACCGCAGGGAACATCCTCAGTTTTAAACTTAGTGTGCTCGGAGGATCACGCTTTGCTTGCACTTCACTGCATTCTCACAGCTTACGTGATGGCGTCTGAAGACAAGGTAAAATGGTTCCGGTCGGGACCTGCGACAGCCTCCCCGCTCACCCTTTGTGGCACACGCTGGTGGAGGTACCGGAGGGCCTAGAGCCTGGACACTCTGTGTTCTCCCGGTACGCTGTTGCGCTCCTTTCCATCCCTCTCTGGGGGGCTCTGAGAAGTGGGAGATAGGAGCCTTGCACAGCTCCGCTCCGTCCGAGGCCTCCCTAAATGGTGCTTACAGACCGGACTGGAGCCAGCCCAGTCCGAGGCCTCCCTAAATGGTGCTTACACTCCGGACTGGGCTGAACCCCCGTCCGAGGCCTCCCTAAATGGTGCTTACAGACCGGACCGGCACTGAGGCACTCTGTGTCTCCTGTGTGCCTGGGGGTAGTGTCTGTCACTTTGTGTCCTGACACTCAGACCGCGCGTTACCCTCGGGTCCGCGGATCTGGCGGTGTACCCTGTGCTGGGGTCACCCTGGCTGACCGCCCTGTGTGTCACAGGGGCTGAGGCCGTAGACTGTGCATGTTTGTGTGTGCTGACAGTCTGTGTATAGGTGTGTGATGATTCCGCACTGTTTTTCCCGCGCTGCGGGCTCCAGCACCTCCATTACAGAGGCTGCTTGGAGGAGGAGAAGCAGCCCTTACGATGACGTCACCGGGGGGCGTGTGCGTGTGCTCCCGCGTGTTCCCGGCGCCGCCCACTTCTGTGCTGGCGGCGGCCATCTTCTCCCTCACTTCCCGGCTGGGTTCTACGGCAGCACGTGTCTGCACTTCAGAGGGAGACCGGAACTCGCGGAGGTCACGCACGCACACCGCTTCTTCCCACCGCGTTACTGCGGTCGGTAAGCCACCGGGATCCCGGTTTGTTTGTTTGGCTTTGGCCTCAACTACCCCTACTGTGGCTATGTCCTCAGTAAGGAAGCATGCTGCTAAGGCGGCGGATAACACCACTACCTGTGCTACTTGCAAGGGAACTTTGGTGGAGGGGTCCTGCAATAACTGCGGACGCCCAGAAGCCCGGACTGGCTCAGCTGAGGCAGCAGCAGCTCCGGTGCTGTACCCTGAGGTTCAGGTAATCCCAGGGCCATGGGAAGCACAGAACAGGATCAATGAATCCTTGCTGTCCCAGATGTCCTCCATGTCGCAGTCACTGGAGGCACTGCATAGGAGGCTGGAAAGCCCAGCTACTCCTTCCAGTTACCCCGGGTGTCTCCCTCTTCTGCTGTGAGACCCCTTAAGCGGGCTCGTCGTGAGGATTCACCCGAGCTCCAGGCTCTCTCTGAGGAGGAGCGTTCCTCTGATGGTGAGGACGATGATGGGGGTTCAAACTTCGGGTCTGTGTCTGTGTCTGAACCTCCAGACGGGGTGGAGGATCTGGTGTCCTCCATCAATGAGACCTTGCGTCTCGTGACTCCCCCTGAAGAGGTGGTCGTGCACCGAAGGAGGTCTATCAATGGCTGCGGCCAGAGGCTAGACCAAGTGGATCCTTCATGGACCACACTAATTTTGGAAGGGTGATTAGAGCCCCCAGGTTACATCCTGGGCGGCGCTATGTCCGCAAACCTAAGGACAATCGCTTCCCCTTCCCCCAGGAGGTGCTTCAGGAGTGGTCGCAGTCCCCGAAGGTGGATGCTTCCATGACTAGAATTGCTGCACGCTCCCTTTTCTCTGCCTCTGATAGCTCCTCACTGAAGGATGCTACTGATAGACAGGTCGAGCAACTCGCCAAGTCTTCCTATGAGGCGGTGGGGTCTTCATTTGCCCCTAATTTTGCCACGGTCTGGACCTTGCAAGCGATTACTACCTGCTTGGATGGTATCACTGACCTGGCAAGGTCCAGTCCAGAGGTCCTGGCACTCACTGAGAGAGCAAGGGCCTATGCGGACTACGCCAGGACGGCGTCTCTGGAAACTGCCACTCGCTCAGCTGTGGCTTCGGCCAATGCGATAGCGATCCGCAGATTGTTGTGGCTGCGTCTTTGGGACTCAGATGCCACATCTAAGAAGATTCTGCAGAATCTTCCGTTCTCTGGTGACAGGCTTTTTGGCACCGAGCTGGACAAGCTGATCAAGGATTCTGCTGAGTCTAAGATACCGCAGAATAAGCCTAAGCCACGGTATACCGTTAAGAGGAACCCGAAGCAGTGGTCCTTTCGGTCCAGCTCACAGTCATCAGCACCGTCCGCTCGCACGGACCGAGGGGGAAAGCCCGCTTCTCAGTGGCGCTCAAAGAGTCGTCAGAAGAAGCCGGCGGGGGCAGCTGCTGCCACCCCCAAGCCCGCCTCTACATGACTCGCTCTCTCATCCTGCCTCCCCACAGGTGGGGGGCCGCCTGTCTCAATTCAAGGACAGGTGGCTGCTTCACGTTCAAGATCAGTGGGTTCGAGACGTAGTCTCGCGAGGTTACAGGATAGAGCTGACGTCAAAGCCATTATCCCGATTCCATCGGTCTGTTCCTTCCCCAGAAAAGACTCCGGCTTTTCTCCGGGTGTTGGAGGGACTCCGCAGAGACGGAGTAGTGGTCCCAGTACCCACGGCAGAGAGGTTCAGGGGTTTTTACTCCAACCTGTTTATTGTCCCAAAGAAGGACGGCTCTTTTCGCCCGGTTTTGGACCTAAAATTGTTCAACCGTCACGTGTTGGTTCGGAAGTTCCGCATGGAATCCCTGCGCTCCGTGATCGCAGCTGTGTCACAGGGGGACTTCCTAGCGTCCATCGATATCAGGGACGCTTACCTTCACGTGCCCATTGCACCGGCTCATCAGCGCTGGTTACGATTCGCAGTGGGGGACGAACATCTCCAATTTGTGGCTCTACCCTTCGGGTTGGCCTCTGCGCCAAGGGTGTTCACAAAGGTGATGGCATCTATGATGGCTCTCCTGCATGTGCAGGGTCACGCCGTCATACCCTATCTGGACGACCTATTGGTCAGGGCGCCATCGGAAGACCTTTGTCGGGTGAGCCTGGAAGCGACCATGAGGTCTCTGGAACAGTTCGGGTGGCTTATCAATACTCAGAAGTCGACCCTGGTTCCGACCCAGTCATTGACATATCTGGGCATGGATTTTCACACGGACTCAGCTCTGGTGTCTCTTCCTCAGGCCAAGCAGCTGGCGATCCACTCAGGAGTACAGCACGTTCTCCTGTCACCTCACTCATCCCTTCGGGAATTGATGAGACTGGTGGGACGCATGGTAGCGGCAATAGAGGCGGTGCCATTTGCACAGTTTCGTCTCCGTCCTCTCCAGCTGGAGATTCTTCGCCGGTGGGACAAGAGAGCGATCTCTCTGAATCGGTTGGTGACACTGTCGCAACCGACCAGGGACTCCCTGCAGTGGTGGCTCCAGCCACGTCACTTGTCACGGGGAAGATCCTTCCTCAAACCTTCTTGGTTAGTGGTGACCACCGACGCCAGTCTGAAGGGCTGGGGCGCGGTGTTCTTACACCACAGGGCTCAAGGCCTCTGGACTCAGGCGGAGTCGACGTTGCAGATCAACGTCCTGGAGATCAAGGCGGTCTATCTGGCGCTCCTGGCGTTTCAGAAATTCCTGGCAGGACGACCCATTCGGGTACAGTCCGACAATGCGACGGCCGTCGCCTACATAAATCATCAGGGAGGGACCAGAAGCGCTCAGGCCCTCGCCGAAGTCCACCGCATCCTATCGTGGGTGGAGGAACACGACTGCTTGATCTCCGCAGTTCACATCCCAGGGGTCGAGAACTGGGAGGCCGACTACCTGAGCCGGCAGGGGATGGACGCCGGAGAGTGGTCCCTGCATCCAGACGTCTTCCGGGACATCTGCAGCAGATGGGGCACTCCGGACGTAGATCTGATGGCCTCAAGGCTAAATCATCAGGTGCCCCAGTACGTGGCGAGATCGTGGGATCCTCAGTCCCTGGGGGCGGATGCTCTGATACTGAGTTGGTCCAGCTTCCAACTGCCGTATGTGTTCCCTCCTCTGGCTCTGATTCCCAGGGTCCTGTGGAAGATCAGGTCGGAGTGCAGGATAGCCATTCTAGTGGCTCCAGATTGGCCCAGGAGGTCCTGGTACCCGGACCTCTGGCAACTGTCAGGCGGACACAGGTGGGCTCTTCCAGACCGCGCAGATTTACTCGCACAAGGCCCATTTTTCCACCGCAATTCCAGGGCCCTCAGATTGACTGCATGGCTCTTGAGGCCTGGCTCCTGACATCTAGGGGTTTCTCCCCTACAGTGGTGGCCACTATGAATCGGGCTAGGAAGCCTGTTTCAGGAAGATGTACCACCGGACGTGGAAGATCTTTTTTACCTGGTGTGCCTCTGGTGGACGGTCTCCTTGGCCCTTGTCCATCCCGACGTTGTTGGCTTTCTTACAGTCGGGTTTGGAGTTGGGATTATCCCTTGGCTCTTTGAAATGTCAAGTATCAGCACTTTCGGTGCTGTTTGACAGGCGATTGGCGCTCCTCCCGAAGGTGCGTCAATTTCTGCAGGGGGGTGTCGCGGATGGTTCCGCCCTACAAGAGACCTCTGGACCCTTGGGACCTTAACATGGTCCTGACGGCATTACAGAAACCGCCGTTTGAGCCGTTGAGAGATGTTTCTCTATCTCGTCTGTCCCAGAAAGTGGCCTTTCTGGTGGCGATTACGTCTCTAAGGAGGGTCTCAGAATTGGCTGCACTATCGTGCAAGTCACCCTTTCTGGTGGTTCACCAAGACAAGGTGGTGTTGCGCCCACGGCCAGAATTCTTGCCGAAGGTGGTTTCAACTTTTCACCTGAACCAGGAGATTGTTCTCCCATCATTTTGCCCCGCTCCCGTTTATCAGGTGGAGCGCGACCTCCATACTCTGGATCTCGTGAGAGCTGTACGCATTTATGTGTCCAGGACCGCCTCCTTCAGGAGTTCGGATTCCTTATTTGTTCTTACGACAGGTCGCTGTAAGGGGTCCGCGGCTTCAAAGTCAACCTTGGCCAGATGGATTAAGGCTTCCATTCAAGAGGCTTACAGGTCCTCTGTTTTGCCTCTCCCGGTGGGATTGAGGGCTCACTCTACCAGGGCTGTAGGTGCCTCTTGGGCCTTGCGACATCGAGCGTCTGCTCTACAGGTGTGTCAGGCGGCCACTTGGTCCAGCCTGCACACTTTCTCTAAGCACTATATGGTGCATGCCCATGCCTCTGCGGATGCAAGTCTGGGCAGGCGGGTTCTCCAGGCGGCGGTTGCCCACCTTTGAAGGGAACCATGTATTATCCGTCTTGTTGAGGAACTCTTCCCGCCCTGGGGTATTGCTTTAGGACATCCCCATTGTCTGGGTCTCCCATTATGATGACCAGAAAAAAGAGAATTTTGTTTACGTACCGTAAATTCTTTTTTCTTTAATCATCAATGGGAGACCCAGCACCCACCCAGTTGTTCCTTTGCATGTTTTGCATTTGTTCTGCTCTCTGTTGAGACAGTGTTTGCCGGGTTGTTGACCGTCTGTGCACGGCATTCTTCCCGATGTTTCGGGTGTGGTTTATGTTCTCCTCGCAGCTTATGGACCAAACTGAGGATGTTCCCTGCGGTAGGGGTTTATAAGCGGAGGAGGCGGTGTCTACAAACTTGTAGTACCTAGTGTGACCTCCGGAGGGCAGTGCCCTAAACCCCATTGTCTGGGTCTCCCATTGATGATTAAAGAAAAAAGAATTTACGGTACGTAAACAAAATTCTCTTTATCCCCTATATACTGCACTGCCCTGTATATATTATGTACTATATCCCCTATATACTGCACTGTATATATTATGTGCTATACCCCCTATATACTGCACTGCCCTGTATATATTATGTGCTATATCCCCTATATACTACACTGCCCTGTATATATTATATACTATATCCCCTATACACTACACTGCCCTGTATATATTATGTGCTATATCCCCTATATACTACACTGCCCTGTATATATTATATACTATACCCCCTATATACTGCACTGCCCTGTATATATTATATACTATACCCCTATATACTGCACTGCCCTGTATATATTATGTGCTATATCCCCTATATACTACACTGCCCTGTATATATTATATACTATATCCCCTATATACTGCACTGCCCTGTATATATTATATACTATATCCCCTATATACTGCACTGCCCTGTATATATTATATACTATACCCCCTATATACTGCACTGCCCTGTATATATTATATACTATATCCCCTATATACTGCACTGCCCTGTATATATTATATACTATACCCCCTATATACTGCACTGCCCTGTATATATTATATACTATATCCCCTATATACTACACTGCCCTGTATATATTATATACTATATCCCCTATATACTACACTGCCCTGTATGTATTATATACTATACCCCCTATATACTGCACTGCCCTGTATATATTATATACTATACCCCCTATATACTGCACTGCCCTGTATATATTATGTACTATATCCCCTATATACTGCACTGCCCTGTATATATTATATATTATACCCCCTATATACTGCACTGCCCTGTATATATTATGTACTATACCCCCTATATACTGCACTGCCCTGTATATATTATGTGCTATATCCCCTATATACTACACTGCCCTGTATATATTATATACTATATCCCCTATACACTACACTGCCCTGTATATATTATATACTATATCCCCTATATACTGCACTGCCCTGTATATTATGTACTATATCCCCTATACACTACACTGCCCTGTATATATTATGTACTATATCCCCTATATACTGCACTGCCCTGTATATATTATGTGCTATATCCCCTATATACTGCACTGCCCTGTATATATTATATACTATTTTCTGATCATCATAATGGGAGACCCAGACAATGGGGTTTAGGGCGCTGCCCTCCGGAGGTCACACTAGGTACTACAAGTTTGTAGCACCGCCTCCTCCGCTTATAAACCCCCACCGTAGGAGACATCCTCAGTTTTAAACTTAGTGTGCTCGGAGGATCACGCTTTGCTTGCACTTCACTGCACTCTCACAGCTTACGTGATGGCGTATGAAGACAAGGTAAAATGGTCCCATTCGGGACCCTCGACAGCCTCCCCGCTCACCCTCTGCGGAACACGCTGGTGGAGGTACCGGAGGGCTTTTAGCCTGGACACTTTAGTGTTCTCCCGGTACGCTGTCGTGCTCCTTTCCTTTCCATCCCTCCATGGAGGCTCTGGATAGGGGGAGCCTGGAGCCTTGCACAGCTCCGCTCCGTCCGAGGCCTCCCTAAATGGTGCTTACAGACCGGACGGAGCCAGCCCAGTCCGAGGCCTCCCTAAATGGTGCTTACACTCCGGACTGGTGCTGTACCCCCGTCCAAGGCCTCCCTAAATGGTGCTTACAGACCGGACGGAGCCAGCCCAGTCCGAGGCCTCCCTAAATGGTGCTTACACTCCGGACTGGTGCTGTACCCCCGTCCGAGGCCTCCCTAAAGGTGCTTACAGACCGGACCGGCACTGAGGCACCTGGTGTGTCTCCTGTGTGCCTGGGGGTAGTGTCTGTCACTGTGGTGTCATGACACTCAGACCGCGCGGTTACCCTCGGGTCCGCGGTTCTGGCGGTGGCCCTGTGCTGGGGTCTCCCTGGCTGACCGCCCTGTGTTTTCACAGGGGCTGAGGCTGTAGACTGCGGGTGTCTTATGTGTACATGCAGTCTGAGAGTGTGTGTGGTGATATTCACTCTCGTTTCCCGCGCTGCGGACTCCGGCACCTCCATTGCTGAGGCAGTCTGGAGGAGGAGGAGGCAGCCCTTAGGGTGACATCACCGCTGGGCGTGTGGTGTGTTCTTCCCGCGTGTTCCTGGCTCCGCCCACATCTTCACTGTCGGCGGCCATCTTCTCCCTCACTTCCCGGCTGGGATCTGAACTACAGCGCGTGTCTGCACTTGCAAGGGAGACCGGAACTCGCGGAGGTCACACACACTCACCGCTTCCTCCTACCGCTTTACTGCGGTCGGTAAGCCACCGGGATTCCCGGTTTGTTTGTGAACTTTGGCTTATTTTCCCCCCACTGTGGAGATGTCCTCAGCTGGGAAGCATGCTGCTAAGGCGGCGGTGGCCACCATTGTCTGTACTACATGCAACGGGACACTGGTGGAGGGGTCCTGCAATAACTGCGGACGCCCAGAGGCCCGATCTGCTACTATTGAGTCTGCAAATCCGGGATTATACCCTGAGGTTCAGGTGATCCCAGGGCCATGGGAAACGCAGAATAAGATTAATGAATCTCTGCTGTCCCAGATGTCCTCCATGTCGCAAACCCTGGAGGCACTGCATAGGAGACTGGAGAACCCAGCTACTCCTCCTAGTTACCCCCGGGTGTCTCTTACTTCTGCTGTAAGACCCCCTAAGCGAGCCCGTGAGGCCTCTCCTGAGCTCCAGACTCTCTCTGAGGAGGAGCGTTCCTCTGATGGTGAGGAAGATGATGGGGGTTCTACTCTTGGGTCTATGTCTGAACCTCCAGATGGGGTGGAGGATCTGGTGTCCTCCATCAATGAGACATTGCGTCTTGTCACTCCTCCTGAGGAGGTGACTGTACACCCCAAGGAGATCTATCAATGGCTGCGGCCAGAGGCTAGACCAAGTGGCTCCTTCATGGACCACACTAATTTCGGAAGGGTGATTAAAGCTCCCAGGTTGCATCCTGGGCGGCGTTATGTCCGTAAAACTAAGGACAATCGCTTTCCCTTTCCCCAGGAGGCGCTCCAGGAATGGTCGCAGTCTCCCAAGGTGGATGCTTCCATGACTAGGATTGCTGCGCGCTCCTTGTTTTCTGCCTCTGATAGCTCCTCGTTGAAGGATGCTACTGATAGACAGGTCGAGCAACTCGCCAAGTCTTCCTATGAGGCTGTGGGGTCTTCGTTTGCCCCTAATTTTGCCGCAGTCTGGACCCTACAAGCGATCACTATCTGTTTGGATGGTATCACTGATCTAGCTAGGTCCAGTCCAGAGGTCCTGGCTCTCACTGAGAGAGCAAGGGCCTATGCGGACTATGCCAGGACGGCATCTTTGGAAACTGCCACTCGCTCTGCTGTGGCCTCGGCCAATGCAATTGCGATCCGCAGGCTATTGTGGCTGCGTCTCTGGGACTCAGATGCCACATCTAAGAAGATTTTACAAAATCTTCCGTTCGCTGGTGACAGGCTTTTTGGCACCGAACTGGACAAATTGATAAAGGATTCTGCTGAGTCTAAGATACCGCAGAATAAGCCTAAGCCACGGTACACCGTGAAAAGGAACCCTAAGCAGTGGTCCTTTCGCTCCGGTTCACAGTCATCAACGGCGTCCACTCGCTCAGACCGAGGGGGCAAGCCTGCTACTCAGTGGCGTTCCAAGAGTCGTCAGAAGCGGCTGCCACCCCCAAGCCCGCCTCGACATGACTCGCTATCTCATCCTGCCTCCCCACAGGTGGGGGGCCGCCTGTCCCGCTTTCAGGACAAGTGGCTTCTTCACATTCAAGATCAGTGGGTTCGAGATGTAGTCTCAAGAGGTTACAGGATAGAGCTGACGTCACAACCAATACACCGATTCCATCGGTCGGTTCCTTCTCCAGAAAAGGCTCAGGCTTTTTACCTGGTGTTGGAGGGACTCCGCAGAGACGGAGTGGTGGTCCCTGTGCCCACGGAAGAGAGGTTCAGGGGTTTTTACTCCAACCTCTTTATTGTCCCAAAGAAGGACGGCTCTTTTCGCCCGGTTTTGGACCTCAAGTTGTTCAACCGTCACGTGTTGGTTCGGAAGTTCCGCATGGAATCCCTGCGCTCAGTGATCGCGGCTGTGTCACAGGGAGACTTCCTAGCGTCCATCGATATCAGGGACGCTTACCTTCACGTCCCCATTGCACCAGCTCATCAGCGCTGGTTGAGATTCGCAGTGGGGGAAGAGCACTTCCAATTTGTGGCACTGCCATTCGGGCTAGCCTCAGCACCACGGGTGTTCACAAAGGTGATGGCCTCCATGATGGCTCTCCTGCATGCGCAGGGACACGCCGTCATACCCTATTTGGACGACCTGTTGGTCAGGGCGCCATCGGAAGACCTTTGTCGGGTAAGCCTGGAGGTGACCATGAAGTCCCTGGAACGGTTCGGGTGGCTTATCAACATTCAGAAGTCGACCCTGGTTCCGACCCAGTCATTGACATATCTGGGCATGGACTTCCACACGGACTCGGCCCTGGTGTCCCTACCTCAAGCCAAGCAGCTTGCGATCCAATCAGGAGTGCAGAATGTCCTCTCCTGTCTCCACAGTCATCCCTACGGGTATTGATGAGACTGGTGGGCCGCATGGTAGCGGCGATAGAGGCGGTGCCGTTCGCACAGTTTCGCCTCCGTCCTCTCCAGCTGGAGATTCTTCGCAGATGGGACAAGAGGACGATCTCTCTGAATCGGCTGGTGACACTGTCACAACCAACCAGGGACTCTCTACAGTGGTGGCTCCAGCCACTTCACCTGTCACGGGGCCGGTCCTTCCTAAAACCGTCATGGTTAGTGGTGACCACCGACGCCAGTCTGAAGGGCTGGGGGGCGGTGTTCTTGCACCACAGGGCTCAAGGCCTCTGGACTCAGTCGGAGTCGGCGTTGCAGATCAACGTGCTGGAGATCAAGGCGGTCTATCTGGCGCTACTGGCGGGTACAGTCCGACAATGCGACGGCCGTCGCCTACATAAATCATCAGGGAGGGACCAGAAGTGCTCAGGCCCTCGCCGAAGTCCACCGCATTCTACTCTGGGTGGAGGAAAACGGCTGCCTGATCTCCGCAGTTCACATCCCAGGGGTCGAGAACTGGGAGGCCGACTATCTGAGCAGACAGGGGATGGACGCCGGAGAGTGGTCTCTACATCCAGACGTCTTCCGGGACATCTGCGGCAGGTGGGGCACTCCGGACGTGGATCTGATGGCCTCACGGCTGAATCATCAGGTGCCCCAATACATGGCAAGATCTTGGGATCCCCAGTCTCTGGGGGCGGACGCCCTGATTCTGAGCTGGTCCAGATTCCAGCTGCCATATGTGTTTCCGCCTCTGGCTCTGATTCCCAGGGTCCTGTGGAAGATCAGGACAGAATGCAGAGTGGCCATTCTAGTGGCTCCAGATTGGCCCAGGAGGTCTTGGTACCCGGACCTGTGGCAACTGTCAGGCGGACACAGGTGGGCTCTTCCAGAACGCGCAGATCTACTCGCGCAAGGGCCATTCTTCCACCTCAATTCCAGGGCCCTCAGATTGACTGCATGGCTCTTGAGGCCTGGCTGCTGACATCCAGAGGTTTCTCTCCTACAGTGGTTGCCACTATGAATCGGGCAAGGAAACCTGTTTCCAGGAAGATATACCACAGAACGTGGAAAATCTTTTTTACCTGGTGTGCCTCTGGTGGCCGCTCACCGTGGCCTTTGTCTATCCCGACATTGCTGGCCTTCCTACAGTCGGGGTTGGAGTTGGGATTATCCCTTGGCTCTCTGAAAGGTCAAGTATCAGCACTTTCAGTGTTGTTTGACAGGCGCTTGGCGCTCCTCCCGAAGGTACGTCAATTTCTGCAGGGGGTGTCTCGGGTGGTCCCGCCCTATAGACGACCTCTGGACCCTTGGGACCTAAACATGGTCCTGACGACATTGCAGAAACCGCCGTTTGAGCCACTGAGAGACGTCTCTCTCTCTCGTCTGTCCCAGAAAGTGGTCTTTCTGGTGGCGATTACGTCTCTGAGAAGGGTCTCAGAATTGGCTGCACTTTCGTGCAAGTCACCCTTTCTGGTGGTTCACCAAGACAAGGTGGTGTTACGCCCACGGCCTGAATTTTTGCCGAAGGTGGTTTCAACATTCCACTTGAACCAGGAGATTGTTCTCCCATCATTTTGCCCCGCTCCCGTTCATCAGGTTGAGCGCGACCTCCATACTCTGGATCTCGTGAGAGCTGTACGCATTTATGTGTCCAGGACCGCCTCCTTTAGGAGTTCGGATTCCTTATTTGTCCTCACGATGGGTCGCTGTAAGGGGTCCGCGGCTTCAAAGTCGACCTTGGCCAGATGGATCAAGGCTCCCATTCAGGAGGCTTACCGGTCTTCTGGTTTGCCTCTCCCGGTGGGATTGAGGGCTCACTCTACTAGAGCTGTAGGTGCCTCTTGGGCCTTGCGACATCGAGCTTCTGCTCTACAGGTGTGTCAAGCGGCCACTTGGTCCAGCCTGCACACTTTCTCTAAGCACTATATGGTGCATGCCCATGCCTCTGCGGATGCGAGTTTGGGCAGGCGGGTTCTCCAGGCGGCGGTTGCCCACCTTTAAAAGGGAACCATGTGTTATCCGTCTTGTTGAGGAACTCTTCCCGCCCTGGGGTATTGCTTTAGGACATCCCCATTGTCTGGGTCTCCCATTATGATGATCAGAAAAAGGAGAATTTTGTTTACGTACCGTAAATTCTTTTTTCTTGAATCATCAATGGGAGACCCAGCACCCACCCAGTTGTTCCGTTGCATGTTTGCATTTGATCTGTTCTCTGTTGAGACAGTGTTTCCGGGTTGTTACACCGTCTGTGCACGGCATTCTTCCCGATGTTTCGGGTGTGGTTTATTTCTCCTCGCAGCTTATGGACTAAACTGAGGATGTCTCCTACGGTGGGGGTTTATAAGCGGAGGAGGCGGTGCTACAAACTTGTAGTACCTAGTGTGACCTCCGGAGGGCAGCGCCCTAAACCCCATTGTCTGGGTCTCCCATTGATGATTCAAGAAAAAAGAATTTACGGTACGTAAACAAAATTCTCCTTATCCCCTATACACTACACTGCCCTGTATATATTATGTACTATATCCCCTATATACTGCACTGCCCTGTATATATTATATATTATACCCCCTATATACTGCACTGCCCTGTATATATTATATACTATACCCCCTATATACTGCACTGCCCTGTATATATTATATACTATATCCCCTATATACTACACTGCCCTGTATATATTATATACTATACCCCCTATATACTGCACTGCCCTGTATATATTATATACTATACCCCCTATATACTGCACTGCCCTGTATATATTATATACTATACCCCCTATATACTGCACTGCCCTGTATATATTATATACTATATCCCCTATATACTGCACTGCCCTGTATATATTATATACTATACCCCCTATATACTGCACTGCCCTGTATATATTATATACTATACCCCCTATATACTGCACTGCCCTGTATATATTATGTACTATATCCCCTATATACTACACTGCCCTGTATATATTATATACTATACCCCCTATATACTGCACTGCCCTGTATATATTATATACTATATCCCCTATATATACTGCACTGCCCTGTATATATTATATACTATACCCCCTATATACTGCACTGCCCTGTATATATTATATACTATACCCCCTATATACTGCACTGCCCTGTATATATTATGTACTATATCCCCTATATACTGCACTGCCCTGTATATATTATATACTATACCCCCTATATACTACACTGCCCTGTATATATTATGTACTATATCCCCTATATACTGCACTGCCCTGTATATATTACCGTATATACTGGCGTATAAGCCGAGTTTTTCAGCCCAAAAATTGGGCTGAAAAGTCCCCCCCTCGGCTTATATGCAAGTCATATACAGGCGCCCCCCCATCAGTATACAGGGGTTCCCCCATCAGTATACAGGGGTTCCCCCATCAGTATACAGGGGTTCCCCCTTGCTGCCGCAAACCTGTAAAGGAATACATCATTATACTTATCCCTGTCCCGCTGCCATCGTGCTCCTCCGGCTTCCTCCTCCGGTGGGCGCAGGCAATGACGTCATTATCTGTGCGCCAGAGGAGGAAGCCGGAAGAGCACGATGGCAGCGGGACAGGGATAAGTATAATGATGTATTCCTTTACAGGTTTGCGGCAGCAAGGGGGAACCCCTGTATACTGATGGAGGGGGCCTGTATACTACCACTGGGGCTGCTGTATATACCTCTGGGGCTGCTGTATACTACCACTGGGGCTGCTGTATATACCTCTAGGGCTGCTGTATATACCACTGGGGCTGCTGTATACTACCTCTGGGGCTGCTGTATATACCTCTGGGGCTGCTGTATACTACCTCTGGGGCTGCTGTATATACATCTGGGGCTGCTGTATACTACCTCTGGGGCTGCTGTATACTACCACTGGGGCTGCTGTATACTACCACTGGGGCTGCTGTATACTACCTCTGGGGCTGCTGTATACTACCACTGGGGCTGCTGCTGTATACTACCACTGGGGAGGCTGCTGTAACACTGCTGGGGCCTGTATATACCACTGGGGAGGCTGCTGTATACCACACTGCTGGGCGCTGTATACCTGTGCTGGGGTCCACCCTCGGCTTATACACGAGTCAATAGGTTTTCCCAGGTTTTGGGGGCAAAAGTAGGGGGGTCGGCTTATACACGAGTATATACGGTATGTACTATATCCCCTATATACCAGGGCTGTGGAGTCGGTAAGCCACAATTGCGACTCCGACTCCTGGATTTTATCAGGTTCTGACTCCGACTCCTTCATAAATGGCCACTTCGTAACAATAAATTTCCTGTTGTAAAATATTACCATCGTGCTTATTCAGTTTCTCACCATCATATAAGTAATCAGACCACTGAGAGCAAAAACTCTATTAGATACAATTAGAATATAGCAAATAACTTTTATAAACTTTTCCAAACTGTAAGTAAATATGCAATAAACCCTGTTATCCAGTTAATAAGAAGAAATCTATAAACTTGTCCTCAGATAAAGTATTGCCTCTGTCAGATCCTCCTTCATGGATTCCCTGAGAGCAGAGAACGACCTCTCTACACTAACTTGGGTTGGTGGCAGAGCAGTAACCACTCGGGCCACATCTGTGACAATGTCAGGATACAGAGGAATCGCTTGTTGTTATTTTTGATGAACGGTAAAATTTCTCAATTTCTTTTAGTGCACATGAAATGTCCTGGCTTTGTTCTTTGATGGGGA
Source organism: Allobates femoralis (assembly GCA_033576535.1). Lineage (NCBI taxonomy): Eukaryota > Metazoa > Chordata > Amphibia > Anura > Aromobatidae > Allobates > Allobates femoralis. Next base: position 45,287,937 of record JARQOC010000009.1, on the reverse strand, counting down.
TGACTCTTCTATGCGGGAACACTTTGTTCTTTGATGGGATGACTCTTCTTCTATGCGGGAACGCTTTGTTCTTTGATGGGGATGACTCTTCTATGCGGGAACACTTTGTTCTTTGATTGGGATGACTCTTCTATGCGGGAATGCTTTGTTCTTTGATGGGGATGACTCTTCTATGCGGGAACACTTTGTTCTTTGATGGGGATGACTCTTCTATGCGGGAACACTTTGTTCTTTGATGGGATGACTCTTCTTCTATGCGGGAACGCTTTGTTCTTTGATGGGGATGACTCTTCTATGCGGGAACACTTTGTTCTTTGATTGGGATGACTCTTCTATGCGGGAATGCTTTGTTCTTTGATGGGGATGACTCTTCTATGCGGGAACACTTTGTTCTTTGATGGGGATGACTCTTCTATGCGGGAACACTTTGTTCTTTGATTGGGATGACTCTTCTTCTATGCGGGAACGCTTTGTTCTTTGATGGGGATGACTCTTCTATGCGGGAACGCTTTGTTCTTTGATGGGGATGACTCTTCTTCTATGCGGGAACGCTTTGTTCTTTGATGGGGATGACTCTTCTTCTATGCGGGAACGCTTTGTTCTTTGATGGGGATGACTCTTCTACGCGGGAACGCTTTGTTCTTTGATGGGGATGACTCTTCTTCTATGCGGGAACGCTTTGTTCTTTGATGGGGATGACTCTTCTATGCGGGAACACTTTGTTCTTTGATTGGGATGACTCTTCTTCTATGCGGGAACGCTTTGTTCTTTGATGGGGATGACTCTTCTATGCGGGAACACTTTGTTCTTTGATTGGGATGACTCTTCTTCTATGCGGGAACGCTTTGTTCTTTGATGGGGATGACTCTTCTATGCGGGAACGCTTTGTTCTTTGATGGGGATGACTCTTCTACGCGGGAACGCTTTGTTCTTTGATGGGGATGACTCTTCTATGCGGGAACGCTTTGTTCTTTGATGGGATGACTCTTCTTCTATGCGGGAACGCTTTGTTCTTTGATGGGGATGACTCTTCTACGTGGGAACGCTTTGTTCTTTGATGGGGATGACTCTTCTGTGCGGGAACGCTTTGTTCTTTGATGGGGATGACTCTTCTTCTATGCGGGAACGCTTTGTTCTTTGATGGGGATGACTCTTCTACGTGGGAACGCTTTGTTCTTTGATGGGGATGACTCTTCTGTGCGGGAACGCTTTGTTCTTTGATGGGGATGACTCTTCTTCTACGCGGGAATGCTTTGTTCTTTGATGGGGATGACTCTTCTTCTACGCGGGAATGCTTTGTTCTTTGATGGGGATGACTCTTCTTCTACGCGGGAACGCTTTGTTCTTTGATGGGGATGACTCTTCTATGCGGGAACGCTTTGTTCTTTGATGGGGATGACTCTTCTTCTATGCGGGAACGCTTTGTTCTTTGATGGGATGACTCTTCTACGTGGGAACGCTTTGTTCTTTGATGGGGATGACTCTTCTGTGCGGGAACGCTTTGTTCTTTGATGGGGATGACTCTTCTTCTACGCGGGAATGCTTTGTTCTTTGATGGGGATGACTCTTCTTCTATGTGGGAATGCTTTGTTCTTTGATGGGGATGACTCTTCTTCTATGTGGGAACGCTTTGTTCTTTGATGGGGATGACTCTTCTTCTACGCGGGAACGCTTTGTTCTTTGATGGGGATGACTCTTCTTCTACGCGGGAACGCTTTGTTCTTTGATGGGGATGACTCTTCTACGCGGGAACGCTTTGCACGGTCCTTGTGATCCAAATACTTTTGGAAATTAAATTCTTCATCATTTGATGATGAGGGTGAAGATGTGGCTGGATGACCAAATTCTTCTTGTTCCTCCTGACAGTTCTGCAACCCTTTCATCCTTACTGCTATTTCAGACAGAGCTTCTTTTCCTTTACTTAGGCTGCTTTCACACAGCGTTTTTCTGCAATCCGACGCTGTCCGTTGAAAATTGGACAGAATTGGATCCGATTTTGGCCCCATGTTATCCTATGGGCACAGATCAGATCGGATTTACCCTTAATGACATCCGATTTTTGTCGGATCTGATTCTGTCCGATTTTTTGCAGCAGCCAAAATCGCAAACTGCTGCGATTTTGAGTCCGCTGCAAAAATCGGATCAAATTGGATCCGATTTAAATAACATGGAGTCTATGGGGATCGGATGGATGAAAAAATCGGATCCGATATCGGATCCGATTTTGTTTACTGGGCATGCTCAATTCAGACTGAGACCTCCCACAGACATCCCAAAGACTTTCCAAACACTTCCTACAGTCCCTGCAAGCACCGTCTTGAAGGTCTGGGTGCTGTTGGATGCTGCTGCTGTGACAGAGCCAGGATCACGGTGAGTGCTGTGTGTATGGGTGTTGCAGGGCTGTATGGAGGACTGTGGGTGTGTAGTGTGCAGGGACTGTGGCTGTGGGGCCAAGTCTTGGTACGGGGTCCAGCAGTGGGTATGGGGTGCAGCGGTGTGTATGGGTGCGTCCTATGTATACACACCCACTAGGAGGAGTGACATTTAAAACGGATCCGATAAAAAATGCGTCAAATCGGATGAAATCGGTCCAATTTTTTATCAGATCCGTCGAACGGATGCGATAAAAAAATCGGACCGATGTCATCCGATTTGAGGCATTCGTGACTGTCCGTCGAGTCCTTCAAAATATCTGATCCCAACGGAAGGCAGAAAAACGCTGTGTGAAAGCCGCCTTAGCTGTTGATCATCTAGAAGAATCTGATGCATTGGGTCTACGTAAACAGCTGCCTAAAGAATGTTACTTTGTAATAGTAGCTCCTCTCTCCGTGTCATTGATGTAGCAATGCCACTTACAATTAACCCTCCTCTTTGGGACGGCGACACATCAGGCTCTTACCTGGAGTTCAGTCCTCTGCTGGTCATTTCTTAGTCACTGTAATGGCGGCTCTAGCAATTTTTCCAGCTCAGTCACCTGATTCCACTGACTTTCATTTAGCGTCAGTTGAGGGTTAGTCATGTCTACAAGAAAGGTTTTCAGTTCATTAAGTAAGTATTGCCCCATCGTGTGGCTTGATCAATAATTGCCCCTTTTCCAGCACATCTCTTCAAAATGGCAACAGTAGCCAATTATCTCACCTTTCCAGTCAGTGCAGCAGCATGTCCTTCTTGCAGACGGTCTCTTATAGCCGGCTGTAGCGTCTGCACAACACCGCGCATGTGATGAATGACAGAACGCATTGACACAGTTTCTATACTATCATGTTGCTGATCATCAGTTTGCTCCTCAGTTACAATACTGTGTTCCTCTATGTCTGTGGACCCAGAATGTTCTTCTAGCTGCTGCTCACCATCATTACACTCCTTCATTAGATTAATAGCACGTATCATATGTGAAGCATGGTCAGTTACCACAGACAGAACTTGCTCTTTTGTAAGTTTATCGTCTTGCAGAACCTTTTCCCCCAAGACCTGGAGAATCTCCCTGCTGTGAGGAGCTTTGGTGTCTTTTACTGCCGATGTCTTGGGAACTATTTCATGTTTGTCACAAATCGGACATTGATGTCAGAATCATTCCCTCTGACGTGTGCAGGCCTCCATTATAGAAACACACAGCGTCCCGTCACAGGTTTTTTAAGTTCTTCCTTTTGTTTGAAAGCTTCTTTGAGTCCTAATTTTCTAATACTCTCTGTCTCCAGAGAGACACCAAGATTGCGGCCATTTCCCCATTCAGACACATAAAATACTGAAATAGGCGCACTATCCTTACAACAAGCTCTATGATCTGGGTTTTAAGCTTGTAAGCACCCGCTCACCCTCATCTGACTCCTCCGGAGAATACAGAGGCGGCGTATTTTACTGGTGGAAAACAACGAGCTGGAAGATGTAATTGTTCTACTCTTGCGCCATTATTGTAACTCGCTCGAGATTACAAAGTGACTGATGGAGAGGATGAAGTCAAATCTCAAAGGTATGAGGAGACATATATACACTATATACATAATCATGTTACAACTATTCATTGAGTCCCTCCGGCCAATCAGCAGCGAAAAACTTAGAGACAGTTTCTCAGGGGTGGGGAAAAAGCTAATAAACCCCGCCCCCGAGGAGTTGTAAAATAAATATTTATAGCAAGCTTAATCTCCATGACCAAAAGTTTATCCTTTGTGTTATATATGAGTCACGATATAAAAAGGTGCACAAGTCACTTTTGCAAGTAATTTTATCACAGGGTCACCCAGGCTTCAAGAAAATGCACGGTCTCTACCCTCCTCACTCACTAGCACTGGTTTAATGATCAAGTTTGCAGAGGTCACAACCAGGACCAGGATAGGCCCATATATATACCATGATGGACCCATATAGACCATACAAACCATGATGAGGACAATATATACCAGGACTGGAACATCAATAGCAGGATGGACAACTTATACACCAGGCTGGGGACCATATATGCTAGGATTGGGACATATATACCATGATGGACCCATATAGGCCATAAAATCCATATATACCAGGACTGGAACATCAATAGCAGGATGGACAACTTATACACCAGGCTGGGGACCATATATGCTAGGATTGGGACATATATACCATGATGGACCCATATAGACCATAAAAACCATATATACCAGGACTAGAACATCTATAGCGGGATAGACACCATATACACCAGGATGGCGACTACATATGCCAGGATTGGGACATCTATAGCTGGATGGGGGATTATATGAACCAGGATGGAGACCATATGGACCCCATCTACCAAGATGGGGCCCATATATACCAGGATGGGCCCATATAGCCCATATATACCAGGATGGGGACCTATATACCAGGATAGTGGACATTAATACATAATATAGGCAGAGAGGGGGCAATTTGTAAGTCTTTATAGGATTCAGAACATTACAAGGACCCATACATCTGACCGTGTGAACCAGGCTACAAACCAGGACCTGTCGGACTCTAGCTCTGCCGCTGGCCTTAGATGTATGTGATCTATATGATTTAGTCTCCCTTATGGTTCAGGCTGATATCATGCAGCGTCTGATATTTGCTGCCAAGAGATCAATTGCCATTTTCCCAGTTTTGGATAATTTAGTTTTTTACATCTGATATTTAAATAAATCATTAATATTAATGATAAATTCTGTGTAAGATGATCACCCTTCCATTGTTTTATTTATCGCATCTTTTTAAACATAATATTATATCCCATTTATAACGTAAAGAATTAGACAATGAGACGTGCGGTGCTTTGATGGTTTTATTTATCCTCTAGTTGAGGCCTCAGTATCTGATTTCATGGACGATCTTCGGTCCTTCTTCCTCGTATTGTCTCCTTGTAAAGCACATCTCCGGGAAGGTGGGGAGAGATGACAGGGCAGATCCTCCTCTCCAGGCAGCGGTCAGCGGGTCGGGGAGAGAGAACACGTTCACCCCACAATCAGGAGGAAGGAGTCTGGAAACTTCTTTTTGCAGACGAAGCCTCATTCCTGGGAAAAGGCTTGACCCTCCAGACAGGACAATATTTGAAGCCAATGTTGGCCAGAGATTACGGTCACAGGTCTTGATGGTGTTGTAGAGGAGAGTTTGGATACCTGGATCTTCCTTGTAGATGATGGCAGGTGTGAAGAGGAGCTCTGGGCATCGGGACCGCTGATTGTAGATCTTTATGGTCTTTCCATCAGGGAGACGGTATTCTACCTCCACTTCTCTTGGGCGTCTTTTTAGCTCTTTTTCCATGTTCTCAGCTATGTAGCAGATCTTTTCCTTCATGTCTCTTACAACGTCCCTTTCACATTCACTGACCGGACGGAAGCCACATTCAGTGACGATCCTCATGAGATGATCGGTGAGGGTCCTGCCTGCAAGGTCACTTCTCATCACCGCCTGCGGGTAGCAGTAACCTTTAGATACTGGGGCACAATGGGTCACGCCTTCCCCAATGTCCAGAACACATCCAGTACTTTTGCCAGTTGAATAAAAGGCCAAGACAGCCGGGATGGCAACGTGCATGGCAGGGAACTGAAAGGTCTCCAACATCACCTCCGCCATGCGCTCCCGGTTGCTGAGTGGATTAAGCGGTGGCTCTGTGATTAATAAAGGTCTTTCTGTCGGTGTAGCCTGAAGCTTGAAATGAATGGCGTGTGACCACACCGCCTCCATATCATCCCAACATTCAATAACGCCGTGCTTTACCGGGTATGTGATGTCCAGTAGCCCTCTCCTCATTTCTGCTTCTTCTCCAATAAAGGAGTAGTTCCTTACTGCTCTGGGCGTTGCAGGCTGGTATTTTGGCCGTCCAATCTTAGTTTGGAAAGTGAAGCATGGCTGTTCATGTCCGGAGAATCCTCCATGAATATTTCGGGTCCCGTTATCAATAATCACTGCAGGCAGCAAGGCATCCATGATGACTTCAAGATGTGGACTGAATGCTTTGTCTTGTGTGGATGAAGAGTGATGAATCGGAATGTGGCGCGTGTCACAGCAGAGAACCCTACAGTCACATCACCATGGAGACCTGACCCTACAGTCACATCACCATGGAGACCTGACCCTACAGTCACATCAACATGGAGACCAGGACGGGGGGGGGGACCATGTGAATCAGAATAGGGGGGGGCTCTATGAACCAGGACAGGGGGGGAGGGACCTTATACACCTAGCCAGGGGGGGGGACTATACAAAACCAGTACGGGGGAAACCAAATAAAGTAATGAAACAATTGATAGTTGCAAGGGCGTATCATCAGTATTTCAAAATCATAATCTTTATTATTGTCAACAAATCACAAATAAGCAATAATAAACATTAGATGCACAGAAGGTGTGGAAGGAGACGGGCGGCCTTATCCTATCCCTCCTTTCCACTGCCTGCGGAGGTCGGCACCCTGGTATCGATCTGGTGCCCCCGCTCACCGGCGGCTGCCTCTGCACTTGTCTGCACTGACCCTGTAAGTGGGTAAGAGGTCCTCACCCTCACTGATACACCACTCACACTCAATCTACCAATGTGCTAAGGACAATACAACTGTGTCCTAGTATTAAAAGCATCTGATGCCCCTCACAATAGTACCCTGCCTATCTGTGGGGGTTAACGCCCTCATAGTAACGATCTGGCGCCCCCACTCCTCGTAGGTGATCACTTCCAATGCCCCTATGAATGCCGCCCAGTGTGTGCCACTGTTAATAGGGAGGCATCATTTTGTCAATTATCTGGACATTAGTGAGTACTTAGCTGTATGTGTGGACGCTCAGACTGTACCCCATGCCTTGACGCGTCTCTGTAGTCCATCAGGAGATTGATGTGGTAGTGTTGCCATCTGTGACTGCTGATTATCACATTTCAGATGTGTAGGGGAGGGGGAAGGCCTTGGTGTCAGCTTCCCCTTTATAACCAGCCCTGGGGTCTCCAGCACCGCCCGTATAATGTGACCTCACCTCCAGTTTTATGTATCCCCCTTTTTCCTCTCTTACAAGGCCCAAAAGCAGGTTGACTACAAGAAAGAACGATCCATTAGTTCTCAGCACACACATGACCGCGGTTTACAACTGAAATAAATCGTTATTGCGCTGCCTGGAACACAAACAACCGGATCCATCGCTCCATTTGGAGCGCACAATGGACCGGAAGTGACGTCGCGCCTGTATGATACCACCCTCGCATGCGCGGTAACCGTCACTCACAATGGAACGATCGGCCAGCCGGGTATGACGTTCCAGCATTCACACATGCGCGGTGTCTTCCTCATCATTACAGGCTCATCTAAGCACTTACAGCACCCGACGCCGCTACATAACAGATTGTATAGAACCACAACCAGGGCCGGCCTTAGGCTGAATGGCGCCCTGTGCAAATTTGTCATTTGGTGCCCCCACCCCTCTGTATTCTCAGAACACACGAGCGTGCTGCCATCTTTCTCAACATCAGGGTCTCGTGATGTGCTGCTGTCAGTCAGAAAGTAGCCGGAATTCCCATAGAAAATGTTACAATTAAACCATCAATGGCCTTCTGAATGAGGCTGCAGATATCTAATATGTATTAGGGGCTTAAAGGGGTTTTATGAAAAGTTGTGTCCCCAGGTGCAATTGTTTTAAAGAAGAAAATAAATGGTCTAGTGCCCCCTCCCCGGATCCAAACTGAGTCTCTGCCCCCACTCCAGTGTCTGTTGTTCTCTGCAGCTCCATCATCACATGGACAAAGCACCCAATCAATGACATCATTAGCTGCAGAGCCGATGACGTGACGTCAGGACTGCAGACAACAACGGACACTGGAGTACAGACACATCTGAAGGTGGTGAGATGTGATGGGGTTTTTTGTTGTTTTTTTTTTAACAAGTTTTTTTTACAACATACTATAACTGCAAACATCTTTTCTGAAAACAGAGACCCCCTTTAAACTTCGGTGTGCCAAAGCTAACAGCTTTCTCCCCTAACACCTCCAGACACAGAGACATTCTGCTCAGCCAAGTGCTCCTCAGTTACTTAGGACAGAGCAGCTGCAATAAGGAGTCCCACCATGCTGGGTCATTCTCATCTGACATCTCCTGCATTCGAGTTTGGAGGCCTTTTTACAGATTAGACTAAAATGTTCAGCTGATTGAAGGTCAAAGGACGAGCAACAGTACATGAATACATCAACAGGACTACCATCAGTTCATGAACAAATCCATAGTCACCATCAGTAGTGGAATACAGCAGCAGAACCTTCATCAGTACAGGAATACATCATCAGGACCAGCATTAGTAAATGAGCACATCACCAGAACCACTACCATTACATGAGTATATCACCAGAACCACCATCAGTAAATGACTACATCACCAGAACCACTACCATTACATGAGTATATCACCAGAACCACCATCAGTTAATGACCACATCACCAGAACTATCATCAGTATTTGAATACATCACCAGGAAAATGAACAATACATGTATACAGACACACATCACCATATACATCTGGTATTATGTATACATAGCAAAATTAATAGCCATTACTAAATGGTACTTAGCAATACCTTTGGTAGAAAGTAAGTTGCTGTCAGCGATCATTTATTTACATATTGTGAACTATAGCACTAAATGCCATTTTCTGATCCTAAAGCACTCACTGATCTCAGGGAGACCAGTCAAAGAAAGCACTGCGGGCAGCCGGCTAAAGTGCTCAACACAGTGAGATCCATGATGCATTGCCCCCTGGGAATGTGAATATGCAAATGGAGTCTGTGGAGCCTCGGTTAAGAGTCTCAAACACGGGAGTAGCCAGGTATCCCTCCAGGGAAGGACCCAGCCCTGGGGTGGAATCCTTGCGGAGACCACCATAACCACCATGTTAAGTGGCCCTTTCAGTCACTATCCCGCTCAGTTACGGGGGTGGTCACCATTTTGGCTCCGTGCGGACAGATACAGCATGAAGTGGGACTAATGACTAACCTTCCCTATGACGTGATCCTGAGGAGGGATCTGCCTTTTTTCTGGGCTCTATACAAAGGACCTTCCAAGACCCCTCAGGTCAAGGATGGTCCAGGGCCTGAGCCTGATGATCCCGTGTCTGGGTCACCACGGAAGGGACAGAGTGTGACCCAGATAGGTCGCCCCTAGAGGTATTGGCAGGTGAGATCGGATCAGATGAGCCAATCCCGGAGTTGGAGGCGTCACCAGGTTCTTTCGGGACAGCCCAACTCCAGGATCCTACGTTAGTACATGCCTGGAGTCGGGTGATTGAAATTGGTGGGGTGGCACAGGTGCCAGGTGGTCAGGTAAGGTACCCCCATTTCGCACTCAAGCAGGATTTACTATACCAAGTGGATAATATAAGGGGGGATGTCGTGGAGAAGATGTTGGTGCCCCAGCCGTATCGCCGGCGGGTCCTCAACTTGGCTCATAAACACCTCATGAGCGGCCACCTAGGGGCTAAGAAAACACAGGAGCGGCTGTTGCAACGGTTTTATTGGCCCGGGGTCCTCGGGGAGGTGAAAAAGTACTGCGAGACTTGCCCGAAGTGCCAACTCACCGCGCCCCTGGCTCACTTCCGCAGTCCTTTGGTCCCTTTGCCCATTATAGAAGTCCCTTTGGAGCTGATAGCCATGGATTTGGTGGGACCCATCGTAAAATCTGCCCGAGGACACCAACACATTCTAGTGATAGTCAATTACCCCACCCGTTACCCCGAGACGATACCCCTCAGACATACTGCAGCTAAGATTATTGCTCGGGAGTTGTTTGCCATGTTCTGTCGGGTGGGGTTGCCCAAGGAGATCCTTACGGATCAGGGGACCCCATTCATGTCCAAAGTCACTAAGGAGCTGTGCAGACTGCTCCAGGTTCTTGTAGGATGACAGATTCCATGTTGTTCTGATGATGTTTTGTTATTACCCATTGTTGCTGGTATTGAGACCAAGGGAACAAAGAAGAAGAGAGAGAAAAAAAGAAAAAAAGAGAGAAAAAAGAACTATAGTTTTTTTATTGTTATTTGTGTTGTAAATAGTGATACAATAATTGCACAGTATTATTAAGATGATTTTTTCAGTAATGGAATATAAGTATGGATGAATTGATATATATAATTACCGTATATACACGTGTATAAGCCGAGTTTTTCAGCCCAAAATTTGGGCTGAAAAGTCTCCCCCTCGGCTTATACACGAGTCAATACGGGGGGGAGCTGTGTCCGGGGCTGTGGAGGCTTCAGGAGGCGGGGGGGGGAGGCTGCTGTATGAGCGGCCCCGTCACGTGGGGCCGCTCATTAAATATGCACTGCTTTCCCCTGTCAATCAGCGGCAGGGGGAAGCAGTGCATAACTAAATAAATCCCCCCCAAGTGCTGGCACCTGCCCCCCCTTGTAAGGGCCCCCCCACCCCGATGGTTATATTACCATTCCGGACTTCTGATCCGCGCCGCTCCTCGCTGCTCCCTCCGTCCGTCTTCTACATCCCGGATCTCCGGCCGTCGCAGGCATGTGACGTCATCGCGCGGCCGGGGATCCCGGATGTAGAAGACGGACGGACGGAGCAGCGAGGAGTGGCGCGGATCAGAAGTCCGGAATGGTAAGAGAAGCGGGGGGGGGCCCTTGCAAGGGGGGGCGAGTGACAGCATTTGGGGGCTGCTGGGGACCTCCAGGGGGCTGCTGGGGACCCCTGGGGGCTGCTGTGTACCCCCAGGGGCTGCTGGGGACCCCCAGGGGGCTGCTGGGTACCCCCTGGGGGCTGCTGGGGTACCTGCTGGGGACCCCCTGGGGGCTGTTGGTACCCCCAGGGGGCTGCTGGTACCCCCAGGGGGCTGCTGGTACCCCCAGGGGGCTGCTGGTACCCCCAGGGGGCTGTTGGTACCCCCAGGGGCTGCTGGGTACCCCCTGGGGGCTGCTATATGTACCCCTGGGGGCCTGCTGTATACCACTGGGGCTGCTGTATACTACCACTGGGGCTGCTGGGGCTCCTGTATACTACCACTGGGGCTGCTGGGGCTCCTGTATACTACCACTGGGGCTGCTGGGGCTCCTGTATACTACCACTGGGGCTGCTGGGGCTCCTGTATACTACCACTGGGGCTGCTGGGGAATCTGTATACTACCACTGGGGCTGCTGGGGAATCTGTATACTACCACTGGGGCTCCTGTATACTACCACTGGAGCTGCTGGGGCTCCTGTATACTACCACTGGGGCTGCTGGGGCTCCTGTATACTACCACTGGGGCTGCTGGGGAATCTGTATACTACCACTGGGGCTGCTGGGGAATCTGTATACTACCACTGGGGCTCCTGTATACTACCACTGGAGCTGCTGGGGCTCCTGTATACTACCACTGGGGCTGCTGGGGCTCCTGTATACTACCACTGGGGCTGCTGGGGCTCCTGTATACTACCACTGGGGCTGCTGGGGAATCTGTATACTACCACTGGGGCTGCTGGGGAATCTGTATACTACCACTGGGGCTGCTGTATACTACCACTGGGGAGGCCTGTATACCACACTGCTGGGGTCTGTATACCTGTGCTGGGGTCCACCCTCGGCTTATACACGAGTCAATAGGTTTTTCCAGATTTTTGGGGCAAAAGTAGGGGGTCGGCTTATACACGGGTCGGCTTATACACGAGTATATACGGTATGTATTTATACACAGGGATTCAGGGGTAGTTTTATTATAATTAATGTATTTTGTATAGGAAGGTTTTTGGGGCCCTTATTTATGTGCAGACTGCTCCAGATTAAGCAGTTGAGTATGTCGGTGTATCATCCCCAAATGGACGGGTTGGTGGAACGGTTCAATAAAACCTTAAAATCCATGTTGAAAAGGGTAGTCTCCAAAGATGGGAAGGACTGGGATATGTTGCTCCCTTATCTCATGTTTGCAGTCCGGGAGGTACCCCAATCGTCCACGGGGTTTTCGCCATTCGAGTTGTTGTACGGGCGACATCCTCGGGATTGTTAGACCTGGCCAAGGAAACATGGGAGCAGGAACCAACCTCCCATAAAAGCGTTGAACACATTTTGGGGATGCAGAATCGCATAGCCGCAGTCATGCCAATAGTGAAAGAGCATTTTCAGGAGGCGCAGGCAGCTCAAAGTGCCAGGTACAATAGACAGGCTACGGTACGGTCCTTTAACCCAGGGGATCGGATATTGGTCCCACAGCAGAAAGCAAGTTTCTAGCAAAGTGTCAGGGGCCGTATGAAATCCGGGAAAAGGTCGGGGTTGTCAACTATAAAGTATTTCAGCCGGGAAGGAGGAAAACCAGAGCAGATATACCATATCAACCTGCTGAAACCATGGAAGGAACGGGAAGGCCTGATGGCTGACCTTCCTCTGTCTCCCTCCTCTTCTGGGCACTCATCACCAGGTTCGGTGACCCCCGGGGAGACCGAGCCGGAAGTAAGGATAGGAGACGGCCTCACCAAGCAACAGAGGCGAGAGGCCAGACGGTTGGTTCAGCAGAACACAGAGGTTTTCTCAGACTGGCCCGGTAGGACAAACCTTATACAGCATGATATTGTCACCGAGCCTCGCATGAAGGTACGCCTGAAGCCTTACAGGGTACCGGAGGCTGGGAGATAAGCCATCTCGGAGGAGGTGAAAAAGATGCTCCACTTAGGGGTGAGTGAAAAGTCTAAGAGTGAATGGGCCAGTCCCATTGTAGTGATACCAAAGCCGGACGGCTCCTTACGGTTCTGTAATGACTTTAGGAAGCTCAATGAGGTATCCAAATTCGATCTTTATCCCATGCCCCGGGTGGATGAGCTGATCGACAGGCTGGGACAGGCGCGGTATTTCACTACGCTCGACCTGACCAAGGGTCAGCCAAGGAGAAAGCCGCTTTTGTTACGCCTGAGGGTTTATTTCACTGGTGGCAGCGTGTGTGAAGCGGGGTGCGCGGTGTGAAGCGGGTGCGCGGTGTGAAGTGGGGTGCGCGGTGTGAAGCGGGGTGCGCGGTGTGAAGTGGGGTGCGCGGTGTGAAGCGGGGGTGATTGATGCTCCCATTCAGCCTAGGACAGAGGTTGAGTGCTGGATTGAGTGAGAGGAGATAGATTAACCGTTACAGGTGCAACCCCAGGTCACGTGCTGAGGAGTGGGTATGTGACAATCACCATGAAGGAAGAAGAGAAAACCTATATCCTGCTGGGAGAAGAAGAGAGAGCAGTGGAGATAGCAGCGCGGTATGTGAGCGAATGTCATAGACTGCGAGAAAGAGAACTATGATGCCATGGACTATAGCCCCCACCCTGGATCTGCCCCCATCCACCCACCCTATACAATGGACTTCTATATCCTCACCCCGGATCTGCCCCCATCCACCCTCCTTATGCCATGGACTTCTATAGCCCCCACCATGGACCTGCCCCCTTCTACCCTCCTTATGCCATGGACTTCTGTAGCCCCCACCCTGGACCTGCTCCATCCACCTTCCTTACAGCCCCTATCCCCATTCCCTTTTGTACACTTGCTTTGGCAAAACTAATGTGTATCTAGTCCTGCCAATAAAGCTTCTTTGACCCTTGAAATCTCTATTTTTCGGATTGAATACTTACAGATCTATTTCAGTTCTAATCATTCCTACCTCACTGAACATTGACATACAGTGGAGGAAAACCTATTTAGTCAGCCGCCAATTATGCAAGTCCAGGAAGACATAGAAGACCACTGATAATCTCCCTCCATCTGGGCTCCACACAAGATCTCACCCCAAGGGGGTCAAAACAATCTCGAGAATGGTGAGCAAAAATCCCAGAACCACACGAGGGGATCTAGTAAATGACCTGCGGAGAGCTGGGACCACCGTTACACAGGCTACCATCAGTAACGCACTACACCTCCAGGGACTCCGATCCTGCAGTGCCAGACGTGTCCCCCTGCTTAAGCCATTACATGCCCAGCCCATCTGAAGTTTGCTAGGGAGTATTTGGATGATCCAGAAGAGTATTGGGAGAATGTCATAGAGTCAGATGACACCTAAGTAGACCTGTTTGGTAGAAACACAACTCATCGTGTTTGAAGGAGAAAGAATGCTGAGTTGCAGCCAAAGAACACCATACCTACTGTGAAGCATGGGGGAGGCAACATCAAGCTTTGGGGCTGTTTCTCTGCCAAGGGACCAGGACAACTGATCTGTGTACATGAAGGAATGAATGGGGGCATGAGATTTTGAGTGCAAACCTCCTTCAATCAGCATTGAAGATGAAATGTGGCTGGGTCTTTCAGCATGACAATGATCCCAAGCACACCGACAGGGCAACGAAGGAGCGGCTTCATGAGATAAGGTCCAGGAGTGGCCTCGCCAGTCTCCAGATCTAAACCCTATAGAAAATCTTTGTAGGGAATTGAAAGTCCGTGTTGTCCAGCGACAAAACATCACAGCTGTAGAGAACTGCATGGAGGAATGGGCCAACATACGAGCACCAGCGTGTGCTGACATGCCAGCACCAGTGTGTGCCAACATGCCAGCACGTGTGTGCCTTCATACAGCACCAGTATGTACCGACATGCCAGCACCAGTGTGCCGACATACAGCACCAGTGTGTGCCGACATACCAGCACCAGCGTGTGCTGACATGCCAGCACCAGCGTGTGCAGACATGCCAGCACCCGTGTGTGCCAACATGCCAGCACCCGTGTGTGCCAACATGCCAGCACCCGTGTGTGCCGATATGCCAGCACCAGTGTGTGCCAACATACCAGCACCAGTGTGTGCCAACATGCCAGCACCAGTGTGTGCCAACATACAGCACCAGTGTGTGCCAACATGCCAGCACCAGTGTGTGCCAACATACCAGCACCAGTGTGTGCCGATATGCCAGCACCAGTGTGTGCCAACATACCAGCACCAGTGTGTGCCAACATGCCAGCACCAGTGTGTGCCAACATGCCAGCACCAGTGTGTGCCAACATACAGCACCAGTGTGTGCCTACATGCCAGCACCAGTGTGTGCCTACATGCCAGCACCAGCGTGTGCCTACATGCCAGCATGTGCCGACAGACCAGCACCAGTGTGTGCCAACATGCCAGCACGTGTGTGCCGACATACAGCACCAGTATGTACCGACATGCCAGTACCAGTGTGTGCCAACATACCAGCACCAGCGTGTGCAGACATGCCAGCACCAGTGTGTACATACATGCCAGCACCAGCGTGTGCCGACATACCAGCACCAGTGTGTGCCAACATGCCAGCACATGTGTGCCGACATACAGCACCAGTATGTACCGACATGCCAGTACCAGTGTGTGCCAACATACAGCACCAGTGTGTGCCTACATGCCAGCACCAGTGTGTGCCTACATGCCAGCACCAGCGTGTGCCTACATGCCAGCATGTGCCGACAGACCAGCACCAGCGTGTGCCAACATGCCAGCACCAGCGTGTGCCGACATACCAGCACCAGTGTGTGCCAACCTTGAAGACTTACACAAAACGTCTCACCTGTCATTGCCAACAAATGACGCAGAACACAGGATTGGGAGGAATGTTTGATATTCACCAAATACTTATTTTCCACCAAAATATGACAAACAATTCTTTCTTGCACAATTGGTGGCTGAATGCTTTTTTCCCCACTGAAGGTGGAGTTGCCTAATTAGGTGTCGCTCCCCCAGGCTAATCACATTACACTGCCCTATATAATGCTGTCTGTATCTAAGATGTGATACGCTGGTACCATGTACGTGATGGAGGCTGAGCCCACATTGTAAAGCTGAAGCGCGCTGTACCGTACCCTGCCCATTATATGACATTTATGGGGTGGCACTCACCACGCTGTGTCGGGACGTACCATATTCGTCTCCTCTATCTGCAGACGTTCTCAGCCATTCAGGAAGGATGAGAGTTTGTTTCTTCAGTTTGGGGGTCCAATCCGTGGGTGGAGGGCGAACACAGCACCCGGGCAAGGTGGATTGAAGGCCGAATTTGTGACACCTCATTGAGAGCCACCACTTTCCATCAGAGCCGATACTACCTGAGCTCCTCCTAGTCTAGGGCGCATGTTCCCCTGGATCACATCTGCAGAACGGCTACCTGCTCTTCATCTTCCACTTTGATGAAACACTATGCAGCCTTTTTCAATGTACGTCATGGGTTAATGTTTTTAATTTGGTCAGACATGTTGTTCTTTTGTTTGTTGACTCATGAGAAGTCATTGTTTCTTATCAGACTGCTCAGAGCCTCCATTGTCTCAGTTTGTGGATTCCTAATTGAATGTAATTTACCTCAGACCCCCCCCCTTCTGTCTACATCAGTGATGGCGAACTCCAGGCCTCGAGTGCCACCAACAGTGCAGGTTTTCAGGATTTCCTCAGCATTGCACAGAGGTTGGAATCATTACCAGTGCAGGTGATTATATTATCACCTGTGCAATGTAAGGAAATCCTGAAAACCTGCACTGTTGGTGGCACTCGAGGCCTGGAGTTCGCCATCACTGGTCTACATCATTCAGAGTAAAATTATGCAGTCAGATTAAACTGTCAACCAATAAGAGAACAGCCTTATCCCACCAATCCTGTAAGAACACAATATACCCTGAGGTGTGGGCTAGTGATATATAAAAAGGACCTGCTTCAGTCATCAGGGGATCTATGCTACAGGACCTCAGCTTGGGGGCTTTAGTCCCGGTTAGATCATAACCTGGAGCATATTCTACAGGAGTTCAGTCTAGGATCCTAGAATTTGGCTGGAAGATCCCCAGGTTGGGACCTCAGTCACCTGGTTACAGACTTTGCTGTGCTCAGTCAACTTCCAAAGCTTGTCGCTATAACTTTCTTGGTGGGGGCCCACCAGAAGCAGGGTGCTGGATTGGAGTAAATGGCCCTGGAAGCTCCGAATATTGTAAACCCTGGTGAGCAGGCGGAAGGGTGAGATTATGTTTCCTGTTACATTGTGTGTTATGCTGGGTTATGTGTTATTTGCCTTTGACTGTTGGGGACGAGAGCCCCCACTGACCCCCATGTCTCCACAGAGGAGAGCCCCCACTGACCCCCGTGTCTCCACAGAGGAGAGCCCCCACTGACCCATGTGTCTCCACAGAGGAGAGCCCCCACTGACCCCCGTGTCTCCACAGAGGAGAGCCCCCACTGACCCCCGTGTCTCCACAGAGGAGAGCCCCCACTGACCCCCGTGTCTCCACAGAGGAGAGCCCCCACTGACCCCCGTGTCTCCACAGAGGAGAGCCCCCACTGACCCCCGTGTCTCCACTGAGGAGAGCACCCACTGACCCCCGTGTCTCCACAGAGGAGAGCACCCACTGACCCCCGTGTCTCCACAGAGGAGAGCACCCACTGACCCCCGTGTCTCCACAGAGGAGAGCCCCCACTGACCCCCGTGTCTCCACAGAGGAGAGCCCCCACTGACCCCCGTGTCTCCACAGAGGAGAGCACCCACTGACCCCCGTGTCTCCACAGAGGAGAACACCCACTGACCCCCGTGTCTCCACAGAGGAGAGCCCCCACTGACCCCCGTGTCTCCACAGAGGAGAGCCCCCACTGACCCCCGTGTCTCCACAGAGGAGAGCCCCCACTGACCCCCGTGTCTCCACAGAGGAGAGCACCCACTGACCCCCGTGTCTCCACAGAGGAGAGCCCCCACTGACCCCCGTGTCTCCACAGAGGAGAGCACCCACTGACCCCCGTGTCTCCACAGAGGAGAGCCCCCACTGACCCCCGTGTCTCCACAGAGGAGAGCACCCACTGACCCCCGTGTCTCCACAGAGGAGAGCACCCACTGACCCCCGTGTCTCCACAGAGGAGAGCACCCACTGACCCCCGTGTCTCCACAGAGGAGAGCACCCCTGACCCCCGTGTCTCCACAGAGGAGAGCACCCGCTGACCCCCGTGTCTCCACAGAGGAGAGCCCCCGCTGACCCCCGTGTCTCCACAGAGGAGAGCACCCGCTGACCCCCCGTGTCTCCACAGAGGAGAGCACCCCGACCCCTGGACCCCCCGTGTCTCCACAGAGGAGAGCACCCACTGACCCCCGTGTCTCCACAGAGGAGAGCACCCACTGACCCCCGTGTCTCCACAGAGGAGAGCACCCACTGACCCCCGTGTCTCCACAGAGGAGAGCACCCACTGACCCCCGTGTCTCCACAGAGGAGAGCACCCACTGACCCCCGTGTCTCCACAGAGGAGAGCACCCACTGACCCCCGTGTCTCCACAGAGGAGAGCACCCACTGACCCCCGTGTCTCCACAGAGGAGAGCCCCACTGACCCCCGTGTCTCCACAGAGGAGAGCACCCACTGACCCCCGTGTCTCCACAGAGGAGAACACCCACTGACCCCCGTGTCACAAGAGACACCAAGACCCGCAAGAGACACCCACTGACCCCCGTGTCTCCACAGAGGAGAGCACCCACTGACCCCGGTCTCCACAGAGGAGAGCACCCACTGACCCCCCCGTGTCTCCACAGAGAGAGAACCCACTGACCCCCGTTCGTGCTCCACTTGAGGAGAGCCCCCACTGACCCCCGTGTCTCCACAGAGGAGAGCCCCCACTGACCCCAGTGTCTCCACAGAGGAGAGCACCCACTGACCCCCGTGTCTCCACAGAGGAGAGCCCCCACTGACCCCCGTGTCTCCACAGAGGAGAGCACCCACTGACCCCCGTGTCTCCACAGAAGAGAGCCCCCACTGACCCCCCTGTCTCCACAGAGGAGAGCACACACTGACCCCCGTGTCTACACAGAGGAGAGCACCCACTGACCCCCACAGAGGAGAGCACCCACTGACCCCCGTGTCTCCACAGAGGAGAGCACCCACTGACCCCCGTGTCTCCACAGAGGAGAGCCCCCACTGACCCCCGTGTCTCCACAGAGAGCACCCACTGACCCCCCGTGTCTCCACAGAGGAGAGCACCCACTGACCCCCGTGTCTCCACAGAGGAGAGCACCCACTGACCCCCGTGTCTCCACAGAGGAGAGCCCCCACTGACCCCCGTGTCTCCACAGAGAGCACCCACTGACCCCCCGTGTCTCCACAGAGGAGAGCACCCACTGACCTCCGTGTCTCCACAGAGGAGAGCCCCCACTGACCCCCGTGTCTCCACAGAGGAGAGCACCCACTGACCCCCGTGTCTCCACAGAGGAGAGCACCCACTGACCCCCGTGTCTCCACAGAGGAGAGCACCCACTGACCCCCGTGTCTCCACAGAGGAGAGCACCCACTGACCCCCGTGTCTCCACAGAGGAGAGCACCCACTGACCCCCGTGTCTCCACAGAGGAGAGCCCCCACTGACCCCCGTGTCTCCACAGAGGAGAGCACCCACTGACCCCCGTGTCTCCACAGAGAACACCCACTGACCCCCGTGTCTCCACAGAGGAGAGCCCCCACTGACCCCCGTGTCTCCACAGAGGAGAGCACCCACTGACCCCCGTGTCTCCACAGAGGAGAGCCCCCACTGACCCCCGTGTCTCCACAGAGGAGAGCCCCCACTGACCCCGTGTCTCCACAGAGGAGAGCACCCACTGACCCCCGTGTCTCCACAGAAGAGAGCCCCCACTGACCCCCCTGTCTCCACAGAGGAGAGCACACACTGACCCCCGTATCTACACAGAGGAGAGCACCCACTGACCCCCACAGAGGAGAGCACCCACTGACCCCCGTGTCTCCACAGAAGAGAGAACCCACTGACCCCCGTGTCTCCACTGAGGAGAGCACCCACTGACCCCCCGTGTCTCCACAGAGGAGAGCACCCACTGACCCCCGTGTCTCCACAGAGGAGAGCCCCCACTGACCCCCGTGTCTCCACAGAGGAGAGCCCCCACTGACCCCCGTGTCTCCACAGAGGAGAGCCCCCACTGACCCCCGTGTCTCCACAGAGGAGAGCCCCCACTGACCCCCCGTGTCTCCACAGAGTAGAGCCCCCACTGACCCCCGTGTCTCCACAGAGGAGAGCACCCATTGACCCCCGTGTCTCCACAGAGGAGAGCACCCACTGACCCCCGTGTCTCCACAGAGGAGAGCACCCACTGACCCCCGTGTCTCCACAGAGGAGATCACCCACTGACCTCCGTGTCTCCACAGAGGAGAGCACCCACTGACCCCCGTGTCTCCACAGAGGAGAGCACCCACTGACCCCCGTGTCTCCACAGAGGAGAGCACCCACTGACCCCCGTGTCTCCACAGAGGAGAGGACCTACTGACCCCCGTGTCTCCACAGAGGAGAGCGCCCACTGACCCCCGTGTCTCCACAGAGGAGGGCACCCACTGACCCCCGTGTCTCCACAGAGGAGAGCACCCGCTGACCCCCGTGTCTCCACAGAGGAGAGCCCCCACTGACCCCCGTGTCTCCACAGAGGAGAGCACCCGCTGACCCCCGTGTCTCCACACAGGAGAGCACCCACTGACCCCCGTGTCTCCACAGAGGAGAGCACCCACTGACCCCCGTGTCTCCACACAGGAGAGCACCCACTGACCCCCGTGTCTCCACAGAGGAGAGCCCCCACTGACCCCCGTGTCTCCACAGAGGAGAGCACCCACTGACCCCCGTGTCTCCACAGAGGAGAGCACCCACTGACCCCCGTGTCTCCACAGTACCGTCTGGACATCTCAGGTACAGATAGCTCAGCCTATGGTAAATACTCAGGTAACACGGCGCCATATCTGACCCTGAGGATTTTCCCACATTCTGCTGCCGCAGGACGACCAGGAAAGTCTAAAACTTATTTACCTAAAATGTTCATTTCTCGTCCGCAGAACGTCGCACCCCATTATAACCAAAGTTACTATTGCTGCACACAACACTCGTGGTGCGGGATCTGCTGGATGTGGAGTGCAATCAGGGATCATCATTTATTGCTAATTTATTGCGTCGGTTCCAGCCAGGGAGACGCTATTAACCCTTTGTTTGCTGCCTACAGACTCCAAGAAATTAAAATTTCAGGTAAACAAATTTTAGGCTTTAATTATCTTGTAAAAATCCTGAATCGGCCGACATTTTCCATCTTGTGCAGTCACTCAGTTGTTGATATTCATAGCGGCTTTTCAAGTGCCGTATGTGAAATCTTTGTCTGTAGACCAACTGCTAACGTTTCCTGTCTCCTCTGGGGATGGGCGGCTTCATCCGTCCCTCATAGACTACGTGAACCCCAGGTTCCTATAGATCAGCTGCTGAGCTGTGGCTGAGTGATGGTGGCACCCAGAGAAGACGGAAGAAAACAAGAGATTTCACATACTGCACTCCAACAGAAACAACGGAATATCTCTGCAATGGAGCGACGCAGCGCAAAACAGAAAACAGCCGCAGAATCCGATAAGCGCAGGGATGTTTGTCATGTATTGTAATTTGTTTTTGGTCCGTTTAAAGGAGTAATGTTTGAATCAGATTTTATTTCTTAAAAAAGAAAATGCCACGTCCTTTTAGCTTACAAAACAACCAGCTGATGTAGTACTAATCCTCCCGCCACCGGACCTCCAAAACGTGGATTCTGCAGCACAATGTGCGAGGGTCTTCATTGTTGGCCACATGACTGTCGTTTGCTCTTGGCTTCTGCATCACTCCCTGCTTTCTGCTCAATCACACGCGGTGCGCAGCCCCCCAAACACACACCTCCTGTTAGCGCCACCCCCAGTACACACACACCCCGCTCGTGCCGCCCCCTGTACACACACACCCCCGCTCGTGCCACCCCCCGCACACTCACCCCACATGCACGGCTTTCCCCGTACACATCCCGCACGTGTCTCAGTGATGTCTCTGTGCCTGTTCATGCCACCGCCGGGCAGAGCGGAACGGCCTGTACCGTGGGTACGATGAGGACAGGGGTCATCAATGCTCGTCTGTGATAAACAAAAACACAGGACGACGGACCCCGGAGCAGCAAAGTGCAAAACCAAAGCCAAGGCCGAGAATTACATGGATCTGACACTTTGTTTCACTGCAAAGAATTCCCTACAGTCGATTACGACCATAACATCATTATTAATGAACAGATTTACTGCTTCCAGTTCGACAGCCCTGAGCATGTACACAGCACGCTGACAGCGGGGGCCGCCCGGCACGCAGAGACAGATGGTGGGGGCTGCTCAATGCGCAGACAAAAGGCAGGGGTCACCCAGAGCGCATAGAGACAGCCGGAAATGGCTGACGCACAGAGACACACAGCAGAGACAGACAGCAAGGGATGTCCAGCAGACAGACAAAAAAAAGTGGGGACCGCCTGGAGCGCAGAGAGACAGCGGGGGCTGCCCATCTTTCCACTAAGCTATGTGCAGCAATGCTAGTGTGTATGTGTGTCTAGCATTTGCGGATGGCCAACACTCACGGGAGATCACAGGACGCGAGAGACCACTGGACGCGAGAGACCGCCAGACACGGGAGACCACCGAATTCAGGAGACCACCAGACACAGGAGACCACCGAATTCAGGAGACCACCAGACGCAGGAGACCACCAGACGCAGGAGACCACCGAATTCAGGAGACCACCAGACGCAGGAGACCACCAGACGCAGGAGACCAGACACAGGAGACCAGACGCAGGGTACAGGTCGTTTATTAGCCTTTCTTTCCATAGGAAACCAGGCTAAAATGAATAGAAATACAACAAAAGAGAAAGCGTGGCACCGTGGCATGTGCCATTACTGTGGGAGCCGCAGCCGGTCCAGGCTCAGACGCTCCTCACCGCCGGCTCCTGGAGCTTTCCTGGTTCTTGTCTTTCTGCTGCTTCACATAAAATACTGAAATTTAACATAAGGTCCCGGCAGACCTCAGAGCCGTGTGTCTGGCGGCAGAGGGCGGCGGGTCTGTAACAGTCATTCTGGGGTCCTACATCGTAGGACTCGGCCACGGCTCGGCCCCTCGGTATCGTGGCTCCAGGACTGGTACAGGCCGCGGGGGCGTCACGGACAGGCGAGCGCCGAGGCTCCAACACCCTGGACCGGTGACTGCCGAACCTCCGCCGACGATCCATAAAACATCTTTATATCCTTTTAAATATAAAAGGCAGCTACAATGTGAGGACGGAGCCGGGCCCCGCGGGCAGCGGCCCCTCTGAGGGCCCCCGGCTCCTGTAGTCCTTGGATAATAAATTATTTCCTCTTCTCTGAAATGATTTCTGGCTTTACTTTACGTCTCTTCTCTAGTATTTTTTTTTTTTATAAAAGAGAAAAAAAAAAGCGATGTGGGAGGGCGATAAAACAAAAAAATATTTACTTCTATAAATAATGAGTGGGGGCCCGAGTCCCCACCAAGCTGCGGGGCCCTCCCCACATGGGGCAGATGGAAGCCGGGGGTCCTTCATACTCCGCCGAGACTCATCCACCGTCCTGTACCCTGACTGGCAAAGAGCAACGGGAGGGCGAAAAGAAATGGCATAGAAAGTTACTGAGGGGCCCCGGGGCCCTCACTCAATTAGGCTTCTAGTTGTCCTCGGACTCCTCCTCCGCCTCCCGCAGCCACGTGAAAAAGGCTGTCACAGACTTTAGTGACTACACCTTTTCCATTCTGCTCCGCGGGGTCTTTACTAGATTCCCACCTGTAGAAAGCGTCCTCCGAGATCACCTCCTCGTCATAGAGGCAGTCAAAGAACATCCGCAGCAGGTCTGCAAGACAAGAGGCGCATCAGCAGCTGCGGCCCTGGCACTGCTCCCCATCCTGCGCCCACACACCACTCCCCAATATTCGCTCTGCCCCCCACAACGCTCCTCAAACCCCACCACACACCAGCTTTCTGACCCACACTACTCCCTGCTCCCCAAGCCCATCCCACCCCGCTGCCATCACACATCTCGTCCCACCCCGCTCCCCACACACATCCCGTCCCACCCCGCTCCCCACACACATCCCGTCCCACCCCGCTCCCCGAGCCCACCACACATCCCATCCCACCCCGCTCCCACCACACATCCCATCCCACCCCGCTCCCACCACACATCCCGTCCTACCCCACTCCCACCACACATCCCGTCCCACCCCGCTCCCACCACACATCCCGTCCTACCCCGCTCCCACCACACATCCCGTCCTACCCCGCTCCCCCCACACATCCCGTCCCACCACACATCCCATCCTACCCCGCTCCCCCCACACATCCCGTCCCACCCCACTCCCCGAGCCCACCACACATCCCATCCCACCCCGCTCCCACCACACATCCCGTCCTACCCCGCTCCCCCCACACATCCCGTCCCACCCCGCTCCCACCACACATCCCATCCTACCCCGCTCCCCCCACACATCCCGTCCCACCCCACTCCCCGAGCCCACCACACATCCCATCCCACCCCGCTCCCACCACACATCCCGTCCTACCCCGCTCCCCCCACACATCCCGTCCCACCCCGCTCCCACCACACATCCCATCCTACCCCGCTCCCCCCACACATCCCGTCCCACCCCACTCCCCGAGCCCACCACACATCCCATCCCACCCCGCTCCCACCACACATCCCGTCCTACCCCGCTCCCCACACACATCCCTTCCCACTCCCACCACACATCCCGTCCTACCCCGCTCCCACCACACATCCCGTCCTACCCCGCTCCCATCACACATCCCGCCCCACCCCACTCCCACCACACATCCCGTCCCACTCCGCTCCCACTACACATCCCGCCCCACCCCACTCCCACCACACATCCCGTCCCACGCCGCTCCCCGAGCCCACCACACATCCCGCCCCACCCCTCTCCCACCACACATTCCGTTCCACCCAGCTTCCCGTTCCACCCCGCTCCCCCGAGCCCACCACACATCCCGGCCCACTCCCGAGCCCGCAACACATCCCGTCCCATGCCGCTCCCCCAATCCCACCACACATCCTGTCCTACCCCGCTCCCCCGAGGCCACCACACATCCTGTCCCACGCCACTCCTCCGAGCCCACCACACATCGCGTCCCACCCCGCTCCCCTGATCCCACCACACATCCCGCCCCACCCCGAGCCCACTACACATCCCATCCCACGCCGCTCCCCGAGCCCACCACACATCCCGCCCCACCCCTCTCCCTGAGCCCACCACACATCCCGCCCCACCCCTCTCCCTGAGCCCACCACACATCCAGCCTCCCCCGCCACCCGAGCCCACCACACAAACCGTCCCACGCCGCTCCCCGAGCCCACCACACATCCCGCCCCACCCCTTTCCCTGAGCCCACCACACATCCAGCCTCCCCTGCTACCCGAGCCCACCACACATCCCACCCCACCCCTCTCCCTGAGCCCACCACACATCCCGCCCCACCCCTTTCCCTGAGCCCACCACACATCCAGCCTCCCCCGCTACCCGCTCCCACCACACATCCCTCCCTGCTCCCGCCATATGCCCTATCCTGCTCCTCACCTCACAATATTCCTAGTCACGCATGTGATGACACAGCTACTCTCAATGCATGTCGTGGGTTAACACAATATACCCTGAAGTGAGGGTGTGGGTATGTAAATAGGGTCTGCTTCAGTCACCATGTGTTCATATGCTACATGGCTTCAATCTAGGGGCCCCGTTCCTGGTTAGACCATAACCTCGGCCTGGTAATTTCAGTTCTGGCTGCCATCGTGTCATCACACTCTGTATAGCCTCAGTCTAGGAGCCTCAGTTCTAACCAGAGGAGCACCAAAACTGGATTATATTCTGCAGGACTTCATCCTAGGATTCTAGGAATCAGCTGGGATATCAGAGACTATTTATGGAAGATCCCCAGGTTGGGACAATTTGGTCACCTGGCTACAGACTTTGCTGTGCTCGGTGCTTCCTCAGCTTGTCACTATTCCTTTCTTGGTAGGTGCCCGCAGAAAGTGGGGTGCTACTGGATTGGAGAATGTGGCCCTGGGAGCCCCGAATATGCTAATCCCTGGTGAGCCAGCGGAAGGGTGAGACTCTGCTGCCTGTTACATTGTGTGTTGTGCTTGGTGATGTTATATGTCTTTGATTGTTGGGGAGCACCCACTGACCCCCATGTTTCCACACCCGCCCCACCCTGCTCCCCCCACCTGTGCACATACTCACTGGGAGGCTGGTCAAGTTTTACTATCAATGCTTGCAATGCATAAAGTGCTTGTAGTTCTCGCTCCACATTGGAGTCCATGTACTTAAGTAAGACGGAAACCTTCTGTTTGAGAAAGGAGGTGTCCACGCGGCAGGAAGAAGAGTCCCCTGCGGAGAGACAGTGCCAGTGACTGCCTGCAGCGAGGGCAGCGGACACTCGCGGCAGACACGCGGGGGCGGCCAGCGCGGCAGACACGCGGGGGAGGCCAGCGCGGCAGACACGCGGGGGCGGCCAGCGTGGCAGACACGCGGGGGCGGCCAGCGCGGCAGACACCGGGGGGCGGCCAGCGCGGCAGACACGCGGGGGCGGCCAGCGCGGCAGACACGCGGGGGCGGCCAGCGTGGCAGACACGCGGGGGCGGCCAGCGCGGCAGACATGCGGGGCGGCCAGCGCGGCAGACACGCGGGGGCGGCCATCGTGGCGGCGGACGGGACTCACCTTGAATCGCCGCTTTACACACGGCCGTCATTAAAGCTCTTAGGAAAGCGGCAGAACTCATCTGACCTTCATCGAGATTCGCCTGGAGAACAAGAGGAAGAAAAATCACAGGTCGGAGCAAAGCGCGTGCCGGGGGGTCCGCACTACACAGGGGGGCGGAGCAGAGCATGTGCTGGGGGTCTGCATTAGGGCGGAGCAGCATCGGGGGTCCGCACTACACAGGGCGGGGCAGCGTCGGGGGTCCGCACTACACAGGGCGGGGCAGCGTCGGGGGTCCGCACTACACAGGGCGGAGCAGCGTCGGGGGTCCACACTACACAGGGCGGAGCAGTGTCGGGGGTCCGCACTACACAGGGCGGAGCAGTGTCGGGGGTCCGCACTACACAGGGCGGGGCAGCGTCGGGGGTCCGCACTACACAGGGCGGGGCAGCGTCGGGGGTCCGCACTACACAGGGCGGAGCAGCGTCGGGGGTCCGCACTACACAGGGCGGAGCAGCGTCGGGGGTCCACACTACACAGGGCGGAGCAGTGTCGGGGGTCCACACTACACAGGGCGGAGCAGTGTCGGGGGTCCACACTACACAGGGTGGGGCAGTATCGGGGGTCCGCACTACACAGGGCGGGGCAGCGTCGGGGGTCCGCACTACACAGGGCGGGGCAGCGTCGGGGGTCCGCACTACACAGGGCGGAGCAGCGTCGGGGGTCCGCACTACACAGGGCGGAGCAGTGTCGGGGGTCCACACTACACAGGGCGGAGCAGTGTCGGGGGTCCACACTACACAGGGCGGAGCAGTGTCGGGGGTCCACACTACACAGGGTGGGGCAGTATTGGGGGTCCGCACTACACAGGGTGGGGCAGTATTGGGGGTCCGCACTCACTTCCACCCAGTCGAATATGTGCTCGTCACTCGCGCTCTCCTCGATGATCAGCGTCTCCAGCCTTTCGTTCAGTTCCTCCGCCGTCATCTCCTTCCTGGAGAAACTCTCTGATGGGCTGCAGCGCTCCGTCAGCGTGAACTCCAGGTTCTGTGGAGTAAGAAGAGGAACACAGGGGGACGGGTGAAATAATACCGCACCCTGGGGCAACAGGTGAAATAATAGGACAGTGATGTTGCACCCACCTTCTCGCTCACGAAGCCCTGCACGTCCTCTCCCTCCGGCAGCAGATCCTTCCACCGCAGGCCGGTTTCCCTCCACAGAGCTGCCACTTTCTTATGGCTCTGGAACACAAAGGCGACCGTCAGTCACCGAGTGAAAACCACGGCTGCCGACACACTGCACCGAGTGCTGCAGCTGTGCAGAGACCCCTGTAACCAGGAGCAGCGCCACACACAGGTCGTGTCTGGAGCAGCAGAGCTGTACTATCACAGGTGACCTGAGGAGCGGCGCCGTCCTCTAATCTACAATCATCAGAGAATTGTGCCTTTCTGTACAGAACTGGTGACGTCTGTCGGTGCACCACACGTACCTCCGCACCGGGGGAACCTACCATTTGTTTGCATAGAAGGTGCAATATTTCAGACAACAAGACTCCGGTACGTCCCACAGGGAGCAGCGCCTTGTTAAACTCCCTGCAAGACAAGAGAAGTCATGTGACCCCCAGAGACGCAGGACCCCCCGCTCCCCGCAGCCCCCGGACCGCCCACACTGACCAACACACAACACCCTGCAACTCACAGGTGGCAATGCACCATGCACAGTCAGTCAGGCCCGGGGACAGACAAGCAGCGTCATGTCTATCGACACCTACGTGATTATTTCTTTCAGAGAGACGCCCCCCTCCTTTAACATGGGGGTCACCAGCTCCGCCAGGTACAGCCAGATGTGCGGGATGTCAATCGCCATATCGTCCGCCGTCTCCAGCGTGTCCGATAATCTGCATAGAGAGAAAGCTGTCAGGACAGAGCTTCCCACCAACCCTCACCGGTGTCAATCCCTCCCCGCCAGTCTTCCCCGAAGCCAATCCCTCCCCGCCAGTCCTCCCCGGTGCCAATCTCTCCCCGCCAGTCCTCCCCGGTGTCAATCCCTCCCCGCCTGTCCACCCCGGTGTCAATCCCTCCCCGCCAGTCCTCCCCGGTGTCAATCCCTCCCCGCCAGTCGACCCCGGTGTCAATCCCTCCCCGACAGTCCTCCCCGGTGCCAATCCTCCCCGCCAGTCCTCCCCGGTGTCAATCCCTCCCCGCCAGTCCACCTCGGTGTCAATCCCTCCCCGCCAGTCCACCTCGGTGTCAATCCCTCCCCGCCAGTCCTCCCCAGCGCGAATCCCTCCCCGCCAGTCCTCTGCGAGCGCCAATCCCCGTCAGTCCTCTGCGAGCATCAATCCCTCCCCGACAGTCCTCCCTGGTGTCAATCCCTCCCCGCCAGTCCACCCCGGTGTCAATCCCTCCCCGCCCGTCCTCCCCAGCGCAAATCCCTCCCCGCCAGTCCACCCCGGTGTCAATCCCTCCCCGCCCGTCCTCCCCAGCGCAAATCCCTCCCCGCCAGTCCACCCCGGTGTCAATCCCTCCCCGCCCGTCCTCCCCAGCGCAAATCCCTCCCCGCCAGTCCACCCCAGTGTCAATCCCTCTCTGCCAGTCCTCCCCAGCGCGAATCCCTCCCTGTCAGTCCTCTGCGAGCGCCAATCCCTCCCTGCCAGTTGCCCATGTGACGACACAGCTTTTCTGAATGCATGTTGTGTGTAAATGTTCTTAATTTGGCCAGAAGTATTGGTCTTTTGTTTGTTATCTCATGTTTTTCACATTGTGTAGTGACATACGTATGTGAGGGGAACTGGACACCAAGCAGCTAAGGGTTAACTCTACAACACTACACAAAGGTCACAACCTACACCACCGTGCAAACGTTTGGGGTCATTAAGAAATGTCCTTATTTTTGACATTTTTTTTTCAGTGAAGCGAACATTAAATGACTCAGAAATACACTGTCACGTACCCACTGCTCAGCTCGTGACTTGGGGTTGCGCCTGCAAGGGTTAATCTATCTTCTCTCACCCAACCCAGCACTCGACCTCTGTCCTATGCTGAAAGGGAGCATCAATCACACCCCGACTCACACTGTGCACCCCGCTTCACACCGCGCACCCCGCTTCACACCGTGCACCCCGCTTCACACCGTGCACCCCGCTTCACACCGCGCACCCCGCTTCACACCGCGCACCCCGCTTCACACCGTGCACCCCACTTCACACCGTGCACCCCGCTTCACACCGCGCACCCCGCTTCACACCGCACACCCCGCTTCACACCGTGCACCCCACTTCACACCGTGCACCCCGCTTCACACACGCTGCCACCACTTACCAACACACAGGGGGTAAGTCCCTGAAATAATACTGTCAGCCAATCACAGGATCACACACTTCTTAGGGCTATGAATCCTTCTAGGTATCGTCACACGCACAATATTGCAGGCAATGTCACTGGCAATTTGCTGGTTGCAGTGAAATCATGGACACATTGTTACATTTGTACCCGGCAACAAAATAGAACAATGTGTCCATGATTTCACTGCAACCTTTAAGGGCCCTTTACACGCCACCACTGGAAGGCAGCAGCTGCCTGGCATTGGTGATAAGTGTGCCTGTTGCCATGAAATTGCTATGAAATGGCGGCGTGTAAATAGGGCAGTTCCTCTGGTGTCCTGCAGGAAACTCACATACCTGGTGCTGAGCCGTGCTAGCAAATTGCCAGTGACATTGCCTGCAATATTGTGGGGGTGACGGGACCTTTAGGCTGTGTTCACACTGGTCGTTTTTGGGCTGTTTTTGCTCATCAGTTTTTGTAGCCAAAACCAGGAGTAGAGCAATCAGAGGAAAAGTCTAATAGAAACACGTCACCACTTCTGGATTTAATCACCCACTGCTGGTTTTGGCTACAAAAACTGTTGAGCAAAAACAGCCCAAAAACGCCCAGTGTGAACACAGCCTTAGAGTATACAAGGTTCAGACTTGTAGTGAAACATGTATCTCAGGGACTGGACACCAGAACAGTTAAGGGGTTAAATCCCAGGTCCATCCACAAGAGGTCACAACCTGCTTTATATAAGCCACACTAACTCCACAGTCACTGACTCCAGTCTCCCCAGGGGCATGATGGGAAAAGCAGAGAGTGACAAACTTCACACCTGTAGCCAGAAAGAGAAGGGGATCACAGACTCCACCACATGTTAGTATAGCCGTGATATTTACTGTGGGGAAGAATTGGTTTATACAAAGGAGCATCTGAAACATAATGTATGCATGACTAAATGAGTGATCGTCCAATCATAGACCCAGAAGTAGAATGTTACACTAGAGGCCGGTCTAGAATCTAGAATAACTGGGCTCACACAGCTACAGGCCGTGTCACAGAGATGGGTCAGCCGAAGCTGCTGTGAACCTCTTTCCATATATCTCCGCTCTCCCCATCGGGCAAGAGGAGCAAAGTTTAGTTTTCTGTAAGTTTCTCCTTTTTATTACATTGTTTGCATATGTGTATGTCACTTTATTATTTCTATTTTTATATCTTTTTGTAAGCACTGCTCCTCAGTAGAAGATCTGGCGGCCCCCAGACTCGGCCATCCCCAACACCCGCTCCTCAGTAGACGTTCTGGAGCCCCCAGACCACGCCGTTCCCCAGACCCCGCCGTACCCGTCACCAGCATTTCAGTAGAAGTTCTGGCGGTCCCCAGACCCGGCCATCCCCCAGACCCCGCTGTACCCGTCACCCGCTCCTCAGTAGAAGTTCTGGCGGTCCCCAGACCCGGCCATCCCCCAGACCCCGCTGTACCCGTCACCCGCTCCTCAGTAGAAGTTCTGGCCGCCCTCAAACTCCGCCGTCCCAGTCACCCTCTCCTTACCTGGAGTAGAAGTCCTGGCAGCTGAGCTACCCGGACTGCACCAGCTGATACTGCAGACCCCACCATCCCCGTCACCAGCTCCTCAGTAGAAGTTCTGGCCGCCCTCAAACCCCGCCGTCCCAGTCACCGGCTCCTCACCCGGAGTAGAAGTCCTGGCGGCTGAGCTACCCGGACTGCACCAGCTGATACTGCAGACCCCACCATCCCCGTCACCAGCTCCTCAGTAGAAGTTCTGGCGGCCCCCAGACCCCGCCGTCCACCAGACCCCACCATCCCCGTCACCAGCTCCTCAGTAGAAGTTCTGGCGGCCCCCAGACCCCGCCGTCCCCCAGACCCTGCCGTCCCCGTCACCCGCTCCTCACCCGTTGTAGAAGTTCTCGCGGCTGAGCTTCCCGGACTGCACCAGCTGATACAGCAGTTGTCCCATGTGATCCCGGGTGATCTGACTCCTTTCCAGCGTTGAATCGACCCCGACACGGACAAATGTAGACAGCGACCCGTGTACGGACAGCTCCTCCACACACTGCACCGCCTCCTGCACACAGGGGACACCGGTCAGATCAGGGTGGTCTCCGCCGGACCCCTCGCAGGACGATGGCCTACCTTATAGTCGTTGATGTGCAGGAACTCGTCTATGATGGCCCTAGATTTCCGCTCCAGCTCCTCTTCTGACACCGGGGATTTGTCAGACTCGGGGGTCTCACACTTGGCTGGAGAAAGACAAACACGTGCTGGGTGAGTGGGAAGGTCCTCCCCAGGCACATGAGCGGTGGGGTGAGTGGGGAATGGCCCCGGGGGCAGGAGCAGTGGGGTGTGAGGGGGACTGGCCCCGGGGTGAGTGGTGGATAGTTCCTGGAGGCAGGAGTAGTGGGGTGAGTGGGGGACTGTCCCCGGGGGCAGGAGCGGATGGGTGGGAGACTGTCCCCAGGGGCAGCGGTGGGGTGGGAGGGAAACTGGCCCTGTGGGGCAGGAACGGTGGGGGTGAGTGAGGGACTGGACCCGGATGCAGGAGCAGCGGGGTGAGTGGGGGGATCATCCCTGGGGGCAGGAGGGTGACTGGCCCCGGGGGCAGGAGCAGTGGGGTGAGTGGGGTACTGGCCCTGGGGGCAGAAGTGGTGGGGTGAGTGGGAGACTGGCCCTGGGGGCAGGAGTGGTGGGGTGAGTGGGAGACTAGCCCCGGGGCAGGAGCGGCGGGGTGAGTGGGGAACTGGCCTCGGGGGCAGGGGCGGCGGGGTGAGGAGGGGACTGGCCCCGGGGGCAGGAACAGCAGGGTGAGTGGGGGATCATCCCTGGGGCAGGAGCGGCAGGGTGAGTGGGGGACTGGCCCCGGGGTAAGGAGCGGCGGGGTGGGAGGGAGAGTCCCCAGGGGAAGGAGCAGCGGGGTGAGTGGGGGACTGGCCCTGGACGCAGGACTGGCGGGGTAAGTGGGGGACTGGCCTCGGGGAAAGGAGCGGTGGGTTGGGAGGGAGAGTAGCTACGGGGGCAGGAGTGGTGGGGTGAGTGGGGGACTAGCACCGGGGTCAGTGGCAGGGGGTCATCCCTGGAAAGCAGGGTCAGTGGAGGTTGTCCCTGGGGGCAGGGGGTCGTCCCAGGGGAGAGGGCTCACTGGGGTCTCGCAGCGTCCGCTCCAGGCTGGGGGTCTTCTCCTGCTCTAGGGGAATGGCCGGCAGTTTCGGCAGGTGCAGGGTCTCCCGTCGCGGTTCCTCTTGATTGTCCGTTAGGTCCTTGCTGCCTCGCAGGAAGCTATTGGGGCGAGGGGCCAGGGTGGATGGGGTCTTGTCGTTCCTCTCTCGACCGATGTTCACATGGCTGGGGATACATGACACGTCAGGGCCACTGTAGCCTCAGTGCCACTGTGGCCCCGCACCGATCACATCACACCGGATACCTTGTTAATATCCTGCGACTCTCGAGGTCGGAGATGGTGGAGGAGACGGCAGGTTGCAGAGCGGAGAATCGATTCAGACCGGGGGCCCCTGGCCGTAAGGACTCCGCTGCAGAAAGCAGAGACTTAATACAATCCTACAGCAGGCGTCCAGATACACGGGCCCGGCGGCCAGACATGCGGACACACACGGGCCCGGTGGCCGGACATGCGGACACACGGGCCCGGCGGCCAGACATGCGGACACACGGGCCCGGCGGCCAGACATGCGGACACACGGGCCCGGCGGCCAGACATGCGGACACACGGGCCCGGCGGCCAGACATCCCCACACACGGGCCCGGCGGCCAGACATCCCCACACACGGGCCCGGCGGCCAGACATCCCCACACACGGGCCCGGGGGCCAGACATCCCCACACACGGGCCCGGCGGCCAGACATCCCCACACACGGGCCCGGCGGCCAGAAATCCCCCACACACGGGCCCGGCGGCCAGACATGCGGACACACGGGCCCGGCGGCCAGACATCCCCACACACGGGCCCGGCGGCCAGACATCCCCACACA
Organism: Allobates femoralis; assembly: GCA_033576535.1. Classification (NCBI taxonomy): domain Eukaryota; kingdom Metazoa; phylum Chordata; class Amphibia; order Anura; family Aromobatidae; genus Allobates; species Allobates femoralis. The sequence continues at coordinate 45,253,728 of JARQOC010000009.1, read as the reverse complement.
TGGGCCCGGCGGCCAGACATGCGGACACACGGGCCCGGCGGCCAGACATGCGGACACACGGGCCCGGCGGCCAGACATCCCCACACATGGGCCCGGCGGCCAGACATGCGGACACACGGGCCCGGCGGCCAGACATGCGGACACACGGGCCCGGCGGCCAGACATCCCCACACACGGGCCCGGCGGCCAGACATCCCCACACACGGGCCCGGCGGCCAGACATCCCCACACACGGGCCCGGCGGCCAGACATCCCCACACACGGGCCCGGCGGCCAGACATCCCCACACACGGGCCCGGCGGCCAGACATCCCCACACACGGGCCCGGCGGCCAGACATCCCCACACACGGGCCCGGCGGCCAGACATGCAGACACACGGGCCCGGCGGCCAGACATGCCCACACACGGGCCCGGTGGCCAGACATGCAGACACACGGGCCCGGCGGCCAGACATCCCCACACACGGGCCCGGCGGCCAGACATCCCCACACACGGGCCCGGCGGCCAGACATCCCCACACACGGGCCCGGCGGCCAGACATCCCCACACACGGGCCCGGCGGCCGCACTCACCAGTCTCACTGGTCTTAGCGCCTCCACTGCTCCCCTTCCCCCAGCTGCCGAGCTGAGCTTTGGGCACGAGCTGGATCTTGTCATCGATGGTAGGCTGTGAGAGAAGGGGGCACACAGGGGATGACAGGCAGTGAGGATGGCACAGTGGGCCCCTTGGCACACACCACACCTCTTACCTTGGTGATCTTCAGGAACTTGGTGGGGTCCAGGACCCGGTTATTCTTAGTCCCCTGCACCATGTTCCATCCTCCGTCCTCCACTCGCTGTACGGCTGTGAGACAAGAGAGTAGGTGAGGCAGAGCGAGGGCGGCGGGTGAGGCTGAGCGATGGGCGCAGTGGGTGCGGAGGGCATGGTGGGCACAGCAGGTATGGTGGGCACAGCGGACGTCTCTTACCTGGCCTCCGCTTCTCTTTGGTCATCAGCTGCTGCACCTTCCTCTGCTCCTCCTGCTCCTCGATTTTGGCCTCTTTGTGGATCTGCTCGATGGTTTTGGGCCCCTGGTCGGCCCTCCGCGACACCCAGTTACACTGCGGCACAGGAGACACGCCGGATTTACAGACTTTATAGGCACAAATGAGGATGAGAGAGGACGGCAGCAACGGCTCGTACCAGTCTCAGGTCTATGACGTCCTGCAGCATGAAGCGGATCCGGGACGACGTCTTCCGCTCCTTCACGATCTTCTCCATCTGGTGGAAATACTGATCCATCCGGGGCTGAAACACAGAGGTTAACGGCCGTGATCAGAGCCGCCACCACACACCAGGCCAATCCCAGGTCTCCATCCTCACCTTCGCCTTCTCGAAGTCCAGGTCCTTCCCGATGGTGGTGAGGAGGCGGCACAGACACTCCAGAGACTCCTCGTCGTGGTTTTTCAGCAGTTTCACCACGCAGTCGTGCATTATCGCCTCTGTCAGCATCTTCAGCTTGAACAGTTCTCCGATGAACTTAATGTTCCCGATAGATCTCCGCCGTGCCTTGTCCCGGGCCTCCTCCAGCTCCTCCTGAAGACGCGTCTTCTCCTCCGGCTGCTGAGATGAGAAGTCTCTGATCAGGTATCAGTCCCCAATAACATATATACACCCATATAGAGACCCCGCTATCCCCTGCTCCCACCACGTGACCGCTGTATTCCCCTCGGGGCGAGCAGTGGACCCTCCCTCGGGGCCCCTCTTACGGTGGTCGCCAGCTCCAGGTCTTTCTGCTTCTTCTCAAACACGTCGTCGTCCGCTTTGTCCTTCTCAAATTCCTTCTGACATCGGTTCAGCAGTAACTTGCGGAAGTTCACGGTGCTGCCGGGTTTGTCGGCCATCGGTACCTTCAACTATAAAGAGAGGAAAAACCACCTAAATATCAGTGAGGCGTCTGACAGGATGATGGCAACTACCGGCCAACCGCGAACAGCACTCACCACCCAACCGCGGACAGCGCTCACCGCCCAACCGCGGACAGCCCTCACCGCCCAACCGCAGACAGCGCTCGCCGCCCAACCACTGACAGCACTCACCGCCCAACCGCTGACAGCACTCACCGCCCAACCGCTGACAGCACTCACCGCCCAACCGCTGACAGCACTCACCGCCCAACCGCGGATATGCTCACCGTTGCGAGGCATCTGCACATGTTGGCATAGGCCACGGAGAAGCTTGGCTCGTCGATGGCCTTCTCGAACACCAGGTCGATCACCCCCTTCAGCCGCTCCTCGGTGTCCACAGTCAGGTCCATCACCTGCTTCATCAGCTGGTTGAACATCTGAGGGGTGAGTTTGTTCAAGATGCTCCGAACCTTACGGAAGAGTGCCTGCAACAAGAGAGGCCATGATAGACAGGCGGGGTGAAGGAAAGGCTCGCCGCCGGGCAACAGGGAAGGCTCGCCGCCGGGCAACAGGGAAGGCTCGCCGCCGGGCAACAGGGAAGGCTCGCCGCCGGGCAACAGGGAAGGCTCGCCGCCGGGCAACAGGGAAGGATCGCCGCCGGGCAACAGGGAAGGATCGCCGCCGGGCAACAGGGAGGGCTCGCCGCCGGGCATCAGGGAAGGATCGCCGCCGGGCATCAGGGAAGGATTGCCGCCGGGCATCAGGGAAGGATCGCCGCCGGGCATCAGGGAAGGATCGCTGCCGGGCATCAGGGAAGGATCGCCGCCGGGCAACAGGGAAGGATCGCCGCCGGGCAACAGGGAAGGATCGCCGCCGGGCAACAGGGAAGGATCCCCGCCGGGCAACAGGGAAGGATCGCCGCCGGGCATCAGGGAAGGATCGCCGCCGGGCAACAGGGAAGGATCGCCGCCGGGCAACAGGGAGGGCTCGCCGCCAAGTGACAGGATAAGCTCGCAATTGGGGAGGGGAGTCTTACAGTCGGCCAAGCACCTGTGTCCGGATGTTCTCCGGGTCCTCCACCTGGGAGTCCCTCTTCACGCTCGGCTTCCAGGCATTCTCAGACTTCTTCAGGTGCACGTCATCTGTCACTGAAATGTTCATGATTATTTTTCTGGGCTCCCGTCTCTGCCCTGGTTGTGAACGTCTGGGACCCCCAACATTCAGCAACTGGGGGACACAACAGCAAAAACTTTACAAGTTTACAGGACAGTTCAGATCTCTCGCACAGGGGAGCACCCGCCCCGCAGAGGGCAATGAGGAGACTTACAGGGACTCCGCGCCCACCAGGGGCCAACCGGCCAAAATCTGCGTAGGCAGGGGTGAAGTCTGGCCCCTTCTGCAGCATGCGGGGGTCCAGGGTCCTCATCGCAAGCTTTGGCTGATTGATCTGTGAACAAACAATAAAATGTAACTTAACCACTGCAACATCTGACATCAACACAGGAATAAGACATTCACTGGGAACAGCGAGATGGGTGCCACAACCAGTCCACCAAAAACACCAGGACTCGCACTCCTTCCCCCTCAACACCAGGACTCGCACCTCCCCCCCACAACACCAGGACTCGCACCCCCCTCCCCACAACACCAGGACTCGCACCCCCTCCTCAAACACGGCGTCCTGACCCCCCGCTCTCCTCACTTTGTCCAGCACCACATCGCTGATGGGCGGCAAACCCTCCGGCTTCTGGACACAGGCCGGCATGAACTGGAAACCCAGAAGAAAATCCCGGTCATACTGTCTCTTTCCTTCAGTCTGCACCAGAGAGGACGGTGGTGAGGGGACGTCCGGGGACGAGGCCGGAGGGGACTGATCCACGGCTCCAGGTCCTGGGGGTCACAGCACCCAAATATCACCAAAGGAAAGATGTGTTCACTTCATTATACTCCAGAGCTGCACTCACTATTCTGCTGGTGCAGTCACTGTGTACATACATTACATTACTGATCCTGAGTTACCTCCTGTATTATACTCCAGAGCTGCACTCACTATTCTGCTGGTGCAGTCACTGTGTACATACATTACATTACTGATCCTGAGTTACCTCCTGTATTATACTCCAGAGCTGCACTCACTATTCTGCTGGTGCAGTCACTGTGTACATACATTACATTACTGATCCTGAGTTACCTCCTGTATTATACTCCAGAGCTGCACTCACTATTCTGCTGGTGCAGTCACTGTGTACATACATTACATTACTGATCCTGAGTTACCTCCTGTATTATACTCCAGAGCTGCACTCACTATTCTGCTGGTGCAATCACTGTGTACATACATTACATTACTGATCCTGAGTTACCTCCTGTATTATACTCCAGAGCTGCGCTCACTATTCTGCTGGTGCAGTCACTGTGTACATACATTACATTACTGATCCTGAGTTACCTCCTGTATTATCCTCCAGAGCTGCACTCACTATTCTGCTGGTGCAGTCACTGTGTACATACATTACATTACTTATCCAGAGTTACCTCCTGTATTATACTCCAGAGCTGCACTCACTATTCTGCTGGTGCAGTCACTGTGTACATACATTACTGATCCTGAGTTACCTCCTGTATTATACTCCAGAGCTGCACTCACTATTCTGCTGGTGCAGTCACTGTGTACATACATTACATTACTGATCCTAAGTTACCTCCTGTATTATACTCCAGAGCTGCACTCACTATTCTGCTGGTGCAGTCACTGTGTACATACATTACTGATCCTGAGTTACCTCCTGTATTATACTCCAGAGCTGCACTCACTATTCTGCTGGTGCAATCACTGTGTACATACATTACATTACTGATCCTGAGTTACCTCCTGTATTATACTCCAGAGCTGCGCTCACTATTCTGCTGGTGCAGTCACTGTGTACATACATTACATTACTGATCCTGAGTTACCTCCTGTATTATACTCCAGAGCTGCACTCACTATTCTGCTGGAGCAGTCACTGTGTACATACATTACATTACTGATCCTGAGTTACCTCCTGTATTATACTCCAGAGCTGCACTCACTATTCTGCTGGTGCAGTCACTGTGTACATACATTACATTACTCATCCTGAGTTACCTCCTGTATTATCCTCCAGAGCTGCACTCACCATTCTGCTGGTGCAGTCACTGTGTACATACATTACATTACTGATCCTGAGTTACCTCCTGTATTATACTCCAGAGCTGCACTCACTATTCTGCTGGTGCAGTCACTGTGTACATACATTACATTACTGATCCTGAGTTACCCCCTGTATTATACTCCAGAGCTGCACTCACTATTCTGCTGGTGCAGTCACTGTGTACATACATTACATTACTGATTCTGAGTTACCTCCTGTATTATACTCCAGAGCTGCACTCACTATTCTGCTGGTGCAGTCACTGTGTACATACATTACATTACTGATCCTGAGTTACCCCCTGTATTATACTCCAGAGCTGCACTCACTATTCTGCTGGTGTAGTCACTGTGTGCATACATTACATTACTGATCCTGAGTTACCTCCTGTATTATACTCCAGAGCTGCACTCACTATTCTGCTGGTGCAGTCACTGTGTACATACATTACATTACTGATTCTGAGTTACCTCCTGTATTATACTCCAGAGCTGCACTCACTATTCTGCTGGTGCAGTCACTGTGTACATACATTACATTACTGATCCTGAGTTACCTCCTGTATTATACTCCAGAGCTGCACTCACTATTCTGCTGGTGCAGTCACTGTGTACATACATTACATTACTGATTCTGAGTTACCTCCTGTATTATACTCCAGAGCTGCACTCACTATTCTGCTGGTGCAGTCACTGTGTACATACATTACATTACTGATCCTGAGTTACCTCCTGTATTATACTCCAGAGCTGCACTCACTATTCTGCTGGTGTAGTCACTGTGTACATACATTACATTACTGAACGAGTTACCTCCTGTATTATCCTCCAGAGCTGCACTCACTATTCTGCTGGTGCAGTCACTGTGTACATACATTACATTACTGATCCTGAGTTACCTCCTGTATTATACTCCAGAGCTGCACTCACTATTCTGCTGGTGCAGTCACTGTGTACATACATTACATTACTGATCCTGAGTTACCTCCTGTATTATACTCAGAGCTGCACTCACTATTCTGCTGGTGCAGTCACTGTGTACATACATTACATTACTGATCCTGAGTTACCTCCTGTATTATACTCCAGAGCTGCACTCACTATTCTGCTGGTGCAGTCACTGTGTACATACATTACATTACTGATCCTGAGTTACCTCCTGTATTATCCTCCAGAGCTGCACTCACTATTCTGCTGGTGCAGTCACTGTGTACATACATTACATTACTGATCCTGAGTTACCTCCTGTATTATACTCCAGAGCTGCACTCACTATTCTGCTGGTGCAGTCACTGTATACATACATTACTGATCCTGAGTTACCTCCAGTATTATACTCCAGAGCTGCACTCACTATTCTGCTGGTGCAGTCACTGTGTACATACATTACATTACTGATCCTGAGTCACCTCCTGTATTATACTCCAGAGCTGCACTCACTATTCTGCTGGTGCAGTCACTGTGTACATACATTACTGATCCTGAGTTACCTCCTGTATTATACTCCAGAGCTGCACTCACTATTCTGCTGGTGCAGTCACTGTGTACATACATTACATTACTGATTCTGAGTTACCTCCTGTATTATACTCCAGAGCTGCACTCACTATTCTGCTGGTGCAGTCACTGTGTACATACATTACATTACTGATCCTGAGTTACCTCCTGTATTATCCTCCGGAGCTGCGCTCTCTATTCTGGGTGTTGACAGTACTCGGGTTACCTGATTTCGGTGTGTACTCCTCCTCTGCTGTGGTCGGCTCGGCTCCTTCCCCCTCGGAGGCGTTGTCCTCTCCATTGCGCAGCGCCTCTGGTTGGCCGTTCTCCTCCAGCAGCGTTGTGATCAGGTAGGAGTGCTGCTCCTGGTCGTCCTCGTCCTCCTTGTCCTCGGTGGGGTCGGTGATCTCCTGCAGGTGGACAGAGACACCGTGTTATATGTCTATGTGACGCTGGTGTTGAGCAACACCCGGCACGTGATCAGCGTCACTCCGGAGCCAGGAGGGAAGGATCCTCAGCGGACATACTCTGATGAGGAGTGTAGTCCCCCTTCACCACATACAGGAGCTCACCTCGGCCTCTGCTGCAGGCTCAGCCTCTTCAACCTCTGGACTTGCGTCTTTCGGCATATGCCATATCTTTGGTGAAGCTGCGACTGTGAGAGCTGCAAGATCAGGAGGTTCAGAGGTGACTGATCAGCGAGTCGTCAGCAGGGTCTATATAATCGGGGCCCGCGGTTACGAGAAGCCCGACGGCACAGGAGGAGGGGGCGAAAAATGCATCACACGTGGCACCAGAGGAGGGGGTCGACAGGCGCCATAGCTAAAAGATAGGAATCAAAAGGTATCAATCTGCAGTGAGAGGTGAGAAGTCACGTCCTTCTGCCAGGGGATTTCATAGAATTCTGCCAGACACCCAGGAACCAGGGGAAGTAGTATTAATATATCACTACACATCATTCCCATAAACTATGACAATCAAAAATATGACACCTGGAGAGGTAGATGATCGCAACACATATTTCTGCTTAACCATGTGACCTTCCTAACTACCCTAAAATTAATATTGGTCAGTGGGACAACCGCAGACGTGTCGTGTGTAGTACCATCGGAAAGCTTAAATCATAACTAAAAATATGAGAGTATTATCCCACCTACTACGCTCCCAGGTAGAGTTATGGGAAAGGCTACATTTTCATAGCATCTTTATGTGTGGGAAAAATCAGTCCACATGAGGTCACCAGGGGGAGGTCGGTCTCAGCAGGCCCTTGCCACATTTCATTAGTGCATTACTTTGAGGAGGATTCCCCCATTACACAACATGTCAGAGTATACCTAAGGGAGCCCGGTGGTCTGACACTGTCTCCATGTGGCCACCAGCAGAAAGGTAACTGAGTTACATTTGTTTGTAAATCTGAGTATATTCATTTAGCTTGTAATTGCATAACTAACATCTCTAATATCTGTATATAAATCGGTGCCTCTATCAGTGACTACTGGTTATTATATGTACTTCTGGCCTGGGACTGGATGGTATATATTACACTCACTGAGGGGCGCCTTAATAAACAGCACTGACAGGGCAGCTGCGGCCCCTCTTCTATCCTCAGTCAGTTTCCTGACTGTCGGAGTAGAAGAGGGGCTCTAAAGAGCTGCCAGGTCTGGTGGTAAATTCGTCAGAATGAGGCTTTACATTACCGCTGCGTAACACGTGGCGCGTCGGCTCCGCCACGAGGCTGCGGCAGGGCGTCGGCTCCGCCACGAGGCTGCGGCAGGGCGTCGGCTCCGCCACGAGGGCTGCGGCAGGGCGTCGGCTCCGCCACGAGGCTGCGGCAGGGCGTCGGCTCCGCCACGAGGCTGCGGCAGGGCGTCGGCTCCGCCACGAGGCTGCGGCAGGGCGTCGGCTCCGCCACGAGGCTGCGGCAGGGTGTCGGCTCCGCCACGAGGCTGCGGCAGGGCGTCGGCTCCGCCACGAGGCTGCGGCAGGGTGTCGGCTCCGCCACGAGGCTGCGGCAGGGCGTCGGCTCCGCCACGAGGCTGCAGAGCACAGGCTGGCGCTCACCTTCCACAGGACTCTTCCTGGAGCTGAAGCTTAGCAGCGTTACACTGGATTCCAGCTCAGAGTCGACATCAAGCAGCCTGCAGTCTGTGGAGTCGGCACTCCCGTCCACATCAGGCGTCCTGGCGTCGCCCTGCTCTTCAGCGCGCTCTGGGCCGATGGCTGGATGAATGGCGGCGAGGGTGGAGGGCGTCTTAGTGGTGCAGTGAGCAGCGCAATGAGCGGGGGTGGCGGGGAGTCGGGCTGTAGTGTGGTAAGGACAGAGGCACGTGTGGAGAGGTGCAGGCTATGCTCCGATCAGTAGGGGGTGCCACCTCGGGCTCATCTGATGAAGCTTCTTCCCCCAATCCTTTCTCGCACACAGCGCTGTCTGCTGTCGGGGATCATAGCCGATGCCGTTCATTTCCTGAGCCGTTACCACCGGGGCATCCGCAGCTCCCAGAAGCTCTAGCGCAGCCTTACACAGGTCTCCTCGTCATCATCGGTGGTGACCACTTCATCCAGAGGCGCTGACTCCTGTGAGACGTTATCAGCGTCCTCCAAGAGGCAGGAGAAGGCAGGAGCCGGGGCCAACACTGCTGCGGGCACCGGGGCCACTGGGGTCTGCAGGAGCTCAGGCCGGGGGTCACACGGGGCAGGGTCCGGCTCAGCACACTTGACAAGGTCGAGCGGCTCCGGGCGCAGAGCGACAGCGGAGGAAGGTTTCACGGTGGACTCCAGCGGTGGCCGCTCCTCTACAGGGAACAAAATAGTCAGAAATTAGTGGAAGAGGCAAAGTCCAAAACATCACAAAATCGGGGGACCAGAGCCACAACTACAAGAGCCCAGGACAGAAGAGGACACGAGTAACAGCCTGGATACCAGAGCAAGAGCAGAGAATAGGGAAGTGTGCAAAGGGTTAATGGGGGAAAAAATAAAGCACCCTGTTACTGATGCTGAGTTACCTCCTGTATTATACTCCAGAGCTGCACTCACTATTCTGCTGGTGCAGTCACTGTGTACATACATTACATTACTGATCCTGAGTTACCTCCTGTATTATACTCCAGAGCTGCACTCACTATTCTGTGGGCAGTCACTGTGTACATACTTACATTACTGATCCTGAGTTACCTCCTGTATTATACTCCAGAGCTGCACTCACTATTCTGCTGGTGCAGTCACTGTGTACATACATTTTCATTACTGATCCTGAGTTACCTCCTGTATTATACTCCAGAGCTGCACTCCACTATTCTGCTGGTGCAGTCACTGTGTACATACATTACATTCTGATCCTGAGTTACCTCCTGTATTATACTCCAGAGCTGCACTCACTATTCTGCTGGTGCAGTCACTGTGTACATACATTACATTACTGATCCTGAGTTACCTCCTGTATTATACTCAGAGCTGCACTCACTATTCTGCTGGTGCAGTCACTGTGTACATACATTACATTACTGATCCTGAGTTACCTCCTGTATTATACTCCAGAGCTGCACTCATTTATTCTGCTGGTGCAGTCACTGTGTACATACATTACATTACTGATCCTGAGTACTCCTGTATTATCCTCCAGAGCTGCACTCACTATTCTGCTGGTGCAGTCACTGTGTACATACATTACATTACTGATCCTGAGTTACCTCCTGTATTATCCTCCAGAGCTGCACTCACTATTCTGCTGGTGCAGTCACTGTGTACATACATTACATTACTGATCCTGAGTTACCTCCTGTATTATACTCCAGAGCTGCACTCACTATTCTGCTGGTGCAGTCACTGTGTACATACATTACTTACTGATCCTGAGTTACTCCTGTATTATACTCCAGAGCTGCACTCACTATTCTGCTGGTGCAGTCACTGTGTACATACATTACATTACTGATCCTGAGTTACCTCCTGTATTATACTCCAGAGCTGCACTCACTATTCTGCTGGTGCAGTCACTGTGTACATACATTACATTACTGATCCTGAGTTCCCCTCCTGTATTATCTCCAGAGCTGCACTCACTATTCTGCTGGTGCAGTCACTGTGTACATACATTACATTACTGATCTGAGTTACCTCCTGTATTATACTCAGAGCTGCACTCACTATTCTGCTGGTGCAGTCACTGTGTACATACATTACATTACTGATCCTGAGTTACCTCCTGTATTATACTCCAGAGCTGCACTCACTATTCTGCTGGTGCAGTCACTGTGTACATACATTACATTACTGATCCTGAGTTACCTCCTGTATTATACTCCAGAGCTGCACTCACTATTCTGCTGGTGCAGTCACTGTGTACATACATTACATTACTGATCCTGAGTTACCTCCTGTATTATACTCCAGAGCTGCACTCACTATTCTGCTGGTGCAGTCACTGTGTACATACATTACATTACTGATCCTGAGTTACCTCCTGTATTATACTCCAGAGCTGCACTCACTATTCTGCTGGTGCAGTCACTGTGTACATACATTACATTACTGATCCTGAGTTACCTCCTGTATTATACTCCAGAGCTGCACTCACTATTCTGCTGGTGCAGTCACTGTGTACATACATTACATTACTGATCCTGAGTTACCTCCTGTATTATACTCCAGAGCTGCACTCACTATTCTGCTGGTGCAGTCACTGTGTACATACATTACATTACTGATCCTGAGTTACCTCTGTATTATACTCCAGAGCTGCACTCACTATTCTGCTGTCAGTCACTGTGTAATACATTACATTACTATCTGAGTTACCTCCTGTATTATACTCCAGAGCTGCACTCACTATTTGCTGGTGCGTCACTGGTACATACATTACATTACTGATCCGGTTACCTCCTGTATTATACTCCGAGCTGCATCACTATTCTGCTGTGCAGCCTGCGTCTAATTACATTACTGATCCTATTACCTCCTGATTACCCAAGCTGCACTACTACTCTGGGTGCAGCATTGTTACATTAATATGATTATTGACTCCTATTATACTCCAGAGCTGCATCACTTCTGCTTCAGTCATGGTGCATACATTACTTACATTGATCCTGATTACCTCCGTATTACCTCCAGAGTGCCTCCTATTTCTGGTGCAGTCCTGGTACATACATTACATTACTGATCCTGAGTTACCCTCGTTATATCCAAGTGCACCACTATTGCTTGAGTCACTATGTTACATTACATTACGATACCTATTATCCCGTATTACCCAGTGCACTCACTATTCTGCTGGATCACTGTGTACATACATTACTTACTGATACCCCGATTACCTCCTGAAATTTTCCAGTCTCTGCTGATATTCTGTGCAGTCACTATGTACATAATTACATTCACTGATCCTGGTTCCTCCTGTATTAACTCCAGAGCTGCACTCTTTTCTGCTGGTGTACTGTCTACATACATTATACTGATCCTGAGTTACCTCCTTATTCTCCAGAGCTGCTCACTCTTCTGTGGTGCAGTCGTGTACATACATTAATTACTGTCCTGAGTTACCTCCTGTATTATACCAGAGTACTCACTATTCTGCTGGTGCAGTCACTGGTTGTACAAAACTTTACTACCTGAGTTACTCCTGTATTATACCTCCAGAGCTGCCTCACTATTTGCTGGTGCATCACTGTGTACATAATTACATTATGATCCTGGTTACCTCCTGTATTATAGAGCTGCACTCACATTCTGCTGTGGAGTCACTGTGTACATTCATTACCTGATCCTCCTGTATTATATCCAGGGGCCCTCACATTCTGCTGGTGCAGTCACGTGAAATACATTACATTATATCACTGAGTTACCCCCTGTTTTTCCGGTCTCCAATGTTAATTCCTGTGGTCACTACATTGACTATCTTCATTACCGATCCTATTACTCCTGTATTACCTCCAGATGTGCACTAAATTTCGGGTTCATTGTACTACAGTTACTTCTGATCCTGTTACTCCTGTATTACATCTGCTGCTCACTTGTGATGCATCACATATATCGTTACCTTACTGATCTAGACTCCTTATTATACTCGAGCTGCACTCACTATTCTCCTGTGCAGTCACTGTGTACATACTTACATACTGATCCTGAGTTTACCTCTGTATTATACTCCAGAGCTGCACTCACTATTCGCGGTGCAGTCACTGTGTACATACATTACATTACTGATCCTGAGTTACCTCCTGTATTATACCCAAGCTGCACTCACTATTGTGGTGCAGTCACTGTGTACATACATTAATTACTGATCCTGAGTTACCTCCTGTATTATACTCCAGAGCTGACACTATTCTGCTGGTGCAGTCACTGTGTACATACATTACATTACTGATCCTGAGTTACCTCCTTATTATACTCCAGAGCTGCACTCACTATTCTGCTGTGCAGTCACTGTGGTACATACATACATTACTGATCCTGAGTACCTCCTGTATTATACTCCAGAGCTGCACTCACTATTCTGCTGGTGCAGTCACTGTGTACATACATTACATTACTGATCCTGAGTTACCTCCTGTATTATACTCCAGAGCTGCACTCACTATTCTGCTGGTGCAGTCACTGTGTACACACATTACATTACTGATCCTGAGTTACCTCCTGTATTATACTCCAGAGCTGCACTCACTATTCTGCTGGTGCAGTCACTGTGTACATACATTACATTACTGATCCTGAGTTACCTCCTGTATTATACTCCAGAGCTGCACTCACTATTCTGCTGGTGCAGTCACTGTGTACATACATTACATTACTGATCCTGAGTTACCTCCTGTATTATTCTCCAGAGCTGCACTCACTATTCTGCTGGTCACTGTGTACATGTGTTTGCTCTCACCTGTCTTGTGCTCCCGGGCGGCGGGGAGGTGAGGGCTCTCCAGGGTCCCGTACACCCCTGGACTGTGCTCAGGAGTCGGGTTTGGCAGCTGCTGGGATTTGAAATACAAAAGAGGGTAATAATGAGCGCGGGAACTGACAAACTGGCCAAACGGAGAAAAAGCAAGAGAACAACAGAAAATCCCAAAATGAGGAAGGGATGGAGGTGACAGCAGAGCATGGAGGACAGGGAGGGAGGACGAGACAGGGAGGGAGGGAGGACGGGACAGGAGGGAGGACGGGACAGGGAGGGAGGACGGGACAGGGAGGGAGGACGGGACAGGGAGGGAGGACGGGACAGGGCAGGTCGGAGGACGTGACAGGACGGAGGGCAGGACAGGACAGGACAGGTGGGATGATGGGACAGGAGGGAGGACGGCACAGGAGGGAGGACGGGACAGGTCGGAGGACGTGATAGGACAGGACGGAGGGCAGGACAGGACAGGGCGGGAGGGAGGACGGGACAGGTCGGAGGACATGATGGGACAGGACGGAGGACGTAATGGGACAGGACAGGACAGGGCGGGAGGGAGCACAGGAAGGGACAGGACAGGAGGAGGACGGGACAGGAGGAGGACGGGCCAGGCAAAGTGTGGAGCAAAAACCAAGCACAAATCACAAACAAAAGAGGAATCAATTCAAGTAAATTTAAGTTGAGAAAGAAAAGGAAACAGATAAGAAGGAAAGAGAAAGACAATAAATCAGGAGAGACCGACAGATAACTGCATGGTGTGACACAAGAGCTGACACTCACTACACTCAGCCTCCATTATCCGCTATGTATCAGGAGGGCGGTGTAACAAACGTCTACGATGTGACATGAACCCGCAACACTTTTGCCCCCAGATCAGACATCACGTCCATCCCGCTGACCTCCTGTAACCCAGATCCCGCTGACCTCCTGTAACCCCAGATCCCGCTGACCTCCCGTAACCCCAGATCCCGCTGACCTCCCGTAACCCCGGATCCCGCTGACCTTCTGTAACCCCAGATCCCGCTGACCTCCTGTACCCCGGATCCCGCTGACCTCCTGTACCCCGGATCCCGCTGACCTTCTGTAGCCCTGGATCCCGCTGACCTCCTGTACCCCGGATCACGCTGACCTTCTGTAACCCCAGATCCCGCTGACCTCCCGTAACCCCAGATCCCACTGACCTCCTGTAACCCCAGATCCCGCTGACCTCCCGTAACCCCAGATCCCGCTGACCTCCCGTAACCCCGGATCCCGCTGACCTTCTGTAACCCCAGATCCCGCTGACCTCCTGTACCCCGGATCCGCTGACCTCCTGTACCCCGGATCCCGCTGACCTTCTGTAGCCCTGGATCCCGCTGACCTCCTGTACCCCGGATCACGCTGACCTTCTGTAACCCCAGATCCCGCTGACCTTCTGTAGCCTCGGATCCCGCTGACCTTCTGCAGCCCCGGATCCCGCAGACCTCCCATAACCCCAGATCCCGCTGACCTCCTGTAACCCCCAGATCCTGCTGACCTCCCGTAGCCCCAGATCCCGCTGACCTCCCGTAGCCCCAGATCCCGCTGACCTCCTGTAACCCCCAGATCCCGCTGACCTCCTGTAACCCCCAGATCCTGCTGACCTCCCGTAGCCCCAGATCCCGCTGACCTCCCGTAGCCCCAGATCCCGCTGACCTCCTGTAACCCCCAGATCCCGCTGACCTCCCGTAACCCCCGGATCCCGCTGACCTCCCGTAGCCCCAGATCCCGCTGACCTCCTGTAACCCCCGGATCCCACTGATCTCCTGTTACGCAGCTGCCACATCCCTGTGCACATCCCTGTCAGCTGCCTGTCAGACAGGATCAGCTGTGATCCCCAATTCTAGAGTCAGGGGAGTGAGGACCCTGGACACAAGCAGTGCAGCCGATCCAGCAGAGCAGGGAGCAGTGCATCATGGGAGCGGACTCCAGCTATGGCGCCCAGCGCAGACCTCCACATGTACCCTGCATCCCAGGTCTGGGCCATAAAGAG
This sequence comes from Allobates femoralis, assembly GCA_033576535.1. NCBI lineage: Eukaryota > Metazoa > Chordata > Amphibia > Anura > Aromobatidae > Allobates > Allobates femoralis. The sequence continues at coordinate 45,238,278 of JARQOC010000009.1, read as the reverse complement.
CTGCTCTAGAGGGGACTGCGGTACCAGCCATGAAGGGGCCGCACCAAGACGTTACCACCCAGTCCCACCAACCCCCAATGTTCCACACAAGCCCAGTGCATCACAAACCCCAGAACCTGTGCAGACACTCGTCTCCCCAGCCACATATTAGGGGGCTATTCCCTTACCTGAGGGGGTGTGGGGGTGGAGCTGGGCCGGAGGATCGGTGGGGTGGGATTTCGGCTTCCTCCCCCTGACATGATCTCCTCAGTGATGTCTTTGCCGCCCTGATTGGGGTCTCTGATCCGGATCTGGAAGAGAAGGAACATTGTGAAATATCAACCGGCGCAGGATGTCAACGGTCAAACACCACGAGCCGCACAGAGGTCGGAGGTCAGACAGTACGGGCCGCACAGAGGTCAGACACCACGAGCCGCACAGAGGTCAGAGGTCAGACACCACGAGCCGCTCAGAGGTCGGTGGTCAGACAGTACGAGTCGCACAGAGGTCAGTGGTCAGACACCACAAGCCGCACAGAAGTCGGAGGTCAGACACCACGAGCCGCACAGAGGTCGGCGGTCAAACACCACGAGCCGCACAGAGGTCGGAGGTCAGACAGTAGGAGCCGCACAGAGGTCGGCGGTCAGACACAACGAGCCGCACAGAGGTCGGCGGTCAGACACCACGAGCCGCACAGAGGTCGGCGGTCAGACACAACGAGCCGCACAGAGGTCGGAGGTCAGGCACTACAAGCCGCACAGAAGTCGGAGGTCAGACAGTACGAGCCGCATAGAGGTCGGCAGTCAGGCACTACAAGCCGCACAGAGGTCGGCAGTCAGGCACTACAAGCCGCACAGAGGTCGGCAGTCAGGCACTACAAGCCGCACAGAGGTCGGCAGTCAGGCACGACAAGCCACACAGAGGTCGGCAGTCAGGCACTACAAGCCGCACAGAGGTCAGCAGTCAGGCACTACAAGCCGCACAGAGGTCGGCAGTCAGGCACTACAAGCCGCACAGAGGTCGGCAGTCAGGCACTACAAGCCGCACAGAGGTCGGCAGTCAGGCACTACAAGCCGCACAGAGGTCGGCAGTCAGGCACTACAAGCCGCACAGAGGTCGGCAGTTAGGCACTACAAGCCGCACAGAGGTCGGCAGTCAGGCACTACAAGCGGCACAGAGGTCGGCAGTCAGACAGTACGAGCCGCACAGAGGTCGGCAGTCAGGCACTACAAGCCGCACAGAGGTCGGCAGTCAGGCACTACAAGCCGCACAGAGGTCGGCGGTCAGACAGTACGAGCCGCTCACCGTCTTCTTCTCCCTCTTGGTGGGGGGTGGCGGTTGTTGCGGCTGCTGTGTAGGCACTATGATAGGCGCTGACGGGTACACCGGCTGGCTGGGGTAAAATGGGGACCCTGAAATATGAGAGTGAAAGCTCAGCAACCCACCGTGACCCCTCACAGGGTGTCAGCCAGTGCGCTCCTTACCGTACGGGGTGGGGAACTCCCCGGGTCCTGGGCCTGGATAGAACGGGCTTGGCCCGGGGGGCTGCACTGGGTACTGCTGAGGGGGGCCCAGATATGGAGGGGTGCTGTGTCGATACTGGGGAGACAGAGGAGAACATTGATCCCCCACAGAGGCTGAGGTGCACAGGTTTGGTTCTGGGGGCCGCAGCAGTACCTGAGGGATGCAGTACTGGGGCCCCTGGGGCATGGCGTACGGCATGGGCAGATGGTTCACCATCATGATGTGCTGGTTAGTCTGGTACACGGCAGCAGCGGGGGTCTGTGCACTCGTTCGGATGGAGGGGTTACTGTTCTGTATGGCGGCACGTGGCGGCTGGATCTGTGGACGCTGGAAAAACTGTAAGAGAAGAAAAGAGGTGAAGAGGCGAGCGAGATATAATACCGCCATTATCAGCCGGACACATCACCGAAACCCACCCACCAGAGCAACCCCAGCCGAGTGGTCACTACATGAGAGGAGAGACCCCCAGATACAAGCCCTGACCCCCTACACAGGGCTACAGAACAAGAGTGGGTGAATGAAAGCGAAACACACAGCAACTGCTAACGGAGTGGCCCTCCAGAGCCGCGAGTCGGGCCCCCTCCAGCAGCCGCGAGCCGGGCCCCCTCCAGCAGCCGCGAGCCGGGCCCCCTCCAGCAGCCGCGAGCCGGGCCCCCTCCAGCAGCCGCGAGCCGGGCCCCCTCCAGCAGCCGCGAGCCGGGCCCCCTCCACAGTATGGGGGGGAAGCAGAGGGTAGAGCACAGGGCATCGCCTGAGACCCCCACAGCCGCCTGGTGCTGATCACGGCTTGTTTGCTGTGGCTCCAGCTCTGGGGTGAATAGCGGAGAAGACAAGATGGAGGTCACAACAATGGCGGCGTTACATGGAGGCTTACAGACAAAGGGTGAAGTTACGTGTGCACAGTCACGACCCCCAAGCGGACCGGTCACCCCCCCACCCCCCCCGAGCGGACTGGTCCCCCCCCCCCGAGCGGACTGGTCACCCCCCCCCCGAGCGGACTGGTCATTAACCCCCCCCTCCCGTGCGGACGTTACCTGGATGGGGCGGAATCCTCCCTTCAGTAAGAGAAAGCAGCAGAAAGCAAAGAAACAGGACAGAGGAATCAGACACCTGCGATCACCCCCCCCACCCCCTCATATATGGGCATCTCCTCCTCAACCACACAGCACACCCCCATACATGGGCCTGCCCCCCAAACACACAGGACACCCCCTATATATGTGCCTACCCCCCAAACACACAGGACACCCCCCGTACATGTGCCTACCTCCCAAACACACAGCACACCCCCATACATGGGCCTGCCCCCCAAACACACAGCTCAACCCCCATACATGTGCATACCCCCCAAACACACAGCTCAACCCCCATACATGTGCATACCCCCCAAACACACAGCTCACCCCCCCCATACATGTGCCTACCCCCCAAACACACAGCACCCCCCCCCCTACATGTGCCTACCCCCCAAACACACAGGACACCCCCCATACATGTGCATACCCCCCAAACACACAGCTCACCCCCCATACATGTGCCTACCCCCCAAACGCACAGCTCACCCCCCATACATGTGCCTACCTCCCAAACGCACAGCACACCCCCCATACATGTGCCTACCCCCCAAACGCACAGCACACCCCCCATACATGTGCCTACCTCCCAAACGCACAGCACACCCCCATACATGTGCCTACCTCCCAAACGCACAGGACACCCCCCATACATGTGCCATACCCCCCAAACACACAGCACACCCCCCATACATGTGCCTACCCCCCAAACGCACAGCACACCCCCCATACATGTGCCTACCTCCCAAACGCACAGGACACCCCCCATACATGTGCATACCCCCCAAACACACAGACACCCCCCATACATGTGCCCTACCCCCAAACCACAGCACCACCCCACATGTGCACCCCCAAACCACAGACCCCCCATACATGTGCATACCCCCCAAACACACAGCTCACCCCCATACATGTGCCTACCCCCCAAACGCACAGCTCACCCCCATACATGTGCCTACCCCCAAACGCACAGCTCACCCCCCCCATACATGTGCCTACCCCCAAACGCACAGCTCACCCCCCATACATGTGCCTAACCCCCAAACGCACAGCTCACCCACCCACCCATACATGTGCCTAACCTCCCAACGACACAGCTCACCACCCCCATACATGTGCCTACCTCCCAAACGCAACAGGACACCCCCATAAATGTGCCTACCCCCAAACACACAGCACACCCCCCATACATGTGCCTACCCCCCAAACACACAGCCACCCCCCATACATGTGCCTACCCCCCAAACACACAGACACCCCCATACATGTGCCTACCCCCCAAACCACACAGCTCACCCCCCATACATGTGCCTACCCCCCAAACGCACAGCACACCCCCCATACATGTGCCACCCCCCAAACGCACAGCCACCCCCCCATACATGTGCCTACCCCCCAAACACACAGCTCACCCCCCATACATGTGCCTACCCCCAAACGCACAGCTCACCCCCCCACTACATGTGCCTACCCCCCAAACGCACAGCTCACCCCCCCCATACATGTGCCTACCCCCAAACGCACAGCACACCCCCCATACATGTGCCTACCTCCCAAACGCACAGGACACCCCCTATATAAATTTTGCCTACCCCCCAAACACACAGCACACCCCCCATACATGTGCCTACCCCCAAACACACAGCTCACCCCCCCATACATGTGCCTACCCCCAAACACACAGCACACCCCCATACATGTGCCTACCCCCAAACGCACAGCACCCCCCCATACATGTGCCTACCCCCAAACCACAGACACCCCCCATACATGTGCCACCCCCCAAACGCACAGCACCCCCATACATGTGCCTACCCCCAAACCACAGCACACCCCCCATACATGTGCCTACCCCCCAAACCACAGCATCACCCCCCATACATGTGCCTAACCCCCAAACGCACAGCCACCCCCCCATACATGTGACCTCACCCCCAAACGCACAGGGCACCCCCCATACATGTGCCTACCCCCCAAACGCACAGGACACCCCCTATATATGTGCCTACTCCCCAAACACACAGCACACCCCCCATACATGTGCCTACCCCCAAACACACAGCTCACCCCCATACATGTGCTACCCCCAAACACACAGCACACCCCCCATACATGTGCCTACCCCCAAACGCACAGCCACCCCCCATACATGTGCCTACCCCCCAAACGCAGAGACACCCCCCATACATGTGCCCACCCCCCAAATGCACAGCACCCCCCATACATGTGCCTACCCCCAAACACACAGCACCCCCCATACATGTGCCTACCCCCAAACACACAGCACACCCCCCATACATGTGCCTAACCCCCAAACGCACAGCTACACCCCCATACATGTGCCTACCCCCAAACGCACAGCTACCCCCCATACATGTGCCTAACCCCCAAACGCACAGCTCACCCCCCATACATGTGCCTAACCCCCAAACAGCATAGCACACCCCCCATGCATGTGCCTACCTCCCAAACACACAGCACACCCCCCATACATGTGCCTACCCCCAAACGCACAGGACACCCCCATATATGTGCCTACCCCCAAACACACAGCACACCCCCCATACATGTGCCTACCTCCCAAACGCACAGCACACCCCCCATACATGTGCCTAACCCCCAAACACACAGCACCACCCCCATACATGTGCCTACCTCCCAAACGCACAGCACCCCCCCCCCATACATGTGCCTGCCCCCAAACACACAGCACACCCCCCATACATGTGCCTAACCCCAAACACACAGCTCACCCCCCATACATGTGCCTACCTCCCAAACGCACAGCACCCCCCCCATACATGTGCCTGCCCCCCAAACACACAGCACACCCCCCATACATGTGCCTACCTCCCAAACGCACAGGACACCCCCCCATACATGTGCCTACCCCCAAACACAAGCTCACCACCCAAACGCACAGGACACCCCCATACATGTGCCCACCCCCCAAACGCACAGCACCCCCCCCATACATTTGCCTACCCCCCATACATGTGCCTACCCCACAAACACACAGCTCAACCCCCATACATGTGCCTAACCCCCAAACACAAGCACACCCCCCATGCATGTGTCTACCCCCAAACACACAGCTCACCCCCCATACATGTGCCTACCCCCCAACACACGCACACCCCCATGCATGTGTCTACCCCCCAAACACTACAGCTCACCCCCCATACATGTGCCTACTCCCCAAACACACAGCACACCCCCCATACATGTGCCTACTCCCCAAACACACAGCTCACCCCCCATACATGTGCCTAACCCCAAACGCACAGCACACCCCCCATACATGTGCCTACCTCCCAAACGCACAGGACACCCCCATATATGTGCCTAACCCCCAAACGCACAGCACACCCCCCATACATGTGCATACCCCCCAAACACACAGCACACCCCCCATACATGTGCCTACCCCCCAAACACACAGCTCATCCCCCCCCCATACATGTGCATACCCTCAAACACACAGCTCACCCCCCCATACATGTGCCTGCCCCCCAAACACACAGCTCACCCCCATACATGTGCATACCCCCCAAACACACAGCTCACCCCCCATACATGTGCATACCCTCCAAACGCACAGCTCACCCCCATACATGTGCCTAACCCCCAAACACACAGCTCACCCCCCTACCTGTGCATACCTCCCAAACACACAGCACCCCCCCCATGCATGTGTCTATCCTCCAAACACAGCACCCCCCCCATACATGTGCCTACCCGCCAAACACAGCACACCCCCCATACATGTGCCTACCCCCCAAACACACAGCTCACCCCCCATACATGTGCCTACTCCCCAAACACACAGCACACCCCCATGCATGTGCCTACCCCCCAAACACACAGCTCACCCCCCCATACATGTGCCTACCCTCCAAACGCACAGCTCACCCCCCATGCATGCCCTCCCAAGTTTGGCGCTTCTCACAAGTCTCACAGTTCTCTCTCGTGTCCTCGTGACCTCACAGTTCTCTCTCGTGACCTCACAGTTCTCTCTCGTGTCCTCATGACCTCACAGTTCTCTCTCTCTCTCGCGTCCTTCTGACCTCAGTTCTCTCTCGTGTCCTCGTGACCTCACAGTTCTCTCTCGTGACCTCACAGTTCTCTCTCGTGACCTCCTGACCTCACATTTTCTCTCTCTTTCTCGTGTCTTCCTGACCTCACAGTTCTCTCTCTCTCGTGATCTCCTGACCTCACAGTTCTCGCTCTCTCTCGTGTCCTCCTGACCTCACAGTTCTCGCTCTCTCGTGATCTCCTGACCTCACAGTTCTCGCTCTCTCGTGTCCTCCTGACCTCACAGTTCTCTCTCTTTCTCGTGTCCTCCTGACCTCACAGTTCTCTCTCTCTCTCTCGTGACCTCTTGACCTCACAGTTCTCTCTCTTTGACCTCCTGACCTCACAGTTCTCGCTCTCGTGTCCTCCTGACCTCACAGTTCTCTCTCGCTCTCGTGTCCTCCTGACCTCACAGTTCTCTCTCTCGTGTCCTCCTGACCTCACAGTTCTTTCTCGTGTCCTCCTGACCTCACAGTTCTCTCTCTCTCTCTCTCGTGACCTCTTGACCTCACAGTTCTCTCTCTTGTGACCTCCTGACCTCACAGTTCTCGCTCTCGTGTCCTCCTGACCTCACAGTTCTCTCTCGCTCTCGTGTCCTCCTGACCTCACAGTTCTCTCTCTCTCGTGATCTCCTGACCTCACAGTTCTCGCTCTCTCGTGTCCTCCTGACCTCACAGTTCTCTCTCTTTCTCGTGTCCTCCTGACCTCACAGTTCTCTCTCTCTCGTGACCTCTTGACCTCACAGTTCTCTCTCTCGTGACCTCCTGACCTCACAGTTCTCTCTCTCGTGTCCTCCTGACCTCACAGTTCTCGCTCTCTCTCGTGTCCTCCTGACCTCACAGTTCTCTCTTGCGTGTCCTCCTGACCTCACAGCTGTCCTCTCGGTCTATGAGCACAGACTAAGCTTGATAAGCCCTCCACATTGGGGAGAGTCAGGGCACTCAGTCTAGTAAGTGGGAGAAGAGTGATGAAGGTTACCGTACCTGGTGATGTGTTGGTCGAGGTCCGGCTGAAAACTATAGAGAGGAGCGAAAAGACAATCACAAAAGAGAGACAGAAACACAAGATCAAGCTGCACAGAAGCCGCGGCCGGGACAGGAACCCCGGGGATCACACCTTAACACCCAATGGCCTGGAGGATCTCTGGGGATCACACCCTGAACATCCAATGACCTGGAGGAACCCTGAGGATCACACCCTGAACACCCAATGATCTGGAGGAACCCCGAAGATCACACCCTGAACACCCAATGGCCTGGAGGAAACCTGCCCCATGCCCCTGAAAGGCAGGACCACGCCGTGCCAGATCTACGAGCAGATGGAGACGTACTCGGCTATGGACAGTCCTGAGGATTAGTGCTTGGGTTACACGACCACCGAAGACTGTGAGCTGTTTCTCAAGAAGAGAAAACACAACATTTCCTGCCCATACAGAAGGGGGCGCTCCTCACCCACAGCAATAAGCAGGTGGGGTGCAAGAGTGACCAACGGCCCAATATACCAGGCCGACCCCAGAGCTGCCCAACATCTGTGAGGGGCGCTGTTCACCCAGATCTGACCAACAACAAACCATTATAACATGCAGAAGGCTGGGACTCACTGGAGTACGAGACTGTGGCTGTGTACTCATAGTCTGTGGCGGCTGCGGGTACACCAGGGTGGGCGCCACTGCACTCTGCCCCGAGGCATAGGAGGCCTAAAAGAGAGGAAGACACAATGATACCCGGAAACACTGCAGAGGAACAAACACTCTGCACAGTACAACCTCTCATGTATTATTCTGTATATATACACTGCACAGTGTCCTGTATACTGGGTGTAATCCTCAGTATCTGTATTATTCTGTATATATACACTGCACAGTACCACCTCTCCTGTCCTGTATACTGGGTGTAATCCTCAGTATCTGTATTATACTGTATATATACACTGCACAGTACCACTTCTCCTGTCCTGTATACTGGGTGTAATCCTCAGTATCTGTATTATTCTGTATATATACACTGCACAGTACCACTTCTCCTGTCCTGTATACTGGGTGTATTCCTCAGTATCTGTATTATTCTGTATATATACACTGCACAGTACCACTTCTCCTGTCCTGTATACTGGGTGTAATCCTCAGTATCTGTATTATTCTGTATATATACACTGCACAGTACCACTTCTCCTGTCCTGTATACTGGGTGTAATCCTCAGTATCTGTATTATTCTGTATATATACACTGCACAGTACCACTTCTCCTGTCCTGTATACTGGGTGTAATCCTCAGTATCTGTATTATTCTGTATATATACACTGCACAGCACCACTTCTCCTGTCCTGTATACTGGGTGTAATCCTCAGTGTCTATATTATTCTGTATACATACACTGCACAGTACCACTTCTCCTGTCCTGTATACTGGGTGTAATCCTCAGTATCTGTATTATTCTGTATATATACACTGCACAGTGTCCTGTATACTGGGTGTAATCCTCAGTATCTGTATTATTCTGTATATATACACTGCACAGCACCACTTCTCCTGTCCTGTATACTGGGTGTAATCCTCAGTATCTGTATTATTCCGTATATATACACTGCACAGTACCACTTCTCCTGTCCTGTATACTGGGTGTAATCCTCAGTATCTGTATTACTCTGTATATATACACTGCACAGTACCACTTCTCCTGTCCTGTATACTGGGTGTAATCCTCAGTATCTGTATTATTCTGTATATATACACTGCACAGTACCACTTCTCCTGTCCTGTATACTGGGTGTAATCCTCAGTATCTGTATTATTCTGTATATATACACTGCACAGTACCACTTCTCCTGTCCTGTATACTGGGTGTAATCCTCAGTATCTGTATTATTCTGTATATATACACTGCACAGTACCACCTCTCCTGTCCTGTATACTGAGTGTAATCCTCAGTATCTGTATTATTCTGTATATATACACTGCACAGCACCACTTCTCCTGTCCTGTATACTGGATGTAATCCTCAGTATCTGTATTATTCTGTATATATACACTGCACAGTACCACTTCTCCTGTCCTGTATACTGGGTGTAATCCTCAGTATCTGTATTATTCTGTATATATACACTGCACAGTACCACTTCTCCTGTCCTGTATACTGGGTGTAATCCTCAGTATCTGTACTATTCTGTATATATACACTGCACAGTACCACCTCTCCTGTCCTGTATACTGGGTGTAATCCTCAGTAGCTGTATTATTCTGTATATATACACTGCACAGTACCACTTCTCCTGTCCTGTATACTGGGTGTAATCCTCAGTATCTGTATTATTCCGTATATACACTGCACAGTACCACTTCTCCTGTCCTGTATACTGGGTGTAATCCTCAGTATCTGTATTATTCTGTATATATATACTGCACAGCACCACTTCTCCTGTCCTGTATACTGGGTGTAATCCTCAGTATCTGTATTATTCTGTATATATACACTGCACAGTACCACTTCTCCTGTCCTGTATACTGGGTGTAATCCTCAGTATCTGTATTATTCTGTATATATACACTGCACAGTACCACTTCTCCTGTCCTGTATACTGGGTGTAATCCTCAGTATCTGTATTATTCTGTATATATACACTGCACAGTACCACTTCTCCTGTCCTGTATACTGGGTGTAATCCTCAGTATCTGTATTATTCTGTATATATACACTGCACAGTACCACTTCTCCTGTCCTGTATACTGGGTGTAATCCTCAGTATCTGTATTATTCTGTATATATTACACTGCACAGTACCACTTCTCCTGTCCTGTATACTGGGTGTAATCCTCAGTATCTGTATTATTCTGTATATATACACTGCACAGTACCACTTCTCCTGTCCTGTATACTGGGTGTAATCCTCAGTATCTGTATTATTCTGTATATATACACTGCACAGTACCACTTCTCCTGTCCTGTATACTGGGTGTAATCCTCAGTATCTGTATTATTCTGTATATATACACTGCACAGTACCACTTCTCCTGTCCTGTATACTGGGTGTAATCCTCAGTATCTGTATTATTCTGTATATATACACTGCACAGTACCACTTCTCCTGTCCTGTATACTGGGTGTAATCCTCAGTATCTGTATTATTCTGTATATATACACTGCACAGTACCACTTCTCCTGTGCTTTATATTAGGTGTAATTCTCCTGACATACTCTGTGCTGCTGTGGTAGTTTTGAGACTCAGAGGGTCCCTTACCTGTGTCAATCCTGGAGAAGACGCATGTCCCGGGGGTGTTGCGGCTAGGTTTGGGTGGCCCTTGGTCAGGTCATGTGTTGTATAGGGGGATGGGGCTGGGGGCCCGGGTTGTCTCGCTACCTGTGCAGCAACCTGCAGAAGAGACCAAAGGGAGAGGTGACCCCTGGGGCCGCATAATGTACAGATCAACCTCGGTTCACTGATCTATACCCCAATAATCCTTGTAGCCCCTGGAAGATATCAGCCAGGTGCCCGGTAACTTGCAGGCTCAGTCCCTTATTTTTTCTACCTTTCTTGCTGTCAGTGAATAGAAACATTCTTGTCTCAGAGTCAGAGATTGACGATAGGCCCAAGCCTAAGACGGCACACAGCTGAAGCCCTTGTCTGGCGGGCGGAGCCCCTGTATGTAGGCCTAGCGGGCGGTGCCCCCTGTATGTAGGTCTGGCGGGCGGAGCCCCCTGTATGTAGGTCTGGCGGGCGGAGCCCCCTGTATGTAGGCCTAGCGGGCGGTGCCCCCTGTATGTAGGTCTGGCGGGCGGTGCCCCCTGTATGTAGGTCTGGCGGGCGGTGCCCCCTGTATGTAGGCCTGGCGGGCTGAGCCCCCTGTATATAGGTCCGGCAGGCGGAGCCCCCTGTATATAGGCCTAGCGGGCGGAGCCCTATATATGTAGGTCCGGCAGGCGGAGCCCCCTGTATGTAGGCCTAGTGGGCGGAGCCCCCTATATGTAGGTCCGGCAGGCGGAGCCCCCTGCATCCGTCTGTCTGTGGAGAGCAGAGACTTACCGTGCTGTAGACAGCGGACACAGCGGAGGGGGAGAAGATGCGCTCGTCCAGGCTCTGCGGCAGCGCTCCCCGGGAAAGGCTGCAGCTGCTGGTTAAAGACAAACCGACACATCCGCGGGCAAAGCACAATGGGAGAGACAGGTGCCAACCTCTGGAGCAAACACAATGACTGCCTTGTCTGTCCAGGCTCCGGGACTGGCAGCAACGTACACAAAGGAAGGATACCCACATGCCAAACCTGGCACCCTGCCCCCGCACCTCAGAGGAGCCGCTCCAGCCACACTGGTCCTAACACATGCTCCTGCGGCTTGTACCAGCTCAGAGGAGAGAGAGCACGAGGAGCCCCACCAGCTCTGAGCAGAGGGAGGGAGCCCCACGAGCTCAGAGGAGAGAGAGGGAGCCCCACGAGCTCTGAGCAGAGAGAGGGAGCCCCACGAGCTCTGAGCAGAGAGAGGGAGCCCCACCAGCTCTGAGCAGAGAGAGGGAGCCCCACCAGCTCTGAGCAGAGAGAGGGAGCCCCACCAGCTCTGAGCAGAGAGAGGGAGCCCCACCAGCTCTGAGCAGAGAGAGGGAGCCCCACCAGCTCTGAGCAGAGAGAGGGAGCCCCACCAGCTCTGAGCAGAGAGAGGGAGCCCCACCAGCTCTGAGGAGAGAGAGGGAGCCCCACCAGCTCAGAGGAGAGAGAGGGAGCCCCCCAGCTCTGAGCAGAGAGAGGGAGCCCCACCAGCTCTGAGCAGAGAGAGGGAGCCCCACCAGCTCTGAGCAGAGAGAGGGAGCCCCACCAGCTCTCAGCAGAGAGGGAGCCCCACCAGCTCTGAGCAGAGAGGGAGCCCCACCAGCTCTCAGCAGAGAGAGGGAGCCCCACCAGCTCTGAGCAGAGAGAGGGAGCCCCACCAGCCCTGAGCAGAGAGAGGGAGCCCCACTAGCTCTGAGCAGAGAGAGGGAGCCCCACCAGCTCTGAGCAGAGAGAGGGAGCCCCACCAGCTCAGAGGAGAGAGAGGGAGCCCCACCAGCTCAGAGGAGAGAGAGGGAGCCCCACCAGCTCTGAGCAGAGAGAGGGAGCCCCACCAGCTCTGAGCAGAGAGAGGGAGCCCCACCAGCTCTGAGCAGAGAGAGGGAGCCCCACCAGCTCAGAGGAGAGAGAGGGAGCCCCACCAGCTCTGAGCAGAGAGGGAGCCCCACCAGCTCTGAGCAGAGAGAGGGAGCCCCACCAGCTCTGAGCAGAGAGAGGGAGCCCCACCAGCTCTGAGCAGAGAGAGGGAGCCCCACCAGCTCTCAGCAGAGAGGGAGCCCCACCAGCTCTGAGCAGAGAGAGGGAGCCCCACCAGCTCTCAGCAGAGAGAGGGAGCCCCACCAGCTCTGAGCAGAGAGAGGGAGCCCCACCAGCCCTGAGCAGAGAGAGGGAGCCCCACTAGCTCTGAGCAGAGAGAGGGAGCCCCACCAGCTCTGAGCAGAGAGAGGGAGCCCCACCAGCTCTCAGCAGAGAGAGGGAGCCCCACCAGCTCTGAGCAGAGAGGGAGCCCCACCAGCTCTCAGCAGAGAGAGGGAGCCCCACCAGCTCAGAGCAGAGGGAGGGAACCCCACCAGCTCAGAGGAGCCAGTCTTACCAGATCATGATATGGCTGTCATACTGCTATTATGCAGGAACACCAGCATACTGCTGTCACACGCTATGAGCCCCCCATTCAGGCATGTGAGGGACCCCCGATCACTCGTGTCGAAGCACCACATGACATCATGAACAGGAGACCCCCATATTGCTGAGGTTGCAGTACAGCGCTGTGTGCGGCCGCTCGATCCGGTCCCTACCCCCCCAAGCTCACATGGCCCTGTGTCCCGGTGGGCTCAGTCATGTGGGGAGGGGGTATAGTACTGTTATTCCTGCTGCCGCTCCACCCGCCTCACGTCACAATGGTTGTGGCTGATGATCATCATGGTAGATTCCCTGTGACGGCGGTGGCCGATATAACATCCGCCAGTAGATACACACAGTGGGGCGATACCACCCACCAGTAGATACATACAGTGGGGCGATACCACCCACCAGTAGATACATACAGTGGGGTGATACCACCCACCAGTAGATACATACAGTGGAGCGATACCACCCACCAGTAGATACATACAGTGGGGCGATACCACCCACCAGTAGATACATACACTGGGGCGATACCACCCACCAGTAGATACATACAGTGGAGCGATACCACCCACCAGTAGATACATACAGTGGGGCGATACCACCCACCAGTAGATACATACAGTGGGGCGATACCACCCACCAGTAGATGCATACAGTGGGGCGATACCACCCACGAGTAGATACATACAGTGGGGCGATACCACCCACCAGTAGATACATACAGTGGGGCGATACCACCCACCAGTAGATACATACAGTGGAGCGATACCACCCACCAGTAGATACATACAGTGGAGCGATACCACCCACCAGTAGATACATACAGTGGGGCGATACCTCCCACCAGTAGATACATACAGTGGAGCGATACCACCCACCAGTAGATACATACAGTGGAGCGATACCACCCACCAGTAGATACATACAGTGGGGCGATACCACCCACCAGTAGATACATACAGAGGGGCGATACCACCCACCAGTAGATACATACAGTGGGGCGATACCTCCCACCAGTAGATACATACAGTGGAGCGATACCACCCACCAGTAGATACATACAGTGGAGCGATACCACCCACCAGTAGATACACACAGTGGGGCGATACCACCCACCAGTAGATATATATAGTGGGGCGATACCACCCACCAGTAGATACATACAGTGGGGCGATACCACCCACCAGTAGATACATACAGTGGGGCGATACCCACCACCAGTAGATACATACAGTGGGGCGATACCACCCACCAGTAGATACATACAGTGGAGCGATACCACCCACCAGTAGATACACACAGTGGGGCGATACCACCCACCAGTAGATACATACAGCGGGGCGATACCACCCACCAGTAGATGCATACAGTGGGGCGATACCACCCACCAGTAGATACATACAGTGGGGCGATACCACCCACCAGTAGATACACACAGTGGGGCGATACCACCCACCAGTAGATATATATAGTGGAGCGATACCACCCACCAGTAGATACATACAGTGGGGCGATACCACCCACCAGTAGATACATACAGTGGGGCGATACCACCCACCAGTAGATACATACAGTGGGGCGATAAAGTATGTGCACCCTCCTGGGCTCTTATTCTTTTGAATGTTTGTCACTTAAATGTTTCAGATCAACAAAGATCTAATTATGAGACAAAGACAGAAAAGAAGGAGACACCCTGTGGGTGCACAAACTTCATCACACCAGTATATATAGGGTGTAAAATGGACCGACTGCCTCCTACAAGAGATCAGGAATTGTGACTCAATACACAAGATAATGAATATCATTATGTTCTATTCAAATATAATATCTAATATATAAAGCTGTGTGTGCCCACAGCATGGGTAGTGTGTGTGCGTGCAGAGTGTGTACATAGCGCAGTGACAGTATAGTGTCTGTGCGCGCGTGCAGTGACAGTATAGTGTCTGTGCGCGCGCGCAGTGACAGTATAGTGTCTGTGTGCGCACAGTGTGAGTATAATGTCTGTGTGCGCAGTGTGAGTATAGTGTCTGTGTGCGCACAGTGTGAGTATAGTGTGTGTGTATATATAGTGTCTGTGTGAGTATAGTGTCTGTGTGTGCGCACAGTGTATGGTGTCTGTGCGCACAGTGTGAGTATAGTGTCTGTGTGTGCGCAGTGTGAGTATAGTGTCTGTGTGCGCACAGTGTGAGTATAGTGTGTGTGTATATATAGTGTCTGTGTGAGTATAGTGTCTGTGTGTGCGCACAGTGTATGGTGTCTGTGCACACAGTGTGAGTATAGTGTGTGTGTATATATAGTGTCTGTGTGAGTATAGTGTCTGTGTGTGCGCACAGTGTATGGTGTCTGTGCACACAGTGTGAGTATAGTGTGTGTGTGTATATAGTGTCTGTGTGAGTATAGTGTCTGTGTGTGCGCACAGTGTATGGTGTCTGTGCACACAGTGTGAGTATAGTGTGTGTGTATATATAGTGTCTGTGTGAGTATAGTGTCTGTGTGTGCGCACAGTGTATGGTGTCTGTGCACACAGTGTGAGTATAGTGTGTGTGTGTATATAGTGTCTGTGTGAGTATAGTGTCTGTGTGTGCGCACAGTGTATGGTGTCTGTGCGCACAGTGTGAGTATAGTGTCTGTGTGCGCACAGTGTGAGTATAGTGTGTGTCTATATATAGTGTCTGTGTGAGTATAGTGTCTGTGTGTGCGCACAGTGTGAGTATAGTGTGTGTGTGCGCACAGTGTGAGTATAGTGTCTGTGTGTGCGCACAGTGTGAGTATAGTGAGTGTGTGCGCACAGTGTGAGTATAGTGTCTGTGTGTGCGCACAGTGTGAGTATAGTATGTGTCTATATATAGTGTCTGTGTGAGTATAGTGTCTGTGTGTGCGCACAGTGTGAGTATAGTGTGTGTGTGCGCACAGTGTGAGTATAGTGTCTGTGTGTGCGCACAGTGTGAGTATAGTGTCTGTGTGCGCGCACAGTGTGAGTATAGTGTCTGTGTGCGCGCACAGTGTGAGTATAGTGTCTGTGTGCGCACAGTGTGAGTATAGTGTCTGTGTGCGCACAGTGTGAGTATACTGTGTGTGTGCGCACAGTGTGAGTATACGGTGTGTGTATATAAGGTGTCTGTGTGTATTGTGTCTGTGTTTCCACTAAAGGACCCCGTCACACTGGAGCATTCACAATCAGGACATGTTGCGCCCCTCATGTGAACAGTCAATGCTGTCAGGGGTAGTTTTAACCCCTTCACCCCCAGCCTATTTTGACCCTATAGACCTTGGCATCTTTGTAATCCTGTCCAGTGTCCCTTTATGATGTAATATCTCTGGAGCTTCACCGGATCCTGGCGATTCGGAGATTGTTATTTCATGACATATTGGGCTTCATGTTAAATTTACGGCGATAATTTTTGCATTTATTTAAAAAAAAAAAAATAATAAAAAATTTGGCAAACATTTTGCAATTTTCTTATGTTGAATTTTTATTGTGGTAAACCGGAGCGTTCTGTGACACCAAATGGTTAATACCGGTAGATCCCATCCCCACACGTTACTTCACATCAGCACAATTGTGGATCAAACATTATTTTTGTTCGGACGTTATAAGGGGTCAAAGGTCATCAGCAATTTCTCATTTTTCCAGCAAAATTTACAAAACCATTTTTATTAGTGACCTCATCACATGTGAAGCCCCTCTGAGGGGGTACATGACAGAAAACACCCAAAAGTGACCCCATTCCAAAACCTGCACCCCTCAAGATACTCCAGACCACATTCAGGAAGGGAAGGGGCCACATTTCACTTTTGGAGCTGATTTTCCATGCAGATTGTTAGCGGACACCATGTCGCGTTTGGGGAGACCCCGTGTGTCTAAACATTGGAGCGCCCCCACAAGTGACCCCATTTTGGAAACTAGACCCCCCAGGGAACTTCTCTAGACACATAGTGAGCACTTTGTACCCCCAGGGGCTTCACATATTAATCCGTAATAATGAAAAAGAAAATTGGTGTGAAAAAAAAACTACTTTTTCCTTATTACGGATGAATTTGTGAAGCCCTGGGGGTACAAAGTGCTCAGCACCCATCTAGATATGTTCCTTGGGGGGGGTCTAGTTTCCAAAATGGGGTCACATGTGGGGGAGCTCCAATGTTCAGGCACACAGGGGCTCTCCATACCTGACATGGTGTCCGCTAACAATTGGAGCTAATTTTCCATTGAAGTTGTTAGCGGGCACCATGTCGCATATGGAGAACCCGTGTGCCACAAGGGCAGCAGGAAGAGTTGGGGTACAGCACCAGAAAATGCCGCCTCTAATGAATGCGCTATTTACTGGGGTGCCTGTGGGTTGCAATTTGCAGTGTGGGGGCCCACAACGTTTGGGTCTCTCCACACTGAGGATTCCAGCCCCCCAGCTACCAAGTTGTACCTGGCTGGCAACCAAAAATACAGCAAAGCCTATTTTTTTTTATTTCTAGAACTAATTCTAGAAGAAGAAAAAAAATTACGTGGGGCTTCGCCATATTTTTGATCCGGCCCGCACACGGCCCCCAGCATACAGCAGGAGGCCCGCACACGGCCCCCAGCATACAGCAGGAGGCCTGCACACAGCCCCCAGTATACAGCAGGAGGCCTGCACACGGCCCCCAGTATACAGCAGGAGGCCTGCACACGGCCCCCAGTATACAGCAGGAGGCCTGCACACGGCCCCCAGCATACAGCAGGAGGCCCGCACACGGCCCCCAGCATACAGCAGGAGGCCCGCACACGGCCCCCAGCATACAGCAGGAGGCCCGCACACGGCCCCCAGCATACAGCAGGAGGCCTGCACACTGCCCCCAGCATACAGCAGGAGGCCCGCACACTGCCCCCAGTATACAGCAGGAGGCCCGCACACGGCCCCCAGCATACAGCAGGAGGCCCGCACACGGCCCCCAGCATACAGCAGGAGGCCTGCACACTGCCCCCAGCATACAGCAGGAGGCCCGCACACGGCCCCCAGTATACAGCAGGAGGCCCGCACACGGCCCCCAGCATACAGCAGGAGGCCCGCACACGGCCCCCAGCATACAGCAGGAGGCCCGCACACGGCCCCCAGCATACAGCAGGAGGCCCGCACACGGCCCCCAGCATACAGCAGGAGGCCCGCACACGGCCCCCAGCATACAGCAGGAGGCCCGCACACGGCCCCCAGCATACAGCAGGAGGCCCGCACACGGCCCCCAGCATACAGCAGGAGGCCCGCACACGGCCCCCAGTATACAGCAGGAGGCCCGCACACGGCCCCCAGTATACAGCAGGAGGCCTGCACACAGCCCCCAGTATACAGCAGGAGGCCTGCACACAGCCCCCAGTATACAGCAGGAGGCCTGCACAAAGCCCCCAGTATACAGCAGGAGGCCTGCACACAGCCCCCAGTATACAGCAGGAGGCCTGCACACAGCCCCCAGTATACAGCAGGAGGCCTGCACACAGCCCCCAGTATACAGCAGGAGGCCTGCACACAGCCCCCAGTATACAGCAGGAGGCCTGCACACAGCCCCCAGTATACAGCAGGAGGCCTGCACACAGCCCCCAGTATACAGCAGGAGGCCTGCACACAGCCCCCAGTATACAGCAGGAGGCCTGCACACAGCCCCCAGTATACAGCAGGAGGCCTGCACACAGCCCCCAGTATACAGCAGGAGGCCTGCACACAGCCCCCAGTATACAGCAGGAGGCCTGCACACAGCCCCCAGTATACAGCAGGAGGCCTGCACACAGCCCCCAGTATACAGCAGGAGGCCTGCACACAGCCCCCAGTATACAGCAGGAGGCCTGCACACAGCCCCCAGTATACAGCAGGAGGCCTGCACACAGCCCCCAGTATACAGCAGGAGGCCTGCACACAGCCCCCAGTATACAGCAGGAGGCCTGCACACAGCCCCCAGTATACAGCAGGAGGCCTGCACACAGCCCCCAGTATACAGCAGGAGGCCTGCACACAGCCCCCAGTATACAGCAGGAGGCCTGCACACAGCCCCCAGTATACAGCAGGAGGCCTGCACACAGCCCCCAGTATACAGCAGGAGGCCACACACAGCCCCCAGTATACAGCAGGAGGCCTCACACTGCCCCCAGTATACAGCAGGAGGCCCGCACACAGCCCCCAGTATACAGCAGGAGGCCTCACACTGCCCCCAGTATACAGCAGGAGGCCTCACACTGCCCCCAGTATACAACAGGAGGCCTGCACAAAGCCCCCAGTATACAGGAGGCCTGCACAAAGCCCCCAGTATACAGCAGGAGGCCACACACAGCCCCCAGTATACAACAGGAGGCCTGCACAAAGCCCCCAGTATACAGCAGGAGGCCACACACAGCCCCCAGTATACAACAGGAGGCCTGCACATAGCCCCCAGTATACAGCAGGAGACCGCACACAGTCCCCTGTATACAGCAGAGGCCACACACAGTCCCCTGTATACAGCAGAGACCACACACAGCCCCCTGTATACAGCAGGAGACCACACACAGCCCCTGTATTACACTTGCAGCCTGTGTATCTCAGCAGAGAGAAACACCTCTTTATTAGCCCATTGTATTTCTGTATAAGCTGAGAACTGTTAGTTCCCATCTCAGGCAACACCAGGGTCCACAGCAGGTATATATATAATGAGACAAGAGCTAGTATGACACCCACCAGCAGGAGCCCACCTCTACAATGTCCCAGGAAGAGATGACGGTGTCTGTACCACATCCAGGGGCCACATTGTACTCGCCAACCCCATAATGCACAGGTAAGAGGGGCACAGAATCTCACATGACACACGGGGGACCCTCCTACCTGAACGTAGACCCCCGGCTTCCCCATCAGTCACAGCTGATCACTGATCGTATATCCAGAGGGCAGAGGAAGAAACAGTCCAGATCCTACGACATGGAGCCAATGGCGCATCCAGGGGCCCCGCACTAGTGTGCGACCAGACAGATCACATGACCAAAGGGCAGTCTCGGCTCCTGCGCTCGGGGGCAGTCTCGGCTCCTGCGCTCGGGGCGGCAGTCTCGGCTCCTGCGCTCGGGGGCAGTCTCGGCTCCTGCGCTCGGGGGCAGTCTCGGCTCCTGCGCTCGGGGGCAGTCTCGGCTCCTGCGCTCGGGGCAGTCTCGGCTCCTGCCTCGGGGCAGTCTCGCTCCTGCGCTCGGGGGCAGTCTCGGCTCCTGCGCTCGGGGGCAGTTCTCGGCTCCTGCGCTCGGGGGCAGTCTCGGCTCCTGCGCTCGGGGGCAGTCTCGGCTCCTGCGCTCGGGGGCAGTCTCGGCTCCTGCGCTCGGGGGCAGTCTCGGCTCCTGCGCTCGGGGGCAGTCTCGGCTCCTGCGCTCGGGGGCAGTCTCGGCTCCTGCGCTCGGGGGCAGTCTCGGCTCCTGCGCTCGGGGGCAGTCTCGGCTCCTGCGCTCGGGGGCAGTCTCGGCTCCTGCGCTCGGGGGCAGTCTCGGCTCCTGCGCTCGGGGGCAGTCTCGGCTCCTGCGCTCGGGGGGCAGTCTCGGCTCCTGCGCTCGGGGGCAGTCTCGGCTCCTGCGCTCGGGGGCAGTCTCGGCTCCTGCGCTCGGGGGCAGTCTCGGCTCCTGCGCTCGGGGCAGTCTCGGCTCCTGCGCTCGGGGGCAGTCTCGGCTCCTGCGCTCGGGGGCAGTCTCGGCTCCTGCGCTCGGGGGGCAGTCTCGGCTCCTCTGCTCCGCAGTTCTCTGTTCTGCAGACTCATGTACCCGCTGGTGAAGAATGACAGCAGAGACAACCGAGTCCAGACACAGAGCGGGGTTACTCCAGGTCAGAGCAGCACAGAACGTACACAAGACATTGCACAACTCGCACCTACACAGCGGGTCACACAAGGATTAACACACGGTAACAAATCCCCAGCTGTGATAAGGAGTCGTCTCACACTGAACTCCACAACAACAAAAACAGAAAGTGACAACAGTCACCAGGATTGAGCAACGTGTGCTAAATATACAAGGGGGAGGAGCCCAAGACACGGGACAGCGACATCACCCATGAGGCAATCATCATCATCACACACCATCCACACCCGTGTCATTATCCTGTACCCCCAGTGTCATTATCCTGTACCCCCAGTGTCATTATCCTGTACCCCCAGTGTCATTATCCTGTACCCCAGTGTCATTATCCTGTACCCCAGTGTCATTATCCTGTACCCCCAGTGTCATTCTCCTGTACCCCCAGTGTCATTCTCCTGTACCCCAGTGTCATTATCCTGTACCCCAGTGTCATTATCCTGTACCCCAGTGTCATTATCCTGTACCCCAGTGTCATTATCCTGTACCCCCAGTGTCATTATCCTGTACCCCCAGTGTCATTATCCTGTACCCCCAGTGTCATTATCCTGTACCCCCAGTGTCATTATCCTGTACCCCCAGTGTCATTATCCTGTACCCCCAGTGTCATTATCCTGTACCTCAGTGTCATTATCCTGTACCCCAGTGTCATTATCCTGTACCCCAGTGTCATTCTCCTGTACCCCCAGTGTCATTATCCTGTACCCCCAGTGTCATTATCCTGTACCCCCCAGTGTCATTATCCTGTACCCCAGTGTCATTATCCTGTACCCCCAGTGTCATTATCCTGTACCCCAGTGTCATTATCCTGTACCCCCAGTGTCATTATCCTGTACTCCAGTGTCATTATCCTGTACTCCAGTGTCATTATCCTGTACCCCAGTGTCATTATCCTGTACCCCCAGTGTCATTCTCCTGTACCCCAGTGTCCATTATCCTGTACCCCCATTGTTCATTATCCTGTACCCCCAGTGTCATTATCCTGTACCTCAGTGTCATTATCCTGTACTCCAGTGTCATTATCCTGTACTCCAGTGTCATTATCCTGTACCTCCAGTGTCATTATCCTGTACCCCAGTGTCACTATCCTGTACCCCAGTGTCATTATCCTGTACCCCCAGTGTCATTATCCTGTACCCCAG
The DNA here is from genome assembly GCA_033576535.1 of Allobates femoralis. NCBI lineage: Eukaryota > Metazoa > Chordata > Amphibia > Anura > Aromobatidae > Allobates > Allobates femoralis. The sequence goes on along the minus strand of JARQOC010000009.1, from coordinate 45,216,008 downwards.
TGTCATTATCCTGTACCCCAGTGTCACTATCCTGTACCTCCAGTGTCATTATCCTGTACCCCCAGTGTCATTATCCTGTACCCCAGTGTCACTATCCTGTACTCCAGTGTCATTATCCTGTACTCCAGTGTCATTATCCTGTACTCCAGTGTCATTATCCTGTACCCCAGTGTCACTATCCTGTACCTCCAGTGTCATTATCCTGTACCCCCAGTGTCATTATCCTGTACCTCCAGTGTCATTATCCTGTACCCAGTGTCATTATCCTGTACCCAGTGTCATTATCCTGTACTCCAGTGTCATTATCCTGTACTCCAGTGTCATTATCCTGTACCCAGTGTCATTATCCTGTACCCCCAGTGTCATTATCCTGTACCCCCCAGTGTCATTATCCTGTACCCCCAGTGTCATTATCCTGTACCCCCAGTGTCATTATCCTGTACCCCCAGTGTCATTATCCTGTACCCCAGTGTCATTATCCTGTACCCCAGTGTCATTATCCTGTACCCCAGTGTCATTATCCTGTACCCCAGTGTCATTATCCTGTACCCCAGTGTCATTATCCTGTACCCCATGTGTCATTATCCTGTACCCCAGTGTCATTATCCTGTACCCCAGTGTCATTATCCTGTACCCCAGTGTCATTATCCTGTACCCCAGTGTCATTATCCTGTACCCCAGTGTCATTATCCTGTACCCCAGTGTCATTATCGTTACCCCATGTCATTATCCTGTACCCCAGTGTCATTATCCTGTACCCCCAGTGTCATTATCCTGTACCCCAGTGTCATTATCTGTACCCAGTGTCATATCCTGTACCCCAGTGTCATTATACCTGTACCCCAGTGTCATTATCCTGTACCCCCAGTGTCATTATCCTGTACCCCAGTGTCATTATCCTGTACCCCAGTGTCATTATCCTGTACCCCAGTGTCATTATCCTGTACCCCAGTGTCATTATCCTGTACCCCCAGTGTCATTATCCTGTACCCCAGTGTCATATCCTGTACCCCAGTGTCATTATCCTGTACACCACAGTGTCATTATCCTGTACCCCCAGTGTCATTATCCTGTACCCCAGTGTCATCCTGTACCCCCAGTGTCATCATCCTGTACCCCCAGTGTCATTATCCTGTACCCCAGTGTCAGTATCCTGTACCCCCAGTGTCATTGTCCTGTACCCCCAGTGTCATTGTCCTGTACCCCCAGTGTCATTATCCTGTACCCCAGTGTCATTATCCTGTACCCCAGTGTCATTATCCTGTGCCCCCAGTGTCATTATCCTGTACCCCCAGTGTCATTATCCTGTACCCCAGTGTCAGTATCCTGTACCCCCAGTGTCAGTATCCTGTACCCCCAGTGTCATTATCCTGTACTCCCAGTGTCATTATCCCGTACCCCCAGTGTCATTATCCTGTACCCCAGTGTCAGTGTCCTGTACCCCAGTGTCATTATCCTGTACCCCAGTGTCAGTGTCCTGTACCCCAGTGTCAGTGTCCTGTACCCCAGTGTCAGTGTCCTGTACCCCAGTGTCAATGTCCTGTACCCCAGTGTCAGTGTCCTGTACCCCAGTGTCAGTGTCCTGTACCCCAGTGTCAATGTCCTGTACCCCAGTGTCAGTGTCCTGTACCCCCAGTGTCATTGTCCCACACAGATGTTACCAGCACTGATAGTACAGGGGCCCCGCAGAGGCCCCACCAGGCACAGATGATGTGAAGCACACAGGTATATTCCTCATCCTCACATGTATATGGGGACGGAGCAGAGAGCCATCGCTTCCATAAACCGCCGATGTTATATACTGATCTCTACCTGATTGGTCAGAATGAGCGACTGCTCCAAATATGAGAATAGGACGGAGGCCAGAGGACAAAGAAACCTGTATACACATATATACACAGTGCAGACCCCTCTGTCAGGTATATACATATATACACACAGTGCAGACCCCACTGTCAGGTACATACACATATACACACAGTGCAGACCCCACTGTCAGGTATACACATATATACACACTGTGCAGACCCCTCCGTCAGTTATATACATATATACACACAGTGCAGACCCCTCCGCAGGTATATACACACAGTGCAGACCCCTCCGTCAGGTATACACATATATACACAGTGCAGACCCCTCCGTCAGGTATATACACATATATACACACAGTGCAGACCCCACTGTCAGGTATATACATATATACACACAGTGCAGACCCCTCTGTCAGGTATATACATATATACACAGTGCAGACCCTCCGTCAGGTATATACATATATACACAGTGCAGACCCCTCCGTCAGGTATATACACACAGTGCAGACCCCTCCGTCAGGTATATACATATATACACACAGTGCAGACCCCTCCGTCAGGTATATACATATATACACACAGTGCAGACCCCTCCGTCAGGTATATACATATATACACACAGTGCAGACCCCACTGTCAGGTATATACATATATACACACAGTGCAGACCCACTGTCAGGTATATACATATATACACACAGTGCAGACCCCACTGTCAGGTATATACACATATATACACACAGTGCAGACCCCTCCGTCAGGTATACACATATATACACACAGTGCAGACCCCACTGTCAAATATACACATATATACACACAGTGCAGACCCCTCCGTCAGGTACACACATATATACACACAGTGCAGACCCCTCCGTCAGTTATATACATATATACACACAGTGCAGACCCCACTGTCAGGTATATACATATATACACACAGTGCAGACCCCTCCGTCAGGTATATACATATATAACACAGTGCAGACCCCTCCGTCAGGTATACACATATATACACACAGTGCAGACCCCTCCGTCAGGTATAAAATATATATACACACAGTGCAGACCCTCCGTCAGGTATATACACACAGTGCAGACCCCTCCGTCAGGTACATACACATATATACACACAGTGCAGACCCCTCGTCAGGTATATACACACAGTGCAGACCCCTCTGTCAGGTATATACACATATATACACACAGTGCAGACCCCTCCGTCAGGTACATACACATATATACACAGTGCAGACCCTCCGTCAGGTATATACACATATACACACAGTGCAGACCCCACTGTCAGGTATTACACACATATCACACAGTGCAGACCCCACTGTCAGGTATTACACATATATACACACAGTGCAGACCCCACTGTCAGGTATACACATATATACACACAGTGCAGACCCTCCGTCAGGTATACACATATATACACACAGTGCAGACCCCACTGTCAAATATACACATATATATACACAGTGCAGACCCCTCCGTCAGGTATATACATATATACACACAGTGCAGACCCCACTGTCAATATAACATATATACACACAGTGCAGACCCTCCGTCAGGTATACACATATATACACACAGTGCAGACCCCACTGTCATATATACACATATATACACACAGTGCAGACCCCTCTGTCAGGTATACACATATATACACACAGTGCAGACCCTCCGTCAGGTATATAAAATATATACACACAGTGCAGACCCCTCCGTCAGGTATACACATATATACACACAGTGCAGACCCCTCTGTCAGGTATATACATATATACACACAGTGCAGACCCTCTGTCAGGTATAACATATATACACACAGTGCAGACCCCTCTGTCAGGTACATATTACACACAGAGCAGACCCCTCCGTCAGGTATATACATATATACACACAGTGCAGACCCCTCTGTCAGGTACTATATACACACAGTGCAGACCCCTCTGTCAGGTATATACATATACACACAGTGCAGACCCCTCTGTCAGGTATATACATATATACACACAGTGCAGACCCACTGTCAGGTACATAAAACACACAGTGCAGACCCCTCCGTCAGGTATACACATATATACACACAGTGCAGACCCCTCTGTCAGGTATATACATATATACACACAGTGCAGACCCCCCTGTCAGGTATACACATATATACACACAGTGCAGACCCCTCCGTCAGGTATACACATATATACACACAGTGCAGACCCCTCCGTCAGGTTATCATATAACACAGTGCAGACCCCTCTGTCAGGTATACACATATATACACACAGTGCAGACCCCTCCGTCAGTATATACATATATACACACAGTGCAGACCCCTCTGTCAGGTACATATACCACATATATACACACACAGTGCAGACCCCTCTGTCAGGTATATACATATATACACACAGTGCAGACCCCCTGTCAGGTATATACATATATACCACAGTGCAGACCCCTCCGTCAGGTATACATATATACACACAGTGCAGACCCCTCCGTCAGGTATATACATATATACACACAGTGCAGACCCCTCGTCAGGTATATACATATATAACACACAGTGCAGACCCCTCCGTCAGGTACATACACATATATACACACAGTGCAGACCCCTCCTCAGTCAGGTATATATAACATATATACACACAGTGCAGACCCCTCTGTCAGGTATATACATATATACACACAGTGCAGACCCCTCCGTCAGGTATATACACATATACACACAGTGCAGACCCCACTGTCAGGTATATACATATATACACACAGTGCAGACCCCTCGTCAGTATATACTATATAACACAGTGCAGACCCCTCCGTCAGGTATATAACATATATACACCAGTGCAGACCCCTCCGTCAGGTATATACAATATACACAGTGCAGACCCACTGTCAGGTATATACAATATACACACAGTGCAGACCCCTCCGTCAGGTACTACACATATATACACACAGTGCAGACCCCTCCGTCAGTATATATACATATATACACACAGTGCAGACCCCACTGTCAGTATATACATATATACACACAGTGCAGACCCCTCCGTCAGGTATATACACATATAACACAGTGCAGACCCCTCCGTCAGGTATAACATATATACACACAGTGCAGACCCCTCCGTCAGGTATATACATATATACACACAGTGCAGACCCCTCCGTCAGGTATATACACATATTACACAGTGCAGACCCCTCCGTCAGGTAATACACATATATACACACAGTGCAGACCCCTCCGTCAGGTAACATATACACACAGTGCAGACCCCTCTGTCAGGTATATACACATATATACACACAGTGCAGACCCCTCCGTCAGGTACACACATATATACACAGTGCAGACCCCTCTGTCAGGTATATACATATATACACACAGTGCAGACCCCATCTGTCAGGTATAACACATATACACACAGTGCAGACCCCTGTCAGGTATACACATATATACACACAGTGCAGACCCCACTGTCAGGTATACACATATATACACACAGTGCAGACCCCTCCGTCAGGTAACAATATATACACACAGTGCAGACCCCCTGTCATATTACACATATATACACACAGTGCAGACCCCTCGTCAGGTATATACTATATATACACACAGTGCAGACCCCTGTCAAGTATCCCTATATACACACAGTGCAGACCCCTCCGTCAGGTATACACATATATACACACAGTGCAGACCCCACTGTCAAATATACACATATATACACACAGTGCAGACCCCTCTGTCAGGTATACACATATATACACACACAGTGCAGACCCCTCCGTCAGGTATACACATATATACACACAGTGCAGACCCCTCCGTCAGGTATACACATATATACACACAGTGCAGACCCCTCCGTCAGGTACACACATATATACACAGTGCAGACCCCTCTGTCAGGTATATACATATATACACACAGTGCAGACCCCTCTGTCAGGTATATACATATATACACACAGTGCAGACCCCTCTGTCAGGTATACACATATATACACACAGTGCAGACCCCTCCGTCAGGTATACACATATATACACACAGTGCAGACCCCTCCGTCAGGTACACATATATACACACAGTGCAGACCCCTCTGTCAGGTATATACATATATACACACAGTGCAGACCCCTCTGTCAGGTATATACATATATACACACAGTGCAGACCCCTCTGTCAGGTACATATACACACAGAGCAGACCCCTCCGTCAGGTATATACATATATACACACAGTGCAGACCCCTCTGTCAGGTATATACACATATATACACACAGTGCAGACCCCTCCGTCAGGTACACATATATACACACAGTGCAGACCCCTCTGTCAGGTATATACATATATACACACAGTGCAGACCCCTCTGTCAGGTATATACATATATACACACAGTGCAGACCCCTCTGTCAGGTATATACACACAGTGCAGACCCCTCTGTCAGGTATATACACACAGTGCAGACCCCACTGTCAGGTATATACATATATACACACAGTGCAGACCCCTCTGTCAGGTACATATACACACAGAGCAGACCCCTCCGTCAGGTATATACATATATACACACAGTGCAGACCCCTCTGTCAGGTATATACACATATATACACACAGTGCAGACCCCTCCGTCAGGTACACATATATACACACAGTGCAGACCCCTCTGTCAGGTATATACATATATACACACAGTGCAGACCCCTCTGTCAGGTATATACATATATACACACAGTGCAGACCCCTCTGTCAGGTACATATACACACAGAGCAGACCCCTCCGTCAGGTATATACATATATACACACAGTGCAGACCCCTCTGTCAGGTATATACATATATACACACAGTGCAGACCCCTCTGTCAGGTATACACATATACACACAGTGCAGACCCCTCTGTCAGGTATACACATATACACACAGTGCAGACCCCTCTGTCAGGTATATACATATACACACAGAGCAGACCCCTCCGTCAGGTATATACATATATACACACAGTGCAGACCCCTCTGTCAGGTACATATACACACAGTGCAGACCCCTCTGTCAGGTATACATATATACACACAGTGCAGACCCCTCTGTCAGGTATATACATATATACACACAGTGCAGACCCCACTGTCAGGTACATATACACACAGTGCAGACCCCTCTGTCAGGTATATACATATATACACACAGTGCAGACCCCTCCGTCAGGTATATATACACACAGTGCAGACCCCTCCGTCTGGTACATACACATATACACACACAGTGCAGACCCCACTGTCAGGTATATACACAGTGCAGACCCCTCCGTCAGGTACATACACACAGTGCAGACCCCACTGTCAGGTACATACATATACACATATGTGATGAATAAGCAATATTCTTACAAATAACCGTCTTGCTCAGATACCAGTATATTCTTTACAAGCAGCCATGTTGTTCAGATAAGACTATATCCACTTATAGGAGATAAACCCCCCACCCCTCTTGTTTGGCCGGAGACAAGTCGTCTCTGAGACGTGGTGTATGCTAATCAACCTAAGGAAATGGTCATTTAAGCAGGTGTACAGGGCTTCCTAGAGAATAACAGCTAGGTGACACTAGAGCTTAGAGACACAGAGGCAAAGGAAGAAGTGTAGAAAACGCATCTCCTTCTACCACAGGTTGGAGGGAATTCTGTCTCTCAGCTCAGACACATGGAGCCGAGTTATAACTTTTAATACCTCATGAGCCGTGTTGTCTATAAACATATCCAGCATAGATATGTGATCTAGACACTCAGACGGTCACCGTACATGGTTTTACATAAATGTGTGATGATTGTAAGTAACCTAAACGTGATATTGGCCAGTAGGAGGCCAGCAGAGTAGTCATGCTTCATATCTAGGCGAAGATAAAATCATAACTGATAATATGAGAGCATTGTCTTCCGGCTATGACATTCACAGGCAAGGATATGGCAAATAATAGCTTTTGTATATCCATATCTTCCCTCGAGGGGGTGAGAGTTATGAGCCAGCCTAGAGGTGTGAGATGGGTGGGGAAAGCCTCATACTGTATAAATATCAGCTGCCCCATCTCTATTCTGTATCCGTCTGAAGAACCCTAATTCATCACAGCCAGCGTATACCCTGTAACCGGGGGCTCCATTAATTCATCACAGCCAGCGTATACCCTGTAACCGGGGGGCTCCATGTGGGTCCTTGTGGTGCCATCAGCACTAAGGTAACTGCTCACATGTGTGTGTAATTCTGTGTATTCCATTCCTCCTTTTATTGGCATATCTGACTGTAATATTTGTAATATCTCATAACTGTTAATATTAATATCTAGTGTACCATTAGGGTGATTAAATATATAAATTTAATCCAGAGTTGCTCTTTTTATCTTGATCACGATTCCCACGTCCGTGTGCTCATATAACGCTACCTGGGTTGGTTTCTGACCCAATATAAGCCCGACCACGGACCGGACTTATATTAAAGAGGATCTGGTGGCAGCATTTGTGCTTGGGGTTATTCAGGGCCTCTGGCAGTGACGGGGTGGAGGAGATTATATGTGCTTCTGGCTGCGGGATAGAAGGTATATACCACACTCACTGAGAGGTGCCTGAATAAACCAGCACAGGCAGGGCAGCTGCAGCCCTTCTTTATCCTCAGGCAGTTCTCTGACTGACCTGGGATTAACAGGAGGCGCTGTGGAGCTGCCAGGTTCAGTGACCGATTCACCACAACACACAGTGCACACCCCTCCATCAGGTACATATACATATGCCGCTGTGCTCGGTGCATGTGATGATGTATGTGCTGTTCTCGGTGCATGTGATGATGTATGTGCTGTGTTCGGTGCATGTGATGATGTAGGTGCTGTGCTCGGTGCATGTGATGATGTAGGTGCTGTGCTCGGTGCATGTGATGATGTATGTGCTGTGCTCGGTGCATGTGATGATGTGCTGTGCTCGGTGCATGTGATGATGCAGGTGCTGTGCTCGGTGCATGTGATGATGTAGGTGCTGTGCTCGGTGCATGTGATGATGTGCTGTGCTCGGTGCATGCTATGATGTATGTGCTGTGCTCGGTGCATGTGATGATGTAGGTGCTGTGCTCGGTGCATGTGATGATGTAGGTGCTGTGCTCGGTGCATGTGATGATGTAGGTGCTGTGCTCGGTGCATGTGATGATGTATGTGCTGTGCTCGGTGCATGTGATGATGTGCTGTGCTCGGTTCATGTGATGATGTAGGCGCTGTGCTCGGTGCATGTGATGATGTAGGCGCTGTGCTCGGTGCATGTGATGATGTATGCGCTGTGCTCGGTGCATGTGATGATGTATGCGCTGTGCTCGGTTCATGTGATGATGTATGCGCTGTGCTCGGTGCATGTGATGATGTAGGCGCTGTGCTCGGTGCATGTGATGATGTAGGCGCTGTGCTCGGTGCATGTGATGATGTAGGTGCTGTGCTCGGTGCATGTGATGATGTAGGTGCTGTGCTCGGTGCATGTGATGATGTATGTGCTGTGCTCGGTGCATGTGATGATGTATGTGCTGTGCTCGGTGCATGTGATGATGTATGTGCTGTGCTCGGTGCATGTGATGATGTAGGCGCTGTGCTCGGTGCATGTGATGATGTAGGTGCTGTGCTCGGTGCATGTGATGATGTATGTGCTGTGCTCGGTGCATGTGATGATGTATGTGCTGTGCTCGGTGCATGTGATGATGTATGTGCTGTGCTCGGTGCATGTGATGATGTATGTGCTGTGCTCGGTGCATGTGATGATGTGCTGTGCTCGGTGCATGTGATGATGTATGTGCTGTGCTCGGTGCATGTGATGATGTGCTGTGCTCGGTTCATGTGATGATGTATGTGCTGTGCTCGGTGCATGTGATGATGTATGTGCTGTGCTCGGTGCATGTGATGATGTATGTGCTGTGCTCGGTGCATGTGATGATGTATGTGCTGTGCTCGGTGCATGTGATGATGTATGTGCTGTGCTCGGTGCATGTGATGATGTGCTGTGCTCGGTGCATGTGATGATGTACCTGCTGTGCTCGGTTCATGTGATGATGTAGGTGCTGTGCTCGGTGCATGTGATGATGTAGGTGCTGTGCTCGGTGCATGTGATGATGTAGGTGCTGTGCTCGGTGCATGTGATGATGTAGGTGCTGTGCTCGGTGCATGTGATGATGCAGGTGCTGTGCTCGGTGCATGTGATGATGTACCTGCTGTGCTCGGTGCATGTGATGATGTATGTGCTGTGCTCGGTGCATGTGATGATGTATATGTTGTGCTCGGTGCATGTGATGATGTAGGTGCTGTGCTCGGTGCATGTGATGATGTATGTGCTGTGCTTGGTGCATGTGATGATGCAGGTGCTGTGCTCGGTGCATGTGATGATGTACCTGCTGTGCTCGGTGCATGTGATGATGTAGGCGCTGTGCTCGGTGCATGTGATGATGTAGGCGCTGTGCTCGGTGCATGTGATGATGTATGTGCTGTGCTCGGTGCATGTGATGATGTAGGCGCTGTGCTCGGTGCATGTGATGATGTAGGTGCTGTGCTCGGTGCATGTGATGATGTAGGTGCTGTGCTCGGTGCATGTGATGATGTAGGCGCTGTGCTCGGTGCATGTGATGATGTATGTGCTGTGCTCGGTGCATGTGATGATGTATGTGCTGTGCTCGGTGCATGTGATGATGTACGTGCTGTGCTCGGTGCATGTGATGATGTAGGTGCTGTGCTCGGTGCATGTGATGATGTAGGTGCTGTGCTCGGTGCATGTGATGATGTATGTGCTGTGCTATATATATATATACAATCACATTTATGTTTCTCTCACTATCTGACATCAAATCACAATAAACATTTCCGATTTTAGGAAAATTAGGATGAACCAGAATTATTTCCTCCCATCCACTAGGATCATGTGAGGGCGGCCTGCGACCACTCAACCACGGCCCTATCACATCACACCTTGAAGGAGCACATACAGTCTAGCATCAGATCATCGCTAACACCCCGCCATATTACTATATACTGTATATACTGTGTACACCCCTGTATATATACATGTATATACTGTATCCCTGTATATGCTGTATTCCATATATATGTATATACTGTATCCCCTGTACCCCCTGTATATATATGTATATACTGTATCCCCTGTATATATATATGTATACACTGTATCCCCTGTATATATATGTATACACTGTATCCCCTGTATATATATGTATACACTGTATCCCCTGTATATATATGTATACACTGTATCCCCTGTATATATATGTATACACTGTATCCCCTGTATATATATGTATACACTGTATCCCCTGTATATATATGTATACACTGTATCCCCTGTATATATATGTATACACTGTATCCCCTGTATATATATGTATACACTGTATCCCCTGTATATGTATATACTGTATCCCCTGTATCCCCTGTATATGTATATACTGTATCCCTGTATCCCCTGTATATGTATATACTGTATCCCCTGTATATGCTGTGTATGTGTTGTATATACTGTGTACACCCCTATATATGTATGCATATACTGTATCCCCTGTGTATATATATGTATATACTGTATCCCCTGTATATACTGTATCCCCTATATATATATATGTATACACTGTATCCCCTGTATATGTATATACTGTATCCCCTGTATATACTGTGTATGTGTTGTATATACTGTGTACACCCCTATATATGTATGCATATACTGTATCCCCTGTATATATATGTATATACTGTATCCCCTGTATATACTGTATCCTCTGTATATATATGTATATACTGTATCCCCTGTATATATTTATGTATATACTGTATCCCCTATATATATATATATACTGTATCCCCTGTATATACTGTGTATGTGCTGTATCCCCTGTATATATTTATGTATATACTGTATCCCTATATATATATTAACTGTATCCCCTGTATATACTGTGTATGTGCTGTATCCCCTGTATAAATTTATGTATATACTGTATCCCCTGTATATACCCCTGTATATATATATATATATATATGTATATACTGTATCCCCTGTATATATCTATGTATATACTGTATCCCCTGCATATATCTATGTATATACTGTATCCCCTATATATATATATACTGTATCCCCTGTGTATATATGTACTGTATCCCCTGTATATATACACTGTATCCCTGTATATATATATATATACTGTATCCCCTGTATATATACACTGTATCCCCTGTATATATATGTATATACTGTATCCCCTGTATATATTTATGTATATAATGTATCCTGTATCCCCTGTATATATACTGTATCCCTGTATATACTGTGTATGTGCTGTATCCCCTGTATATATACTGTATCCCCTGCATATATACTGTGTATGTGCTGTATCGCCTGTATATACCCCTGTATATATGCTGTATTCCCTGTATACTGTATCCCCTGTATATATATATATATATATATATATATATATATATATATATATATATACTGTATCCCCTGTATATATTTGTGTATACTGTATCCCCTGTATATATTTATGTGTATACTGTATCCCCTGTATATATACTGTATCCCCTGTATATACTGTGTATGTGCTGTATCCCCTATATATATTTATGTCTATACTGTATCCCCTGTATATATACACTGTATCCCCTGTATAAATTTATGTGTATACTGTATCCCCTGTATATATACTGTATCCCCTGTATATACTGTGTATGTGCTGTATCCCCTGTATATATTTATGTCTATACTGTATCCCCTGTATATATACACTGTATCCCCTGTATAAATTTATGTGTATACTGTATCCCTGTATATACTGTGTATGTGCTGTATCCCGTGTATATATATATATATATATATATGCTGTATCCCCTGTATATATACACTGTATCCTCTGTATATATTTATGTGTATAACTGTATCCCCTGTATATATACTGTATCCCCTGTATCTACTGTGTATGTGCTGTATCCCCTGTATATATATGTATACACTGTATCCCCTGTATATATACACTGTATCCCCTGTATATTTATGTATATACTGTATCCCTGTATATATATGTATACACTGTATCCCCTGTATATATACACTGTATCCCCTGTATATATACACTGTATCCCCTGTATATTTATGTATATGCTGTATCCCCTGTATATATATATATATATATATATATATATATATATGCTGTATCCCCTGTATATATACTGTATCCCTGTATATATTTATGCATATACTGTATCCCCTGTATATATATATGTATATACTGTATCCCCTGTATATATATGTATATACTGTGTATGTGCTGTATCCCCTGTATATATATGTACATACTGTATCCCCTGTATATATATGTATACACTGTGTATGTGCTGTATCCCCTGTATATATATGTATATACTGTATCCCTGTATATATATGTATACACTGTGTATGTGCTGTATATCTATACACTGTATCCCCTGTATATATGTATATCCCCCTGTATATACTGTGTACACCCCTGTATGTATATACTGTATCCCCTGTATATCCCCCTGTATGTATATATGTACACACTGTATACACCCCTGTATGTATATATGTACACCCTGTATATCCCCCTGAATATTATCTATATACTATATCCCCTGTATACACTGCGTACACCCCTGTATGTATATATGTATCCCCTGTATATCCCCTGTATATTATCTTATACTATATCCCCTGTATACACTGTGTACACCCCTGTATGTATATACTGTATCCCCTGTATATATATGTATACACTATGTGCTGTATATTATCTATATACTATATCCCCTGTATACACTATTTACACCCCTGTATGTATACATGTATCCCCTGTATATCCCCCTGTATATTATCTATATACTATATCCCCTGTATACACTGTGTACACCCCTGTATGTATATACTGTATCCCCTGTATATATATATGTATACACTATGTGCTGTATATTATCTATATACTATATCCCCCTGTATATACTGTGTACACCCTGTATGTATATATGTATCCCCTGTATATCCCCCTGTATATATATGTACACACGGTATACACTGTATCCCCTGTATACCCCCCTGTATATATATGTACACACTGTATCCCCCTGTTATATATATGTATACACTGTGTATGTGCTGTATATCTATACACTGTATCCCCCTGTATACACTGTGTATCCCCCTGTATATATATGTACACACGGTATACACTGTATATCCCCCTGTATGTATATACTGTATCCCCTGTATATATATATATGTATACACTGTGTATGTGCTGTATCCCCTGTATATATATGTATATACTGTATCCCCTGTATACACTGTGTACACCCCTGTATATATATATAATGTATACCCTCCTGTATGTATATATGTGCACACTGTATATCCCCCTGTATATCCCCCTGTATGTATATATGTACACACTGTATATCCCCCTGTATATATATGTACACACGGTATACACTGTATATCCCCCTGTATATATATGTATACACTGTATATCCCCCTGTATATCCTCCTGTATGTATATATATGTACACACTGTATATCCCCCTGTATATATATGTACACACGGTATACACTGTATATCCCCCTGTATATATATGTATACACTGTATATCCCCCTGTATATCCTCCTGTATGTATATATATGTACACACTGTATATCCCCCTGTATATCCCCCTGTATCCCCTGTATATCCCCCTGTATATACTGTATATCCCCCTCCTGCCTCGGGTGAAGGATACGTGGTGGCGGGTTGCTGCAGTCCTCGGATCCCGGCGGTCCCCGGGGCGGGCGGGGGAGGTCCGGTGGTGGCGGCGGTCGGGGGAGGCCCCAGCACTCCGGTCCCGGCTCCGGTGGGCCCTCCGGGTTTCAGGGCCGGCTTGTGCGGGAGACTCATGTCCGGGCTCAGGCGCGGACCCTCATGGGAGCGAAGCCGGGGACACACGGGAGCAGGCGGGGAGATACCGGGAATTTCCTCACTCAGACACCGGAGCATCCAACATGGCGCCGCGTCCGCCTCCAGCAGTCCGGCAGGACGGACACTCGGCAATCTCCGGAGCGGCTCGGGCGCTTTCGGAAAACGGGTGGAGAAAACGAAGACGGCTCGGCAATCTTCGGAATCGCTCGAGTCCGCACTTCTGAACGCGTCAACCAATCGTTGGAGGGGAGAGGGGCGTGCCTAAAAGCGAGGCTCAGAGCGAAGACGGTTTCGGAAAACATCGGAAAGAGGCGTGGTCTAGATCGGTAGAATCTGACACACAGGCGGAGTATAGCGCAGTGGGCGGAGTCTCAAAAGATGCACGGATTGGAAGGGGCGTGGTAACACAAGATGCTTCGGTAATATTCGTTGGCACTCGGCTTCTAAATGTTATTAATAGAATATCGCCCCCTAGCGGCAGTGACTGCGCATTACAACGGAAATACACCAGTGTCAGAGGAAGAAAATGATGTAACCAAGGAAACCAAAGCCCGCCTCCTGTAGCCGGGGGCGGAGCCTCCAGGTGGGGGCCCAGAGGAGAGGAGTCTAAAGAGCCAGGGGCCCAGAGGAGAGGAACCAGGGGCCCAGAGGAGAGGAGTCTAAAGAGCCAGGGCCCTAAACAGAGGAGTCTAAAGAGCCAGGGGCCCAGAGGAGTCCAAAGAGCCAGGGGCCCAGAGAAGAGGAGTCCAAAGATCCAGGGGCCCAGAGGAGAGGAGCCCAAATAGCCAGGGGCCCAGAGGAGAGGAGTCCAGAGAGCCGGGGGCCCAGAGGAGAGGAGTCCAAAGAGCCAGGGGCCCAGAGGAGAGGAGTGCAAAGAGCCAGGGGCCCAGAGGAGAGGAGTCCAAAGAGCCAGGGGCCCAGAGGAGAGGAGTCTAAAGAGCCAGGGGCCCAGAGGAGAGGAGTCCAAAGAGCCGGGGGCCCAAAGAGCCAGGGCCCTAAACAGAGGAGTCCAAAGATCCAGGGGCCCAGAGGAGAGGAGCCCAAATAGCCGGGGGCCCAGAGGAGAGGAGTCTAAAGAGCCAGGGGCCCAGAGGAGTCTAAAGAGCCAGGGCCTAGAGGAGAGGAGCCCAAATAGCCAGGGGCCCAGAGGAGAGGAGTCTAAAGAGCCAGGGGCCCAGAGGAGTCTAAAGAGCCAGGGGCCCAGAGGAGTCCAAAGAGCCAGGGCCCTAAACAGTGGAGCCCAAAGAGCCGAGGACCCAGAGGAGAGGAGCCCAAAGAGCCAGGGCCCTAAAGAGAGGAGCCCCAAGAGCCAGTGGCCCAGAGGAGAGGAGTCCAAAGAGCCAGGGGCCCAGAGGAGAGGAGCCCAAATAGCCAGGGGCCCAGAGGAGAGGAGCCCAAATAGCTGGGGGCCCAGAGGAGAGGAGTCTAAAGAGCCAGGGGCCCAGAGGAGAGGAGCCCAAATAGCCGGGGGCCCAGAGGAGAGGAGTCTAAAGAGCCAGGGGCCCAGAGGAGAGGAGTCTAAAGGGCCAGGGGCCCAGAGGAGAGGAGTCCAAAGAGCCAGGGCCCTAAAGAGAGGAGCCTAAAGAGCCAGGGGCCCAGAGGAGAGGAGTCTAAAGAGCCAGGGGCCCAGAGGAGAGGAGTCCAAAGAGCCAGGGCCCTAAAGAGAGGAGCCTAAAGAGCCAGGGGCCCAGAGGAGAGGAGCTCAAAGAGCCAGGGGTCCAGAGGAGAGGGTCCAGAGGAGAGGAGTCCAAAGAGCCAGGTGCCCAGAGGAGAGGAGTCCAAAGAGCCAGGGCCCTAAACAGGAGTCCAGAGCCAGGGGCCCAGAGGAGAGGAGCCCAGAGGAGAGGGACCCAAAGAGCCTGGGGCCCAGAGGAGAGGAGCCCAAAGAGCCAGGGGCCCAGAGGAAGAGCCAGGGGCCCAGAGGAGAGGAGTCCAAAGAGCCTGGGGCCCAGAGGAGAGGAGTCCAAAGAGCCGGGGGCCAAGAGGAGAGGAGCCCAAAGAGCCGGGGTCAGAGGAGAGGGGCCCAAAGAGCTGAGGGCCCAGAAGAGAGGGGCCCAAAGAAGATGTGCTCAAAGACCCACAGGCCCAGAAGAGAGGAGCCCAAAGAGCCGGGGGCCCAGAGGAGAGGAGCTCAAAGAGCCAGGGGCCCAGAGGAGAAGAGCCAGCAGCCCAGAGGAGAGGGGCTCAAAGAGCCAGGGCCTTAAAGAGCTGGGGGCCCAGAAGAGAGGAGTACAAAGAGCCGGGGGCCCAGAGGAGGGGAGCCCAGAGGAGAGGAGCCCAAAGAGCCAGGGGTCTTTGGATCTCACCTTGTACCCTCGGCTGTATCCTCCTCCTCTCACCATGTACCCTCGGCTGTATCCTCCTCCTCTCACCATGTACCCTCAGCTGTATCCTCCTCCTCTCACCATGTACCCTTGGCTGTATCCTCCTCCTCTCACCCGGTACCCTCGGCTGTATCCTCCTCCTCTCACCATGTACTTTCAGCTGTATCCTCCTCCTCTCACCTTGTACCCTCGCTGTATCCTCCTCCTCTCACCATGTACCCTCGGCTGTATCCTCCTCCTCTCACCATGTACCCTCAGCTGTATCCTCCTCCTCTCACCTTGTGCCCTCGGCTGTATCCTCCTCCTCTCACCATGTACCCTCGGCTGTATCCTCTCTCCTCCTCCTCTCACCTTGTACCCTCGGCTGTATCCCCTCCTCTCACCTTGTACCCTCGGCTGTATCCTCCTCCTCTCACCATGTACCCTTGGCTGTATCCTCCTCCTCTCACCATGTACCCTTGGCTGTATCCTCCTCCTCTCACCCGGTACCCTCGGCTGTATCCTCCTCCTCTCACCATGTACCTTCAGCTGTATCCTCCTCCTCTCACCTTGTACCCTCGGCTGTATCCTCCTCCTCTCACCTTGTACCTTCGGCTGTATCCTCCTCCTCTCACCATGTACCCTTGGCTGTATCCTCCTCCTCTCACCCGGTATCCTCGGCTGTATCCTCCTCCTCTCACCATGTACCCTCAGCTGTATCCTCCTCCTCTCACCTTGTGCCCTCGGCTGTATCCTCCTCCTCTCACCATGTACCCTCGGCTGTATCCTCCTCCTCCTCCTCTCACCATGTACCCTCGGCTGTATCCTCCTCCTCTCACCTTGTACCCTCGGCTGTATCCTCCTCCTCTCACCATGTACCCTCGGCTGTATCCTCCTCCTCTCACCTTGTACCCTTGGCTGTATCCTTCTCCTCTCATCTTGTACCCTCGACTGTATCCTCCTCCTCTCACCTTGTACCCTTGGCTGTATCCTCTTCTCACCATGTACCCTTGGCTGTATCCTCTTCTCACCATGTACCCTCGGCTGTATCCTCCTCCTCTCACCTTGTACCCTCGGCTGTATCCTCCTCCTCTCACCCGGTACCCTCGGCTGTATCCTCCTCCTCTCACCCGGTACCCTCGGCTGTATCCTCCTCCTCTCACCTTGTACCCTTGGCTGTATCCTCCTCCTCTCACCTTGTACCCTCGACTGTATCCTCCTCCTCTTACCTTGTACCCTCAGCTGTATCCTCCTCTTCTCACCTTGTACCCTTGGCTGTATCCTCCTCCTCTCACCTTGTACCCTTGGCTGTATCCTCTTCTCACCATGTACCCTCAGCTGTATCCTCCTCCTCTCACCCGTACCCTTGGCTGTATCCTCCTCCTCTCACCTTGTACCCTCGGCTGTATCCTCCTCCTCTCACCCTGTACCCTCGGCTGTATCCTCCTCCTCTCACCTTGTACCCTTGGCTGTATGCTCCTCCTCTCACCTTGTACCCTCGACTGTATCCTCCTTCTCTCACCTTGTACCCTTGGCTGTATCCTCTTCTCACCATGTACCCTCAGCTGTATCCTCCTCTTCTCACCTTGTACCCTTGGCTGTATCCTCCTCCTCTCACCTTGTACCCTTGGCTGTATCCTCTTCTCACCATGTACCCTCGGCTGTATCCACTTCTCACCATGTACCCTCAGCTGTATCCTCCTCTTCTCACCTTGTACCCTCGGCTGTATCCTCCTCCTCTCACCCGGTACCCTCGGCTGTATCCTCCTCCTCTCACCTTGTACCCTTGGCTGTATCCTCCTCTTCTCACCTTGTACCCTCGACTGTATCCTCCTCTTCTCACCTTGTACCCTCGACTGTATCCTCCTCCTCTCACCTTGTACCCTCGGCTGTATCCTCTTCTCACCATGTACCCTCGGCTGTATCCTCCTCCTCCTCTCACCTTGTACCCTTGGCTGTATCCTCCTCTTCTCACCTTGTACCCTCGACTGTATCCTCCTCTTCTCACCTTGTACCCTCGACTGTATCCTCCTCCTCTCACCTTGTACCCTCGGCTGTATCCTCTTCTCACCATGTACCCTCGGCTGTATCCTCCTCTTCTCACCTTGTACCCTTGGCTGTATGCTCCTCCTCTCACCTTGTACCCTCAGCTGTATCCTCCTCCTCTCACCTTGTACCCTCGGTTGTATCTGCCGGCCCGTGCGGTGTGCTCCGCCATCACTGTGGACATCACCACAGCCTGTGATTGCTCTCACTACAGGGAACATTGAAGGCAACTGAAATAACGGTGCAGTAGGCGGAGCCTGATAAGCTCCACCTCCAGGAGTAGTGACCTGGGAGGGCTGTACAGTATAATGGAGGCACTGACCAATCACCTGAGATGTGGCTGGGATGGGATGATCATGTGCATCACCAATACCATCTCATTACACAATGATGGACACAAGGTGCCCGCCTCTGAGGAGCCGACCGCCAGGAACAAGACACTGGAGGCTGCTGAGGTCAAGTGACAGCTGAGCTCTGATTGGGCAGACTGGGTGCTGAGCGCTGATTGGGCAGACTGGGTGCTGAGCGCTGATTGGGCAGACTGGGTGCTGAGCGCTGATTGGGCAGACTGGGTGCTGAGCGCTGATTGGGCAGTGTAGTGAAATATATGTTTGTAGGTGATATATGACTGGCAGTAAATTATCATGTGTTCTTTGGCTCAGCTCCACACAAAGGTCACAACCTATGTTATCTGAGCACAAAGCTTGTATTCCCATCACAGTCTCTCCAGGGGCGTCCTGAGAAAGCAGAGTGGATCTGTAGTGAAATATGTATCTCAGGGACTGGACACTAGACCAGTAAGGGGTTAAATCCCAGGTCCGTCCACAAGAGGTCACAACCTGCTTTATATAAGCCACACTAACTCCACAGTCACATGACTCCAGTCTCCCCGGGGGCATCCTGCCAGCAGGGCAATACATTCACACATATTGGGAGCCTCAAAGAGGAAGAGAATAGATAAGGCGGCCGTCACACGGAACGATATCTTGCCAGATATCGTTTAAGTGATCTCCTTTTTGATCTCTTAAGCGATATCGGGCTTAAAATCGTTGCATGTAATCAAGCGATTCACGATGTGAAATCGCTTGATCGTGACATCGCTGATCTGAGCTCCGGTTCTCAGATCTAGCGATGAACGATGCCACGATCTGTCTCATCGTGGTGTATAACACCACGATGAGCGATCTCCCAGCGCAGAGTCTATGCTGGGAGATGGTAACTATGGTACACGTCGGGTAACTAAGCGACGCGCGGCGCCTAGTTACCCGATGTGTACCATAGTTACCAGCGAGATCGCGGCTCCACATCGCTGGTGAGTGTCTGTGTGACATCTCACGAGCGATGTGAGCGATATTGTAAGCGATTGCGCGTGCACGTGATCGCTTACAATATCGCTAAAGATATCTCAGCGTGTGACGGCCGCCTAAGAGAGAGAAGCCGTCTCCAATAGTGACCTTCACACAGACCCACAGAAGACAGAGAACATTGTAACATAATCTCTGCCTGGCTAAATGAGTGATCGTCCAATCATAGACCCAGAAGTAGAATGTTAACGAGGATCTGTCACCAACCACACATGGTGATCTAATTACAGCACTGGAGGCAGCATGTCTGCTGCATCCAGACAAGGGGTCCCCCAGCACTTGAGCCCCCCTGTACCCCGAGATAATACACTTAGAAAACTTATATAGTGGAGCCAAATAGGAGGTGGCTGGGGGCTGCAGCCAAAGGGCAGTTTCACGCCCCCTGCATGTTTAATCTGCCCACCGCCGCCTCCCTGATGCCAATCATTGTCTCCCTCCCCTGCAGCATAACACAGAGCGAGGGGTGCGGTTCTGGACGCATTGCCCCGCCCCCTGCAGTGACATCACCGCCTTTCCCCGCCCTGCTCCATGGTTAACATGATTAGACGATCACTCATTTAGTCATGCATACATTATGTTTCAGATGCTCCTTTGTATAAACCAATTCTTTTCCCACAGTAAATATCACGGCTATACTAAACATGTGGTGGACTCTGTGATCCCCTTCTCTTTCTGGCTACAGGTGTGAATTATGTCACTCTCTGCTTTTCCCATCATGCCCCTGGGGAGACTGGAGTCAGTGACTGTGGAGTAAGGGTACCTTTACACGCGGCTACATTTGTAGCTTGTCACCAGGTAACTTACTGGTTGCAGTGAAATCATGGATACATGATTCCATTTGTACACAGCAACAAGATAGAACCATGTATCCATGATTTCACTGCAACCTGTAAGTTACCTGGTGACAAGCTACAAATGTAGCCGTGAGTAAAGGTACCCTTAGTGTGGCTTATATAAAGCAGGTTGTGACCTCTCATGGATGGACATGGGATTTAACCCCTTAACTGTTCTGGTGTCCAGTCCCTGAGATACATATTTCACTACACTTGTATACTCTAAAGAACCCATAACCCTAGAGAGGATGTGATCCTGTTGATTGTCTGATAAGTCTTAGTTTAGGGGAACTCATCGGCCCCAAATCGGATGGGTGGTGGCAGCGTGTGTGAAGCGGGTTGCGCGGTGTGAAGCGGGGTGTGATTGATGCTCCCTTTCAGCATAGGACAGAGGTCGAGCGCTGGATTGAGTGAGAGGAGATAGATTAACCCTTGCAGGTGCAACCCCAAGTCACGTGCTGAGGAGTGGGTACATGACAGGCAGATTGGAAGCTGAGCAGTGGTTGGTCAGATTGGAAGCTGAGCCCTGGTTGGTCAGATTGGAAGTTGAGCCGTGGTTGGTCAGATTGCAGGCTGAGCTCTGGTTGGTCAGATTGCAGGCTGAGCTCTGGTTGGTCAGACTGCAGGCTGAGCTCTGGTTGGTCAGATTGGAGGCTGAGCCCTGGTTGGTCAGATTGGAAGTTGAGCCGTGGTTGGTCAGATTGCAGGCTGAGCTCTGGTTGGTCAGATTGCAGGCTGAGCTCTGGTTGGTCAGATTGCAGGCTGAGCTCTGGTTGGTCAGATTGCAAGCTCAGCCCTGATTTATTTTACTTTAAAGGAATATTCCTAACTGGAGGCATCTGCTTATATTATTATTCCTCCACCCACTACATATCGGGAAAGAACCTTGGAGAGGAGAAGACCCCTCACTTCTGGGAGCCCCTCACTGCCGAGGGCCCTGCTCACACCATGATGATTACATGGGACCTACAATAACGATCATTAGGTGACTTCAGCACCACGTCCCTCATAGTGATATCATGATGACCTGCAAACCTGGCAGCTCTATAGCGCCTCATCTATACTCAGGCTGGTCAGGGAACTACCTGAGGATAAAAGAAGGGCCGCAGCTGCCCTGCCTGTGCTGGTTTATTAAGGCACCTCTCAGTGAGTGTGGTATATGCCTTCTAGCCCGCAGCCAGAAGCACATATAATCTCCTCCACCCCGTCACTGCCAGAGGCCCTGAATAACCCCAAGCACAAATGCTGCCACCAGCTTCTGGTTTAATATAAGTCCGGTCCGTGGTCGGGCTTATATCGGGTCAGAAACCAACCCAGGTAGCGTTATATGAGCACACGGACGTGGGAATCGTGATCAAGATAAAAAGAGCAACTCAGGATTACAATTATATATTTAATCACCCTATTATCACCCCTCCCTCCAAAGTCATGGAGGGGGGAGGGGTATTCTTTTTGTATAATTCGTTGGAGCCTTCATTGTGTGACAACAATTGGCCGGAAATTAATATTCTCAGGTTACCAGAAAATCAGGAGATTCCCCCCCCCCCCCACCTTTAGCAGCCTGATGGTCCTGTGTCCCAAAGACTGGTACCGACCCGGAGACCACCTCCCAGAACGCCAGCGTTGGAGATGTCCCTCAGCTGCGCTGTATACACAGGAAGCTGCGCAGGTGCAGCGTTACCTCACGCAGGAGACGCAATACATTGTGGGCGGGGCTAAGAGCTGAGGGTCGGATTCGCGGCCAATGTGATGTCACATTAAGGGTGTGTGCAGGAACCCCACGTCATCAAAGGGGCGGGCCAAAAGAGAACCGCTACTAGGCCAAAGCCAGGGCCTACATTTATTACCTCGGCCGGGAAGCTGAAGTGAAGAAGCGGATCAGCAGTGGTCCAGAAGCCTAATGTGTGAGGTGGATAGTGAAGGAGCCTCCGCCGTTTAGACACCGGTGTCTAGAGCTACAACGGCACCGGGTGGCGACTTACCCTGGAGGTCTGTCACCGTCTCACAAGATGAAGTGACTGCCGGCAGCGCTGTATGTGCGCAGCAGAGTTACCTCAGGAGAATACGCTGCTGAGCGACACCTCAGTGTGACCGGGGGCTGCGCTGTATATGCACAGCGGAATTACCTCAGGAGAACATGCTACGTGACACCTCAGTGTTACCATATAGTACTGACCCCAGACATCATACCGACACGTCAGTGTTACCATATAGTACTGACCCCAGACATCATACCGACACGTCAGTGTTACCATGTAGTACTGACCCCAGACATCACACCGACACGTCAGTGTTACCATATAGTACTGACCCCAGACATCACACCGACACGTCAGTGTTACCATGTAGTACTGACCCAGACATCACACCGACACGTCAGTGTTACCATATAGTACTGACCCAGACATCACACCGACACGTCAGTGTTACCATATAGTACTGACCCCAGACATCACACCGACACCTCAGTGTTACCATATAGTACTGACCCCAGACATCACACCGACACCTCAGTGTTACCATATAGTACTGACCCCAGACATCACACCGACACCTCAGTGTTACCATATAGTACTGACCCCAGACATCACACCGACACCTCAGTGTTACCATATAGTACTGACCCCAGACATCACACCGACACCTCAGTGTTACCATATAGTACTGACCCCAGACATCACACCGACACCTCAGTGTTACCATATAGTACTGACCCCAGACATCACACCGACACCTCAGTGTTACCATATAGTACTGACCCCAGACATCACACCCACACCTCAGTGTTACCATATAGTACTGACCCCAGACATCACACCCACACCTCAGTGTTACCATATAGTACTGACCCCAGACATCACACCCACACCTCAGTGTTACCATATAGTACTGACCCCAGACATCACACCCACACCTCAGTGTTACCATATAGTACTGACCCCAGACATCACACCCACACCTCAGTGTTACCATATAGTACTGACCCCAGACATCACACCCACACCTCAGTGTTACCATATAGTACTGACCCCAGACATCACACCCACACCTCAGTGTTACCATATAGTACTGACACCAGACATCACACCCACACCTCAGTGTTACCATATAGTACTGACACCAGACATCACACCCACACCTCAGTGTTACCATATAGTACTGACACCAGACATCACACCCACACCTCAGTGTTACCATATAGTACTGACACCAGACATCACACCCACACCTCAGTGTTACCATATAGTACTGACACCAGACATCACACCCACACCTCAGTGTTACCATATAGTACTGACACCAGACATCACACCCACACCTCAGTGTTACCATATAGTACTGACACCAGACATCACACCCACACCTCAGTGTTACCATATAGTACTGACACCAGACATCACACCCACACCTCAGTGTTACCATATAGTACTGACACCAGACATCACACCCACACCTCAGTGTTACCATATAGTACTGACACCAGACATCACACCCACACCTCAGTGTTACCATATAGTACTGACACCAGACATCACACCCACACCTCAGTGTTACCATATAGTACTGACACCAGACATCACACCCACACCTCAGTGTTACCATATAGTACTGACACCAGACATCACACCCACACCTCAGTGTTACCATATAGTACTGACACCAGACATCACACCCACACCTCAGTGTTACCATATAGTACTGACACCAGACATCACACCCACACCTCAGTGTTACCATATAGTACTGACACCAGACATCACACCCACACCTCAGTGTTACCATATAGTACTGACACCAGACATCACACCCACACCTCAGTGTTACCATATAGTACTGACACCAGACATCACACCCACACCTCAGTGTTACCATATAGTACTGACACCAGACATCACACCCACACCTCAGTGTTACCATATAGTACTGACACCAGACATCACACCCACACCTCAGTGTTACCATATAGTACTGACCCAGACATCACACCCACACCTCAGTGTTACCATATAGTACTGACACCAGACATCACACCCACACCTCAGTGTTACCATATAGTACTGACACCAGACATCACACCCACACCTCAGTGTTACCATATAGTACTGACACCAGACATCACACCCACACCTCAGTGTTACCATATAGTACTGACACCAGACATCACACCCACACCTCAGTGTTACCATATAGTACTGACACCAGACATCACACCCACACCTCAGTGTTACCATATAGTACTGACACCAGACATCACACCCACACCTCAGTGTTACCATATAGTACTGACACCAGACATCACACCCACACCTCAGTGTTACCATATAGTACTGACACCAGACATCACACCCACACCTCAGTGTTACCATATAGTACTGACACCAGACATCACACCCACACCTCAGTGTTACCATATAGTACTGACACCAGACATCACACCCACACCTCAGTGTTACCATATAGTACTGACACCAGACATCACACCCACACCTCAGTGTTACCATATAGTACTGACACCAGACATCACACCCACACCTCAGTGTTACCATATAGTACTGACACCAGACATCACACCCACACCTCAGTGTTACCATATAGTACTGACACCGACATCACACCCACACCTCAGTGTTCATATAGTACTGACCCAGCATCACCCCACACCTCAGTGTTACCATATAGTACTGACCCCAGGCATCACACCCACACCTCAGTGTTACCATATAGTACTGACCCGAGACATACCGACACCTCAGTGTTACCATATAGTACTGACCCCAGACATCATACCGACACCTCAGTGTTACCATATAGTACTGACCTCAGACATCATACCGACACGTCCGTGTTACCATATAGTACTGACCCCAGACATCACACCGACACCTCAGTGTTACCATATAGTACTGACCCGAGACATACCGACACCTCAGTGTTACCATATAGTACTGACACCAGACATCACACCCACACCTCAGTGTTACCATATAGTACTGACACCAGACATCACACCCACACCTCAGTGTTACCATATAGTACTGACACCAGACATCACACCCACACCTCAGTGTTACCATATAGTACTGACACCAGACATCACACCCACACCTCAGTGTTACCATATAGTACTGACACCAGACATCACACCACACCTCAGTGTTACCATATAGTACTGACACCAGACATCACACCCACACCTCAGTGTTACCATATAGTACTGACACCAGACATCACACCCACACCTCAGTGTTACCATATAGTACTGACACCAGACATCACACCCACACCTCAGTGTTACCATATAGTACTGACACCAGACATCACACCCACACCTCAGTGTTACCATATAGTACTGACACCAGACATCACACCCACACCTCAGTGTTACCATATAGTACTGACACCAGACATCACACCCACCTCAGTGTTACCATATAGTACTGACACCAGACATCACACCCACACCTCAGTGTTACCATATAGTACTGACACCAGACATCACACCCACACCTCAGTGTTACCATATAGTACTGACACCAGACATCACACCCACACCTCAGTGTTACCATATAGTACTGACACCAGACATCACACCCACACCTCAGTGTTACCATATAGTACTGACCCCAGGCATCACACCCACACCTCAGTGTTACCATATAGTACTGACCCAGGCATCACACCCACACCTCAGTGTTACCATATAGTACTGACCCGAGACATACCGACACCTCAGTGTTACCATATAGTACTGACCCCAGACATCATACCGACACCTCAGTGTTACCATATAGTACTGACCTCAGACATCATACCGACACGTCCGTGTTACCATATAGTACTGACCCCAGACATCACACCGACACCTCAGTGTTACCATATAGTACTGACCCGAGACATACCGACACCTCAGTGTTACCATATAGTACTGACCCCAGACATCATACCGACACCTCAGTGTTACCATATAGTACTGACCCCAGACATCATACCGACACGTCCGTGTTACCATATAGTACTGACCCCAGACATCACACCGACACCTCAGTGTTACCATATAGTACTGACCCCAGGCATCACACCCACACCTCAGTGTTACCATATAGTACTGACCCCAGACATCACACCCACACCTCAGTGTTACCATATAGTACTGACCCCAGACATCACACCGACACGTCAGTGTTACCATATAGTACTGACCCCAGACATCACACCGACACCTCAGTGTTACCATATAGTACTGACCCCAGACATCACACCCACACCTCAGTGTTACCATATAGTACTGACCCCAGGCATCACACCGACACCTCAGTGTTACCATATAGTACTGACCCCAGACATCACACCGACACCTCAGTGTTACCATATAGTACTGACCCCAGACATCACACCGACACCTCAGTGTTACCATATAGTACTGACCCCAGACATTATACCGACACCTCAGTGTTACCATATAGTACTGACCCCAGACATTATACCGACACCTCAGTGTTACCATATAGTACTGACCCCAGACATCATACCGACACCTCAGTGTTACCATATAGTACTGACCCAGACAATATACCGACACCTCAGTGTTACCATATAGTACTGACCCCAGACATCATACCGACACCTCAGTGTTACCATATAGTACTGACCCCAGACATCACACCGACACCTCAGTGTTACCATATAGTACTGACCCCAGACATCACACCGACACCTCAGTGTTACCATATAGTACTGACCCCAGACATCACACCGACACCTCAGTGTTACCATATAGTACTGACCCCAGACATCACACCGACACCTCAGTGTTACCATATAGTACTGACTCCAGACATCATACCGACACCTCAGTGTTACCATATAGTACTGACTCCAGACATCATACCGACACGTCAGTGTTACCATATAGTACTGACCCCAGACATCATACCGACACCTCAGTGTTACCATATAGTACTGACCCCAGACATCACACCGACACCTCAGTGTTACCATATAGTGCTGACCCCAGGCATCACACCGACACCTCAGTGTTACCATATAGTACTGACCCCAGGCATCACACCGACACCTCAGTGTTACCATATAGTACTGACCCAGGCATCACACCGACACCTCAGTGTTACCATATAGTACTGACCCCAGGCATCACACCGACACCTCAGTGTTACCATATAGTGCTGACCCCAGACATCACACCGACACCTCAGTGTTACCATATAGTGCTGACCCCAGACATCACACCGACACCTCAGTGTTACCATATAGTGCTGATCCCAGACATCACACCGACACCTCAGTGTTACCATATAGTGCTGATCCCAGACATCACACCGACACCTCAGTGTTACCATATAGTGCTGACCCCAGACATCACACCGACACCTCAGTGTTACCATATAGTGCTGACCCCAGACATCATACCGACACCTCAGTGTTACCATATAGTGCTGACCCCAGACATCATACCGACACCTCAGTGTTACCATATAGTACTGACCCCAGACATCACACCGACACCTCAGTGTTACCATATAGTACTGACCCCAGACAATATACCGACACCTCAGTGTTACCATATAGTACTGACCCCAGACATCATACCGACACCTCAGTGTTACCATATAGTACTGACCCCAGACATCACACCGACACCTCAGTGTTACCATATAGTACTGACCCCAGACATCACACCGACACCTCAGTGTTACCATATAGTACTGACCCCAGACATCACACCGACACCTCAGTGTTACCATATAGCACTGACCCCAGACATCACACCGACACCTCAGTGTTACCATATAGCACTGACCCCAGACATCACACCGACACCTCAGTGTTACCATATAGCACTGACCCCAGACATCACACCGACACCTCAGTGTTACCATATAGCACTGACCCCAGACATCATACCGACACCTCAGTGTTACCATATAGCACTGACCCGAGACATCACACCGACACCTCAGTGTTACCATATAGTACTGACCCGAGACATCATACCGACACCTCAGTGTTACCATATAGCACTGACCCGAGACATACCGACACCTCAGTGTTACCATATAGTACTGACCCCAGACATCATACTGACACCTCAGTGTTACCATATAGTACTGACCCCAGACATCATACCGACACCTCAGTGTTACCATATAGTACTGACTCCAGACATCACACCGTCACCTCAGTGTTACCATATAGCACTGACCCCAGACATCATACCGACACCTCAGTGTTACCATATAGCACTGACCCCAGACAATATACCGACACCTCAGTGTTACCATATAGTACTGACCCCAGACATCATACCGACACCTCAGTGTTACCATATAGCACTGACCCCAGACATCATACCGACACCTCAGTGTTACCATATAGTACTGACCCGAGACATCATACCGACACCTCAGTGTTACCATATAGTACTGACACCAGACATCACACCGACACCTCAGTGTTACCATATAGTACTGACCCCAGACATCATACCGACACGTCAGTGTTACCATTTAGTACTGACCCCAGACAATATACCGACACCTCAGTGTTACCATATAGTACTGACCCCAGACATCACACCGACACCTCAGTGTTACCATATAGTACTGACCCCAGACATCACACCGACACCTCAGTGTTACCATATAGTACTGACCCCAGACATCACACCGTCACGTCGGCTTTATCATGTAGTGATAATGGAGAATAAGAAACGCAAACAATTGTGTAATTGCAGTTTTACCGCATTTGGGATTTTCCCAGTTCCCCTGTACATTATATGGTGAAATTAATGATTGCATCTGAAAGTAAATCTCGTCCCACAGAACACAAGATGTCAGAGGTCTAGAATGGTGGAAAAATGAAGTTCTGGCTCTTGGAAGAAGGGGAGAAAAATCAAATGAAAACTAAAGATCACTGTGTGGTGAAGGGGTTAAATGCTGGGCGTCCATACACAGATCACTACAGTGTGGAAGGATCCTCCTACAGTACCCGGCCGTCCCCAGGAAGGACATAGCCCGCTACGTGGTCCTGGGGGAGGGCCAGAAGATGGCATCCACCTCCACAGCCCCCCCCAGGTACAGGACCTCTCATGCCCAGCTGGCACTTTCCCGGTTTGGTGGTTAAGCCTGCCTTTCAGATCTGTGCCAGATGCTCCCGGTGACCCTTCCATGTGGGGCTGACCATCATCCAGGTACGCGGCCCCTTCAATCTCTCGAGCAGGAAGTCAACCATCCGCTGCAGAGTGGCCGGAGCAGTCATGGCAAATGGCATAACCGTGGACTCGTACAGTCCAAAAGGGTGATAAAGGCAGAGCGCTCCCCCGTGCCAAGCGGGTCAGGGGAATCTACCAATACCCCCGGCTCAGATCCACCATGGTCAGGTACTTAGCCCCCGCCAACCGGTCATCGATGCACATATAAGAGGGGTGTGAGCACTACAGCTCCCCTACAGGACAAGTCTATACACAGGTGCCCGAGAGCAGAGTGCAGAAAGAAGCGCAGCTCTGGAGGATAAGACACAATGTAATAGCAGAATAGTGACTGCAGCTCTGGAGGTGACTGGAGGATAAGACACAGTGTAACAGCAGAATAGTGACTGCAGCTCTGGAGGATAAGACACGATGTAACAGCAGAATAGTGAGTGCAGCTCTGGAGGATAAGACACAATGTAATAGAATAGTGACTGCAGCTCTGGAGGATAAGACACGATGTAACAGCAGAATAGTGACTGCAGCTCTGGAGGATAAGACACGATGTAACAGCAGAATAGTGACTGCAGCTCTGGAGGTGACTGGGGGATAAGACACGATGTAACAGCAGAATAGTGACTGCAGCTCTGGAGGATAAGACACGTTATAACAGCAGAATAGTGACTGCAGCTCTGGAGGATAAGACACGATGTAACAGCAGAATAGTGAGTGCAGCTCTGGAGGACAAGACATGATGTAACAGAATAGTGACTACAGCTCTGGAGGATAAGACACGATGTAACAGCAGAATAGTGAGTGCAGCTTCAGATGTTACATCGCGTCTTATCCTCCAGAGCTGTAATGCTGTCCTTTACTCAGACTATTAACTGCATATTTACCACAGTGTAAGAACTTTCGGCAATAGTGACTGCAGCTCTGGAGGTGACTGAAGGATAAGACACAATGTAACAGCAGAATAGTGAGTGCAGCTCTGGAGGTGGCATTATGTAGTTCATACTCTGCAGCTCGGAGGCCGCAGTGCCGCTTTCTGTCCAGGCCGCTGTAGGTGGCGTCACCATCTGTCTCCAATGATCGGCTTCCTGCTCTCACATTCCTGGGCACAATCAGGAGCAGATGTCCGGCTGCAGAGCATGCTGGGTACTGGGTCATGTGACAAGGCGGCTGCCTGCACCGAGCTGTCAGCGTTAGATCTTATTTATCCAGAAGCTGAACTGTCACACATGCTGATTTGCTGCAATTGCATCCAGTGTAGACAATTTATCTGCACCTATACACTAATGATAAGGGTAAGTTCACACATACAGTTTTAACCTCGGTTTAGCAGCGAAAACCGCCGGCGGTTTAGCATAGGTTTTATTTAAATTTATGTAAATCCTTAGCAGCTTTAGGACTTACAAGTAACCCTATGCAATTTAGAAACCGCTGTGCACACATAGTCGGTTTATGTGAGCGGATCCGCCAGCGGTAGAGCGGTTTCCGAGCGGTTTAGCAGCATACAGCATGTCAATTCTTCCGAGCGGTTTTGGATCAGTTCCATGAACAAAATCCTTCATAGAAAACCGCTGGAAAAACCGCTGGGAAAAACGACTATAAACCGCTGTGCACACGCTGTAAAAAAACCGCCGGAAAACCGCCGGAACACAGCTGGAGACTTCAGAGCTCAGAACTGATAATTTCCAGCGGTTTTCTGACGGTTTGAACGCCACTAAACCTTCCTGTGTGAACTTACCCTTAGAGTGTCAGCCTGGATATGACCGGGTTCACATTCACAGACCAGGGGACCAGGCCGCGGCAGCCGGACAGTCAGAGGGGACGAGGCCGCGGCAGCCGGACAGTCAGAGGGGACGAGGCCGCGGCAGCCGGACAGTCAGAGGGGACGAGGCCGCGGCAGCCGGACAGTCAGAGGGGACGAGGCCGCGGCAGCCGGACAGTCAGAGGGGACGAGGCCGCGGCAGCCGGACAGTCAGAGGGGACGAGGCCGCGGCAGCCGGACAGTCAGAGGGGACGAGGCCGCGGCAGCCGGACAGTCAGAGGGGACGAGGCCGCGGCAGCCGGACAGTCAGAGGGGACGAGGCCGCGGCAGCCGGACAGTCAGAGGGGACGAGGCCGCGGCAGCCGGACAGTCAGAGGGGACGAGGCCGCGGCAGCCGGACAGTCAGAGGGGACGAGGCCGCGGCAGCCGGACAGTCAGAGGGGACGAGGCCGCGGCAGCCGGACAGTCAGAGGGGACGAGGCCGCGGCAGCCGGACAGTCAGAGGGGACGAGGCCGCGGCAGCCGGACAGTCAGAGGGGACGAGGCCGCGGCAGCCGGACAGTCAGAGGGGACGAGGCCGCGGCCTGTTGGTGGAGAGGAGACTGTTGTCTGACAGTCAGAGGGGAGGAGGCAGTGGCAGCCGGTGGGAGGCTGGTCAGTCAAGAGAGCAGGAACTGGCAGCGGTTGATGGCGAGGCGGCAGCAGGCGGACAGCAGACAGTACAAGCAGAGATACAAAGCAGAATCTTGTTTATTAGGCACCGGGTGAATTTCTATAAAAAAGGCAAATTACATGAGGAGCCGGAGTGGCGGAGCAGATAACGGAGCCGCCCGCTCTGCCACATCTGAACAGTGATTAGAGCGGGTGATAAATATATACAGTCACATATATACACATAGTAATATATACACGGGTGCAGACCTGGCAGTGTCGCCCTTCTGACGGCTGCGTGAAGTGGAAATCCCAGACATGTACGCAGCGGTGGTGGCACAGTACCACCCGGTACATTTCTTCGGGGGCTCACACTGGAGACCCCCGTATACTGGACAAGGACCGTAAAGGAGGAGGCCGAGTGTAGTAAAGGTGCATAGTCATCTGTGGATTAATTAGTGCACGGAAAGATCCGACAGTCAGGAAAGTGGCGCTACAGCTTTAAGAAACCTCCCCATCAGTCTTTCTTGGATCCCCAGGACCCCAGATCTCCCATCAGTGGTTTCTTCTGGACCCCAGGCCCTCCGGGGGTCACCACACTTCACATTTCTTCACGGGGTTCATGGGAGACCCCTCCGGACACTGGAAATGTCTGGAGAATTCCCTGGAGTTGGAGACGGAGCCAATGACGCGATAGCGGGACGGACTGTGGGGGTCCGTAATGATCCCCTCATGTGAGCTCTCAGGGGTCCGCACTGAGCACCACACCTGCAACAAGAAGAGCAGTGCGGGGTTTAACACTAATGGGGCCCTGAGGCCAATCCTGGCATCCATGCTGTGGGTGTAATGTTGGGGGCGGCCCCCAGTGTGGCCCCCAGAATAAGGCGCTCCTACCTGAGCGAAGCCAACGAAGAAGAGTTGATCATTGCTGAGACCCAAGGATGGCAGCACCTGCTCCTCACCATGCTCTGCAACCCAGCTCCGATAGGCCTGCAAGACAGAGGGACGCACGGTGGCTGAGTGGCGGCGGCACAGAGGAGGAAGAGTGAAGGGCGCACGGCGGCCGCGGCACAGAGGAGGAAGAGTGAGGGGCGCACGGCGGCGGCGGCACAGAGGAGGAAGAGTGAGGGGCGCACGGCGGCGGCGGCACAGAGGAGGAAGAGTGAGGGGCGCACGGCGGCGGCGGCACAGAGGAGGAAGAGTGAGGGGCGCACGGCGGCGGCGGCACAGAGGAGGAAGAGTGAGGGGCGCACGGCGGCGGCGGCACAGAGGAGGAAGAGTGAGGGGCGCACGACGGCGGCGGCACAGAGGAGGAAGAGTGAGGGGCGCACGACGGCGGCGGCACAGAGGAGGAAGAGTGAGGGGCGCACGACGGCGGCGGCACAGAGGAGGAAGAGTGAGGGGCGCACGACGGCGGCGGCACAGAGGAGGAAGAGTGAGGGGCGCACGACGGCGGCGGCACAGAGGAGGAAGAGTGAGGGGCGCACGACGGCGGCGGCACAGAGGAGGAAGAGTGAGGGGCGCACGACGGCGGCGGCACAGAGGAGGAAGAGTGAGGAGTGACACAGGATGAAGGGGCAGCACAGTCCCAGGGCAGCACAGATAGATGTGCCACAGGTGTTAGGGGTGGCACAGGCGGAGGGCACCTCTTACCCTATATGCGGCTTTCAGCCCCCCGTTGTCGGCGATGTTCTCCCCCAGTGTATGTTTCCCGTTCACAGCCTCGCCGTTCACCTTGTAGGCGCTGTATTGCTCGGTCACGCACTCAGTCTGCTTCTTGAAGGCCTCCACGGACGAGTTCTTCCACCAGGGCCGCAGGTTCCCATTCTTGTCGTACTCGCGGCCTGAGGACACAGCGTGGTTACGCGGGGGTCAGCAACCGATGTGACTAGCCGGGGTCACGGATACATACCTTGGTCATCGAAGGCGTGGGTCAGCTCATGGCCCATCACAACCCCGATCCCACCGAAGTTCAGTGCCCTGCAGGAGAGAGGCTTAATGTAGACAATGATGGGGACTGGGGCCCCCCCCAACAGACGGACGCTACCTACGTGGGCGAGGAGCTGGTGTAGAACGGCGCCTGCAGGATCCCTGCCGGGAACACGATGTCATTCTTTGTGGGAGAATAATAGGCGTTGACTGTAGGGGGCGTCATACTCCACCTAAAACACAGCCAGGGGTCAGAGCACCACTGTAGACTCCTGGGAGTTGTAGTGTGACGGTGGCTCCATTACTCACTGGTCTTTATTGGGCGGTTTGCGCAGTTGATCGGCTGTCACCCTTGCCGAGAAGTTGTAGAACATAATCACGTTCTCAAAGTAAAGGTCAGACGTCACCTCGTACTGGAAGACAAGAGGTTAACACATGACAAGACCCCAGAGGAAGGGCCCCCGACCACAATCACTGCACCCCTCCCCCGCCACTCACATCATTGAACACCTTGTCCAGCTCCTTGGGGTCCATGATGAAGTTGGGGTACCCGATCATATCGTAAATGGCCTCCGCCTGAGGAGAGATGGAGTGTAAGCTGATGGAGCGGGGCCACAGCAGCTCCGGGAGTACAAACCCCGCGGCTGATAAGTCACCTTCTCTTTGGCTGCCTTGCGGGTGTCTTCATCCATCCAGCTCAGCATCTGCAGACTTTCCTCAAAGGCGTTCTTTATCCCCCTGATCATCTGCACGGCCTGCGGGAAAAGTCAGGTCAGTGCTGGCGGTACAGTATCCACATGCATCTCAGCCGTGGCCTGGCCACCACTCGCAGTACAGTATCTACATGCATCTCAGCCGTGGCCTGGCCACCACTCGCAGTACAGTATCCACATGCATCTCAGCCGTGGCCTGGCCACCACTCGCAGTACAGTATCTACATGCATCTCAGCCGTGGCCTGGCCACCACTCGCAGTACAGTATCTACATGCATCTCAGCCGTGGCCTGGCCACCACTCGCAGTACAGTATCCACATGCATCTCAGCCGTGGCCTGGCCACCACTCGCAGTACAGTATCCACATACATCTCAGCCGTGGCCTGGCCACCACTCGCAGTACAGTATCTACATGCATCTCAGCCGTGGCCTGGCCACCACTCGCAGTACAGTATCCACATGCATCTCAGCCGTGGCCTGGCCACCACTCGCAGTACAGTATCCACATGCATCTCAGCCGTGGCCTGGCCACCACTCGCAGTACAGTATCCACATGCATCTCGGCCGTGGCCTGGCCACCACTCGCAGTACAGTATCTACATGCATCTCGGCCGTGGCCTGGCCACCACTCGCAGTACAGTATCTACACACCTCAGCCGTGGCCTGGCCACCACTCGCAGTACAGTATCTACACACCTCAGCCGTGGCCTGGCCACCACTCGCAGTACAGCATCTACACACCTCAGCTGTGATGCAGAATCCACACACCTCTCGGCCACAGTGTGATACAGTATCTACAAGCATCACAGTGACAGCTCGGCCCTGGTCACAGCGCCTCAGCAGAAACTTAGGGGTGAGGAATACTCCCATCCTCCTTAGGCGCTGTGACAGCCTTTGTCAATGCATGTCATGGGTTAATATTCTTAATTAGGCCAGACATGTTCGTTTGTTGACTCATGGGAAGTGTTGTTTCTTTGCAGCCGCCTCAGAGCCTCCATTGTCTTAGTGGATTGCTAACGAAATATAACCCTCACCCCCTTCTGACTACATGTAGATGAAAATGAATAAAAAAGGTATATAGCACATACCCAGCAAAAACAGTGTGATAGGGGACAGAGCCTCCCCCTCCGCTGGCTCACCAGGGATTAGAGTAATTGTGCCTTCGGGGCTTCCCGGGCCACTTACCCCAGTCCAGCAGCCCCCCCGCTCTCTGCGGGCACCCACTGAAAGGAATAGGGACAAGCTTAGGAAGCACCGAGTACAGTAAAGTCTGTAGCCAGATGACCCAACTGTCCCAACCTGGGGATCTTCCTTCAATAGTCTGATATTCCAGCCGAATCCTAGGCTGAAGTCCTGCAGAATATAATCTAACCGAGTCTCAAGCCCCCAAGTTGCAGTCATGTTGGTATGGGTAATATTGTGAAATATTAACAAGTTGCCTGACCCCGGCCTAATAGATACGGACCAAGTGCCAGCATGAAAGTATGACACCAGACACAGATGTCCTCTCCTTGGTCAGCCCCAGTGTAGCACGTCCTGTTTATATTGCGAGCCCTCACCTCTGGGTATATTGTGTTCTTTAGGTTTAGTGGGATACGGCTCTTATTGGTGGTCAGTTCAATCCAACTGCAGAATATTCCTCCGAATGATGTAGACAGAGGGCGCTGAGGTCATTTACATTTAGTTACCAATCCACAGACAATGCAGGCTCCCAGCAGTCTGATAAGACGCAATGACCCACTTCTCATGAGTTAAACACCATGTCTGGCCAAATTAAGAATATTAACCCATGACATGCACTGAAAAAAAAAAAAAAAAGGCTGACAGTAGTTGCACCAACACTTACTCTGGTTTTGCTGCTGTTGGCAAACGTGGCCTTGACGAACATGGAACCGAGTGCGAAGCCCAGATTGTTATCAGTGTCTGCAACACAGAACTTCCAGCGCGGGGTGCAGGTCTGTGGAGGAAAACAGCAGTGAGGAGGCAGGGAAGTGGCGGACAAGCTGTAGAGAGCAGAGACCAGGGATGTACTGGGCCTGCAGTACTGGAGGACGGGCAGTAATGAGGACGCTACGCTGTATAAAGGGTCCTGTTTATTACATCCCCAGTTTGCACCCTTTTGGCCCAGCCCACACCCTCTTGGCTCCGCACCCTCCCCAGCCCACACCCTCTTGGCTCCGCACCCTCCCCAGCCACACCCTCTTGCTCCGCACCCTCCCCAGCCCACCCTCTTGGCTCCGCCACCCTCCCCAGCCCACACCCTCTTGGCTCCGCACCCTCCCCAGCCCACACCCTCTTGGCTCCGCACCCTCCCCAGCCCACACCCTCTTGGCTCCGCACCCTCCCCAGCCCACACCCTCTTGGCTCCGCACCCTCCCCAGCACACACCCTCTTGGCTCCGCACCCTCCCCAGCCCACACCCTCTTGGCTCCGCACCCTCCCCAGCCCACACCCTCTTGGCTCCGCACCCTCCCCAGCCCACACCCTCTTGGCTCCGCACCCTCCCCAGCCCACACCCTCATGGCTCCGCACCCTCTCCCACCCACACACCCTCATGGCTCCGCACCCTCCCCAGCCCACACCCTCATGGCTCCGCACCCTCCCCAGCCCACACCCTCTTTGCTGCGCACCTTCTTGGTTCCGTACATCACTTCAATGAACTTCTCCTCGGCATCCTGGAATCTCTGGTCCAGTAATAAACTCGTCTTCCGCACCAAATTCCACATCATGTAATTGTTCAAGATCCTGCAAAAAAACTCAGTCAGAAGACGAAGGAGACCTCAAAATGTTTACCCTCCCCTGAATCTGGCTGACCACCAAAGTGGGGGCAGCCCGCGCGTCAGCGACCGCCAGCAGGGATAGTCCCACGTCAGCCGCTGGCGCATTTCTCACCTCTTGTCCGTGCGGTTGATCAGGTCGGACACGTCCTGAAGATATTCTCTGGCGTAAACCACCACCGGCTCCGTCTCGTTAATTTCTACAGGATGGAAAACCGTCCGGAGGAAAGAGATCCAGTCCACCACCGGTACCAGATCCTGCGGAGGAGACGAGCGCTCGTCACAGGCAGATCAGAACCACCGCCTTTCAGGGGTGACTACACGGCCCCCAATCAAGTGTGCAGGATTATGAGGAGATGGACAGCACCCTCCCTGCACATCATTAGGGACAGACATTGAAGACCCCTTGGAGGTCCAGAGCAGCGTGCAGCGATTGATCCAGAGGGGCCGTCCGTGTCTCAGGTGGGGGGGCCCCAATTGTTGGGGGCAGCACACCTTCAGCGCTCCAGCGGTGATCTTGTGGTAGATCAGCTCCTCGTCTCGCCGCTTCTCCTGGGGGATGGTGATGTTGGCCAGGGTGGTCTCAAAGTCCAGAATCTCCTCCATCTGTGCCCGCGTGCTGTTCTCCTCACCCCCGAGCAGAACTCCCAGCTGCACCATGAAGTTGACGTATCCGGTGAGAACCTGTGGAGCCGAATATGGTAAGAAATCAGGAGGAGGAGGAGGAGGAGTGGCCGCCGGTCAGAGAGCGAGATCAGGAGGAGGAGGAGCGGCCGCCGGTCAGAGAGCGAGATCAGGAGGAGGAGGAGCGGCCGCCGGTCAGAGAGCGAGATCAGGAGGAGGAGGAGCGGCCGCCGGTCAGAGAGCGAGATCAGGAGGAGGAGAAGCAGCCGCCGGTCAGAGAGCGAGATCAGGAGGAGGAGGAGCGGCCGCCGGTCAGAGAGCGAGATCAGGAGGAGGAGGAGCGGCCGCCGGTCAGAGAGCGAGATCAGGAGGAGGAGAAGCAGCCGCCGGTCAGAGAGCGAGATCAGGAGGAGGAGAAGTGGCCGCCGGTCAGAGAGCAGGAGGAGGAGGAGGAGGAGGAGTGGCCGCCTGTCAGAGAGCGAGATCAGGAGGAGGAGGAGCGGCCGCCGGTCAGAGAGCGAGATCAGGAGGAGGAGGAGCGGCCGCCGGTCAGAGAGCGAGATAAGGAGGAGCAGCCACTGGTGAGAGAGCAGGAGGAGCGGCCGGTCAGAGAGCGAGATCAGGAGGAGGAGGAGCGGCCGCCGGTCAGAGAGCGAGATCAGGAGGAGGAGGAGCGGCCGCCGGTCAGAGAGCGAGATCAGGAGGAGCGGCCACTGGTGAGAGAGCAGGAGGAGCGGCCGCCGGTCAGAGAGCGAGATCAGGAGGAGGAGGAGCGGCCGCCGGTCAGAGAGCGAGATCAGGAGGAGGAGGAGCGGCCGCCGGTCAGAGCGAGATCAGGAGGAGCGGCCACTGGTGAGAGAGCAGGAGGAGCGGCCGCCGGTCAGAGAGCGAGATCAGGAGGAGGAGGAGCGGCCGCCGGTCAGAGAGCGAGATCAGGAGGAGGAGGAGCGGCCGCCGGTCAGAGCGAGATCAGGAGGAGCGGCCACTGGTGAGAGAGCAGGAGGAGCGGCCGCCGGTCAGAGAGCGAGATCAGGAGGAGGAGGAGCGGCCGCCGGTCAGAGAGCGAGATCAGGAGGAGGAGGAGCGGCCGCCGGTCAGAGAGCGAGATCAGGAGGAGGAGGAGCGGCCGCCGGTCAGAGAGCGAGATCAGGAGGAGGAGGAGCGGCCGCCGGTCAGAGCGAGATCAGGAGGAGCGGCCACTGGTGAGGGAGGAGGAGGAGCGGCCGCCGGTCAGAGAGCGAGATCAGTAGGAGGAGCCAACTGTAGCGGGGCGAGATCATGCCCCCCACGTACGGATGGAGGGGAGGGTTTGGCGATAGGACGCGGCCTCACCTTCTCATTGGCGGTCTTATTTAGGTAATATTCCCTGGACGGCAGCCCCAGGCCGGACTGATCAATCTAAGGGAGAAGAACAAAAGCTTCATAAGTACAGAGGGGCCCAGGGGCCACAGCCAACCCCCAACACCAGATACCGGTCACACTACAGCCACAGAAGGACTGGGAGTCTGGGCAGACAAGTCACCGTGTGCCGAGCGCTGCTCCTGGGGAGCCGATCACCCTATAACCGGTGTGCAGCTTCTTCAGTCACCTCCAGAGCTGCAATCACCAACGTCCTATTGCACGATGGCAGAGATACAGAGGAAAGGAACAATGATCACAGCTCAAGATGTGTAATGTAGAAGAAAGGACGTCCAACTGCAGCTCTGGAGGTGACTGGAAGATAAGACACGATATAACAGCAGAATAGCGAGTGCAGCTCTGGAGGTGACTGGAGGATAAGACATGATGTAACAGCAGAATAGCGAGTGCAGCTCTGGAGGTGAGTGGAGCATGAAGTCTCACCTGGATGATGTTGCTGTTTGAGTTCTTGGAGTCGGCGCTGACGAATACAGAGAAGAATGGGGAGATGCGGTAATACGCGGTGACGGCCTGCAGAGTCTCCTGGAAATTCTCCTTATCCCAAGGGCCCGTGATGTTCCAGCCACCGAGCTGTGAAGGGGAGCAGATGTCAGCACACCCCCCCCAACCTCCGCACCCCCTGCGGACCCCCCACCCCTCCTACCTTGCTGATCAGCTCCTGCAGCGGTTTGGCCCCCAGCTCCTGGATCTTGGACTCGTTCAGACAGGCCTGGTAGTATCTCTGCGCCTTGTGCTCGGCCGCGCTGCTGACGTTCATGGTGGTGTTCTCTGCAGGTGGAAATATGCGGGAGAGCGGTCAGTCCAGGAGTGACCCCCCGACCAGCAGACGCCCCCAGGACTCCCCACCCCCATCAACCCAGGGGCCCAAGCAAGCAGCAGAGTCATGCGGGGTCCCTGGAGTCTAGGTGGGGGAGGCAGGGGAAGGGGAGCCGGCTACAAATGATCTGGGGGCAGGCATGTGCCAATCTGACCCTGCGCCTCATCCCACCCCCCCAGCAGTGTTTTGAGGCCGCCCCTGCTCCCAGTGACCTGTCACCCAGTGCGAGAGCAACCCCACTCCCTCCTGCTCAGTCCCCCCCCCCCGATAATGTGTGCATGTCCCATACGTGCAGTGTTGCAGTCCCCGCAGGTCTGTGCTGCAGAGATAAGGCCGCAGACACTCGGGGTGACGCCAGGTGAAGGGTGGAGGCCGCCCGTCACCATGAGGGTGGATCCGGCCTATACTGGAGGCCCCA
The DNA here is from genome assembly GCA_033576535.1 of Allobates femoralis. Taxonomy (NCBI): domain Eukaryota; kingdom Metazoa; phylum Chordata; class Amphibia; order Anura; family Aromobatidae; genus Allobates; species Allobates femoralis. The sequence continues at coordinate 45,174,300 of JARQOC010000009.1, read as the reverse complement.
GGGGATCCAGTGTGCACGGTTCCTGAGCCGGGCGGGGGGGGGAGGGGATCACCAGGTCTCATGGAGAATCTACATCTTGTTGAGGTTTTGGTGCCCGGTGACCCCCGAATCAGAGGAACCGCTCACACTGGATCCCACACGTGTGTCTGTGGCCCTAATGAAGGTCAGTGGAGCAGGGGCTTCCAGTAAAGGTCAGGGCACCGCAGGCTACATCTGTATGGGGGGGGGGGGGGGGGGGGTGTGTGTGTGTCTATGAGACGCGGATTCATCCGGACTCCTGATCCCACTGGATCTATGAACTGCGCACGTGCAAGACCACCCACCGGATCTCTGTCACATCAACTGGATCCAGCCTGGGAGGGGGGAGCGCACAAGGTGTAGAGGCGGCAGGTGGGCACCGGGCAGTGTATGACGGCTATCACATGAACCACGGCTGTCACCGGCAGCACTCACCCAGCAGATGCTTCATGACGGCCTGGTTGTGCTCCCACAGCTCATTGAAGGTGCCCCAGCGGGAGTGTCCGTCCGGGACGGGGTTTGCCTTGATCCAGCCCCCGCAGGCGTAGCTGTAGAAGTCCTGGCAGGGGTCCACAGTGGGGTCCAGGGAGCGCAGGATGGAGCTGGTCACAGAGATACACGACTCCGACAGACAGGTGTGATGATCTGCAGAGAGGAGGAGGAGAAGGAGGAGGAGAGGCGCTCAGGACCCCGAACACTGACAGGGGGGGGGGGGTCAGCATGGACAGGGCACAGACCACCACTCACTTTTGCGGTACTGGACGGCCAGGGACAGCAGACAGGCGAGCAGGCTGACAGCGAGGACGGCCACCAGCACCAGCAGCCTCTTCTCCACATGTGTCCGCTCCGTCCAGCAGCTGCTCCGGTGCCGGCCCCCGCGCAGACTCACCTGAGGGAGAGAGACCGGTGAACTGGGGAGGCCACCTACAACCAAATACACACACCCCCCCCACACACACCATCCAGAGCCCCCCCCCACACACCATCCAGAGCCCCCCCCCCCCACACACCATCCAGAGACACTCCCCCCCCCCCCCCACGCCATCCAGAGACACCCCCTTCCCCCCCCCTTCCCACCATCCAGGGGACGCCCCAACTCAGCCACCACAATGTGAGGAAGCACCAGCCGACCTCACCGGACACCGCACATTCCGGGCCTTAACCCCAGCACTGCCAGACTGGAGTCAGCCAGTCCGGAACACAGGAAAGCTGGGTGACCCATCCCCCACCCAGCAGATTAGCTGGACTCCCCCATCCATCCCCCATCCCCCCACCTTCATACCCCACCCCCTCCACCCGTGATAACACGTGTAACACGAGATGTGGGAAATCTGCTCCGTGTTTTGATAACGGATTAGGAAGATCTGGAGACGATCCAAAGAAAACCGCCGAGAGGAAGACAGCGGATCCAAGGAGCAGATGGGGGAGGGGGGCCCGGGCACCAGAACCGACCCGGGAACCAGGGCCGCCAGGAGAGGCGGGCAGGGGGACCCGGGCGCCAGAACCGACCCGGGAACCAGGGCCGCCAGGAGAGGCGGGCAGGGGGACCCGGGCGCCAGAACCGACCCGGGAACCAGGGCCGCCAGGAGAGGCGGGCAGGGGGACCCGGGCGCCAGAACCGACCCGGGAACCAGGGCCGCCAGGAGAGGCGGGCAGGGGGACCCGGGCGCCAGAACCGACCCGGGAACCAGGGCCGCCAGGAGAGGCGGGCAGGGGGACCCGGGCGCCAGAACCGACCCGGGAACCAGGGCCGCCAGGAGAGGCGGGCAGGGGGACCCGGGCGCCAGAACCGACCCGGGAACCAGGGCCGCCAGGAGAGGCGGGCAGGGGGACCCGGGCGCCAGAACCGACCCGGGAACCAGGGCCGCCAGGAGAGGCGGGCAGGGGGACCCGGGCGCCAGAACCGACCCGGGAACCAGGGCCGCCAGGAGAGGCGGGCAGGGGGACCCGGGCGCCAGAACCGACCCGGGAACCAGGGCCGCCAGGAGAGGCGGGCAGGGGGACCCGGGCGCCAGAACCGACCCGGGAACCAGGGCCGCCAGGAGAGGCGGGCAGGGGGACCCGGGCGCCAGAACCGACCCGGGAACCAGGGCCGCCAGGAGAGGCGGGCAGGGGGACCCGGGCGCCAGAACCGACCCGGGAACCAGGGCCGCCAGGAGAGGCGGGCAGGGGGACCCGGGCGCCAGAACCGACCCGGGAACCAGGGCCGCCAGGAGAGGCGGGCAGGGGGACCCGGGCGCCAGAACCGACCCGGGAACCAGGGCCGCCAGGAGAGGCGGGCAGGGGGACCCGGGCGCCAGAACCGACCCGGGAACCAGGGCCGCCAGGAGAGGCGGGCAGGGGGACCCGGGCCCCAGAACCGACCCGGGAACCAGGGCCGCCAGGAGAGGCGGGCAGGGGGACCCGGGCCCCAGAACCGACCCGGGAACCAGGGCCGCCAGGAGAGGCGGGCAGGGGGACCCGGGCGCCAGAACCGACCCGGGAACCAGGGCCGCCAGGAGAGGCGGGCAGGGGGACCCGGGCGCCAGAACCGACCCGGGAACCAGGGCCGCCAGGAGAGGCGGGCAGGGGGACCCGGGCGCCAGAACCGACCCGGGAACCAGGGCCGCCAGGAGAGGCGGACAGGGGGACCCGGGCGCCAGAACCGACCCGGGAACCAGGGCCGCCAGGAGAGGCGGACAGGGGGACCCGGGCGCCAGAACCGACCCGGGAACCAGGGCCGCCAGGAGAGGCGGACAGGGGGACCCGGGCGCCAGAACCGACCGGAACCAGGGGCAGGAAGCGACAGGGGACCCGGGCGCCAGGAACGACCGGAACAGGCCGCAGGGAGGGACAGGGACCGGGCGCCAGAACCGACCCGGGAACCAGGGCCGCCAGGAGAGGCGGACAGGGGGACCCGGGCGCCAGAACCGACCCGGGAACCAGGGCCGCCAGGAGAGGCGGACAGGGGGACCCGGGCGCCAGAACCGACCCGGGAACCAGGGCCGCCAGGAGAGGCGGACAGGGGGACCCGGGCGCCAGAACCGACCCGGGAACCAGGGCCGCCAGGAGAGGCGGACAGGGGGACCCGGGCGCCAGAACCGACCCGGGAACCAGGGCCGCCAGGAGAGGCGGACAGGGGGACCCGGGCGCCAGAACCGACCCGGGAACCAGGGCCGCCAGGAGAGGCGGACAGGGGGACCCGGGCGCCAGAACCGACCCGGGAACCAGGGCCGCCAGGAGAGGCGGACAGGGGGACCCGGGCGCCAGAACCGACCCGGGAACCAGGGCCGCCAGGAGAGGCGGACAGGGGGACCCGGGCGCCAGAACCGACCCGGGAACCAGGGCCGCCAGGAGAGGCGGACAGGGGGACCCGGGCGCCAGAACCGACCCGGGAACCAGGGCCGCCAGGAGAGGCGGACAGGGGGACCCGGGCGCCAGAACCGACCCGGGAACCAGGGCCGCCAGGAGAGGCGGACAGGGGGACCCGGGCGCCAGAACCGACCCGGGAACCAGGGCCGCCAGGAGAGGCGGACAGGGGGACCCGGGCGCCAGAACCGACCCGGGAACCAGGGCCGCCAGGAGAGGCGGACAGGGGGACCCGGGCGCCAGAAACCGACCCGGGAACCAGGGCCGCCAGGAGAGGCGGACAGGGGGACCCGGGCGCCAGAACCGACCCGGGAACCAGGGCCGCCAGGAGAGGCGGACAGGGGGACCCGGGCGCCAGAACCGACCCGGGAACCAGGGCCGCCAGGAGAGGCGGACAGGGGGACCCGGGCGCCAGAACCGACCCGGGAACCAGGGCCGCCAGGAGAGGCGGACAGGGGGACCCGGGCGCCAGAACCGACCCGGGAACCAGGGCCGCCAGGAGAGGCGGACAGGGGGACCCGGGCGCCAGAACCGACCCGGGAACCAGGGCCGCCAGGAGAGGCGGACAGGGGGACCCGGGCGCCAGAACCGACCCGGGAACCAGGGCCGCCAGGAGAGGCGGACAGGGGGACCCGGGCGCCAGAACCGACCCGGGAACCAGGGCCGCCAGGAGAGGCGGAGGGGGACCCGGGCCCCAGAACCGACCCAGGAACCAGGGCCGCCAGGAGAGGCGGAGGGGGACCCGGGCCCCAGAACCGACCCAGGAACCAGGGCCGCCAGGAGAGGCGGAGGGGGACCCGGGCCCCAGAACCGACCCGGGAACCAGGGCCGCCAGGAGAGGCAGAGGGGGACCCGGGCACCACCTGCAGGTGGCTTTATTATGTTTTTGGTTGGGTGACATCTGAAATATGGAACATATGCACAGACCCCGCTCCCCTCCCCGGACACTCATCCCCAGACCTTACAGTCTACCACATCATTGGATGGGAGGAGAGGGCACAGCGAAGGCGTGGGGCGCCACGGGCAGGGTCAGTGCGGGGCGCCATGGGCAGGGTCAGTGCGGGGCCCCACGGGCAGGGTCAGCGCCACGGCCAGGGTCAGCAGGGAGGCAGCCCCCTGATCATTCAACCAAGACCAACAATTAGAGTGTCAGCTCTTCAGTCAGAAGCCTCCCAGTGTAATAGTTACCGCTACCCCTCCTGTGCGGACCCCCCACCCCCCTCATACCTGCACTCCACCAGGGTACACCTCACGATCCTGCACGGGATCCACCAGATCCTCCTCGTCGTCCAGCGTCGCTCTCTTGTAGGACGACATCTGAAGGGTGAAAAGTGCAACAGAGTCTCTGAGACGCTCCATGTGCGGCACCTGCGGGGGCCCCAGGGGTCCTACACCCACCTCCGAGGGCCACAGTCCACCACCCAGGACCAGATCCCCAATCAAACAAGAGCTGCAGCCCCCGGACCACCCACAGCCCGTTATGTAAGGTCTCTGCAGCCCGAGGGGGCAACATGACCAGCAACAGGGGGCCCCAACATCAAAACCAGGGGGGCCCCAACCCATAACCAGGGGGCACATACTTCTCTGCTCAGCTTCTGCCTCTGTATTTTTATCTCTGCGCCTCCCTCCTTCCTGCCATTATTGACTCAGCTCCACTCAACAATGAGGGAGGAGGCAGCATTAACCCCTGAGTGCCCGGACTGAGGGAGGAGCCGCAGCCACACCAGAAAACACAGAATAGTGAGTGCAGCTCTGGAGTATAATACAGGAGGTAACTCAGGATCAGTAATGTAATGTATGTACACAGTGACTGCACCAGCAGAATAGTGAGTGCAGCTCTGGAGTATAATACAGGAGGTAACTCAGGATCAGTAATGTAATGTATGTACACAGTGACTGCACCAGCAGAATAGTGAGTGCAGCTCTGGAGTATAATACAGGAGGTAACTCAGGATCAGTAATGTAATGTATGTACACAGTGACTGCACCAGCAGAATAGTGAGTGCAGCTCTGGAGTATAATACAGGAGGTAACTCAGGATCAGTAATGTAATGTATGTACACAGTGACTGCACCAGCAGAATAGTGAGTGCAGCTCTGGAGTATAATACAGGAGGTAACTCAGGATCAGTAATGTAATGTATGTACACAGTGACTGCACCAGCAGAATAGTGAGTGCAGCTCTGGAGTATAATACAGGAGGTAACTCAGGATCAGTAATGTAATGTATGTACACAGTGACTGCACCAGCAGAATAGTGAGTGCAGCTCTGGAGTATAATACAGGAGGTAACTCAGGATCAGTAATGTAATGTATGTACACAGTGACTGCACCAGCAGAATAGTGAGCAGCTCTGGAGTATAATACAGGAGGTAACTCAGGATCAGTAATGTAATGTATGTACCAGTGACTGCACCAGCAGAATAGTGAGTGCAGCTCTGGATATAATACAGGAGGTAACTCAGGATCAGTAATGTAATGTATGTACACAGTGACTGCACCAGCAGAATAGTGAGTGCAGCTCTGGAGTATAATACAGGAGGTAACTCAGGATCAGTAATGTAATGTATGTACACAGTGACTGCACCAGCAGAATAGTGAGTGCAGCTCTGGAGTATAATACAGGAGGTAACTCAGGATCAGTAATGTAATGTATGTACACAGTGACTGCACCAGCAGAATAGTGAGTGCAGCTCTGGAGTATAATACAGGAGGTAACTCGGATCAGTAATTAATGTATGTACACAGTGACTGCACCAGCAGAATAGTGAGGCAGCTCTGGAGTATAATACAGGAGGTAACTCAGGATCAGTAATGTAATGTAGTACACAGTGACTGCACCAGCAGAATAGTGAGTGCAGCTCTGGAGTATAATACAGGAGGTAACTCAGGATCAGTAATGTATGTACACAGTGACTGCACCAGCAGAATAGTGAGTGCAGCTCTGGAGTATAATACAGGAGGTAACTCAGGATCAGTATGTAATGTATGTACACAGTGACTGCACCAGCAGAATAGTGAGGCAGCTCTGGGTATAATACAGGAGGTAACTCAGGATCAGTATGTATGTATGTACACAGTGACTGCACCAGCAGAATAGTGAGTGCAGCTCTGGAGTATAATACAGGGTAACTCAGGATCAGTAATGTAATGTATGTACACAGTGACTGCACCAGCAGAATAGTGAGTGCAGCTCTGGAGATAATACAGGAGGTAACTCAGGATCATAGTAATGTATGTACACAGTGACTGCACCAGCAGAATAGTGAGTGCAGCTCTGGAGTATAATACAGGAGGTAACTCAGGATCAGTAATGTAATGTATGTACACAGTGACTGCACAGCAGAATAGTGAGTGCAGCTCTGGAGTATAATACAGGAGGTAACTCAGGATCAGTAAGTAATGTATGTACACAGTGACTGCACCAGCAGAATAGTGAGTGCAGCTCTGGAGTATAATACAGGAGGTAACTCAGGATCAGTAATGTAATGTATGTACACAGTGACTGCACCAGCAGAATAGTGAGTGCAGCTCTGGAGTATAATACAGGAGGTAACTCAGGATCAGTAATGTAATGTATGTACACAGTGACTGCACCAGCAGAATAGTGAGTGCAGCTCGGAGTATAATACAGGAGGTAACTCGGATCAGTAATGTAATGTATGTACACAGTGACTGCACCAGCAGAATAGTGAGTGCAGCTCTGGAGTATAATACAGGAGGTAACTCAGGATCAGTAATGTAATGTATGTACACAGTGACTGCACCAGCAGAATAGTGAGTGCAGCTCTGGAGTATAATACAGGAGGTAACTCGGATCAGTAATGTAATGTATGTACACAGTGACTGCACCAGCAGAATAGTGAGTGCAGCTCTGGAGTATAATACAGGAGGTAACTCAGGATCAGTAATGTAATGTATGTACACAGTGACTGCACCAGCAGAATAGTGAGTGCAGCTCTGGAGTATAATACAGGAGGTAACTCAGGATCAGTAATGTAATGTATGTACACAGTGACTGCACCAGCAGAATAGTGAGTGCAGCTCTGGAGTATAATACAGGAGGTAACTCAGGATCAGTAATGTAATGTATGTACACAGTGACTGCACCAGCAGAATAGTGAGTGCAGCTCTGGAGTATAATACAGGAGGTAACTCAGGATCAGTAATGTAATGTATGTACACAGTGACTGCACCAGCTGGAAATAAGGTAATCAGGTCAGTAATTATTACACAGGACTCACAGCAAATAGTGATGCCCTGGATAATACAGAGTAACCAGCATATGATGTCCAGACGCACCACAGAATGAGCAGCCTGAGTAATACAGGGGTAACCAGGATCAGTAATGTAAGGTATGTACACAGTGACTGCACAGCAGAATATGTGAGGCAGCTCTGGAGAAATAAGGAGTGTACTCAGGATCATAATGTAAGTATGTAACATGACTGCAAAGAAGTAGTGCAGTCTGAGAAATACAGGGGTAACTCAGATCTAATGTAATTATAGGGTAACCAGGATGACAGAAGTAGTGAGTGCAGCTCAGAGAATAGGAGGAGCTCTGGAGTATAATTAAGGTATGTACTCAGGACAAGAATAGTGAGTGCAGTCTGAGTAACATCAGATACTAGGATCAGTAATGTAAGTATAACAGTGAGTCACAGATAGTGAGTGAATGTTGGAATAATACAGAGTAACGATAGTGATGAGTTGGCACAGTATACGCAGAATAGTAGTGATCTGATGTATTAATACAGATAACTGCACAGCAAAGTAATGTTGACCTGAATAATACAGAGAATAGGATCAGTATGTATGTATTACAAGGTAACTCCAGCAGAAGTAGTAGCTCTGTGATGAACACAGAGAGTAGATCAGCTGGATCATAATGTAATGATGTAACTCAGGTACATGCACAGAGTAACAGTGATGCACCAGGAATATAATACAGGAGTAAATCAGGAGTAATGTATGAGTACAGTAATGATGTCACAGCGAGATAGTGAGTGCAGCTCTGGAGTATAATACAGGAGGTAACTCAGGATCAGTAATGTAATGTATGTACACAGTGACTGCACCACAGAAAGTGTAGCTGAGTCATCGGAGTAACTACAGGAGTAATGATCGTAATGTACAAGTATGACACAGTGAGTGCACCAGGAGAATAAGGAGTACAGGATCGAGTAATAAGAGTAACTCAGGATAGAAGAATAGTAGTACACTGGAGTAACGTGCACCAGAGATAGTCAGTTGAGTAAATACAGGAGTAACTCAGGATAGTATGTATGTATTAACAGGAGACTAGCACCAGAGAGATGTAGAAGTGCACGCACTGGAATATGTGCAGAGTAATCAGGATCAGTAATGTAATGTAATGATACAACAGTGACTGCACCAGCAGAATAGTGAGTGCAGCTCTGGAGTATAATACAGGAGGTAACTCAGGATCAGTAATGTAATGTATGTACACAGTGACTGCACCAGCGAATAGTGAGTGCAGCTCTGGAGTATAATACAGGAGGTAACTCAGGATCAGTAATGTAATGTATGTACACAGTATCACAGACGCAAGAGTGAGTGGAGATCAGCTTGGATATAATAAGGTAATAAGGATCAGTAGATGAAATGTATGTACACAGTGAATACGAAGCAGAATAGTGAGTATGTAGCTCTGGTATAATCACAGAGATATGCGTGATCAGTAATTACAGGATGTACAAGTGATGATTGACACACAGTGATGAGAGTGCAGCTCTGGAGATAATACAGGAGGTAACTCAGGATCAGTAATGTAATGTATGTACACAGTGACTGCACCAGCAGAATAGTGAGTGCAGCTCTGGAGATAATACAGGAGGTAACTCAGGATCAGTAATGTAATGTATGTACACAGTGACTGCACCAGCAGAATATAGTGAGTGCAGCTCTGGAGTATAAATACCAGGAGGTAAATCAGGATCAGTAATGTAATGTATTACACAGTGACTGACCAGCAGAATAGTGAACGGACTCTGGAGTATAATAAGGAGGTAACTCGGATCAAGATGTAATGATGTCAACAGTGACATGCACCAGCAGAATAGTGAGTGCAGCTCTGGAGTATAATACAGGAGGTAACTCAGGATCAGTAATGTAATGTATGTACACAGTGACTGCACCAGCAGAATAGTGAGTGCAGCTCTGGAGTATAATACAGGAGGTAACTCAGGATCAGTAATGTAATGTATGTACACAGTGACTGCACCAGCAGAATAGTGAGTGCAGCTCTGGAGTATAATACAGGAGGTAACTCAGGATCAGTAATGTAATGTATGTACACAGTGACTGCACCAGCAGAATAGTGAGTGCAGCTCTGGAGTATAATACAGGAGGTAACTCAGGATCAGTAATGTAATGTATGAATATGATCACCAGCAGAATAGTAGTGCAGTCTGGAGTATAACAGGAGGAACCAGATCAGTATGTAATGTATGTACACAGTACTGCACAGCAGAATAGTGAGTGCAGCTCTGAGATAATACAGGAGGTAATCAGGATGTAATGTAATGTATGTACAAGTGACTGCACCAGCAAGAATAGTGAGTGCAGCTCTGGAGTATAATACAGGAGGTAACTCAGGATCAGTAATGTAATGTATGTACACAGTGACTGCACCAGCAGAATAGTGAGTGCAGCTCTGGAGTATAATACAGGGGGTAATCAGGATCAGTATGTAATGTATGTACAAGTGATGCCCAGAGAATAGGAGTGACTCTGGAGATAATACAGAGGTAACTCAGGTCAGTAATGTAATGTAGTAACAGTGACTCACAGCAGAATAGTGAGTGCAGTCTGATAATACAGGAATAGGATCAGTTGTAATGTATGTACAAGTGACGCACCAGCAGAATAGTGAGTGAGCTCTGAGAATAGGAGGAACTCAGGATCAGTAATGTAATAGTACAGTGATGACCAGCAGAATAGTGAGTGCAGCTCTGAGTATAATACAGGGTAACTCAGGATCAGTAATGTAATGTATGTACACAGTGACTGCACCAGAGAATAGTGAGTGCAGCTCTGGATATAATACAGGAGGTAACTCAGGATCAGTAATGTAATGTATGTACACAGTGACTGCACCAGCAGAATAGTGAGTGCAGCTCTGGGTATAATACAGGAGGTAATCAGGTCAGTAATGTAATGTATGTACACAGTGACTGCACCAGCAGAATATGAGTGCAGCTCTGGAGTATAATACAGGAGGTAATCAGGATCAGTAATGTAATGTATGTACACAGTGACTGCACCAGCAGAATAGTGAGTGCAGCTCGGATATAATACAGGAGGTAACTCAGGATCAGTAATGTAATGTAGTACACAGTGACTGCACCAGCAGAATATGAGTGCAGCTCTGGAGATAATACAGGAGGTAACTCGGATCAGTAATTAATGAGTACACAGTGACTGCACAGCAGAAAGTGAGTGCAGCTCTGGATTATAATACAGGAGGTAACTCAGGATCAGTAATGTAATGTATGTACACAGTGACTGCACCAGCAGAATAGTGAGTGCAGCTCTGGAGTATAAACAGGAGGTAACTCAGGATCAGTAATGTAATGTATGTTCACGTGATCACCAGCAGAATAGTGAGTGCAGCTCTGGAAGTATAATACAGGAGGAACTCAGGATCAGTAATGTAATGTAGTACCAGTGACTGCACAGCAGAATTAGTGATGCACTCTGGAGTATATACAGGAGGTAACTCAGGATGAGTAATGTAATGTATGTACACAGTGATGACCAGCACGAATAGTGAGTGCAGCTCTGGAGTATAATACAGGAGGTAACTCAGGATCAGTAATGTAATGTATGTACACAGTGACTGCACCAGCAGAATAGTGAGTGCAGCTCTGGAGGATAATACAGGAGGTAACTCAGGATCAGTAATGTATGTACACAGTGACTGCACCAGCAGAATAGGGAGTGCAGCTCTGGAGGATAATACAGGATAAATGTCATGTGAATGAGGTATGCAGGTTACAGTTCTGTATACTGAGCTCTATGAATAGATGTACCCCCCTATGTATAATGTCAGGGTACAATATGGGGGTGAAGGTTATATTTGGGGGTGGCAGACATGGTCGGGGCCCCGGGTGGTGTCTCCGCTGTAGGATCTCGGGGATCAGCGGTGTCTGGGGCAGATTACCGGCAGCTCATTGACCCTCATTATAAAGGAATTAGCAGCTCGTTACTTTCCTCCTGGGATTTCGGCCTCCTGTTGCTCCACAGACTGCAGCAACACCGGCCCCGGCTCACACTCCTCACACTCCGGACAGTGGCCCCGGGGCCCAGCCTCTGCCAACATTTCCCCCCGCCAGGAGCAGCACTACCACCCCCGACAGCCTCACTCACAAGGTCAGGGGGCTCCTCACAAACCCTCTCTAGAGACCTCAACCAAATACTGAGGGAGGGGGGGGGGTGTAAGAAGGAGGGGGTATGGAGGGCTACACTGAGGGGGTGGGGTTTATGGGGGGCCACACTGGGGGTAAAGGGGAAAGACGTGGAGGATCGGGGCCACACTGGGGGTCACTCACCTCCTGATACCCGGGGTCTCCTCACTTCCGGGCTCAGCACAGCGGTGCCGTATTCCGCGGTGCCGCACTCTCAGGGGCAGGGGCCGTTGCTCGCCCCGCCCACCTCAGTGACTGACCAATCGGAGCGCAGAGTGCTGCAGCCACTGCCCGGTCACTGTGCGGTCGGAGCCCGCGGTGACGTCACTAGGGATTCCCCACTCCGGGGATTCCTCTCAGAATGGACTCCGAGGGTGAAGAGATCACACAGGAAGATCCCGGGGGAGGGGGGCACCGAGACCACCAGAGGGGAGGGAGACCACCCCAGCCACCGAGACCACCAGAGAGCCAGACCCCAGAGCCAGAGAGGACCGAGACCACCCCAGCCACAGAGACCACCAGAGAGCCAGACCCCAGACCCAGGGAGGAGCGAGACCACCCCAGCCACCGAGACCACCAGAGAGCCAGACCCCAGAGCCAGGGAGGAGCGAGACCACCCCAGCCACAGAGACCACCAGAGAGCCAGACCCCAGAGCCAGGGAGGAGCGAGACCACCCCAGCCACAGAGACCACCAGAGAGCCAGACCCCAGACCCAGGGAGGAGCGAGACCACCCCAGCCACAGAGACCACCAGAGAGCCAGACCCCAGACCCGGGGAGGAGCGAGACCACCCCAGCCACAGAGACCACCAGAGAGCCAGACCCCAGAGACAGGGAGGAGCGAGACCACCCCAGCCACCGAGACCACCAGAGAGCCAGACCCCAGAGAGGAGGAGCGAGACCACCCCAGCCACGAGACCACCAGAGCCAAGGAGGAGGGAGACCACCACAGCCACAGAGACCACCAGAGCCACCGAGACCACCAGAGAGCCAGACCCCAGAGGGGAGGGAGACCACCCCAGCCACCCCCAGAGCCAAGGAGGACTGAGACCACCCCAGCCACCGAGACCACCAGAGAGCCAGACCCCAGAGCCAGGGAGGAGCGAGACCACCCCAGCCACAGAGACCACCAGAGAGCCAGACCCCAGACCCAGGGAGGAGCGAGACCACCCCAGCCACAGAGACCACCAGAGAGCCAGACCCCAGACCCAGGGAGGAGCGAGACCACCCCAGCCACAGAGACCACCAGAGAGCCAGACCCCAGAGACAGGGAGGAGCGAGACCACCCCAGCCACAGACCACCAGAGAGCCAGACCCCAGAGAGGAGGAGCGAGACCACCCCAGCCACCGAGACCACCAGAGCCAGGAGGAGGGAGACCACCACAGCCACAGAGACCACCAGAGCCACCGAGACCACCAGAGAGCCAGACCCCAGAGGGAGGGAGACCACCCCAGCCACCCCCCAGAGCCAAGGAGGACGAGACCACCCCAGCCACCGAGACCACCAGAGAGCCAGACCCCAGAGCCAGGGAGGAGCGAGACCACCCCAGCCACCGAGACCACCAGAGAGCCAGACCCCAGAGCCAGGAGGAGCGAGACCACCCCAGCCACAGAGACCACCAGAGAGCCAGACCCCAGAGGGGAGGAGAGACCACCCCCAAGCCAACCCCCCAGACCAAGGAGGACGAGACCACCCCAGCCACCGAGACCACCAGAGAGCCAGACCCCAGAGCCAGGAGGAGCGAGACCACCCCAGCCCAGAGACCACCAGAGAGCCAGACCCCAGAGCCAGGAGGAGCGAGACCACCCCAGCCACGAGACCACCAGAGACCAGACCCAGAGAGGAGGAGCGAGACCACCCAGCCACGAGACCACCAGAGCCAAGAGGAGGAGACCACCACAGCCACAGAGACCACCAGAGCCACCGAGACCACCAGAGAGCCAGACCCAGAGGGGAGGAGACCACCCCAGCCACCCCCCAGAGCCAAGGAGGACTGAGACCACCCAGCCACCGAGACCACCAGAGAGCCAGACCCCAGAGCCAGGGAGGAGCGAGACCACCCCAGCCACCGAGACCACCAGAGAGCCAGACCCCAGACCCAGGGAGGAGCGAGACCACCCCAGCCACAGAGACCACCAGAGAGCCAGACCCCAGACCAGGGAGGAGCGAGACCACCCCAGCCACAGGCCACCAGAGAGCCAGACCAGAGCAGGGAGAGCGAGACCACCCAGCCACAGACCACCAGAGAGCCAGACCCCAGAGAGGAGGAGCGAGACCACCCCAGGCCACCGAGAGCCACCAGAGCAGGAGGAGGAGACCACCACAGCCACAGAGCACCAGAGCCACCGAGACCACCAGAGAGCCAGACCCCAGAGGGGAGGGAGACACCCAGCCACCCCCCAGAGCCAAGGAGGAGGGAGACCACCCAGCCACCGAGACCACCAGAGACCGACCACCAGAGCCAGGCAGAGCCAGAGAGGGAGACCACCCCAGCCACCGAGACCACCAGAGGCCAGACCCCCCAGGAGGAGCGAGACCACCCCAGCCACGAGAGACCACCAGAAGCCCCCAGACCCCACGAGCCGAGGACGAGACCACCCCACCCGCACCAAGACACCAGCCAGAGGAGCGAGACCACCCAGCCACGAACCACCAAGAGCCAGACCCCAGACCAGGAGAGCGAACCACCCAGCCACAGAGACCACCAGAGAGCCAACCCAGAGCGGGAGAGCAGACCACCAGCCACCGAGACCACCAGAGAGCCAGACCCCAGAGAGGAGAGCGAGACCACCCCAGCCAAGAGACCACCAGAGCAACGAGAGGAACCACCACACCACAAGACCACAGAGCCACCGAGACCACCAGAAGCCAGACCAGAGGGAGGAGACCACCCAGCCACCCCCAGAGCCAAGGAGGAGAGACCACCACAGCACAGAACCACCAGAGCACCGAGACCACGAGAGCCAACCCAGAGAGACCACCCAGCCAACCCAGAGCCAGGAGGACGAGAACCACCCAGCCACGAGACCACCAGAGAGCCAGACCCAGAGCCAGGAGACGAGACCACCCCAGCCACCGAGACCACAGAGAGCCGACCCCAGAGCCAGGGAGGAGCGAGACCACCCACCACCGAGACCACAGAGAGCCAGACCCAGAGCCAGGGAGGAGCGAGACACCCCAGCCACAGAGACCACAGAGAGCCAGACCCCAGAGACAGGAGGAGCGAGACCACCACAGCCGAGACCACCAGAGAGCCAGACCAGAGACCAGACACCAAGCCACGAGACACGAGACCAGCCCCAGAGCAGGAGGAGCGAGACCACCCAGCACGAGACCACAGAGAGCCAGACCCAGAGCCAGGAGGACGCGAGACCACCCCAGCCACCGAGACCACCAGAGAGCCAGACCCCAGAGCCAGGGAGGACGAGACCACCACAGCCACCGAGACCACCAGAGAGCCAGACCCCAGAGCCAGGGAGGAGCGAGACCACCCCAGCCACGAGACCACCAGAGAGAGACCCAGAGCAGGACGAGCAGACCACCCCAAGCCACCGAGACCACCAGAGAGCCAGACCCCAGAGCCAGGGAGGAGCGAGACCACCCCAGCCACAGAGACCACCAGAGAGCCAGACCCCAGAGAGGGAGGAGCGAGACCACCACCCAGCCACAGCCAGAGACCACCAGAGAGCCAGACCCCAGAGCCAGGAGGAGCGAGACCACCAGCCGAGACCCACCAGAGGGGCAGACCACCGCAAGAGACCACCAGACCACCGAGACACCAGAGAGCCAGACCCCAGAGACAGGGAGGGGAGACCACCACAGCCACAGAGACCACCCAGAGCCAAGGAGGACCGAGACCACCCAGCCACCGAGACCACCAGAGAGCCAGACCCCAGAGCCAGGGAGGACCGAGACCACCCAGCCACCGAGACCACCAGAGAGCCAGACCCCAGAGCCAGGGAGGACCGAGACCACCACAGCCACCTGAGACCACCAGAGAGCCAAGGGAGGACCGAGACCCCCCACAAAGCCACGAGGAGACCCCAGAGGAGCCCCAGACCCCAGAGCCAGGAGGAGGCGAGACCACCACACACACCAGACCAGACCAGCAGAGCCAACGAGAGAGCCAGACCGGCCCAAGCCAGACCCAGAAGCCAAAGAGCCAGGAGACCAACCACAGCCCGAGACCACCAGAGAGCCAGACCCAGACCAGGAGGACCGAGACCACACAGCACAGACACCAGAGCCCCCCCAAGAGACCCAGACCACCAGAAGAGGACCCCAGAGCCAGAGGAGCCGAGACCACCCACAGCCACCAGAGACCCACCAGAGAGCCAGACCCCAAGCCAGGGAGGAGCGAGGACCACACAGCCGACCAGAGAGCCAGCCAGACAGGAGACCGAGACCCCCAGAGAGCCAACAGGGGGACCACCAGAGACCAGACGCCCGGCCGAGGGAGGAGGCGAGACCCCACGCCAGAGAGCGCCCAGAGAGGAGCGAGACACCACAGGAGCCAGGGCAGATAGGAGGACGGACCCACGCCATGAGCCACGAGGCAGGGGGACCGAGACCCCAGAGACCACAGAGAGCCAGACCCCAGAGCCAGGGAGGAGCGAGACCACGCCAGGAGCCACTGACGAGACGCTGGGGAAAGGGGGGGGGGGGGGGGGGAGAACCCTGCAGCGCTTGTAGGGCATATTACTGCAATACAGGCTGATAAATCTAACAGCTCTTCAGAGCTTCATAGAGTCCGGTCTCCGGTGTGGATCGTGTAGGGAGAGATTTTGGAGCAGGGAAAGGATCGGCAGGTCGGGGATCCAGTACCTGCAGATCTTTTAGAGCTATATATTCCCCACACATCTCTAATACAGTGAATTTCTTAATACCACTTTGCCAGTGCTCGCCACATACAGGCGACAGTCACGAGTTGTTTCTGCATACCCCATTTAATAGATGAAAGGCTGGCACTAAGGGATGGGAAGGTGGACGTGGTGGTGGCTGCCGTGACTGGTGGAGTCACCATCTCATTAGCTTCCAGTCAGTTTCCCGGTCGGTGCAGGTCACCACTGTTGGAGCCAGAACAGTGCGAGCAGGTTGTGGGTTGGATGGTAGACAAGGAGTCCAGTCTGCACCACCCAATCTTCCACCCTGTATAGCTTCAGTGGCCAATGTGGCCCCCGCACCACCACGAGTCCCAGGACACACGTGGCCCCCGCACCACCACGAGTCCCAGGACACACGTGGCCCCCGCACCACCACGAGTCCCAGGACACACGTGGCCCCCGCACCACCACGAGTCCCAGGACACACGTGGCCCCCGCACCACCACGAGTCCCAGGACACACGTGGCCCCCGCACACCACGAGTCCCAGGACACACGTGGCCCCCGCACCACCACGAGTCCCAGGACACACGTAACCCCCGCACCACCACGAGTCCCAGGACACACATGGCCCCCGCACCACCACGAGTCCCAGGACACACGTGGCCCCCGCACCACCACGAGTCCAGGACACACGTGGCCCCCGCACCACCACGAGTCCCAGGACACACGTGGCCCCCACACCACCACGAGTCCCAGGACACACGTGGTCCCCCACTTCAGCACTTTCAGGATTTCTTTACATTTTGGCCTCTCACCGGGCAGCATTGAAGAGGGCCATGAGGTGGGGGGGGAGTGCGGAGATGCCATGAGGTGGGGGGGGGAGTGCGGAGATGCCATGAGGTGGGGGGGGGGGGGGGGGGGGGAGTGCGGAGATGCCATGAGGTGGGGGGGGGGGGAAGTGCGGAGATGCCATGAGGTGGGGGGGGGGGGGGGGGGGGGGGGGGAGTGCGGAGATGCCATGAGGTGGGGGGGGGGGGAAGTGCGGAGATGCCATGAGGTGGGGGGGGGGGGGGGGGGGGGGGGGGAGTGCGGAGATGCCATGAGGTGGGGGGGGCGGGGAGTGCGGAGATGCCATGAGGTGGGGGGGGGGGGGGGGGGGGGGGGGGGGGGGAGTGCAGAGATGCCATGAGGTGGGGGGGGGAGTGCAGAGATGCCATGAGGTGGGGGGGGGGGGGGGGGGGGGGGGGGGAGGTGCGGAGATGCATGAGGTGGGGGGGGGGGGGGGGGAGTGCGGAGATGCCATGAGGTGGGGGGGGGGAGGTGCGGGATGCCATGAGGTGGGGGGGGGGGGGGGGGAGTGCGGGAGATGCCAGTGAGGTGGGGGGGGGGGGGGGGAGTGCGGAGATGCCATGAGGTGGGGGGGGGGAGTGCGGAGATGCCATGAGGTGGGGGGGGGAGTGCGGAGATGCCATGAGGTGGGGGGGGGAGTGGGGGATGCCATGAGGTGGGGGGGGGGAGTGCGGAGATGCCATGAGGTGGGGGGGGGGGAGTGCGGAGATGCCATGAGGTGGGGGGGGGGGAGTGCGGAGATGCCATGAGGTTGGGGGGGGGGGGGGGGGGGGGGGGGGGGGAGTGCGGAGATGCCATGAGGTGGGGGGGGGAGTGCGGAGATGCCATGAGGGTGGGGGGGGGGGGGGGGGGGGGGGGGAGTGCGGAGAGGCCATGAGGTGGGGGGGAGTGCGGAGAGGCCATGAGGTGGGGGGGGGAGTGCGGAGAGGCCATGAGGTGGGGGGGGAGTGCGGAGAGGCCATGAGGTGGGGGGGAGTGCGGAGAGGCCATGAGGTGGGGGGGGAGTGCGGAGAGGCCATGAGGTGGGGGGGAGTGCGGAGAGGCCATGAGGTGGGGGGGAGTGCGGAGAGGCCATGAGGTGGGGGGGGGAGTGCGGAGAGGCCATGAGGTGGGGGGGGGAGTGCGGAGAGGCCATGAGGTGGGGGGGGGAGTGCGGAGGAGGCCATGAGGTGGGGGGGGGAGTGCGGAGAGGCCATGAGGTGGGGGGGAGTGCGGAGAGGCCATGAGGTGGGGGGGAGTGCGGAGAGGCCATGAGGTGGGGGGGAGTGCGGAGAGGCCATGAGGTGGGGGGGAGTGCGGAGAGGCCATGAGGTGGGGGAGTGCGGAGAGGCCATGAGGTGGGGGAGTGCGGAGAGGCCATGAGGTGGGGGGAGTGCGGAGAGGCCATGAGGTGGGGGAGTGCGGAGAGGCCATGAGGTGGGGGGAGTGCGGAGATGCCATGAGGTGGGGGGAGTGCGGAGATGCCATGAGGTGGGGGGAGTGCGGAGAGGCCATGAGGTGGGGGAGTGCGGAGATGTCCACGGCCAGAATAAAGCCACATTGGGGAGCGTCAATTCCGATCTCAATAGGGGGAGGATGATGAGGAGACACAGGAACCATCAGCCTAATCTCAGCTCAGGAGGATCAGACTGAGGACTCTGAAGCCGAGGTGGTGGAAGAGGAGGCCACTGATCCACCCTGGCACGGCGGCACATGGTGAGCAGAGGGGGATGGATCCAGCGCACAAACTCGGGCAGGAGATGGTAGATTGACCAGAGAAAAAAACTGGGTCAACTGTTTCCCAGAGCGACCAGACCTCAGGCCAAGAGGCCTCTCCATACCCCCCCCCGTGTAAGGCAATGGTTTTCTGATAGTCCTTCAAACAAAAGGACTAATTGCAGCTTTTGCCATACAGTTCTGGCCAAAAGTATTGACACCCCTGCAATTCTGTCAGATAATCCTCAGTTTCTTCCTGGAAATGATTGCAATCACAAACTCTTTGCTATTATTTTCTTCATTTACTTTGTCTTCAATGAAAAAACACAAAAGAGAATTGTCCTAAAGCCAAATTGGATCTAATTCCACCAAACATAAAAATTGGGTGGATAAAAGTATTGGCACTGTTAGATAAATCATGTGATGCTTCTCTAATTAGTGTAATTAACAGCACCTGTAACTTACCTGTGGCACCTAACAGGTGTTGGCAATAACTAAATCACACTTGCAGCCAGTTGACATGGATTAAAGTTGACTCCACCTCTGTCCTGTGTCCTTGTGTGACCACATTGAGCATGGAGAAAAGAAAGAAGACCAAAGAACTGTCTGAGGACTTGAGAAACCAAATTGTGAGGAAGCATGAGCAATCTCAAGGCTACAAGTCCATCTCCAAAGACCTGAATGTTCCTGTGTCTACCGTGTGCAGTGTCATCAAGAAGTGTAAAGCCCATGGCACTGTGGCTAACCTCCCTAGATGTGGACGGAAAAGAAACATTGATGAGAGATTTCAACGCAAGATTGTGCGGATGGAGGATAAAGAACCTCGACTAACATCCAAACAAGTTCAAGTTGCCCTGCAGTCCGAGGGTGCAGCAGTGTCACCCCGTACTATCCGTCGTGTCTGAATGAAAAGGGACTGTATGGTAGAGACCCAGGAAGACCCCACTTCTTACCCCGAGACATAAAAAAGCCAGGCTGGAGTTTGCCAAAACTTACCTGAGAGCCTACAACGTTCTGGAAGAATGTTCTCTGGTCAGATGAGACAAAAAGTAGAGCTTTATGGGCAAAGCATCAACATAGAGTTTACAGGAGAAAAAAAAGAGAGGCATTCAAAGAAAAGAACACGCTCCCTACAGTCAGACATGGCGGAGGCTCCCTGATGGTTTGGGGTTGCTTTGCTGCCTCTGGCACTGGATTGCTTGACCGTGTGCATGGCATTATGAAGTCTGAAGACTACCAACACATTGTGCAGCATAATGTAGGGCCCAGTGTGAGAAAGCTGGGTCTCCCTCAGAGGTCATGGGTCTTCCAGCAGGACAATGACCCAAAACACACTGCAAAAAGCTCTAGAAAATGGTGTGAGAGAAAGCACTGGAGACTTCTAAGGTGGCAGCAATGAGTCCAGACCTGAATCCCATAGACACCTGTGGAGAGATGTAACAATGGCAGTTTGGAGAAGGCGCCTTCACATATCAGGGACCTGGAGCAGTTTGCCAAAGAAGAATGGTGTAAAATTCCAGCAGAGCATTGTAAGAAACTCATTGATGGTTACTGGAAGCGGCTGATCGCAGTTATTTTGGCTAAAGGTTGTGCGACCAAGTATTAAGCTGAGGGTGCCAATACTTTTGTCCGGCCCATTTTTGGAGTTTTGTGTGAAATGATCAATGTTTTGCTTTTTGCTTCATTCTATTTTGTGTTTTTTAATTGAAGACAAATTAAATGAAGATAATAATAGCAAAGAATTTGTGATTGCAATCATTACAGGAAGAAACTGAGGATTATCTGACAGAATTGCAGGGTGTCAATACTTTTGGCCAACACTGTATTTAACGGAACAGAGGTAAAACCACGGCTGATCTGAGCACCACCACCGCTGTGCTCCAGCACAGGACAGCCCAGCACACTAGTGAGGGAGACCTGTGCACAAAACCTCTGTCTCCGGGTTAAACCACTGCCACTTCCCCTGAGCCATTTTCAGACAGATCCCCCAACAGATCCCCCAACCCCGATATTGTTCTCTCCCTACAGTGGCTTCTCCCACTATCACACCAGCTCCATCAGGATAACCAGCCGCGTAGTCCTGTGTGTTACGGAGGACCGGTCAGAGCATCGCTACAGCAGCATCATTACGTCCTATTTACTCTCCCTCCAATTTCAGAATGGCTGTCATAGACTTCCGGGCCACCGCACTTATTGACCAATTCTCTACTTTCCAACATTCCCACCATCATCATGGGTGACTTCAATATCCCACCGACACTCACCTGTCCCTTCATCCTTCAGTCTGTCCTCTACATCCACACATGGACGGACATTACACCATATCCTCACCCCCCATCTGGCAACTGTCTACTCACACATCAGAGACACACAGACAGCACCGCAGCTCTATACACACCTCCACACAGACAGCACCGCGGCTCTATACACACCTCCACACAGACAGCACCGCGGCTCTATACACACCTCCACACATGTGCTCTGGACTCAGTCACCCTCTCGTGCATTAGCATCATTATGTATGATGAATATCAATAGTGCGATGTATCGGATACCAATAACCAGAACATTATTTGCTAATCACTGCCCCTGGAGGTACGAGACGTATCGGATCAATCAGTTTATTCTCCTCTTTCAGTCTGTTGAATGTTGTACAAGTTCTGATTAATAACGACCTTCAATGGCCTCAGATGTTGATGGTGGGTTTACACGTCCCGATATCGTAACCAACGACGTGGGAGCGCGCTTTTTGTGCGCGCTTTTCCCTGCATCGGAGGTTTACACGGCGCGATATCGGAATACAACGTCCGTACGATGTCTACGCCCCCCGACGCAGGAACGACCAGTTAACATTGGAGTCAATGTGTGAAGTTGCCCTACACATCGTAGTTGGGCTGTCACACAGCACGATCCGGCTCCAATCTCCCTTCAATATCGGAGCAGTGAATAGCGGCTCATTCATCCCCGATATCACATTGACATCGTTCCTGCATCGTATTGGACGTTCACACCGTACAACGCAGGAACGATATCGGCTCCAACCATCGAACCACGTGACTTTTCATTGAAATTGGACGCCGATATCGCGACGTGTAAACCCGCCTTAAGACTTTACAGATCAGCCATTGTCCAACTGGGCAGACATTACGTCCGGAGCGCGGACGGGGGGGGGGGGGGGGGACGTCCGGAGCGCAGACGGGGGGGGGGGGGGGGGACGTCCGGAGCGCAGACGGGGGGGGGGGGGGGACGTCCGGAGCGCAGACGGGGGGGGGGGGGGGACGTCCGGAGCGCAGACGGGGGGGGGGGGGGACGTCCGGAGCGCAGACGGGGGGGGGGGGGGGACGTCCGGAGCGCAGACGGGGGGGGGGGGGGGGACGTCCGGAGCGCAGACGGGGGGGGGGGGGGACGTCCGGAGCGCAGACGGGGGGGGGGGGGGACGTCCGGAGCGCAGACGGGGGGGGGGGGGGGACGTCCGGAGCGCAGACGGGGGGGGGGGGGACGTCCGGAGCGCAGACGGGGGGGGGGGGACGTCCGGAGCGCAGACGGGGGGGGGGGGGGGACGTCCGGAGCGCAGACGGGGGGGGGGGGGACGTCCGGAGCGCAGACGGGGGGGGGGGGGACGTCCGGAGCGCAGACGGGGGGGGGGGGACGTCCGGAGCGCAGACGGGGGGGGGGGGGGGACGTCCGGAGCGCAGACGGGGGGGGTAACGTCCGTCCTCTGCTCACCCTCCAGTCCCGCATTTCTCCCTGTGGCCAGCAGATGACGCTCTACACCAGGCTATCAGCATGTAGTGGCTCAGAGTTCAGTGCTTCCTTGCAGGGCGCCCCCTGGTGACTATCACAGATCAGCGATTTGATCCAGATTTTTATGACGGCTTCCATCTAGCATTGACAGGATGATTTTCTCCCCCTCAAAGATAATAAACACCATATTGTGTTGGGTGAACGAGTGGCCACAGCGTTATTTAATTATCTGTATTGTTAGCCCTGGTTCAAAAATATCGGCACACCGAGTCCCTGCACCAGGCGGTGAGCAGGTCATATATACAATACAGTGTAATGTGTCCTGAGGAGGAGGTGAGCAGGTCATATATACAATACAGTGTAATGTGTCCTGAGGAGGAGGTGAGCAGGTCATATATACAATACAGTGTAATGTGTCCTGAGGAGGCGGTGAGCAGGTCATATATACAATACAGTGTAATGTGTCCTGAGGAGGAGGTGAGCAGGTCATATATACAATACAGTGTAATGTGTCCTGAGGAGGAGGTGAGCAGGTCATATATACAATACAGTGTAATGTGTCCTGAGGAGGAGGTGAGCGGGTCATATACAATACAGTGTAATGTGTCCTGAGGAGGAGGTGAGCAGGTCATATACAATACAGTGTAATGTGTCCTGAGGAGGAGGTGAGCGGGTCATATATACAATACAGTGTAATGTGTCCTGAGGAGGAGGTGAGCGGGTCATATACAATACAGTGTAATGTGTCCTGAGGAGGGGGTGAGCAGGTCATATATACAATACAGTATAATGTGTCCTGAGGAGGGGGTGAGCAGGTCATATAGAATACAGTGTAATGTGTCCTGAGGAGGAGGTGAGCAGGTCATATATACAATACAGTGTAATGTGTCCTGAGGAGGCGGTGAGCAGGTCATATATACAATACAGTATAATGTGTCCTGAGGAGGGGGTGAGCAGGTCATATATACAATACAGTGTAATGTGTCCTGAGGAGGGGGTGAGCAGGTCATATATACAATACAGTGTAATGTGTCCTGAGGAGGGGGTGGAGCAGGTCATATATACAATACAGTGTAATGTGTCCTGAGGAGGGGGTGAGCAGGTCATATATACAATACAGTGTAATGTGTCCTGAGGAGGAGGTGAGCGGGTCATATACAATACAGTGTAATGTGTCCTGAGGAGGAGGTGAGCAGGTCATATATACAATACAGTGTAATGTGTCCTGAGGAGGAGGTGAGCAGGTCATATACAATACAGTGTAATGTGTCCTGAGGAGGGGGTGAGCAGGTCATATATACAATACAGTGTAATGTGTCCTGAGGAGGCGGTGAGCAGGTCATATATACAATACAGTGTAATGTGTCCTGAGGAGGGGGTGAGCAGGTCATATATACAATACAGTGTAATGTGTCCTGAGGAGGGGGTGAGCAGGTCATATATACAATACAGTGTAATGTGTCCTGAGGAGGAGGTGAGCAGGTCTATATACAATACAGTGTAATGTGTCCTGAGGAGGAGGTGAGCAGGTCATATACAATACAGTGTAATGTGTCCTGAGGAGGAGGTGAGCAGGTCATATACAATACAGTGTAATGTGTCCTGAGGAGGAGGTGAGCAGGTCATATACAATACAGTGTAATGTGTCCTGAGGAGGAGGTGAGCAGGTCATATATACAATACAGTGTAATGTGTCCTGAGGAGGCGGTGAGCAGGTCATATATACAATACAGTGTAATGTGTCCTGAGGAGGAGGTGAGCAGGTCATATATACAATACAGTGTAATGTGTCCTGAGGAGGAGGTGAGCAGGTCATATATACAATACAGTGTAATGTGTCCTGAGGAGGAGGTGAGCAGGTCATATATACAATACAGTGTAATGTGTCCTGAGGAGGAGGTGAGCAGGTCATATATACAATACAGTGTAATGTGTCCTGAGGAGGAGGTGAGCAGGTCATATATACAATACAGTGTAATGTGTCCTGAGGAGGAGGTGAGCAGGTCATATATACAATACAGTGTAATGTGTCCTGAGGAGGAGGTGAGCAGGTCATATATATAATACAGTGTAATGTGTCCTGAGGAGGAGGTGAGCAGGTCATATATACAATACAGTGTAATGTGTCCTGAGGAGGAGGTGAGCAGGTCATATATACAATACAGTGTAATGTGTCCTGAGGAGGAGGTGAGCAGGTCATATATACAATACAGTGTAATGTGTCCTGAGGAGGAGGTGAGCAGGTCATATACAATACAGTGTAATGTGTCCTGAGGAGGAGGTGAGCAGGTCATATACAATACAGTGTAATGTGTCCTGAGGAGGGGGTGAGCAGGTCATATATACAATACAGTGTAATGTGTCCTGAGGAGGAGGTGAGCAGGTCATATACAATACAGTGTAATGTGTCCTGAGGAGGGGGTGAGCAGGTCATATATACAATACAGTGTAATGTGTCCTGAGGAGGGGGTGAGCAGGTCATATACAATACAGTGTAATGTGTCCTGAGGAGGCGGTGAGCAGGTCATATATACAATACAGTGTAATGTGTCCTGAGGAGGCGGTGAGCAGGTCATATATACAATACAGTGTAATGTGTCCTGAGGAGGGGGGTGAGCAGGTCATATATACAATACAGTGTAATGTGTCCTGAGGAGGCGGTGAGCAGGTCATATATATAATACAGTGCAATGTGTCCTGAGGAGGAGGTGAGCAGGTCATATATACAATACAGTGCAATGTGTCCTGAGGAGGAGGTGAGCAGGTCATATATACAATACAGTGTAATGTGTCCTGAGGATTTCCCACCAGATAACCTACACGACGCCCCCACCTCTGCCCGCCATCACCAGGGCTCACTGCGTCTCTACACCACACAAGATTTCATTGCCAAAAACAGCATTTAGGTGATCGCGGTCATCCAACACCAAATGTCCGTCATCTAACATACGATCACGATTGGCCACCGTCTGCTCTGATAACACTGGACTCATTCAGGAACAGCTTCATCGAGCTCCGCTAACATACGAGCCCTCTCCAGAACTGAGGAGGGACGAGGTCACACCGCGCCGTTATACATGAAAGAGATCTGGAAATCAGACTGGAGAATAACAATGAGCTCCAATAGTTTAGTTTCACCCAAATCATTGCCCCCGGCATGAAGAACTAGAATAACCGGATATGTGCATGCACTGATCACTTCTACATGATCCAAAACCTGCACCTGGCACCAGCCGCCACAACCCCCCGGACCGGCACCAGCCGCCACAACCCCCCGGACCCGGCACCAGCCGCCACAACCCCCGGACCCGGCACCAGCCGCCACAACCCCCCGGACCCGGCACCAGCCGCCACAACCCCCGGACCCGGCACCAGCCGCCACAACCCCCCGGACCCGGCACCAGCCGCCACAACCCCCCGGACCCGGCACCAGCCGCCACAACCTCCCGGACCCGGCACCAGCCGCCACAACCTCCCGGACCCGGCACCAGCCGCCACAACCCCCGGACCCGGCACCAGCCGCCACAACGCCACAACCCCCACACCGGCCACCACAGCCCCCACAAACCTAGACCTGACACCAGCCGCCACAACACCACAACCCCCACACAGCAACCATAACACCCATACTGGCCACCACAACCTGGCACCAGCCGCCACAACCCAGCACCACAAACCCCACACTAGCCACCACAGCTCTGCACCCGGCATCAGCCGCCACAACCCGCCAGTGAACAGCTTCTTTTTGACCTAAATTGAAAATACAAAAAACCTGAGTGAGAGCAGCCATTTGTGACCATGTCTGTAGAGCCGGGGTCTCATACTCCAGACCTCGAGGGCCTGCAGGTTTCCAGGATGCTGTAGAGCATGTTCACACTGACCATCAGAAACTGAATCCCAAAAATAATAGTATGTGCAAATTGACAAAATACCCTGCAATTAATGAGTAAACACTTGCTGTTTGCAACAGGGTACTTGGTACACACACTTTTTTGCAAAATATGTACTAAGCCATCCCACCTCATCAAGGTGACCCTCTTTGGGACAGTCCCTTCTCTAACTGTATTATGACCTGCCCCTGTGCCCACAGACCTCATTGGGAGTAGGATGCAGAGTGGGACCGGGTCCCAAAATGAACACAGAAATGGGGTGCAATATAACAGCTCTGCTCAGTAAAGGGAAGGGCGGGGCTTTTCCGAAATGGGTCACCTTGATGTGGTGCGATGGCTTAGTACATTTTTCGTAAAAATGTATGCATCAGATAAAGCGCAGGATTTGGTTCATCACTGGAGCATATGACCTCAAGGGGCCTGTACACCAATAAACTGATAAGTTTAGATATAGCGCATTGTGTATTTTGAGGATTAAAAAAATTACTTTCCATACCACTTAAAAAGGCGGCTGTCCTCACCACTCAGACAAACATGTAGTGAGAACAACACCCACAATCTAACAGTTTTCTTGGGGTATCTCTCGCCCCCTACTACTGGCCCAGCATAATCCAGTGGCCTCAGCAGGAGACGATCCAATGTGAGTCACACATATCGCTGCCCTTTACTGGTGTTGGGTCAGGCCACACGTCTTCATTTACACCACATTATATCTATATAGCATCCAATTATAGTGTTCTTCACTCGGGGGGATTAACCTGTCTCATAGTGGACCAATGTGTTTACAGGGAAGTAGAGAGTCCGCTCCTTTATCTTCACTTAGGAGTAAATGAAGACGTGTGGCCTGACCAACACCGATATGTGTAACTCACATTACATAGTCTCCTGCTGAGGCCACTGGTTTATGGTGGGCAAGTAGTAGGGGGGGGGGGGGGGGGATAGGGATACCCCAAGGAAACAGATCGTGGGTGCTCTCTCCTCACTGTCTCTCGGTTACATTGTGGGTGCTCTCCTGTCTCTCGGTTACATTGGGGTGCTCTCTCACTGTCTCTGGGTTCCATTGTGGGTGCTTCCTGTCTTCGGTACATTGTGGGTGCTCTCTCCTCACTGTCTCTGGGTTACATTGTGGGTGCTCTTCCTCACTGTCTCTCGGTTACATTGTGGGTGCTCTCTCCTCACTGTCTCTGGGTTACATTGTGGGTGCTCTCTCCTCACTGTCTCTGGGTTACATTGTGGGTGCTCTCTCCTCACTGTCTCTGGGTTACATTGTGGGTGCTCTCTCCTCACTGTCTCTGGGTTACATTGTGGGTGCTCTCTCCTCACTGTCTCTCGGTTACATTGTGGGTGCTCTCTCCTCCACTGTCTTCTGGGTTACATTGTGGGTGCTCTCTCCTCACTGTCTCTGGGTTACATTGTGGGTGCTCTCTCCTCACTGTCTCTGGGTTACATTGTGGGTGCTCTCTCCTCACTGTCCTGGTTACATTGTGGGTGCTCTCTCTCACTGTCTCTGGTTACATTGTGGGTGCTCTCTCCTCACTGTCTCTGGGTTACATTGTGGGTGCTCTCTCTCACTGTCTCTGGGTTACATTGTGGGTGCTCTCTCCTCACTGTCTCTGGGTTACATTGTGGGTGCTCTCTCCTCACTGTCTCTCGGTTACATTGTGGGTGCTCTCTCCTCACTGTCTCTCGGTTACATTGTGGGTGCTCTCTCCTCACTGTCTCTGGTTACATTGTGGGTGCTCTCTCCTCACTGTCTCTGGTTACATTGTGGGTGCTCTCCCGTCTCTGGTTACATTGTGGGTGCTCTCCCGTCTCTGGGTTACATTGTGGGTGCTCTCTCCTACTGTCTCTGGTTACATTGTGGGTGCTCTCTCCACTGTCTCTCGGTTACATTGTGGGTGCTCTTCCTCACTGTCTCTCGGTTACATTGTGGGTTGTTTTCTCTCTCCTCACTGTCTCTGGTTACATTGTGGGTGCTCTCTCTCACTGTCTCTGGGTTACATTGTGGGTGCTCTCTCCTCACTGTCTCTGGGTTACATTGTGGGTGCTCTTCCTCACTGTCTCTCGGTTACATTGTGGGTGCTCTCTCTCACTGTCTCTGGTTACATTGTGGGTGCTCTCTCCTCACTGTCTCTGGTTACATTGTGGGTGCTCTCTCTCCTCACTGTCTCTGGGTTACATTGTGGGTGCTCTCTCCTCACTGTCTCTGGTTACATTGTGGGTGCTCTCTCCTCACTGTCTCTGGGTTACATTGTGGGTGCTCTCTCCTCACTGTCTCTGGTTACATTGTGGGTGCTCTCTCCTCACTGTCTCTGGTTACCCTTGTGGGTGCTCTCTCCTCACTGTCTCTCGGTTACATTGTGGGTGCTCTCTCCTCACTGTCTCTGGTTACATTGTGGGTGCTCTCTCCTCACTGTCTCTGGTTACATTGTGGGTGCTCTCTCCTCACTGTCTCTCGGTTCATTGTGGGTGCTCTCTCCTCACTGTCTCTCGGTTCCATTGTGGGTGCTCTCTCCTCACTGTCTCTGGTTCCATTGTGGGTGCTCTCTCCTCACTGTCTCTGGGTTCCATTGTGGGTGCTCTCTCCTCACTGTCTCTGGGTTCCATTGTGGGTGCTCTCTCCTCACTGTCTCTGGGTTCCATTGTGGGTGCTCTCTCCTCACTGTCTCTGGTTCCATTGTGGGTGCTCTCTCCTCACTGTCTCTGGGTTCCATTGTGGGTGCTCTCTCCTCACTGTCTCTGGGTTACATTGTGGGTGCTCTCTCCTCACTGTCTCTGGGTTACATTGTGGGTGCTCTCTCCTCACTGTCTCTGGGTTACATTGTGGGTGCTCTCTCCTCACTGTCTCTCGGTTACATTGTGGGTGCTCTCTCCTCACTGTCTCTCGGTTACATTGTGGGTGCTCTCTCCTCACTGTCTCTCGGTTACATTGTGGGTGCTCTCTCCTCACTGTCTCTCGGTTACATTGTGGGTGCTCTCCTCACTGTCTCTCGGTTACATTGTGGGTGCTCTCCTCACTGTCTCTCGGTTACATTGTGGGTGCTCTCCTCACTGTCTCTCGGTTACATTGTGGGTGCTCTCTTCTCACTGTCTCTGGGTTACATTGTGGGTGCTCTTCTCACTGTCTCTGGGTTACATTGTGGGTGCTCTCCTCACTGTCTCTGGGTTACATTGTGGGTGCTCTCCTCACTGTCTCTCGGTTACATTGTGGGTGCTCTTCTCACTGTCTCTGGGTTACATTGTGGGTGCTCTTCTCACTGTCTCTGGGTTACATTGTGGGTGCTCTTCACATTATGTGTGCGTTTGTGGCGAGGACAAAGCCACCTTTTTAATTGGTATTAAAAGTTAATTTTTAATTCCCAAAACACACAATGTGCTATATCTACACACAGACCTATGCACCGAGCGCCGGGGTTTATCACACGTTGTTATGTATTGCAGGGTGCGATTGATGAATTTGCACTTTATTGTGATTCTGCCTTTTTGACCTAAACCTTTTCCATGTGCCCAAATCTGGGCCTGTTTTTCCACCCAATATACATATATATGTGTCGGATTATCCATAAGACATATGGCCCCCGCCCTGCCCACAACCTCTGCAGGGGGAGACCGCGCAAATCTTTACCTTTCGTCACACCCAAAATACTTTGCCTAAGTGGCTGCACCTCGCCGGAGGAGGGGGGGGGGGGGTTACAGATCTGGGACACCAACGAAGCTGACGATCACCGCCCTCCCATATTACAGAAAGACGATAACAGACGGCTCAGGATAGACCCCCCTCACTAATACAGGTTATACGAGGAGAGGCGACATGACGGAGGCAGAACACGTCTCTTCACGCCTCACCTCTAAACAATGTCTCCTACCAAGACCTGGAGACCCCCAGATATATGCCCACCCTCTCACTGGGCCGGGGCAGGTCGGCCTATCACACGGGGGCAGAGTTGAGGATGACCGTTGTACCCCAGGGCTCCCCCTTTGTCAGGCCTTAACTATGTGACCCCCATGCATAGTTCTTTATTTACAAGGACCCTCATGACCACCATCATGACCCGCCATGGTGCCCAGACTGACACTTGCAGCATACACTGGCCGCCATCATGACCCACCGCGGTGCCAGACTCGGGGGCTCACAGCACACTGGCCACCATCATGACCTGCAGCGGTGCCCAGACTCTGGGGCTCACAGCACACTGGCCGCCATCATGACCAGTCGTGGTGCCCAGACTCGGGGGCTCACAGCACACTGGCCGCCATCATGACCCACCACGGTGCCCAGACTTGGGGGCTCACAGCACACCGGCCGCCATCATGACCAGTCGTGGTGCCCAGACTCGGGGGCTCACAGCACACTGGCCGCCATCATGACCAGTCGTGGTGCCCAGACTCGGGGGCTCACAGCACACCAGCCACCATCATGACCTGCAGCGGTGCCCAGACTCTAGGTTCTGTAATCCACAAACTCAATTTCCGTGTCCTAGGGTGTCACTGCAGAATATTGCATGATTGAAGACATACGCCGCTCTGTATCACACACGATTGACGAGATGCACCACTCCGTATCACACACACGATTGACGAGATGCACCACTCCGTATCACACACACGATTGACGAGATGCACCACTCGTATCACACACACACACACGATTGACGAGATGCACCACTCCGTATCACACACACGATTGACGAGATGCACCACTCCGTATCACACACACACGATTGACGAGATGCACCACTCCGTATCACACACACGATTGACGAGATGCACCACTCCGTATCACACACACACGATTGACGAGATGCACCACTCCGTATCACACACACACGATTGACGAGATGCACCACTCCGTATCACACACACGATTGACGAGATGCACCACTCCGTATCACACACACACGATTGACGAGATGCACCACTCCGTATCACACACACGATTGACGAGATGCACCACTCCGTATCACACACACACGATTGACGAGATGCACCACTCCGTATCACACACACACACGATTGACGAGATGCACCACTCCGTATCACACACACGATTGACGAGATGCACCACTCCGTATCACACACACACGATTGACGAGATGCACCACTCCGTATCTCACACACACACAATTGACGAGATGCACCACTCCGTATCACACACACGATTGACGAGATGCACCACTCCGTATCACACACACACGATTGACGAGATGCACCACTCCGTATCACACACACACAATTGACGAGATGCACCACTCCGTATCACACACGATTGACGAGATGCACCACTCCGTATCACACACGATTGACGAGATGCACCACTCCGTATCACACACGATTGATTAGATACACCGCTCTGTATCACACAAGATTGATTAGATACACCGCTCTGTATCACACACGATTGATTAGATACACTGCTATCACACACGATTGAGGAGATACACCGCTCTATCACACACGATTGATGAGATACACCGCTCTATCACACACGATTGATGAGATACACCGCTCTATCACACACGATTGATGAGATACACCTCTCAGTATCACGAGGATTAGCCGCAGGATCTCTGGAAAGTTCCGTCCGCACTTCTGTAGAGCTATGGAGAATATGAATCATTTCCCGATTCTGCAGATTAGTCAGCACAAAGTGCTGGAGCTTCCCGGTGTTGGCACAGCGCGGGCACAGGACGGGGCACTGATGAGTGACCGCAGCCAGGATCACCACACTAAAATCCCACCAACAAGACCCTAAAAGCAAAGGAGACCCCCTGACCCCCCAATACAGAACCAGCAGAAGAAAATAACATGTACAATCTGCATCATCATAGACGATGGGAGATAATCTGGAATAGTAAAGCAGGCGGGTCAGTGTTTAATCATTTCTCTCAATGGGTCAGAAGAAGCTTAAAATAGAAGAGAAATCCTGGGGTCCAACCGCTGAGGAAAAGGGGGAAAGACTCCGACCCCTGACAGTGCCGGGGCTGGGCCGCTCCTTCCCAATAAGTATGAAGTCAGGTGGTCATATTAATGCTGTGAAAAACATTTGTTTCATTTTCAGATCACTCATTACTATGATTACTTTATGCATGATAAAGCCCTGCTGGCAGAGGCGAGGCCGTGACGTTTCTTAACCCCATAAAAAAATGCCTGGAATTTAATGAAAAACAATGTTTAAGAGACGCAACAACAGCAATGATCTAAAGAGGCGCTGAAGACACCGAGACCATAGACTACATGCTTCACCAGCCGCGCCAGCCAGGACTAGCCAACCGCAGATGGCGATAAAACGTGACCACGTGACCAAATACTAATATCCACAATAAAACACTTGAATGTTAAGAGTTTGTGGTTTTGTTGAACTTGTTCAGATCATTTTTCCTGGCACCATGATCCAGATCTGCAGAGCATTCCTCCGTCCCATCGGCCATAGTGAAGTATTCTGCAGAGCATTACTCCCATCAGTAACATCTGTGATGCTGGGTAATGCTGTGTGGACAGACGGGGGTCATCAGACAAGGCCGCCGCCATCTGCTGCAGGTGGAGATTTCACCATGTTCCAGATCTGTAATTCTCCAATAACTGACAATACTATGATCAAAATCATGAACACCATGCGGGACCCCACAATCACCCAGGGGAAGCCAGGACCCTTCCGGATATAGGGGCTTTACATGTCTTACTGGTGGCCCCACCATACAGGGCCCCTCAGACTGTGGAAGGATGCAGGCACAGATTACTACAGATGTGGACGATAAACACAGACAAAACATAGAAAAATAAGCTCACCACATTGCTGTATCAAATAGAGGAAACCAACCATCAGGTGCTGGTGAACATAGCGAGCGTTGTCCATAGAAAAATAGAGAGTAGTTATTTGGTACAACCATCCAGTGTTCAAACAGATCACATAAGCCGCTAGCACGCTCCTCAGCACCCCCTCCATCACTGCCGCGCTCACAAGCTGCTAGCACGCTCCTCAGCACCCCCTCCATCACTGCCGCGCTCACAAGCTGCTAGCACACTCAGCACCTCCTCCATTACAGTCACGTTCACAAGCTGCTAGCACGCTCCTCAGCACCCCTCCATTACAGTCACGTTCACTAGCTGCTAGCACGCTCCTCAGCACCTCCATCACTGCCGCGCTCACAAGCTGCTAGCACGCTCCTCAGCACCTCCTCAATCACAGCCACATTCACAAGCTGCTAGCACGCTCCTCAGCACCTCCATCACTGCCGCACTCACAAGCTGCTAGCACGCTCCTCAGCACCTCCATCACAGCCACATTCACAAGCTGCTAGCACGCTCTTCATCTGCCTTTTCCTTGACTTCTCAGGACTGGATCCTGTAGGACTTTTCTGCAGCTTCCCATACATCACTCCCTCGCCCTCTAATGCCAGTTTCCATCTAACTGATGTCATCAAAACCCATAACCAGCGTGATGGGCACATACTGTAATGTCTGTGCCCTGCTGCCCTCACCTGTGCTTGGCACTAGAATGTGCAGAAGGCAGCTCAGTCAGCAGCACCTCAGACCATCATTTTCCATGTTCTAGGCCAATCTCTAACCGACATGGAGGAATGACCTGGAGAGGACGCAGCACCTGGTGACAGATGCACGAGGCACCATTATATCCCATGTCAAAAGGTGGACATTATACAAGAAGCAGCAATTCACCTGGAAGATGCAGGTTCTGCCCTTAATGGTATGAGGTACACCACCAGCTGACCAAAGGGGGGGAAGGGGGTTGGTACAGAATCCAGCCGACCAAGGGGGAAGGGGGTTGGTACAGAATCCAGCCGACCAAGGGGGAAGGGGTACAGAACCCAGCCGACCAAGGGGGGGGGGGTACAGAATCCAGCCGACCAAGGGGGGGGGGGGGGGGGTACAGAATCCAGCCGACCAAGGGGGGGGGGGGGTACAGAATCCAGCCGACCAAGGGGAGGGGGGGGTACAGAATCCAGCCGACCAAGGGGAGGGGGGGGTACAGAATCCAGCCGACCAAGGGGAGGGGGGGGGTACAGAATCCAGCCGACCAAGGGGAGGGGGGGGGTACAGAATTACAGAATCCAGCCGACCAAGGGGGGGGGGGGGGTACAGAATCCAGCCGACCAAGGGGGAAGGGGTACAGAATCCAGCCGACCAAGGGGGGGGAAGGGGTACAGAATCCAGCCGACCAAGGGGGGGGAAGGGGTACAGAATCCAGCCGACCAAGGGGGGGGGGGGGGGGGGGTGTACAGAATCCAGCCAACCAAGGGGGGGGGGGGGGGGGGGGGCAGGCCACGTTATTGTAGAGGATCTGGATTACTAAAGGATCGGGGCTCCACATCAGGAAGGGACATAAGGGGGCACCCTAGGAGTCCAGTACAGGAGGGCCTCCCTGGCATGTCTGCTGGCGAAGCGAGGCCCCTACCCCACCAGTAACCACACAATATACAGCAGCCATATTTGATACAAGGACTGGGGGCCATTACTCCTGTTGGAGCCACCGTATGATGTATGTTTGCTCCGATCTGTCACCTCCAGCCCCCGATATCAATCAGGGCACTTAGGTGAATAATCTGAAGACAAAGGAGAAGGTGGGAGCGATGGTCTGCAGGACTTCACAGCTCACATCTGCATACAATGTGCATTCATCAAGGGGAGAGGAAAAACTTCCAGATGTGAGATCCCCCGGGGGGCCCCGCTGCTCATCTAGGTGGAGAAGGTTTGGGGTGAGGAGGGGCCCCTTGGACCAATACCAGGGGGAAGAAAAAAAAAAAAAAAAAAAAAAAAGGAGGATACGTAGTCTCTGGAGGAGCGGGGGTCCTTACACGATACATCACAGTGTATTAGAAATTATATCGTGTCCCCCCGACCCCATCCCCTCCCCCAAGTGAGGCCACGTGCAGAAGCGCAGTGATGAGACGTGTGGGGAGGGACCTGCTCACGTCAGCTGCGCACGTGCTCCCCCGCCCACGTCAGCTGCGCACGCGCTCCCCCCCCGCCCACGTCAGCTGCGCACGCGCTCCCCCCCGCCCCACGTCAGCTGCGCACGCGCTCCCCCGCCTCTGCGCACTCCCCCCCGCCCACGTCAGCTGCGCACGCGCTCCCCCTGCCCACGTCAGCTGTGCACGCGCTCCCACCAGCCCACGTCAGCTGCGCACGCGCTCCCACCAGCCCACGTCAGCTGCGCACGCGCTCCCCCCCCCCCCCACATCAGCTGCGCACGCGCTCCCCTGTTTGTTTCTGCAGTCAGTTCTTTGGGGATTGTGATGGTCACCTGGGGGCCTCTGCAGCGGTTTACAGTCCACTCCTGGGCCTCGGTGACGCCATAGAGGAGAGCGGCTGACCACTTCAATCCACTCCGGGAACCCCACACTTAGTATTATTTAGGTAGAAGCTGGCTCTACCCAACTTACAAGTCTATAGCACCTCCAACAGTCTGTAGAGCCTTCTGATGGGCGGAGGGACCCTGGAGAGTGCCCAGGCCAGGACAGTCCGGCACAGCGCGGTGTGGACACACGACGTCCTCTGAATGACAACCGATAGGTAGAACCGACCAGAGTCCATGACGCTCGGACACATCACTTATGTGACACACGGACCCCCCAATCCCCACCTGAGACACCATTTTTTGACCTATATGCCAGTAATCCACTGGTCAATTTTACTTAATTTTCATTTTGTAATGCAGCCATAGAATAACTTTATTGTATCGGTCAGACGAGCATACTCTGCCTCCAATCATGGCCTATGGGAGAGCCAGTGATCACCAGGGCCCAGGCTGGGCAGTCCATACAGGGCCCCATTCTTGGGTGTATTGGGGGTCCCAATGGTCAGACCACCATGCTCTGCCTCCAATCATGGCCTATGGGAGAGCCAGTGATAGCCAGGGCCCAGGCTGGGCAGTCCATACAGGGCCCCATTCTTGGGAGCACCAAGGTCCCAATGATCAGACTCTGGTGGCCAGAAAGATACCCAATGATCATTGATTAACCCTTTAAACATTGGATGCAGTGCACTGCAGATAGCCAAGGTAGATAATGGCCCGACAAAGCGCTCAGTTGTGTTTGGTGACCTGCAGGGGCCCCGGGCTCTGATCAGCGTCTTGGCGCAGTCAATAACGAGTCTCTCGTGATTCCAATGACAGCAACATGGAAATAAAGCGCCAGAAAAAGGGAAACAGCAACTTCCTGGAATGTCTTATCTGCGGAGCAGAGTGTGGTGCCAGCGCTCCACAGGACATCGGAGGCTCCATACACCCGCGATCCGGACAACCAGCAGGAACGGGTTTATTTCCTTCCTTTTTAATCATTTTAGAATCTCTCGAGCCAAAGAGGAAAAGGGAGGAAAAGACCAGAATCCATCGCCAGATTCACCGCCATACAAGGACGACACCCAATAGACCGCGCCAACCACAACAGCAGATAGTGACCGCAGCGGGGAACAACGCCGCTATAATAGAGTCCCCCAAAGAGCACTGCGGCCCGGCGACCACCATCACAATACAGCCCCCCAACCACCATCACAATAGAGGCCCCCTGAAGAGCACCACGGGGCCGGCGACCACCATCACAATAGAGGCCCCCAAAGAGCACTGCAGCCTGGCGACCACCATCACAATAGAGGCTCCCTGAAGAGCACCACGGGGCCCGGCGACCACCATCACAATAGAGGCCCCCTGAAGAACACCACAGGGCCCCCCAACCACCATCACAATAGAGGCCCCCTGAAGAGCACCACGGGGCCCAGCGACCACCATCACAATAGAGGCTCCCTGAAGAGCACCACGGGGCCCGGCGACCACCATCACAATAGAGGCTCCCTGAAGAGCACCACGGGGCCCGGCGACCACCATCACAATAGAGGCTCCCTGAAGAGCACCACGGGGCCCGGCGACCACCATCACAATAGAGGCTCCCTGAAGAGCACCACGGGGCCCGGCGACCACCATCACAATAGAGGCTCCCTGAAGAGCACCACGGGGCCCGGCGACCACCATCACAATAGAGGCTCCCTGAAGAGCACCACGGGGCCCGGCGACCACCATCACAATAGAGGCCCCCTGAAGAGCACCACGGGGCCCCCCAACCACCATCACAATAGAGGCCCCTGAAGAACACCACAGGGCCCCCCAACCACCATCACAATAGAGGCCCCCTGAAGAGCACCACGGGGCCCGGCGACCACCATCACAATAGAGGCCCCCTGAAGAGCACCACGGGGCCCCCCAACCACCATCACAATAGAGGCCCCCTGAAGAACACCACAGGGCCCCCCAACCACCATCACAATAGAGGCCCCCTGAAGAGCACCACGGGGCCCGGCGACCACCATCACAATAGAGGCCCCCTGAAGAGCACCACGGCTCGGCAACCACCATCACAATAGAGGCCCCTGAAGAGCACCACGGGGCCTGGTGACCACCATCACAATAGAGGCTCACTGAAGAGCACCACGGGGCCCGGCGACCACCATCACAATAGAGGCCCCTGAAGAGCACCACGGGGCCCGGCGACCACCATCACAATAGAGGCCCCCTGAAGAGCACCACGGCTCGGCAACCACCATCACAATAGAGGCTCCCTGAAGAGCACCACGGGGCCGGCGACCACCATCACAATAGAGGCTCCCTGAAGAGCACCACGGGGCCCGGCGACCACCATCACAATAGAGGCCCCCTGAAGAGCACCACGGGGCCCCCCAACCACCATCACAATAGAGGCCCCCTGAAGAACACCACAGGGCCCCCAACCACCATCACAATAGAGGCCCCCTGAAGAGCACCACGGGGCCCGGCGACCACCATCACAATAGAGGCCCCTGAAGAGCACCACGGCTCGGCAACCACCATCACAATAGAGGCCCCTGAAGAGCACCACGGGGCCTGGTGACCACCATCACAATAGAGGCCCCTGAAGAGCACCACGGGGCCCGGCGACCACCATCACAATAGAGGCCCCTGAAGAGCACCACGGCTCGGCAACCACCAAGGGGCTGATACTTATGCTCCGGTTGTGGGTCCTCTTACATGGGGCTGATAAGTGTCCGCACAGTGAGGTCCCAGCTCAGGTCTTCGGGGAGTGGTGGCCACATCCATACTTAATGCCTCAAGTCTATTATAACTGTTTGAGAGGTCTGGTTACTGAAATAAATAAGTACACCCGTTACTTTATTAACTCCTCCACTGGGTCCAAAAGTCAGGAAAATAAAGCCAAAAAAGAGGCAGCGAACCGCGCAACGTTCACCACTGATTAACCTGGGGGCGGAGGGGGGTGTCGTGTGACCGTAGACCATGCGCCATACTGTCCCCCATAGGTAAACAGGAACAGAACCTTAGAGAGGACCCTATAGACCCAACGTATGAGATAAAGGTCCGCAGAGCCCCAGCCTACTGCAGAGGCGGCAGCCGGACCCCCAGACACAATCATCAACCCAGAATCCAAAGACTTAGGTACCAGCTGAAGTCCAAAGACAATACAGCAGAGGAGAGACCCCCCCCCCCCACCTCACCCATCAGTGCAGAGTAGAGACCCCCCCCCACCCACCAGAGCAGAGTAGAGACCCCCCCCACCCCAGAGCAGAGGAGAGACCCCCCCCACCCCAGAGCAGAGGAGAGACCCCCACCCAATGGAACCCCCAGAACAGAGGATTCCCCAAGAGCAGATGACCCCCCACTCCCAGAGCACAGCAGGGTCCCCCCCCCAGAGCAAGTTCTGTGTTACAGGGAGGAACTCTTTATTGCAGACTGGAAGGATCAGGAAGGCGGAGGATGGGGTGAGGATAAAGGGGGGCGCTGCCTCCGGGGTGGGGGTGAGGGGCAGGGACCAGTGTGGGGAGGACACATTTGCATCTTAATGGGACGTTCTCAAAAACTTTTCCTCCTTGAACTTATTCTTCAGCTTCAGTCACAAGTTGCTCAGGAATCAGGTAAGAAGCCCCTCACCCTCCACCCCAGGACCCATCTCAATCAGTGGGGAGATGCCAGCGCTGGCACCAGGCTGGATATGTTGGGGTGATCTTGGCACCAGGCTGGATATATGTTGGGGTGATCTTGGCACCAGGCTGGATATATGTTGGGGTGATCTTGGCACCAGGCTGGATATATGTTGGGGTGATCTTGGCACCAGGCTGTGGATATGTTGGGGGTGATCTTGGCACCAGGCTGGATATGTT
The DNA here is from genome assembly GCA_033576535.1 of Allobates femoralis. Taxonomy (NCBI): domain Eukaryota; kingdom Metazoa; phylum Chordata; class Amphibia; order Anura; family Aromobatidae; genus Allobates; species Allobates femoralis. The sequence goes on along the minus strand of JARQOC010000009.1, from coordinate 45,134,348 downwards.
GGGGGTGATCTTGGCACCAGGCTGGATATGTTGGGGGTGATCTTGGCACCAGGCTGTATATATGTTGGGGTGATCTTGGCACCAGGCTGTATATATGTTGGGGTGATCTTGGCACCAGGCTGGATATGTTGGGGTGATCTTGGCACCAGGCTGTATATATGTTGGGGGTGATCTTGGCACCAGGCTGTATATATGTTGGGGTGATCTTGGCACCAGGCTGTATATATGTTGGGGTGATCTTGGCACCAGGCTGGATATGTTGGGGTGATCTTGGCACCAGGCTGTATATATGTTGGGGTGATCTTGGCACCAGGCTGTATATATGTTGGGGTGATCTTGGCACCAGGCTGTATATATGTTGGGGTGATCTTGGCACCAGGCTGTATATATGTTGGGGTGATCTTGGCACCAGGCTGGATATATGTTGGGGGTGATCTTGGCACCAGGCTGGATATATGTTGGGGGTGATCTTGGCACCAGGCTGGATATATGTTGGGGTGATCTTGGCACCAGGCTGTATATATGTTGGGGGTGATCTTGGCACCAGGCTGGATATATGTTGGGGTGATCTTGGCACCAGGCTGTATATATGTTGGGGTGATCTTGGCACCAGGCTGGATATATGTTGGGGTGATCTTGGCACCAGGCTGTATATATGTTGGGGGTGATCTTGGCACCAGGCTGGATATATGTTGGGGGTGATCTTGGCACCAGGCTGGATATATGTTGGGGGTGATCTTGGCACCAGGCTGGATATATGTTGGGGGTGATCTTGGCACCAGGCTGGATATATGTTGGGGGTGATCTTGGCACCAGGCTGGATATATGTTGGGGGGGGGGTGTTGGCACCAGGCTGTATATGTTGGGGGTGATCTTTGCACCAGGCTGGATATGTTGGGGGTGATCTTGGCACCAGGCTGGATATATGTTGGGGTGATCTTGGCACCAGGCTGGATATATGTTGGGGGTGATCTTGGCACCAGGCTGGATATATGTTGGGGGTGATCTTGGCACCAGGCTGGATATATGTTGGGGTGATCTTGGCACCAGGCTGTATGTTGGGGGGGGAGGGGTGATGCCAGGGCCAGGCTGTATATGTTGGGGTGATCTTGGCACCAGGCTGTATATATGTTGGGGGTGATCTTGGCACCAGGCTGTATATATGTTGGGGTGATCTTGGCACCAGGCTGGATATATGTTGGGGTGATCTTGGCACCAGGCTGGATATATGTTGGGGTGATCTTGGCACCAGGCTGGATATGTTGGGGGTGATCTTGGCACCAGGCTGGATATGTTGGGGGTGATCTTGGCACCAGGCTGGATATGTTGGGGTGATCTTGGCACCAGGCTGGATATATGTTGGGGTGATCTTGGCACCAGGCTGGATATATGTTGGGGGTGATCTTGGCACCAGGCTGTATATATGTTGGGGGTGATCTTGGCACCAGGCTATATATATGTTGGGGGTGATCTTGGCACCAGGCTATATATGTTGGGGGTGATCTTGGCACCAGGCTGGATATATGTTGGGGGTGATCTTGGCACCAGGCTGGATATATGTTGGGGGTGATCTTGGCACCAGGCTGGATATATGTTGGGGGTGATCTTGGCACCAGGCTGGATATGTTGGGGGTGATCTTGGCACCAGGCTGGATATGTTGGGGTGATCTTGGCACCAGGCTGGATATGTTGGGGTGATCTTGGCACTAGGCTGTATGTTGGAAAGTTAATTTGACGGGGGGGTATCTTCTAGTGCCAGGCTGTATGTTAAGGGGGGGGGGATGCCAGTGCGGGGGCCGGGCTGTATATTGGGGGGTGGGGCAGCTCCGGGGTCTAGCTGTTTGGGGTGCCCCCTGACCTTGCGGCTGTTCTTTGCCCTTGGCAGAGCTTGATTATAAAGGTGCGATATGTGGAGTTCGGGGGATCTTAGGACTGGATCACTTTATCTTGTCAGACTATCATGAACAGGATCTGGATCTGCTTATCACTGCTACTATGAGCCCCCACCATTCTCCTCCCCCCCCCCCCCCCATCCCAGCACTGTTTGGGAGGGGGGGGGGTGGAGTAGTCTCACTTATGTGCTAATTTTGGTTAATTCCATCAGTCTGATGTCACAGAATCCCCAATGGTCACTGACAGCGGAGGGGGGAGGGGGGGGCAGCACATTCTCCATCCTCATAATGAGGACCAGGTCCACATGACCTATAATAACCTCAAACCCATAAATCATAAGCAACCCCCCCCCCTCCCTGTATACCTTCTGTATTGTCACATTCCTCCACCAATTGTTCTGTACAGGAGGAGGTTAATGATTACAAGAGGAAGAAGGGAGGGGGGGGCACCAGAATAACCAGAAACTGAATGTGACAATGTATCAAAGGAGAGGAGACACTAGAACAGGTGACTACAATCTATTACTCACTGTTATCAGCCATTACTGGAGGAGGAGACTGTAGGACAGGTGACTACAATCTATTACTCCCTGTTATCAGCCATTACTGGGGGAGGAGACACTAGAACAGGTGACTACAATCTATTACTCCCTGTTATCAGCCATTACTGGGGGAGGAGACACTAGAACAGGTGACTACAATCTATTACTCCCTGTTATCAGCCATTACTGGGGGAGGAGACACTAGAACAGGTGACTACAATCTATTACTCCCTGTTATCAGCCATTACTGGAGGAGGAGGAGACTGTAGGACAGGTGACTACAATCTATTACTCCCTGTTATCAGCCATTACTGGGGGGAGGAGACTGTAGGACAGGTGACTACAATCTATTACTCCCTGTTATCAGCCATTACTGGAGGAGGAGACTGTAGGACAGGTGACTACAATCTATTACTCCCTGTTATCAGCCATTACTGGAGGAGGAGACTGTAGGACAGGTGACTACAATCTATTACTCCCTGTTATCAGCCATTACTGGGGGAGGAGACTGTAGGACAGGTGACTACAATCTATTACTCCCTGTTATCAGCCATTACTGGGGGAGGAGGAGACTGTAGGACAGGTGACTACAATCTATTACTCCCTGTCATCAGCCATTACTGGGGGAGGAGACTGTAGGACAGGTGACTACAATCTATTACTCCCTGTTATCAGCCATTACTGGGGGAGGAGACTGTAGGACAGGTGACTACCATCTATTACTCCCTGTTATCAGCCATTACTGGAGGAGGAGGAGACTGTAGGACAGGTGACTACAATCTATTACTCCCTGTTATCAGCCATTACTGGAGGAGGAGGAGACTGTAGGACAGGTGACTACAATCTATTACTCCCTGTTATCAGCCATTACTGGAGGAGGAGGAGACTGTAGGACAGGTGACTACAATCTATTACTCCCTGTTATCAGCCATTACTGGAGGAGGAGGAGACTGTAGGACAGGTGACTACAATCTATTACTCCCTGTTATCAGCCATTACTGGAGGAGGAGGAGACTGTAGGACAGGTGACTACAATCTATTACTCCCTGTTATCAGCCATTACTGGGGGAGGAGGAGACTGTAGGACAGGTGACTACAATCTATTACTCCCTGTCATCAGCCATTACTGGTGGAGGAGACTGTAGGACAGGTGACTACAATCTATTACTCCCTGTTATCAGCCATTACTGGAAGAGGAGGAGACTGTAGGACAGGTGACTACAATCTATTACTCCCTGTTATCAGCCATTACTGGAGGAGGAGACTGCCTTGCATAAGTCATGTGTACAGATGGGTGTTCTGTGACCCTGCTTTCCTGTGAGACTTCTAGGGTTAAAGTAAAATTAGAATAAATGTGGGAGTTTAATCCTCCTCATTTGGGGGGGCGTGTATGTGCGCGCGTGCGTGTGCACATGTGTATGTGTGTGCGTGTATGCGGTGGTGTCTGGTCCACACAGCGGCTGGTTGAGGCAGCAGTTGTCCATGGTCTTTACATGGTGGACGGCCATCAGCTCCTCCGTCCTCTCCAGCTCAGTACAGGAATCTCCATCACCGCGGAGCGGCCTCGGCCCTGCGGTCACCGCTGACCTACTTGGCTCTGTGTCCGGCTGCCGCAGTGGTGGGGTCTGCAGTCAAGAAACAGGGGGCAATCAGTACCTCAAAGCCTGATTAACCATCACAACCCAGCCCCCATCTGTCCAGCAGTCACAAGTCCCAGAGGCTTCAGATATATGGGACACCGCAGTAGCCCACCATCAGCAGATGCGCCACCACACGGACCACCATCACCCAGCCAACCACCAGCAGTGAGCACCGCCTCAGCACATTGCACCCATAGACTCCGTGCAGAGCCGGCCTCTGCCGGGGGGGGTCCCCGAGGGGGTGGTGTTCTGTGGGGGAGCCGGCCTCTGCCAGGGGGTGGTGTTCTGTGGGGGAGCCGGCCTCTGCCAGGGGGTCCCCGAGGAAGTGGTTCTGTGGGGGAGCCGGCCTCTGCCAGGGGGTCCCCGAGGAAGTGGTTCTGTGGGGGAGCCGGCCTCTGCCGGGGGGGTCCCCGAGGGGGTGGTGTTCTGTGGGGGAGCCGGCATCTGCCAGGGGGTGGTGTTCTGTGGGGGAGCCGGCCTCTGCCAGGGGGTCCCCAAGGAAGTGGTTCTGTGGGGGAGCCGGCCTCTGCCGGGGGGGTCCCCGAGGGGGTGGTGTTCTGTGGGGGAGCCGGCCTCTGCCAGGGGGTGGTGTTCTGTGGGGGAGCCGGCCTCTGCCGGGGGGGTCCCCGAGGGGGTGGTGTTCTGTGGGGGAGCCGGCCTCTGCCAGGGGGTGGTGTTCTGTGGGGGAGCCGGCCTCTGCCGGGGGGGTCCCCGAGGGGGTGGTGTTCTGTGGGGGAGCCGGCCTCTGCCAGGGGGTGGTGTTCTGTGGGGGAGCCGGCCTCTGCCGGGGGGGTCCCCGAGGGGGTGGTGTTCTGTGGGGGAGCCGGCCTCTGCCGGGGGGGTCCCCGAGGGGGTGGTGTTCTGTGGGGGAGCCGGCCTCTGCCGGGGGGGTCCCCGAGGGGGTGGTGTTCTGTGGGGGAGCCGGCCTCTGCCAGGGGGTGGTGTTCTGTGGGGGAGCCGGCCTCTGCCAGGGGGTCCCCGAGGGGGTGGTTCTGTGGGGGAGCTGGCCTCTGCCAGGGGGGGGGTCCCCGAGGGAGCGGTTCTGTGGGGGAGCCGGCCTCTGCCGGGGGGGTCCCCATGGTGTTGGGCGGGGGGATATTCAGGATGACTTCCCTGTTATCACCACGTCAGTCCTGAGGTGACTCCGGCAGATGGCGGCTTTACTTTACTGCACAATAGAAAGAGGACAAGAAACTGCAAATAGAGACAGAACATAAGAACTGACCACAACTCCCCCCGCCGCCATAGTCCGGGCTTCACATTACCAGAGACAATGGCGGAGATTGAACTGTGACGGCAAAACTGTCCATCTCCCATAGCGACCAACACTGCTGAGGTAAAATGAAAGCTGCGCTCTGATTGGTTGCTATGGAGATGGCCGGGCTTTGCCATTACATGGTTTTTGATCTCCTAATTGGTGAGATGTGGGGCCCGGGAGAAGGCCAGGGGCCCCAAGAAGCCCCAATCACTGCAAATACACAGAAAAAAAAAAATCTTCCCAGTCCTTCTCTCTGGCACGGTGTATAATGGGGCCCACAGGCTTATATAGTGTTTTACACCAACTGTATGATTGTAGACTAACGTACCCGGGTGAGGGGGCACAGCAGGGGCACTGGGTGCCTGGACCCTCCTGTCCTCACAGCCCCAGGGAATGCCAGTCCCTGCCCCACCAACCTAGGCCCCACACAGGAGAGCGGCCATGACACTGTACAACTCACAAATCCCGCCACCGGGGCGCAGAGCCCTCCCCGGGCCCAACCCCGCCACCGGGCGCAGAGCCCTCCCGGGCCCAACCCTGCCACCAGGGCGCAGAGCGGCCCTACCCCCCGGGCCAACCCCGCCAACCGGGCGGCGGCGCAGAGCCCTCCCCGGGCCCAACCCCGCCACCGCGGGCGCAGAAGAGCCCTCCCCGGGCCCAACCCCGCCACCGGGGCGCAGAGCCCTCCCCGGGCCCAACCCCGCCACCGGGGCGCGAGAGGCCCTCCCCGGGCCCAACCCCGCCACCGGGCGCAGAGCCCTCCCCGGGGCCCAACCCCGCCACCGGGGCGCAGCACGAGCCCTCCCCGGGCCCAACCCAATAGATTTAGAAGGACACTGTTATGTCACCACATTTTTTGCATCCCCTCAGTGACTTTTGGGGGTCTCCAGGGGGAATAAAGGGGGGGAAATCACCACAGCCCGGCCCTCGCTCATCGCCCTCGAAGGAAGCCGCTCATACGCTTAATCTCAGGATTTAGGTTATCAGGTCATAGTAATCTGGGATCTGCTGACAGCGGCGTCCAGCACCTGCAGCTCAGTGTCCCGGTGACCAGGGGTCTGTAACCAGTGTGGCCCCTCACTATGGCGCTGACCACAGAGGAGCATGTCCTCATCACCTCCATCACCTGCTCCATCGCCGCTTTTTTTGTCCTCTGGTGTCTTTGCTATTTCACCTGCAGATTATCAGGGTGAGTACCCAGGGGAGGGCGAGGCAAGCGGGCCCCCAAGTCAGGGAGTCACCGGGGGTCCACATCATAGGGGGAGAGATGGTGGAGAGCAACATGGACTATAATACTGCCCCTATATACAAGAATATAACTACTATAATACTGCTCCTATATACAAGAATATAACTACTATAATACTGCCCTATATACAAGAATATAACTACTATAATACTGCTCCTATATACAAGAATATAACTACTATAATACTGCCCCTATATACAAGAATATAACTAATATAATACTGCCTATATACAAGATATAATACTAAATATGCCTATATACAAGAATATAACTACTATAATACTGCCCTATATACAAGAATATAACTACTATATACTGCCTATATACAGATTAACTACTATAATCTGCCTATATACAAGAATATAACTACTATAATACTGCTCCTATATACAAGAATATAACTACTATAATACTGCTCCTATATACAAGAATATAACTACTATAATACTGCTCCTATATACAAGAATATAACTACTATAATACTGCCCTATATACAGGAATATAACTATATATACTGCCTATATACAAGATTACTACTATATATGCCTTTACAGAATATAACTACTATAATACTGCCCCTATATACAAGAATATAACTACTATAATACTGCTCCTATATACAAGAATATAACTACTATAATACTGCCCCTATATACAAGAATATAACTACTATAATACTGCCCTATATACAAGAATATAACTACTATAATACTGCCCTATATACAAGAATATAACTACTATAACTGCCTAATAAGATAACTATTATACTGCCCTATATACAAGATATAATACTATAACTGCCTTAACAGAATATAATACTATAACTGCCCCTATGTACAAGAATATAACTACTATAATACTGCTCCTATATACAAGAATATAACTACTATAATACTGCCCCTATATACAAGAATATAACTACTATAATACTGCCCCTATATACAAGAATATAACTACTATAATACTGCCTATCAATAAACTATATAAAATGCCTATAAGAATATAACTACTATAATACTGCCCCTATATACAAGAATATAACTACTATAATACTGCCCTGTACAGATATATACTATAATAGCCTATGTACAATATATCTATAATACTGCCCCTATGTACAGATGAACTACTATAATACTGCCCCTATGTACAAGATATACTACTATAATACTGCCCTATGTACAAGATATATTAATATGCCTTACAGAATATAACTACTATATACTGCCCCTATCAGAATAACTACTATTACTGCCCCTATGTACAAGATTATATTATCTGCCCTATATACAAGAATATAATACTATAATACTGCTATATTAAAGGATATAATACTATATACTGCCTATTACAGATATAATACTATAATATGCTCCTATACAAGATTACTACATATCTGCCCTATATCAAGAATATACTATATACTGCCTATGTACAGAATAAACTACTATATACTGCCCTATATACAGATTAACTCTATTACTGCCTATTAAGATAATATATAGCCTATATACAGATATAATACTATAATATGCCCATATACAGAATGTACTACTATAACTGCCCTATATACAAGAAATAACTACTATAAAATGCCCTATATACAAGAATATAATACTATAATACTGCCCTATATACAAGAATATAACTACTATAATACTGCCCTATATGCAGAATATAACTACTATAATACTGCTCATATCAAGATATAACTACTATATACTGCTCCTTATACAGTATAAATTGTATACACCGCCCGGGTGAGGACTGGTGTCGCTGCTCGGTTCCTATAATGCCCTTTGTGCACGGTGCGGCCGCCTCGTCTCCGGTTCTCGGGTTATTTCGGCTGTGTCAGGGTTCGGCTTTATCGGTATAATTCTGCTATAATGACGGAGCTGCTGTTGCTATCGCGCGGCCGCAGATTGCAGGAGGCAGAAGCTGCAGTTTGTGACTTTCTGGGTTATTATCATCTCTTGATCACACAGAGCCGCGCGGACACTGCTGGAGCTGTCTGACCAAGATGGACGCAGGACGTGGGTGATCATATGATCCTCAGATCACAACGCAGGAGTCCAGGTAAGAGGACTGGTCAGAGACACCGCCTTAATCCTCCAGAGCTGCAGTCACTATTCTGCTGTTACATCATGTCTTATCCTCCAGAGCTGCACTCACTATTCTGCTGTTACATCATGTCTTATCCTCCAGACTGATACTCACTATTCTGCTGTTACATCGTGTCTTATCCTCCAGTCACCTCCAGAGCTGCAGTCACTATTCTCCTGTTACATCATGTCTTATCTCAGTCCCTCCAGAGCTGCAGTCACTATTCTCCTGTTACATCGCGTCTTATCCTCCAGAGCTGTAATGCTGTTCTTTACTCAGACTATTAACTGTATATTTACCACAGTGTAAGAACTTTCGGCAGAATAGTGAGTGCAGCTCTGGAGGTGACTGACCTGAATGTCACAATAGTTTTGGAGCATTTTGCATCATTGATCTTTTCAGTAACAATTAACCTTTAATGAAAGGTTTAATAAGCGGAAGATCCACAGTAAACAAATCCGGTAATCGGCGCGGGGGGAGGGGCGCAGGACAGTCGCCAGATTCTCACCCCATCTCTGGATCTTCCACTTAAACATTTCATTAAAGGTTAATTGTTAATGAAGGGATCTTTTGGCAGAATAGCGAGTGCAGCTCTGGAGGTGACAGTAGGTCAGGGGGAGCGCAGCTCTGGAGGTCACTGACCGGATTGAGTCTGGATTGTATCACTCAGGCAGGATTTGTAACAGACCCTCAGCTGTGAGAAGTATGAGGGCTGGAGGCCCGATCCCTGTGATGGGGGCAGAGCACATCCAGCTCTTCAGATCGGGGGCCCGGTGCCAAGACCCCAGTGATGGTTGAGGCCGCTAGGAGTCCTCGAGCCCCCTGTACCCCAATATTGACCCCCTCTACCCCACAGAGCAGGAGAAGGATCCCGAATACTGGAGAACCAGGCCCAGGACACATTGCAACAAGCGCTGAAGCTGCAGAAGCTCAACACCAAGATCGCCAAGAACGTCATCATGTTCCTGGGAGACGGTGAGATGGGCGACACTGCGGGGCCCGGGGGCCACACAGCCACTTACTAGACACCCTATCTACCACAGGAATGGGGGTGCCAACAGTCACCGCAACGCGGATCCTAAAGGGGCAACTAGCTGGAAAACCTGGAGAGGAACAGTGCTGGAGATGGACAAGTTCCCGTATGTGGCCCTCGCCAAGGTGAGTGCGAGGCAGGAAAGGTGGCACAAGGGGCAGCACGTGCCCACCATGCTCCCAAATACAGGTGATGCCAGACAAGGGGCGGCATCACGGGGCAGCAGACCCCAGACAAGGGGGGGCATCACGGGGCAGCAGACCCCAGACAAGGGGGGGCATCACGGGGCAGCAGACCCCAGACAAGGGGGGGCATCACGGGGCAGCAGACCCCAGACAGGGGGGATACGGGCAGCAGACCAGACAGGGGGGGGGCATCACGGGGCAGCAGACCCAGACAAGGGGGGCATCAACGGGGCAGCAGACCAGCAAGGGGGGCATCACGGGGCAGCAACCAGACAAGGGGGCATCAGTGGCGCAGACCCATGACGTGGGCATCCGGGCAGCAGCCAAGGGGGTCATCACGGGCAGCAGAGTCACCATTCCAATGTGGTGGCACAAGACCCCAGACCAGGAGGCATCACGGAGTGGTGGACCTGGACATCTGTACACTGGTGGAGACCCTGAAATTCTGAGGGACACGGCACCCCCCGCCATTATTCTTGCCAGTGTCTGGTCTGACCCCACCACGGTTTTTCCTCCTGCAGACATACAACACCAACGCGCAGGTCCCAGACAGCGCCGGCACCGCCACCGCCTACCTGTGCGGAGTGAAGGCCAACGAGGGGACGGTGGGGGTGAACGCCGCCGCAGTGCGAGGTCTGTGCAACACCACAAAGGGCAACGAGGTCAACTCCATCCTGAAATGGGCAAAAGACGCAGGTAAAACGATGCGGATCCAGGCAGAGCAACACCATCAGGTACCACAACCCCACCCCAAGAACCCCCATCCAGGGGGCAGTCAGCACCCAGAGCTCACAACAGGTCCACATAATATGCAAGTGGGGGGGGGGGGCACACTGCGCCAGGACATCACTGAGGTGGGGGGGGGGGGGGGCACACTGCGCCAGGACATCACTAAGGTGGGGGGGGGGGGGGGGGGGGGGCACACTGCGCCAGGACATCACTGAGGTGTGGGGGGGGGGGGGGGGCACACTGCGCCAGGTCATCACTGTGGTGTGGGGGGGGGGGGGGGGGGCACACTGCGCCAGGACATCACTGTGGTGTGGGGGGGGGGGGGGGGGGGGCACACTGCGCCAGGACATCACTGAGGGGTGGGGGGGGGGGCACACTGCGCCAGGACATCACTGAGGGGTGGGGGGGGGGGGGGGCACACTGCGCCAGGACATCACTGAGGTGTGGGGGGGGGGGGGGGCACACTGCGCCAGGACATCACTGAGGTTGGGGGGGGGGGGGGCACACTGCGCCAGGACATCACTGAGGTGGGGGGGGGGGGGGGGCACAACTGCGCCAGGACATCACTGAGGTGGGGGGGGGGGGGCACACTGCGCCAGGACATCACTGAGTGGGGGGGGGGGCACACACATGCGCCAGGACTCCACTGAAGGTGGGGGGGAGGGGCACACATGCGCCAGGACACTCACTGAGGGGGGGAGCCCAACCCACTGCGCCAAGGACATCACTGAGGGGGGGGGCACACTGCGCCAGGACATCACTGAGGTGGGAGGGGGGGGTGGCGCCCACACTGCGCCAGACATCACTAGGAGGTGGGGGGGGGGCACACATGGCTGAACAGCAATCCCAGGTGAGCCCAGGTCCACGCACTGAGCCCTGGTTCATGGACAAGCAGCAGTAATGGTGGCGCCGCCAGTCCTCAGCAAACTTCTTGTCATTACAGGGAAGTCCTGGGTGGTGACGACCACCAGGGTGAACCACGCCACCCCCAGCGTGCCTACGCCCACTGCGTCAACCGCGACTGGTACGCGACAGCGACATGCCAAAGACGCGTGGAGGGCGGGTGTAAGGACATCGCCTGGAGCTGATGAACAACGTACCAGACATGGAGGTAAGACGCGGACCTCGTATGACAGGCGGGGCCGGCAGCACTTACCGACTTACAGGATTCTGGTGGGAACCAAATCTGGAGCAGAAGAAGCTTCACTGCAAGAGAAGAAGCAGAGACTCAGACTGACGCCATTGTCATTGCACAGGTCATCATGGGCGGAGGCCGAAAATACATGTTCCCCAAGAACACCCCCGACGTGGAGTACCCAAAAGACACAAAGGCGAATGGCTCCAGGCAAGATGGACTCAACCTGACCCAAGTGTGGAGGGACAAGAAGCCCAGCAACAAGGTAACCGGCGGAGGACCCCGACAACCACCAGCCAATGTACCACACTCAGCCAGTACAGCTAGATACATTGTACCCCACAGCTCCAGCCCAGTACAGCCAGATACATTGTACCCCACAGCTACCCAGCTCAGACATTGTACCCCAGCTCCAGCCATAGACATTGTACCCACAGTCACCAGTAGATACATTGTACCCACAGCTCAGCCCAGCCAGATACATTGTACCCCACAGCTCCAGCCCACTCAATACATTGTACCCCACAGCTCCAGCCCAGTACAGATACATTGTACCCCACAGCTCCAGCCCAGTACAGATACATTGTACCCCACTCCAGCCCGTACAGAACATGTACCCAGCTCCAGCCCAGTACGATACATTGTACCCACAGCTCCAGCCAGTCAGATACATTGTACCCCACAGCTCCAGCCAGTACGTCAGATACATTGTACCCACAGCTCCAGCCCAGTACAGATACATTGTACCCCACAGCTCCAGCCCAGTCAGATACATTGTACCCAAGCTCCAGCCCAGTACAGATACATTGTACCCCACAGCTCCAGCCCAGTACAGATACATTGTACCCACAGCTCAGCCAGTCAGAACATTGTACCCAGCTCAGCCAGTACAGATCATTGTACCACTCACCTTCTCGAGAGAACACAGAAAAGCCATCCTCCACCTCCATCCTGGACAAATCCGCAGATTCCACCTCTAGAAAACACAAACATTATTTATTGCAATGGACAAAGGGAGGAGCCAAAAATCTTCACAGCCAATAATCCTGCAGCAATTCTAGGGGTTGAAACAGTCACAATCTTCCACCAAAATCCTGTCGATGAGAGCCACCCACTAGGAGGAGCTCCCTGTATACAAGATACATGATAAGATCCTGTCTGCAGTCACCACTAGGGGGAGCTCCCAGTATACAGAGATACATGATAAGATCCTGTCTGCAGTCACCACTAGGGGGAGCTCCCTGTATACAGAGATACATGATAAGATTCTGTCTGCAGTCACCACTAGGGGGAGCTCCCTGTATACAGAGATACATGAAAGATTCTGTCTGCAGCACCACTAGGGGGAGATCCCTGTATACAGAGATACATGATAAGATCCTGTCTACAGTCACCACCAGGGGGAGCTCCCAGCATGATGGGACATGAGCTTGTCGTTTATCTCCCATAGGCCGCACATTACGTTTGGAATCGGGAGCAGCTGATGGCTCTAAGGCCGCAGGATGTGGACTATCTTATGGGTAAGTGCTGCCTCCTCTGGTCCAGCAGGGCTACAGTCCAGACCTTATGTCTCCTCCTTTCAGGTCTCTTTGAGCCAATAGATTTGATGTATGAACTGGACAGAAACACCACGACGGACCCCTCCCTCTCCGAGATGGTGACCGTCGCCATCAATGTCCTGAAGAAAAACCCTAAAGGCTTCTTCCTGCTGGTGGAAGGTGGGTGACTGGTCTGGGGAAGGGGCACACCGAACCCCGGCGCTCAGGGGAAGGGGCACACCGAACCCCGGCGCTCAGGGGAAGGGGCACACCGAACCCCGGCGCTCAGGGGAAGGGGCACACCGAACCCCGGCGCTCAGGGGAAGGGGCACACCGAACCCCGGCGCTCAGGGGGGGAATGGGGCACACAGGAACCCAGGCGCTCAGGGCGTGAGAGGGAACCCCGGCGCTCAGGGGGAAGGGGCACACCGAACCCCGGCGCTCAGGGGGAAGGGGCACACCGAACCCCGGCGCTCAGGGGGAAGGGGCACACCGAACCCCGGCGCTCAGGGGGAAGGGGCACACCGAACCCCGGCGCTCAGGGGGAAGGGGCACACCGAACCCCGGCGCTCAGGGGGAAGGGGCACACCGAACCCCGGCGCTCAGGATTCTCTTTGTTAGGTGGACGCATTGACCACGGGCACCACGAGGGTAAAGCCAAGCAGGCCTTACACGAGGCGGTGCAGATGGACCTCGCCATCGGCCTCGCTGGGACCATGACGTCTGTGGAGGATACTCTGACCATCGTCACCGCCGACCACTCTCACGTCTTCACATTTGGCGGATACACACATCGCGGCACCTCCATATTCGGTGAGTATTGTGTGTATGGAGACTGATGAGGTCACCCTGTGCTCCGGGGAGTCACGCGCCGTCTCCTCTACTACAGGTTTGGCCCCGACACTAAGTGACATCGACCAGAAACCCTTCACATCCATCCTGTACGGGAACGGCCCCGGGTACCGTGTGATCGCCGGGAGCCGCGAGAACGTCTCCACCGTGGACTACAGTGAGTACCACGACACCGCGCAGAGGAAAACCAGCAAACTCTAGCTCGCCTGGGGTCAGTGAAGGAAAGCGCCCCCCTCCCCGCCATCTGCGCCCCGGCATCCGCGCCGAGCCCCCCGGCAGCCTCCCCCTCCCCGCCATCGCACGCGCCGCTCCCCGGCAGCCCCTCCCCCTCGGCCCTAACCCTACAGCTGCCCCAGTCCTCACAGCCTCATGTCCTTTCAGCTCAACCAAACTACCTGGCGCAGTCGGCAGTTCCTCTGCAGTCGGAGACGCACGGAGGGGAGGACGTCGCCATTTTTGCCAAGGGCCCGATGGCGCATCTGTTACATGGTGTCCACGAGCAGAACTACATCCCGCACGTCATGGCCTACGCCGCCTGCATCGGGCAAAACCTCAGACCACTGCAAATCAGCGGGCAACAGCCACAGCGCCAAGGCCTCACTCACCCTGCTGACCGCGTCCTCGCCCTGTGGACCACTCTGTGCTGACCTCCGACCCCCGCCCTGCCTGACCTCTGACCCTCGTCCTGCTAATCACTGTGCTAACCTCTGACCTCACACTGCTCTGGCTCCGCTACACCGTCCAGTGGGAAATGTACAGGATAAACCCAGGGCCACAGGCGGACGACCCCCAACACCGGCAGGCGGACCCCCAACACCGGCAGGCGGACCCCCAACACCGGCAGGCGGACCCCCAACACCGGCAGGCGGACCCACACCGGCGGCGGACCCACCCCCGGCTCGTCTGGGGCAGGTGAACGCCCTATCTGCCCCTCAGGTCAGGGTGATGCCCCCGGGGGATGGGACGGAGGTCGGGGATAATTGTACATTCATGGAAATTTGTGTCATTTCTGTAAATAAAGATGTAAAACATGAAAGTGAAGGAGAAGGTGTGAGCCCACCTGCCCCCGGGACCAATACCCTCACCCCCACAAGGGGGAGCCACCGCCCAGCATTAGGGGAATTATAACTAGTCCAAGACCATCTCCAACCACAGGATTTGGCCTGAGGACACGGGGCAGCCACAAGCCACGAACCGGCCGCCCCGGACCCTTCTATTTGGGGAGATTCCTCCAACGCCTGAGGACGGAGACAGACGTCCAGTGTAATCAGAGATGAAGCCAGACAAGACGCAACTGTAACAAACCCCCATACACTGCGAGGAAGGAGCCAGGGAAAATCACATCAGCATCTGCTGAACCACATCATCCTCCAGAGCTGCACTCACTATTCTGTTCACCCAGAAAACTTAATGGTTCCTCCACTGCTGTCATGAAATGCACTATAACCCTGCGTATCTGTCAGGAGGTGGAGGAGCGATGCTCTGCAGATCTGTAGAGGGCAGTGGTGTAATAATCTGCAGGATCTATCACTATGTATCTGTCAGGAGGTGGAGGAGTGATGCTCTGCAGATCTGTAGAGGGCAGTGGTGTAATAATCTGCAGGATCTATCACTATGTATCTGTCAGGAGGTGGAGGAGTGATGCTCTGCAGATCTGTAGAGATCAGTGGTGTAATAATCTGCAGGATCTATCACTATGTATCTGTCAGGAGGTGGAGGAGCGATGCTCTGCAGATCTATAGAGGTCAGTGGTGTAATAATCTGCAGGATCTATCACTATGTATCTGTCAGGAGGTGGAGGAGTGATGCTCTGCAGATCTATAGAGGTCAGTGGTGTAATAATCTGCAGGATCTATCACTATGTATCTATCAGGAGGTGGAGGAGCGATGCTCTGCAGATCTGTAGAGGTCAGTGGTGTAATAATCTGCAGGATCTATCACTATGTATCTGTCAGGAGGTGGAGGAGTGATGCTCTGCAGATCTATAGAGGTCAGTGGTGTAATAATCTGCAGGATCTATCACTATGTATCTATCAGGAGGTGGAGGAGCGATGCTCTGCAGATCTGTAGAGGTCAGTGGTGTAAAAATCTGCAGGATCTATCACTATGTATCTATCAGGAGGTGGAGGAGCGATGCTCTGCAGATCTGTAGAGGGCAGTGGTGTAATAATCTGCAGGATCTATCACTAGTATCTGCAGGAGGTGGAGGAGCGATGCTCTGCAGATCTATAGAGGTCAGTGGTGTAATAATCTGCAGGATCTATCACTATGTTCTGTCAGGAGGTGGAGGAGCGATGCTCTGCAGATCTGTAGAGATCAGTGGTGAAATAATCTGCAGGATCTATCACTATGTATCTGTCAGGAGGTGGAGGAGCGATGCTCTGCAGATCTAAGAAGTCAGTGGTGTAATATCTGCAGGATCTATCACTATGTATCTATCAGGAGGTGGAGGAGCGATGCTCTGCAGATCTGTAGAGGTCAGTGGTGTAAAATCTGCAGGATCTATCACTATGTATCTGTCAGGGGAGGAGCGATCTGCTGCAGATCTGTAGAGATCATGGTGTAATAATCTGCAGGATCTATCACTATTATCTTCAGGAGTGGAGGAGCGATGCTCTGCAGATCTATAGAGGTCAGTGGTGTAATATCTGCAGGATCTATCACTATGTATCTATCAGGAGGTGGAGGAGCGATGCTCTGCAGATCTGTAGAGGGCAGTGGTGTAATAATCTGCAGGATTATCACTATGTATCTGTCAGAGGTGAGAGCGATGCTCGCATGATTGTAGAGATCAGTGGTGAATAATCTGCAGGATCTATCACTATGTATCTGTCAGGAGGTGGAGGAGCGATGTTCTGCAGATCTGTAGGGGCAGTGGTGTAATAATCTGCAGATCTATCACATGTATCTGTCAGGAGGTGGAGGAGCGATGCTCTGCAGATCTGTAAGGTCCAGTGGTGTAATATTCTGCAGGAAATCTATCACTAGTATCTGTCAGGAGGTGAGGAGCGATGCACTGCAGATCTGTAGAGTCAGTGGTGTAATAATCTGCAGATCTATCACTATTAATCTGTCAGGAGGTGGAGGAGCGATGCACTGCAGATCTGTAGAGGGCAGTGGTGTAATTAATCTGCAGGATCTAACACTATTATCTGTCACGAGTGAGACGATGTTCTGCAGATCTGTAGAGGTCATGGTGTAAAATCTGCAGGATCTATCAACTATGTATCTGTCAGGAGGTGGAGGAGCGATGCTCTGCAGATCTGTAGAGGTCAGTGGTGTAATAATCTGCAGGATCTATCACTATGTATCTGTCAGGAGGTGGAGGAGCGATGCTCTGCAGATCTGTAGAGGGCAGTGGTGTAATAATCTGCAGGATCTATCACTATGTATCTGTCAGGAGGTGGAGGAGCGATGCTCTGCAGATCTGTAGAGGGCAGTGGTGTAATAATCTGCAGGATCTATCACTATGTATCTGTCAGGAGGTGGAGGAGCGATGCTCTGCAGATCTGTAGAGATCAGTGGTGTAATAATCTGCAGGATCTATCACTATGTATCTGTCAGGAGGTGGAGGAGCGATGCTCTGCAGATCTGTAGAGATCAGTGGTGTAATAATCTGCAGGATCTAACACTATGTATCTGTCAGGAGGTGGAGGAGCGATGCTCTGCATGTGTTGACCCATTGTCAGACGCTGATGGGGGTTGTAGTCCTCCTTTGCTCCCTGTGTTATTATCCCAACATCCCCCCAAAGTATAAGCCATCACTCACCTGAGATCGGGGAGGGGGATGCACCGGCTAAAGCCTGATTTATAGCAGCAGGAGGGAGTGGTCACCAATCACCTACACCTGTTACCTGTTAACTCTTTGTCTGGAGGAGGTTGGGACACTGAGGAGATTCCCTGTTAGGGTGGGTTTACACGTTTCAATATCGTTGCGATATCGCAGTTCAATGGCGCGGGAGCGCATTTAGTGCACGTTTCTCCCGCATCACATCGGAGGTTTACACGCTGCGATATCGGAATACAACGTCCGTGCGATGTCTACGCCCCCCGACCCAGGAACGACCATTTAACATGGGAGTGAATGGGTGACGTAGAACATGGCATCGTAGTTGGGCGTGTCACACAGGACGATCCGGCTCCAATCTCCATTCAATATCGGAGCAGTGAATAGCGGCTCATTCATCCCCGATATCGCATTGACATCGTTCCTGCATCGTATTGGACGTTCACATACCGTACAACGCAGGAACGATATCGGCTCCAACCATCGAACTACGTGACTTTTCATTGAAATCGGACGCCGATATCGCAACGTGTAAACCCGCCTTAAGGCCTCATTCACATGTCCGTGCCTCTGCACTAAGCAGTCCGTGCGGACACATGCCGGAGGCACGGACATACGTGGACACATGTTCCTCTGTGGACCCATGCAGACGTCCGTGATTCTGCATGGACCGTGTCTCCGTGTAGAGCACATCATGCGTGTTCGTGTGCTCCACACATCGACTTGTCCGTTTTTATGCAGAGCCACGGACCGCATTTACGTCCAAATGTCCTACACACGGATGTTCACACTGTGACATGTGCACGGACCAGGACAAAAGTGAAAAACCTGAAAATAAAGAACTTGCTCCTCTCTCCTCGCTCCAGCTGTGTCTGCTCCTCGCTCCAGCGGTGTCTGCTCCTCTCTCCTCGCTCCAGCGGTGTCTGCTCCTCTCTCCTAGCTCCAGCGGTGTATGCTCCTCTCTCCTCGCTCCAGCGGTGTATGCTCCTCTCTCCTCGCTCCAGCGGTGTCTGCTCCTCTCTCCTCGCTCCAGCGGTGTCTTCTCCTCTGCTCCTCGCTCCAGCGGTGTCTGCTCCTCTCTCCTCGCTCCAGCGGTGTCTTCTCCTCTCTCCTCGCTCCAGCGGTGTCTGCTCCTCGCTCCTCTCTCCTCCCTCCAGCGGTGTCTGCTCCTCGCTCCTCGCTCCAGCGGTGTCTGCTCCTCTCTCCTCGCTCCAGCGTTGTCTGCTCCTCTCTCCTTGCTCCAGCGGTGTCTGCTCCTCTCTCCTAGCTCCAGTGGTGTCTGCTCCTCTCTCCAGCGGTGTCTGCTCCTCTCTCCAGCGGTGTCTGCTCCTCTCTCCTCGCTCCGTCTGCTCCTCCTCCTCACTCCAGCGGTGTCTGCTCCTCTCACTCTCGTGCCGCTCATTAGGCTCATGAATATTCACTTGACTGAGCCCTAGAGCTGCCCGGAAGTGAGAGGAGCAGCGGCGCTGGAGGGAGGTGAGTATGCGGTGACAGGCTGTCCGTGTTCTATCCATGGATGCACAGATAGCACACTGACAGCACACATCGTGTCACACGGCCGTGACACATGAGTATGCCCCGCCCACAAACGGCCTTGTTCCACACATCTGTTGTTTCACACATTTGTTCCTACGACACGTGTGTGGTCCGTGTGGACACATGCCGGAGGCACGGACATACGGGGACACACGATCCCCTATAGACTCATGCAGACGTCTGTGTTTCCGCACGGACCGTGCTCCTCTCACATCTGATGCCGCTCATTAGGTTCATGAATATTCACTTCACTGAGCCCAAGAGCGGAGAGAGAGGAGCAGCGGCGCTGGAGGGAGGTGAGTATGTGGTGACAGGCAGTCCGTGCGCTATCCACAGCCCCACGGACAGCACACAGACAGCATTCATCGTGTCACACGTCTGTGACACATGTGTGCATGCCCCGCCCCCAAACGGCTATGTTTCACACGCCTGTGGTGACACGGATGTGTGAAACCGGCCTTAGGCTGGCTTCACACCACGGCACAGTCCGGTGTAAACCAGACAGCCCCGGACCGGTTTTTGGCCCCATAGAAGCCTATGGAGCCGGATGGAGCGGATGGCAGCTCTCTGTATCTGGGAGAATTCAGATTATTCTCACCGGACACAAAAACGTTGCAAGCAGAAAAATCTCCCCAAAAACCCGTATCCCAGATTTGCCCGGATTCTCCCAGATCCTCCCGGATCCAGGGCAATCCGGAGCTCCCTAACATGGGAGCCTATGGGACCAGATTGCCCCGGTCCACGGCAATCAGCGGCGGCAGCTGCGTCCGGCTGCACTTTTGGCCCTCCGGTTCTGTGTGCTGATCCGGTCCGGGGCCGGACTGCACCGTGGTGTGAAGCCGGCCTAACTCAGTGAAGGCTGTGGAGAGGCCCAGGAAAGGGTTATTCTCCTGCATCAACTATAGAGGTATATATATATATACACAGCAGGGCAGACACAGGCCTACAACACTATATGGGCCGCAGAGGAAGAGCCCAACACACTGCTCAAGCCCTGCACTACAGCTGCTGGGGCCCCCCGACCACCTGGCTTCTAAACAGTATATATATATATATACAGTCACCACTAGAGGGAGCTCCTCACATACAGATGTGTATATATATGCAGTCACCACTACAGGGGGCTCCTCACATACAGATGTGTAATATATGCAGTCACCACTAGAGGGGGCTCCTCACATACAGATGTGAATATATACAGGCACCACTAGAGGGGGCTCCTCACATACAGATGTGTATATATACAGTCACCACCAGAGGGAGCTCCTCACATACAGATGTGTATATATACAGTCTCCACTAGAGGGAGCTCCTCACATATAGATGTGTATACATATATACAGGCACCACTAGAGGGGGCTCCTCACATACAGATGTGTATATATACAGTCAACACTAGAGGGAGCTCCTCACATACAGATGTGAATATATACAGGCACCACTAGAGGGGGCTCCTCACATACAGATGTGAATATATACAGGCACCACTAGAGGGAGCTCCTCACATACAGATGTGTATATATACAGTCACCACTAGAGGGAGCTCCTCACATACAGATGTGTATATATCACCACTAGAGGGAGCTCCTCACATACAGATGTGAATATATACAGGCACCACTAGAGGGGGCTCCTCACATACAGATGTGTATATATACAGTCACCACTAGAGGGGGCTCCTCACATACAGATGTGTATATATACAGTCACCACTAGAGGGAGCTCATTACATACAGATGTGAATATATACAGGCACCACTAGAGGGAGCTCCTCACATACAGATGTGTATATATACAGTCACCACTAGAGGGAGCTCCTCACATACAGATGTGTATATACAGTCACCACTAGAGGGAGCTCCTCACATACAGATGTGTATATATACATTCTCCACAGAGGGGGCTCCTCACATACAGATGTGAATATATACAGGCACCACTAGAGGGGGCTCCTCACATACAGATGTGAATATATACAGGCACCACTAGAGGGAGCTCCTCACATACAGATGTGTATACATATATACAGGCACCACTAGAGGGGCTCCTCACATACAGATGTGTATATATACAGTCAACACTAGAGGGAGCTCCTCACATACAGATGAGAATATATACAGGCACCACTAGAGGGGGCTCCTCACATACAGATGTGTATATATACGGTCACCACCAGAGGGGGCTCCTCACATACAGATGTGTATATATACAGTCACCACCAGAGAGGGCTCCTCACATACAGATGTGTATATATACAGTCACCACTAGAGGAGCTCCTCACATACAGATGTGTATATATACAGTCACCACTAGAGGGAGCTCCTCACATACAGATGTGTATATATACAGTCACCACTAGAGGGAGCTCCTCACATACAGATGTGTATATATATGCAGTCACCACTAGAGGGAGCTCCTCACATACAGATGTGTATATATACAGTCACCACTAGAGGGAGCTCCTCACATACAGATGTGTATATATACAGGCACCACTAGAGGGGGCTCCTCACATACAGATGTGTATATATACAGTCACCACCAGAGGGGGCTCCTCACATACAGATGTGTTAAATATACAGTCACCACTAGAGGGAGCTCCTCACATACAGATGTGTATATATACAGTCACCACCAGAGGGGGCTCTTCACATACAGATGTGTATATATACAGGCACCACTAGAGGGGGCTCCTCACATACAGATGTGTATATATACAGTCACCACTAGAGGGGGCTCCTCACATACAGATGTGTATATATACAGTCACCACCAGAGGGGGCTCCTCACATACAGATGTGTAAATATACAGTCACCACTAGAGGGAGCTCCTCACATACAGATGTGTATATATACAGTCACCACAGAGGGGGCTCCTCACATACAGATGTGTATATATACAGTCACCACCAGAGGGGGCTCCTCACATAGAGATGTGTTATATAACAGTCACCATTGGAGGGGGCTCCTCACATACAGATGTGTATATACAGTCACCACTAGAGGGAGCTCCTCACAAATAGATGTGTATATATACAGCACCACTAGAGGGAGCTCCTCACATACAGATGTGTATATATACAGTCACCACTAGAGGGGGCTCCTCACATACAGATGTGTATATATACAGTCACCACTAGAGGGAGCTCCTCACATACAGATGTGTTTATATACAGTCACCACTAGAGGGAGCTCCTCACATACAGATGTGTATATATATACAGTCACCACTAGAGGGAGCTCCTCACATACAGATGTGTTTATATACAGTCACCACTAGAGGGGGCTCCTCACATACAGATGTGTATATACAGTCACCACTAGAGGGAGCTCCTCACATACAGATGTGTATATATACAGTCACCACTAGAGGGAGGTCCTCACATACAGATGTGTATATATACAGTCATACAGATGTGTATATATACAGCACCACAGAGGGGGCTCCTCACATACAGATGTGAATATATACAGTCACCACTAGAGGGAGCTCCTCACATACAGATGTGTATATATACAGTCACCACTAGAGGGGCTCTCACATACAGATGTGTATATACAGTACCACTAGAGGGAGCTCCTCACATACAGATGTGATATATACAGCACCACTAGAGGGGGCTCCTCACATACAGATGTGTATATACAGTCACCACTAGAGGGGCTCCTCACATACAGATGTGTAATATACAGTCACCACTAGAGGGAGCTCCTCACATACAGATGTGTATATACAGTCACCACTAGAGGGGCTCCTCACATACAGATGTGTATATATACATGTCCCACTAGAGGGAGCTCCTCACATAAGATGTGTATATATAACAGCACCATGAGGGGGCTCCTCACATACAGATGTGTATTTTACAGTCACCACTAGAGGGAGCTCCTCACATAAGATGTGATATATACAGCACCACTAGAGGGGCTCCTCACATACAGATGTGTATATATACGTCACCACTAGAGGGGCTCCTCACATACAGATGTGTATATATACAGTCACCACAGAGGGGCTCCTCACATACAGATGTGTATATATACAGTCACCACTAGAGGGAGCTCCTCACATACAGATGTGTATATATACAGTCACCACTAGAGGGAGCTCCTCACATACAGATGTGTAAAAGTATACAGTCACCACTAGAGGGAGCTCCTCACATACAGATGTGTATATATACAGTCACCACTAGAGGGAGCTCCTCACATACAGATGTGTATATATACAGTCACCACAGAGGGGGCTCCTCACATACAGATGTGTATATATACAGGCACCACTAGAGGGGCTCCTCACATACAGATGTGTATATATACAGTCACCACTAGAGGGGCTCTCACATACAGATGTGTATATATACAGTCACCACTAGAGGGGCTCCTCACATACAGATGTGATATATACAGTCACCACTAGAGGGAGCTCCTCACATACAGATGTGTATATATACAGTCACCACAGAGGGGCTCCTCACATACAGATGTGTATTATACAGTCACCACTAGAGGGAGCTCCTCACATACAGATGTGTATATATACAGCACCACTAGAGGGAGCTCCTCACATACAGATGTGTAATATATACAGTCACCACTAGAGGGGCTCCTCACATACAGATGTGTATATATACAGTCACCACTAGAGGGAGCTCCTCACATACAGAGTGTATATATACAGTCACCACTAGAGGGGCTCCTCACATACAGATGTGTATATATACAGTCACCACTAGAGGGGGCTCCTCACATACAGATGTGTATATATACAGGCACCACTAGAGGGGCTCCTCACATACAGATGTGTATATATACAGTCACACTAGAGGGAGCTCCTCACATACAGATGTGAATATATACAGGCACCACTAGAGGGGCTCCTCACATACAGATGTGTATATATACGGTCACCCCAGAGGGGGCTCCTCACATACAGATGTGTATATATACAGTCACCACAGAGGGGCTCCTCACATACAGATGTGTATATATACAGTCACCACTAGAGGGAGCTCCTCACATACAGATGTGTATATATACAGTCACCACTAGAGGGAGCTCCTCACATACAGATGTGTATATATACAGTCACCACTAGAGGGAGCTCCTCACATACAGATGTGTATATATACAGTCACCACTAGAGGGAGCTCCTCACATACAGATGTGTATATATACAGTCACCACTAGAGGGAGCTCCTCACATACAGATGTGTATATATACAGCACCACTAGAGGGGCTCCTCACATACAGATGTGTATATATACAGTCACCACTAGAGGGGCTCCTCACATACAGATGTGTATATATACAGTCACCACCAGAGGGGGCTCCTCACATACAGATGTGTATATATACAGTCACCACAGAGGGGCTCCTCACATACAGATGTGATATATACAGTCACCACTAGAGGGGCTCCTCACATACAGATGTGTATATATACAGTCACCACAGAGGGGGCTCCTCACATACAGATGTGTATATATACAGTCACCACTAGAGGGAGCTCCTCACATACAGATGTGTATATATACAGTCACCACTAGAGGGGCTCCTCACATACAGATGTGTATATATACAGTCACCACTGGAGGGAGCTCCTCACATACAGATGTGTATATATACAGTCACCACCAGAGGGGGCTCCTCACATACAGATGTGTATATATACAGTCACCACTAGAGGGAGCTCCTCACATACAGATGTGTATATATACAGTCACCACCAGAGGGGGCTCCTCACATACAGATGTGTATATATACAGTCACCAGCAGAGGGGGCTCCTCACATACAGATGTGTATATATACAGGCACCACTAGAGGGAGCTCCTCACATACAGATGTATATATATATACAGTCACCACTAGAGGGGGCTCCTCACATACAGATGTGTATATATACAGTCACCACTAGAGGGAGCTCCTCACATACAGATGTGTATATATACAGTTACCACCAGAGGGGGCTCCTCACATACAGATGTGTATATATACAGTCACCACTAGAGGGGGCTCCTCACATACAGATGTGTATATATACAGTCACCACCAGAGGGGGCTCCTCACATACAGATGTGTAAATATACAGTCACCACTAGAGGGAGCTCCTCACATACAGATGTGTATATATACAGTCACCACCAGAGGGGCTCCTCACATACAGATGTGTATATATACAGGCACCACTAGAGGGGGCTCCTCACATACAGATGTGTATATATACAGTCACCACTAGAGGGGGCTCCTCACATACAGATGTGTATATATACAGTCACCACCAGAGGGGGCTCCTCACATACAGATGTGTAAATATACAGTCACCACTAGAGGGAGCTCCTCACATACAGATGTGTATATATACAGTCACCACCAGAGGGGGCTCCTCACATACAGATGTGTATATATACAGTCACCACCAGAGGGGGCTCCTCACATACAGATGTGTATATATACAGTCACCATTGGAGGGGGCTCCTCACATACAGATGTGTATATACAGTCACCACTAGAGGGAGCTCCTCACAAATAGATGTGTATATATACAGACACCACTAGAGGGAGCTCCTCACATACAGATGTGTATATATACAGTCACCACTAGAGGGAGCTCCTCACATACAGATGTGTTTATATACAGTCACCACTAGAGGGAGCTCCTCACATACAGATGTGTATATATACAGTCACCACTAGAGGGAGCTCCTCACATACAGATGTGTACATATACAGTCACCACTAGAGGGGGCTCCTCACATACAGATGTGTATACATACAGGCACCACTAGAGGGAGCTCCTCATATACAGATGTATATATATACAGTCACCACCAGAGGGGGCTCCTCACATACAGATGTGTATATACAGTCACCACCAGAGGGAGCTCCTCACATACAGATGTGTATATATACAGTCACCACTGGAGGGGGCTCCTCACATACAGATGTATATATATACAGTCACCACCAGAGGGGGCTCCTCACATACAGATGTGTATATACAGTCACCACCAGAGGGAGCTCCTCACATACAGATGTGTATATATACAGTCACCACTAGAGGGGGCTCCTCACATACAGATGTGTATATACGCAGAATAGTGAGTGCAGCTCTGGAGGATAATACAGGAGGTAACTCGGGATCAGTAATGTAAGGAATGTACACAGTGACTGCACCAGCAGAATAGTGAGTGCAGCTCTGGAGGATAATACAGGAGGTAACTCAGGATCAGTAATGTATGTACACAGTGACTGCACCAGCAGAATAGTGAGTGCAGCTCTGGAGTATAATACAGGAGGTAATTCAGAGTCAGTAATGTAATGTATGTACACAGTGACTGCACCAGCAGAATAGTGAGTGCAGCTCTGGAGTATAATACAAGAGGTAACTCAGGATCAGTAATGTAATGTATGTACACAGTGAATGCACCAGCAGAATAGTGAGTGCAGCTCTGGAGTATAATACAGGAGGTAACTCAGGATCAGTAATGTAATGTATGTACAGTGACTGCAGCTCTGGAGTATAATACAGGAGGTAACTCAGGATCAGTAATGTAATGTATGTACACAGTGACTGCACCAGTAGAATAGTGAGTGCAGCTCTGGAGTATAATACAGGAGGTAACTCAGGATCAGTAATGTAATGTATGTACACAGTGACTGCACCAGTAGAATAGTGAGTGCAGCTCTGGAGTATAATACAGGAGGTAACTCAGGATCAGTAATGTAATGTCAGTACACAGTGACTGCACCAGCAGAATAGTGAGTGCAGCTCTGGAGTATAATACAGGAGGTAACTCAGGATCAGTAATGTAATGTATGTACACAGTGACTGCACCAGCAGAATAGTGAGTGCAGCTCTGGAGTATAATACAGGAGGTAACTCAGGATCAGTAATGTAATGTACGTACACAGTGACTGCACCAGCAGAATAGTGAGTGCAGCTCTGGAGTATAATACAGGAGGTAACTCAGGATCAGTAATGTAATGTACGTGCACAGTGACTGCACCAGCAGAATAGTGAGTGCAGCTCTGGAGTATAATACAGGAGGTAACTCAGGATCAGTAATGCAATGTACGTACACAGTGACTGCACTAGCAGAATAGTGAGTGCAGCTCTGGAGTATAATACAGGAGGTAACTCAGGATCAGTAATGTAATGTATGTACACAGTGACTGCACCAGTAGAATAGTGAGTGCAGCTCTGGAGTATAATACAGGAGGTAACTCAGGATCAGTAATGTAATGTATGTACACAGTGACTGCACCAGTAGAATAGTGAGTGCAGCTCTGGAGTGTAAAACAGGAGGTAACTCAGGATCAGTAATGTAATGTATGTACACAGTGACTCCACCAGCAGAATAGTGAGTGCAGCTCTGGAGTATAATACAGGAGGTAACTCAGGATCAGTAATGTAATGTATGAACACAGTGACTGCACCAGCAGAATAGTGAGTGCAGCTCTGGAGGATAATACAGGAGGTAACTCAGGATCAGTAATGTAATGTATGTACACAGTGACTCCACCAGCAGAATAGTGAGTGCAGCTCTGGAGTATAATACAGGAGGTAACTCAGGATCAGTAATGTAATGTATGTACACAGTGACTGCACCAGCAGAATAGTGAGTGCAGCTCTGGAGTATAATACAGGAGGTAACTCAGGATCAGTAATGTAATGTATGTACACAGTGACTCCACCAGCAGAATAGTGAGTGCAGCTCTGGAGTATAATACAGGAGGTAACTCAGGATCAGTAATGTAATGTATGTACACAGTGACTGCACCAGCAGAATAGTGAGTGCAGCTCTGGAGTATAATACAGGAGGTAACTCAGGATCAGTAATGTAATGTATGTACACAGTGACTGCACCAGCAGAATAGTGAGTGCAGCTCTGGAGTATAATACAGGAGGGAAATCAGGATCAGTAATGTAATGTATGTACACACTGACTGCACCAGCAGAATAGTGAGTGCAGCTCTGGAGGATAATACAGGAGGTAACTCAGGATCAGTAATGTAATGTATGTACACAGTGACTGCACCAGCAGAATAGTGAGTGCAGGTCTGGAGTATAATACAGGAGGTAACTCAGGATCAGTAATGTAATGTATGTACACAGTGACTGCACCAGCAGAATAGTGAGTGCAGCTCCGGAGGATAATACAGGAGGTAACTCAGGATCAGTAATGTAATGTATATACACAGTGACTGCACCAGCAGAATAGTGAGTGCAGCTCTGGAGGATAATACAGGAGGTAACTCAGGATCAGTAATGTAATGTACGTATGTATACAGTGACTGCACTGTATACATACAGCCTGCAGTCTGTAGTCAATACACCCGCAGTCCGTAGCGTCCATACGGTGGGCAGTCCGTAGCGTCCATACGGCGCGCAGTCTGTAGCTGGTATACGGCGCGGTCTGTAGCTGGTATACGGCGGGTATTTTGTAGCTGGTATACGGTGCGCAGTCTGTAGCGTGTATACGGCGGGCAGTCTGTAGCGTGTCTACGGCCCGCAGTCTGTAACGTGTGTACGGCCCGCAGTCTGTAACGAGTGTACGGCCTGTAGTCTGTAACGAGTGTACGCCCCGTAGTCTGTAACGAGTGTACGGCCCGCAGTCTGTAACCTGTATACGGCCCGCAGTCTGTAACCTGTGTACGGCCCGCAGTCTGTAACGAGTGTACGGCCCGCAGTCTGTAACGAGTGTACGGCCCGCAGTCTGTAACATGTGTTTGGCCCGCAGTCTGTAACGTGTGTACGGCCCGCAGTCTGTAATGTGTGTACGGCCCGCAGTCTGTAACTAGTGTATGGCCCGCAGTCTGTAACGAGTGTACGGCCCGCAGTCTGTAATGTGTGTACAGCCCGCAGTCTGTAATGTGTGTACAGCCCGCAGCCTGTAACGTGTATAAAGCCCGCAGCCTGTAAGTGCAGCATCAGAAAGTTTTCCTGCGCGCAGAGTTCGCACTGTTTTCTTCTTGGTGCCTCCAACGATTATGTTCCTCTCTTCGCCCAGCACTGGACTTTCTGCCACCACCTTTCATCTGTTCCTATCTCCAGGATCTGGCTGAGTCTTGGCTATCTACACCATGTTCCAAATTATTATGCAAATGTTTTTTTTCTCTGATTTTCCTCAATGGTCGGTGCAGATGACAGTCAGTGTAATAAGTCACCACCCCTTAGAGTATGCATCAAATTTGATTGAAGAAACCTCCCAATGATAACAGTATAATCTTCTCTTCACTGTTCCACATTATTAGGCACAGGAGAGTTTCTAAACATTTGATGTTTGAAAGAAGTGAAAATGGTGATTTGTTGAATTTGCAGCATTAGGAGGTCACATTCACTGAAATAAAAAGCTATTTACCTCCAAAACCTCCTACCAGGCCAAGTTACATGGTAACTTAGGAACCCTTCTTTGATGTCACCTTCACAATTCTTGCATCCATTGATCTTGTGGGTTTCTGGAGAGTTTCTGCTTGTATTTCTTTGCATGATGTCAGAATCGCCTCCCAGAGCTGCTGTTTTGATGTGAACTGCCTCCCACCCTCATAGATCTCTTACTTGATTATACTCCTAAGGTTCACTATAGGGTTGAGGTCAGGGGAAGATGGTGGCCACATCATGAGTTTATCTCCTTTTATGCCCATAGCAGCCAATGGCACAGAGGTATTCTTTAGCATGAGATGGGGCACCCACTGCAACCGTCTCTGCTTGTGAGCACTGTTTAGGGGTGGCCGAATAGTAGGTTTATGCCCCACAGCAGCCTTTGTAGGATCCTACACCTTGAGGTTGGAGGGACTCCAGAGGCTCCAGCAGCTTCACATATCTGTTTGTTGGTTTGTAATCAGATCCAGGGATGGTGTATAGACAGTCCGCGCTGCTTTAAATAATCAGTCACAAGTCTTTAGGTAAAAGACCCCCCTTTTTTATTTGTGGGTGCACACAACTAGACCAGGTGAGTGCACCTCTTTTTGATCTGAGTGTGGAATCAGTGTCATATTGATAGGGCACTATTGCGCCTCGCTTGTTTCCTTTATCTTTTTCTATGTTGGTTTGTAAGGCCTTTTTAGCACCTGCTCTCCTAATCCAATGAACTTCCCTGGCAGAAACCTTCCTCATTCTGCCTTTATCTGCACAAACACGTCTGTGCTCAGAATCAGCCACAAATCTCTTCACAGTACGATGATCACGCTTATGTTTTCCTGCAATATCTAATGTTTTCATCCCTTGTCCAAGGCATTGCACTATTTGTTGCTTTTCGGCAGCAGAGAGATCCTTTTTCTTTCCCATATTACTTGAAAACTGTGTCCTGCGTAATATTGTGGAACACCCAGTTTTCCTTTTATTGGGCTCACCTGCCAAACTAATTATCACAGGGATCTGAGATTGATTTCAATGATCCAAAGACCCTGAGACACAAGACCAGCAATGGGTTTCATTGAAAAAAAATTAAAATAAAACCCTATGACATTTAAAAACCATTTTGCATAATAATTTGGAACACAGTGTATATACCAGAGCCTCCTATCTATATAGAACAGCCTTATGGGTATGCTGGGTATAATTCTCCTGTCCTGTATACTGGTTGTAATCCTCAGTCTCTGTATTATTCTGTATATATACACTGCACAGTACCACTTCTGTCCTGTATACTGGGTGTAATCCTCAGTATCTGTATTATTCTGTATATATACACTGAACAGTGCCACTTCTCCTGTCCTGTATACTGGGTGTAATCCTCAGTATCTGTATTATTCTGTATATATACACTGCACAGTACCACTTCTCCTGTCCTGTATACTGTGTGTAACCCTCAGTATCTGTATTATTCTGTATATATACTCTGCACAGTACCACTTCTCCTGTCCTGTATACTGGTGTAATCCTCAGGATCTGTATTATTCTGTATATATACACTGCACAGGAAAACTTCTCCTGTCCTATATATACTGCGTATATTTCTCAGTATCTGTATTATTCTATATATATACACTGCACAGTACCACTTCTCCTGTCTTGTATACTGGATGTAATCCTCAGTATCTGTATTATTCTGTATACACACACTGCACACTACCACTTCTCCTGTATTATAGACTGGGTGTAATCCTCAGTATCTGTATTATTCTGTATATATACACTGCACAGTTCCACTTCTGTCCTGTATACTGTGTGTAACCTCAGTATCTGTATTATTCTGTATATATACACTGCACAGTTCCACTTCTGTCCTGTATACTGGGTGTAATCCTCAGTATCTGTATTATTCTGTATGCACACACTGCACATTACCACTTCTCTTGTCCTGTATACTGGATGTAATCCTCAGTATCTGTATTATTATGTATATATACACTGCACAGTACCACTTCTCCTGTCCTGTATACTGGGTGTAATCTTCAGTATCTGATTATTCTGTATATATACACTGCACAGTACCACTTCTCTGTCCTGTATACTGGGTGTAATCCTCAGTATCTGTATTATTCTGTATATATACACTGCACAGTACCACTTCTCCTGTCCTGTATACTGGGTGTAATCCTCAGTATCTGTATTATTCTGTATATATACACTGCACAGTACCACTTCTCCTGTCCTGTATACTGGGTGTAATCCTCAGTATCTGTATTATTCTGTATATATACACTGCACAGTACCACTTCTCCTGTCCTGTATACTGGGTGTAATCCTCAGTATCTGTATTATTCTGTATATATACACTGCACAGTACCACTTCTCCTGTCCTGTATACTGGGTGTAATCCTCAGTATCTGTATTATTCTGTATATATACACTGCACAGTACCACTTCTCCTGTCCTGTATACTGGGTGTAATCCTCAGTATCTGTATTATTCTGTATATATACACTGCACAGTACCACTTCTCCTGTCCTGTATACTGGGTGTAATCCTCAGTATCTGTATTATTCTGTATATATACACTGCACAGTACCACTTCTCCCGTCCTGTATACTGGGTGTAATCCTCAGTATCTGTATTATTCATGTATATATACACTGCACAGTACCACTTCTTGTCCTGTATACTGGGTGTAATCCTCAGTATCTGTATTATTCTGTATATATACACTGCACAGACCATTCTCTGTCCTTATACTGTGTATCCTCAGTACTGTATTTCTTATATCACACTGCACAGACATTCCTTTGTATACTGGGTGTAATACTCAGTATCTGTATTATTCTCTATATATAGACTGCACAGTGTAATGGATGCCCTCCACACCTTTCAGGTGCGCTATCGTCTTAAGTGTCTGCCGCCAAATTGGATGCTTTGTCTGAGTGTTTGCACGCCACCGTAAGAACCACGCTGACAAGTCAAAGTAGAACTTAATGACAAAGACCTTTATTTTAGGAGGGGTTAGCAGTTTTATACGGCTCCTTAAAGGGATATTAAAAGGGGTGTTGCATTTTATTCTGAAGAGAACATTCAATTATATAGTGTGTGTTAGTTAGCATTTTAGCCTTGGTTAGTACATTCAGTCCGGAGACATTCTGATAAGAACTGCTTCAGCACTACTATATAATCTTGAGACAGAGAAATTCCAGAGGAGAGTAGAAAAAGAGACAAGAAGGAGAAGAGGAGAAAGCCAGAGGAAAGTGCACGGATTCATATAAACATGCTGTTGGAACATTTCTGAATGACTTTGTTGAGGGTCTCAGTTCAATCACAAGTCCGTCAGCCACTCCAAATTATTATTTAGGCAAGTGTGCACGCCGCAAGTAAATGATACGGACACCAGAGCCGTCTCAAGCCTTACTCATGCCTACGCCAAATGAGATTAAACACTGCGCAGGCGTTTATTGAAACACACATTTTTATACAGAAAGCAAAGGGATGTTAGTATTCTAGAACTTTCTACAAAGTGATCATCTTCTAATTGGTCAATTCTTATCAAATTATTCTAATATCTGAATTCCTCCCTTAATGGGCTGGCTTAGGTCTCAGGTGTATTATAGAACGTGGGCGCCATCTTGTGTGTAACAGACGACATGACATCTCAAAGTCACAATTTATATATTTTAGGGAAAAGTTGTGATATTTTTAACCCTATAAAGACATTTCATGTCTCTCCATCCTCAACAGTCCCCCTAAATACACCACTTTTCTCCAAAGACTTATGATGTACCCCCATGCACATGGGTTTGGTGCATAAGGGTCCATCTTATAAGGGACAATTGGAATTGCTCATTAACAGAATTTCCCTAAGCAGCAAGAAATTAAAGTAATTATTATCTGAGTTGTAACATTCCCATAACCCAACCCCCTTTTCTCTTAAACCAATTTGCAGGGTTAAATACTGAAAACATGGTACTTCACAAAGCATAGCCTATTCTCAATAATGCCTTACACAGCAGGCGGGCGCAGATGTGAGTGACATATATAAGGTTGCAACAGTTAAACAGTAGAATACAAAGGTCTTTAGTGGAGGAACAGAAACTGCAGAGATTAGCAATTAGGGAGGTTTGGGAGCAGTGCATAGGAGTATTAGGGAGTCAGGCAGTAGAAGTAGACTCTCATTGGGGGAGGGAAAGGAGCTGGCGAGATAAGAAGTCAGAAGCGCAGTATAAGACTACAGAATGCATGAGAAAGGAATTTCTGAAAGATACAGAGATACACAAAAAAAAACAGCCACCTGCAAAGATAATGACTCTATGTTCTACATAGTTCAGACTACAATGAATATATAGTACAGTAGTTTACATTATCTAACTATCAGTAACTGGCAATACAAGTTTTGGGTATTAATACATTAATATAAGAACATACATTTTTATAACATTCTCTCCTGATATTCATTACATAGTCCCATTAGATAAGGAGGTGAAAGCCATTAGGAGTAACAAGAGTCTTTCATGGTAGAAAAGGTGAACACAGTCTTTAATGAAAAATAAGGAAGTCATCAGCTTTATGGCATAGGGTTAAATGTCCATCTACTTCAACACCAAAATAGTGTCCTTTTAGGGAAAGTCCTTAGTAAAAATCTTTGGCAAAGTCTATATCCAGGAAAAGTCTTTAGCAAAATTTAAATCCAGAAAAAGTATAAAGTCCCGATCATAGTGGTATAAAAGAGTCCTTAAAGCAATGTCCACATACAGAGTAAACCGCAGCAATCATAGAAAAATAAAACAGCAATCATGACATCCGTAAATATGGAACTTGCAATAATGCAGAAGAGAACATTTGTATTGTTGCATACATAAATATCCAAAGGTAAGGCACAGCACTACAACTCAATCCCCAGGCTGTGGGGAGTGTCTCTGATCCACAAAACCTGCATATTGAAGGGAAGAGAAACCTCAAAATATATTAGAAGCAGCCTGGGAAATTGTGTATCAGTTTTAGGCTATCAATAACATAAGAAAATATCACAAACCAAGAAAAGAATCTCAAAAAGATGTTACATAGTTCCACATCACTGAGGCACAAGTTCACCCCTTGATCATCGTATCATTTTATATTACATATACACACTAATCATTAAGGAGTGTATATAAAAGGACATGAGATCAGCTCTTAAATTACACTATGTAGCAAATTTTTATTAATTTTTTGTTCCTGGGTACAAAGTGTGTTTTCCTAACCCGTTATGCCTAAAACAAATAGACAATAGTTGTTGTTCCACAAAAACGTTGCTTCTGTGATCAGGACAATGACATTGTCTCAGTATTGAATACGAATTGAGAATTTTCCTGAAAACAGCCAAATTTCAAACTTTCATTGTCCTGATGATCACAGAAGCAAAGTTTTGTGGAACAACAACTATTTTCTATTTGTTTCAGGTAGAACGGTTTAGGAAAACACACTTTGTACCCAGGAACAAAAAAAAATAAAAATGTTACATAGTGTAATTTCCTTTTTTGACACAATAAATATGAAATTGTTTGCTGCTGTGGTCATAAAATCAAAGTTTTGCTGAATGTAGTCGTTTTTTCATAGTCTTTACACATAAGCAATTGAAATATTACACTTGGAAGCCAGGAACAAAAATTGTGTTACATTGTGTTATCTGCAAATAAAAATAATCATTCATAAGAGAAGAGATACACAACAAAAATTATGTTCCATTGGTTGTAATATCAAAATAATCACCCAAAATAGTATACAAGAACAAAGACATAAAATATACAGCATTTTGATAATTGACCTGACCACTCCTAATAGTTCCCTAACGATGTCCTTAAAGCTGGAAGCCTACCTACACAGCGGAGGTCGGCACCCTTTTGAACGCTTGTGGTGCCCCCGCTCCACGTCGACTCACCCTATCTGTCCCTAACCTTTCCCTGATCTTACATATATATATAAAATATATATATTATATATATATATAAAAAAGGTCACCAGGTATATACACAGTCAATAGTCTGTAATAGAAGCAGGTTATGCTAGTCTGTCTCAGCACAAATAAAAACAATATATATAATACAAAGTAGAATCACACAGGCATAATTTTGAACAATATAATTATACTTATCAATGGTCTTCCAGTTTTCCTGAAAAACAGGTCAAAGAGATAACTGGATATATTGAAAAACATTCAATTATTTATTTACCATATTATGATTAATATATAGCCAAACAAGCAAAAACTATATGTTTACTTACTACTACTGTTCAGAACATTTTAACCAATATACTAGACATCTTATGGTATTTTGTATAGGAGAGAGAGATCACACCTACTAGGACATGTTTATACATTTTCTTCTCTTTTTCAGCACCCTATTTGCAATTTTTAAAGCTTGTGGAGCGGCTGCTTTTGTTGAGGAGAGCCATAGGATCAAATACTTAATTAATCTTAAGACAAAGGGAATGGCGAGAAACGATCCATAGAGTGTATTATTTTATGTTGTATAAGTTGTGACTTAAACACGGCTGCCATTTCCTGCCACATCACACCATGCTCTCTGAGAGCAAGATGGAGTCCAGAGGAGCCTGGACCTAGGACTACATCCTGTCTACAATAAGGAGTTCATGGAGGAAGCTGAATTCCATAGAAGGACTGACCAATCACAGAATGCCATATCACCTGGACATACTCAATCAAGACCACACCCCCTGATGACCTCATGGATCCGTCCATGGACTAACCCACTGACCAATGAATACATCTGAGTAGAGATGGCCGAGCCCCTTACTGATGAAAATCTCATGTCTCTTATAATAAACCAACACTTGGAGCTTGGGACTGACCAAGGAAGGGTGTACATCTGACTGTGTCTCTGGTGTCATATTTTTCACGCCGGTACTTGGTCCATATTGATTTGGTCAGGGGCAGGCAACTTGTTTTAATATTATTATGAAATATTAACCATATCAATTGGCGCCCAACTATGTGGGGTCAACAGAGGTAAATCCCCAAACCTTGAATGACCGGTGAAGGAGACGGCAGGACGCACTGAGTACCCTGAGCCAGGAGACTGATCACCTCCCTAACAAAAACGGCAAGTCTGGCTGATTTTATTATAATCTGTTGGCTTTACCTGTTTTTCAGGGTACCCTGTACAGATTGCCTGACCGCATCCGGTCTTTTAGGGTGTTTGAAACGGCAGAGGGGTTTTCTCCACTACTGGTCATTTAATTGCGGAAGAACCGTCATGCTAAGTTGCCTCGGCCTGTTATGTGTTGTGTGGAGGGGAGATGACTGGTAGGAAAGAGCAAGGGTTTTTGAGTAGTGTCTGGAGAAGTAAAAGATTTTCTCTGTGAGATAGATCAAAGTGGTCACCTGTGATACGATTTTCAGGTCTGGAGAGAAAATTAGCATTGAGTGAGGACTCTGTTTATCTGATAGATAGGCATTGAGTGAAGACTCTGCATGTTGAAAAGGGATTTGGCTCCCATAGGGAAATGTAACAGAGTGAGGGGACTCTGTCTGATTTTTAGCATTGAGTGAGACTCTGTCTGATTAGATAGGCATTGAATGAAGACTCTGCATCGTTGGTGTTGAGTGATTTGACTCCCATAGGGGCATGTAACTTTGAGTGATTGACTCAGTATATGGCCTGATAATTGTATAAATAGTAAACTGATAGTGGCACGTAACTTAGAGTGAATTGACTCAGTACATAAGCGGCCTGATAATAATTGGAGAAATAGTAAATTGATGTTTGCCACGTGACCTTGAGTAAGAGACTCTGGGCCTGTAATTGATTAATACAAGATATTTTTGTATACTACAGAACATGGAAATCAGACAGGAACAGATAGGAAGTGTAGATGGCTGTGAAGGTCTTGTGCTTAAGTGTAAGTCATCTCCCCAGTCTTAATTGTTTGTTTTGTGTCCATTATCTTAATCTATATAGAGAAAGATAAAGAAGAGGAAGAAAATGGAAAAAGGACAGAGTTTTAAGTAATGTGTGTTACAAAAATGTATCATGTTCACGGCTGGTGATGGTGGCATAAGGCCATGTGCTTTCTGCTGGACTCCATTTTGTGATGCCATGTGCTCTCTGCTGTCGGTCATTTTGTGGTGGTTTTTAAATTAATATATTTTTGATAAATATTATAGTTTCTTGGTTTTTGTGGACTTAAAAGATGCATATGGCAAGTATGAAAGACTTGTCGAGTAAATGAAAATAAGTAAATAACAGATATACTAAAACAAATGTAAGATAGCAGAGAAACGAAGGTTTAAATAGTGTTAAAACAGAAATGCTAGAGTATAAGAAAATGTTTGGAAAACATGGTTTAGGATTGTCTCAGATTGAGAATCTGGGAATGAATATACTTGTGTCCATGCAAAGATGGCCACCGAGTGAAGGCCTCATGGTAAGAGACACAAAGAAATGAATGAATGTTTGGACAATAGACTTAGACAGGAAGTGATGTGTAAGTTGTCTGACCAGTTTTGAGCAAGTTTCCCATAACACTGCTAGTTTCACACACAAAAGAAAAGGTAGGCCACCCACCCCCTCCCACATAGAAACTTGTGATGGGTTAATGCAGAGAGACTGAATGTTGAATGATTAAATGAGTATACTGGTAATTAAAAATAAATAATAGAAATCGAATAACAATAAGGCACATATAGGCTCCCTTGTTCAGATAAGTCCAGTGTGCTGGTCAGATATAACTATGTGCTGAAAGCTATAAGAAATTATTAAATGGAAAAGGTAAAAAATGTGAGTGCATATATTAATTTAGTATTAATTGGGATTAAATAAATAAATAAATATATAATTGGCATGGGAGACTAAATGACATACCTCAGAGAAAGATGAGATAGAAAAAAAAAATTGCCAACGGTGGATGGATAATCCAGGGGAAGGATGCTGTATTCATCATTATGACTCCACGGGAAAAGTGCAAAATGCAAAAATGCAGGAGAGTTATGTCCATGATGTCTCTCTATCCAGCAGGAAGTGTGAATGAATTGTAGAGATCCTGTTTGAATTGGGGGGGGGAGGAGACTTGATGCAGACAAGGTCAGTCCCACAGAGAGGCTCCACCCCCACCCCCTAACATGGCAGCCATGCACAGGCCACGTTTTATTGTATCTTTTAAGCTACATTTTAACATCTAATTCTTCCCAGACCATGTTTTATTTTTCTAGTCTCACTTTAGGGTATTGGTAAAAGTAATTATCAATTGTTTTTAATTTTTACTGCTTCAACCCCAACTATTTTAATACTGGACATCTTTTTCACATGAATGTAGATTTATTCATGATACTGGAGATACTGGAGCAGTCTGCTGTGTTTACCTGATTAGCAAATCAATTCCAGGTGATTTGCATTTCTATTCCATGTCTCTACACTGATATATTTTCAATACAGCAGCCTAAAGTATCTCAAGAACATGATTTACATCAGCAGAGACCTGTACCTGGAGGGGCCCCATCACTGTGGGGTGACAAGCCCACAGCATGGAGTCCTCATTACACATAACATAGTATTTGGGCTTTGTGCACATAGTGAGTTTTATTGTGCTTTTTTCTGTATAATTTTGTCACAAATCTGGACGCTGAGACTTCAGAAGTGTTGCACGTTACCTAATTTTTTTATTGTTCTTGCAGATTTCGTATGTTTTTCTTTTGCCGGAAGATGCAGATTTAATGCAGAAAATTTATACGCCAAATGTTCATCATGTGCACATCGCCTTATGGTATTCATAGTTATGTATAATCTAGGGAGTAGGACCTTTTCATGTGCACACAGCCTTATTGTAGTCATAGTTATGTATAATCTAGGGAGTAGGACCTTTTCATGTGCACATCGCCTTATGGTATTCATAGTTATGTATAATCTAGGGAGTAGGACCTTTTCATGTGCACATCGCCTTATTGTAGTCATAGTTATGTATAATCTAGGGAGTAGGACCTTTTCATGTGCACACAGCCTTATTGTAGTCATAGTTATGTATAATGTAGGCAGTGGGACCTTTTCAGGCTCCAAATATGAAATTCAGGTAACAACATTGTTTTTGAATCCAGATATGCTTTGGATATTGGATTCAAAAGGGGGGAAAGTGAAAGTTAGTGCCTGTTTTTAAAGTTTTAGTAGTTTATTTTTTATGTCTTCTTTATTTTTAAGTGTTTTCTCTATATTTTTTGTCTTAAATAGAGGACAGAGCAAACACATACATACACTTCGGGATCGCAAGGTGTGAACATGTCCCAGATGAGCTCATTACTAATGCAGATTGTGAGTTATTTTATAGATGGTGGATTCTATATTGGATGTCCTGTGATTACACAATAGGAGGTAATAAATACTCATATCGGCACAGGAGGTAGATGAAGATCTCAATCACTGAAATATATAAGGGCAAAAGATAAGATGGCCGAATGTGTATATAGACTGCAGATCTTTCCTACAGTCACATAAAGACCTACAGAGACCGCAGAGAGTGTATGAGCCTGTATGGAGGCTCTCCTGTTATCAGATATGCCTGGCAGAATGCAGGTACAGCTCACACCTGAGCTGGCGCTCGAGCCAGAGGTAATGCTCACACAGGTGCAGCTGCCAGAAGCTGTGAAGAGGCCTAGAGTCGAGAGTCTCAGACCCGGGTACCAGGGGTCCCTGTCACTCCTGATGTTCTTATTCCCGCAGAAACAGGTGATCGAATGGAAAGGAGTGCAACACGCAGGGAGCCAGCTGAAGGTCTGTAGACACCGGGCTTTCTCTGCCACAACTCTCTTCTCAATGATGGCTCGGGTAACCCAAGAACTAACTCATCTGTCATTAACTGCTACATGTGTTTGAGTGGACAAGGTTTGGGTGGCACCAGGGTTCAGGTACACCCAGTCTTGTATGATGTGTGACTGATATAATGGAGAGGAATCTGTAACGACCCCACAGAAACCCGAACGCACCCCTCGTCCGCTCTACCGTTCCAGTGATTGCAGATAGATCGTACAGAGACAGCGCTACATACTAGGTGTATGCGGGTTGTGCTTGTTGTGCTAATTTCTTTTCAGGATCCGGTGCAGAAACTACATTACTTCAGAGACATTGACGATGAAAGTGGTATTTAACAATGAGGCTCCTGATGAGGTAAAGCTGCATATGTTATAGTGGAGGTCATTAAAGTTATTTTACAGTATCTGGGAGTCAGCAGCTTTCTACAATCCTCATCATACACAAAGCAGTGGACAAGCTGAATGGGAGATTAACATTAATAATTATGGGCAAGACATAGATCAAATGTTATTTTTTTTGTTTAATTTTCCTCCTTAGTAAATAAGTCGATAGAAGATATTTCTCGACTTAACACCTACAACAGGATTGTATTTTCTATAAAGTAAGTGTGGACACAAGTGAGTGTAAAAGGGTTTAATCTGAGATAAATGAATCGGACACGATGAGCCTCTCACGTAGTGAGGTTGTGGAGGACACAAGCACCATTAGAGCGGCAGGTCAATAGATATATCACTGATGCTGATACTGCAGCAGCTGAGTATCCAGTCAGGAAAGGGTTAAACACTGCGTTCCTATCTCCGAATAAGAGAATTAAAATCAATATTCATCAGAACTTGTGATTTATTTCACACAGATACTTTAGACACGGCATGAAGTCTTGACCAGCAATGTATAAGCCTTATATAATTGACTGCAAACAGATGTGTTCTTTGATTCTAGATCCTAAATCAGTGTCAGGAGCGCATGGTCTCATGGCAGTAGACCGGGTGATCCTGAAAAGATGCGAGAAACAGCCGTGAGCCGAGATTAGATGGCCGATCCAGCTACTCCGAATTACAGTAACTTCAGTGGAGATTGAGGGAAAACCCATCTGGACGCGACAGCTGTTGAAGACTCCCCACCAATAGAATGATAGTCTCTGATAATGATAGTCACTCACCTACACCCCATAGTGATAGACTGTCCCATATATGTCCTTATAACTCTCCACGTTATGTTTGATATATATGGGAAATATAGCAAACCATTAGTTCAAGGGTAGATAACACAGTGTATAACTGACATTACTCTAATAACTTGTATATGCAGCCGTAAAAGCGCTATTTTGTTATTTTATGTTCTTTTCAAGGTACCGTATTTTTCGCTTTTTAAGACGCACTTTTGTTCCCGCCAAACTGGGGTGGAGAACGGGGGTGCGTCTTAAAAAGAGAATGTAAAAAAAAAAAAATTAAAAATGACATATTACCGGGGCAGGGGCTGCGGGTGCCGAGCGGGGGTGCCGGGAGCAGGTTCCGGAGGGTGAGGGGCACGGGTGTTGAACCCTAGATGCAGGGGAGTACCGGTGTCAGCAAGCGCTGGGCGCCGCCATGTTTTTTGTGGGCGGCTGCATTCATTATGTGCAGCCGGCCGGTAGAGGTAGACACTGCAAATTGGCCGCGGGTCTCCTCTATGGCCACGGCCATTTTGTTGAAGTCTCTGCCGCCGGCTGCATATAGTGAATGCAGCCGACCACAAAAAAACATGGCGGCGCCCAGCGCTTGCTGCCACCGGTACTCCCCTGCATCTAGGGTCCAACACCCGTGCCCCTCACCCTCCGGAACCTGCCACTAACACCCCTGCTCAGCAGCCACAATTCCCCCATAGGTAAGACCACGTATAGGGGATGGGGGCACATAAGCAGGATGGGGGCATATAAACAGGTTGAGGGCATATTTACAGGATGGGGGGCCATATTTACAGGATGGGGACATGTATGCCATAATGAGGGTATATATACCAGGATGGGTGGGCATATGTACCAGGATGGGGACATATATACCAGGATGAGTGATATATATACCAGGATGAGTGATACATATACCAGGATGGGGACATATATACCAGGATGAGTGATATATATATATATATATACACACCAGTATGGGGACATATATACCAGGATGGGTGGGCATATGTACCAGGATGGGGACATATATACCAGGATGAGTGATATATATACCAAGATGAGCGATACATATACCAGGATGGGGACATATATACCAGGATGAGTGATATATATACAAGGATGGGGACGTATATACCAGGATGAGGGACATGTATACCAGGATGAGCGATATATATACCAGAATGGGGGCATATATACAGGATGGCAACATGTATGCCAGGATGAGGGACACACATGCCAAGATGAGGGACACATATACCAGAATGGGGGGGACATATATACTGGAATACCCTGGATGGGGGTTTTTTTTTTTTTGAACCATCAATTTTTATTATTTTCATCATAGAAAAGAAAAGAACAAAAATACACGTGCCATTGTCCTCATCCAAGACAGTAGTAATATCAAAGGATAAAAGTCATAGCTTACAGAATTTAGGAAATAAGAATTAAACATTAATGTATTCAAATATGTTTCTGAGTCTTTTCTGAGAATCCAAATATACTCGTATAGTGTCCTCTGAATTTGTTCAATAAAAGAATAATAAAAGAAAACAAATAAACTAAACTAATAAATTGATAAACTAATAAACTGTCTGTTTTATGTCAATTTCTCAGCCTGAGAGGCTAATTAACCCTATGTAAGAAAAATCTATTCTAACTTGTTTTTCCGAGAGCATTAATTCTACTATATGATAAAGTTAAATTGGTGCTAAATTGGTAGTAAGAGAGCATAAACACAAAATAGTCTAAAAACCTGTCACTTTGCAGTGTCATATCCGTTTCCCACCACAGTCAAGTCAATTTCAACCGCCCCAACGTTCCATTGAGGTCCTCCAGGGCGTACCATGACGAATTCTTGTAGGGCGTCATCAACAACTTAATTTCGGTGTCTCCCAATTCCCCTTCAATAAATGGCCTCCATTTTAGAAAAAACTTTTTTGCCAATCTATCTGTATTTCTTAGCGTTTCTAAGGATTCTAGATCCATGACTTTTTTGAGACTCGCGCACACCACATCCAACCCCGGAACGCGGTCTCTGAGCCAATTCTGAAGGAGTAGCCTCTTCGCCACCATAGTAATTGTGTGGAATAAGATATGTGGTTGTTGTTGTTCCCCTCCTCCCCCTTCCGTTCTGAGATGAAATAACCACAGCATAGGGTTCAAACTGTATTTAATCTTAAGCAGTCTCGAGGTCATATCTCCTACCCTGGTCCAGAACTGCTGTGTATCTACACAGGACCACATTCCATGTTCCAGATCTGTCCCATGTACCCTGCATTTGGGGCAGTGAATCCATCTCCCTGGGTTGTTAGGTGAAGGTGATAGATTGAAGCCCTGTATCGTCCCATGCATGAGGCGAAACTGTGAATCCCTCCATCTTTCGTTAGTTATATATTTTCTGACAAGTCTCCACCCCTCTAGTATGTTTTGTGGTAGGTCTGGAGCATTCAACAGCTTCTTCCATTTTGAAAATAGTTTTTCTGAGCAAAATGGTCTGAGTGTGTCCTGTAATTTCCCATATATAAAGGATATAGATGTGTCATTCACTCCCAATGCCAACAGGTCATCCCATAAGGAATGCTCTAGCTCCCCCGAAATGTCAAGTAGGTTGGATCTGAGGTAGCTTAATATCTGTTGACATTGTAGAAAATGTGACCTCGGGAGGTCAAAATTTACCAAGATCTCATCACCCGTCATCCATCTCTTTTCATCCCTATGCATGAGATCACCCACTGTATATATTCCCTTTTCTCTCCAAGTTCGAAAGAGTGCATTGTCATATCCCAGTTTGAATGCTGGGCAAGCCCATGGATTCAAACCCCTAGAGATCTTCCAGGAAAGGTGCATTTTTTTC
This sequence comes from Allobates femoralis, assembly GCA_033576535.1. Lineage (NCBI taxonomy): Eukaryota > Metazoa > Chordata > Amphibia > Anura > Aromobatidae > Allobates > Allobates femoralis. The sequence goes on along the minus strand of JARQOC010000009.1, from coordinate 45,089,683 downwards.
CTCACACTCTTCCACGTTAGTATCGTGTCCCTACAAATGGTCGTATTCTTGATATTTGTTGGTATGTTGGCCAACGGGGAATGTAGAAGTGAAGGCAAGTCCCACGGTTTTGACAACTCGCTCTCCAGCCCCACATCAGCAAATCTATTGGTGCTTTTGACCCAATCTAAGACAACCCGTAGTATGCACGCTAAGTTGTACCCCCTAACATCTGGTAATCGGAGCCCCCCCTCCAGCTTTGGCTGTAGTAAAGTGTTGAAGGCTATTCTAGATTTCTTCCCTCTCCAGAGGAATTTTGAGAAAGAACTGTTGAGCCTCTTAATATCAACATGTTTCAAAAGTAGAGGAATCGTCTGGAGAGGGTAGAGCATTCTTGCAAAGCTTATCATTCTGATAAGGTGGGCACGTCCCAATAACGACAAGGGGAGATTTTTCCATTCGTCGAGCTCCTTTTCAATTTTGGCTATAATCGGGGTAAAATTTAGTCTGTAAATCTGTCCAGCTGTTCTTGCTAAGTGAATACCTAGATATTTAATGCTATCTTTCATTACTTTAATACCATGGAACTTGTTTCCTTCCAAAGTCTCCTTTCTCCCCTTGATAAAAAGGATCTCGCATTTATCCCTGTTTAGTCGCAGGCCAGAGAATTTGCCTAGTCTCTCAATGTCAGATATTATAAGTGGTAGGTCTCTGTCCGGATTTTGTGCGTATATGATAATGTCGTCTGCAAATAGTGACAATTTCATTTCCTTTTTTCCTATTTTTAAACCTTCATAGGGGCTGCAAGATTCTAGATATATTGCTAGAGGTTCAATTGCCAAATTAAAAAGCAGGGGGGACAAAGGGCAGCCCTGTCGGGTCCCCTTCTCCAATCTAAATGTGTCAGAAAGGAAACCCGGCAGACTGACACACGCTCTCGGGTGGGCATAGAGGGACCTCAAAAACCGACGAAAGGGACCCTCTAATTCAGCGTAGTCCAACACCCTATCCAGCCATGACCATCTGACATTATCAAAGGCTTTTTCAGCGTCCAGAGTGATCATGGCTGGATTTTCTCCCAAACTCCCAGTTTGTCTTGCCACTTCGTCTATAAGTAACATCGCTTTCCTAATGTTAGTGGCGGTCGAACGTCCTTTGATAAAGCCTGATTGATGACGCGCTATTAATTTTGGAAGTATTTGTGCCAGTCTATCGGCTAGTATCTTAGATAAAATTTTTAGGTCTTGATTAATAAGGGAGATGGGTCTGTAACTTGCCGGGTCTGATGGGCGTCTGCCCGGTTTGGGGATTAATTTAATATGAGCCATATTCATTCTGTCCGGGATAGGGGAACCCTGTAGAAAGGAATTGAAAAGATCTTTTAGAACGGGCGCTATTTGGGCTTTCAAAGATTTAAAGAAGGCCCCGTTAAAGCCATCTGGGCCAGGGGCCTTGCCCGGTTTCAATGAGCCAATGGCAGATTCTATTTCTTCAGCTGTTATGGGATTATTTAAGAAAAGGGCATCATCTGAAGAGATTTTAGGCAATTTAATCAAATTTAACCACGGACTTTCTTCTAGTACAGCATCTCCTGTTTCACTATATGTAGAGGCATAATATTTCCCTAGTATTTGCACAATGTCCCTTGGATCAGTCACAGCGTTCCCATATTTATCCCTAATCATCCTAATTGGGGCGGATGTCTGTCTGCCCTTGGCCAGACGTGCCAGAAGACGACCAGCTTTGTCTCCAAATTTGTGTAAGTCTAACTCGAGTCTGGATTTATATAGGCCCTCTCGTCTCTCAGCCCACACATCGAATTCTTTCTTCGCCAATAGCCAAGTTTCTCTATCTTTATCAGACATAGACTGTTTATATAATGAATAGGCCCCGCGTAGAGTAACACTAGCTTTTAAATATTGTTCTTTGACCTTCCTTTTCAACCTCATGCAATACGCCATAATGTTGCCTCGTAGCACCGTTTTAGCCGTCTCCCAGAACAAGGAAGGGTCAGTACGATGCTCTCCGTTGTTCATGGAAAAATCCGCCCACCACTCCTCGAGGCATTTGATAAAGTTATCCTCCCGAACCATAGTGTCTGGGAATCTCCACAAATAATCTGTCCCTTTCTGGTAAGTGTCCCTCGTTTCCATGACTACTGGGCTGTGGTCTGATATGACCATGCTTGGATGGGGGTTTTTAATATACCAGTATGAGGAACATATATACTGATTATAAGACAGACACTGGCATTATAGGACGGACCCCATTTAACATTAAAAATTATTTTTTTCTCTTTTTCTTCACCAAATTTGGGGGTGCGTCTTATAATCAGGTGCGTCTTATAAAGCAAAAAATACGGTAATTGTATTCATGTGTAAAATGAAATGTTATCAAATAATCTCTAGTGGTAGAATATGGCCCTGAGACAGAAATGTCCATCCGTGAGTGTTGTGATACAATTCTGGGTATCCAGGTAGGGAAGTGAGGTGAAGCAGGTAGGAAAGGCCCGAGGACGCGGGTAGCGCGATCCTATATACCTCCTGATGGACCCAGAATTGTTCATAAGAAAAAGGTATCGCATGAATTTAAAGCCAGAGATCAAGTCAAAGTGGGTTTTGAATCCTTTATCTCACCCCTTGTGGCCATAAGTAAGAATATAGTCTAGATCAATTACATCTATTATGATTAAGAGATTTGTCAATTATACTACAGAAGACCTTCAAGGTTTAGCGGACCAACTAGGCCCTACATCGATAATGGTGCAGCAAAATAGAATGGACCTGGACATGTTATTAGCAAAGTAAGGAGGGGTAAAGTTGTACGTATATTCCAGATAATACAGGTCTCACCGGGAGGTTACAGCAGCCATAAAGAAACTGAATTCTCTACAATCAGAATTATAAAGGAATTCAGGTGTAGAAGATCCCTAGGACCAATACTCTCTGTAGATGAAGGGATGGCAGAGATGGATGGCTTTGTTATCCTTGTCATCTTAGTTATTGCATCTATTATTGTTTGTTGTGTCCTTCCCTGTGTAAGGAAGATGATTGGGAAACATCAGTAATCACTTTCCTAGCTCAAGAGGTTAGTTATTCTGTAGACATAGAACAGCTAGGCCCTCTACAGTCTTTTATAGTCTCCTACTAGATGGTCCCCTATTCCTCTAAGTTATGATAGGTAGGGTAGACACATCAAATAGTTCATATATGCAAAGTCTGTACCAAGGGGGGTCACATGGTTCATACTTGTGAAGTCTGTATCAAGGGGGGTCTAATGGTCAGCAATTCTCAGCTAACGGGAAGAGTTGCAGGCACATTGGGCAGATGTGATAGGCTCTAGTAGGGACAGGATAATGAAGTATTTAGGGGGGACTGTTGAGGAGAGCCATATGATCAAATATTTAATTAACCTTAAGACATAAGGGCATGGGAGAAACAATCTATAGAGTGTATTATTTTACATTGTATAAGTTGTAATTTAAACATGGCTGCCATTTCCTGCCACATCACACCATGCTCTCTGAGAGCAAGATGGAGTCCAAAGAAGACTGACCAATCACAGGAGCTGGAGTCCAGAGAAGACTGACCAATCACAGAATGCCATATCACCTGGACATACTCGATCAAGACCACACCCCCTGATGACCTCATGGATCCGTCCATGGACTAACCCACTGACCAATGAATACATCTGAGTAGGGCTGGCCAAGCCCCTTACTGAACAAAAACCTCAGGTCTATTATAATAAACAGACACTTGGAGCTTGGATCTGACAAAGGAAGGGTGTACATCTGACTCTGTGTGTCTGGTGTCTACTTTTCACGCTGGTACTTGGTCCATATTGATTTGGTCAGGGGCAGGCAACTTATTAATATTATTATGAAATATTAACATTATCAATACCCTAACTGTTTATATAGTCTGGATGATCTGGATTGAGCTGGATGATCTGTGCTCCATTGTGATGCGACTGTAGGGTCAGTTCTCTATTGTGATGTGACTGTTCTCTGCTATGACACGTGCCGCATTCCAATTCATCACCACTTCATCCAGACAAGACCCATCAGTATTCAGTGTCATGTTGAAGCCACCACCATGGACACCTTGGTGCCCGCTTTGATAATAGATAATGGACCCAGAAATCTTAAAGTAGGAATCTCGGGGGGATGGAGCAGCTCATGGAGCAGGACGCTTGGTGAAGATCTCCTCACACCCAGCCCTGTTAACGGCAATTACAGGCTCCCTCGGCCCCCTGATACCTTCTGAAAACGCTCAAGACTGTGCGGTAACCCCCCTGAGATGCTGCGGGCCTCATCCCGATGCCGGGAGACGGTGAACTCGGTAAGAGAGTTCTTTACTGTGGAGCAGCCGTCTGCATCTAACATGGCGCCAGGGGCGGGCACTGCTTCCCCCAGCCGATCTCCCCACTCTCCACACAGCTTGGGAGGCTTTGAGGACAGGGGAGATAATGGCGCAACGATCACCAGGGGATGTCTGCGAGGCTTCCTGGACTCACTGCGTAGATCTCTACATGAGGATATGCGGGGTCTGATCTGCGATCTGACATGGCGGCCATGGGAGAGAGAGCATCCCATCTAGAGACTAAAATGGCGGACTTTGCTAGTGTCCACAACCAACTGGCAGATGATTATGCTGTAATTGACACTGATGTACGCTTTCTGCAAGCCAAAGTCTGTGACTTAGATGACAAACTCCGCAGGGGAAACGTTAAACTTAGGGGCCTGACTGAAGTGAATGAAAATGAAGATTTAAGGGCTTCTGTGTCGTCATTTCTAAAGTCTGTCCTCCCTGATGCTCTTGAAGGAGATCTAGCTGTGGATAAAACATTCAGGCTACCTAAACCTGCACGACTACAGAAGGATATTCCTAGAGATGTGTTGGTTTGTTTTTCCTCGCCTAAAACTAAGGACATGCTGTTGGAAGCCATGAGACAAAGACCTCATCTACCTGACCCATTCAACACCCTCTCGGTTTTCCCAGACCTGTCCCTGGGACCCTCGCCAGAAGACGAGAATTTACACCTTACTGTATCATCTTGAGGGATAAAGGATATTTCCTACAACTGGGGGTCTCCGGTATCCATGAACTTTAGGTACAAGTGCTCCAGGCAATCGTTCTCCTCGCCTACTAGGCTCGGGAGGGCTTTTAAAGAATGGAACTTCCCTAGAGCCTCTCATTCATCTTCGCCTAAACAAGCCCAGAGGGAGAAGGACGTGGGATCTAACTCTGGAGGTGGTCGGGGTTGATGCCGCGGATGACACAAGTCAGGGTCTGGCTGTGACTGTGCTCTAAGACCGGTAGTGGAGTCTTGTGGACCTCGGTACTGTGGTCGAGTTCACCAGTTTGCCACACGGTTTTATCTGGTGGCCAACCTCCCCTAGCACGGAGTTCAAGGGGGTTTGTTTTCTTTCACCCCCCTAATTGGACGGAAGACGTACTTTACTGTTTACATTTGTGTTTGTCTCTGGGGTCTCCTATAACCCCTTTATGGTTCTTGTTTCCTTTGCTTCCTCCCTCGTTGCACTCTCCTCTCTAACTTCCCCCTCTTAACCTCCTTTTCCCCCCCTTCTTCACGCTTCTCCCTCTTAGTCCATCCTTCCTCGTCTCCCTTCCAGTCCATCTTCCTTTCCCCTCCTTTCCTATTTCCCTATCTTGCTCTACTCCGTTTAGAAGTATAAGGTGCATTTCTCCCACTTGTGTGATGACGTTCAAGATAGTTTCACTCAATGTAAAAGGGTTGAATTCCCCAATAAAACGCTATACTTGTGGAGAGAAGCCCTCAGATCCAAGGCAGACATCTTCTGTGTACAGGAATCTCACCTTTTAGAACCTGATAATGTTAGATTACAACACAAAAATTTTCCTCAGCTTTTCTTTGCCAATCACCCTGATAAGAAAAAGGCGGGGGTGGTAATTTTGGTGAGAAACTCCATACAGTTTCAACTAATCAAGGTCAAGCAGGACCCTGCGGGTAGTTATATCATACTGACATGCTTTGTTGGTGGTGAAGCCCTCACCCTTATCAATGTTTACGCGCCTAATGAGGGCCAAATTAGGTTCTTAAGATCTCTATTTGAACTGGTAAAAGGGGAATTACATGGGCGGGTGGTTCTCTGTGGTGATCTTAATGTGGTTCCTGATCGAGACCTAGATGTATCGTCCCCTGCCCCAAGGAGAGGTAAGGCTTTGGGCTCTTTGTGTCGGGAATTCCACCTCCACGTCATCTGGCGCTACCTACATGCATCAGAGAGAGATTTCTCCTTCTATTCCCACAGGCACAGAACGTATTCTAGGATAGATGTCTTCCTAGTTGACGGAGATACACTGGATGCCTGTGCCTGTGCGGAAGTGGGTCTGATCACTTGGTCAGATCACGCGCCAGTGTCATTGGAGATGGCTCTAGGGCGCAAACATAGCCCCACACACACTTGGAGGTTAAATGCGAATCTTCTGTCTGAGCAGTCAGTTACTAAGACTTTAAGGCAAAACATATCGGACTTTTTCATCCTCAACGACACGGGCGATGTATCAGATGAGACTCTGTGGGAGTCACACAAAGCAGTCGTGAGAGGCATGCTTATCCAGAAGGCCTCAAAACTAAAGAGAAGCCGAGACCAGTGGCGGGCTGGTTTGATTTCGGACCAGAGTTGTCTTGATGAGCTGAATATGAGAAGTGACATTGTAGGAAGGACTCTCACCGATCACCTCGTGAGGATTGTAACTGAATGTGGCTTCCGTCCGGTCGGTGAATCTGAAAAAGAGATTGTGAGAGGCATGAAAGAGATCTGCTACGTAGCCGAGGACATGGAAGAAGAGCTGAAAAGACGCCCATGTGGGTAGAATTTATACATTTTTTCAGCCGTTTCTCTTATCGGCACCAAACACTGGCCCGGATTGTTGTGGATTGGACTGGTGCATTTTATGTGCAGATTTGCTGTGTTATTAATAATAATAATAGTCTGCAGTAGATCCCCCTCACCTGGAAACAACAGATCAGATAATAACTTCTCATTCATTCGAGCAACACAAAAACAGAGAGATCTTTCTGGTGTTTTACTCATGGGCCTAGAGAGCAGTGGTGTAACTAGAGCAGGGGGGCAATTCATTTACCCATGGGGCCACATGAGAAATAGGGATGATTTTAGAGGGCTGGACTAATATAATTAACACATTTCTACCCAATACTGTGTAGAATATATACTATCCCTTCATAAATAAGCAATAAAGGAAACAATACAAAGATTCAATTAAAATATGGAGGCCTAATTACATCATTATTTAATGACGAGATGATGAACTTCAATGAACCTGTGATTATTCATTTTAGAAAATTGTCAACTTTCACTGTGTAATAAACCAGCATCACATTTTCACCCACAATAGCAATGTTTCTCAAAGACCGGCATCAGTTACAACTCTTGTCATTTTGAGATTGAACTCATGTTGTTACATATAGGTGCGCCGTGCCATACTATATTACACTATTTTATCACTCAGTGTGAACACAATCTAAGCCACGGTTCACATGGCACAGATCTGCCAGAAAGAAAACTGGCCCTGGATGAAACTCAAGTACGTGTCCGGCCCCATAGACGGGCAGTGTAATGGATGGGGCAACTGTGCGAGTATTTCCTGGAGTCTGAGACAGGGACAAATCCTCCATTCTCCAGCAGCACCCAGAATCTGCACGGTGTGAATGCGACCATGGGTTCCCATACAATGTCTGTGTCTGCCGTGCCCAGATGCCAGGACAGGGGATGGCACAGATCTATAGGACAGGGGATGGACACAGTCCTATAGGACAGGCGATGGACACAGTCCTATAGGACAGGGGATGGACACAGTCCTATAGGACAGGCGATGGACACAGTCCTATAGGACAGGGGATGGACACAATCCTATAGGACAGGGGATGGCACAGATCTATAGGACAGGGGATGGACACAGTCCTATAAGACAGGGGATGGACACAGTCCTATAGGACAGGGGATGGCACAGATCATATAGGACAGGGGATGGCACAGATCTATAGGACAGGGGATGGCACAGATCTATAGGACAGGGGATGGCACAGATCTATAGGACAGGGGATGGCACAGATCTATAGGACAGGGGATGGACATAGTCCTATAGGACACTGGATGGCACAGATCTATAGGACAGGCGATGGCACAGATGTATAGGACAGGCGATGGACACAGATCTATAGGACAGGGGATGGACACAGATGTATAGGACAGGCGATGGCACAGATCTATAGGACAGGCGATGGCACAGATGTATAGGACAGGGGATGGACACAGTCCTATAGGACAGGGGATGGACACAGTCCTATAGGACAGGGGATGGACACAGATCTATAGGACAGGGGATGGACACAGTCCTATAGGACAGGGGATGGACACAGTCTTATAGGACAGGGGATGGACACAGTCCCATAGGACAGGCGATGGACACAGATCTATAGGACAGGCGATGGACACAGATCTATAGGACAGGCGATGGCACAGATCTATAGGACAGGCGATGGCACAGATCTATAGGACAGGGGATGGACACAGATCTATAGGACAGGCGATGGCACAGATCTATAGGACAGGGGATGGACACAGTCTTATAGGACAGGGGATGGACACAGTCTTATAGGACAGGGGATGGACACAGTCCTATAGGACAGGGGATGGACACAGATCTATAGGACAGGCGATGGACACAGATCTATAGGGCAGGGGATGGACACAGTCCTATAGGACAGGCGATGGACACAGATCTATAGGACAGGGATGGCACAGTCCTATAGGACAGGCGATGGCACAGATCTATAGGACAGGGGATGGCACAGTCCTATATGACAGGCGATGGCACAGATCTATAGGACAGGCGATGGCACAGATCTATAGGACAGGGGATGGACACAGATCTATAGGACAGGCGATGGCACAGATCTATAGGACAGGCGATGGCACAGATCTATAGGACAGGCGATGGCACAGATCTATAGGACAGGGGATGGCACAGATCTATAGGACAGGGGATGGACACAGATCTATAGGACAGGCGATGGCACAGATGTATAGGACAGGCGATGGCACAGATGTATAGGACAGGCGATGGCACAGATCTATAGGACAGGGGATGGACACAGTCCTATAGGACAGGGGATGGACACAGTCCTATAGGACAGGGGATGGCACAGATGTATAGGACAGGCGATGGCACAGATGTATAGGACAGGCGATGGCACAGATCTATAGGGCAGGCGATGGCACAGATCTATAGGACAGGCGATGGACACAGATCTATAGGACAGGCGATGGACACAGACCTATAGGACAGGGGATGGACACAGATCTATAGGACAGGCGATGGACACAGATCTATAGGACAGGCGATGGACACAGATCTATAGGACAGGCGATGGCACAGATGTATAGGACAGGCGATGGACACAGATCTATAGGACAGGCGATGGACACAGATCTATAGGACAGGCGATGGCACAGATCTATAGGGCAGGCGATGGCACAGATGTATAGGGCAGGGGATGGACACAGTCCTATAGGACAGGGGATGGACACAGATGTATGGCACATTGTGCCCAGGAAATGCTGTCCCCACAGCTGGTAGCCCTGTGCCCAGGATCATACACAAGTGGAGGGTAACTCCTAGCTGACAAGGGCCGGTACAGGCCGGACAATACCCCACACAGACATGGCCCAGGCACAGCCGCCCTGCTTTCTGCCCCCTTCCCCGGCCATCAGCAGCAGTGTAGGATATTGTCTGCAACACTAACATTAGAAAATGGGAAAAGCTTATTAGCTAGTGAATGCATGGCTGGCTATGTGCAAAGCTGCTCAATGTGAATAGGGTACACAGACACAGCAGAAAAATGCTCAACTGTTTACATGTTGTGGATGATCTGTAGGGTCAGGTCTCCATGGTGATGTGACTGTAGGGTCAGGTCTCCATGGTGATGTGACTGTAGGGTTCTCTGCTGTGACACGCGCCACATTCCGATTCATCACTCTTCATCCACACAAGACCCACCAGCATTCAGTCCACATCTTGAAGTCATCATGGATGCCTTGCTGCCTGCAGTGATTATTGATAATGGGACCCGAAATATTAAAGGAGGATTCTCCGGACATGAACAGCCATGCTTCACTTTCCAAAATAAGATTGGATGGCCAAAATACCAGCCTGCAACGCCCAGAGCAGTAAGGAACTACTCCTTTATTGGAGAGGATGCAGAATTGAGGAGAGGGCTACTGGACATCACATACCCAGTAAAGCACGGCGTTATTGAATGTTGGGATGATATGGATGCCTTGCTGCCTGCGGTGATAATCGATAATGGGACCCGAAATATTAAAGGAGGATTCTCCGGACATGAAGAACCATGCTTCAATTTTCCAAACATGACCGGTGTGGTTAAACGCAGGCCTTCAATGCCCATAGGATAATACAGGACACCTTTGTTGGAGACTATGCAGAATTGGACAAGGAACTACTTGATATCACATTCCCGGTAAAACACGGCATTATCAAATGTTGAGAAGACATGGAGGCGGTGTGGAAACACGCCATTGACTTTAAACTTCAGGTCACACCGCCAGAAAGGCCTCTAGTAATAACCGAGCCACGGGGGGGGGGGGGGGGGGCGGCTTGACTGCCGATGGAGCAAGTCGCATAATCCAGGAGCTCCCGGACCCTGAGCCACAAAAGTGGATTTTTAAGCTGCCACATCGCTTATTTTCAGCACAAACCCTGTGCTCCTCTCCAGAATCCTCTCCTTCACTAATGGGGAAAATCAAGAACCAACAGGCCCTCTTACCAAGGCGGGTCTCGGACTTCTTCTCCTCGGGCCCCCAGGCTCCCGCGCTTTCCTCCAATATGGCGCCACAGTCTCCCCGGGCTGCGCGCGCCTCGCGCAGGGATCAGCAAACACAGGAGACCTCGGCCTCCTCCTTGCCCCGGAGACTCCAGTCACCCTCTCATTAATGAAGACCTTACTGGCGGAGCTCCGGTCTTCATTACAAGAAGACATGAGGTCTATGGTCGCAGACCTCCTGGGAGAAGTGACGGACCTGGGGAACCGCACAGACTCCATGGAGTCTAAAATGGCCGAATTAATCCAATCCCACAATGACCTGTGGGACGAGCATGAAGCTCTCCAAAACACACTGAGTGCAGCATGTAACAAACAAGCTGATTTGGAGGCCCGCAACAGGCAAAACATATTCGCCTGAGGGGCATCCCAGAATCTGTCCCACAAGAGGAACTCAGAAGCTTCCTTCAGGACTTCATGAGAGAGGTCCTACCTGATCTTGAACTTAGAGATCTGAAAGTGGATCGCATTCACAGGGTCCCCAAACCAAAAGGGATCCGTGTGGACCTGCCTAGAGACGTCCTGAGTAGGATCCATTTCTATGAGGCTAAAGAGGAGTTCCTGCGGGCCCTACATGCATCCCCCTCCCTCTCTCTGAAATTCACTGACATACAAGTCTTTCCGGATCTATCCTCTGCCACACTGGCCACCCGCAGGGCGTTCAAGCCCTTCACCACAATCCTACGAGAAAAAGACATTCCCTACCGCTGGGGTCGTCCCACCCGCTTGATTGTTAGGAAAGATGATATATCATATATCTGCCTAACCTCCCAGAGAGCGGAACATCTTCTGAAGTCCTGGGACATTCTTCCCCCTACAGATCCAAATACATCTCAAAGACCGGAGTCAGGACAACCTTCCAAGCGTGGCAATGTTTCTCAAAGACCGGCATCAGTTACAACTCTTGTCATTTTGAGATTGAACTCATGTTGTTACATATAGGTGCGCCGTGCCATACTATATTACACTATTTTATCACTCAGTGTGAACACAATCTAAGCCACGGTTCACATGGCACAGATCTGCCAGAAAGAAAACTGGCCCTGGATGAAACTCAAGTACGTGTCCGGCCCCATAGACGGGCAGTGTAATGGATGGGGCAACTGTGCGAGTATTTCCTGGAGTCTGAGACAGGGACAAATCCTCCATTCTCTAGCAGCACCCAGAATCTGCACGGTGTGAATGCGACCATAGGTTCCCATACAATGTCTGTGTCTGCCGTGCCCAGATGCCAGGACAGGGGATGGCACAGATCTATAGGACAGGCGAGGCACAGTGTATAGGACAGCGATGGACACAGATCTATAGGACAGGCGATGGACACAGATCTATAGGACAGGCGATGGCACAGATCTATAGGCAGGCGATGGCACAGATCTATAGGGCAGGATGGCACAGCTATGCAGGCGATGCACAGATCTATAGGACAGGCGATGGACCAGATCATAGGACAGGCGATGGCACAGATCTATAGGGCAGGCGATGGCACAGATGTATAGGGCAGGGGATGGACACAGTCCTATAGGACAGGGGATGGACACAGATGTATGGCACATTGTGCCCAGGAAATGCTGTCCCCACAGCTGGTAGCCCTGTGCCCAGGATCATACACAAGTGGAGGGTAACTCCCAGCTGACAAGGGCCGGTACAGGCCGGACAATACCCCACACAGACATGGCCCAGGCACAGCCGCCCTGCTTTCTGCCCCCTTCCCCGGCCATCAGCAGCAGTGTAGGATATTGTCTGCAACACTAACATTAGAAAATGGGAAAAGCTTATTAGCTAGTGAATGCATGGCTGGCTATGTGCAAAGCTGCTCAATGTGAATAGGGTACAACAGTACAGGCATGAAAGCATGCTCAGTGTTTACTGTTTTGGATGATGTGTAGTAGGTCAGGTCTCCATGGTGATGTGACTGTAGGGTCAGGTCTCCATGGTGATGTGACTGTAGGGTTCTCTGCTGTGACACGCGCCACATTCCGATTCATCACTCTTCATCCACACAAGACCCCCAGCATTCAGTCCACATCTTGAAGTCATCATGGATGCCTTGCTGCCTGCAGTGATTATTGATAATGGGACCCGAAATATTAAAGGAGGATTCTCCGGACATGAACAGCCATGCTTCACTTTCCAAAATAAGATTGGATGGCCAAAATACCAGCCTGCAACGCCCAGAGCAGTAAGGAACTACTCCTTTATTGGAGAGGATGCAGAATTGAGGAGAGGGCTACTGGAAATCACATACCCAGTAAAGCACGGGTTATTGAATGTTGGGATGATATGGATGCCTTGCTGCCTGCGGTGATAATCGATAATGGGACCCGAAATATTAAAGGAGGATTCTCCGGACATGAAGAACCATGCTTCAATTTTCCAAACATGACCGGTGTGGTTAAACGCAGGCCTTCAATGCCCATAGAGATAATACAGGACACCTTTGTTGGAGACTATGCAGAATTGGACAAGGAACTACTTGATATCACATTCCCGGTAAAACACGGCATTATCAAATGTTGAGAAGACATGGAGGCGGTGTGGACACACGCCATTGACTTTAAACTTCAGGTCACACCGCCAGAAAGGCCTCTAGTAATAACCTAGCCACGGGGGGGGGGGGCGGCTTGACTGCCGATGGAGCAAGTCGCATAATCCAGGAGCTCCCGGACCCTGAGCCACAAAAGCGGATTTTTAAGCTGCCACATCGCTTATTTTCAGCACAAACCCTGTGCTCCTCTCCAGAATCCTCTCCTTCACTAATGGGGAAAATCAAGAACCAACAGGCCCTCTTACCAAGGCGGGTCTCGGACTTCTTCTCCTCGGGCCCCCAGGCTCCCGCGCTTTCCTCCAATATGGCGCCACAGTCTCCCCGGGCTGCGCGCGCCTCGCGCAGGGATCAGCAAACACAGGAGACCTCGGCCTCCTCCTTGCCCCTGGAGACTCCAGTCACCCTCTCATTAATGAAGACCTTACTGGCGGAGCTCCGGTCTTCATTACAAGAAGACATGAGGTCTATGGTCGCAGACCTCCTGGGAGAAGTGACGGACCTGGGGAACCGCACAGACTCCATGGAGTCTAAAATGGCCGAATTAATCCAATCCCACAATGACCTGTGGGATGAGCATGAAGCTCTCCAAAACACACTGAGTGCAGCATGTAACAAACAAGCTGATTTGGAGGACCGCAACAGGCAAAACAATATTCGCCTGAGGGGCATCCCAGAATCTGTCCCACAAGAGGAACTCAGAAGCTTCCTTCAGGACTTCATGAGAGAGGTCCTTCCTGATCTTGAACTTAGAGATCTGAAAGTGGATCGCATTCACAGGGTCCCCAAACCAAAAGGGATCCGTGTGGACCTGCCTAGAGACGTCCTGAGTAGGATCCATTTCTATGAGGCTAAAGAGGAGTTCCTGCGGGCCCTACATGCATCCCCCTCCCTCTCTCTGAAATTCACTGACATACAAGTCTTTCCGGATCTATCCTCTGCCACACTGGCCACCCGCAGGGCGTTCAAGCCCTTCACCACAATCCTACGAGAAAAAGACATTCCCTACCGCTGGGGTCGTCCCACCCGCTTGATTGTTAGGAAAGATGATACATCATATATCTGCCTAACCTCCCAGAGAGCGGAACATCTTCTGAAGTCCTGGGACATTCTTCCCCTACAGATCCAAATACATCTCAAAGACCGGAGTCAGGACAACCTTCCAAGCGTGGCAATGTTTCTCAAAGACCGGCATCAGTTACAACTCTTGTCATTTTGAGATTGAACTCATGTTGTTACATATAGGTGCGCCGTGCCATACTATATTACACTATTTTATCACTCAGTGTGAACACAATCTAAGCCACGGTTCACATGGCACAGATCTGCCAGAAAGAAAACTGGCCCTGGATGAAACTCAAGTACGTGTCCGGCCCCATAGACGGGCAGTGTAATGGATGGGGCAACTGTGCGAGTATTTCCTGGAGTCTGAGACAGGGACAAATCCTCCATTCTCTAGCAGCACCCAGAATCTGCACGGTGTGAATGGGACCATAGGTTCCCATACAATGTCTATGTCTGCCGTGCCCAGATGCCAGGACAGGGGATGGCACAGAGTATAGGACAGGCGATGGCACAGATCTATAGGACAGGCGATGGACACAGATCTATAGGACAGGCGATGGCACAGATCTATAGGCAGGCGATGACACAGATTATAGCAGCATGCACAGATCTATAGGGCAGGCGATGGCACAGATCATAGGCAGTGATGCCGTATAGGGCAGGGGATGGACACAGTCCTATAGGACAGGGGATGGACACAGATGTATGGCACATTGTGCCCAGGAAATGCTGTCCCCACAGCTGGTAGCCCTGTGCCCAGGATCATACACAAGTGGAGGGTAACTCCAGCTGACAAGGGCCGGTACAGGCCGGACAATACCCCACACAGACATGGCCCAGGCACAGCCGCCCTGCTTTCTGCCCCCTTCCCCGGCCATCAGCAGCAGTGTAGGATATTGTCTGCAACACTAACATTAGAAAATGGGAAAAGCTTATTAGCTAGTGAATGCATGGCTGGCTATGTGCAAAGCTGCTCAATGTGAATAGGGTACACAGACACAGCAGAAAACTGCTCAACTGTTTACATGTTGTGGATGATCTGTAGGGTCAGGTCTCCATGGTGATGTGACTGTAGGGTCAGGTCTCCATGTGAGTGATGTGGACGTATGTTGTGGTTCTCTGCTGTGACACGTGCCACATTCCGATTCATCACTCTTCATCCACACAAGACCCACCAGCATTCAGTCACATCTTGAAGCGACCATGGATGAATTGCTGCCGGCACTTATCATTGACAATGGATCCAGAAATATTACAGGAGGATTCTCCAGATATCAACATCCATCCTTCAGTTTCCCAAATAACATCGGACGGCCAAGGTACCAGGCTGTAATGCCCACAGCAGAAAGAGACGATTGCTTTATTGGAGAAGAAGCAGAAATGAGGAGAGGCCTTCTGGACATCACTTATCCAGTAAAGAACGGAGTAATTGAATATTGGGACAAAATGGAGGCGGTGTGGTCACACGCCATTGAAGTAAAGCTTCAGACCACACCGTCACAAAGACCTCTACTGATCACAGAGCCACCACTAAATCCACTCAGCAACCGGGAGCGCATGGCGGAGGTGATGTTGGAGACCTTTCAGTTCCCTGCCATGCACGTTGCCATCCCGGCTGTCTTGGCCCTTTATTCAAGTGGCAAAATATCTGGATGTGTTCTGGACATTGGGGAAGGCGTGACCCATTGTGCCCCAGTATCTAAAGGTTACTGCTACCCGCAGGCGGTGATGAGAAGTGACCTTGCAGGCAGGACCCTCACCGATCATCTCATGAGGATCGTCACTGAATGTGGCTTCCGTCCGGTCAGTGAATGTGAAAGGGACGTTGTAAGAGACATGAAGGAAAAGATCTGCTACATAGCTGTCCGACCCCATAGACGGGCAGTGTAATGGATGGGGCAACTGTGCGAGTATTTCCTGGAGTCTAAGACAGGGACAAATCCTCCATTCTCCAGCAGCACCCAGAATCTGCACGGTGTGAATGCGACCATAGGTTTCCATACAATGTCTGTGTCTGCCGCTAGATATCTAACAATATACATGGAGGAGAACATTTGCCCTCGTGGCCTGAGACTTGTTTTAGCATCACCATTCCAAGATGATACTGACTTTACGAGTAATTGGGATTTTATTCTAAAGAAATGTATGAATACCTTATTGTGCATCTTGTGTGATAAGAGATCCAAATTGGCCAAAGCAGCTACTGAGGAAATTGATAAAACTGTCAGAGATTTGAGTAAATACACTGCCCTGGCAGAATACAAAAGGATATACTCTAACATAAGTACAAACTTAGTCCAATTAGAGCATGATACAATTATTAGGAAGTCAAAAAAACTCAACAGAGACCGACTGGACTATATACAAAATAAACCTAACACAGAAAACAATACATATAGGAAGAATAGGACCTACTCAAACTCTGAAAAAGAGTTTAGAGGAAGGAAATTCTCAAATAGTCTCAGGAGGAGGAATAGTAACATTGAGAATGAATCGAACTCTAACAAGCCCAGACAAAACTTCATTATGAATAATAAAAATTTTCCAAATCAATCCAGAAATATGGAAACTAATATAAGACCCGAAACTAATAATATTCCAGAAGTAGAATCCACAAAATGTAAAACAGATGTGTTAGCAACAAAAACACTAGAAATCTTAAATCAGGAAATAGAAGAGATAGAGGATGCTGAAATAATGGAAACCTTAGATATTGCAAAACCTGATGAAATAGAAGGAGACAACACTGAGGACTCCAGTTTTTTTACAGATGGATTATTTGATGAGAATGGGTTCATTATTGCAGATAATATTCCTAATATCAATATGCAAGGTAATATGAATAAAAAAGACCTAAAAAAAGAAGCCCCAACTAATAAAATATCTGTAACAGCGCAAGTACATAGAGAGGTTGAAATAGAGGTGAGTGATGGCACACTTCCCCCACAGTCCCCATCTGAAAATAAGAAAAAAGCCAATAATGATAGGGAACATCTCAGAAAAATTAAAGAACAAATTAACAGAATCAACAGAGAGAGACCACTTGAACCGATCATCCTACATAATAATAAAAAGAATAACATAGAAGAAAATAATGCATCAGAAACCACCCTAATTGTTTTTGAGGATCCACACCCCACACCTGACAGATCAATTAAAGGGAACCAACCACCTCAGATGACGTCTATAAGCGGATAATACATGTCCCTGGACCCTACCTACACCATTGCAGCTATCTTTTTGCTAAGAATATTGATAACAGCAAACCGAAATAAACAGTTTATAAGCTTACATGACTTCACTACGAGAGGGCGTCTCCCTTGGGCTCCAGTACGAGAGGGCTGTGTCTCCAGCAGCTTGAGTGACTTTCCTCCCCCTCCCTCTCTGTTTGCAGCACGTCACTGAAGGACGTGATATTATCTTTCTGTGGGCGGGCACGCAAGCCAGCTCCCGTCCGTGCCCGCCCACAGAAAGATAATATCACGTCCTTCAGTGACGTGCTGCAAACAGAGAGGGAGGGGGAGGAAAGTCACTCAAGCTGCTGGAGACACAGCCCTCTCGTACTGGAGCCCAAGGGAGACGCCCTCTCGTAGTGAAGTCATGTAAGCTTATAAACTGTTTATTTCGGTTTGCTGTTATCAATATTCTTAGCAAAAAGATAGCTGCAATGGTGTAGGTAGGGTCCAGGGACATGGATTATCCGCTTATAGACGTCATCTGAGGTGGTTGGTTCCTTTAAGCCCATACCAGATGAAACAAGAGATCCAGCTCCTGGTGAAAAAGTAATTCTTGATAACTCCAAAAATAATAATAATGGCGTGGTTCCTTTTTTAGCCACAGCAAAAATCCTAAAAAAAGACATAACACATTTTTTCAATCCGGTTTCACTAAAAAGAAAGAAAGAGGATGCAGGGGAAAAGGAAGAAAGAAAAAAAGTAAGGATAAGTTTTGTGGATTGAAAAATGACCCCAAAGACTAATAAAGACAACAACATTATAAATGTATCCAATTATACACCAACTGATGATGAAATAAAGGTATTAAACAAAGGATTATTATTTTGCCCATGAATTCCCGGATGATTTTGAGCTT
The DNA here is from genome assembly GCA_033576535.1 of Allobates femoralis. Classification (NCBI taxonomy): domain Eukaryota; kingdom Metazoa; phylum Chordata; class Amphibia; order Anura; family Aromobatidae; genus Allobates; species Allobates femoralis. The sequence goes on along the minus strand of JARQOC010000009.1, from coordinate 45,071,091 downwards.
TTTATAGATGTCCACCAATTTATCTGTAAATTAACACTGAGACGTCATTTTGCACTCATGCCAGAAATAGTGAACACCAACCCCACGCAAATAAAAACCATGACAAGAAATTGTGCCTTAAAACCAAAATCAACATTCTACCCTGTGGAAAGCAAGGGTCATGTGCTAGAGGTATTTCAAGACCTACTTCTTGATGACCTCAAAAGAGATCTACTACTTAAATGTAGAAAAACTAAATGCAAAAACAATCTGTCAAAATGTGAGCAAGAAGCACTAACACAACTCCGAAGCAACAAAGAAATTGTGATTAGAGCAGCAGACAAAGGGGGTGGAATTGTCCTCCAGAACACTACTGACTATTTGAAGGAAGAAAGAAAGGCTATTATCAGATACAAAATATTACAGGAAAATAGATTCGGATCCATATCCCTCCCTTGTCAATATTTATAATAAAAAAATAAATGAAGCCCATAAAAATGAGGTCATCACTGACAATGAGAAGAAATTTCTAATAAATCATAACCCAACAACTCCTTTTTTATATCATCTCCCGAAAATACACAAAAGCCTGATTGATCCACCAGGGAGACCTATAATTTGGGGGATTGGATCCCTAACTAGCAACCTAGCTATGTTCATTGACAAAATACTACAAAAATATGTGTTTAATTTGGAGAGTTATATCAAAGACTCCACTGATATAATAAAAATGTTAAAAGGAATCAAATGGGAAGAATCATATATGTTGGTGACACTAGATGTATCATCCTTATACACCAACATTAAACATGCCATTGGAATATTGTGCACTGAATACTATCTTAAAAGTGACCAACAGATGACCACAGAGATGACCAATTTCATTTTAGATGGATTACATTTCATCCTGAATAACAACTACTTTGTCTTTAATAATATTATATACCATCAGATACATGGGACTGCTATGGGGTCCAAGGTAGCGTGCTTATACGCAAACCTCTTCATGGGGCTATTTGAGACGGTGCATATGTTGAACAACAATTTCAAAGAGGGACTAGTCACCTATAAAAGATTTATAGACGATATCTTTTTGAGTTGGGATACAAGAAAGTGTGATTTCAATGATTTTTTACAGGGCATCACGCAGAATCAATGGGGCCTCATTTTTGAACCTACAACACATAATGAAACCATAAATTTTCTGGATCTCACCATATTTATAAATAATAATCACATTTTCACAAAAACATATTTCAAGGCAACAGATAGGAATTCATATATACACTGCAGTAGTGGTCATTATAGCAAATGGCTTAAAAACATTCCATTAAACCAATTCAAAAGAGTCAAAAAGAACTGCACAAATTTGGAAGATTACAGAATACAATCAGAGGTTTTAAAAGAGAGATTTTTAATGAGAAAATACCCCAAGAGGCTGATCAGGAATGCACAAAGACAGAGTGATCAATTTAATCAAGAAATGTTATTGTCGCCCAAACCCAAAATGGAGACTAACAATAAACATTCTCTAAACTTTATTACCAGATTCAATAATTGTCACAAAACAATCAAAAAATGCCTTGCGACACATTGGCATATATTAAAGAGAGACCCAATATTGAAAGAAATAATTCCCGAAAAACCTGGCATTACATACCGCAGGGCACCCAACATCAAAAGCCTGATTGCACCCAGTCGTCTAAACAAATGCATCACAGAAGGCAATCAAGGCAATAAAATCATACCCAAAACTACCAAAAAATGTGGGAAGAAGAGATGCCTCTGTTGCAAAACTATTCAAAAAACAACACTTCAGATCCACATCTACCAATGAGAGGTACCAAGTGAAATGCAATATGGACTGTACTACAGAATATCTGATTTATTTACTTGAATGCCCCTGCGATCTTCAGTATATAGGGAGGACTACACAACCCCTGCACAATAGATTGAATAAACATAGATCAAACATCAAGAATGGCTATAAATTGCATGGGGTCTCCCATCACTTCAATATATGCCATAATAGAGATCCATCATTATTGAAGATCACTCCTATAGATCATGTTCCACCAACTGTAACCAACAGGTTTGAAATCCTAAAAAGAAAAGAAAAATATTGGATTTTCAAACTAAACACAATAAAACCAAAAGGGTTAAATTTAATCACTGAACTGATCTGAAAATTTATATGTATCTATATTATTTCATCTATATTATTTTTATAATTTTTATATCATCACCCAAAGTCTTTACCCAATGTCATTGTATATATGTGTTATACACATATACTATGTGTGATTGGTCATGCTTTATCTGAATCGTTTTTATTTAACTTTGTTCCCTTTGAATATATTTATATTCATCATTTTTTCCTATACTATCATCTTATACACATATATATATATATATTTTTTTTTTTTTCTATTTTTCTATATATATCCATATTTAGCACTTATTCTTTCATCTATGCACTATACACTCAGCAAGCTATTATCACACTTGCTTCTATACATAGTAACCCAGTAGTATGCAGTACACAGACACTATCAAGTAGAATCTGGTTTTTGGGGGCCACCTAGTGGTTTTTTGCAGTTCTTTTTGTCTTAATTTTTGTATCAACCTATAAGTGATAAAGAACTAACCCTTTCTTTTTTTCCATTCCTTTTTTTCATAACTAAGAAATATATCTTTGTTATACAGTGCCTACAAGTAGTATTCAACCCCCTGCAGATTTAGGTGGTTTGATAAGATGCCAATAAGTTAGAGCCTTCAAACTGCAAACGAGAGTAGGATTTATTAACAGAAGCAGAAATCTTACACACCAAAAAGTTATGTTGCTCAGTTGAATTTTTATAAATTTTAAACATAAAAGTGTGGGTCAATTATTATTCAACCCCTAGGTTTAATATTTTGTGTAATAACCCTTGTTTGCAATTACAGCTAATAATGGTCTTTTATAAGACCTGATCAGGCCGGCACAGGTCTCTGGAGTTATCTTGGCCCACTCCTCCATGCAGATCTTCTCCAAGTTATCTTGGTTCTTTGGGTGTCTCATGTGGACTTTAATCTTGAGCTCCTTCCACAAGTTTTCAATTGGGTTAAGGTCAGGAGACTGACTAGGCCACTCCATCACCTTGATTTTTTCCCTCTTGAACCAGGCCTTGGTTTTCTTGGCTGTGTGCTTTGGGTCGTTGTCTTGTTAGATGAAATTACGACCCATCTTAAGATCCTTGATGGAGGAGCGGAGGTTCTTGGCCAAAATCTCCAGGTAGGCCGTGCTATCCATCTTCCCATGGATGCGGACCAGATGGCCAGGCCCCTTGGCTGAGAAACAGCCCCACAGCTTGATGCTGCCACCACCATGCTTGACTGTAGGGATGGTATTCTTGGGGTTGTATGTTGTATGCAGTGCCATCCAGTCTCCAAACGTCACGTGTGTGGTTGGCACCAAAGATCTCGATCTTGGTCTCATCAGACCATAGAACCTTGAACCAGTCTGTCTCAGAGTCCTCCAAGTGATCATGAGCAAACTGTAGACGAGCCTTGACATGACGCTTTGAAAGTAAAGGTACCTTACGGGCTCGTCTGGAACGGAGACCATTGCGGTGGAGTACGTTACTTATGGTATTGACTGCAACCAATGTCCCCACTGCCATGAGATCTTCCCGGAGCTCCTTTCTTGTTGTCCTTGGGTTAGCCTTGACTCTTCGGACAAGCCTGGCCTCGGCACGGGAGGAAACTTTCAAAGGCTGTCCAGGCCGTGGAAGGCTAACAGTAGTTCCATAAGCCTTCCACTTCCGGATGATGCTCCCAACAGTGGAGACAGGTAGGCCCAACTCCTTGGAAAGGGTTTTGTACCCCTTGCCAGCCTTGTGACCCTCCACGATCTTGTCTCTGATGGCCTTGGAATGCTCCTTTGTCTTTCCCATGTTGACCATGTATGAGTGCTGTTCACAAGTTTGGGGAGGGTCTTAAATAGTCAGGAAAGGCTGGCAAAAGAGATCATTAATCCACACATGTGAAGCTCATTGTTCTTTGTGCCTGAACTACTTCTTAATACTTTAGGGGGACCAAACAGAATGCTGGTGGTTTGAGGGGTTGAATAATAATTGACCCACACTTTTATGTTTAAAATTTATTAAAATTCAACTGAGGAACATAACTTTTTGGTTTGTAAGATTTATGCTTCTATTAATAAATCCTACTCTCGTTTGCAGTTTGAAGGCTCTAACTTATTTGCATCTTATCAAACCACCTAAATCTGCAGGGGGTTGAATACTACTTGTAGGCACTGTATCTGTTCTCACTATATTACTAATCCTTTTTCACTTCATCAATATTTCCTGTGTTTGGATTCTTATTTTAATATATCTATTATCCAAACTTGAGTTAACTAATTATTCACAAAAAAATCTTTTCCACTCCAATCACCCTTTATGATATATTTTTCTTTTTTACACTCACACTAAAGATACAATACAAAGTATAAACTTTATTACAATTTAAGCTATAAGTAAACCGTGATACAGAACATAGTTTAGGCTGCAGCCAACAATTAGTATGTTTTCTCTACTAATGGGTGGCGCGCGCTGCTCATTCAAAATGGAATCTCTGACACGCGCTGGGCTGCACGCCGGCAATTAACTGTATCTCTTAGCTAATGGGTGGCGCGCGCCGCTCATTGAGAATAGAACCTCAGACACTCGCTAGGCTGCACGCCGGCAATTAACTGTATCTCTTAGCTAATGGGTGGCGCGCGCCGCTCATTGAGAATAGAACCTCAGACACTCGCTAGGCTGCACGCCGGCAATTAACTGTATCTCTTAGCTAATGGGTGGCGCGCGCCGCTCATTGAGAATAGAACCTCAGACACTCGCTAGGCTGCACGCCGGCAATTAACTGTATCTCTTAGCTAATGGGTGGCGCGCGCCGCTCATTGAGAATAGAACCTCAGACACTCGCTAGGCTGCACGCCGGCAATTAACTGTATCTCTTAGCTAATGGGTGGCGCGCGCCGCTCATTGAGAATAGAACCTCAGACACTCGCTAGGCTGCACGCCGGCAATTAACTGTATCTCTTAGCTAATGGGTGGCGCGCGCCGCTCATTGAGAATAAACTACTCCTCTTTGTTAATGGCTGGTGCGTGCTGCTTATCAGGAATCCAAACCTCATTTTACATAATATCATACCCTTGATAAAGATGAGGATTTCTAAAATGTTTTTATATAAAATAGCTGAGTTTGGACAGCTATAAAAACCCCAAAAACTATCAAGTACTTTCTTTATCTGGACCATATTTGCTGCTATGGAAAAATGTCCTTAGTAACAATCCCCTGGTTAATAATCTAAAAAATCATCTAAAAATCTATCTGTTGAGGAATCTATCTGTGCCAATGATCATAATGACTCTTTTTTTCATCTTTTTGATATTATCAAACCTACAATGTGTTATTACAAAATTTATCATTATTATAAGGTCTTTTTGACGTATAACTTATTTACTAACCTATTTTAATAATTCTTTTCATCTATTACATTTTACTGGAATTAACCTGCTGATAATGATTGACTATGATTAGTCAGGACATTTAGAGCTATACGCTAATCACTCATTCCCCAAATCTGTATATAATCATTTTTGTGCTTTATGGGTTCTAGCCCAGTATATACCACATAATTTTGTACCTCTCTTTTAATGGAAAATTAGACATGTACTTTTTAGTGTTTTAAATTGATTTTTGCTGTATTTTTTATGTTCTTCCACCACTGATTCATTCCTCAAACTTTATATAGCATTTACGGTGTTTTGTTTACAAACATAGTGACGTCACACAGGGATCCTCCCTGATTGTTGACGTCACATCCAGCATTACATTGCACTTTTTTGGCGCCTTACTCTTGTTAAATATGAAGTGTGCTCATTGTTAATCTTGATGTCCCTGAGGAAGGAGCTCAGAGGTGGCTTCGAAACGCGTAGGACAGGAAGAATAAAGGATGTTTTATTGAAGCACTGTCTTCTCCGTGAATTTGTGACACAGCAGCGCGGACCGTGACACACCTTTTCTCCTTACATCTGATACCAGTGTTCCACGTCCTGTGGTAGGTGGAGGTCCAGAAGCAGCTGCATTTCTCGTGCTTCAGCCGGTTGTGGGTTAACACAACCCAGCAAGGTGAGTGGCCAGTACACATCACCTTATACAAAAAGTGTCATCATTGATAGGGCACTATTCTGCGCCTCGCTTTGTCTCCTTGTGTTTACACAGGGGATGGACACAGTCCTATAGGACAGGGGATGGACACAGTCCTATAGGACAGGGGATGGACACAGTCCTATAGGACAGGCGATGGACACAGATCTATAGGACAGGGGATGGACACAGTCCTATAGGACAGGGGATGGCACAGATCTATAGGACAGGGGATGGACACAGTCCTATAGGACAGGGGATGGACACAGATGTATGGCACATTGTGCCAGGAAATGCTGTCCCCACAGCTGGTAGCCCTGTGCCCAGGATCATACACAAGTGGAGGGTAACTCCCAGCTGACAAGGGCCGGTACAGGCCGGACAATACCCCACACAGACATGGCCCAGGCACAGCCGCCCTGCTTTCTGCCCCCTTCCCCGGCCATCAGCTGGGGTCGTCCCACCCGCTTGATTGTTAGGAAAGATGGAGACCCCAGCACTTATCTGATGTGATGCAGCTTATGGAGACCCCAGCACTTATCTGATGTGACGCAGCTTATGGAGAGCCCAGCACTTATCTGATGTGATGCAGCTTATGGAGAGCCCAGCATTTATCTGATGTGATGCAGCTTATGGAGAGCCCAGCATTTATCTGATGTGATGCAGCTTATGGAGAGCCCAGCATTTATCTGATGTGACGCAGCTTATGGAGACCCCAGCACTTATCTGATGTGACGCAGCTTAAGGAGACCCCAGCACTTATCTGATGTGACGCAGCTTATGGAGAGCCCAGCACTTATCTGATGTGACGCAGCTTATGGAGACCCCAGCACTTATCTGATGTGACGCAGCTTATGGAGACCCCAGCACTTATCTGATGTGACGCAGCTTAAGGAGACCCCAGCATTTATCTGATGTGACGCAGCTTAAGGAGAGCCCAGCACTTATCTGATGTGATGCAGCTTATGGAGACCCCAGCACTTATCTGATGTGACGCAGCTTAAGGAGACCCCAGCACTTATCTGATGTGACGCAGCTTATGGAGACCCCAGCACTTATCTGATGTGACGCAGCTTATGGAGACCCCAGCACTTATCTGATGTGACGCAGCTTATGGAGACCCCAGCACTTATCTGATGTGACGCAGCTTATGGAGACCCCAGCACTTATCTGATGTGATGCAGCTTATGGAGAGCCCAGCACTTATCTGATGTGATGCAGCTTATGGAGAGCCCAGCACTTATCTGATGTGACGCAGCTTATGGAGACCCCAGCATTTATCTGATGTGATGCAGCTTATGGAGAGCCCAGCATTTATCTGATGTGATGCAGCTTATGGAGACCCCAGCACTTATCTGATGTGATGCAGCTTATGGAGACCCCAGCACTTATCTGATGTGATGCAGCTTATGGAGAGCCCAGCACTTATCTGATGTGACGCAGCTTATGGAGACCCCAGCACTTATCTGATGTGACGCAGCTTAAGGAGACCCCAGCACTTATCTGATGTGACGCAGCTTATGGAGACCCCAGCACTTATCTGATGTGACGCAGCTTATGGAGACCCAGCACTTATCTGATGTGACGCAGCTTATGGAGAGCCCAGCACTTATCTGATGTGATGCAGCTTATGGAGACCCCAGCATTTATCTGATGTGACGCAGCTTAAGGAGACCCCAGCACTTATCTGATGTGACGCAGCTTATGGAGACCCAGCATTTATCTGATGTGACGCAGCTTAAGGAGAGCCCAGCACTTATCTGATGTGACGCAGCTTATGGAGACCCCAGCACTTATCTGATGTGACGCAGCTTAAGGAGACCCCAGCATTTATCTGATGTGACGCAGCTTAAGGAGAGCCCAGCACTTATCTGATGTGACGCAGCTTATGGAGACCCCAGCACTTATCTGATGTGACGCAGCTTAAGGAGACCCCAGCACTTATCTGATGTGACGCAGCTTATGGAGAGCCCAGCACTTATCTGATGTGACGCAGCTTATGGAGACCCCAGCACTTATCTGATGTGACGCAGCTTAAGGAGAGCCCAGCACTTATCTGATGTGACGCAGCTTATGGAGACCCCAGCACTTATCTGATGTGATGCAGCTTATGGAGACCCCAGCACTTATCTGATGTGACGCAGCTTATGGAGACCCCAGCACTTATCTGATGTGATGCAGCTTATGGAGAGCCCAGCATTTATCTGATGTGATGCAGCTTATGGAGAGCCCAGCATTTATCTGATGTGACGCAGCTTATGGAGACCCCAGCACTTATCTGATGTGATGCAGCTTATGGAGACCCCAGCACTTATCTGATGTGATGCAGCTTATGGAGAGCCCAGCATTTATCTGATGTGATGCAGCTTATGGAGAGCCCAGCACTTATCTGATGTGACGCAGCTTATGGAGACCCCAGCACTTATCTGATGTGACGCAGCTTAAGGAGAGCCCAGCACTTATCTGATGTGACGCAGCTTATGGAGACCCCAGCACTTATCTGATGTGACGCAGCTTATGGAGACCCCAGCACTTATCTGATGTGACGCAGCTTATGGAGACCCCAGCACTTATCTGATGTGACGCAGCTTATGGAGACCCCAGCATTTATCTGATGTGATGCAGCTTATGGAGACCCCAGCACTTATCTGATGTGACGCAGCTTATGGAGACCCCAGCACTTATCTGATGTGACGCAGCTTATGGAGACTCCAGCACTTATCTGATGTGATGCAGCTTATGGAGACCCCAGCACTTATCTGATGTGATGCAGCTTATGGAGAGCCCAGCACTTATCTGATGTGATGCAGCTTATGGAGAGCCGTTGCAGACAGTCTGTAGTCCCCAGGGAGCGATGTAGCACACACAGGTGGATATAGTGGTGCTGTTGGCTAAGTGGTGGTGTTACACCGAGGCTGCCCTCCTCCTCCATCACTATTCCTCTCCGGTCGCCGGTCCTGACAGCAGTCCCCGCCGGTCGCCAGTCCTCACGGGACGTACTAAAATGAATGAAGAAAAGGAATAAATAAAAGAATGAAGATAATAACTTATTACAGAAACATTATGTAGATGTATAAAAGGTTTCTTGGGTATCTTAGACATGGAATAAACACATATCCCATATAACCAGGTGTATATTATGTTACCTGAGCATTTTAGGTGTGGAATGAAGATGAAATATCTGTAGATAATAGAAGAATGAACACATATCCCATATAACCAGGTGTATATTATGTTACCTGAGCATTTTAGGTATGGAATGAAGATGAAATATCTGTAGATAATAGGAAAATGAACACGTATCCCATATAACCAGGTGTTACTAGCCCTATGTAGGTACAGGTGTTACTAGCCCTATGTAAGTACAACTAGCCCTATGTAAGCACAGTGGCCCCACCCGCTACCCTCGTACATCCCCAGCAAGAGGCAGCCCTATGTAAGTACAGTGCCCCCCACGCGCTACCCTCGTACATCCCCAGCAAGAGGCAGCCCTATGTAAGTACAGTGCCCCCCCTGCTACTCTCGCACATCCCCAGCAAGAGAGTCAGCCCTATGTAAGTACAGTGCCCCCTTCCCACCCACTACCCTCGTACATCCCAAGCAAGAGGCAGCCCTATGCAAGTACAGTGCCCCCCACCCTCGTACATCCCCAGCAAGAGGCAGCCCTATGCAAGTACAGTGCCCCCCCTGCTACCCTCGTACATCCCCAGCAAGAGAGTCAGCCCTATGTAAGTACAGTTAAAAACAGTTGAGTCCTGCACACAGCGAACAAGTCTGTAAGAACATGTTCACACCGCCAATATATTGGAAACAAAAGCTAAATGCGACAAAAAAAGAGAATTTTGTTTACGTACCGTAAATTCTTTTTTCTTGAATCATCAATGGGAGACCCAGACAATGGGGTTTAGGGCACTGCCCTCCGGAGGCCACACTAGGTACTACAAGTTTGTAGACACCGCCCCCTCCGCTTATAAACCCCTACCGCAGGGAATATCCTCAGTTTGGTCCATAAGCTGGGAGGAGGCAAAACCACACCCGAAACTATCGGGAAAGACCGTGCACAGACGGTCCAACAACCCGGATAGACTGTCCCAACTGGGAACAGGCAATGCAAAACATCCAACGGAACAACTGGGTGGGTGCTGGGTCTCCCATTGATGATTCAAGAAAAAAGAATTTACAAAACAAAATTCTCTTTTTTCTGATCATCATAATGGGAGACCCAGACAATGGGGAGTTCCTCAAAAGACGTAGATATACACGGTCCCCCTCAAAGGTGGGCAACCGCCGCCTGGAGGACCCGCCGGCCCAAACTTGCATCCGCAGAGGCATGGGCATGCACCATATAGTGCTTAGAGAATGTGTGCAGGCTGGACCAGGTGGCCGCCTGACACACTTGCAGAGCTGACGCGCGATGTCGCAAAGCCCAGGAAGCACCAACGGCTCTGGTCGAGTGCGCCTTCAAGCCCACCGGAAGAGGAAAACCCGCCGAACGGTAGGCCTCTTGAATGGGAGCCTTGATCCATCTGGCCAAGGTTGATTTGGATGCCGCGGACCCCTTACAGCGACCCGCCGTAAGGATGAACAAAGAGTCCGAACTCCGGAAGGAGGCCGTCCTGGACACATAAATGCGTACAGCCCTCACTAAATCCAGAGTGTGGAGGTCGCGCTCAACCTGATGAACAGGAGCGGGACAAAATGATGGGAGCACAATCTCTTGGTTCAAGTGAAAAGTGGACACCACCTTTGGCAAAAATTCTGCCCGCGGACGCAACACCACCTTGTCCTGGTGGACTACCAGGAAGGGCGACTTGCACGACAGTGCAGCCAATTCTGAAACCCGTCTCAGAGATGTAATTGCCACCAGAAAGACCACTTTCTGTGACAGATGAGAGAGGGAGACTTCCCTCAGTGGCTCGAACGGCGGTTTCTGCAGAGCCGCCAGGACCATGTTAAGGTCCCAAGGGTCCAGCGGTCGCCTGTATGGCGGAACCACCCGAGACACCCCCTGCAGAAATTGACGGACCTTAGGAAGGAGCGCCAAACGCCTGTCAAACAGCACTGAAAGCGCTGATACTTGACCCTTCAGGGAGCTGAGGGATAAGCCCAATTCCAAACCCGATTGCAAGAAAGCCAACAAGGTTGGAATGGACAAGGGCCACGGAGACCGTCCACCACCACAGGAGAAAAAGATTTTCCACGTCCTGTGGTAAATCCTCCGTGACACAGGCTTCCTAGCCCGATTCATAGTGGCAACCACTGTAGGAGAGAATCCCCTGGATGTCAGAAGCCAGGCCTCAAGAGCCATGCAGTCAATCTGAGGGCCTTGGAATTGAGGTGGAAGAAGGGGCCTGCGCGAGTAGATCTGCGCGTTCTGGAAGAGCCCACCGGAGACCGCCGGACAGTTGCCACAGGTCCGGATACCAGGACCTCCTGGGCCAATCCGGTGCCACTAGAATGGCTACGCTGCACTCCAACCTGATCTTCCACAAAACCTTGGGAATCAGTGCCAGCGGAGGGAACACATATGGTAGATGGAATCCGGACCAACTCAGGATCAGGGCGTCCGCCCCCAGAGACTGAGGATCCCATGATCTCGCCATGTATTGCGGCACCTGATGATTGAGCCGTGAGGCCATCAGATCCACGTCCGGAGTGCCCCATCTGCTGCAGATGTCCCGGAAGACGTCCGGATGAAGAGACCACTCTCCGGCGTCCATTCCCTGTCGGCTCAAGTAATCGGCCTCCCAGTTTTCGACTCCTGGGATGTGAACTGCGGAGATCAGACAGTTGTTGTCCTCCACCCAGGATAGAATGCGGTGGACTTCGGCGAGGGCCTGAGCACTTCTGGTCCCTCCTGATGATTTATATATGCGACGGCCGTCGCATTGTCGGACTGAACCCGGATGGGCTGTCCCGACAGGAACTTCTGAAACGCCAGAAGCGCCAGATAGACCGCCTTGATCTCCAGCAAGTTGATCTGCAACGCCGACTCCGACTGAGTCCAGAGGCCTTGAGCCCTGTGATGTAAGAACACCGCCCCCCAGCCCTTCAGACTGGCGTCGGTGGTCACCACTAACCATGACGGTTTGAGAAAAGACCGGCTGAAGCCACCACCAGCGGAATCCCTGGTCGGTCGTGAAAGGGCCACTAGCCGATTCAGCGAGATCGTCCTCTTGTCCCATCTGCGAAGAATTTCCAGCTGGAGAGGACGGAGGCGAAACTGTGCAAAAGGCACCGCCTCTATCGCTGCCACCATGCGTCCCACCAGCTTCATCAACACCCGTATGGATGATTGTGGGGACAGGAGTATATCTTGGGACTCCCGATTGGATGGCCAGCTGTTTGGCTCGTGGTAGGGACACCAGAGCTGAGTCCGTGTGGAAGTCCATGCCCAGATATGTCAGTGACTGGGTCGGAACCAGGGTTGATTTCTGGACATTGAGAAGCCACCCAAACTGTTCCAGAGACTTCATGGTCACCTCCAGGCTCTTCCGGCAAAGATGTTCTGATGGCGCCCTGACCAGCAGGTCGTCTAAATAGGGTATGACGGCATGTCCCCGCATATGTAGGAGAGCCATCATAGAGGCCATCACTTTCGTGAACACCCGCGGAGCCGAGGCCAACCCGAAGGGCAGCGCCACGAACTGGTAGTGTTCGTCCCCCACTGCAAATCTCAACCAGCGCTGATGAGCTGGTGCAATGGGCACGTGAAGGTAAGCGTCTCGGATATCTATGGACGCTAAGAAGTCCCCCTGCGACACAGCCGCGATCACGGAGCGCAGGGATTCCATGCGGAACTTCCGAACCAACACGTGACGGTTGAACAACTTGAGGTCCAGAACCGGGCGAAAAGAGCCGTCCTTCTTCGGGACGATAAAGAGGTTGGAGTAAAAACCCCTGAACCTCTCTCCGGAAGGCACTGGGATCACTACTCCGTCTCTGCGGAGTCCCTCCAACACCAGATGAAAAGCCTGAGCCTTTTCTGGGGATGGAACAGACCGATGGAATCGGTGTGCCGGCCGCGACGTCAGCTCTATCCTGTAGCCGCGCGAGACTACGTCTCGGACCCACTGATCTTGAACGAGGAGTAACCATCTGTCCTGAAAACGGGACAGACGGCCCCCCACCTGTGGGGCGGCAGGACTGGAGAGCGAGTCATGCGGAAGTGGGTTTGGGAGTGGCAGCCGCCGCCCCCGTTGACTTCTTCTGGCGACACTTGGGACGCCACTGAGTAGAGGGCTTGCCCCCTCTGTCCGCGCGAGCGGACGAGGTCGATGACTGTGAGCTGGAGCGAAAGGACCACTGTTTAGGGTTCCTTTTAACGGTATACCGTGGCTTGGGTTTATTCTGTGGGATCTTAGACTCCGCAGAATCCTTTATCAGCTTATCCAGCTCGGTACCAAACAGTCTGTCACCAGAAAACGGAAGATTCTGCAGAATCTTCTTTGACGTGGCATCTGAGTCCCATAGACGCAGCCACAACAACCTGCGGATCGCTATCGCATTGGCCGAAGCCACAGCAGAGCGAGTGGCAGTTTCTAGGGTCGCCGTCCTGGCGTAATCTGCATAGGCCTTTGCCCTATCAGTAAGTGCACTCCTTCAGTCCCAACAGGGAAGTGAGGAGAAGATGGCCGCCGCCAGACAAGTCGTGGGCGGTGCCGAAAACACGCGGGAAGTCCACACACACACTCCCAGCGATGACGTCATCCCATGGACTGCTCCACATCACTCCAAGCAGCCATCTTAATAATCTGGTGCTGGAGCCCGCAGCGCGGGAGATATAGCATCAACACTATACCCAGGGCTGCAGACAAAATCTGTAGCCCGCAGCCGCTGTGACACACAGGGCGGTCAGCTATAGTGACCCCAGCACAGGGTACACCGCCAGAACCGCGGACCCGAAGGCTGCGCGCGGTCTGAGTGTCAAAACACAATAGTGTCAGACACTACCCCCAGGCACACCGGAGACACACAGGGCGCCTCAGTGCCGGTCCGGTCTGTAAGCACCATATATGGGAGGCCTCGGACGGGGGTTTCAGCACCAGTCCGGTCTGTAAGCACCTTTAGGGAGGCCTCGGACTGGGCTGGCTCCAGTCCGGACTGTAAGCACCATTTAGGGAGGCCTCGGACGGAGCGGAGCTGTGCAAGGCTCCTGTCTCCCACTTCCCAGAGCCCCCCAAGGAGGGATGTGAAGGAGCGCGGCAGCGTACCGGGAGGACACAACTTGTCCAGGCTCTGGGCCCTCCGGTACCTCAACCTGTGTGTTCCCCAAGGGTGAACAGGGAGACTGCCGGAGGTCCCCGACCGGGACCTACCTTGTCTTCAGACGCCATCACGTAAGCTGTGAGAATGCTGTGATGTGCAAGCAAAGTGTGTGATTCCTCCGAGCACACTAAGTTTAAAACTGAGGATATTCCCTGCGGTAGGGGTTTATAAGCGGAGGGGGCGGTGTCTACAAACTTGTAGTACCTAGTGTGGCCTCCGGAGGGCAGTGCCCTAAACCCCATTGTCTGGGTCTCCCATTATGATGATCAGAAAAACAACAGTACACTGCAGTAAAAATATTAAATGCGAATGCAGTATAAAAAATTTTTGTGTAACAATTACAGGGTACTTAGTCCATCCGTTTTTTTGCGCAAAAAAGTTACTTCAAGCCACGTCACTAACTTCAAAGTGTGCCCATCTCTGACGCAGTCCTAACTGTTGTATTCAAAAACCTGACTAGTGTGAATGCTTACCAGTGAGCAGGAGCCAGCAGGACCGCGTCAGAGATGGGTACACTTTGAAGTTAGTGACGTGGCTTGAAGTAACTTTTTTTGCGCAAAAAAACGGATGGACTAAGTACCCTGTAATTGTTACACAAAAATGTTTTATACTGCATTCGCATTTAATATATTTACTGCAGTGTACTGTTGTTTTTTGTCGCATTTAGCTTTTGTTTCCTATGTAAGTACAGTGCCCCCTCCCCACCCACTACCCTCGTACATCCCCAGCAATAGGCAGCCCTATGCAAGTACAGTGCCCCCCACCCTCGTACATCCCCAGCAAGAGGCAGCCCTATGTAAGTACAGTGCCCCCTCCCCACCCACTACCCTCGTACATCCCCAGCAATAGGCAGCCCTATGCAAGTACAGTGCCCCCCACCCTCGTACATCCCCAGCAAGAGGCAGCCCTATGTAAGTACAGTGCCCCCTCCCCACCCACTACCCTCGTACATCCCCAGCAAGAGGCAGCCCTATGTAAGTACAGTGCCCCCTCCTCACCCACTACCCTCGTACATCCCCAGCAAGAGGCAGCCCTATGCAAGTACAGTGCCCCCCACCCTCGTACATCCCCAGCAAGAGGCAGCCCTATGTAAGTACAGTGCCCCCTCCTCACCCACTACCCTTGTACATCCCCAGCAAGAGGCAGCCCTATGCAAGTACAGTGCCCCCCACCCTCGTACATCCCCAGCAAGAGGCAGCCCTATGTAAGTACAGTGCCCCCTCCTCACCCACTACCCTTGTACATCCCCAGCAAGAGGCAGCCCTATGCAAGTACAGTGCCCCCCACCCTCGTACATCCCCAGCAAGAGGCAGCCCTATGTAAGTACAGTGCCCCCCCACCTGCTACCCTCGTACATCCCCAGCAAGAGGCAGCCCTATGTAAGTACAGTGCCCCCCCACCCTCGTACATCCCAGCAGGAGGCAGCCCTATGTAAGTACAGTGCCCCCCCACACAATCAGAAGATGCAGAGCTCTGGATGCCTCCACATGTCTTCCCTGTGTATAATAACCCACCTGCAGCTCCAGATCCATGATCTATAATGATGGGCCCCTCAGTCCTCTCCGCTCATCAGCTGCAGTCACAGGATGGTCAGAGCTCAGCACAGCACAGGCCTGGAGAGAGAGAGCGGCGTCCTCCTGCCGCCACACCCTGCAGAGAGCGGGAACACACCACGACATCATGGAATCGCTCCTCTCCAATCTAGAAGCTTCCATAGGAGACAGGAAGTGGATGACAGACGAGACAGCGCCATTATACGTGACTGGAGACTCCACCCTCCAGAGCGCGGGAACACACCAGGCCCCGCCCCTTCCGGTGACATCATGGAATCGCTCCTCCCACTCTAATCTAGAAGCTTCCATAGGTGACCGGAAGTGGATGACAGACGAGACAGCGCCATTATACGTGACTGGAGACTTCACCCTGCAGAGCGCGGGAACACACGAGGCCCCGCCCCTTCCGGCGACATCACTTCATGGACTCGCTCCTCCCACTTCAATCTAGAAGCTTCCAGGGCCTGACTGCAGCCCATACAGGCTAATGAAGACGCAGAGAACACACAGGCTCCTGTAGAGGTGTGGAATGAACGTGGAATATCTGTAGATAATAGGAGAATGAACACATGTCCCATATAACCTGGTGACATAATATACCCCTCATTATATGGGACATGTGTTCATTCTATTATCTACAGATATTCCACCTTTATTCCATGTCTAAGATGCTCAAGAAACCTCACAGCGTTCCCCGCCGGCCCTCACAGCGTTCCCCGCCGGTCGCCAGTCCTCACAGCGTTCCCCGCCGGTCGCCAGTCCTCACAGCGTTCCCCGCCGGTCGCCAGTCCTCACAGCGCTCCCCGCCGGTCCTCACAGCGCTCCCCGCCGGCCCTCACAGCGCTCCCCGTCGGTCGCCAGTTTTCACAGCGTTCCCCGCCGGTCCTCACAGCGCTCCCCGCCGGCCCTCACAGTGCTCCCCGCCGGTCGCCAGTCCTCACAGCGCTCCCCCGCCGGTCCTCACAGCGCTCCCCGCCGGTCCTCACAGCGCTCCCCGCCGGTCCTCACAGCGCTCCCCGCCGCCGGTCCTCACAGCGCTCCCCGCCGGTCCTCACAGCGCTCCCCGCCGGTCCTCACCGGTCCTCACAGCACTCCCCGCCGGTCCTCACAGCGCTCCCCGCCGGTCCTCACAGCGCTCCCCGCCGGTCCTCACAGCGCTCCCCGCCGGTCCTCACAGCGCTCCCCGCCGGTCCTCACAGCGTTCCCCGCCGGCCCTCACAGCGCTCCCCGTCGGTCGCCAGTCCTCACAGCGCTCCCCGCCGGTCCTCACAGCGTTCCCCGCCGGTCGCCAGTCCTCACAGCGTTCCCCGCCGGTCCTCACAGCGCTCCCCGCCGGTCCTCACAGCGCTCCCCGCCGGCCCTCACAGCGCTCCCCGCCGGTCGCCAGTCCTCACAGCGCTCCCCGCCGGTCCTCACAGCGCTCCCCGCCGGTCCTCACAGCGCTCCCCGCCGGTCCTCACAGCGCTCCCCGCCGGTCCTCACAGCGTTCCCCGCCGGTCGCCAGTCCTCAGCGCTCCCCGCCGGTCCTCACAGCGTTCCCCGCCGGTCCTCACAGCGCTCCCCGCCGGTCCTCACAGCGTTCCCCGCCGGTCCTCACAGCGTTCCCCGCCTGTCCTCACAGCGCTCCCCGCCGGTCCTCACAGCGTTCCCCGCCGGTCCTCACAGCTTTCCCCGCCGGTCCTCACAGCGCTCCCCGCCGGTCCTCACAGCGCTACCCGCCGGTCCTCACAGCATCCCCGCCGGTCCTCATAGCGCTCCCCGCCGGTCCTCACAGCGTTCCCCGCCGGTCCTCACAGCGCTCCCCGCCGGTCCTCACAGCGCTCCCCGCCGGTCCTCACAGCGCTCCCCGCCGGTCCTCACAGCGTCCCCGCCGGTCCTCACAGCGCTCCCCGCCGGTCCTCACAGCGCTCCCCGCCGGTCCTCACAGCGCTCCCCGCCGGTCCTCACAGCGGTCCCCGCCGGTCCTCTCACAGCGCTCCCCGCCGGTCCTCACAGCGTCCCGCGCCGGCCCTCACAGCGCTCCCCGTCGGTCGCCAGTCCTCACGACGCTCCCCGCCGGTCCTCACAGCGTTCCCCGCCGGTCGCCAGTCCTCACAGCGTTCCCCGCCGGTCCTCACAGCGCTCCCCGCCGGTCCTCACAGCGGTCCCCGCCGGCCCTCACAGCGCTCCCCGCCGGTCGCCAGTCCTCACAGCGCTCCCCCGCCGGGTCCTCACAGCGCTCCCTCGCCGGTCCTCACAGCGCTCCCCCGCCGGTCCTCACAGCGCTCCCCGCCGGTCCTCACAGTGCTCCCCGCCGGTCCTCACAGCGCTCCCCGCCGGTCCTCACAGCGGTCCCCGCCGGTCCTCACAGCGCTCCCCGCCGGTCCTCACAGCGCTCCCCGCCGGTCCTCACAGCGGTCCCCGCCGGCCTCACAGCGCTCCCCGTCGGTCGCCAGTCCTCACAGCGCTCCCCGCCGGTCCTCACAGCGTTCCCCGCCGGTCGCCAGTCCTCACAGCGTTCCCCGCCGGTCCTCACAGCGCTCCCCGCCGGTCCTCACAGCGGTCCCCGCCGGCCCTCACAGCGCTCCCCGCCAGTCGCCAGTCCTCACAGCGCTCCCCGCCGGTCCTCACAGCGCTCCCCGCCGGTCCTCACAGCGCTCCCCGCCGGTCCTCACAGCGGTCCCCGCCGGTCCTCACAGCGCTCCCCGCCGGTCCTCACAGCGCTCCCCGCCGGTCCTCACAGCGGTCCCCGCCGGCCCTCACAGCGCTCCCCGTCGGTCGCCAGTCCTCACAGCGCTCCCCGCCGGTCCTCACAGCGTTCCCCGCCGGTCGCCAGTCCTCACAGCGTTCCCCGCCGGTCCTCACAGCGCTCCCCGCCGGTCCTCACAGCGGTCCCCGCCGGCCCTCACAGCGCTCCCCGCCGGTCGCCAGTCCTCACAGCGCTCCCCGCCGGTCCTCACAGCGTTCCCCGCCGGTCCTCACAGCGGTCCCCGCCGGTCCTCACAGCGGTCCCCGCCGGTCCTCACAGCGTTGCCCGCCGGCCCTCACAGCGTTGCCCGCCGGCCCTCACAGCGCTCCCCGCCGGCCCTCACAGCGTTGCCCGCCAGCCCTCTCAGCGCTCCCCGCCGGTCCTCACAGCGCTCCCCGCCGGTCCTCACAGCGTTCCCCGCCGGTCGCCAGTCCTCACAGCGCTCCCCGCCGGTCCTCACAGCGCTCCCCGCCGGTCCTCACAGCATTCCCCGCCAGTCCTCACAGCGTTCCCCCCAGTCCTCACAGCGCTCCCCGCCGGTCCTCACAGCGTTCCCCGCCGGTCGCCAGTCCTCACAGCGCTCCCCGCCGGTCCTCACAGCGCTCCCCGCCGTCCTCACAGCATTCCCCGCCAGTCCTCACAGCGTTCCCCCCAGTCCTCACAGCGCTCCCCGCCATTCCTCACAGCGCTCCCCGCCAGTCCTCACAGCGCTCCCCGCCAGTCCTCACAGCGTTCCCCGCAGTGCCGGGATGAGGTAGATCGGGTGGCGGGGTCCCAGTACAATCGTCAGTGATGTGAGAGTTGTTTCTCAGCCCGCGCCCCATCACCTTGCCGGCTGCAGGTCTTCTCCTCACTCAGGGTTCCCGCCACTTACAGGCTCTTGGCCAGGATGAAATGGCGGCGTGTCCTCTTCAGCTCCGGCGCTCATCCTTCAGATGGTGTCTTGGGCGCGGGGAGACCCTCCAACTTCTCGGGGGATGCAGTGCACATGAGGGGTTAATTTGGGCTGCAGTTCAGTGAGGGGCGCAGATTCCCGGTCCGGGGGAGATGTAAACAAAAGGCTGTGAAGCGCCTTCTTCCAATTAAAGCTATACACACATTGTTTCTTCCTAAAGGCACTGTTACACGGCACGATGTCCCTTACAACATTGCTGACATTTTGTTGTGTCAGTGAAGTTGCAGCAATACCTTAGGTGCATGGTGCTGTGACGTGCATCGTGCTGTGAGGTGCATCGTGCTGTGAGGTGCACCGTGCTGTGCGGTGCATCGTGCTGTGAGGTGCATGGTGCGATGCATCATGCAGTGCTGTGCATCGTGCTGTGAGGTGCATCGTGTGATGCATCGTGCTGTGAGGTGCTTCGTGCTGTGAGGTGCATTGTGCTGTGCGATGCACCGTGCTGTGCGGTGCACCGTGCTGTGCATCATGCTGTGCACCGTGCTGTGAGGTGCACCGTGCTGTGAGGTGCACCGTGCTGTGAGGTGCACCGTGCTGTGAGGTGCACCGTGCTGTGAGGTGCACCGTTCTGTGAGGTGCATCGTGCTGTGAGGTGCATCGTGCTGTGAGGTGCATCGTGCTGTGAGGTGCATCGTGCTGTGAGGTGCATCGTGCTGTGAGGTGCATCGTGCTTTGTGACAGCATGATGCAACTGCGATAAATTGCCGGATGCAAGTTGCCAGGTTTTTGAACGTGTTCAAAAACCTGGTGATGTTGCCCCAGCGATTAGGCTTGATCGTGCCGTGTGACACTGCAATAGCGATGTTGCCGGCGATCCAGTCTATTCGCTGCATTGCAGCGGATCGCTCGCTGGGTTGATCCCAGCTCAGCGAGCGATCGTTGCGTCAACATCGCAGCAGCGTCGCCGGCAACATGTTGCCGTGTGACAACTAGGCTGCGATGTCAGAAGTATGCGCGCACCTGCGGCATCACTTCCGACATCGCAGGCGATGTAGTACCGTGTAACAGTACCTATAGGGCAGTGAGAGTTGCTCAGTTATGAAGGTGCTCCATCTTGTATGTAGTGACTGCAGCTAGGTACCACACATCCGCCCTCCAGCCATCACACATTGATCACCTACAGCTATAGTAAGGCCAGGCCATCAGTGTTAGAACAAATTTAAAGGTCGACCTGACTATGTGCAACACTACCTCAATGACATTTATTGTCACTTAACTGTTAAAAAAGTTGGTATGTAGGGCCGGCTTCACACCACGGCATAATCCGATCCGGGGCCGTTGGGGATGAACCGGATCAGCACACATAATCGGAGGTCAAATATGCCCTCCGATCCGGTGTACAGCCGGATTCTTCAGAGCTCAACTGTCCCCTGCGAAGTGGTGCTGAACCGCTTCACAGGGGACAGCCCCTGGTGCTGAAGTTCAGCGTAGCTCACGCTGACCTTCAGCCGCAGGTGTTCGGTTCCCGGATCCTCCCGGATCAGGGCAATCCGGCACCATAGACTCCCATCTTAGGGAGCGCCGGATTGCCACGAATCCGGGGAGGATCCGATTTGGGGAGATTTTTCTCCCCGGACACAAAAATGTTGCAAGCAGCGTTTTTGTGTCCGGGAGAAAAATCCGAATTGTCCCAGATCCTCCAGGACAGATGGAAACTGGATGGCAGCTCTCTGCCATCCGGCTCCATCCGGCCCTATACTATGGGGCCAAAATCCAGTCCGGGGCTGTCCGGTTTACATTGGACTGCCCCGGATCGGATCTTACCGTGGTGTGAAGCCTAGTCTTGCATTGCCATATTCTATTCCACTTGCTGGGATTTGTAGTGCTGTGCACCACCAGCAGGAGACGTTGGTACCATGCTATGTTAGCATTTACACATTTCTGTTCCAGGTTGTGTTGAAATAAACTGATTTTGCTATTCAGTATCCTATGCTTCCATATTTTGGTGTGTGTACAATGTGTGTACTTTAGTTGTGTACAGTATGTGCAGTGTATATTGCATATAGTGACATAGGCCAGGGTCAGACAACCATTGTTCAGGAGCGTACAGGAAAACGCTGCGTGCAGCGTCTTCCTGTGCATTGAGGAAAAACAGCCGTCACGCAGCTCTGTGTGCGGCCGCTACTAAGGTAAATAAAGGGCCAGCGTGCAGCGGCAGAGTCGGCAAATACCGCATATGCGCTGCTGAAAAAAAGACTAAGTTTTTAGCGGATATCTGTGACATCTGCTAAAAACGGTAGTCTGACCCTGGTCATAGCACAGTGATTGCAACACGCCTTTATTTTTAAGAATTATAATCTTATTAGGACCGACACATATCAGAGCACTTACTAATTTAGAAAGGACATGTACAAAAATCACCACATATTAGAAAGCAATACAAGTTAAGAATACAAAAGAGGAGCGGGGGCCCTGTTCAGAAGAGCTGACAATCTGAGGAAACCAATGCTAAAAACAGTCTGAACTGCTTCACTAGATACAAAGGTGTAGAATGAGGTTCTCACTGTACAGGGGAGGGTCTGGATTCATCACAGGGTGGAGCAGAGGATTATTATAAAAAAAAGAGCCGAAAGAGTCGGATCATCAAAAAGAGCCGGATGCCCATCAGTAACGTCCAGTCAGCGCCATCGCTAGGCCACACACCCCCAATCCAACACACATTGACAGTCATGAAGCGAAATTAGTATTTTATCTAATCAATTGTCCAAAGCAACTGTCTATAAAGTGTCCAAAAGTCCATCATCATCTTATGTCATCTACCCCTGCTGAAGCTCTGATCATATATTCTTTACTATCTACATTTGACTTTACCTAAAGTATTGCTTACATCTTCTAGCAGATCCCATTCTGATGTAATAAAAGCTGTCATAATGTTCAGGATCTCCGCCATCGCTAGTGACGTCTCTATAAATGTCCTCCATTCTGTAAAGAATCCTTTGGTCATTTTGTCTCTTTCTTCTAGGTATAGGATGGACATCAGCCCCTCCATACTGTGTGTTTCACTAGGTATTATGTCAGAGAGACAATTCTGGAATAGTAACGTTATTATAATCATCACAATCGTGTGAAATAAAGGCCCGAGCTGTCCTCCCTGTATTCTGTCCGTCGTGTAGTGGAATAGGCATAGTGGTTACCATAGTGGGGGGTTGTAGTCATTATTCTAGTGGTTTCCATAGTGGGGGGTTGTAGTCATTATTCTAGTGGTTACCATAGTGGGGGTTGTAGTCATTATTCTAGTGGTTTCCATAGTGGGGGTTGTAGTCATTATTCTAGTGGTTACCATAGTGGGGGGTTGTAGTCATTATTCTAGTGGTTACCATAGTGGGGGGTTGTAGTCATTCTAGTGGTTACCATAGTGGGGGTTGTAGTCATTATTCTAGTGGTTACCATAGTGGGGGGTTGTAGTCATTATTCTAGTGGTTACCATAGTGGGGGGTTGTAGTCATTATTCTAGTGGTTTCCATAGTGGGGGGTTGTAGTCATTATTCTAGTGGTTACCATAGTGGGGGGTTGTAGTCATTATTCTAGTGGTTACCATAGTGGGGGGTTGTAGTCATTATTCTAGTGGTTACCATAGTGGGGGGTTGTAGTCATTATTCTAGTGGTTACCATAGTAGGGGGTTGTAGTCATTATTCTAGTGGTTACCATAGTGGGGGGTTGTAGTCATTATTCTAGTGGTTACCATAGTGGGGGGTTGTAGTCATTATTCTAGTGGTTACCATAGTGGGTGTTGTAGTCATTAATCTAGTGATTACCATAGTGGGGGTTGTAGTCATTATTCTAGTGGTTACCATAGTGGGGGGTTGTAGTCATTAATCTAGTGGTTTCCATAGTGGGGGTTGCAGTAATTATTCTAGTGGTTACCGTAGTGGGGGTTGCAGTAATTATTCTAGTGGTTACCGTAGTGGGGGTTGTAGTCATTAATCTAGTGGTTACCGTAGTGGGGGGTTGTAGTCATTAATCTAGTGGTTACCGTAGTGGGGGTTGCAGTAATTATTCTAGTGGTTACCGTAGTGAGAGGTTGTAGTCATTAATCTAGTGGTTACCATAGTGGGGGTTGTAGTCATTATTCTAGTGGTTACCATAGTGGGGGGTTGTAATCATTATTCTAGTGGTTACCATAGTGGGGGGTTGTAGTCATTATTCTAGTGGTTACCATAGTGGGGGTTGTAGTAATTATTCTAGTGGTTACCATAGTGGGGGTTGTAGTAATTATTCTAGTGGTTACCATAGTGGGGGTTGTAGTAATTATTCTAGTGGTTACCATAGTGGGGGGTTGTAGTCATTATTCTAGTGGTTACCATAGTGGGGGGTTGTAGTCATTATATATACAGTGCTAACCACTGAGCCACCATATACAGTGCTAACCACTGAGCCACCGTACACAGTGCTAACCACTGAGCCACCGTACACAGTGCTAACCACTGAGCCACCATATACAGTGCTAACCACTGAGCCACCGTATACAGTGCTAACCACTGAGCCACCGTATACAGTGCTAACCACTGAGCCGCCATATACAGTGCTAACCACTGAGCCGCCATACAGTGCTAACCACTGAGCCACCATATACAGTGCTAACCACTGAGCCACCGTACAGTGCTAACCACTGAGCCACCATATACAGTGCTAACCACTGAGCCACCATATACAGTGCTAACCACTGAGCCACCATATACAGTGCTAACCACTGAGCCACCGTACACAGTGCTAACCACTGAGCCACCATATACAGTGCTAACCACTGAGCCACCATACAGTGCTAACCACTGAGCCACCATATACAGTGCTAACCACTGAGCCACCGTACAGTGCTAACCACTGAGCCACCATATACAGTGCTAACCACTGAGCCACCATATACAGTGCTAACCACTGAGCCACCATATACAGTGCTAACCACTGAGCCACCATATACAGTGCTAACCACTGAGCCACCGTACACAGTGCTAACCACTGAGCCACCATATACAGTGCTAACCACTGAGCCACCATATACAGTGCTAACCACTGAGCCACCATACAGTGCTAACCACTGAGCCACCATATACAGTGCTAACCACTGAGCCACCGTATACAGTGCTAACCACTGAGCCACCATATACAGTGCCAACCACTGAGCCACCATATACAGTGCTAACGACTGAGCCACCGTATACAGTGCTAACCACTGAGCCATCGTATACAGTGCTAACCACTGAGCCACCATATACAGTGCTAACCACTGAGCCACCATATACAGTGCCAACCACTGAGCCACCATATACAGTGCCAACCACTGAGCCACCATATACAGTGCTAACGACTGAGCCACCGTATACAGTGCTAACCACTGAGCCATCGTATACAGTGCTAACCACTGAGCCACCATATACAGTGCTAACCACTGAGCCACCGTATACAGTGCTAACCACTGAGCCACCATATACAGTGCTAACCACTGAGCCACCATATACAGTGCTAACCACTGAGCCACCATATACAGTGCTAGCCACTGACCCACCATATACAGTGCTAACCACTGAGCCACTATATACAGTGCTAACCACTGAGCCACCGTATACAGTGCTAACCGCTGAGCCATCATATACAGTGCTAACCGCTGAGCCATCATTCCACAATCATACATAACACCAATCTTCACTGTGCAGTTGTCCATCCACGAGCTGCAGGACCCCCTGGACCTCTGCTATCTGCTGGTGATGAAGGGGGCCCCGGAGCGGATCCTGGAGAGATGCTCCACCATCATGATAAAGGGTCAGGAGATCCCTCTGGACACACAGTGGCAGGAAGCCTTCCAGACAGATTGCTGCCCCGCATTTAAAAATAGGTATTACACGTCTTGGCTACATAGTACCAATCCAGTAGGAAAGACTAAAGGGGTCTCCATTGGGATTCACAAATCTCTTGGTCACACGGTCGAGGGCTGTGTCGTGGACCAAGAGGGCAGATATCTTTTCCTGAAGATCCGGGTAAACTCCATTTTGTTCACAATAGTTAACATATACTTACCAAATCAGGACCCCATCTCTAAGTGCTTATCTATCTTCTCTACCTTGGGTGACTTTGCAGAGGGTATCCTGATGATAGGGGGTGACTTTAATTTTACTACTCACCCTCAACTAGATACTTCCGCGAGGCGACACTCCTTCCCCTCAAGTAAAATTGAGGCATTTAAAAGGGAGTTAAGGCGGAGACGAGTGGTAGACGTCTGGCGGGTTCTTAACCCTTTGGAACGGGACTAGTCATACTACTCACCAGCCCATGTCTTCTATAGTAGGATAGACAGATTTCTGGTTAGCCAGCATGTTTTGCCTAGGAAGGCCAAGTCCTGTATTGGACTGGCGACTCTCTCAGATCACGCCCCGGTTTTTCTCCAGCTCTCATTACCTGATGGATCACCAAGGCCCTGGAGGCTTAATGATAACCTGCTGGCTGATCAGGTGTGCCTAACAGACATCCGAAATACGATAACTGACTTTCTGAAGAACCATACATCTGACCAAACTTCCCTACCTACTCAGTGGGAAGCCCTAAAGTGTGTGATGCGGGGGACTTTCATGAAACATGGAGCATGCCTGAAGAAGGACAGAGGTGAGAGGATTCATTCCTTACTTGATACCATTGGTAATTTAGAAAAAGCTCATAAGGCGACCCTCTCTCAGGAGACCCTTGCGGAGCTCATTAAGAAGAGGGAGGAATTGAGAGGTCTGGTGGATCAGCGGGATCTTAAGACAGAAAACAAGACTCCGACGATTCATCTACGAATACGGAGATAAATGTGGGAGACCCTTAGCCAGGTTGCTGCACCCAAGGGGGGGGGGGGGGGGCACAGGTCACATCCCCCAAATTAGAAGATCCTCAGGAGAATTATCACAGCATCCCACACACATTTCGGAATCTTTCCGATATTACTATGAAAAGCTTTATAATATTAAGGGATTTTATGATGACATGCCAGAAGAACCTTTTCAGCGTAAACTTGATAAATACATGGCTGACACAGCCTTACCTATTCTACATAGTGCTGATGCTGAGGCTCTTGATAGGGACTTTACAGAAGATGAGGTCCAAGACATGACCAAACAATCTCCAGCGGGTAAATGCCCAGGCCCTGATGGCTTTACCCCCAAGTTTTATTAAGTTCTTGGAGATGAGGTGGCACCCTTCTTGACGAGGGTCTTCTCTGCAGTCTCTCCCCACTCTTCGTGGGTGAAGCAATCATTAGAGACGCATATTAGTGTTATCCCTAAGCCTGGACGTGACCATAATGAGGTAGCCAACTTTCAGCCTATTTCATTGATTAATGTTGACATTAAAAGGTTTTCAAAAGCTCTAGCCAATAGATTGGCGCCTCTCTTCACTGGGGTCGTTCATAACGACTAGGTGGGGTTTATTAGAGGCCGTGAGGCTAGGGAGAACACTAATAAGGTTTTGCTGTTAATGTCACGGGCTAGAGCCAATGACTCCCCGATGTGCCTCCTATCAGTTGACGCAGAGAAAGCCTTGGATCTTGTTAGCTGGGAATTTATGCGGACCTCGTTGAAACAACTTGGAATTGGAAATAGATTTATGGACTGGATCTTCTCGCTGTATAGTGCTCCGTTCTCCAGAGTCCGCACAAATGGAATTTTGTCTCAGTCCTTCCCATCCGAAATGGCACGAGACAGGGGTGCCCCCTGTCCCCTCTTTTGTATGTAATCACTATGGAACACCTGGCGGTCGCTATCAGACAAAACCCAAATATGGAGTTGAGACTCAGGGAGGTCAATGTAAAGCGGCACTTTTTGCTGATGATCTGATGTTGACGGTCACACAGCCCAGGATTTCCTTTCCCTCACTTCTCCAGGAATTCACCAAATTCAGCAAAATGAGAAATTTTAAGGTAAACCTCTCCAAGTCAGAGGCCCTGAATGTCTCTTCACTTGGCTCGAAGGAACTCCACCTCAAGAATAATGTTCCTTTTAAGTGGAAACGAGATCATTTGAAATATTTGGGGGTTGTAATCCTGGCGAACGTTGATAAATTATATGCTCTTAACTATACGCCTCTCCTTGAAAGGTCGCTTAGGCTGGTTTCACACTGTGGTTTTGCACTGACCAGGTTTGATCAGGTTGGTGTGTCAAAACCAGGATAGGAACCAGGAGAGGAACTTGCAGAGAAAAACTATAATTGAAAGTTTGACACCTGTTCTAGGTATTGGAGTCACTCCTGGTTTTGAAACACAAAACCTGACCTGACCTGATCTGACCGCAGTGTGAAACCAGCCTCAAAGACATGAAGTCCTACGACAGGAGAAGTCTTTCCAGGTTTGGATGGATTAATGCGCTCAAAATGGATGTACTCCCTCGTTTTCTCTTCCTTTTTCAGGCGCTCCCAATTCAGGTCCCCCGGGTATTTTTCGCACACTTGCAGTCGGCTATCTTGAGGTCTGTCTGGGGTAATCGTAAGCCTAGGATAAGCATCAAAATCCTTAATAAACACAAGACAGAGGGGGGTACTGGCCTTCGTGACTTTAGGAATTACTACAAGGAGGCGATACTGACCAGGATTCTCGACTGGCATTTCCACTCATTAGACAAACAGTGGGTGGGAATGGAACAATTGGAAAACTGATACTTTGTCTTTTACCATGGCTGAGAAAGGAAGCCAGGAGAATAGGAGTTGACAGGCTCGGTTTGGGTGGAGTGGCTTTGAAACTATAGGACATAGAGAGGGGGGTGGTAATCTCAGGTCGGGAGGAAACCCACTGACCCCCTTGTTTTCCAACCCTGATTTCCCTCCAGAAGGGTCTTCTAGCTTTCTTGGCTGGAGGTGCCCAGACGACCCCCGAATATACCAGATAACGGGAATAAAGAACAACGAGCCACTGACCAGAATTCAAAACGCAGGTGGGCAGAATACACGGTTGGCAACAGCCCAGCTCCAGTCATACTTGGAAAGTTTAAATGCCCGATCAGGTCGGATAGTCCCACCTTCCCGTTTTGAAAAGCTATTTATGTCCACTGAGCCACCAAGACATGGTGACAAGACAAGAAGTGGGAGGGGAGAGGGGAATAAATCGCCATCTATGACAAAGTAGGAGGAGGACCTGGGTGAGGTTTTTCCTGTGGAGGACTGGAACAGGGCCTGCAGTATGGCACATAAAATGTCCATGGCCTGTCTAGCCCAGGAAAACAGTTCAAACTAATGTCCCGTTGGTATCGTTGCCCGACCACCTTACATAGCATATACCCATCAGTCTCAGACCTGTGCTGGACATGTGACAAAGGCAAGGGCACATTACTACACATTTGGTGGGATTGTGAGGGGATCCGGACCTTTTGGAACTCGATATTTGATATATCAGGGAAACAGACCTCCGCGTCAGCTGCAGTTGCCTTACTAACAATCTCTCCGGACTCGATTAGATCCCAAAAGGCGGATATACTTAGATTCTGTATAACTGATCCCCAGGCTCGGGAAAACACGGCAGACCCCAAGACTGACGGATTGGTTGGTAGAGATGGATAACATTTTCCGCATGGAGGATCTTACTGCAGAGATCTTAGGATCCAAAGAGGAATTTCTGCGGGTGTGGGGCCAGTGGATCCTGTTCAGAGACTCTACATTTTCAGCCTCTTTCAGAGCAAACAGTCCGTAATCAGTGTCTTGTTCCAGCGGTGTCCGTTTGTCTCCTTGTGTGCCCCCCTTGAACGTCTCTTTCTCCATTCTTCATTCCCCCTATATACGTCCCCATATGTTTCTTCCTGATCCATCTCTTTTTTTGCTGTCTGGGAAGTTATTGAGTTTTAATGAAAATTTCTGAACTAAACATGTTTATGATACGTTATAGATACCCTCTCTAATATTCTATAACAGGATGGTTATATATCGATGGAACATACAAAAGATTGTTCTTATTTCAGAAACAAATAATTGGACAAAAAGGTCTTTTCTGATGCTTCTGTGGATCTTTTTTGTTATTCGAGTTGATTGCTCTTTTCCACACAGTTCCTTACTCTCTCCCCTTTTATTTTTCTTCTCTTTATAGGTTTTTTTTGCATTTGGTTTTTCTTTGTCTCCCTCCTTATTGATGGATGTTCTCACCCCTTGGTTTGTGCACATAACAGACTAAGGAGAGAGAAGTATTTTACTTCTTTCCTTTATCTATTTTCACTTTTTCTTTCTTTTATCCCTTTTTTTTCTCTATTAATGACAGCCTTCAAGTGATCCACTAATGTAGAGATGTTTAATTGCGGTTGCATATCTCTAATGTCAAGAGTACAAAATACGACATATTGTGACCTTACTGTGTATGTACAGGACTGTCATGTACCATGTATGACTTTAAACAAAGTTTATTGAAAACAAGTATTTAATACTAAAACTAAAATTAAAACAAGAATTAAAAAAAAATAAAAAATCAATCAATCAATCAAGGCCTCCAGCAGCTGCAGAAATGTTTTTTCACATGCTGGCAGAACGTGTTGTTTCCTATAAGAAATAAATATAATGTCAGTGATGGGACCATAATACATGATATCACTGTACAATCACTGTGACCGGTCAGCGGAGGAACCTTCTCCATACAGAGGTGCGGGATCATTGTCAGCCATCACATGTGACAATCCCAGATCACATCTGCTCCACATAACGTCTTCTCACTGACCGACATCACACAACATACAGGAGATCTCACACTTACCTCCTGTGTCTAACCCCATGTCATCGGTGTTATCCTAAAAATGAACAAAAGCGAGATATAATATACCTTTATTACTTTTTATTTAGCAACTTAACAATTTGTAATGTAGCTGTACGTCTTAGGTCCTCTCCCTGCCTTTGATGCGGGCTCAGTGCTGACCTCGCATCATTCCCTGCACATACACCTATGTTGACCCCTTAAATTGTGTTGTTAGACACTGACAGTGTGATCTACGACACTCCAGTGGGGATTGCTCTGTTCCCAGGCTCTATTGGCGACCCCGTGACATCATCACGGGCACTGATGTGTAGCCATGACAGTGCGGGGTCAGATGATGACCTTGTGACATCATCACGGGCACTGATGTGTAGCCATGACAGTGCGGGGTCAGATGATGACCTTGTGACATCATCACAGGCACTGATGTGTAGCCATGACAGTGTGGGGTCAGATGATGACCCTGTGACATCATCACAGGCACTGATGTGTAGCCATGACAGTGCGGGGTCAGATGATGACCCTGTGACATCATCAGGGGCACTGATGTGTAGCCATGACAGTGCGGGGTCAGATGATGACCTTGTGACATCATCACAGGCACTGATGTGTAGCCATGACAGTGCGGGGTCAGATGATGACCTTGTGACATCATCACGGGCACTGATGTGTAGCCATGACAGTGCGGGGTCAGATGATGACCTTGTGACATCATCACAGGCACTGATGTGTAGCCATGACAGTGTGGGGTCAGATGATGACCCTGTGACATCATCACAGGCACTGATGTGTAGCCATGACAGTGCGGGGTCAGATGATGACCCTGTGACATCATCAGGGGCACTGATGTGTAGCCATGACAGTGCGGGGTCAGATGATGACCCTGTGACATCATCACGGGCACTGATGTGTAGCCATGACAGTGCGGGGTCAGATGATGACCTTGTGACATCATCAGGGGCACTGATGTGTAGCCATGACAGTGCGGGGTCAGATGATGACCCTGTGACATCATCACGGGCACTGATGTGTAGCCATGGCAGTGCGGGGTCAGATGATGACCCCTGGCGCTGTCATGACTCACTTCCTGTGAGCGATGGTCCAGCGCCGGTGTTCACTTCTGCAGCAGTGAGGGATGCTGAAGCATCGATCTTTATGGCAAAAGTGATCAGACACTGCAATTTTGTGGTGCCCTAAAGGGGCAATGTAAAATTAAGAAAAAAAGTGAAAAAAGTTTTTAAAATAAGAAAGAAAAAAAAAAAAAAAAAAAAAAAAAATCTAAAAATAGTTAAAATCACCCCCTTTGGCTCCATTGGAAATAAAGCTACTAAAAAAAAAGTACAGATATTTGGCATCGCCGCGTTCAGAAAGGCTCGTTCTTATCAAAATATAAAATAAATTAATCTGATCGGTAAACTGTGTAATGGGAAGAAAGTCCAAATACCAAAATTATGTTTTTGTTCACCACAACTTAGCAATAAATTCCAATAACAAGTGATCAAAACATCACATCTACACAAAAAATGGTAGAATTGAAAACAGCTCAACATGCAAAAAATAAACCTTTACACAGCCCCAAATCCCCAAAGATTAGAACACGACGGATCTTGGAAAAATGGCGCCAAAAGTGAAATTATATTTTTGACAAACATCTGAATAATTTTTCACCATTTAGATAAAAGTCAAAAGTAACATGTTTGGTATCTACCGACCCGGTGCATCATAGCGTCAGAATCCGAGGCACCATACCGACATGTCAGTGTTACCATATAGTACTGACCCAGACATCATACAGACACCTCAGGTTACCATATAGTACTGACCCCAGACATCATACCGACACCTCAGTGTTACCATATAATACTGACCCCAGACATCATACAGACACCTCAGTGTTACCATATAGTACTGACCCCAGACATCATACCGACACCTCAGTGTTACCATATAGTACTGACCCCAGACATCATACCGACACCTCAGTGTTACCATATAGTACTGACCCCAGACATCATACCCACACCTCAGTGTTACCATATAGTACTGACCCCAGACATCATACCGACACCTCAGTGTTACCATATAGTACTGACCCCAGACATCATACCGACACCTCAGTGTTACCATATACTACTGACCCCAGACATCATACCGACACCTCAGTGTTACCATATAGTACTGACCCCAGACATCATACCGACACCTCAGTGTTACCATATAGTACTGACCCAGACATCATACCGACACCTCAGTGTTACTATATAGTACTGACTCCAGACATCACACCGACACCTCAGTGTTACCATATAGTACTGACCCCAGACATCATACCGACACCTCAGTGTTACCATATAGTACTGACTCCAGACATCACACCGACACCTCAGTGTTACCATATAGTACTGACCCCAGACATCATACTGACACCTCAGTGTTACCATATAGTACTGACCCCAGACATCACACCGACACCTCAGTGTTACCATATAGTACTGACCCCAGACATCATACTGACACCTCAGTGTTACCATATAGTACTGACCCCAGACATCACACCGACACCTCAGTGTTACCATATAGTACTGACCCCAGATATCATACCGACACCTCAGTGTTACCATATAGTACTGACCCCAGACATCACACCGACACTTCAGTGTTACCATGTAGTACTGACCCCAGACATCCTACCGACACCTCAGTGTTACCATGTAGTACTGACCCCAGACATCATACCAACACCTCAGTGTTACCATATAGTACTGACCCCAGATATCATACCGACACCTCAGTGTTACCATATAGTACTGACCCCAGACATCATAACGACACCTCAGTGTTACCATATAGCACTGACCCCAGACATCATACCGACACGTCAGTGTTACCATATAGTACTGACCCCAGACACCATACCTACGCCTCAGTGTTACCATATAGTACTGACCCCAGACATCATACCGACATGTCAGTGTTACCATATAGTACTGACCCAGACATCATCACGACACCTCATGTGTACCATATAGTACTGACCCCAGACATCATACCGACACCTCAGTGTTTACCATATGTATGTGACCCAGACATCATACCGACACCTCAGTGTTACCATATAGTACTGACCCAGACATCATACCGACACTCAGTGTTACCATATAGTACTGACCCGACATCATCCCGACACCTCAGTGTTACCATATAATACTGACCCAGACATCATACAGACACCTCAGTGTTACCATATAGTACTGACCCAGACATCATACGACACCTCAGTATTACCATATAGTACTGGACCTCAGACATCATACCGACATGTCAGTGTTACCATATAGTACTGACCCCAGACATCATACCGACACCTCAGTGTTACCATATAGTACTGACCCCAGACATCATACCGACACCTCAGTGTTACCTATAGCAATGACCCAGACATCATACGAACACCTCAGTGTTTACCATATAGTACTGACCCAGACATCATACCGACACTCAGTGTTACCATATAGTACTGACCCCAGACATCATACGACACTCAGTGTTACCATATAGTACTGACCCCAGACATCATACGACACCTCAGTGTTACCATATAGTACTGACCCAGACATCATACCGAAACCTCAGTGTTACCATATAGTACTGACCCCAGACATCATACGACACTCAGTGTTACCATATAGTACTGACCCCAGACATCATACCGACACCTCAGTGTTACCATATAGTACTGACCCCAGACATCATACCGACACCTCAGTGTTACATATAGTACTGAACCCAGACATCACACGAACACCTCAGTGTTACCATATAACCGACCCCAGACATCACACCGACACCTCAGTGTTACCATATAGTACCGACCCCAGACATCACACCGACACCTCAGTGTTACCATATAGTACTGACCCCAGACATCATACCACACACCTCAGTGTTACCATATAGTACTGACCCCAGACATCAAACTGACACCTCAGTGTTACCATATAGTACTGACCCCAGACATCATACTGACACCTCAGTGTTACCATTAGTACTGACCCCAGACATCATACCGACACCTCAGTGTTACCATATAGTACTGACCCCAGACATCATACTGACACCTCAGTGTTACCATATAGTACTGACCCCAGACATCATACCGACACCTCAGTGTTACCATATAGTACTGAACCCAGACATCACACCGACCCTCAGTGTTACCATATAATACCGACCCCAGACATCACACCGACACCTCAGTGTTACCATATAGTACGACCCCAGACATCACACCGACACCTCAGTGTTACCATATAGTACTGACCCCAGACATCATACCCACACCTCAGTGTTACCATATAGTACTGACCCCAGACATCAAACTGACACCTCAGTGTTACCATATAGTACTGACCCCAGACATCATACTGACACCTCAGTGTTACCATTAGTACTGACCCCAGACATCATACACACACCTCAGTGTTACCATATAGCACTGACCCCAGACATCATACCGACACCTCAGTGTTACCATATAGCACTGACCCCAGACATCATACCGACACCTCAGTGCTACCTATAATACTGACCCCAGACATCATACGACACCTCAGTGTTACCATATAGTACTGACCCCAGACATCATACCGACACCTCAGTGTAACCATATAGCACTGACCCCAGACATCATACCGACACCTGTGTTACCATATAGCACTGACCCCAGACATCATACCGACACCTCAGTGTTACCATATAGTACTGACCCCAGACATACCGACACCTCAGTGTTACCATATAGTACTAACCCCAGACATCATACCGACACCTCAGTGTTACCATATAATACGGACCCCAGACATCATACCGACACCTCAGTGTTACCATATAGTACTGACCCCAGACATCATATCAACACCTCAGTGTTACCATATAGTACTGACCCCAGACATCATACCGACACCTCAGTGTTACCATATAGTACTGACCCCAGACATACCGACACCTCAGTGTTACCATAAAGTACTGACCCCAGACATCATACCGACACCTCAGTGTTACCATATAGTACTGACCCCAGACATCATACCGACACCTCAGTGTTACCATATAGTACTGACCCCAGACATCATACCGACACCTCAGTGTTACCATATAGTACTGACCCCAGACATCATACCGACACCTCAGTGTTACCATATAGCACTGACCCCAGACATCATACCGACACCTCAGTGTTACCATATAGTACTGACCCCAGACATCATACCGACACCTCAGTGTTACCATATAGTGCTGACCCCAGACATCACACCCACACCTCAGTGTTACCATATAGTACTGACCCCAGACATCACACGACACCTCAGTGTTACCATATAGTACCGACCCCAGACATCACACCGACACCTCAGTGTCACCATATAGTACTGACCCCAGACATCATACCGACACCTCAGTGTCACCATATAGTACTGACCCCAGACATCACACGACACCTCAGTGTTACCATATAGTACTGACCTGAGACATCATACCGACACCTCAGTGTTACCATATAGTACTGACCCCAGACATCCACCGACACCTCAGTGTTACCATATAGTACTGACCCCAGACATCATACAGACACCTCAGTGTTACCATATAGTACTGACCCAGACATCATACCGACACCTTTCAGTGTTACCATATAGTACTGACCCCAGACATCACACCGACACCTCAGTGTTACCATATAGTACTGACCCCAGACATCTACCGACACCTCAGCGTTACCATATAATACTGACCCAGACATCATACCGACACCTCAGTGTTACCATATAGTACTGACCCAGACATCATACCGACACGTCCGTGTTACCATATAATACTGACCCCAGACATCACACCGACACCTCAGTGTTACCGTATAGTACTGACTCCAGACATCATACCGACACCTCAGTGTTACCATATAGTACTGACCCCAGACATCATACCGACACCTCAGTGTTACCATATAGTGCTGACCCCAGACATCATACCGACACCTCAGTGTTATCATATAGTACTGACCCCAGACATCATACCGACACCTCAGTGTTACCATATAATACTGACGCAATGCATCATATTGTCAAATTTACCATGTAGTGAACATGGTAAATACTAAATCCCCAAAACAATTGTGTAAATGAATTTTTTTTTATTTTGGAATTTCACAGCACTTAGAATTTTTTCCCCCACATTGCAGTAACTATATGGTAAAATGAATGATGCCATTGAAAAGTACTACTCCCACAATTAACAAACTCTCATATGTCTACTGATGGCAAAATAAAAAAGTTATGGCTCTTGAATCAAAGGGGAGTGTCGCATATTAAATTAGTTTAATCAGCGGGCACACATGATCAACCAATCACGTGAGCCCGTAATTAAAGACAGTGGATATTCACGGCTTCCCACGCACACTATGTGGAGCGGTGAATATCCCGGCAGGCGGCAGTGGACTGATGATAATGTCAATATCCCGGCAGGCGGCAGTGGACTGATGAGAATGTGAATTTCCCGGCAGGCGGCAGTGGACTGATGATAATGTGAATATCCCGCAGGCGGCAGTGGACTGATAATGTGAATATCCCGGCAGGCTGCAGTGGACTAATGATAATGTGAATATCCCGCAGGCGGCAGTGGACTGATAATGTGAATATCCCGGCAGGCGGCAGTGGACTGATGAGAATGTAAATATCCCGGCAGGCTGCAGTGGACTAATGATAATGTGAATATCCCGGCAGGCGGCAGTGGACTGATGATAATGTGAATATTCCGGCAGGCAGCAGTGGACTGAATGAGAATGTAAATATCCCAGGAGGCGGCAGTGGACTGATGAGAATGTGAATATCCTGCAGGCGGCAGTGGACTGATAATGTGAATATCCCGGCAGGCAGCAGTGGACTAATGATAATGTGAATATCCCGCAGTCGGCAGTGGACTGATAATGTGAATATCCCGGCAGGCGGCAGTGGACTGATGAGAATGTAAATATCCCAGGAGGCGGCAGTGGACTGATGAGAATGTAAATATCCCGGCAGGCAGCAGTGGACTAATGATAATGTGAATATCCCGGCAGGCGGCAGTGGACTGATGAGAATGTAGATATCCGGCAGGTGGCAGTGGACTGATGAGAATGTAGATATCCCGGCAGGTGGCAGTGGACTGATGAGAATGTGAATATCCTGCAGGCGGCAGTGGACTGATGATAATGTGAATATCCCAGCAGGCGGCAGTGGACTGATAATGTGAATATCCCGGCAGGCGGCAGTGGACTGATGATAATGTGAATATCCCAGCAGGCGGCAGTGGACTGATAATGTGAATATCCCGGCAGGCGGCAGTGGACTGATGATAATACTCACTGCCATCGTCACGTCCTGCTGTTATCTCGGCAGGTGAGCTGACAGCCTGAGGAGCTCAGTGTAAGACTGTGACGTCATGTGCAGTGCTCCTACATGCTGCAGTGCTCAGCTGCTGGGATGAGCACAAGATGTCTGCAGCGGGGGAGCAATGGAGGGGGAAGTATAATTGTTTATTATTGTAAGTGCGCACCGTGGATGGGGCTATATACCAGGATGACGGCATATACCAGAATGAAGGCTATATACCAGGATGGGGGCACATACCAAAATGAGGGCTATATAACAGGATCTGGCATATACCAGAATTAGGATGTATACCAGGATGATGGTATGTACAGGATGAGGATGTATACCAGGATGAGGGCATATACCAGGATGAGGGCTATATAGCAAAATGGGGCATATGCAGTGAAGGAAATAAGTATTTGATCCCTTGCTGATTTTGTACATTTGCCCACTGACACAGACATGAACAGTCTATAATTTTAAGGGTCGGTGAATTACCAGTGAGAGATATAAAATCAAAAATAAAATTCTGAAAATCACATTGTGTAAACTATATAAATGTATTTGCACTCGGCTCTCACCAGGGGTTCATTCTCCGCTCCTCCGCTCTGCCCCGGGGACGCTCCTCCGCTCTGCCCCGGGGACGCTCCTCCGCTCTGCCCCGGGGACACGCCTCCGCTCTGCCCCGGGGACACGCCTCCGCTCTGCCCCGGGGACGCTCCTCCGCTCTGCCCCGGGGACGCTCCTCCGCTCTGCCCCGGGGACGCTCCTCCGCTCTGCCCCGGGGACTCTCCTCCGCTCTGCCCCGGGGACTCTCCTCCGCTCTGCCCCGGGGACTCTCCTCCGCTCTGCCCCGGGGACTCTCCTCCGCTCTGCCCCGGGGACGCTCCTCCGCTCTGCCCCGGGGCCGCTCCTAGTAACGGGGGTTTGATGGTTTCAGGACAGTTTTGCTCCTTGGAGTATTTTACTAAAACAGAAATGAAATGAAAAAATAAAATGAATCAGCTGAGATTAATATTAAGCAAATAATAGAACCTTTTACTCTTCCAGACACTCCACATACTCCCATATTGATTATTTTTTAACAGACAGTACAACCTTGTCCAGATGCAAATCCGCAACTATTGGCTTAATAACGTGGTCTGATCACGCCCCCATCACTCTGACTCTTACTTTAGCGCACCAAGCTAACCCAGCCTTTAGGTGGCGATTAAATGATGCACTACTGCTGAATGGAGAGGTGTTAGGCTGGCTTCACATTAGCGTTTGTGTCTGCATGCTGATGGCATGCAGACACAAACGCTGTCAGAAGCAGGGACACTTTGATGTGTCCGCAGCGGATAATGTCCGCCTGCGGACACATCACTATGGAGCCCGGCAGCCAATCGGCGCTGTCCGGGGGCGGGCCGGAGGCGGAGATCAGCGCCGGAGATCTCCGCCCCCGGCCGCCGGTAAGCTCCGGGACTGTCGGCGGGGAGAACAGCTGATCTGAGAGCTGTTTGAATCTTCCCGCGCCGACACTGTGAGGAGATGTCGGCGCGGGAAGATTCAAACAGCTTTCAGATCAGCTGTTCTCCCCGCCGACATCGCTATGAGATTACAGGCGGCGGGGAGAAGGAGGACAGCAGAGGGTCAGCTGATCTCCCGGTGGCCGTCGGTGAGCTCCTGTGACATCACCGGCGGCCACCGGGAGATTTTTCAATGGGTCCGCAGCGTTCTCCTGCTGTGTCATGCAGAGGACACTGCGGACCCATTGAAGACAATGCTTTTTTTGTACGCTTGGGGACGCTTGCTGATTGTCCAAGCTCCCCAAACGCACAAAAAAACCCAACATGCTGCGTCCCGGGTGCGGATGCTGGACACCGGAAGCAGCAGATATCGTCCGCATCCGCACCCGAACGCAGCAAACGCAGGCACCATGCGTTCCTATGTTAAACATAGGAACGCAGTGCGCATGCGTTTAACTGCGTATGGGAACGCAGCAAAACGCTGCCTTCCCATACGCAAATGTGAAGCCAGCCTTAGATAGAATCTCCTCGGAGTTGGAACACTATTTTCAGATAAATGATAATGGGGAGGTTTCTGATGAGACCTTATGGTCGGCGCATAAAGTAGTGATTATGGGTGTACTTCTCCAACAAGCTTCCTACCTGAAAAGGAAGAGGGAGAATAGCAGAGAGGCATTACTCTCTCGCTTGCAATATCTAGACCCTATTAATAAGTCTGCTCCTACGTCCTCTATTTCCAAGGAGATCTATCAGATTAGATTTAGATTGAGGGAAAATCTTTTGGCCACATACGCACATAACATGAAGAAATTTAAAACTAATCTATACGCTGCAGGTGATGGGGCCGGTGCACTTTTGGCGCGCAGAGTACACAAGAGGGAGGCCAAATCAAGAGTGGACCATATCCTAGATAAAAATGGGAAGGCCCTCAGGAATCCTCAGGACATAGTCCAAGCATTTGCAGAATATTATACTGGCTTGCATAATTTAAAAGATGACCCTTCTACCCCCCAACCAGATCACCAATCTATTCACACATACCTAGAATCTATAAAATTACCCTGTATTACATCTGAGCAGCTAAACTCACAGATATAGAAATTAACTCGACGATTAGACAAACTAAATCTCATAAAACCCCGTGCCCCGACGGGTTGACAAATGATTACTATAAATCCTTTCAATTGCTATTGACTCCATATTTACAGGGGTCCCGGCATCAGGGGGAAACATGGCTGCAAGGAAGACCAGCTATTAATGCATCTGGGCTGCAACAGATAGACTATAAGTTGCTAGCCAAGGAAATGGCAATTCATTTAGCAGAAGAATTCAGACAGTCAAAGATTTGGTAGCAGCAACTACAAAAGATTTGCATAATAAAATCCAGCACCATGACCAACAACTGCAGGAAGCTGAGGAGAGGACTGCTGCAGCAGAGGAGAGTGTTGGATTTAGAACAACAGGTGCTTGATCTACAGAAACTCATTATCCACTTTGAACAAACTTGATGATATTGAAAATAGAACTCGCCGTAGCAATCTTAAAATCGTGGGTCTCCCTGAATCCATTTCCCCGGGACAGCTTGTTGAGGTATTTGAGGCTGAACTACCTAAAGAACTGGGTCATTCCCATAAGTGCAGAACCGAACGTACCCACAGAATAGGACCCCCAAGGACAATGAAAATAACGGCTCCACACGTGATAGAGACTCTGATAAACCGAGGCACGCCATTGCCAAATATCTCAACCACAGGGATAAAGAGGAGATACTGCGTGCATATAAGGCTAAAAGACATCCACTCCTGATCCTGGGTCACAGAGTCCTACTATTTGCTGACTATTCAGTTGAGGTGACTAGGAGGAGGAGGAGGAGGAGAGCCTTCAGCGACGCCTGTACAATATTGTCCAAAAGAAACGTCAGATTCCAACTTAACTACCCGGCCACCCTGCGATTCAGGACTCCAGCAGGCGACATGGTGTCTTTCACAGACCCTGCAGAGGCTATCAAGTCAATTAATGAAAAAAACACCACGCCGGACAGAAATGGGTCAAATTCGAGTAGCCCAAGAGGAGGAGGAGAAACTCATGTACCGGAAAGAGGTTTAGATAACGGAACTGTATCATCACGGACATACAGACTGCGGTCAGAATCTTTGTCACAAAGTTCCCAGGAGAAGATGCAATCTCCTAGATAACAACGCCAACCCGCGTCCAGATGGAGCAGGAGAAAAACGGGTCAACCCACTTGATTAGAGAGAGACCGAGGCATGAAGATATTTCTCCCTTTGTTCAACCTAGAGCGGCGACCACATGCGTTTATGCTGATCACCACTGAACTGGGCGATCCACACATTTTGGATATAATCTGACACGGATCTGCCTTTTCAAGAGGATGGAGAAAGAGATTTACGATTACGATGCCGAGACGCTCCCCCTTCTTCTCCCCCCCCCCCTTTTTTTTTGTCCCTCTTCGCAGATTCAACGAGTTATGGATGGGGGGGAGAGGGGGGGATGGGGAATATTAAAAGTTGTGCTAGTTACATAATTACTATTTATGAGAGGTTATATGAGGTTTTTCTACCTGTTATACGTGGGGATGGTATTTCATTTTCCAACAATGCAGGACGTTAATAATTTCTTGTTCATGTTCTATGGGTCTGGGATCATATTTTAGATAGTATTATCAGATATTTAATGAAGGAGGAGGGCTGAGCTCATTGCTTCAGCCAGGAGGAAAAAAGCGAAGTCAACAAGACTTAAGGATGGAGAGAATGAGGGGGGGAAGAAAAGTTGGGGGGAAGTTTTAAAAACAGGGGAAAAAAATAGCCTTGCTAACACTGACATATTTGATGCCCTTATGCTACCATCTGCCTAAGTAGATATGATCAGATGCATTACTACTCTACACTTAAGAAATAGATCATACACCTATCATTTGAAATCGCTTCCACACAATAGAGATGGTGAGATGGATTTCGTGGAAGTTAAGGGCCTACGATCCCCGGCCAAACGTATGATGGTTCTTCGTCACCTCAAGAGACTTGGAGCTGATGTGGCGTTGCTACAGGAAACGCACCTCGCTCCAACCGACTTCTTTACACTCAAAAAACTATGGGTTGGGGAAGTGTACGGCTCAGGGGCTGATGACAGGAAAGCTGGGGTCATGATCCTTATCAGTAAAAACCTTGCCCACAAAATACTATCCTCATCATCAGATGATAAGGGTCGACTATATCATATGCGTATTCAGATCCAAAATGTCACCTATAGTCTATATAACATTTATGCCCCGAATACATTACAAAAAAACTTTTTTCAAAGCTTGACCGACCAAATTCTGATAGACCAAGAAAGTAACAAAATACTAGGGGGAGATTATAACTGGGTCATTAATGAGATAGAAGACAGAAAGAGGGAAGATGTGAGAGGTCTTTCGGGAGGTGACGATAGACCTTCTTCAAGACCAAGTCTCTTGCAGAATTTGCTCACCAATTGCAGTCTGGTCGATACCTGGCGCACATTACATCCCCTTGAAAGGGAGTTTACCCACTTTTCTCATGCTCATAAAACATGGTCGAGACTGGATATGTTTTTCACCTCGACCTTGTTGTTTCAGAGAGTGATGGAGGCGGAGATGGGAGACATGGTCATATCCGACCATAGTCCGATGATACTCGAGACCAAAGATGTCTTCCCCAAGGGAACAGATTATTTATGGAGGTTCCCTGACACTTTGACAAGAGATGAGAATTTTGGTAAATTGCTTAAAGAATGGTGGTCAGATTTTCAAACAAACAATGCAGCTCATGAGTCTACCCAGGATTGTTCTGGGAAACTGCAAAGACGGTCTTGCGGGGTCATATCATGGCTCACAGCGCTAAATTGAAAAAGCAAGTCAAAGAAAAATATATTTTAGCCAGCACCAAAGTGAGAGAGATGTATCTCATATATAAAGAACTATGGGCGAGGCGGATAGAGATAATTGGTTATTGGCAAAGAGGTCGTTTGATACTTGGGCAGCTAGAAGGGAAGACCTATACAGAAACCATCTGGAAATAGCATTGAACAGATATGGTGATAAGGCCGGGCGCCTACTGGTGAGACTAGCAAGGGGCAGGAGACCAACCACAACTATACTAACAATTGCTGATGGGCACGGCAGGCTGTGGTCCGATCCCAAAATAATTTCCCAGATACTAGGAAAACACTATGCAACGTTATATAGGGAAAGTAACACTAGTAGACTGACAGATGTTTCATGGCTAAATTCCATCAATATGCCTGGCCTGACAGACGATGACAAACTTTATTTAAATAGTCCCATCTCAGCAGATGAAATAAAAATGGCAATTAATCTACTAAACCCTGGTAAAGCGCCGGGACCTGATGGCTTCAATGGGGCCTTCTTTAAAGTTTTATAAGATCAGATTTCCCCTGTTTTGACGGAACTATACAACTTCCATATTGAGAGGCTCTCCGATTCCAGAGAGAATGAATATGGCCCACATAAAACTGATTCTAAAGACTGGCAAACCCCCATCAGACCCATCTAGTTATAGACCCATCTCTCTGATAAACCAAGACTTAAAACTTCTGTCAAAAATTTTAGCGGATAGGTTGGCATCGATTCTACCGAGACTGATTCAACCACATCAATCAGGTTTTGTTAGAGGTCGGTCAACAGTTACCAACATTAGGAGAGCTATGCTACTCATTGATGTAACAAGACATAGTGAGATGGACGGGATGGGAGATCCAGCCATGATCACCCTCGATGCGGAGAAAGCGTTTGATAATGTGATGTGGTCATGGCTGGATTGGGTCCTGGACCCTATCGGCTTGGAGGGGCCCTTTCGCCAATTTTTAAGATCTTTATACAGTAACCCGAAGGCATGTGTTAGCATTCCGGGATTCCTGCTGGAAACATTTACACTGGAGAAGGGAACTCGCCAGGGCTGCCCGCTGTCGCCTCTTCTTTTTAACTTCGCGATAGAGCCACTGGCATTATATCTATCCGCTCAGACCACCTATGAAGGCCTTAGAGTAGGAGAAAAGGAAGTTAAGCTGTCCCTGTTTGCCGATGATATCATTTTATTTGTGCAACACCCCCTAAGAGACCTTAAAACAATCCTAGACGCCATAGAAAAAATAGGGACACTATCAGGATTCATATTAAACAGAGACAAATGTGAAATTCTCTTCCTCAAAAATGGGAAACATAACAGACCTGTAACCACACTATGTGATATCCCTGTTGCCAAGAATAATTTGAAATATCTAGGAGTCTAACTGGCTGGAACACCCGAACTGATAGACAAATTGAATTTTCTTCCAATAATAGAAAAAATAGAAATAGAATTGGAATGCTGGAAAAATCTTCCCCTGTCGCTGCTGGGTCGATCTCACTTGATCAAAATGGT
Source organism: Allobates femoralis (assembly GCA_033576535.1). Taxonomy (NCBI): domain Eukaryota; kingdom Metazoa; phylum Chordata; class Amphibia; order Anura; family Aromobatidae; genus Allobates; species Allobates femoralis. Next base: position 45,026,394 of record JARQOC010000009.1, on the reverse strand, counting down.
TAGCTTCGCAAGACTGCTCTATCCACTCCAGACGATTCCAATGTTGCTAAAACACACAGATGTTAGACGACTGAATACGGCATTTTCCAAATCCCTGTGGGGAGGCAAAAGAGCCAGAATTAAACTGACCACCCTAATGCAAACAAGAGAAGAGGGGGGATTGAGAGTCCCAGATATTAGGGTTATAATTTGGCATGCGTCATGAGAAATGTCCTAGACTGGATCAACAATACCTCCAAGTTCTCCGATTTGGCCCTTGAGTGGGAGTTCTCTAAACCTTGGGATCTATCGGCCCTGTTGCATTCCTCACCAAAAACACTGCCCCCAAGAATCAAGTGCACATCCATTTGTAGAGACACAGTGATGACTTGGAAGGCAGTAAGGAAAAAAATGGATCTTTCATGGCAGATTTCTAAAATTTTGAATCCCTTGGGCCGCCCCATCCTTTCCGCAAGGGGCTGATAATCTGCTATTTCGTACATGGAGGGAGAGGGGTGTAAAAACTTTAGGAGACCTTATGCACATGGGGGAGAAGAGATGGTTGACGAATACTGAAATTCTAAATAAATTTAATCTCCCGGGTCCCATTGGTTGTCCGTGTTTACAAATTCAGCGACATCTACTGTCCCGTTTACGTAATGTTAAGACAGAAATAGAAGGAGGCGAGTGGGGAGCATTAATGGGAATTACCCCCAATGACATATCTATAACCACCTTATATAGTAAACTACAAAAAACCCTTAAACCCCTGACGTCCCATAAACTATTTTCCATATGGAAGAAACACTACACCGATCCAGATCTAACTCAAAATATACTAACAGGATGGAACTTAGTAAGGAAACATATTATAAATGAAAAATGGAGGGATACTCAGTATAGACTAATACATGGCACTATCAAGGGCTTCAATATTCCACCTTCTCCGGCCAATAGTGAAAGATGGGTAAGGTGCCCTAAATGTAAAGCCCCCATGACGGATCTTGACCATGGGATATGGTCTTGCACGGAAACACTAAAATATTGGAGGGAGGTGGGCATTCTTGCCTCAGGATTATTTCCCGTGGAATGTAGAGATGATCCGATGCTATGGCTGTTCCACTACTCAGCTGCTACCACATCGGGTGGGCAGGTACATGTCCTATTTCACACAATATCTCTTGTGGCCAAGAGACAACTCTTGTTACACTGGCTCCAGGACGCTGTCCCTTCAATTGAAATAGTACGAAATATGCTCAGGAGATCCTTGGAGCTTGAATCCATGGAGACACTCAGAAATCCTACCAAAATGACCCATACATTTTTCATAAATGGAAACCATTTATTTTGAACACGTTTTCAGATGTAGAGATAGAAAGATTTATGACACCTTACAAACACACAAGTGGTATTAGAGGATTTGAAAGGTACATTAGGCAAATTGAGAGGTAGCATTTAACTTTTACATAAGATTTATACAATTAATATATGTTTTAGCTAGGAAAAATCAACCAAATAGTCATATTGGACGATTAAATAACAGGGGGGAGGGATGAAAGGGATTCTTATTTTATTTTCTTTGTTACCAATATATGTTAAAAATGTGTAAGATAATTGAGATGCGATCATTCCGATATCTAATTACTGTTGTTACAAATGTCAATAATTACATTTTACTTTCGATTTTCTTTCTATTGTAAAGATTTATTCTCAATAAAAATGATGGTTCAAAAAAAATAAATAAATAAAGGCCAACACAGCTGGGATGGCAACGTGCATGGCAGGGAACTGAAACTTCTCAAACATTACCTCGGCCATGTGTTCCCGGTTGCTGAGTGGATTTAGTGGTGGCTCGGTGATCATAGAGGTCTTTCTGTCGGTGTAGCCTGAAGCTTAACTTCAATGGCGTGTGACCACACCGCCTCCATTTTGTCCCAATCTTCAATTACTCCGTTCTTTATCGGGTATGTAATGTCCAGTAGCCCTCTCCTCATTTCTGCATCCTCTCCAATAAAGCAGTCGTCCCTTACTGCTCTGGGCGTTGCAGGCTGGTATTTTGGCCGTCCGATGTTATTTGGGAAAGTGAAGCATGGCTGTTCATGTCCTGAAGCTTGAAATCAATGGCGTGTGACCATACCTTCTCCATATCATCCCAACATTCCATAATCCCGTGTTTTATTGGATATGTGATTTCCAGTAGTTCTCTGTCTAATTCTACATCCTCTCCAATAAAGGAGTGGTTCCTCACTGCTCTGGGCGTTGCAGGCTGGTATTTTGGCCGTCCAATCTTATTTTGGAAAGTGAAGACTGGCTGTTCATGTCCGGAGAATCCTCCATTAATAAAGGTCTTTCTGACAATGTGGCCTGAAGTTTGCAGTCAATGGCGTGTGTCCACACCGCCTCCATGTCATCCCAACATTCAATAATCCCGTGTTTTACTGGGAATGTGATGTCCAGTAGTTCTCCGTCCAGTTCAGTATAGTCTCCAACACAGTTGTCCTTTACTGCTTGTATTTAGGCACACCGGTCATAGATGGAAAAGTGATGAGCGGATCTTCATCTCCCGCGATTCCTATTTTTAGATATTTAAAAACAAAGGGAATGGATGTCACAACCGTGTAGATCAACCAGGCACACGAAAAATACTATCAATTAAACAAGAAATAAGAGCGTGTGTATATCCGGGATCAACCAAGCTCTGATGCAGAATAACTCACCAATTAAAAAAGTGCATACAAGCACTTATACAGTGAACAAAACCGCAGCACAGCAGAATACAGGTATCGCCTCAGGATAAACAACCCTATTGGAGGTACAATAAGAACTTCAAAATGTTACCACTAAAAAAGAGAATTTTGTTTACTTACCGTAAATTCTTTTTCTTCTAGCTCCTAATTGGGAGACCCAGACATTGGGTGTATAGCTTCCGTCTCCGGAGGACACACAAAGTATTACACTTAAAACAAGAAGTGTAACTCCTCCCCTACTGCCTATACACCCCCTCTAGGAGGAATCCCATCAGTTCAGTGCACAAGCAGAAAGGAGGATAAAACCCACACCAAGACCAAAAGGTCCGGCTAAACATTGTCGGCCAACAGGGCCGATAGAGCAACATGTACAACACCAGTCACTCACATAAAAGAACAACGCCCAAAGGGCCAACAGGGTGGGTGCTGGGTCTCCCAATTAGAAGCTAGAAGAAAAAGAATTTACGGTAAGTAGACAAAATTCTCTTTTTCTTTTTCGCTCCATTGGGAGACCCAGACATTGGGATGTCCAAAAGCAATCCCTGTGTGGGAAGAGACCTGAGCAAGACAGTAACTTCAAATGTGAGCGACCGCCACCTGTAGGATCCGTCTGCCCACATTAGCGTCCGCTGAAGCATACGCATGAATCTGATAGTGTTTTGTAAAGGTGTGTAGGCTAGACCAAGTGGCCGCCTGACACACCTGTTGTGCCGTGGCCTGATGACGTAAGGCCCACGAGGCACCCACAGCTCTTGTGGAATGCGCCTTAATCCCAGCAGGTAAAGGTGTACCAGAGAGAAGGTAGGCTTCCTGAATGGGAGCCTTGATCCACCGAGCCAAGGAGGACTTGGAGGCCTGCATTCCTTTTTTCTCGCCTGTCGTGAGAACCAACAGGGCATCCGAGCGGCGAAAAGCAGCCGTACGGGAGACATAAATCCTGACAGCCCTGACCAGTTCCAGAGTATGGAGAGACTTCTCATACTGGTGAACGGGATGAGGACAAAAGGACGGCAGGACAATGTCTTGATTCAGGTGAAACGGAGAAAGCACTTTCGGAAGGAACTCCGCCACAGGTCGGAGCACTATTTTATCCTGGTGAACCACTAGGAAAGGGGATTTGCAAGACAGACCTGCCAGCTCCGAAACTCTTCGCAAAGACTAATAGCCACAGGAAAGGCAACTTTTTGAGAAAGTCTAGAGAGGGACACCTCTCTCAAGAGTTCGAAAGGCGGCTTCTGTAAGGCCGCGAGAACCATGTTAAGGTCCCAGGGGTCCACAGGACGTCTGTAGGGGGAACAATGTGATTTGCCCCCTGTACAAACGTCTTGACCTGAGGCAGGTTAGCCAGACGTTTGTTGAAAAGCACAGAGAGCGGAGATCTGACCCTTTAGGGAACTGAGAGCCAAACCCTTGTTCAGCCCAGATTGAAGAAAGGCAAGAAGGGTTGGAAGAGAGAAAGGCCAGGGAGACTTTTCGTTGAGACGACACCAAGAAAAGAAAATCTTCCAGACCCTACGGTAAATCTTTGCCGATGCAGGTTTCCTGGCTTGTCTCATGGTTGCGGCGACTTCCGAAGAAAAGCCACAAGATGTCAGCAACCAGTCCTCAAGTGCCACAAAGTCAGGCTTAGGGTCGCTGAATTGTGGTGGAAGAACGGCCCTTGAGACAGAAGGTCTGGCCGGAGCGGGAGCCTCCACGGAGTCCCTGTCGAGAGTTGTAACAGGTCCGGATACCAGGCCCTCCTGGGCCAGTCTGGGGCGATGAGCAGGGCTTGACGACATTCCATTCTGAGTTTCCGAAGAACCCTGGGTAATAGAGGAAATGGCGGAAACACGTAGGGAAGGCGAAACCTGGACCAATCCTGGACCAGAGCGTCCGCCGCCACAGCCTTGCTGTCCCGAGAGCGAGACATGAACAGCGGAACCTGGTGGTTCAACCGAGAGGCCATGAGGTCCACGTCTGGTGTGCCCAATCTGTTGCAGATGTGAAGAAAGACATCTGGGTGGAGAGCCCATTCTCCTGCGTCCATACCTTGCCGACTTAGATAGTCGGCCTCCCAATTGTCCACCCCGGGAATATGCACTGCCGAGATGGACGAGTCGTTGTCCTCGACCCACTGTAGGATACGGTGGACCTCTGCGAGGGCCTGAGGACTGCGAGTGCCTCCCTGGTGGTTGATGTAAGCAACCGCAGTGGCGTTGTCGGATTGTATACGAATCCGATTCCCCGGCAGGAATCTCTGAAATGCCAGAAGAGCCAAATAAATGACCCGAATCTCCAGAACGTTGATCTGGAGGATTCCTGCTTCGTCCAGGTGCCTTGCGCCCGGTGGTGAAGAAAAACGGCGCCCCAGCCTAGGAGACTGGCGTCTGTGGTCACTACCAACCAAGAGGGGGGCAGAAAGCATCTGCCCCGAGAGAGGGAGGTGGGAAGCAGAAACCAATGAAGAGACTCCTTCGTGACCGATAACAGAGGGATATGCTGGTCGAGGGAGGAGGACCTCTTGTTCCATCTGCGCAAGATCTGCAATTGCAGCGGACGGAGATGGAATTGCGCAAATGGTACTGCTTCTATGGTCGCCACCATCTTTCCCAACACGTGAATCAGACGCCTGATGGATACTGAGTCTGACTGCATGAGAGACTGGACCTCCTCCTGAATCGAGATCTGTTTGTCGACAGGCAGGACGATCAGAGCCGGAGCAGTATGAAACTCCATGCCCAGATAAGTTATTGACTGAGCAGGAAGGAGAACCGACTTGGGTATGTTGATCAACCACCCGAAGTGCTGCAGAGTGTCTAGAGTAACTGAGAGACTCAGCTGACACTGCTCCGCAGAGGGGGCTCTGACCAGAAGGTCGTCCAAGTACGGAGTCACTGCATGGCCCTGAGAATGCAGAACCACTACCATCGCCGCCATCACCTTGGTGAAGACCCTCGGTGCGGAGGCAAGGCCGAAGGGAAGAGCCACGAACTGAAAGTGCTCCTCTCCTACTGCGAACCACAGCCAACGCTGATGCGCAGGAGCAATGGGGACATGTAGATAGGCATCCTTGACATCCACTGAGGCTAGGAAGTCCCCCTGAGATAGAGACGCTATCACAGATCGCAGAGATTCCATGCGGAATGACCTGACTTTCACGTACCGGTTGAGAAGCTTGAGGTCCAAAACCGGTCTCACCGAACCGTCCTTCTTGGGAACCGTGAAGAGATTCGAGTAGAACCCCTGGCAGCGTTCCCCGGAGGGAACCTGGGTCACCACCCCGTCCCATCTCAAGGCGTCCAGCGCCTGACGAAAGGCCGAGGCCCTTGCCGGCGGGGGCGAGGAGGGACAGAAACGAGTCGGAGGACGCGAGGTCAGCTCTATTCTGTAGCCGTGGGAGATGACATCCACTACCCATTGGTCTTGGATCTGGCGGCGCCAGATGTCTCCAAATTGGGAGAGCCTGCCACCGACCGAGGATGCTGCTGGGAGAGGCGGTGAGTCATGAAGAGGCAGCCTTGGCGGCTGTGGCGCTGGCTGGCTTCTTTTGCTGATTTTTAGACCTCCACGTCCGGCCTGACTTCTGATCCCTGTCTGTACGGGAGGAGGAGGACGTCTTTGAGGAGGGACGAAAGGCCCGAAACTTGGCGTGCATCTGACGCTGACCCGACTTTTGCACCTTAGTTTGAGGCAAAGAAGTCGACTTCCCACCTGTGGATTCTTTAATGATATCATCCAATTGTTCGCCAAAGAGCCTGTTTCCCGCGAACGGGAGACCCTGGAGAAACTTCTTGGACGTGGCATCAGCCTTCCAGTCACGCAGCCATAGCATTCTGCGGGCTGCGAGTGAGTTAGCCGAAGCCACAGCAGTACGGCTGGCGGATTCCATGATCGCTGATCTAGCGTAGTCAGTAAATGCAGAAGCTTGAGACGTGAGGGTAGTCACCTCGGGAACATCCTGAGCTACAACATTTAGTTCTGCCAAACAGGCAGAAACAGCCTGCAGGGCCCACACTGCAGCGAAAGCCAGGGCAAACAAGGCTCCTGTGGCCTCATAGATTGAACTTCTGCAGAAGTTCAATCTGTCGGTCAGTGGGGTCCTTAAGAGAGGAGCCATCTGCAACCGACATGACTGTATTGGCCGACTACCTGGAGACTGGGGGGGGTCTACCTTAGGAGAAGCCGACCAACTCTTTACAACATCAGGGGAAAAGGAGATCGAGTATCCTTCTGCTTCCTGGAAAAGCGTTTGTCAGGACAAGCCCTGGGGGTCTGTACCGTTGATCTAAAGTTCGAATGATCAAAGAAAGAGCCCCGGGGTCTGGATGGAGGAAGGAACTGATACAGTTCCTCTGAGAGCGAAGTCTCCACCGTGGGAGGGGGAGCAGTTAAATCCAATACCGTGTTAATGGAGGACACTAAGTCATCCACTAAGGAATCCTCCTCTGAGGTCTCGTCCGAGGGCCTCACTGAGTCCTGACCATCAGCCCCCTCAATCTGAGAGCCCTCAGCCTGAGACTCCTGAAGAGAGGAGGCCGGAGATAGTGCTCTACGTGGCCGTTTAGGAGGTCTAGGAGAGGGAGCTATGTCAGAGACCCCTGTATTGTCTCCAGAGTCAAAACCCCCAGAAGGGGACGACTCGCTGTGGCGCCTGCGGCGTGAGGCAGAGGGACCGGGGGCACTTTCCCGGTGACAAGCCTGTAAAGACTCCTGCAAAACTCTGGTTAGAGCCGTCATGGACTGGGCAAAAGATTCTGAAAAGGACCTAGTGAAAGCTACAGTCCAAGGAGGGACAGCCTGGTCCCCCTGACTCGGGGAAGGCTCTGATGTAGCAGAGCTGGGGGGAGCCCCATGTGCCTCTTCAGATTCATGTGAAGTGCAGGCAGAGCAATGAGGGTAAATAGACCCAGCAGGCAGGGCAATCTTGCAAGCAGTGCAAGAATAAAATGTCTGCACCTTAGGGGCTTTGCTCCTGTTGTAAGACATGTCGCCCTTAGTATTAATCCTCCAAGAGGGAAAAACTAGAGGGGGGAATAGGAGTAGGAAGGCACCAACAGGAGACCTGTGGTGACTTACCAGGCTGAAAAGGGAGTGTGTGTGTGCCCTCCGGATGCCCCGCTTCTTGCTAGCAGCCGCAGAATGCAGGGAGAGCCGCTGGGAGATGTGACCAGAAGTCTCCAGCCACTACATAAGATGGCCGCTGGAGCCGAGAGAGGGGGCGTGGCCTAGCAGCGCAGGAATCCGGAGGGCTGCTCCCCTTCCTCAGCCAGGCTATAATGCGAGCCATGGCTGGAAGCGGCCGAGCTCCAAGACCGCCCCCAAAGGCGGCCGGGCCCGCCTCCGGTGGAGCCCGGGCTTATGGAGCAAAACAAGGCCGCAATGAAGCCGGGGCCTAAATTTAGACCGCCGGCCGGCGCTCGGGAGCACCCGAGCGCGGTAGTACCCTGCACCCCGGGAAACCCGCGGTGCTGCAATGACAGGCTGCTACGGACCGGGGGAAGGCCACCAGGGACCCCTCTAGTGTGTGAGCAGGGCTGCACACACATTATAGAGTCCAAAGGCTGATAAGGGCAGAAGGGCCAGGAGACTGCACACACAGATAGACATGTAAATCCCCCGTATGAGCAGGTTCCAGAGACCACCCAGGTGGTTTGGATCGGGCTACAGCTGTAGCATAACCCTCCGAGTACCTTAAGTAGGCGCAGGGGGCCGAGCCCTGTGGTCCACGACTCCAGCCGACAGGATCCAAAGGGGCTGTGGATGGAGTCAGAGCTCCAGAAGTTCTGGGAGCCCGTAACGATCCCACTTCTCCAGAGCCCCGAGGGGATGGAGAAGGAAACAGCATGAGGGCTCCAAGGGTACCTCAACCGCCTCTGCCCGAGGGTGAGGAAGGAGACATGCTGGGATCCATTAGGATCCTCTTTGCTTCCATCCAACACTCTCCAAAGAGAGTGAGTAAGACTAAAAGTGAGAGTGGATGAGTGCAGAGTGTGCCTCCTTCAACACAAAGCTAAGAAGTGATGGGATTCCTCCTAGAGGGGGTGTATAGGCAGTAGGGGAGGAGTTACACTTCTTGTTTTAAGTGTAATACTTTGTGTGTCCTCCGGAGGCAGAAGCTATACACCCAATGTCTGGGTCTCCCAATGGAGCGAAAAAGAAATATATAGGCATCAAACAAACCAATTAGGCATGAACAATTGTGGAAGCAAAAAGATGGTAGTACCATGCCACAAAGGACATATGAACAATACAAAGCACCCTCAGCAGGGTAATGTTGTGTAAAGGTGCCGTCACACCAGGCGACGTCGCTAGCGACATCGCCGAAAAAGTGACGTCACAGCGATGTCGCTAGCGACGTCGCGCTGTGTGACAGCGCGACGCGACCACGATTAATCGCTGGTCGCAGGTTTATCAGGTTTACGGGAAGAACTGTAAACCTGACAACCTGCAACCAGTGATTAGGCTGGATCGCGCCGTGTGACATCGCCAGAGCGATTGTCACAGGCGATCCAGCCTATACCGCAGCGTTGCTGCGGATCGCCCGCTGGGCTGAGCCCAGCCCAGCGAGCGATGTCACCAGCCCGCATCGCTGCGGCATCGCCGGCCGCAGCCGTGCTGTGTGACAGCTGACCAGCGATGTCGGGAGCGAGCGGGCACCCCCGCATCGCTTCCGACATCGCTGGTCTCATCGCCTAGTGTGACGGGACCTTAAAGAATCACTGACCCATTAGAAAAAGGGTACTAGATGGACCTAAATGTAAATACCATATCAAAAAAAAACATCGTAAAGAGGGGAGCCACTCATTAGTTGTCAACCTACAAGCAAATCTAATAAACGAATAGATTGCTCTGCAAGTAAAGTAAGCGTAAGTTGGTAAGGGAATAAGCCCTTCAAGATGCCTAGATTAGCGTGTCCATGAACCTGTAAACAGCATAATCTCCAACAAAGTTGTCCTTTACCTCTGTGGCAGTACAGGCCGGTACTTTGGCCGTCCGATGTTATTTGGGAAATTGAAGGATGGCTGTTGATATCCGGAGAATCCTCCTGTAATATTTTGTGATCCATTGTCAATGATCAGTGCCGGCAGCAATTCATCCATGATGATCTTGAGATGATGACTGAATGCTGGTGGGTCTTGTGTGGATGAAGAGTGATGAATGTGGCACCTGTCACAGCAGAGAACCCTACAGTTACATCACAATAGAGAACTGACCCTATAGATCATCCAGCCCAATTTCTTACTTATAGGGAATCATATATTGCCAGGATGGGGGGAACCAAATAAACCAGGCTGGGGGACCAGGACGGAGGACATTGCTACATAATGAAGGGGGGAGGGCAATTTGTATGTCTATTGGATTTAGAGCGCTGCAAGGCAAGAGCCCATACATCTGACCAACAGGTGGAGGGGGGGGGGGGGTGATAGTCCCCAGGTCCAAGTTTTGCACTGGGGCCTATAATCCTCTAGTTACGCCACTGCTCACTAGGCCCATGAGTAATACGCCATGGTACATAGGGAAGAGATTGCGGCCTCCGGCTAGGGTGTATGAGCGACTGACCGTGTTATGGACTCTGCTGGGAGACTCGCTCTGACTGATGAGCCGGTCCCAGCAGCAAAACGGATAAATCAATGGAAAATGAACTAATCAAGGAGATGAGATTGAGGGGCCCCCTCCAGCTGCACTGCCACTACCGGCCAGTGACCTCCAGGATATGAGGCTTCTTTAAAATAGACGAGCAGTAATCAAATATTAATGTCTATCAAGCTCAGTCCGGCCGGCTGGGAGCGGGAATGACCGATAAGATGATGCACAGTTATCTATATATATATATTGGGAGGTAGCGCCCCTGGGGGAAGCCGCTTGGCAACAGCAAACTGACACAGACAACCATGTTTTGACGTAAACGCACACGGCTGCAGTTTATTTGAGGTGTCACCAACTGCAGACAACACACAATACTATGAGATTTCACATATAATACTGACATAATCACATTACACATTATATACACGACAGAATCCTGAAAATAAAGAATTTTATACTCAGCGCCTTAGATGTTAACCCACTGTGCACCAGTTCAGTCTTACAGCACTCACACCCAGTGAAACAGGCTCATGTGGCACCTGTGCTGCAAGCCCATGCGATACACCCCGGCCAAGGGAGCACGCCGGCTGTGCCTCACAATATGTAAATCCACCTAAAGATTGCACTGGGTTATCACTCATCTCCTCCAACACGGAGCTGCCGGGACACAGCACTAGTTACCATTATGGCAATAGAGGCGGTAATCTCACCGATGCAGCAGGAAACGTCAATTTTCAACAAGATTAAGATGATTCATATTTTCTCTATTCACATCCAGAGCTGCATTCATAATTCTGCTGGCTCCCACTGGTCATAAACAGCAGTTTATCTACACTCTGCAGTCAGACATTAAACCAATAAACTCTGGGGAATGGGCATAAGAGTTTGGATGACGCACAGTACTTGGAAGAGAAAAGCCGAAGAAATTTGGGGTCAGCTTTTAGATGTAAATAGAAAAAAGAGAATTTTGTTTACGTACCGTAAATTCTTTTTTCTTTAATCATCAATGGGAGACCCAGACAATGGGGTTTAGGGCTCTGCCCTCCGGAGGTCACACTAGGTACTACAAGTTTGTAGACACCGCCTCCTCCGCTTATAAACCCCCACCGTAGGAGACATCCTCAGTTTAGTCCATAAGCTGCGAGGAGAAAGTAAACCACACCCGAAACATCGGGAAGAATGCCGTGCACAGACGGTTTAACAACCCGGAAAACACTGTCTCAACAGAGAACAGATCAAATGCAAAACATGCAACGGAACAACTGGGTGGGTGCTGGGTCTCCCATTGATGATTAAAGAAAAAAGAATTTACGGTACGTAAACAAAATTCTCTTTTTTCTGGTCATCATAATGGGAGACCCAGACAATGGGGATGTCCTAAAGCAATACCCCAGGGCGGGAAGAGTTCCTCAACAAGACGGATAACACATGGTTCCCTTTAAAGGTGGGCAACCGCCGCCTGGAGAACCCGCCTGCCCAAACTCGCATCCGCAGAGGCATGGGCATGCACCATATAGTGCTTAGAGAAAGTGTGCAGGCTGGACCAAGTGGCCGCCTGACACACCTGTAGAGCAGACGCTCGATGTCGCAAGGCCCAGGAGGCACCTACAGCTCTAGTAGAGTGAGCCTTCAAACCCACCGGGAGAGGCAAACCAGAAGACCGGTACGCCTCCTGAATGGGAGCCTTGATCCATCTGGCCAAGGTCGACTTCGAAGCCGCGGACCCCTTACAGCGACCCATCGTGAGGACAAATAAGGAATCCGAACTCCTAAAGGAGGCGGGTCCTGGACACATAAATGCGTACAGCCCTCACGAGATCCAGAGTATGGAGGTCGCGCTCAACCTGATGAACGGGAGCGGGGCAAAATGATGGGAGAACAATCTCCTGGTTTAGGTGAAACGTTGAAACCACCTTCGGCAAGAATTCAGGCCGTGGGCGCAACACCACCTTGTCTTGGTGAACCACCAGGAAGGGAGACTTGCACGAAAGTGCAGCCAATTCTGAGACCCTTCTCAGAGATGTAATCGCCACCAGAAAAACCACTTTCTGGGACAGACGAGAGAGAGAGATGTCTCTCAGTGGCTCAAACGGCGGTTTCTGCAGTGCCGCCAGGACCATGTTGAGGTCCCAAGGGTCCAGAGGTCGCCTGTAGGGCGGAACCACCCGCGACACCCCCTGCAGAAATTGGCGGACCTTCGGGAGGAGCGCCAAGCGCCTGTCAAACAGCACTGAAAGTGCTGATACTTGACCTTTCAGAGAGCCAAGGGATAATCCCAACTCCAACCCCGACTGTAGGAAGGCCAACAATGTCGGGATGGACAATGGCCACGGTGAGCGTCCACCAGAGGCACACCAGGAGAAAAAGATTTTCCACGTTCTGTGGTATATCTTCCTGGAAACAGGTTTCCTAGCCCTATTCATAGTGGCAAACACTGTAGGAGAGAAGCCCCTGGATGTCAGCAGCCAGGCCTCAAGAGCCATGCAGTCAATCTGAGGGCCCTGGAATTGAGGTGGAAGAATGGGCCTTGCGCGAGTAGATCTGCGCGTTCTGGAAGAGCCCACCGGTGTCCGCCTGACCGTTGCCACAGGTCCGGGTACCAGGACCTCCTGGGCCAATCTGGAGCCACTAGAATGGCTACCCTGCACTCCGACCTGATTTTCCACAGAACCCTGGGAATCAGAGCCAGAGGCGGGAACACATATGGCAGCTGGAAGCTGGACCAACTCAGGACCAGGGCATCCGCCCCCAGAGACTGAGGATCCCACGATCTTGCCATGTATTGGGGCACCTGATGATTCAGCCGTGAGGCCATCAGATCCACGTCCGGAGTGCCCCATCTGCCGCAGATGTCCCGGAAGACGTCTGGATGTAGAGACCACTCTCCGGCGTCCATCCCCTGTCGGCTCAGGTAGTCGGCCCCCAGTTCTCGACCCCTGGGATGTGAACTGCGGAGATCAGGCAGCCGTTTTTCCTCCCCCCAAGCTAGAATGCGGTGGACTTCGGCGAGGGCCTGAGCACTTCTGGTCCCTCCCTGATGATTTATGTAGGCGACGGCCGTCGCATTGTCGGACTGCACCCGAATGGGTTGTCCTGACAGGAATTTCTGAAACGCCAGGAGCGCCAGATAGACCGCCTTGATCTCCAGCACGTTGATCTGCAATGCCGACTCCGACTGAGTCCAGAGGCCTTGAGCCCTGTGGTGCAAGAACACCGCACCCCAGCCCTTCAGACTGGCGTCGGTGGTCACCACTAACCATGACGGTTTTAGGAAGGACCGGCCTCGTGACAGGTGACGTGGCTGGAGCCACCACTGTAGGGAGTCCCTGGTCGGTTGTGACAGCGTCACCAGCCGATTCAGAGAGAACGTCCTCTTGTCCCATCTGCGAAGAATCTCCAGCTGGAGAGGACGAAGGCGAAACTGTGCGAACGGCACCGCCTCTATCGCCGCTACCATGCGTCCCACCAGTCTCATCAACACCCGTAGGGATGATTGTGGTGACAGGAGGACATTCTGCACTCCTGAGTGGATCGCTAGCTGTTTGGCTTGAGGTAGGGACACCAGGGCTGAGTCCGTGTGGAAGTCCATGCCCAGATATGTCAATGACTGGGTCGGAACCAGGGTCGACTTTTGAATGTTGAGAAGCCACCCGAACTGTTCCAGAGACTTCATGGTCACCTCCAGGCTCACCCGACAAAGGTCTTCCGATGGCGCCCTGACCAGTAGGTCGTCCAAATAGGGTATGACGGCGTGTCCCTGCACATGCAGGAGAGCCATCATGGAGGCCATCACCTTTGTGAACACCCTCGGTGCCGAGGCTAGCCCGAATGGCAGTGCCACAAATTGGAAGTGCTCTTCCCCCACTGCGAATCTCAACCAGCGCTGATGAGCTGGTGCAATGGGCACGTGAAGGTAAGCGTCCCTGATATCGATGGACGCTAGGAAGTCTCCCTGCGACACAGCCGCGATCACGGAGCGCAGGGATTCCATGCGGAACTTCCGAACCAACACGTGGCGGTTTGAACAACTTGAGGTCCAAAACCGGGCGAAAAGAGCCGTCCTTCTTTGGGACAATAAAGAGGTTGGAGTAAAAACCCCTGAACCTCTCTTCCGTGGGCACTGGGACCACCACTCCGTCTCTGCGGAGTCCCTCCAACACCAGGTGAAAAGCCTGAGCCTTTTCTGGAGATGGAACCGACCGATGGAATCGGGGTATTGGTTTTGACGTCAGCTCTATCCTGTAACCTCGTGAGACTACGTCTCTGACCCACTGGTCTTGAACGTGAAGGAGCCACCTGTCCTGAAATTGAGACAGGCGTCCCCCCACCTGTGGGGAGGCAGGACGAGAGAGCGAGTCATGTCGAGGCGGGCTTGGGGGTGGCAGTCGCTGCCCCCGCCGGCTTCTTCTGACGACTCTTGGAACGCCACTGAGTAGCAGGCTTGCCCCCTCGGTCCGAGCGAGCGGACGTCGTTGATGACTGTGAGCTGGAGCGAAAGGACCACTGCTTAGGGTTCCTTTTCACGGTGTACCGTGGCTTAGGCTTATTCTGCGGGATCTTAGACTCAGCAGAATCCTTTATCAATTTGTCCAGCTCGGTGCCAAAAAGCCTGTCACCAGCGAATGGAAGATTCTGCAAAATCTTCTTAGATGTGGTATCTGAGTCCCAAAGACGCAGCCACAATAACCTGCGGATCGCAATTGCATTGGCAGAGGCCACAGCAGAGCGAGTGGCAGTTTCCAAAGTTGCCGTCCTGGCGTAATCCGCGTAAGCCCTTGCTCTGTCGGTAAGCGCCAGGACCTCTGGACTGGACCTAGCTAGTTCAGTGATACCATCCAAGCAGGTGGTAATCGCTTGTAGGGTCCAGACCGCGGCAAAATTAGGGGCAAAGGAAGACCCCACAGCCTCATAGGAAGACTTGGCGAGTTGCTCGACCTGTCTATCAGTAGCATCCTTCAATGAGGAGCTATCAGAGGCAGAAAACAAAGGAGCGTGCAGCAATCCTGGTCATGGAAGCGTCCACCTTTGGAGACTGCGACCATTCCTGAAGCACCTCCTGGGGGAAGGGGAAGCGATTGTCCTTAGGTTTACGGACATAACGCCGCCCAGGATGTAACCTGGGTGCTCTAATCACCCTTCCAAAATTAGTGTGGTCCATGAAGGATCCACTTGGTCTAGCCTCCGGCCGCAGCCATTGATAGACCTCCTTGGGGTGTACAGTCACCTCCTCAGGAGGAGTGACAAGACGTAATGTCTCATTGATGGAGGACACCAGATCCTCCACCCCATCTGGAGGTTCAGACACAGACCCGAGAGTAGAACCCCCATCATCTTCCTCACCATCAGAGGAACGCTCCTCCTCAGAGAGAGCCTGGAGCTCGGGTGAATCCTCACGACGAGCTCGCTTAGGGGGTCTCACAGTAGAAGTAAGAGACACCTGGGGGTAACTGGGAGGAGTAGCTGGGCTATCCAGTCTCCTATGAAGTGCCTCCAGGGATTGCGACATGGAGGACATCTGGGACAGCAGGGATTCATTGATCTTATTCTGCGTTTCCCATGGCCCTGGGATCACCTGAACCTCAGGGTATAATCCCGGATTTGCAGACTCAGTAGTGGCAGTCCGGGTCTCTGGGCGTCCACAGTTATTGCAGGACCCCTCCACCAGTGTCCCGTTGCATGTAGCACAGGTAATGGTGACCACCGCCGCCTTAGCAGCATGCTTCCCAACTGAAGACATCGCCACAGTGGGGAGAATATAAGCCAATTTGCCGTTCACAAAACAAACCGGGAATCCCGGTGGCTTACCGACCGCAGTAAAGCGGTAGGAGGAAGCGGTGTGTGTGTGTGACCTCCGCGAGTTCCGGTCTCCCCTGAAGTGCAGACACGTGCTGCCGATAGATCCCAGCCGGGGAAGTGAGGGAGAAGATGGCCGCCGAGAGCAAAGTCGTGGGCGGCGCCGAGAACACGCGGGAAGCACACACACACGCCCCCCGGTGACGTCACCGCAAGGGCTGCTTCCCATCCTCCAGGCAGCCTCATTAATGGAGGTGACTAGAGCCCGCAGCGCGGGAAAGTGTGAATACAACATACACACACACAGACTGTCAGTATATACAAACACCTGCAGTCCATAGCCGCAGCCCCTGTGATACACAGGGCGGTCAGCCAGGGTGACCCCAGCACAGGGCACACCGACAGAACCGCGGACCCGAGGGTACGCGCGGTCTGAGTGTCAGGACACATAAAGTGTCCGACACTACCCCCAGGCACACAGGAGACACAGAGTGCCTCAGTGCCGGTCCGGTCTGTAAGCACCATTTAGGGAGGCCTCGGACGGGGGTGCAGCACCAGTCCGGAGTGTAAGCACCATTTAGGGAGGCCTCAGACTGGGCTGGCTCCAGTCCGGTCTGTAAGCACCATTTAGGGAGGCCTCGGACGGAGCGGAGCTGTGCAAGGCTCCCAACTCCCATTCTCCAGAGCCCCCAGGAAGGGATGGAAAAGGGAGTGCGACAGCGTACCGGGAGAACACAGAGTGTCCAGGCATTTTGCCCTCCGGTACCTCCACCAGCGTGTTCCCAAAGGGTGAGCGGGGAGACTGTCGAGGGTCCCCGACGGGGACCATTTTACCTTGTCTTCAGACGCCATCACGTAAGTTGTGAGAATGCAGTGAAGTGCAAGCAAAGCGTGATCCTCCGAGCACACTAAGTTTAAAACTGAGGATGTTCCCTGCGGTAGGGTTTATAAGCGGAGGAGGCGGTGTCTACAAACTTGTAGTACCTAGTGTGACCTCCAGAGGGCAGAGCCCTAAACCCCATTGTCTGGGTCTCCCATTATGATGACCAGAAAATAAAAGTGCAGAATGATTTAAACCAAGAATCCATCAGTGAACTCATTCTAATAGGTTGTAATGTTTCATTTAAGCACCTCCCAGCTGATTTATGACCATAGACCACATCAAAGTTCAATGTACCAGAAACCAAAGAGCCTATAAGCACCTCCCAGCTGATTTATGACCATAGACCACATTAAAGTTCAATGTACCAGAAACCAAAGAGCCTATAAGCACCTCCCAGCTGATTTATGACCACAGACCACATCAAAGTTCAATGTACCAGAAACCAAAGAGCCTATAAGCACCTCCCAGCTGATTTATGACCACAGACCACATCACAGTTGAATGTGCCAGAAACTAAAGATCCTGTAAGCACCTCCTAGCTGATGTATGACCACATTAAAGAGGACCTCCCCACCCCCTCCATGGATGTGAATCTAAGTCCAGCACTGAATGCAGCTTGTCTGCTGCATTCAGGCAAGGGGTCCCCCATGGCTCTGTGGAGCTGCAACCCCAATATATAGGATTATAAAAACTTATAGTAAAAAGCCATCGAGGCGGGCCCTTGTGATTCAGGCACCTCGTCCACAGGGGCATTTCACGCCCCCTGCGCCTCTGTGCCGCCCATGTCCTCGCCGCCTCGCTCATTCCCTTCATGTCCTCCTCGCGCTGTGCGTCCTTGTGGTGTTGACGCAAGCGCAGACCGAGGTCTCGGTGCATGCCCCGCCTCCCGCTATGACATCCTCTCATTTCCCCACCCTGCTCACTGTTGTGTGTGAGTTGCGGCGTGTAATTAAAGAATTTGGCGGTGATAAAAAGTTGTCGCCTGGTTCCGATTTCACAGCACTGCTCCAAAATCAGAGGCAATCATGAAGGCGACATTCCCTGCATTTGGCGTGTGAATGGGCGATAGGGATGGAATCTGCGTCGCCTATTCATTTCCTGTAGGCGTGCCACAGCGTGCTGGAGTCCACGCCCCGTCAGCGATGATTGGTGGAGGCTACTGTCCCTTCACAGGGAGACATATTTGAAGAGCTGTCCATTCACCACCACACAATGGCAATGGCGTCATGTGTTAGCCAGCCTTCCTGGCGCAGGCTGCCCAATCATAACGTGTTTGGGGCGCGGTATACACCAGTCTGTCACGCCTATGTTCTCGCGGCGCTGAATATGTACGGCCACATTACTTTGGGGATTGCGTCGCGTGAAGCGGCGATGGGAGTCTACCGGATGTTTCCCGCTGTTGGTGTGGGACCTTCCGGGACGACACATCGCCTGAGGGCAAAATTGCAGCGTGTAAAAGCGTCTTCGGCGATCTGAGGCGAAACCCACAATGGTCACAGAAATAACTTGAATCTGACAACAGTGATGATAAATAAAACATATATGAAAATGAACAAATGAAAGTCAGGACTTTGCTTTTCTGCTTCCACAGAATTAAAAAAAGATTAAACTCATGAAATCGGCCTGGACAGAAATGATGGTCCCTGAAAAATGTGACAAAAGGGACATGTAAAAGCAAGGAGTGCCCGCTAATTATCATCACAGGTGTCTACAATACTTCAATCAGTCAGTGGCCTGTATATAGGGCTACAGATAGTCACTGTGCTGTATATAGGGCTACAGATCCTCACTGTGCTGTATATAGGGCTACAGACACTCACTGTGCTGTATATAGAGCTACAGACACTCACTGTGCTGTATATAGGGCTACAGACAGTCACTGTGCTGTATATAGGCTACAGACACTCACTGTGCTGTATATAGAGCTACAGAACATCACTGTGCTGTATATAGGGCTACAGACAGTCACTGTGCTGTATATAGGGCTACAGATAGTCACTGTGCTGTATATAGGCTACAGACAGTCCACTGTGCTGTATATAGGGCTACAGATAGTCACTGTGCTGTATATAGAGCTACAGATCGTCACTGTGCTGTATATAGGGCTACAGATAGTCACTGTGCTGTATATAGGGCTACAGATAGTCACTGTGCTGTAAATAGGGCTACAGATATCACTGTGCTGTATATAGGGCTACAGATAGTCACTGTGCTGTATATAGGCTACAGATAGTCACTGTGCTGTATATAGGCTACAGAAGTCACTGTGCTGTATATAGGGCTACAGATACTCACTGTGCTTATATATAGAGCTACAGATATCACTGTGCTGTATATAGGGCTACAGATATCACTGTGCTGTATATAGGGCTACAGAAGTCACTGTGCTGTATATAGGGCTACAGATATCACTGTGCTGTATATAGGGCTACAGATATCACTGTGCTGTATATAGGCTACAGAAGTCACTGTGCTGTAATAGGCTACAGATACTCACTGTGCTGTATATAGGCTACAGATAGTCACTGTGCTGTATATAGGCTACAGATATCACTGTGCTGTATATAGGCTACAGATAGTCACTGTGCTGTATATAGGGCTACAGATAGTCACTGTGCTGTATATAGGGCTACAGATATCACTGTGCTGTATATAGGGCTACAGATAGTCACTGTGCTGTATATAGGCTACAGACACTCACTGTGCTGTAATATAGGGCTACAGAAGTCACTGTGCTGTATATAGGCTACAGACAGTATACACTCTGTGCTGTATATAGGCTACAGACAGTCACTGTGCTGTATATAGGGCTACAGACAGTCACTGTGCTGTATATAGGGCTACAGATAGTCACTGTGCTGTATATAGGGCTACAGATAGTCACTGTGCTGTATATAGGGCTACAGAAGTCACTGTGCTGTATATAGGCTACAGATAGTCACTGTGCTGTATATAGGGCTACAGATAGTCACTGTGCTGTATATAGGCTACAGACAGTCACTGTGCTGTATATAGGGCTACAGACAGTCACTGTGCTGTATATAGGGCTACAGACACTCACTGTGCTGTATATAGAGCTACAGACACTCACTGTGCTGTATATAGGGCTACAGACAGTCACTGTGCTGTATATAGGGCTACAGACAGTCACTGTGCTGTATATAGGGCTACAGATATTCACTGCTGTATATAGGGCTACAGACAGTCACTGTGCTGTATATAGGGCTACAGACAGTCACTGTGCTGTATATAGGGCTACAGATATTCACTGCTGTATATAGAGCTACAGATAATCACTGTGCTGTATATAGAGCTACAGACAGTCACTGTGCTGTATATAGGGCTACAGACACTCACTGTGCTGTATATAGGGCTACAGATAGTCACTGTGTTGTATATAGGGCTACAGATAGTCACTGTGCTGTATATAGGGCTACAGATAGTCACTGTGCTGTATATAGGGCTACAGATAGTCACTGTGCTGTATATAGGGCTACAGATAGTCACTGTGCTGTATATAGGGCTACAGATACTCACTGTGCTGTATATAGGGCTACAGATAGTCACTGTGCTGTATATAGGGCTACAGATAGTCACTGTGCTGTATATAGGGCTACAGACAGTCACTGTGCTGTATATAGGGCTACAGATAGTCACTGTGCTGTATATAGGGGTACAGATAGTCACTGTGCTGTATATAGGGCTACAGATAGTCACTGTGCTGTATATAGGGCTACAGATACTCACTGTGCTGTATATAGGGCTACAGACAGTCACTGTGCTGTATATAGAGCTACAGATAGTCACTGTGCTGTATATAGAGCTACAGATAGTCACTGTGCTGTATATAGGGCTACAGATAGTCACTGTGCTGTATATAGGGCTACAGATAGTCACTGTGCTGTATATAGGGCTACAGATAGTCACTGTGCTGTATATAGGGCTACAGATAGTCACTGTGCTGTATATAGGGCTACAGATAGTCACTGTCCTGTATATAGGGCTACAGATAGTCACTGTGCTGTATATAGGGCTACAGATACTCACTGTGCTGTATATAGGGCTACAGACAGTCACTGTGCTGTATATAGAGCTACAGATAGTCACTGTGCTGTATATAGAGCTACAGATAGTCACTGTGCTGTATATAGGGCTACAGATAGTCACTGTGCTGTATATAGGGCTACAGATAGTCACTGTGCTGTATATAGAGCTACAGATAGTCACTGTGCTGTATATAGGGCTACAGATAGTCACTGTGCTGTATATAGAGCTACAGATAGTCACTGTGCTGTATATAGAGCTACAGATAGTCACTGTGCTGTATATAGGGCTACAGATAGTCACTGTGCTGTATATAGGGCTACAGACACTCACTGTGCTGTATATAGGGCTACAGATAGTCACTGTGTTGTATATAGGGCTACAGATAGTCACTGTGCTGTATATAGGGCTACAGATAGTCACTGTGCTGTATATAGGGCTACAGATAGTCACTGTGCTGTATATAGGGCTACAGATAGTCACTGTGCTGTATATAGGGCTACAGATACTCACTGTGCTGTATATAGGGCTACAGATAGTCACTGTGCTGTATATAGGGCTACAGATAGTCACTGTGCTGTATATAGGGCTACAGACAGTCACTGTGCTGTATATAGGGCTACAGATAGTCACTGTGCTGTATATAGGGGTACAGATAGTCACTGTGCTGTATATAGGGCTACAGATAGTCACTGTCCTGTATATAGGGCTACAGATAGTCACTGTGCTGTATATAGGGCTACAGATACTCACTGTGCTGTATATAGGGCTACAGACAGTCACTGTGCTGTATATAGAGCTACAGATAGTCACTGTGCTGTATATAGAGCTACAGATAGTCACTGTGCTGTATATAGGGCTACAGATAGTCACTGTGCTGTATATAGGGCTACAGATAGTCACTGTGCTGTATATAGGGCTACAGATAGTCACTGTGCTGTATATAGGGCTACAGATAGTCACTGTGCTGTATATAGGGCTACAGATAGTCACTGTCCTGTATATAGGGCTACAGATAGTCACTGTGCTGTATATAGGGCTACAGATACTCACTGTGCTGTATATAGGGCTACAGACAGTCACTGTGCTGTATATAGAGCTACAGATAGTCACTGTGCTGTATATAGAGCTACAGATAGTCACTGTGCTGTATATAGGGCTACAGATAGTCACTGTGCTGTATATAGGGCTACAGATAGTCACTGTGCTGTATATAGAGCTACAGATAGTCACTGTGCTGTATATAGGGCTACAGATAGTCACTGTGCTGTATATAGAGCTACAGATAGTCACTGTGCTGTATATAGGGCTACAGACACTCACTGTGCTGTATATAGGGCTACAGATAGTCACTGTGCTGTATATAGAGCTACAGATAGTCACTGTGCTGTATATAGGGCTACAGATAGTCACTGTGCTGTATATAGAGCTACAGATAGTCACTGTGCTGTATATAGGGCTACAGATAGTCACTGTGCTGTATATAGGGCTACAGATAGTCACTGTGCTGTATATAGAGCTACAGATAGTCACTGTGCTGTATATAGGGCTACAGATAGTCACTGTGCTGTATATAGAGCTACAGATAGTCACTGTGCTGTATATAGAGCTACAGATACTCACTGTGCTGTATATAGAGCTACAGATAGTCACTGTGCTGTATATAGAGCTACAGACACTCACTGTGCTGTATATAGAGCTACAGATAGTCACTGTGCTGTATATAGAGCTACAGATACTCACTGTGCTGTATATAGGCTACAGATAGTCACTGTCCTGTATATAGAGCTACAGATAGTCACTGTGCTGTATATAGGGCTACAGATAGTCACTGTGCTGTATATAGAGCTACAGATAGTCACTGTCCTGTATATAGGGCTACAGATAGTCACTGTGCTGTATATACAGTGTAAATATCTTCATCAAGATACTGCAAATGGCCTCCACATCTGGAGGAGTATACACTATGGAACAGATAAATCGCTACATTTAGTAGAAACCAGGAAACAAGCGACAAACATCTAAATGATTTATTTTAATTAAGAAGGACAAGGACGACATACACAGAGGAAGGACAACCCACAAAGGGAGGCTCCTGTGGTAAAATTTGTTACAATTAGTATTTCATATCATATCAAATATGACATTTATCATAACAACAAGAGGTAATTACAGCTTACTGTCTCCAACAGAAAACCATATGCAGTGATATATATAAAGGTTGGTCACCATTTATAATAAATATTTCTTTGGAGAAGTGACCAATAAACCTAAATTCATTAAAGTGCAATTGCTTATTATATATTTATACTGCAAAGGAATTAATAGTTGGTATAGGTATACAAATGATGTTACCAGCATTCAATGAACAACAATTGATGTCCACACGCATCATATATTTGTAAATGGCATCAGGTTAGTGCATAAATTGCATATTTATCACATCATGGTCCAGCCCACACCAAGGACAGGTATGAAAAAACCAGGCAAAACCTATGCAAAGTATACCCAGCAGAACTGCAAGAACAATCAATAATATTACATCAGTGAAGGAATCCTCACCACAAAGAGTTTACCAACAGGAGCCGCACACCCCGATGGCCATTTCGCAACCTTCGTCAGGGGGCAGTTGAATGAAGCACTGAGTGCGATTTAAAAAGGCCGGCCGGCGGATTGATCATTATGATCAGCTGTGTAGTTAACGCGCAGTCAGTGTAGTGGAGACAGCGAGCGGAAGTGTGGCCTCGTCATCGCCAAGCGCTGGCGCGTGTAAACACGAAGCCGCGATTAGCGAGTCGGAGGCCAACACGTCATATCGCTCGGCTGTTCCCCAGCAACACAGACGCGCGTCGCGGCTGATCATGTGATCCGTCTATTTACTTTTTCTTGTAGCAGAGAATTGCACTCCGGATCGTACATTACGATCCACTGCAGGCAGAGAAGTGAGAGAAGAAAAAATCGCTCACTTAAGAGAGTAATTCTATTGGTAGTTGCAGTTACAGAGCGGTATTAACCACAAGTAGATAGAATACATTAACAAAGCAATACAGCAATAATACAATAAGTATATGATATCACATGCAGCATAGTTGAATTACAAGGTTTTGTACATGTATACAACATTAGTATGTTACACTGCATAACTTTTATCTTACATAGCTGCACATTACAACATAATATATCCTAGTTTATAAAAGATCAATTAGTCGATCCAAGATTGATGAACCCATCATTAGACCGTGTGAGCGATATTCTTGTCCACATCAGATGCAACAAAAAGCCGGCATTCAGTCACTGTGCTGTATATAGGGCTACAGATACTCACTGTGCTGTATATAGAGCTACAGATACTCACTGTGCTGTATATAGGGTTACAGATAGTCACTGTGCTGTATATAGGGCTACAGACACTCACTGTGCTGTATATAGGGTTACAGATACTCACTGTGCTGTATATAGGGCTACAGATACTCACTGTGCTGTATATAGGGCTACAGATACTCACTGTGCTGTATATAGAGCTACAGATAGTCACTGTGCTGTATATAGAGCTACAGATACTCACTGTGCTGTATATAGGGCTACAGATACTCACTGTGCTGTATATAGAGCTACAGATAGTCACTGTGCTGTATATAGAGCTACAGATAGTCACTGTGCTGTATATAGGGCTACAGACACTCACTGTGCTGTATATAGAGCTACAGACACTCACTGTGCTGTATATAGGGCTACAGATTCTCACTGTGCTGTATATAGGGCTACAGATAGTCACTGTGCTGTATATAGGGCTACAGATAGTCACTGTGCTGTATATAGGGCTACAGACAGTCACTGTGCTGTATATAGGGCTACAGATAGTCACTGTGCTGTATATAGGGCTACAGATACTCACTGTGCTGTATATAGAGCTACAGATACTCACTGTGCTGTATATAGAGCTACAGATACTCACTGTGCTGTATATAGAGCTACAGATAGTCACTGTGCTGTATATAGAGCTACAGATAGTCACTGTGCTGTATATAGGGCTACAGATAGTCACTGTGCTGTATATAGGGCTACAGATACTCACTGTGCTGTATATAGAGCTACAGATACTCACTGTGCTGTATATAGAGCTACAGATACTCACTGTGCTGTATATAGAGCTACAGATAGTCACTGTGCTGTATATAGAGCTACAGATAGTCACTGTGCTGTATATAGGGCTACAGATCCTCACTGTGCTGTATATAGGGGTACAGATCCTCACTGTGCTGTATATAGGGCTACAGATCCTCACTGTGCTGTATATAGGGCTACAGATAGTCACTGTGCTGTATATAGAGCTACAGATAGTCACTGTGCTGTATATAGGGCTACAGATAGTCACTGTGCTGTATATAGGGCTACAGACAGTCACTGTGCTGTATATAGAGCTACAGATAGTCACTGTGCTGTATATAGGGCTACAGTCACTGTGCTGTATATAGGGCTACACACACTCACTGTGCTGTATATAGGGCTACAGATAATCACTGTGCTGTATATAGGACTACAGATAGTCACTGTGCTGTATATAGGGCTACAGTCACTGTGCTGTATATACGGTTACAGACACTCACTGTGCTGTATATAGGGCTACAGATACTCACTGTGCTGTATATAGGGCTACACACACTCACTGTGCTGTATATAGGGCTACAGATAGTCACTGTGCTGTATATAGGGCTACAGATAGTCACTGTGCTGTATATAGGGCTACAGACAGTCACTGTGCTGTATATAGGGGTACAGATAGTCACTGTGCTGTATATAGGGGTACAGATAGTCACTGTGCTGTATATAGGGCTACAGACAGTCACTGTGCTGTATATAGGGCTACAGATAGTCACTGTGCTGTATATAGGGCTACAGACAGTCACTGTGCTGTATATAGAGCTACAGATAGTCACTGTGCTGTATATAGGGCTACAGATAGTCACTGTGCTGTATATAGGGCTACAGACACTCACTGTGCTGTATATAGGTCTACAGATAGTCACTGTGCTGTATATAGGGTACAGATACTCACTGTGCTGTATATAGGGCTACAGACACTCACTGTGCTGTATATAGGGCTACAGACACTCACTGTGCTGTATATAGAGCTACAGATAGTCACTGTGCTGTATATAGGGCTACAGACACTCACTGTGCTGTATATAGAGCTACAGATAGTCACTGTGCTGTATATAGGGCTACAGACAGTCACTGTGCTGTATATAGGGCTACAGACAGTCACTGTGCTGTATATAGGGGTACAGATAGTCACTGTGCTGTGTATAGGGCTACAGACACTCACTGTGCTGTATATAGAGCTACAGATAGTCACTGTGCTGTATATAGAGCTAGACACTCACTGTGCTGTATATAGGGGTACAGATAGTCACTGTGCTGTATATAGAGCTACAGATCATCACTGTGCTGTATATAGGGGTACAGATACTCACTGTGCTGTATATAGGGCTACAGATAGTCACTGTGCTGTATATAGGGGTACAGACAGTCACTGTGCTGTATATAGAGCTACAGACACTCACTGTGCTGTATATAGGTCTACAGACAGTCACTGTGCTGTGTATAGGGCTACAGATAGTCACTGTGCTGTATATAGGGCTACAGATAGTCACTGTGCTGTATATAGGGCTACACATAATCACTGTGCTGTATATAGGGCTACAGATAGTCACTGTGCTGTATATAGAGCTACAGATCCTCACTGTGCTGTATATAGAGCTACAGATAGTCACTGTGCTGTATATAGAGCTACAGATAGTCACTGTGCTGTATATAGGGCTACAGATAGTCACTGTGCTGTATATAGAGCTACAGATAGTCACTGTGCTGTATATAGGGCTACAGATAGTCACTGTGCTGTATATAGGGCTACAGATAGTCACTGTGCTGTATATAGAGCTACAGATACTCACTGTGCTGTATATAGGGCTACAGATACTCACTGTGCTGTATATAGAGCTACAGATCCTCACTGTGCTGTTTGGTGACATGGTGTGTACTGCACTCAACATGGACCAGAGGAAGCAAAGAGTTGTCTCAGGAGATTAGAAAGAAAATTACAGACAAGCATGTTAAAGCTGAAGGTTGTAAGACCATCTCCAAGCAGCTTGATGTTCCTGTGACCATATTTGCACATATTCTGAAATTTAAGATCCAGGGGACTGTAGCAAACCTCCCTGGACGTGGGTGCAGGAGGAAAATTGATGACAAATCTAAGACTGATAATATGAATGGTAACAAAAGAGCCCAGGAAAATGTCTAAAGAAATTAAAGGGAACCTGTCACCCCAAATCACCTTTCTAACCTATTAATACCTGTCCCTGCAGCCTTACAATACTTTCTAACACATCCCTGTCTCACCTTTTTTTACTAATCTACGAGTACAATAATGTAGTTAGCAAACTTACAAAATGCCTGTCACAGGGGCGTTCCTCCAAGCGATTTTGACCGGTAGGCGGGTCCCCTGTGCCGCGCTACCCCAGCTTCGCCGCTCTAATACGCCCTAATGGGCGTCATTATACAATGCCGAGCTCGGGCATGATTTCAATATCGCGCCTGCAACGTAACAGTCATGTGACGCCGGGATCGCAGCGTCACTTCTGGTCGTACACAGGCAGACTTTAGCATGCAATCTGCGAATGCGCGAAGTCTGCCAGTGAGAGACCTGTGACCGGAAGTGACGCGGCGATCCCGGCGTCACATGACTGCGCCGCAGCGGTGACGTTGAGGGCGCGATATTGAAATTGTGCCCGAGTTCTGCATTGTATAATGACGCCCATTAGGGTGTATTAGAGCGGCGAGGCAGGGGTAGCGCGGCACAGGGGACCCGCCTACTGGTCAAAATCGCAGCAATTTCGTGAGTTTGCTAACTACATTATTGTACTCATAGATTAGTAAAAAAGGTGAGGCAGGGATGTGTTAGAATGTATTGTAAGGCTGCAGGGACAGGTATATTTTTTTTTTGTTATTTTTTGGGGCTGGACAGAATAAGTTCTGACTATATTTTTGAACCATCTAAAACACGGATAGGAGGTGATTGCAAGACCTTCTATGACCTTTGGTTCGCTGTTACATGAATAGATATAGCACTGGTAGCATTATATTTCCATTTCTATGTCAAAATTGATCCAAACATGGAAATAACTGGTGGACATGTGAACAGAGCCTTAAATACGCCGGAAAGTAAAACCTGTGTGTCTATTCTGGTCATTGTAGTAGCTGAACTTGTGATGTCTCTCTAATATTCTAAAAAACAAAGTATGCAAAATACACACATGGTCCAGATTGCTGGTCCCCCCCGATAATGAAAGGAAAACCCACAACGGTTACAGAAATTACCTGAATGTGACAAAAGTAATAATACAAAATCTGTGAAAATGAACAACTGAAAGTCAGACGTCGCTTTTCTGCTTCCATGAAATCGGCCGCACAGAAATGATGATCTGTTAAAGGGAACCAACCACCTAAACATCCCTGACCTATAAGTATCTGTCCCTGGAGCCTAAAATGACTATTCTAACCATCCCTGACTGACTAAATCTACCTAACTACACGCACAAGAAATCACTGTTTATACTCACCAAATCCTTGACTGATGGGCGTTCGGCCTAAAGCGACTGGCACACCCTTCCCCGCCCACCGCCACGATGACATCACAGCACGCCCTTCACCGCCCGCCTCCACGATGACATCACGGCACGCCCTTCCCCGCCCACCTCCACGATGACATCACGGCACGCCCTTCCCACCGACCGCCACGATGACATCACAGCACACCCTTCACCGCCCGCCTCCACAATGACATCACGGCACGCCCTTCCCCACCCACCGCCACGATGACATCACAGCACACCCTTCACCGCCCGCCTCCACAATGACATCACGGCACGCCCTTCCCCACCGACCGCCACGATGACATCACAGCACACCCTTCACCGCCCGCCTCCACAATGACATCACGGCACGCCCTTCCCCACCCACCGCCACGATGACATCACAGCACACCCTTCACCGCCCGCCTCCACAATGACATCACGGCACGCCCTTCCCCGCCCACCTCCACGATGACATCACGGCACGCCCTTCCCCACCCACCGCCAAGATGACATCACAGCACACCCTTCACCGCCCGCCTCCACAATGACATCACGGCACGCCCTTCCCCCCCACCGCCACGATGACATCACGGCACGCCCTTCCCCGCCCGCCTCCACGATGACATCACGTCACGCCCTTCCCCGCCCACCTCCACGATGACATCACGTCACGCCCTTCCCCGCCCACCTCCACGATGACATCACGGCACGCCCTTCCCCGCCCACCGCACGCCTCCACGATGACATCACGGCACGCCCTGGCTGCGTCATTGAGGAGGGCGGGACGGTTTCTTCAGCGCTTCTCGCTCACTGCGAGATCTCCTGCTCTCTCAACCCCACCCATCTCCTCCAACACAGCAGTCGCCTTTGGGTTGAGTCTAGAGAATACAGGCTCCTTCCAGGTGTATATTAGTGGCTACATCACAATGTACAGGTCCTGTCTGCAGCCTATACAGTCTAGCTGCTTTACTAATGCATTATGTTTCCCTACCCACTCAGATCCATGAGCAGTCCCATGAAAGCATCATGGCCCCGCAGACCCCATGTAAGCATTATGTAAGCATCATGCCCCCCACAGACCCCATGTAAGCATTATGTTCCCCTACCCACTCAGATCCCTGAGAAGCAGTCCCATGTAGCATCATGCCCCCGCAGACCCCAAGCAAGCAGTCCCGTGTAAACATTATGTTCCCCTACCCATTTAGATCCATGAGAAGCAGTCCCATGAAGCATCATGTTCCCCGCAGACCCCCAGCAAGCAGTCCCATTTAAGCATTATGCTCCCCTAGCCACTCCCGCAGACCCCCAGCAAGCAGTCCCATGTAAGCATTATATTCCCCTACCCACTCAGATCCCTGAGAACCAGTCCCATGAAGCATCATGCCCCCTGCAAACCCCAAGCAAGCAGTCCCATGTAAGCATTAAGTTCCCCTATCCACTCAGATCCACAGCAAGCAGTCCCATGTAAGCATTTGTTCTCCTACCCATTTAGATCCCTGAGAAGCAGTCCCATGTAAGCATCATGCCCCCCCGCAGACCCCCAGCAAGCAGTCCCATGTAAGCATCATGTCCCCCACAGATCCCCAACAAGCAGTCCCATGTAAGCATCATGTCCCCAAAGATCCCCAACAAGCAGTCCCATGTAAGCATTATGTTCCCCTATCCACTCAGATCCACAGCAAGCAGTCCCATGTAAGCATTATGTTCACCTACCCATTTAGATCCCTGAGAAGCAGTCCCATGTAAGCATCATGCCCCCCCCGCAGACCCCCAGCAAGCGGTCCCATGTAAGCATCATGTCCCCCACAGATCCCCAACAAGCAGTCCCATGTAAGCATCATGTCCCCCACAGATCCCCAACAAGCAGTCCCATGTAAGCATTATGTTCCCTTACCTTCTCAGATCCCTGATGAGCAGTTCTGCGTCTCTACACACAATCCGAACAGAAGATAACGCTGAGCTCCATGAAGGATTCTCCCACCTCAGTCCTCTGAGGAGAAGCCCGCCATAATCCACACTGCAGCATGAGGGGAAGGGAGAAGCAGAGGCGGGAAAGGGAGGACACGCCCCTGTAATCAGGAGGACACGCCCCTGTATTGAGGAGGCCCCGCCTCTTCTAGTGACATCACACCTGTAAGCAGCCTGTATTCTCTAGAATCTACCCTGTGCTCCTCCAATCCGCTGTTCTTGAGGACCTGGGGTGATGTGTCATGTGACCTGGCCCCGCCCATAATTCTGCCATCACCACAGGCCCTGTAGTAAGTTGTACCTTATCGGGGGCTGCGGACTGCTGGGAGCGGGCACCGGCTGCAGGTGGAAGCAGAGGTGGGTGCAGCGGGGGAAGGCCGGGAGTGCAGCGATCGCCATATTAAGAGACCCATCAGTGAGGTGTCCCAATATGGCGGTCGGTGTACTTCCGGCCGGCGCGGTGGATTGTGGGATTTGCGGACATCCGGATGGAAGTCGGTGACGGACAACGTAAGGCAATTATATAGAGACTGGTAAAAAGGAGGGGTGACATCAAGATGGGGGCGGGATGTTTGTCATTGGGGGCATGAGCAGGGGCAGTGTGGGGAGTGAGGACATGTGGGGGGTAAGAGGGGTGAGCAGGGGCAGAGTGGGGGCATGAGCAGGGGCAGTGTGGGGAGTGAGGGCATGTGGGGGGGTAAGAGGGGTGAGCAGGGGCAGTGTGGGGAGTGAGGACATGTGGGGGGGTAAGAGGGGTGAGCAGGGGCAGTGTGGGGAGTGAGGGCATGTGGGGGGGTAAGAGGGGTGAGCAGGGGCAGTGTGGGGAGTGAGGGCATGTGGGGGGGTAAGAGGGGTGATCAGGGGCAGTGTGGGGACATGAGCAGGGGCAGTGTGGGGAGTGAGGGCATGTGGGGGGGTAAGAGGGGTGAGCAGGGGCAGTGTGGGGAGTGAGGGCATGTGGGGGGGTAAGAGGGGTGATCAGGGGCAGTGTGGGGGCATGAGCAGGGGCAGTGTGGGGAGTGAGGGCATGTGGGGGGGTAAGAGGGGTGAGCAGGGGCAGTGTGGGGAGTGAGGGCATGTGGGGGGGTAAGAGGGGTGATCAGGGGCAGTGTGGGGGCATGAGCAGGGGCAGTGTGGGGAGTGAGGGCATGTGGGGGGGTAAGAGGGGTGAGCAGGGGCAGTGTGGGGAGTGAGGGCATGTGGGGGGGTAAGAGGGGTGATCAGGGGCAGTGTGGGGGCATGAGCAGGGGCAGTGTGGGGAGTGAGGGCATGTGGGGGGGTAAGAGGGGTGAGCAGGGGCAGTGTGGGGAGTGAGGGCATGTGGGGGGGTAAGAGGGGTGATCAGGGGCAGTGTGGGGGCATGAGCAGGGGCAGTGTGGGGAGTGAGGGCATGTGGGGGGGTAAGAGGGGTGAGCAGGGGCAGTGTGGGGAGTGAGGGCATGTGGGGGGGTAAGAGGGGTGATCAGGGGCAGTGTGGGGGCATGAGCAGGGGCAGTGTGGGGAGTGAGGGCATGTGGGGGGGGTAAGAGGGGTGAGCAGGGGCAGTGTGGGGAGTGAGGGGGCATGTGGGGGGGTAAGAGGGGTGATCAGGGGCAGTGTGGGGGCATGAGCAGGGGCAGTGTGGGGAGTGAGGGCATGTGGGGGGGTAAGAGGGGTGAGCAGGGGCAGTGTGGGGAGTGAGGGCATGTGGGGGGGTAAGAGGGGTGATCAGGGGCAGTGTGGGGGCATGAGCAGGGGCAGTGTGGGGAGTGAGGGCATGTGGGGGGTAAGAGGGGTGAGCAGGGGCAGTGTGGGGAGTGAGGGGGCATGTGGGGGGGTAAGAGGGGTGATCAGGGGCAGTGTGGGGGCATGAGCAGGGGCAGTGTGGGGAGTGAGGGCATGTGGGGGGGTAAGAGGGGTGAGCAGGGGCAGTGTGGGGAGTGAGGGCATGTGGGGGGGTAAGAGGGGTGATCAGGGGCAGTGTGGGGGCATGAGCAGGAGCAGTGTGGGGAGTGAGGGCATGTGGGGGGGTAAGAGGGGTGAGCAGGGGCAGTGTGGGGAGTGAGGGCATGTGGGGGGGTAAGAGGGGTGATCAGGGGCAGTGTGGGGGCATGAGCAGGGGCAGTGTGGGGAGTGAGGGCATGTGGGGGGGTAAGAGGGGTGAGCAGGGGCAGTGTGGGGAGTGAGGGGGCATGTGGGGGGGTAAGAGGGGTGATCAGGGGCAGTGTGGGGGCATGAGCAGGGGCAGTGTGGGGAGTGAGGGCATGTGGGGGGGTAAGAGGGTGGCAGGGGCAGTGTGGGGAGTGAGGGCATGTGGGGGGGTAAGAGGGGTGATCAGGGGCAGTGTGGGGGCATGAGCAGGGGCAGTGTGGGGAGTGAGGGCATGTGGGGGGGTAAGAGGGGTGAGCAGGGGCAGTGTGGGGAGTGAGGGGGCATGTGGGGGGGTAAGAGGGGTGATCAGGGGCAGTGTGGGGGCATGAGCAGGGGCAGTGTGGGGAGTGAGGGCATGTGGGGGGGTAAGAGGGGTGATCAGGGGCAGTGTGGGGAGTGAGGGGGCTATGCAGGGGCAGTGTGGGGAGTGAGGGCATGTGGGGGGGTAAGAGGGGTGAGCAGGGGCAGAGTAGGGAGTGAGGGCATGTGGGGGAGGTGAGAGGGGTGAGCAGGGGCAGAGTGGGGGCAGGGGCAGTGTGGGTGAGTGGGGGGTAAGCAGGGGCAGTGTGGGTGAGTAGGGGGGTAAGCAGGGGCAGTGTGGGTGAGTAGGGGGGTAAGCAGGGGCAGTGTGGGTGAGTGGGGGATAAGCAGGGGCAGTGTGGGTGAGTAGGGGGGTAAGCAGGGGCAGTGTGGGTGAGTAGGGGGGTAAGCAGGGCAGTGTGGGGAGTGAGGGCATGTGGTGGGGTAAGAGGGGTGAGCAGGGGCAGTGTGGGTGAGTTGGGTGGGCTATGCAGGGGCAGTGTGGGTAATTGGGGGCACTTGGGGGGGTGAGAGGGGTAAGCAGGGTGTATGGGTGAGTGGGGAGGTGTAAGCAGGAGCAGTGTGGGAGAGTGGGGGCAAGTGGGGGATGTGAGAGGGGTAAGCAGGTACAGAGTGGGGGCATGAGCAGGGGCAGTGTGGGGAGTGAGGGCATATGGGGGGGTAAGAGGGGTGAGCAGGGGCAGTGCGGGTGAGTGGGAGGGGGGGGCATGAGCAGGGGCAGTGTGGGTGAGTAGGGGGGTAAGCAGGGGCAGTGTGGGTGAGTGGGGTGGGCTATGCAGGGGCAGTGTGGGTGAGTGGGGGCAGTGTGGGTGAGTAGGGGGTAAGCGTGGGGAGTGAGGGCATGGGTGGGGTAAGAGGAGTGAGCAGGGGCAGTGTGGGTGAGTGGGGGTAAAGCAAGGGCAGTGTGGGTGAGTAGGGGGTAAGCAGGGGCAGTGTGGGTGAGTAGGGGGTAAGCAGGGGCAGTGTGGGGAGTGAGTGAGGACATACTGGGGGTAAGAGGAGTGAGCAGGGGCAGTGTGGGTGAGTGGGAGGTAAGCAGGGGCAGTGTGGGTGATTGGGGGGGTAAGCAGGGGCAGTGTGGGGAGTGAGTGAGGACAAGGGGGGGGGTAAGAGGAGTGAGCAGGGGCAGTGTGGGTGAGTGGGGGGTAAGCAGGGGCAGTGTGGGTGATTGGGGGGGTAAGCAGGGGCAGTGTGGGGAGTGAATGAGAACGTAAGAGGAGTGAGCAGGGGCAGTGTGGGTGAGTGGGGGGTAAGCAAGGGCAGTGTGGGTGAGTGGGGCAGTGTGGGTGAGTAGGGGGTTAGCAGGGGCAGTGTGGGTGAGTAGGGGGTAAGCAGGGGCAGTGTGGGGAGTGATTGAGGACATACTGGGGGTAAGAGGAGTGAGCAGGGGCAGTGTGGGTGAGTGGGAGGTAAGCAGGGGCAGTGTGGGTGATTGGGGGGGTAAGCAGGGGCAGTGTGGGGAGTGAGTGAGGACAAGGGGGGGGTAAGAGGAGTGAGCAGGGGCAGTGTGGGTGAGTGGGGCGTAACCAGGGACAGTGTGGTTGATTGGGGGGTAAGCAGGGGCAGTGTGGGGAGTGAGTGAGGACATGGGGGTGTAAGAGGAGTGAGCAGGGTCAGTGTGGGTGAGTGGAAGGTAAGCAGGGGCACTGTGGGTGATTGGGGGGTAAGCAGGGGCAGTGTGGGTGCAGATCTCAGCACCGCCGCCCCTGTAGCATTAGTTGAGGGGGGAGTGGGGGTGGTGATAAGCAGACTGCAGCCCCGCCGAGCCTGCAGCCTACAATGACAGTGCGCCGGCACCATCTTACCGGGGGACGTTACGGCGGCCACCGTCTGTCATGAAGGCGGCCGCTGATGCTGGCGCTGCCCATGCTGGTGGGATACCGGAGTCCCTGCGGTGACATGTAATATCCAAGATGGCGCCGAAATCTCAGGAGATTTTGGACGCCATCTTGGAAATTACATGTCGCCGCAAGGACACCGCTACTCCAGTTGCATGGCGTCACCGAGGCCCTAGCGGTGATAGAGCAGCGAGGGGCAGCGGAGGCCGCGAGTCAGCTCGCGATGATGCTATTGCATCATCGCTCGCGGCGGGGCAGACGGGTGGGCAGCGGAGACGGCTCACGATGATGCTATCGCGTCATCGCTCGCAGTGCCGCAAATGATTTTGGGATTCGGCTACAGTGGCCGAATCCCAAACTCCCAATTATCTAGAGATGGTTGGAGGTAGATCGTGACTGGAGGCTTCATCATGGCTAAGATTTACATTGACGATCATCAGTCAGCCGAAGTACAGGAGATTATTAGGGATTGTTCCCTGAGCTTACCTCCGCTTTTCGCCGACATCATGATACCATCAGACATTGTCACTTTTAGTGAGTTTTTGCCTGACAACAGCCAAAAATCGGTGACCGGGATGACTAATATTTAACAGACTAAGGCTACTTTCACATAACGATTTTTAAGGGAGCCGATGCATCGGCTCCTTCTGATGCCTGGAATCGGATGCCAAATAGGCGTCCGATTCCGGCAGAAAATCGTTGCCTCAGGGCTGTTATAAAAAAACCAAAACAATGTATGCTCACCTGTCCTCTAGGCCCCCGCCATCTCCCGCATGGTCCCACCGGCTCCCGGTGTCCTCCCGGTGTCTCCAGAGGTCTTCTTCTTCTAATCAGGACCTTCCGTGATGTCACAATCACGTGACCGTCGGTTACACCATGGTAATAATAATAATAATACTTTATTTGTATAGCGCCAACATATTCCGCAGCGCTTTACAGTACAATGGTACATATAAGAAGAATATACGGTACAGAAAGGTAATGCAGAACAGTAGTTACATACAATAAACATGGAATCATCTTAGGAAATACAATAAATAGGCAAAAAATGAAGGTGACCCTGCTCGAAGGAGCTTACAATCTAAGACGGGATGGGAACACAAAGTACAGGGGCTTATAACAATGAATATCTTACGTCTAAGTGACTACTGTCAGGGAGAAGGATAGGCCGCCCTGAAGAGGTGTGTTTTTAGGAAACGTCTGAAGCTATGCAGGTTGTGGATGGTCCTAATTTCTTGGGGTAGAGCATTCCAGAGGTTTGGTGCAGCTCGAGAGAAGTCTTGGAGTCGGGAATGGGAGGTTTGGATTAATGCCGATGTTAGTCTGAGGTAGCATTCAGAGCGAAGGGGACGGGTGGGGAGGTAGACAGAGATGAGGGTGGAGAGGTAAGGAGGTGCCGCACCATGAATAGCTTTGTGGGTGACAACGAGCAATTTGAATTGGATTCTATAGTGTATGGACAGCCAATGTAGTGACTGGCACAGAGCAGAAACATCTGAGTAATGGTTTGCTAGATAGGTGATCCTGGCTGCTGCATTGAGGATAGACTGGAGAGGGGAAAGCTTAGTGTGGGGGAGGCCAGCTAATAAAGAATTACAGTAGTCAAGGCGGGAATGAATCAGGGCCACAGTGAGGGTTTTAGTTGTTTCCATGGTGAGGAAAGGGCGAATTCTGGAGATATTTTTCAAGTGCAAGCGACAGGAGCGGGTGAGAGATTGTATATATGGGGTGAAGGAGAGATCAGTGTCCATCGAGACAGCGAGCCTGCTGACTGGGTGTTATCGTGGTGCCGCACACCGAGAGAGAGATGTCAGGTTTAGGGAGGTTGGCAGAGGGTGGGAGCAGAAGTAGTTCAGTTTTGGAAAGGTTGAGTTTCAGATAGAGAGCGGACATGATATTGGAGACTGCAGCTAGACAGTCATTGGTGTTCTTTATTAGAGCGGGAGTAAGGTCAGGGGCTGAAGTGTATAGTTGTGCCATCAGCATAGAGATGGTACTGAAAGCCAAATCTGCTGATGGTCTGTCCGATCGGGGCTGTGTAGAGAGAGAAGAGAAGAAGTCCAAGGACTGAACCCTGAGGGACCCCAATAGTGAGGGGAAGAGGAGAGGGCCAAGGACTGAACCCTGAGGGACCCCAGTAGTGAGGGGAAGAGGGGAGGAAGTGGAGCCAGAGAATGATACACTGAAAGAGCGGTCAGAAAGATAGGAGGAGAGCCAGGAGAGAGCCGTGTCCTTTATACCAATGGAGTGCAGCATAGAGAGTAGGAGATGGTGGTCAACAGTGTCAAAAGCCGCAGAGAGATCAAGAAGAATAAGCAGAGAGTGGTCACTATTACGTTTTGCTGTCAGAAGGTCATTGGTCACTTTGATGAGGGCAGTTTCTGTAGAATGTAAGGGGCGGAAGCCAGACTGCAATGGATCTAAAAGAGAGTGAGTGGCGAGGTAATGGGTGAGGCGGGTGTAGACCAGGCACTCCAGGAGTTTTGAGATGAAGGGGAGATTGGAGACAGGTCTGTAGCTATTTGTGCACGATGGGTCAAGGGATGTTTTCTTTAGTAGTGGAGTGATAATAGAGTGTTTGAAGGAGGAGGGGAAGATGCCAGTAGAGAGGGAGAGATTGAAGATTGTGGTTAAGTGAGTGGTGACCACTGGAGAGAGGGTCTGTAGTAGGTGTGAGGGAATGGGGTCAGAGGTGCATGTAGTGGGACGTGAGGACGAGAGGAGCCTGGAGACTTCTTCTTTTGTGGCTGGGTCAAAAATGGAGAGTGAGCCAGAGGGGATGTAGGGACAGATGGGAGTAACAACACTTGAAGGTTGGGAGCTGATTTCCTGACGGATGTTTTCTATTTTCTCTGTGAAGTAAGAGGCCAGATCGTCATCACAGAGGTCCGTGATAGGAGCCGGCACTTTCGGACTGAGGAGCGAGTGAAAAGTGTCAAAGAGTTTCTTTGAGTTGTTGGCTAGTGAGGAGACCAGGCTGGTGAAGTAGGTCTGTTTGGCGAGGTGAAGGGAAGAGTTGTAGGTTTTGAGCATGAATTTGTAATGGATAAAGTTTTCTGGTGTGCGAGTTTTCCTCCATAGGCGTTCGGCACTCCTAGAGCATCGCTGGAGGAATCGAGTTTGTGATGTGAGCCAGGGCTGTTTTACTCTGTGTTTGGAGGTTCCGAGGGTGAGGGGCGCTACTTGGTCCAGGGTACTTTTGAGAGTCTCATTGTAGTAATTCACAGCCAGATTAGGGCAGGAGAAGGAGGAGATTGGGGACAGTGATGAGAGAAGAGAGTCTGTGGATGTATGAGGGTTGATGGCCTGTAGATTTCTGAATGTGTGATAGGTTGGACTATGCTGTGATGGGCGAGGGTTTGTGAGTGTGAAGGAGAGAATGTTGTGATCAGAGAGAGAAGGAGATGAGTTGTCTAAGGACGAGGTAGAGCAGAGTCGGGTAAAGACCAGGTCAAGGGTGTTACCATCCTTATGTGTCTCAGAGGTTGAGAGTTGCGAGAGGCCAAGAGAAGTGGTTAGAGATAGGAGCTGGGATGCAGATGTGGAGTTGGGGCTGTTTATGGGGATGTTAAAGTCTCCCAGGATTAGGGTTGGTAATTCTGAGGACATGAAGTGCGGCAGCCACGCAGAGAAGTGGTCGAGGAAGTGGGTGGGTGAACCTGGGGGGCGATATACCACCGCTACTCTGAGGGGGAGGGGACGGAACAGCCTAATGGTGTGAACCTCAAAAGAAGGGAATGAGAGTGATGGAGCGGGGGGGATGACCTGGAAAGTACATTGTGGGGACAGGAGTAGGCCAACTCCGCCACCACGTCTGTTTCCAAGTCTCGGGGAATGAGAGAAGTGTAGACCGCCGTAGGAGATAGCAGCAGGGGAAGCAGTGTCTGAGTCCTGGATCCAGGTTTCAGTAAGGGCCAAAAGGTTAAGAGAGTTAGTGAGAAAGTAGTTGTGGATAAAGGGAAGTTTGTTGCATGCGGACCGTGTATTCCAGAGGGCACATTTAAAGGGAACCAACCACCCCAAATGACCCCCCCGGACTGTTAATATGTGTCCCTACACCCAGCACACACATTTGGGGCAATCGTTTTTGCTAAAAAAAACTGTTTAGTAGAAGCTAAGATATAGCTTTATGAAGTTTAATAAATTCAGCCGACTGGGTGTTACCTAGCTTTGTCCTCGTGCCTGTCAGCCTCCTCTCCCCCCTCCCTTCAGTGAAGCCCTTCTGTGCAAGCTGAAAATGAAAGGGGGCGGGGCTCCGGCATGCCGCTATTTAGCCCCGCCCCTTTCATGACGCGGCCAGGCTCTTAGCTGCAGAGATGGGTGTGCATAATTTATCAGGCAGCAGCACACAGGCGGGGCATTTTCGGCTTGCACAGAAGGGCTTCACTGAAGGGAGGGGGGAAGAGGAGGCTGACAGGCACAGGAACACTGCACTAGGTAATACCCAGTCGGCTGAATTTATTAAACTTCATAAAGCTATATCTTAGCTTCTACTAAACAGTTTTTTTAGCAAAAACGATTGCCCCAAATGTGTGTGCTGGGTGTAGGGACACATATTAACAGTCCGGGGGGGTCATTTGGGGTGGTTGGTTCCCTTTAAACGAGGGAGATGAAGGTGTGCAGGCAATGCTAATAAGGTTACTGGGATTTCTGTGTGAGGCGTGGGGGGGGCTTGAGTTTGGAAGAGGGTGGACCAGGATTGGGAGAAATATCACCTGACATAAGCAGTAGTAGAAAGAGGAGGAGGGAGTAATGTTTGGCTCTATGACGTTGTTTTTGTTGATGCAAGACCCTGGAATATGACGGGCTTAGATTATTGAGTAGGGTGAAGAGAGTATGGGAGCAGGACATAGTAAAGGGAAGTAGAGAGGGGCTGATGTGGATAAAGGGTGATGGAGGGGGAATGGGGCGGTAAAAGTGGATGACTAATGCACATAGATATAAAAGCATTGAACTGAAGGACATTTTGATGCAATGGGCTAAGTAAAGTACTAAAAGGTAGTAGATGGGTCGAGTTGTTACCTTCTGGTTACCCCTGGCTTATCTCTGGTCTATCTCTGACTTCCACTTTGAAAAGGCACAGAGGCCTTACACCATGCTACTTATAGCTCTAGTGAGCAACAGACAATCTGCCAGGTAGAATCACAAAAAACAATCAGAAAAACGTGCAAAAATACTCTGTTATAAAAAATAAAAAAAGTAAAAAGCAAGTGCTGCATACAAAAGTGATAAAAAACAGGGTATTTAGTTGATACGTTTTTTGCAAAAAATGTATACGAAGCCGCTCTGCCAAACGTCAAGGTAACCCGTATCAGAGCAGTCCCTATCTGTGTGTTCAAAAAACCTGACCATGTGAATAGTTACCTACATGAGCCGGGTCCAGACAGGTCCAGTGTCCGACACGGACTGACTGCAGAAGACGGCTTTCATGTGCAGGACCCAAAGGGAGTGGTGGGCGGCTCCCTTATCTTGCAGAAACAAGAAACAAACTAAACAGACACTAATGAGCCATGCACACAGTGAACAGATCTGTAAGACGCTGTTCACACCACCAAAAGACTGAATCACAAAAAAACAATCAGAAAAACGTGCAAAAATACTCTGTTATAAAAAATATAACCGTCTTCTGCAGTCAGTCTGTGTCAGACACTGGACCTGTCTGGACCCGGCTCATGTAGGTAACTATTCACATGGTCAGGTTTTTTGAACACACAGATAGGGACTGCTCTGATACGGGTTACCTTGACGTTTTTTTTAAATCAGATAGTTTTTATTCAGTTTTAAACATATATAAAACACATACTTAGACATTACAACAGTAATGTATAAAATCCCTCAACCCCATCCCACCCGTGGGTTACCTTGACGTTTGGCAGAGCGGCTTCGTATACATTTTTTGCAAAAAACGTATCAACTAAATACCCTGTTTTTTATCACTTTTTTATGCAGCCACTTGCTTTTTACTTTTTTTATTTTTTATAACAGAGTATTTTTGCAGCGTCTAAGGGCCCTTTCACATCAGCGTTTTTTTCAAATCACGGCAGATGCGGTGAAAAAACTGCATCTGCCGCGATTACCGCATACCGGCTGCACTTGCGGCGCGGTTGCGGTAAACGCCATACTATGTATAGGCGGACTTGCGGCAGGTGCGGCAAGTGCGGTTTTGGCACTTGCGGCCGGGAAAAAAACCGCGGCTGACAGCATTTTTTTTCGCGGCCGCACCTGCCGCAAGTGCCAAAACCACACTTGCCGCAAGTCCGCCTATACATAGTATGGCGTTTACCGCAACCGCGCCGCAAGTGCAGCCGGTATGTGGTAATCGCGGCAGGGTTCCCTGAAAAATGCCCACAGGAAAATTGCCCACACGGAAAATTGCCCACACAGAAAACTGCCATTTGCAGCATCACAAAGTTTCAGATCTCTGAGGTGCAGGTGAGGATTCCCCTGATCTGTGATCATCTTGTGAATTACAGTGACCTAGTGCAGAAATGCTGAAGATCTGTGGTTTGTAGCAGTCAGTCATTATCTGCAATAGATAGATCCAGTCTGCTCTCATCTCTCAGTGATTCTGCCTTACTCCTCCCTCCCAGCAGCAGATTCAGAGGAGCCATCACTGCTCTCTGTACTCACAGGAGG
The DNA here is from genome assembly GCA_033576535.1 of Allobates femoralis. NCBI lineage: Eukaryota > Metazoa > Chordata > Amphibia > Anura > Aromobatidae > Allobates > Allobates femoralis. Next base: position 44,984,849 of record JARQOC010000009.1, on the reverse strand, counting down.
ATCACTGGATTATCTGTGGAGTTACATGGGACTGCAGGTCTAATACATTATCATCCTAGTGGGCAATTTCCGCTGACATTCTTCTTTGCTGCACAGCATCTCACCTATAATTCTATACCATTCTTCTGCCTGCAGAACATCTCACCTATAGGGTACAGGCACACTAAAGGCCCTGTTACACATAGAGATGTTTCAGCGATCCCACCAGCAATCCCACCTGACCAGGATCGCTGGAGCATCGCTATGTGATCGCTGGTCTGCAGTCACACTGGGTGATCCACATACCGATGCTGCGTCCCCTCACTGGGGTCGCTCAACGTCTAGGGCGCAGAATGGGGATCGCTGGTCGTTGTCTCACATGCCGATGGATGCTGGACAGCGAGAGACCAACGATGGGAAAATGGTCCCGGCCAATCCGCAGCGACTAGCAATCAGAGAGCTCATCGTTCATTGCTGCGGCATGTCACTCGCAGCGACTTCACTAGTGAGGTCGCTGCAACGTCACAAAACCTGTGGCATTGCAGAGATATCGTTAGCGATATCGCTGTGTGTAACGCGGCCTTCAGGTGCATTATCAGAGGGATTGTGATGATTGACAGTCGTGTGAGGCTTTCCGTATGGTCATGTGACTGTGGTACGAGTGTGATGCAATTATGCATTTTTTTATCAGCTACCATCAGTGTGACATCCATGTGACCTACACCTCTATACTATCCCCCTGCCCTGCAGAGCATCTCACCTACACCTCTATATTATCCCCCTGCCCTGCAGAGCATCTCACCTTACACCTCTATACTATTCCCTTGTATTGCATGACATCTCACCTATACCTCTATGCTATCCCACTGCCCTGCAGAGCATCTCACCTACACCTATACTGTTCCCTGTTCTGCAGAGCATCTCTCCTACACCTCTATACTATTCCCCTGCCCTGCAGAGCATCTCACCTATAATTCTTTATTATCCTACCCTGCAGAGCATGTCACCTACACCTATACTGTTCCCTTTTCTGCAGAGCATCTCACCTACTTCTCTATACTATCCCCCAGTTCTGCAGAGCATCTCACCTACACCTCTATACCATCCCCCATCTTGCAGAGCATCTCATCTACACCTCTATACTATCCCACAGTTCTGCAGAGCATCTCACCTACACCTCTATACCATCCCCATCTTGCAGAGCATCTCACCTACACATCTATACCATCCCCATCTTGCAGAGCATCTCACCTACACATCTATACCATCCCTATCTTGCAGAGCATCTCACTTACACCTCTATACCATTCCTTGTCTTGCAGAGCATCTCACCTGCACCTCTATACCATCCCCTATCTTGCAGAGCATCTCACTTACACCTCTATACCACTCCTCGTCTTGCAGAGCATCTCACCTACACCTCTATACCATCCCTATCTTGCAGAGCATCTCACTTACACCTCTATACCATTCCTCGTCTTGCAGAGCATATAACCTAAAATTCTATATTATTCTCCAGTCCTGTTTTCCTGTTGGCTTCATGTCTGTGGGCATTTTTCACATATCAGGTGAACATCCTCACCTTGCACCTCAAATATCAGAGATCTGAAACCTTGTGATACTGCAATTAGCAATTTTCCATGTGGGCAAATTTCCATGTGGGCAAATTTCCATGTGGGCAAATTTCCATGTGGGCAAATTTCCATGTGGGCAATTTTCCGTGTGGGCAATTTTCCATGTGGGCAATTTTCCTGTGGGCATTTTTCTGGTCACCGTATATTTACAGTCACCACTAGAGGGAGCTCCTCACATACAGATGTGTATATATACAGTCACCACTAGAGGGAGCTCCTCACATACAGATCTGTATATACAGTCACCACTAGAGGGAGCGCCTCACATACAGATGTGTATATATACAGTCACCACTAGAGGGGGCTCCTCACATACAGATGTGTATATATACAGTCACCACCAGAGGGGGCTCCTCACATACAGATGTGTATATATACAGTCACCACCAGAGGAGCTCCTCACATACAGATGTGTATATATACAGTCACCACTAGAGGGAGCTCCTCACATACAGATGTGTATATATACAGTCACCACTAAAGGGAGCTCCTCACATACAGATGTGTACATATACAGTCACCACCAGAGGGGGCTCCTCACATACAGATGTGTATATATACAGACACCACTAGAGGGAGCTCCTCACATACAGATGTGTATATATACAGTCACCACTAGAGGGAGCTCCTCACATACAGATGTGTATATATACAGTTACCACCAGAGGGGGCTCCTCACATACAGATGTGTATATATACAGTCACCACCAGAGGGAGCTCCTCACATACAGATGGGTATATATACAGACACCACTAGAGGGGGCTCCTCACATACAGATGTGTATATATACAGACACCACTAGAGGGGGCTCCTCACATACAGATGTGTATATATACAGTCACCACTAGAGGGGGCTCCTCACATACAGATGTGTATATATACAGTCACCACCAGAGGGGGCTCCTCACATACAGATGTGTATACATATAGTCACCACTAGAGGGAGCTCCTCACATACAGATGTGTATACATATAGTCACCACTAGAGGGAGCTCCTCACATACAGATATGCATATATATAGTCACCACTAGAGGGAGCTCCTCACATACAGATGTGTATACATATAGTCACCACTAGAGGGAGCTCCTCACATACAGATGTGTATATACAGTCAACCACTAGAGGGAGCTCCTCACATACAGATGTATATATACACGTCACCACTAGAGGGGGCTCCTCACATACAGATGTGTATACATATAGTCACCACTAGAGGGGCTCCTCACATACAGATGTGTATATATACAGTCACCACTAGAGGGAGCTCCTCACATACAGATGTGTATATATACAGTCACCACTAGAGGGAGCTCCTCACATACAGATGTGTATAATATATACAGTCACCACTAGAGGGGAGCTCCTCACATACAGATGTGTATATACGTCTCCACTAGAGGGAGCACCTCACATATAGATGTGTATACATCTTATACAGCCCCACTAGAGGGGTCCTCACATACAGATGTGTAATATACAGTCAACACTAGAGAGAGCTCCTCACATACAGTGTGTGATACATACAGTCACCACATAGAGGGAGCTCATCACATACAGATGTATATATACACAGTCACCACCAGAGGGATCGCTACACATAAAGATGTGTATATACACAGTCAGCCACTAGAGGGGGCTCTCACATACAGGTGGGGATATATACAGACACCACTGAGAGGGGGCTCCTACATACAGATGTGTATATATACAGTCACCACCAAGGGAGCTCACATACAAATGTGTTATTACACAGTCACATAGAGGGGGCTCTCACATACAGATGTGTTAATTATACAGGCACCACTAGAAGGGGCTCCTCACATACAGATGGGTATATATACAGTCACAATAGAGGGCTCCTCACATACAGATGTGTTATTATCAGTCACCACTAGGTGGCTCCTCACATACAGATGGGTATATATACAGCACCACTAGAGGGGCTCCTCACATACAGATGTTATATATACAGTCACCACCAGGGGAGCTCCTCACATACAGATGTGTATTATACAGTCACCACTAGAGGGGGCTCCTCACATACAGATGTGTATATTACAGGCACCACTAGAGGGGGCTCCTCACATACAGATGTGTATTGTGAGGCACCTCCGCATGGTCCCCATGGCCAGGCGCACCACATGCAGGATCATTGTATATCCTGTTCACACTGGCTGGTTTTACTGTGATGATGCTGTGTGAACCTACCCGAAACACAATGAGTTAAATCTGAGAGTGAGTGTGTCGATCTGACACATACATGACCTGATGAGCGGCTGTATGGAACCGTGTGTCCTAATGGTAGCAGCCCAGGTGGGTGTGTCCTGATAATGCCGTCCAGGTGGATGTGTCAGAGTGGGCGTGGCACCGTAAGAGTCCTGCCAACTGATTGAGTGGATCCTGATCATCAGCCAGAGATCACCAGATCCAGTCTGTGTGTGATTGAGTCTCAGGCTGGTTTCACACTACGATTTTTTAAATCTGATGCTGTCTGATGAAATCGTACATCATCGATCCAAACTGATACCTCAATCTGCTGTCCGTCCCATAGCTGTCCTCTGTCTCCTGTCACCTCTTTCCAATCCTCCTCTCCTTCTCCTGTTCCCTCTCCTGACCCTCTCTCCTGTCCCCTTCTCTCCTGTCCCTCTCCGTCCCTCTCCTCTCCCTCCCCCTGCTGCCCCTCTCCTCTCCGTGCCCTCTCTCCTTCCTGTCCCCCTCCTCTCCTCTCCTCTCCGCTCCCCTCTCCTCTCCTGCCCTCTCCATCCCCTCTCCTCTCCTTCCCCCTCTCCTGTCCCCTCTCCTCTCCTCCCTCGTCCCTCTCCTGTCCCTCTCCAGTCCCCTCTCCTGTCCATCCCTGCTGTCCCCTCTCCTCTCCAGTCCCCTCTCCTCTCCTGTCCCCCTGCTGTCCCCTCTCCTCTCCAGTCCCCTCTCCTCTCCTGTTCCCCTCAGTCCCTCCTCTCCTGTCCCCCTGCTGTCCCCTCTCCTCTCCAGTCCCCCTCCTCCTCCTGTCCCCCTGCTGTCCCTCTCTCTCCAGTCCCCTCCTCTCCTGTCCCCCTGCTGTCCCCTCTCCTCTCCAGTCCCCTCTCCTCTCCTGTTCCCTCTCCAGTCCCCTCTCCTCTCCTGTCATTCCAACATAACAAAATCTTTATTCTCACCTTCCAGCGCTCCCCCGCTGTCTTCATCAGATTCCGATCGGGTGTACAGGACCTGCGATGATGTCAGAAGCGTCATGGTCACATGACGGTTACGCGTACCACTCGGACCATAGTGATCGGTTGTGATCATCACAGTCCTTACGACGGGCAGTAGACAGCGGACGCGAAGGAATAAAGATTGTATATTACACCTGATTGACTTATATTACTTCGCAATTATTATTTTGTATGAGTGATTTGTGTTGATGTATATAGTGTGTCTGTTGATAGTGTGATATGTATGTATTAGTGGGGTGGTGAAGTGTGAGATAAATGATTGTGTTATATGTAGTATATGTGTTATTGTGTGTATATGTATTATATAGTGTGTATATATGTTATATGTATGGTATATAGTGTGTATATGTATGTATATAGTGTGTATATGTATGTATATAGTGTGTATATGTATGTATAGTGTGTGTATATAGTGTGTATATGTATGTATATAGTGTGTATATGTATGTATATAGTGTTTTATATAGTGTGTATATGTATGTATATAGTGTGTATATGTATGTATATAGTGTGTATATGTATGTATATAGTGTGTTATGTATATATGTGTATATGTATGTATATAGTGTGTTATGTATGTATATAGTGTGTATATGTATGTATATAGTGTGTGTGTATATAGTGTGTATATGTATGTATATAGTGTGTATATGTATGTATATAGTGTGTAGTGTATATAGTGTGTGATGTATATAGTGTGTATATGTATGTATATAGTGTGTATATGTATAATAGTGTTTTATATATTATTGTATAGTTTTATATATGGTAAGATTATAGTGTAGTAGATAGTATGTATAAGTGTAAGTTGTATGTGTGGATAAGTTGTATGTATAATTGTGTATATTATTTTGTATTTGTGTAATATAAGTTTAGTATTATATGTTGTAATAGTTGATTTAGTTATAGTTAGTTATTTGTTATAAGGTGTATTTATGTATATAGTTTTATATACATTCAAAGTATGCGGCACACAATGTCAGGTAGAGCATGTACGGCATGTGACATGAGAATTCTGAGCATACGAGATTGTACCGACATACCAGCATACGACATGCAGACGAATGTTGATGTACCGAGCATTGATACCGGAGCTGAGACGAGCATAGTGAGGCAGTACCTATGTAGTGGCAGTACCAGCAGTATAGAGTAGTGAGCATGTACGATGTAGTGATATGTACAAGTGTATAGTATGTAATGACAGCAGAAGTTAACAGGGCAGACAATGTGCAGTGTACTGAGCATGTACCGAGCATGTAGTGAGCATGTACGAGCATGTAGCGAGCATGTATGAGCATGTACGAGCATGTACGGAGAATGTACCGAGCATGTACTGAGCATGTACCGAGCATGTAGTGAGCATGTACCGAGCGTACCTGGACCAAGCATGTACGAGCATGTATGAGTACGAGATGTAGTGAGTCATGTACCGAGCCAGAGGGCGATGGTATTGCGGCAAGGGTGGTATAGATCCTACAGGTGAAGCTGGGCCTCCGGGGCAGCGCTGTAGTGGGCAGTTCGGAGCAGGGGCTTGGGCCAAGGTAATGGATAGTGAAACAGTCTGTACAGAGCACGGGAGCAGGGAGGAATAACGCACACACGCACCGCTGAGTGTCTCTTTACCTTTTACTGGTGAACCTGCAGGTAATTCGTCCAGAGCACTGTCGGGTGACCAGTAGCACGGTTGAACTTCCACAGGGAGTGGGTATAAGGCCTTCTTAAGCTCTTTTCCCTGTTGTTGAAGCCGTGCCCGTGTATAACTTGGCTGCCTCCTCACTTCTCTCTCTTCCTGCGCGGTCTGCGCATGCACACTTACCCAGGCGGAGATTATCAGTGTCGGCGCATGCACACTTACCCAGGTGGATATTATCAGTGTCAGCGAATGCACACTTACCCAGGAGTGGATTATCAGTGTCGGAGCATGCACACTTACCCAGGCGGAGATTATCAGTGTCGGGCATGCACATTACCCAGGCGGAGATTATCAGTGTCGGCGCATGCACACTTATCCAGGGGATATTATCAGTGTCAGGCGAAAGCACACTTACCCAGGTGGATTTATCAGTGTCGGAGCATGCACACTTACCCAGGTGGATTATCAGTGTCGGAGCATGCACATTACCCAGGCGGAGATTATCAGTGTCGGCGCATGCACACTTACCCAGGCGGAGATTATCAGTGTCGGCGCATGCACACTTACCTCAGGTGGATATTATCAGTGTCAGCGAATGCACACTTACCCAGGAGGGATTATCAGTGTGGCAGCATGCACAATTACCCAGGCGGAGATTATCAGTGTCTGGCGCATGCACACTTACCAGGCAGAGATTATAGTGTCGCGCATGCACACTTACCCAGGTGGAATTATCAGTGTCGGCGAATGCACACTTACCCGGCGGAGATTTCAGTGTTGGCGCATGCACAATTACCCAGGGAGATTATCAGTGTCGGCGCATGCACACTTACCCAGGCAGGGGATTATCATGTCGGCGCATGCACAATTAACCAAGTGGAGATTATCAGTGTCGGCGCATGCACACTTACCCAGGCGGAGATTATCAGGTTGGCCATTGCACATTACCCACAGTGGGACGCATACATTGCACACACTATCCCCTGGGTTGACAATTGGGCATGCACAACCAAGCGGGACGTGTGGGCATTTACACGGAGATACAGTGAAGCATACACAGGAAATGCAAAACAGAGGGGCAAACATGGCGCAAGCAGTGGTAAGTATAGCTCACAAAGGCAGAACACAATTCTTTGTGCTCCCCACAAAAACGTGCATCAAAACGCATAACATGAAAAAACCACACATTTCTAGCATTTCAGGTGCATTTTTAGTGAGTTTTTCCCTCGTGTTTCTATCATGTCTATGAGGGAAAACGCACAAACAATGAGACTGATGCTGCTTTTATCTGCAGCAAAATCTGCAAGGAAAAAAAGCCTGAAGATGTGCGCAGCGCTGCAGAACTCTCATCGACTTTGCTGTGATGCGTTTCGAGAAATCTGCACACAGCCTAATAATTACTAAGCAGAGATCTGGTGATGTGGTATAAAGTCTCCAGTGATTGGCTGGCTGTTGCAGTGTGGGTGTGGCCTCATGGCAGGTGCTTGGGTCGCCGCTGTCCTTTGCGGTTCCCGCAGTGTCCCAGGTGGGGCCCAATACAGGCGGCGTACCCCATGGCGTAGGGGATGTAGCTCTGCTCCACCACGCCATGCAGCAGATGAGCCATTGGGCCTTTGGCAAAGATGGCGACGTCCTCCCCTCCGTGCGTCTCTGATGTCAGGGGCACTGCTGACTGGGCCAGGTACTCGGCATTCTCTGTGGATAATGATACATTAGTACAGTGAGGGGCCCCGGGAGGAGTCTGGGGCCCTATGACTGGAGAACTCACCGGTGTCCACGCTGCTAATGTTGTGTCGTTTCCCTTTATCCATCCTGAAGCCGGGGCCATTCCCATAGAGAATGGAGGTGTACGGCATCCCATCTACGTCACTCTGCTTCAGAGCCTGACCTGCAGGGCAAAGGGGGCACATGGCACATCAGCCCACCTGGAGGGACTCAGAACTCCCAGGTTTCACTGCCGGGTGTCTGCTAAGGACCCTCATAGAGCTCAGCACCTCCTATATAACCCTCGAAGAGGTCAGCACCTCCTCCAGGACCCTCATAGAGCTCAGCACCTCCTATATGACCCTCATAGAGCTCCGCACCTCCTCCATGACCCTCATAGAGCTCGCACCTCCTACAGGTTCCCCATAGAGCTCAGCACCTCCTCCAGGACCCTCATAGAGCTCAGCACCTCCTACAGGTTCCCCATAGAGCTCAGCACCTCCTCCAGGACCCTCATAGAGCTCAGCACCTCCTTCTGGGACCCTTGTAGAGCTCAGCACCTCCTTCTGGGACCCTTGTAGAGCTCAGCACCTCCTACGGTTCCCATAAAGCTCCGCACCTCCTCCATGACACCCATAGAGCTCAGCACCTCCTATATAACCCTCGAAGAGGTCAGCACCTCCTCAGGACCCTCATAGAGCTCAGCACCTCCTTCTGGGACCCTTGTAGAGCTCAGCACATCCTACGGGTTCCCTATAAAGCTCTGCACCTCCTCCATGACCCTTGTAGAGCTCAGCACCTCCTTCTGGAAACCCTTAGAGCTCAGCACATCCTAGGTTCCCTATAAAGCTCCGCACCTCCTCCATGACCCTTGTAGAGCTCAGCACATCCTATGGGTTCCCTATAAAGCTCAGCACCTCCTTCTGGACCCTTGTAGACCTCAGCACCTCCTCCATGCCCTCATAAGAGCTCAGCACCTCCTCCATGACCCTCGTAGACCTCAGCACCTCCCACAGGTTCCCTATAGACTCAGCACCTCCTACAGTTCCCCATAGAGCTCAGCACCTCCTACAGGTTCCCCATAGAGCTCAGCACCTCCTACAGGTTCCCCATAGAGCTCAGCACCTCCTACAGGTTCCCCATAGAGCTCAGCACCTCCTACAGGTTCCCCATAGAGCTCAGCACCTCCTACAGGTTCCCCATAGAGCTCAGCACCTCCTACAGGTTCCCATAGAGCTCAGCACCTCCTACAGGTTCCCCATAGAGCTCAGCACCTCCTACATGTCCCTCATAAAGCTCAGCACCTCCTCCAGAACCCCATAGAGCTCAGACCCTCTTTGGGGTTCCCCATAGGCACAGCTCTTCCTCCAGGACCCTCTTAGATCCCATATGTCCTTCCACAATCCTTTGCCTTAGGTTATATAATTCTCTTCATTCTGATCTTCCCGCATCATGAAGTGCTGTAATAAGACAGTGGTTAGATACAGCTCAGGTGGATATGGCCGGCAGGGTCTTACCTAGTATAGGATTCCTCTGGACGGGTAGCCCCCGAGAGTGAAGACGTGTGAGTGGTCCGCAGTGACCAGGGTAAGGGTGTCCTCCTCCGAGGTCAAGGTGCCCGCCAGCCCCACAGCTCGGTCCAGCTCCACCGTCTCGTGCAGGGCCAGACTCGCCTTTCCATCATGGTGGCCATGATCAATTCGTCCTCCTGGTGTCAGGATGAGAGACGTCACTGGTGTAAATTGTAGAATGGTGTGCATCGGCCCAAGGGAGAGGGACTCGGACAAGGTATCAGACTGATGGAAGTCATGGTGGTGACCCCAGAAGCCATGGCCGTGACCGAACATGTTAAGGAGGAGAGTGTAGAAGGAAAAAGAAAAGTCATCTGAGGTGTCTGGTCAGAGTGGACCAGCGCTGCTTGTAATGATTGACCAAGGGATAGGTGTTGTGGCAGCTGGACAGAGCACTCCCCTAAGACGGAGCGGGTCCCTGGGGTATAGTAAAGTGGTGATGTAGATGATGGTGGTTGTAGTTGTTGGATCAGGGAGACGCAGGACGGAGTGGACAGACAGAAGGGTTGCAGATCTTACAGGTCACCTTTACTTGTAGTTAAGTCCATAGACAGCCCAGCTGGGGTACTGTGTCCTGCAAAGTTGCAGCTTGGCCAGCTCACAAGTAGTCCGGGTTCACTCTGCTGGGACACGGAGTATAAGCCTTTTCTTTGCTGCCCTGTCTCTCTGACACGTTTCTACTCCTTACTTCCTGGTGTCCTCGTGCTACAAGTCCCAAAGCAGGCGCTGCGGGTCCTTCTGAGTGACTGCCTTGCAAGTCCTTTTGACCCTCTGTAGTCCCCTTTGCCTAGGAGAGTCCAAGGTGGTGGCCACTGCACCTGCAGTTCAGTGGCCTCCGTTTCTCGACTAGTCTTGCAGATCCCAAACTGAATTGGGGCCGGTACCCCTGTGCAGCTCGCTCCTCTACCCGGCTGTCCAGGCCCCAGGCCTGGAGATTAGCAGCCGATCCTTCTAGATGGGTTCCACTCTCTCCATAGCTGCCTAAGTTCCCTAGAACTCACTCTCCTGCCATATTGTTCTCCTTCCTCTCTACACTAACTCTCACTAACTCCTCCCTCCAGCCAGCAGATGGGGTCTGCTCGATCAGCGAGCCTCTTTCACCCAGCGTCTCCCTGGCCTGGATCTTGGCTTGGTGTTGGGTGTGTGTTGGGTATCTCAGCAAAGTTTATCCTCTTACCTGTGAGCAGGATACTACACCTACTGGATAGGTGCAGTACCACGGTGGTGACCGAACCGCAGCGGTGCCACAGGTGCAGTTATACTGTAAACTACATGGACGTGTGCCATCGAGAAGACCACTAATCCTCACCTTCCACCGCAGAGAATAGAAGCCCTCGCGGGGTAGTGTCTCCTGTCATGCTGGTGTGCGGACGAGCGGACGCCAACATTCAGAGAGCGACGGGGGTAGTAGATGCATCACTTGACTTCTCAAACTGTCATACGGAGAAAGGTTGCTGGAGCAAAGAGACCTGGAGGACAAGTAGGAGAGAAGGGGTGAGAGGGAGAAGGAGGTGAAGGGGTGAGAGACGAAACGAGGGGTGAGAGGGAGAAGGAGGTGAAGGGGTGAGAGACGATGAGGGGGTGAGAGGGAGAAGGAGGTGAAGGGGAGAGACGAGAGGGGGTGAGAGGGAGAAGGAGGTAAAGGGGTGAGAGACGAAGAGGGGGTGAGAGGGAGAAGGAGGTAAAGGGGTGAGAGACGAAGAGGGGGTGAGAGGGAGAAGGAGGTAAAAGGGTGAGAGACAAAGAGTGGGTGAGAGGGAGAAGGAGGTGAAGGGGTGAGAGACAAAGAGGGGTGTGAAGAGGGAGAAGGAGGTGAAGGGGTGAGAGACGAAGAGGGGGTGAGAGGAGAAGGAGGTGAAGGGGTGAGAGACGAAGAGGGGTGAGAGGGAGAAGGAGGTGAAGGGGAAGGTGAGAGGGAAGGAGGTAAGGGGTGAGAGACGAAGAGGGGTGAGAGGAGAAGGAGGTGAAGGGGTGAGAGACAAAGAGGGGGTGAGAGGGAGAAGGAGGTGAAGGGGTGAGAGACAAGAGGGGGTGAGAGGAGAAGGGGGGTGAAGAGGTGTGAGAGACAAAGAGTGGGTGAGAGGGAGAGGAGAGGGAGAGGAGGTGAAGGGGTGAGAGACGAAGAGGGGTGAGAGGAGAAGAGGTAAAGGGGTGAGAGGGCGAAGAGGGGGTGAGAGGGAGAAGGAGGTAAAAGGGTGAGAGACAGAAGAGGGGTGAGAGGGAGAAGGAGGTAAAGGGGTGAGAGACAAGAGGGGGTGAGAAGGAGAGGAGTGAAGGAGGTAGACAAGGGGGTGAAGAGGAGAAGGAGGTGAAGGGGTGAGAGACGAAGAGGGGGTGAGAGGGAGAAGGAGGTGAAGGGGTGAGAGACGAAGAGGGGTGAGAGGGAGAAGGAGGTAAAGGGGTGAGAGACGAAGGGGGGTGAGGAGGGTAAGAAGGAGGTGAAGGGGTGAGAGACAAAGAGGGGTGGAGAGGGATAAGGAGTGGTAGAGGGGCACATGGTTGTTATCAGGGGTGTGGGGAGATAAGGTGGGTGAGGGGCAAAAGGAATAAGAAAGGAGGTGAAGGTGACAGAGCGAGAGAAACAAAGTGATACAAACCCATCAGATAATCCACATTACTGGGGACAATTTCCATCAACTGATTCCTGTTATAAATGTAACGAGAAACCTACAAACACAAAGGATAGAACTGATCAAGAAATGACCCCACAGTCACCTCCAGAGCTGCACTCACTATTCTGCTGTTACATCATATCTTATCCTCCAGTCACCTCCAGAGCTGCACTCACTATTCTGCTGTTACATCATGTCTTATCCTCCAGTCACCTCCAGAGCTGCACTCACTATTCTGCTGTTACATCATATCTTATCCTCCAGTCACATCCAGAGCTGCACTCACTATTCTGCTGTTACATCATGTCTTATCCTCCAGTCACCTCCAGAGCTGCACTCACTATTCTGCTGTTACATCATATCTTATCCTCCAGTCACCTCCAGAGCTGCGCTCCTATTCTGCTGTTACATCATGTCTTATCCACCAGTCACCTCCAGAGCTGCACTCATTATTCTGCTGTTATATTGTGATTTTGCTCTTTAACCCTCTGCACCTTATTGGGCGGCTTCTTCTGGTACCAGAGTTCACTAAGTCCTGCCCATCCAGTCTGGTCCCGTTGGCCCGGGGTCCTCGGGGTACTGTACATCTGGGGTGCCCCTGGGGTACATGTACTTTCTGCCTCCGCCCATAATCACCTGCACAAAATATAAATGGAGACAGAGTGGGGTACAATCCTCTGGCGGCACCCCTCCCATCCTCCGGCCGGCACCCCTCCCATCCTCTGGCCGGCACCCCTCCCATCCTCTGGCTGGCACCCCTCCCATCCTCCGCCGGCACCCTTCCCATCATCCGGCCGGCACCCCTCCCATCCTCCGGCAGCACCCTCCCATCCTCCGGCCGGCACCCCTCCCATCCTCCGGCCGGCACCCCTCCCATCCTCCGGCCGGCACCCCTCCCATCCTCCGGCCGCACCCCTCCCATCCTCCGGCCGGCACCCTCCCATCCTCCGGCGGCACCCCTCCATCCTCCGGCCGGCACCCCTCCCATCCTCCGGGCGGCACCCCTCCCATCCTCCGGCCGGCACCCCTCCCATCCTCCGGCCGGCACCCCTCCCATCCTCGGCGGCACCCCTCCCATCCTCTGGCCGGCACCCCTCCCATCCTCTGGCCGGCACCCCTCCCATCCTCTGGCCGGCACCCCTCCCATCCTCTGGCCGGCACCCCTCCCATCCTCTGGCCGGCACCCCTCCCATCCTCTGGCCGACACCCCTCCCTCCTCCGGCCGCACCCTCCCATCCTCCGGCCGGCACCCCTCCCATCCTCGGCTCGGCACCCCTCCCATCCTCTGGCCGGCACCCCTCCCATCCTCCGGCCGGCACCCCTCCCATCCTCTGGCCGGCACCCCTCCCATCCTCCGGCCGGCACCCCTCCCATCCCGGCCGGCACCCCTCCCATCTCCGGCCGGCACCCCTCCCATCTCTCGGCCGGCACCCCTCCCATCCTCTGGCCGGCACCCCTCCCATCCTCTGGCCGGCACCCCTCCCATCCTCTGGCCGGCACCCTCTCCCATCCTCTGGCCGGCACCCCTCCCATCATCCGGCTCGGCACCCCTCCCATCATCCGGCCGGCACCCCTCCCATCATCGGCCGGCACCCCTCCCATCATCCGGCCGGCACCCCTCCCATCCTCCGGCCGGCACTTCTTCCATCATCAATCTGGCACCCCTCCCATCTTCCGGCCGGCATCCGTCCGCACCCTGCTCCAGCCGGCACCCCTCCCATCCTCCGACCGGGCCTCACCTCTATGTCCTCTATATTGTGAACCAGCTGCCAGGCAATATCCTTGCAGCCTTGACAGGCGGCATCCGGGGTAGCTCAGCATCCGAGTACCACTCCCGGTCCACACTGTGGGCATAGGCAGCGGCTGGGGTGGCATGATTGACCCTCGTGGTCGTTACTAAACCAACCGATCTCCCTGAGAATAAGAAGAAACGTCCATAACCGTCACATCATACAAAGTCACAACAATCCGCCTGTGTGTCCTGTGTGAGGTTGTCAGCCCCGCTCCATTACTGACATCCGCCTGTGTGTCCTGTGTGAGGTTGTCAGCCCCGCTCCATTACTGACATCCGCCTGTGTGTCCTGTGTGATGTTGTCAGCCCCGCTCCATTACTGACATCCGCCTGTGTGTCCTGTGTGATGTTGTCAGCCCTGTTACATTACTGACATCCGCCTGTATGTCCTGTGTGATGTTGTCAGCCCCGCTCCATTACTGACATCCACCTGTGTGTCCTGTGTGATGTTGTCAGCCCCGCTCCATTACTGACATCCACCTGAGTGTCCTGTGTGATGTTGTCACCCCGCTCCATTACTGACATCCGCCTGTGTGTCCTGTGTGAGTTGTCAGTCCCGCCCATTAATGACATCCACTGTGTGTCCTGTGTGATGTTGTCAGCTCCGCTCCATTACTGACATCCAGCCTGTGTGTCCTGTGTGATGTTGTCAGCTCCGCTCCATTACTGACATCCGCCTGTGTGTCCTGTGTGATGTTGTCAGTCCTGTTACATTACTGACATCCACCTGTGTGTCCTATGTGATGTTGTCTGATCATCTGGTGTGTCAGTGGCTGCTCACCTGCCGCTTTCGCCCACTTCAGGATGGAGTCCACCTCGTTGCCGCTGCTCGTGTTGCAGGATCCCAGTTTGGCGGCGGCGCTCAGTCCCACGATTCCCTTATTGGTCTTCACACCGCACAGGTAAGCTGTGGCCGTGCCCGCACTGTCCGGGACCTGCGAGTCCGTGTTATAAGTCTGCGAGGAGCCAAGAACACTGGTAAATAACCCTCATCATCCCAAACCCCCATCACACCCATCATCCCGACCCCTCATCACACCCATCATCCGACCCTCATCTCACCCATCATCCCAGACCCTCATCACACCCATCATCCCGACCCCTCATCACACCCATCATCCCGACCCCTCATCACACCCATCATCCCGACCCTCATCTCACCCATCATCCCAGACCCTCATCCACCCATCATCCCGACCCTCATCACCCCATCATCCCGACCCTCATCACACCCATCATCCCGAGCCCTCGTCACACCCATCATCCCGACCCCTCGTCACACCCATCATCCCGAGCCCTTCAGTCACACCCATCATCCCGACCTTCATCACACCCATCATCCCGACCCCTCGTCACACCCATCATCCGACCCCTCGTCACACCCATCATCCCGACCCCTCGTCACACCCATCATCCCGACCCCATCGTCCCCCCATCATCCGAGCCCTCATCTCCCCCCTCGTGGACCCCTCATCTCCCCCCTCGTGTGACCCCTCATCTCCCCCCTCGTGTGACCCCTCATCTCCCCCCTCGTGTGACCTCATCTCCCCCTCGTGTACCTCTCTCCCCCTCGTGTGACCCCTCATCTCCCCCCTCGTGTGACCTCTCACTTCTCGGCCCTTTCATTTTCTATAACTTCTTCACCTTTGAAAGAGCCACGAAGGGGAACGTCTCCATCTCCAGGCGGGTGTTCTCCCCGGGTTCTCCCTTCATTTGACCTTGGAGGATCCGGGCAGCGGTGATGGTGGATATTCCCATTCCTGCATTGCACATAGTATTGATATAGCATTAGGGGTCACCGAGGCCCCACACATCACAGCCCACAAGCCCCTAATGGACAAGGACATCAGTCTCTACCTCGTGGTCACTGGTGAATCTACAGGAAAGGACACAGAGACTGTGTGAGGGGTCACAGAGAGAGAGGCCTGGCTGCAGAGTAAAGGGAACCCGGAGAGGAGAGAGTGGCCGTGTGTTAAGAACTGTACTGAACTTTGTAAGAACTGTAATGGTACCTTTACACGCCGCCACAACAGGATGGATACAACCCGCTACAGGCTACAAATGTAGCTTGTCGTGCCAATATCGCCCGTAGTAGCGGCGTCTGAAGACGGGACGACACAGCCGGCTACAGATACATCTGTATCCGTGCACTGCCCATAAACAGATGGCAACAAAGCCGATTGTAGCGAGCTGTATCGGCGTGTAAAGAAGGAACAGAAGGGTTGTTTCTACACCATGCTATGTAGCTGGGGCGTGACACAGGGTCCGGGTTTCCGCGCCCCCTTCAGCGATCATTGGAGGAAGCTCCTGCATTACGATTGGTAGTCGCTGCACAGGGCGGCATATTTAAGGAGCTGACCAGTCACACTACACAATTGCTCGAGCGTCAAGTATTACTCAGCCTCCTGCGATGCCTGTCCAATCATGGTATTTTTGCTTTCTCCTATCAGCGTATGGACGTCTCGTAATCCACAATTGTGGCACGCCTATGTGCTGTCCCTGCTGCACCAGGTACGCCCATAGTAGCTGGTTGTAGCGGTGTGTAAATGAGCTACAGATGGCTACTTGAGACACCCGGCGATGTATCTAGCTGTAGATGTAGCGTAGCGTAGCGCACCTTGTGGCGGCGTGTAAAGAGGGTGCGCTTCCCGTTGGTAACCGTTTGGGCGTGCTCGTGCACGTGAAGTAGCCGTTGGTATCCATCCTGCAGTGGCGGCGTGTAAAGGTACCATCAGGGTACCTTTACACGCCGCTACAACAGGATGGATACAACCCGCTACTTCACGTGCACGAGCACGCCCAAACGGTTACAAACGGGAAATGCACCCTCTTTACACGCCGCCACAAGGTGCGCTACGCTACGCTACATCTACAGCTAGATACATCGCCGGGTGTCTCAAGTAGCCATCTGTAGCTCACCTTACCTCATTTACACACCGCTACAACCAGCTAATATGGGCGGACCTGGTGCAGCAGGGACAGCACATAGGCGTGCCACAATTGTGGATTACGAGACGTCCGTACGCTGATAGGAGAAAGCAAGAAACCCATGATTGGGCAGGCATCGCAGGAGGCTGAGTAATACATGACGCTCGAGCAATTGTGTAGTGTGACTGCTCAGCTCCTTAAATATGCCTCCCTATGCAGCGACTACCAATCGTAATGCAGGAGCTTCCTCCAATGATCGCTGAAGGGGGGCGGTATCCCGGAGCCTGTGTCACGCCCCAGCTACATACCAGGTACATCGCCTGGTGTATAGACATCCCTTCTGTAGCTTCTTTACACGCCGATACAGCTCGCTACAATCGGCTTTGTAGCCACCTGTTTCAGAGCAGTGCTCGGAAACAGATGTATCTGTGGCCGGCTGCCTCCTACCATCTTCACACGCCGCTACTACTGACTATATTGACGACGCAAGCTACAATCGTAGCCTGTAGCGGGTTGTATCCATCCTGTTGTAGCGGCGTGTAAAGGTACCCTAACTGACTTGTGAACTGTCTGAAGAACTGAGAGTAAACCCGGAAAACCCTGAGATTGCCTCCTTTGTGTCTCTGCATGAAAGCGATTCTCTCCATACAGGATTACAGAAAGCCTCCACCTGCAGAGCCACAGCCTGTCAGCACCAGCCAGGAGGAGAGATCCCTGCAGCATCTGCACAGTAATGGTACCTTTACACGCCGCTACAACAGGATGGATACAACCCGCTACAGGCTACGATTGTAGCTTGCGTCCTCAATATAGTCAGTAGTAGCGGCGTGTGAAGACGGTAGGAGGCAGCCGGCCACAGATACATCTGTTTCCGAGCACTGCTCTGAAACAGGTGGCTACAAAGCCGATTGTAGCGAGCTGTATCGGCGTGTAAAGAAGCTACAGAAGGGATGTCTATACACCAGGCGATGTACCTGGTATGTAGCTGGGGCGTGACACAGGCTCCGGGATACCGCGCCCCTTCAGCGATCATTGGAGGAAGCTCCTGCGTTACGATTGGTAGTCGCTGCATAGGGCGGCATATTTAAGGAGCTGACGAGTCACACTACACAATTGCTCGAGCGTCATGTATTAATCAGCCTCCTGCGATGCCTGCCCAATCATGGGTTTCTTGCTTTGTCCTATCAGCGTACGGATGTCTCGTAATCCACAATTGTGGCACGCCTATGTGCTGTCCCTGCTGCACCAGGTCCGCCCATATTAGCTGGTTGTAGCGGTGTGTAAATGAGGTAAGATGAGCTACAGAAGGTGACTTATGGCACCCGGCGATGTATCAAGCTATAGATGTAGCGTAGCGCACCTTGTGGCGGCGTGTAAAGGTGGTTCGTTTCCCGTTTGTAACCGTTTGGGCGTGCTCGTGCACGTGAAGTAGCTGTTGTATCCAGCCTGTTGTAGCGGCGTGTAAAGGTACCTTAAGTGTACTGAACATTCCACAATAGACCTTACTGCCCCGGGGAACACAGTTCTACCCACTGGAACTATTACATCTAAGCTGCTATTCCATCGTTCCCGGAGGTTCTGCAGCAGCGGCGGCCCCATCACTGGCCGCATATAGTGGGTGGCGTCACAACTGACAATCCCTTGTAAATATCCCCTTTTATTGCTGAGCCCGGGACACGGTCCGGACCAGGACCACCCGTGACTTCCCAAGTAGCAGAACCGGTCCGGTACCGAGTACCCTCGTCCAAGTGGGCCCGACAACCTGGCCACACCAGGACAGACCCCCGACACCAGGACAGACCTCTGACACCAGGACACACCCCCGACACCAGGACAGACCTCCAACACCAGGACACACCCCTGACACCAGGACAGACGGACCCCCGACACCAGGACAGACCTCCAACACCAGGACAGACCTCCGACACCAGGACAGACGGACCCCCGACACCAGGGCAGACCCCTGACACCAGGACAGACCTCTGACACCAGGACACACCCCCGACACCAGGACAGACCTCCAACACCAGGACACACCCCCGACACCAGGACAGACGGACCCCCGACACCAGGACAGACCCCCGACACCAGGACAGACCTCCAACACCAGGACAGACCTCCGACACCAGGACAGATGGACCCCCGACACCAGGGCAGACCTCCAACACCAGGACACACCCCTGACACCAGGACAGACGAACCCCCGACACCAGGACAGACCTCCAACACCAGGACAGACCCCTGACACCAGGACACACCCCCAACACCAGGACACACCCCCGACACCAGGACAGACGGACCCCCGACACCAGGGCAGACCCCTGACACCAGGACTGACCTCTGACACCAGGACACACCCCCGACACCAGGACAGACCTCCAACACCAGGACACACCCCCGACACCAGGACAGACGGACCCCCGACACCAGGACAGACCTCCAACACCAGGACAGACTCCGACACCAGGACAGACAGACCCCCGACACCAGGGCAGACCCCTGACACCAGGACAGACCTCTGACACCAGGACACACCCCTGACACCAGGACAGACCTCCAACACCAGGACACACCCCCGACACCAGGACAGACGGACGCCCGACACCAGGACAGACCTCCGACACCAGGACACACCCCCGACACCAGGGCAGACGGGCCCCCGACACCAGGGCAGACGGACCCTCGACACCAGGGCAGACCCCCGACACCAGGACAGACCTCTGACACCAGGACAGACCTCTGACTCCAGGACACACCCCCGACACCAGGGCACCCCCCCGACACCAGGGCAGACCCCCGACACCAGGACAGACCTCCGACACCAAGACAGACCCCCGACACCAAGACAGACCCCCGACACCAGGGCACACCCCCGACACCAGGGCACACCCCCGACACCAGGGCACACCCCCGACACCAGGACAGACCCCCGACACCAGGACAGACCTCCGACACCAGGACAGACCCCCAACACCAGGACAGACAGACCCCCGACACCAGGGCAGACCCCCGACACCAGGACAGACCCCCGACACCAGGACAGACCCCCGACACCAGGACAGACCTCCGCCCCTAGATGTATCTCTACACAGCGGATCTACAAAAGGTATTTCTCTCCAGGCGCGTCCCCCAGTAGTAGCTGCTCTTGATACCACACTGTAGGTTGGAAACGCGCTCTAATATCATCCGGATGTGATGTGGGAGCAGAGACATGAAACTTCCCCGACTTTCACAGACGGTCGGCACCTTTTCCCCTCAATACAAGGAGGCCTCAGCCCAATCCATCTCAAGCAAGAACAGATCCTATAAGGGGACCTCGGGCGTGACGGGTCACTCTTTTATCTTGATCCTGTTCTCGGTTTAATATTTTGTGCTGCTGGGGCTGGTTCTGGTCCATTATAATCCTGTTAATGGACCGGGCTTATGTGTAACGAGGACCTGGGGGCAGCTCTACTGGACTGACTCTGCTTCATTGGAGTTAGTCAGAGGTGTATCAGCCTGAGGGTTGTGAGCGGTGCCACGCCGGACGTTGTGTTAATCAGCTTCACTCACTGTCTGTGCCCATGTGGATAATGAGGGTGTAAAACTGTGCCAAGCGCACCCTGTGTATCCCCCGGGAGGGGGGAATGACGGGACGGATTGCGTGACCTCAACATATAAGAGACGTCAGGGTGGACAGTCCACCTGCTGGAGTGCTGGAGGACACACACGCTCAGTCACTTTCATCTAATGATCCGAGTGCTGGAGGACACACACACGCTGAGTCACCTCCACCTAATGAACCGAGTGCTGGAGGACACACATGCTCAGTCACCTCCACCTGATGATCTGAGTGCTGGAGGACACACACGCTGAGTCACCTCCTCCTAATGAGCCGAGTACTGGAGGACACACATGCTCAGTCACCTCCTCCTAATGGGCCGAGTGCTGGAGGACACACACGCTCAGTCACCTCCACCTGATGAGCCGAGTGCGGGAGGACACACACGCTCAGTCACCTCCTCCTTATGAGCCGAGTGCTGGAGGACACACACGCTCAGTCACCTCCACCTAATGAGCCGAGTGCTGGAGGATACACACACTCAGTCACCTCCTCACTAATGAGCCGAGTGCTGGAGGACACACACTCAGTCACCTCCTCCTAATGAGCCGAGTGCTGGAGGACACACACGCTCAGTCACCTCCTAATGAGCCGAGTGCTGGAGGACACACACGCTCAGTCACCTCCACCTAATGAGCCGAGTGCTGGAGGACACACACGCTCAGTCACCCCCACCTAATGAGCCGAGTGCTGGAGGACACACACGCTCAGTCACCTCCACCTAATGAGCCGAGTGCTGGAGGACACACACGCTCAGTCACCTCCTCCTAATGAGCCGAGTGCTGGAGGACACACACGCTCAGTCACCTCCACCTAATGAGCCGAGTGCTGGAGGACACACACGCTCAGTCACCACCTCCTAATGAGCCGAGTGCTGGAGGACACACACGCTCAGTCACCACCTCCTAATGAGCCGAGTGCTGGAGGACACACACGCTCAGACTCCTCAGGTCTATGTGAATAGCTTTCTGCCTGCTGGACAGAGAAGGGTCAGATCCTCTGCAGTTCTAGATAAGGATTATACTGTCATCAGCTGCCAGAGGGGGAAGGAGACTGAGGGATTCCAGTATTTCAGGACTTTATGAGGAAGAATGATTCAGAAGATAAGGTGTGACACCTGTCAGGATGATACATTGTAACCAGGCAGTGACATGGTGCCCTCCCTGCCCCCACACCCTAAGTACTTATGCCCATTATCATATTGGGGCGTGTGAAAATGTCACCAGTCGTGGAAAAATCCCTAAACTCTGCAATGATTGTGCAGATCCAAAATATCCATAACCCATCACCCACCGCCCCCCAGGATCACCCACCGTCCCCCAGGATCACCCACCGTCCCCCAGGATCAGATCACCCACCGTCCCCCAGGATCACCCACCGTCCCCAAGGATCACCCACCGTCCCCCAGGATCACCCACCGTCCCCCAGGATCAGGATCACCCACCGTCCCCCAGGAACACCCACCGTCCCCCAGGATCAAGATCACCCACCGTACCACAGGATCAAGATCACCCACCGTACCACAGGATCACCCACCGTACCACAAGATCAGGATCACCCACCGTACCCCAGGAACAGGATCACCCACCGTCCCCAGGATCAGGATCACCCACCATCCCCAGGAACAGGATCACCCACCGTCCCCAGGAACAGGATCACCCACCGTCCCCCAGGAACAGGATCACCCACCGTCCCCAGGATCAGATCACCCACCGTACCACAGGATCACCCACCGTCCCCAGACAGGATCACCCACCGTCCCCAGGAACAGGATCACCCACCGTCCCCCAGGACAGGATCACCCACCGTCCCCCAGGACAGGATCACCCACGTCCCCCAGGATCAGGATCACCCACCGTACCCAGGATCAGGATCACCCACCGTCACCCGACAGGATCACCCACCGTCCCCAGAACAGGATCACCCACCGTCCCCAGGAACAGGATCACCCACCGTCCCCCAGGAACAGGATCACCCACCGTCCCCCAGGAACAGGATCACCCACCGTCCCCAGGAACAGGATCACCCACCCCGTCACCCCAGGAACAGGATCACCCACCGTCCCCCAGGATCAGGATCACCCACCAGTCCCCAGGAACAGGATCACCCACCGTCCCCCAGGAACAGGATCACCCACCGTCCCCCAGGAACAGGATCACCCACCGTCCCCCAGGACAGATCACCCACCGTCCCCAGACAGGATCACCCACCGTCCCCAAGATCAGGATCACCCACCGTCCCCCAGGAACAGGATCACCCACCGTCCCCCAGGAACAGGATCACCCACCGTCCCCCAGGAACAGGATCACCCACCGTCCCCCAGGAACAGGATCACCCACCGTCCCCCAGGAACAGGATCACCCACCGTCCCCCAGGAACAGGATCACCCACCGTCCCCCAGGAACAGGATCACCCACCGTCCCCAGGAACAGGATCACCCACCGCCCCCAGGAACAGGATCACCCACCGCCCCCAGGAACAGGATCACCCACCGTCCCCCAGGAACAGGATCACCCACCGTCCCCCAGGAACAGGATCACCCACCGTCCCCCAGGAACATGGATCACCCACCGTCCCCCAGGAACAGGATCACCCCCCAGCGTACCGTCCCCAAGAACATGATCACCCACCGTCCCCCAGGAACAGGATCACCCACCGTCCCCAGGAACAGGATCACCCACCGTCCCCCAGGATCACCCACCGTCCCCCAGGATCAGGATCACCCACCGTCCCCCAGGAACAGGATCACCCACCGTCCCCCAGGAACAGGATCACCCACCGTCCCCCAGGATCAGGATCACCCACCGTCCCCCAGGATCAGGATCACCCACCGTCCCCAAGGAACAGGATCACCCACAGTCCCCCAGGAACAGGATCACACACTGTCCCCAGGATCAGGATCACCCACCGTCCCCCAGGATCAGGATCACCCACCGTCCCCCAGGATCAGGATCACCCACCGTCCCCAGGAACAGGATACACCACCGTCCCCCAGGATCACCCACACGTCCCCAGGAACAGGATCACCCACCGTCCCCCAGGAACAGGATCACACACCGTCCCCAGGATCAGGATCACCCACCGTCCCCCAGGATCAGGATCACCCACCGTCCCCCAGGATCAGGATCACCCACCGTCCCCCAGGAACAGGATCGCCCCACCGTCCCCCAGGATCAGGATCCCCACCGTCCCCCAGGATCAGGATCACCACCGTCCCCCAGGAACAGGATCACCCACCGTCATCCAGGATCAGGATCACCCACCGTCCCCCAGGAACAGGATCACCCACCGTCCCCCAGGATCAGGATCACCCACCGTCCCCCGGGATCAGGATCACCCACCGTGCCCCAGGAACAGGATCACCCACCGTCCCCCAGGAACATGATCACCCACCGTCCCCAGGATCAGGATCACCCACCGTCCCCCAGGAACAGGATCACCCACCGTCCCCCAGGATCAGGATCACCCACCGTCCCCCAGTAACAGGATCACCCACCGTCCCCCAGGAACAGGATCACCCACCGTCCCCCAGGAACAGGATCACCCACCGTCCCCCAGGAACAGGATCACCCACCGTCCCCAGGATCAGGATCACCACCGTCCCCCAGGAACAGGATCACCCACCGTCCCCAGGAACAGGATCACCCACCGTCCCCCAGGATCACCCACCGTCCCCCAGGATCAGGATCACCCACCGTCCCCCAGGAACAGGATCACCCACCGTCCCCCAGGAACAGGATCACCCACCGTCCCCAGGATCAGGATCACCCACCGTCCCCAGGAACAGGATCACACACCGTCCCCAGGAACAGGATCACACCACGTCCCCAGGATCAGGATCACCCACCGTCCCCCAGGAACAGGATCACCCACCGTCCCCCAGGATCAGGATCACCCACCGTCTCCCCAGGATCAAGATCACCCACCGTCCCCCAGGATCAGGATCACCCACCGTCCCCCAGGATCAGTATCACCACCGTCCCCAGGATCAGGATCACCCACCGTCCCCCAGGATCAGGATCACCCACCGTCCCCCAGGAACAGGATCGCCCACCGTCCCCCAGGATCAGGATCGCCCACCGTCCCCCAGGATCAGGATCACCCACCGTCCCCCAGGATCAGGATCACCTACCGTCCCCCAGGAACAGGATCACCCACCGTCATCCAGGATCAGGATCACCCACCGTCCCCCAGGAACAGGATCACCCACCGTCCCCCAGGATCAGGATCACCCACCGTCCCCCGGGATCAGGATCACCCACCGTGCCCCAGGAACAGGATCACCCACCGTCCCCCAGGAACAGGATCTCCCACCGTCCCCCAGGATCACCCACCGTCCCCCAGTAACAGGATCACCCACCGTCCACCAGGAACAGGATCACCCACCGTCCCCCAGGATCAGGATCACCCACCGTCCCCCAGGAACAGGATCACCCACCATCCCCCAGGATCACCCACCGTCCCCCAGGAACAGGATCACCCACCATCCCCCAGGATCACCCACCGTCCCCAGGAACAGGATCACCCACCGTCCCCCAGGATCAGGATCACCCACCGTCCCCCAGGAACAGGATCACCCACCGTCCCCCAGGAACAGGATCACCCACCGTCCCCCAGGAACAGGATCACCCACCGTCCCCCAGGATCAGGATCACCCACCGTCCCCCAGGAACAGGATCAGGTTTCGGGCCTTGTTCAGATTCAGCTTCTGCAGCCTCAGCGCTTCCTCCAGGGTTTGTCGGCCGAGGTCTCTCCAATATTTTGGCTGCTTCTCCACATCTGTGACAAGAAGAGCAGTGAGAGGGATGTGATCTACTGGATCATCACACACAAATAACCTCCCCCATAACTGAATATTACAGCACAGGGGAGCTGAACAGACATTCACCGTGCACAATCCCCGAGCTCCAATGTGGCCCCTGTCTACTGGTCCAAAAGTTATGTTTTGGCCGTGCAGGGCCTTTATCAGGCCATAGATACAGAGACAAAGACATGATAAAGGCCCTGCACGGGTAATAAATAATAATAAAGTTACCACAAGGAGGTGCCCGGGGCCCCGGATAACTCTGCATTACTATAACATTGTGGAGGGCAGCAGAGGGGCGCACGAGACTCGTCTATTACATCTCTAATACTCTAGTCACATCCAAAGCTTCACAGACAACTCTGCAGATGTCCTGAGAACTTCACCACTGCTCACATATAATGTATCCACTGTGGTGATACGACCCATGGCTGGGGCCCGGGTACATCACACAGGTGGTCGCTATATGGCTCTGTTCACATGTATCCGGTTTTACTGTGGATGTCCTGTGTTAAACCTACCCGGAACACAGAGAGTTAACAGCCGAGAGTGAGTGCTGTAGATCTGACAGATTCATGAGCCTGATGAGCGGCTGAGAGCAATGAGTGTCAGTGTGGGTGTGTCAGTGTGGGTGTGTCAGTGTGGGAGTGTCAGTGTGGGCGTGGCAGGTGGGTGTGTCAGTGTGGGCGTGTCAGTGTGGGTGTGTCAGTGTGGGAGTGTCAGTGCTGGTGTGTCAGTGTGGGTGTGTCAGTGCTGGTGTGTCAGTGTGGGAGTGTCAGTGCTGGTGTGTCAGTGTGGGAGTGTCAGTGCTGGTGTGTCAGTGTGGGTGTGTCAGTGTAGGTGTGTCAGTGTGGGAGTGTCAGTGTGGGAGTGTCAGTGTAGGTGTGTCAGTGTGGGAGTGTCAGTGTGGGTGTGTCAGTGTGGGAGTGTCAGTGCGGGTGTGTCAGTGCGGGTGTGTCAGTGTGGGAGTGTCAGTGTGGGTGTGTCAGTGTGGGAGTGTCAGTGTGGGTGTGTCAGTGTGGGTGTGTCAGTGTGGGAGTGTCAGTGCTGGTGTGTCAGTGTGGGAGTGTCAGTGTGGGAGAGTCAGTGTGGGTGTGTCAGTGTGGGTGTGTCAGTGTGGGAGAGTCAGTGTGGGAGTGTCAGTGTGGGAGTGTCAGTGCTGGTGTGTCAGTGTGGGAGTGTCAGTGTGGGTGTGTCAGTGTGGGTGTGTCAGTGTGGGTGTGTCAGTGTGGGAGTGTCAGTGTGGGAGTGTCAGTGTTGGGAGTGTCAGTGCGGGTGTGTCAGTGCGGGAGTGTCAGTGTGGGAGTGTCAGGGTGGGTGTGTCAGTGTGGGTGTGTCAGTGTGGGAGTGTCAGTGTGGGTGTGTCAGTGCTGGTGTGCCAGTGTGGGAGTGTCAGTGCGGGAGTGTCAGTGTGGGCGTGTCAGTGTGGGAGTGTCAGTGTGGGAGTGTCAGTGTGGGAGTGTCAGTGTGGGTGTGTCAGTGCTGGTGTGTCAGTGTGGGAGTGTCAGTGCGGGAGTGTCAGTGTGGGTGTGTCAGTGTGGGAGTGTCAGTGCTGGTGTGTCAGTGTGGGAGTGTCAGTGTGGGAGAGTCAGTGTGGGTGTGTCAGTGTGGGTGTGTCAGTGTGGGAGAGTCAGTGTGGGAGTGTCAGTGTGGGAGTGTCAGTGCTGGTGTGTCAGTGTGGGAGTGTCAGTGTGGGTGTGTCAGTGTGGGTGTGTCAGTGTGGGTGTGTCAGTGTGGGAGTGTCAGTGTGGGAGTGTCAGTGTGGGAGTGTCAGTGCGGGTGTGTCAGTGCGGGAGTGTCAGTGTGGGAGTGTCAGGGTGGGTGTGTCAGTGTGGGTGTGTCAGTGTGGGAGTGTCAGTGTGGGTGTGTCAGTGCTGGTGTGCCAGTGTGGGAGTGTCAGTGCGGGAGTGTCAGTGTGGGCGTGTCAGTGTGGGAGTGTCAGTGTGGGAGTGTCAGTGTGGGAGTGTCAGTGTGGGTGTGTCAGTGCTGGTGTGCCAGTGTGGGAGTGTCAGTGCGGGAGTGTCAGTGTGGGCGTGTCAGTGTGGGAGTGTCAGTGTGGGAGTGTCAGGGTGGGTGTGTCAGTGTGGGTGTGTCAGTGTGGGAGTGTCAGTGTGGGTGTGTCAGTGCTGGTGTGCCAGTGTGGGAGTGTCAGTGTGGGTGTGGCCGCCACAATTAAGAGCTAGTGTCTGTGAGATTGGATTGGTCAGAGGCGTCAGACTGCAGAGATCAGATCAGACTGCAGAGTCCAGGGAGAGACGGCAGTCTGGAGACAGAGACCAGATTAGAGACACAACAGAGACCAGACATGATCCTCTGAGGGACAGGATGGGTCTCAGGCGGGTTCTGTCCCCTTTGGGGGGATGAGGCAGGATGCCTGGCCCTCCATGCCGGAGACGCCGGTCCCTCTGAGCCGTGTGGAGCCTGTGGCCGGACTGGGAGGTTAGTGGAGCACCTGAGTGTATGGGGGTCCAGGCTGATCTTGAGGGGGACTCACTCTGACCATGTTGGTGCGGTGCTGTCCGGGATCTAGGCCTGTGTTGGTGCGGCTTGGAGGCAGCCGGGCATCATGGGGAAGGTGAGGAGGCCTGGGGGGAGGCTGTGACTGCCCGGGAGCTCAGGTGGCTCCGGACCTGGTCTGGGCCTAGAGGTCTGAAGTCCATGCCGGACTGTGCTGGTGTGAGTGGTCTGGGCCTGACAAGGCTGATGTCCATAGAAGTCCATGAGGGACAGTGGATGTATTTGTGTGAGGGTCCGGTGGGGAGTTTGGAGCCCACAGAGGTCGGGCAGCTGTAACCGCCATGGGGACCGACTGTCAGGTCGTGAGGGTCCCTTTACAATATATGATGACTTCTGACCAAGGGCCGTGTATGATGTGGGGCTGTTCAGTCTGTGGATGAATGAAAACAGAGCAGAAACCTCTGGGAGAAGACCAGGTCCTGTGAGAATGGAGCTGTGAGGCCAGACCACAGGGGTTAATAGAGGACCGGAGTGGGGCTGACCCTGGAGGGGCTCGCGAGGGCGTGTTGGGTGCAGCCGCTGTCCTGGAGGTCTGGGCCTAGTGATGGCGACCTGGAGACACGTGCCGAGGAGACCTAGGGGGCCTGACTTACCCTGGAGCTCCGGTGACTACAACCAGGTCGGGGCCTGATACAGAGCAGCCGGAGCGCGGTGCAGAGGCTGGGAACAGCCTGTGGGAAGGGACTGGACTCCCAAGGGGACACTGGGCCAAGGAAGAGCCTGGCATCCGGGCAGTAACCATAAACAGGGGTGTGCCGGCGGCAGCTGACCCGTGTCCTCCGTGTGAGGATATGTACAATATAAAGTATTGAAGGATGTTATGTAATGTTATTTATGATGTTATGTGATGTGAGTGTAAGGAACTTTCACATCAGCGGTTTTTGCCGATCGCAGCAGATGGGTTGAAAAAAACCACATCTGCCGCGATTACCGCATAACCGCTGCACTTGCGGCAAGCTCCATGCAATGTCTATGGGGCTTGCGGCAAGTGCGGTATCGGCAGGTGCGGCCACAAAAAAACTGCGGCTGACCGCGTTTTTTTTTCGCGGCCGCACCTGCCGCACACTTACTGCAAACCCCATAGACATTGCATGGGGCTTGCCGCAAGTGCAGCGGTTATGCGGTAATCGCGGCAGATGTGGTTTTTTTTCGCGGCCGCACCAGCCGCAAGTGCCAAAACCGCACTTGCCGCACCTGCCGCAAGCCCGCCTATACATTGTATGGGGCTTGCTGCAGATGTGCCGCAACCGTGCCGCAAGTGCAGCTGGTATGCAGTAATAGCGGCAGATGCGTTTTTTTCACCGCATCTGCCGCAATTTGAAAAAAACGCTGATGTGAAAGGGGCCTAATATATGTATTTTACAAGTAAAAAAACCCCATGCTATTGCATCGGGAGTGCGGTGACCTCAAGGTGAGGGCGGGCTGTTTGGCACTGGGGGCAGCAGCTGTCACTTCACCCTGTGCTGTCTGTCCCCTGCGTGGTGATTTTTTTCCCGAGTGAGGGCATATTGGGGGTAAGTGGGGTGAGCAGGGGCAGTGTGTGTGATTGGGGGGGGGGGGGTAAGCAGGGGCAGTGTGTGTGATTGGGGGGGGGGGGTAAGCAGGGGCAGTGTGTGTGATTGGGGGGGGGGGGTAAGCAGGGGCAGTGTGGGTGATTGGGGGGGGGGTAAGCAGGGGCAGTGTGGGTGATTGGGGGGGGGGTAAGCAGGGGCAGTGTGGTGAGTGGGGGCAGTGTGGGTGAGTAGGGGGGTAAACGGGGGCAATGTGGGGAGTAAGGGCATACAGGGGGTAAGAGGGGTGAGGAGGGGCACTGTGGGGGTAAGCAAGGGCAGTGCGGGTGAGTGGGAGGGTAAGCAGGGCCAGTGTGAGGAGTGAGGGCATACGGGGGTAAGCAGGGGCAGTGTGGTAGAGTGGGGGGTAATCAGGGGCATGAGAAGGGCAGTAGTAGGTGAGTAGCAGCATGGTGCAGCTGAGGGCCGCATTTGTCTGC
Source organism: Allobates femoralis (assembly GCA_033576535.1). NCBI lineage: Eukaryota > Metazoa > Chordata > Amphibia > Anura > Aromobatidae > Allobates > Allobates femoralis. The sequence goes on along the minus strand of JARQOC010000009.1, from coordinate 44,954,870 downwards.
TGTTGCTACGACGCCGCAAGTGAGAGGCAAGCAAAGGCTCGCGATGGCGCATGCGCACCATCGCTCACAGCGCGTGTTAGCGACACAGTGGCCGGAAGTGCAAAACTGGTGATTATGTATATAGATATGTAATGAGCAGATTGAGCTTAATAAACTGCTCCGGAATGTTCTTATGGTTAAAACATGTTTTGGTGTCATTTTACGCAGTGAGGGGAACCCCAGGAGTACCCAACCCCACACCACTGACACCAGAATAGTGACTGCAGCTCTGGAGGTGACTGGAGGATAAGACATGATGTAACAGCAGAATAGTGACTGCAGCTCTGGAGGATAAGACATGATATAATAGAAGAATAGTGACTGCAGCTCTGGAGGTGACTGGAGGATAAGACATGATGTAACAGCAGAATAGTGACTGCAGCTCTGGAGGTGACTGGAGGATAAGACATGATGTAACAGCAGAATAGTGACTGCAGCTCTGGAGGATAAGACATGATATAATAGAAGAATAGTGACTGCAGCTCTGGAGGTGACTGGAGGATAAGACATGATGTAACAGCAGAATAGTGACTGCAGCTCTGGAGGATAAGACATGATATAATAGAAGAATAGTGACTGCAGCTCTGGAGGTGACTGGAGGATAAGACACGATGTAACAGCAGATTAGTGAGTGCAGCTCTGGAGGTGACTGGAGGATAAGACACGATGTAATAGCAGAATAGTGACTGCAGCTCTGGAGGTGACTGGAGGATAAGACGATGTAATAGCAGAATAGTGAGTGCAGCTCTGGAAGTGACTGGAGGATAAGACACGATGTAACAGCAGGATAGTGAGTGCAGCTCTGGAGGTGACTGGAGGATAAGACATGATGTAACAGCAGGATAGTGAGTGCAGCTCTGGAGGTGACTGGAGGATAAGACATGATGTAATAGCAGAATAGTGACTGCAGCTCTGGAGGTGACTGGAGGATAAAACATAATGTAACAGCAGAATAGTGAGTGCAGCTCTGGAGGTGACTGGAGGATAAGACATGATGTAACAGCAGGATAGTGAGTGCAGCTCTGGAGGTGACTGGAGGATAAGACACGATGTAACAGCAGAATAGTGAGTGCAGCTCTGGAGGTGACTGGAGGATAAGACACGATGTAACAGCAGAATAGTGAGTGCAGCTCTGGAGGTGACTGGAGAATAAGACACGATGTAACAGCAGATAGTGAGTGCAGCTCTGGAGGTGACTGGAGAATAAGACACGATGTAACAGCAGGATAGTGAGTGCAGCTCTGGAGGTGACTGGAGGATAAGACACGATGTAACAGCAGGATAGTGAGTGCAGCTCTGGAGGTGACTGGAGGATAAGACATGATGTAATAGCAGAATAGTGACTGCAGCTCTGGAGGTGACTGGAGGATAAGACATGATGTAACAGCAGGATAGTGAGTGCAGCTCTGGATGTTACTGGAGGATAAGACATGATGTAACAGCAGGATAGTGAGTGCAGCTCTGGAGGTGACTGGAGGATAAGACATGATGTAACAGCAGAATAGTGACTGGAGGATAAGACATGATGTAACAGCAGGATAGTGAGTGCAGCTGCTGAGGTGACTGGAGGATAAGACATGATGTAACAGCAGAATAGTGACTGCAGCTCTGGAGGAGACTGGAGGATAAGACATGATGTAACAGCAGAATAGTGAGTGCAGCTCTGGAGGTGACTGGAAGATATGATGTAACAGCAGAATAGTGACTGCAGCTCTGGAGGATAGACATGATTATAATAGAAGAATAGTGACTGCAGCTCTGGAGGTGACTGGAGGATAAGATACGATGTAACAGCAGATTAGTTAGTGCAGCTCTGGAGGTGACTGGAGGATAAGACACGATGTAATAGCAGAATAGTGAGTGCAGCTCTGGAGGTGACTGGAGGATAAGACATGATGTAACAGCAGGATAGTGAGTGCAGCTCTGGAGGTGACTGGAGGATAAGACATGATGTAACAGCAGAATAGTGACTGCAGCTCTGGAGGTGACTGGAGGATAAGACACGATGTAACAGCAGGATAGTGAGTGCAGCTCTGGAGGTGACTGGAGGATAAGACACGATGTAATAGCAGAATAGTGAGTGCAGCTCTGGAGGTGACTGGAGGATAAGACATGATGTAACAGCAGGATAGTGAGTGCAGCTCTGGAGGTGACTGGAGGATAAGACACGATGTAACAGCAGAATAGTGAGTGCAGCTCTGGAGGTGACTGGAGGATAAGACATGATGTAACAGCAGAATAGTGAGTGCAGCTCTGGAGGTGACTGGAGGATAAGACACGATGTAATAGCAGAATAGTGAGTGCAGCTCTGGAGGTGACTGGAGGATAAGACATGATGTAACAGCAGAATAGTGAGTGCAGCTCTGGTGGTGACTGGAGGATAAGACATGAAGTAACAGCAGGATAGTGAGTGCAGCTCTGGAGGTGACTGGAGGATAAGACATGATGTAACAGCAGAATAGTGAGTGCAGCTCTGGAGGTGACTGGTGGATAATACATGATGTAACAGCAGAATAGTGAGTGCAGCTCTGGAGGTGACTGGAAGATAAGACATAATGTAACAGCAGAATAGTGAGTGCAGCTCTGGAGGTGACTGGTGGATAATACATGATGTAACAGCAGAATAGTGAGTGCAGCTCTGGAGGTGACTGGAAGATAAGACATGATGTAACAGCAGAATAGTGAGTGCAGCTCTGGAGGTGACTGGAGGATAAGACACGATGTAACAGCAGAATAGTGAGTGCAGTCTGGAGGATAAGACACGATGTAACAGCAGAACAGTGAGTGCAGCTCTGGAGGTGACTGGAGGATAAGACATGATGTAACAGCAGAATAGTGAGTGCAGCTCTGGAGGTGACTGGTGGATAATACATGATGTAACAGCAGAATAGTGACTGCAGCTCTGGAGGTGACTGGAAGATAAGACATGATGTAACAGCAGAATAGTGACTGCAGCTCTGGAGGTGACTGGTGGATAATACATGATGTAACAGCAGAATAGTGACTGCAGCTCTGGAGGTGACTGGAGGATAAGACATGATGTAACAGCAGGATAGTGAGTGCAGCTCTGGAGGTGACTGGAGGATAAGACATGATGTAACAGCAGGATAGTGAGTGCAGCTCTGGAGGTGACTGGAGGATAAGACATGATGTAACAGCAGGATAGTGAGTGCAGCTCTGGAGGTGACTGGAGGATAAGACATGATGTAACAGCAGGATAGTGAGTGCAGCTCTGGAGGTGACTGGAGGATAAGACACGATGTAACAGCAGGATAGTGAGTGCAGCTCTGGAGGTGACTGCAGTATGATGTGACTTCAGTGGTCCTCACCTGGGAATGTTGCGGGCAGAGTGATGCTCAGCAGCTGCAGGATCGATGCTCCCAGCAGGACAGTCTTCATGGCTGCAGCAGCTGCTGCCTGTGGTGTGAGGGATCCTGTAGATCACTGATCTGTTGTGGGATCCGCTCAGTGACTGGCGCTGTCACTGATCTCTTGGCATCTCCAATTCTTTTCTTTCTTTTCTCAGTTGCATCATTAGAACCTGTGGGGACAACACCCGACGCCGCACAGGAGGGAGCGTCATCCCCGTGTAATGATCCCAAGCTCATCCCTCTGTACAGTACACTGCATCCGTATGCTGCACAGGTCTGTATTACTGTATGTGCTGTACAGTACACTGCCTCCGTATGCTGCGCAGGTCTGTATTACTGTATGTGCTGTACAGTACACTGCCTCCGTATACTGCACAGGTCTGTATTACCGTATGTGCTGTACAGTACACTGCCTCCGTATGCTGCGCAGGTCTGTATTACCGTATGTGCTGTACAGTACACTGCCTCCGTATGCTGCACAGGTCTGTGTTACCGTATGTGCTGTACAGTACACTGCCTCCGTATGCTGCGCAGGTCTGTATTACTGTATGTGCTGTACAGTACACTGCCTCCGTATGCTGCACAGGTCTGTATTACCGTATGTGCTGTACAGTACACTGCCTCCGTATGCTGCACAGGTCTGTATTACTGTATGTGCTGTACAGTACACTGCCTCCGTATGCTGCACAGGTCTGTATTACCGTATGTGCTGTACAGTACACTGCCTCCGTATGCTGCACAGGTCTGTATTACCGTATGTGCTGTACAGTACACTGCCTCCGTATGCTGTACAGGTCTGTATTACCGTATGTGCTGTACAGTACACTGCCTCCGTATGCTGCGCAGGTCTGTATTACTGTATGTGCTGTACAGTACACTGCCTCCGTATGCTGCACAGGTCTGTATTACCGTATGTGCTGTACAGTACACTGCCTCCGTATGCTGCACAGGTCTGTATTACCGTATGTGCTGTACAGTACACTGCCTCCGTATGCTGCGCAGGTCTGTATTACCGTATGTGCTGTACAGTACACTGCCTCTGTATGCTGCGCAGGTCTGTATTACCGTATGTGCTGTACAGTACACTGCCTCCGTATGCTGCACAGGTCTGTATTACCGTATGTGCTGTACAGTACACTGCCTCCGTATGCTGTACAGGTCTGTATTACCGTATGTGCTGTACAGTACACTGCCTCCGTATGCTGTACAGGTCTGTATTACCGTATGTGCTGTACAGTACACTGCCTCCGTATGCTGCGCAGGTCTGTATTACTGTATGTGCTGTACAGTACACTGCCTCCGTATGCTGCGCAGGTCTGTATTACCGTATGTGCTGTACAGTACACTGCCTCCGTATGCTGCGCAGGTCTGTATTACTGTGTGTGCTGTACAGTACACTGCCTCCGTATGCTGCACAGGTCTGTATTACCGTGTGTGCTGTACAGTGCACTGCATCCGTATGCTGCACAGGTCTGTATTACCGTGTGTGCTGTACAGTGCACTGCATCCGTATGCTGCACAGGTCTGTATTACCGTGTGTGCTGTACAGTACACTGCCTCCGTATGCTGCACAGGTCTGTATTACCGTATGTGCTGTACAGTACACTGCCTCCGTATGCTGCACAGGTCTGTATTACCGTATGTGCTGTACAGTACACTGCCTCCGTATGCTGCGCAGGTCTGTATTACCGTATGTGCTGTACAGTACACTGCCTCTGTATGCTGCGCAGGTCTGTATTACCGTATGTGCTGTACAGTACACTGCCTCCGTATGCTGCACAGGTCTGTATTACCGTATGTGCTGTACAGTACACTGCCTCCGTATGCTGTACAGGTCTGTATTACCGTATGTGCTGTACAGTACACTGCCTCCGTATGCTGTACAGGTCTGTATTACCGTATGTGCTGTACAGTACACTGCCTCCGTATGCTGCGCAGGTCTGTATTACTGTATGTGCTGTACAGTACACTGCCTCCGTATGCTGCGCAGGTCTGTATTACCGTATGTGCTGTACAGTACACTGCCTCCGTATGCTGCGCAGGTCTGTATTACTGTGTGTGCTGTACAGTACACTGCCTCCGTATGCTGCGCAGGTCTGTATTACCGTGTGTGCTGTACAGTGCACTGCATCCGTATGCTGCACAGGTCTGTATTACCGTGTGTGCTGTACAGTGCACTGCATCCGTATGCTGCACAGGTCTGTATTACCGTATGTGCTGTACAGTACACTGCCTCCGTATGCTGCACAGGTCTGTATTACCGTATGTGCTGTACAGTTGTCACGCTGGGGGCGGGAGAGGCACTCAGCGTAGGACCACGACGGGGGGGGGAGTAAGGAGTCCCTAAAACTATGGGCACAAGAAGGAGAGGGTGACCCCTAGACTTACTGGGGCTGACCCTGTCTGCCCTAACGTCCCTATACAGTTTCCTCAACTGTCGCCGACCACGAACCTCGTCCCTCTCTGATCCTAGCACTATCTTATCTAAGGATCAGATGGAGAGGTTCACTAGACCCCTCCACTAACAACTAAAGACAACACAAGGAAAAAACAGACAATGGGGAAAGAAAACACTTATCTTGCAGCAGATCACAGCAACCTCCACAACCTCAGCTTCTGCTGGAGCAAGGATAAGAGTGCACAAGGAACTATCACCTGCACCGAGGGAGGGCAATGAAACTCCTTATAAAGGTGGGAAGAACCTGCTGGGTCCTAGAGACCCAGAATACTGGTGTAGAAACCAGACCGAGCACAAGACCTTCCCAGCCGTCTCCCCATGATAGGGAGATCTTATCATACCTTCTCTTCATCTACACAGAAGGTAAATGCCCCTGAAAGACGGACCGTCCTCAACTCTTATGGCTGATTGGCCAACCGCTGGGACCGTCTGCGCGTGGCCTCTACCCTGTCATCCGTGCCACCCGTGACAACAGTACACTGCCTCCGTATGCTGCACAGGTCTGTATTACCGTATGTGCTGTACAGTACACTGCCTCCGGATGCTGCACAGGTCTGTATTACCGTGTGTGCTGTACAGTGCACTGCATCCGTATGCTATGTTTGCTTGAACTGTAGCCACCATCTGATGCCTCCTGCTTCCATCTGGTTTGCCCCCGATGCCCTCCGCACTCTCTATTGTAGCACCCGCTGTGTCCTCCTGCATCTGGCTCAGCTTTCATCTTCTGATCATTATGAATCCAGTCCTCCTCTGCAAACATTTCATGTCTAAGGCCTGGGTCACACTTGGCTGCGTTTTTTATGGTTTTTCTTGACAGCCTGCGATTTGGGGCTGCATTGTTACAGTTAGGTCAGGAGCAGTCTTAAAAAACGCATGCGAAAATGCATGGTACCATTTAGTGCTGTGCGTTCTCACATGCGTGACCCATAGGGCCCCATGTTAAAAAAAACACATGTGGTTTTGGAAAAGCATCTAAATAGTCTCGAGACGTTTTTTGCTGCTGAGTCTAAAATGCATCCCAAAATCGCATTGGCACTTTAGCCATGCGCTTCTGGCACTTTAGCCATGCGTGTTTGGCACTTTAGCCATGCGTGTTTGGCACTTTAGCCATGCGTGTCTGGCACTTTAGCCATGCGTTTCTGGCACTTTAGCCATGCGTTTCTGGCACTTTAGCCATGCGTGTTTGGCACTTTAGCCATGCGTGTTTGGCTCTTTAGCCATGCGTTTCTGGCACTTTAGCCATGCGTGTTTGGCACTTTAGCCATGCGTGTTTGGCACTTTAGCCATGCGTGTTTGGCACTTTAGCCATGCGTGTTTGGCACTTTAGCCATGCGTGTTTGGCACTTTAGCCATGCGTGTTTGGCACTTTAGCCATGCGTGTTTGGCACTTTAGCCATGCGTGTTTGGCACTTTAGCCATGCGTGTTTGGCACTTTAGCCATGCGTTTCTGGCACTTTAGCCATGCGTGTTTGGCACTTTAGCCATGCGTGTTTGGCACTTTAGCCATGCGTGTTTGGCACTTTAGCCATGCGTGTTTGGCACTTTAGCCATGCGTGTTTGGCACTTTAGCCATGCGTTTCTGGCACTTTAGCCATGCGTTTCTGGCACTTTAGCCATGCGTGTTTGGCACTTTAGCCATGCGTGTCTGGCACTTTAGCCATGCGTGTCTGGCACTTTAGCCATGCGTGTCTGGCACTTTAGCCATGCGTTTCTGGCACTTTAGCCATGCGTTTCTGGCACTTTAGCCATGCGTGTTTGGCACTTTAGCCATGCGTGTTTGGCACTTTAGCCATGCGTGTTTGGCACTTTAGCCATGCGTGTTTGGCACTTTAGCCATGCGTTTCTGGCACTTTAGCCATGCGTTTCTGGCACTTTAGCCATGCGTGTTTGGCACTTTAGCCATGCGTGTTTGGCACTTTAGCCATGCGTTTCTGGCACTTTAGCCATGCGTTTCTGGCACTTTAGCCATGCGTTTCTGGCACTTTAGCCATGCGTTTCTGGCACTTTAGCCATGCGTTTCTGGCACTTTAGCCATGCGTTTCTGGCACTTTAGCCATGCGTGTTTGGCACTTTAGCCATGCGCGTTTGGCACTTTAGCCATGCGCGTTTGGCACTTTAGCCATGCGCGTTTGGCACTTTAGCCATGCGCGTCTGGCACTTTAGCCATGCGCTTCTGGCACTTTAGCCATGCGCTTCTGGCACTTTAGCCATGCGCGTCTGGCACTTTAGCCCTGCGCGTCTGGCACTTTAGCCCTGCGCGTCTGGCACTTTAGCCCTGCGCGTCTGGCACTTTAGCCCTGCGCGTCTGGCACTTTAGCCCTGCGCGTCTGGCACTTTAGCCCTGCGCGTCTGGCACTTTAGCCCTGCGCGTCTGGCACTTTAGCCATGCGCGTCTGGCACTTTAGCCATGCGCGTCTGGCACTTTAGCCATGCGCGTCTGGCACTTTAGCCATGCGCGTCTGGCACTTTAGCCATGCGCGTCTGGCACTTTAGCCATGCGGTTTTGGCATTGGGGCATGCGTTTTTTGTATTGGGGTCTATGGATGTGTTTTTGCATGCGTTTTTCACAAAAGACAAGTGTGACCCTAGCCTAAGCGTGGATTTCATCCCTATAGTCTGCTGTGCATCATCGAAGTTCATCTTATAAGTGTATTGCAATGAATTAGACCAGAACTGGCCCAGAAGGGACCTGACGGTAACTGGATACATTGTCACTGTGAACAAGGTTCCTGCTTCTTTTCACTTTCACCACTATAATAATTCACTTCCTATTAACCCCCCTAATCCCTCCACCTAGTGATGAGCTGGTTATCTCTCCCTCCATCCTTCCATCCATCCCTCCTCCTCCACATACAATCCTTTGTCTGCAGATACATGGACACCTTTTCCCCTCTCCTGCTGTCTCCTTCTAACGCTCTCTGCTTCTCCTCATTGCTGGTGATATCTCTCCAAATCCTGGCCCACCGTACCACATCCCCATAGTCATTTGATAACTCCATCCACGATCTATCACAAACTTTCACAACCAGGATAATCTTGTACCCATCCACCCTGCCCCCACTCCCCCAGTCCCTCTCACAGGAGTCCTATGGTACGCCACCTTCCTTGACCACTTCACCACTTGGCTACTCCACTTCCTTTCTGCTGACATCCCCACTGTCATCACGGGAGACTTCTACATCCCCATCGACACTTTCCACTCAGCGGTCTCCAAACTTCTAACACTCATGTCCTGCTTCGGCCTCGCTCAATGGTCCTCCTCGGCCACTCACAAAGATGGCTACATGCTGGCCATTATCTTCACCTGCCTCTTTTCTCTACACTGACTTTCCGAGTCCCTTCTGCCTCACACAGACAGAGCATCCCTACACAACGCAGATGTTGCTGCGCTTTATAAAACACCACAATAGGTGCATCTCTCCAATCAGACGCCCCCTCACACATACCAACACTGGCACAATCAACAGGCAATCCTGGCAGGCCAGTGTGACTAAAGAACTGAGACAGGGCTCCAGGGTATCTGAGCAGAGATGAAAGAGATCCCGTTCCACCCAGCACTTTATCACATACAAGCAGTCCCTCACCAATTCCAAGTCCACACTCACTGCCGCAAAACAAACTTCTCATCTCTCACATCCACCCTGTCTCACAACCCTAAATAGCTACTCAACACTTTCAACTCTCTCCTCTGTCCCCAGCACCTCATCCCTTTCCTGTCATCTCAGCTGAAGACTTGTTATCAATCTTCTGTATGAAGAATGAGGCAATCAGAGAAAGCTTTGGCCCACAGTCCCCATAGCCCCTCTGTGACGAACGTCTGCTGCAACTGGCAAAACTGCTGGTAAGGCAGAACCCCGCGAAAGTCTGAGACCCTTTACCCTTGTACAGGAATCTGGAGTTACAGCATAGCCCAGGAGGTTACTGCGTATGGAGGCGCAGCGGACCGGAGCAGGGAGGTTGTCAAACAGGGAAGCCTGGGAAAAAGGCAAGGGAAGGAAAACAGGATAGAAATGTCAGAAAGCCGATACAAAAGCGGAGAGGACACCGAGGTACAAAAGGAGTAAACGGCCAAAGAATAAAGCCAAGGTCAAACCAATATAATAGAAAAACAAGCACTAGTTAGAATGGGGAAGAATATTACTGGCAGCAAAGGTATATGAAGGGAGTGGTACCTCCCCATAGGCCGGAGCTCAGGAACCAATGACCCCACCTGGACCGGCTACACATCAATACTGTGGATCTCTCATCCCTCTCGTCTGCTATAGTCTGCTGTGCAACACTTAAGTTCATCTTCTATGTGGACCGCCATGAATTAGACCAGAACTGGCCCAGAAGGGACTAGAAGGTAACTGGATACATTGTCACTGTGAACAAGGATTCTGTATTTTATAACTTTAACCCTATAATATTTCATTTCCTACTGTAGTGAAATATGTATCTCAGGGACTGGACACCAGACCAGTAAGGGGTTAAATCCCATGTCTGTCCACGAGAGGTCACAACCTGCTTTATATAAGCCACACTAACTCCACAGTCACTGACTCCAGTCTCCCCGGGGGGCATCCTGCCAGCAGGGCAATACAATCACACATATTGGGAGCCTCAAAGAGGAAGAGAATAGATGAGAGAGAGAAGCCATCTCCAATAGTGACCTTCACACAGACCCACAGATGGGGAATCAGGAGACCTAGTCACAAGACAGAGAACATTGTAACATAATCTATGCATGGCTAAATGAGTGATCGTCCAATCATAGACCCAGAAGTAGATGATTAAAATGGAAGGCCAATCTAGAATCTGACCCCCCAGTCTGAGTCTATAACTGGATGCTCTCAGCCAAGGCAAAGTGTCACAGAGATGAGTCGCCAAGCTGATGTGATCATCCCTCTATATCTCTCTGCTCTCCCCACCGGGCAACAGAAGTCAAGTTAAGGTTACTAAGTTTCTCCTTTTTATTTCATTGTTTGCATATGTGTATGTCACTTTTTATTTCTGTTTTTATATCTTTTTATGTAAGCACTGTACCTTTTATATTAAAGCTTTAACCTTTAATAAGTCTGAACCTTGTATACTCTAAAGAATTCACAGCCCGAGGAAGGTGTGATGTTGTTGATTCCTGTAGATATGAGAGAATGCGCAATAGGGTCTTATCTTTAAAATATAGAGATGATCCTCTGAGCAGCACTCCTCCACTGATCCTCTGAGCAGCACTCCTCCACTGATCCTCTGAGCAGCACTCCTCCACTGATCCTCTGAGCAGCACTCCTCCACTGATCCTCCGAGCAGCGCTCCTCCACTGGTCCTCCGAGCAGCGCTCCTCCACTGGTCCTCCGAGCAGCGCTCCTCCACTGGTCCTCCGAGCAGCGCTCCTCCACTGGTCCTCCGAGCAGCGCTCCTCCACTGGTCCTCCGAGCAGCGCTCCTCCACTGGTCCTCCGAGCAGCGCTCCTCCACTGGTCCTCCGAGCAGCGCTCCTCCACTGGTCCTCCGAGCAGCGCTCCTCCACTGCTCATGTGCCCTGCTTGAGTTTACGGAGATTATCAGGATCACCGTACACCTGAGCCAGAGCAGCAAAAAACCTATCCACCGACCGCAACGTTGGAGAGTCAACTGGGAGGGAATAGGCCCAGGTCTGGGGTCCCCTTTAAGAAGGGAGACTATAATCCCCACCCGCTGTTCCTCATCTAAACGGGGCCGGAGCCTGAAATAAAGCTTACAGGCCTCACAGAAAACAAAAAATGTGTCTCTTCCCCCAGAAAACCTGTCTGGAAGAGAGATCTTGGGTTCTGGCATGGCCTGAGCATGAGCCGACGCCAGGTAACCCACGACTTGCTGCAGCTGCTGCACCACCTGAGTCTGCAGACCAGTGACCTCTTCAGAGATGGTCTGCATCAGGTGAGAAAATGCATCAGCTGAGGCAGTGTGAGACATAGTGACTGAAGGGAAAAGGTATGGTTGCTGATAATGTCACGGTGTAGTGAGAATGATGATGAGGGAATGGCAGTTATGGGCCCTAGTCTAGGAACCCTGAATGTCCCTGATCCCGAAGGTATCTCTGAAGGTGAGAAGGTTCAGGCCTCCAGCCTCTCCCTAAAACTCCCCCACCAGCCCTGCGCTATTCCCCCCTCACCTCCCTCCACAGAACTGGGATACAGCAACTCCCACAGAAAGGACATCAGCCACACAAACACACAGAACGGCACATTACGGCTTCCAGGCAGCACCACCTGGTGGAAGGAGAGGCTACTTAAAGGCCAGGGGGAGTGGAGGTCAAGTGAGTCACACATTAACCCCTTAACCAGCAGCCGAACCTCATAGTGAATGCAGTTCTGGAGCACAACACAGGAGGCAAAGACCCTCACAACTGTCAACCATGCAGCTCTTGAAGACAAACACATACACAGCAGCATACAGCAATGTCCGCGCCAACTAAGCGCGTGACACTGAAAGACTTAAAACCTGTTTAAACCCTGAGCCTACAGAGACTTGCTGTAAGACCTAAACATTTTCCCTGGAGTTCCCCCACTTTAAACACGGACCATGGTCACAAGACTGGTTGTGACAACAAACTCTTTTACAGCCTGCGGTGGATGGACTAGTGCCGCATGGACCGCTTCCTACTTATTTTCCCTCATTTTTGCAGTGGGTTTTGTAAATTTTTGGTTTTGAGACTCTGTATTATACCTGTTATTGTTGAATGTTTTGAAAACTGTTTCTCAGTCCAGGAGTACTGATGTTAACTAGGAGGGAATGTGCCCTGCCATTACAGGTAGCCACAGAACCATCTAAGGCATGGAAGGATTTCTACAGCAGGTACACACAACACCTTTCACCCCAGGCCTGTAGGGGGAGCTCCACTTGCTGCCTTTAAGCAAGATCCCCTATAAATACTGGTACTGGGGAAAAAGTTAGCTAGTACAGTTCCTGAGAGGACTGTGAAGACGTCCTGGTGTGTCGGAGCCGTGCTAGGCCCGAGCCAATAGACCAGCCTAGCCAGTGTGAGGGCCTGAGAGTGAGGTCGAAAGTGAGAAAGACAAAGTAAAGGAGCAGACTGGGGGCAGAGGAGCCATACCGGTTCACCCCAGGAAGCAACCCGGAAACCGAAGTCCAAGTCTGCAGGAGACATCACCCCAGCACTAACGCCTGGGTACCGAGTTCCCAAAGACCCCTGGCCGGGTCACAAGCATAGTGGAGGAGCTGACTTGCTCCTGCCTGATAATAACTCCTTCACCCCAATTCCACTATCACCCTCCACTACTGCTCCTTCATTTGAGGTGCACTCCGTCCACATCTACTCTCACTCCGACCTTCAGCTGTCTGTCATTTACAGCCCCCAGGGCCAGTTACCACTTTTCTTGGCCACTTCATTCTCTTTCTGCAGAACAGGTCCCAGACACTCCAACCCTAGTGTATGAGTGAAGCCTGCGCTCTCCAGAATCCACTGCAAGGACTTCTTCCCAATCACCAGCATCACCTACAGTGTGAACATCCAGCGGAGACCACAATTCTCCTCACACACGACAATTCAAAGATGTTTACCTGCAGTACAATGTGGTGGAGGCCCGAAGCAGGGGTGCCACAATCCTGTCACCTATTATTCCAGCCCAGGAGGCTTTCACTACATCCCACAGTTTATCGGCATTTGTTGTCTTTTCCATTTTTGATGTCCCCCCACGAGTGATCTATGGGATTAAGGTCCGGGGATCGGGCGGACGCTCCATAACCTCATTCTTGTTGGACTGGAGCCAGGATTTGTTGGTTTTCTGGTGTTTTGGGTCTTGTCATTTCCTCTTCAGTGTAAGGTAACACGACGTCTTCATGTATTGTGATATCTGTAATCTGCTCCATGATCCCTGGTATGTGGTTAATACGCCGCACCATAGTAAGAGAACCCTGCCCCTATCATGAGGCTTCACCACCAGCCTCACTGCCTGCAGAGGGGACTGTGGGGGAGTCACAGTTTGGGGGCGTCTGATGAACAATGTCCCTGTCACACGCTGTCTAGCGCTGATTATCTGCGGTCTATTCTTGATGCGGCTGTAACTAAGGGTATGTGCCCAAGGACGTTTTTTGAGCAGTCCTGAACGCAGCAAAACCTGAGGATCCTAGAGTCCTTGACAGGAGAAGTGCTATCATCTTGTCTGCATTTTTTTGTGCGTTTTTACTGCGTTTTTACTGCATTTTTCCCATTGGCTGCACCAAAAACGCAGGATTAATTGACATGTCAATTCTTTGCTATCCGCACCAAAAATGCAGGGATGTGACAGTTCTTGACACTTGCAAAACCAATGTGTGGGCACAGCCTTTCTGTGAAACACATTGGTTTTGCTGGGAATCAAAACCGCAGGAACAAATTAGCATAAATTACCATAAAACCAATGGTAAACCGCAGCAAAACCTCAGCAAAACCGCAGCAAAAATGCCCTGTGTGCACATACCCTTATTCTGTGTGAAATTCCCTCTAGTACTGCAGGAGTTAATGCCACTTCTATTGCCGTGTCCTGGTGGATGTGAGGGTAATGTGTGATGGTGGGTTTATACGTCCCGATATCGGCCCGATATCGTAACAACGACGTGGGAGCGCGCTTTTTGTGCGCGCTTTTCCCTGCATCACATCGGAGGTTTACACGGCGCGATATCGGGATGCAACGTCCGTACGATGTCTACGCCCCCCGACGCAGGAACAACCAGTTAACATGGGAGTCAATGTGTGACGTTACCCTACACATCGGAGTTGGGCTGTCACACAGGACTATCCTGCTCCAACCGGCATCCGATATCGGGCGGTCGAATAGCACGCTCATTCGACCCCCGATATCGTTTTGCCATCGTTCCTGCATCGCGTTGTACCTTCAAACAGTACAACGCAGGAACGATAACGGGTCCAACTCACGAACCACGTGACTTTTGGTCGGAGTTGGACGCCGATATCGCAATGTGTAAACACACCATGAGTCTCCACTCCCGGCCATTACGAAGCCTCTCCTTCCACCAGATGTTGCTGTTGATAGAGTTTCACTCTATACCTGGAAGATGTGCCGACCTGATTGTGCTGCTGAAGACATTTACCGTTGAAGTTGCTGTACCCTGAGTGATATGGCGGCACTATACACGGCCGGTATGTGTCACACAGGCAGACGTCTGCTGCAATGTTTTATGAATGTCTCGCCATGGAAGCATTGCACGAGTTAAGCTTGCACCTTGCTGGAGATGAGGGTGTGTCTCAGGATAGTTAATGGTGTCTGTGTATGACATGTGGGAGACAGAGAGAGACTGAGGCCTGGAGAGCCTGCAGGGTGCTGGGCTGTGAGCAGAAGGCAGGCATCCATTGTGAAGAGGCCGTGTGTGCGGTAAAGACAGACACTGAGGCATGGAGAGCCTGCAGGGTGCTGGGCTGTGAGCAGAAGGCAGACCTCCATTGTGACGCCGTCCCTCAGAGGCCTGTGTGGACTGATTACAGGTCCGGTGTGAGGTAAAGGCAGACCTCCATTGTGACGCCGTCCCTCAGAGGCCTGTGTGGACTGATTACAGGTCCGGTGTGAGGTAAAGGCAGACCTCCATTGTGACGCCGTCCCTCAGAGGCCTGTGTGGACTGATTACAGGCCCGGTGTGAGGTAAAGGTAGACCTCCATTGTGACGCCGTCCCTCAGAGGCCTGTGTGGACTGATTACAGGTCCGGTGTGAGGTAAGGACAGACCTCCATTGTGACGCCGTCCCTCAGAGGCCTGTGTGGACTGATTACAGGTCCGGTGTGAGGTAAAGGTAGACCTCCATTGTGACGCCGTCCCTCAGAGGCCTGTGTGGACTGATTACAGGCCCGGTGTGAGGTAAGGACAGACCTCCATTGTGACGCCGTCCCTCAGAGGCCTGTGTGGACTGATTACAAGTCCGGTGTGAGGTAAAGGTAGACCTCCATTGTGACGCCGTCCCTCAGAGGCCTGTGTGGACTGATTACAGGCCCGGTGTGAGGTAAGGACAGACCTCCATTGTGACGCCGTCCCTCAGAGGCCTGTGTGGACTGATTACAGGCCCGGTGTGAGGTAAAGGCAGACCTCCATTGTGACGCCATCCCTCAGAGGCCTGTGTGGACTGATTACAGGCCCGGTGTGAGGTAAAGGTAGACCTCCATTGTGACGCCGTCCCTCAGAGGCCTGTGTGGACTGATTACAGGCCCGGTGTGAGGTAAGGACAGACCTCCATTGTGA
Source organism: Allobates femoralis (assembly GCA_033576535.1). Lineage (NCBI taxonomy): Eukaryota > Metazoa > Chordata > Amphibia > Anura > Aromobatidae > Allobates > Allobates femoralis. The sequence continues at coordinate 44,938,798 of JARQOC010000009.1, read as the reverse complement.
CGCCGTCCCTCAGAGGCCTGTGTGGACTGATTACAGGCCCGGTGTGAGGTAAAGGCAGACCTCCATTGTGACGCCGTCCCTCAGAGGCCTGTGTGGACTGATTACAGGCCCGGTGTGAGGTAAAGGTAGACCTCCATTGTGACGCCGTCCCTCAGAGGCCTGTGTGGACTGATTACAGGCCCGGTGTGAGGTAAAGGCAGACCTCCATTGTGACGCCGTCCCTCAGAGGCCTGTGTGGACTGATTACAGGCCCGGTGTGAGGTAAAGGTAGACCTCCATTGTGACGCCGTCCCTCAGAGGCCTGTGTGGACTGATTACAGGCCCGGTGTGAGGTAAAGGCAGACCTCCATTGTGACGCCGTCCCTCAGAGGCCTGTGTGGACTGATTACAGGCCCGGTGTGAGGTAAAGGTAGACCTCCATTGTGACGCCGTCCCTCAGAGGCCTGTGTGGACTGATTACAGGCCCGGTGTGAGGTAAGGACAGACCTCCATTGTGACGCCGTCCCTCTGAGGCCTGTGTGGACTGATTACAGGCCCGGTGTGAGGTAAAGGCAGACCTCCATTGTGACGCCGTCCCTCAGTGACCACTGGCCCCGCTGCTGTGCACCCCAGGCTTAGTGCTCCACATTTATAGGTTTTACCTTCTACAATCAAACTTTAATCACAGTCCATTGTTCTTCTGAACAACCCAGAATTCTCAGGCTTTCCAGGAGAAATGCAGGCCTGTATTATCTACTGTACAGTGCACTGCCTCCCTGTGATGCACAGGTCTGTATTATCTACTGTACAGTGCACTGCCTCCCTGTGATGCACAGGTCTGTATTATCTACTGAACAGTGCACTGCCTCCCTGTGATGCACAGGCCTGTATTATCTACTGTACAGTGCACTGCCTCCCTGTGATGCACAGGTCTGTATTATCTACTGTACAGTGCACTGCCTCCCTGTGATGCACAGGTCTGTATTATCTACTGTACAGTGCACTGCCTCCCTGTGATGCACAGGTCTGTATTATCTACTGTATAGTGCACTGCCTCCCTGTGATGCACAGGTCTGTATTATCTACTGTACAGTGCAGTGCCTCCATGTGATGCACAGGTCTGTTATCTGCTGTACAGTGCACTGCCTCCCTGTGATGCACAGGTCTGTATTATGTGGTATACAGTGCACTGCCTCCCTGTGATGCACAGGTCTGTATTACCTGCTGTACAGTGGACTGCCTCCCTGTGATGCACAGGCCTGTATTATGTGCTGTACAGTGCACTGCCTCCCTGTGATGCACAGGTCTGTATTACCTGCTGTACAGTGCACTGCCTCCCTGTGATGCACAGGCCTGTATTATGTGCTGTACAGTGGACTGCCTCCCTGTGATGCACAGGTCTGTATTATTTGCTGTACAGTGCACTGCCTCCCTGTGATGCACAAGTCTGTATTATGTGCTGTACAATGGACTGCTTCTTATCTGCTGTACAGTGGACTGCCTCCCTGTAATGCACAGGTCTGAATTATCTGCTGTACAGTGGACTGCTTCCCTGTGATGCACAGGCCTGTATTATGTGCTGTACAGTGCACTGCCTCCCTGTGATGCACAGGTCTGTATTACCTGCTGTACAGTGCACTGCCTCCCTGTGATGCACAGGCCTGTATTATGTGCTGTACAATGGACTGCCTCCCTGTGATGCACAGGCCTGTATTATTTGCTGTACAGTGCACTGCCTTTCTGTGATGCACAGGTATGTATTATGTGCTGTACAGTACACTGCCTCCCTGTGATGCACAGGTCTGTATTATGTGCTGTGTACACTGCTTCCCTGTGATGCACAGGTCTGTATTATGTGGTATACAGTGGACTGCCTCCCTGTGATGCATAGGTCTGTATTACCTGCTGTACAGTGCACTGCCTCCCTGTGATGCACAGGCCTGTATTATCTACTGTACAGTGCACTGCCTCCCTGTGATGCACAGGTCTGTATTATCTACTGTACAGTGCACTGCCTCCCTGTGATGCACAGGTCTGTATTATCTACTGTACAGTGCACTGCCTCCCTGTGATGCACAGGTCTGTATTATCTACTGTACAGTGCACTGCCTCCCTGTGATGCACAGGTCTGTAGTATCTACTGTGCAGTGCACTGCCTCTCTGTGATGCACAGGTCTGTATTATCTGCTGTACAGTGCACTGCCTCCCTGTGATGCACAGGTCTGTTATCTGCTGTACAGTACACTGCCTCCCTGTGATGCACAGGTCTGTATTATGTGGTATACAGTGCACTGCCTCCCAGTGATGCACAAGTCTGTATTACCTGCTGTACAGTGGACTGCCTCCCTGTGATGCACAGGCCTGTATTATGTGCTGTACAGTGCACTGCCTCCCTGTGATGCACAGGCCTGTATTATGTGCTGTACAGTGCACTGCCTCCCTGTGATGCACAGGTCTGTATTATGTGCTGTACAGTACACTACCTCTCTGTGATGCACAGATCTGTATTATGTGCTGTACAGTGGACTGCCTCCCTGTGATGCACAGGTCTGTATTACCTGCTATACAGTGCACTGCCTCCCTGTGATGCACAGGTCTGTATTATCTACTGTACAGTGGACTGCCTCTCTGTGATGCACAGGTCTGTTATCTACTGTATAGTGCACTGCCTCCCTGTGATGCACAGGTCTGTATTACCTGCTGTACAGTGCACTGCCTCCACACACTACAGTTACATGTGTGCTCCTCCACAGTCTGCACATGAGTCTGATGCCGCCGATGCCCATTTGCTGTTGGCACAATACACTGGGTATATGCGGCTCGTGCTTGAAGGCCACAATCTGTAATGTTCATCTGTACAGCAAGTAGAGGGTTAATCTGCTCCAATAGAAAAGCCTGTGACTCTGCCGCCATCATCGGCTCAGAATCCTCACCCCTCCCCAATAATCTTACAGACTGGCATCTCTGCCACCCTATCCCCCGCCCATCCTCTACAAACAGCCTTCCCCTGCCCCACAGACTGGCATCTCTGCCACCCTGCCCATCCTGTCCAGACAGCCTTCTCATGCCCCCCAGACTGGCATCTCCAGACCGCCTTCCCATGCCCCCCAGACTGGCATCTCCAGACCGCCTTCCCTTGCCCCCCAGACTGGCATCTCCAGACCGCCTTCCCCTGCCCCCCAGACTGGCATCTCCAGACCGCCTTCCCCTGCCCCCCAGACTGGCATCTCCAGACCGCCTTCCCTTACCTCACAGACTGGCATCTCCAGACCGCCTTCCCATGCCCCCCAGACTGGCATCTCCAGACCGCCTTCCCATGCCCCCCAGACTGGCATCTCCAGACCGCCTTCCCATGCCCCCCAGACTGGCATCTCCAGACCGCCTTCCCCTGCCCCCCAGACTGGCATCTCCAGACCGCCTTCCCTTGCCCCCCAGACTGGCATCTCCAGACCGCCTTCCCTTGCCCCCCAGACTGGCATCTCCAGACCGCCTTCCCCTGCCCCCCAGACTGGCATCTCCAGACCGCCTTCCCCTGCCCCCCAGACTGGCATCTCCAGACCGCCTTCCCCTGCCCCCCAGACTGGCATCTCCAGACCGCCTTCCCCTGCCCCCCAGACTGGCATCTCCAGACCGCCTTCCCTTACCTCACAGACTGGCATCTCCAGACCGCCTTCCCCTGCCCCCCAGACTGGCATCTCCAGACCGCCTTCCCCTGCCCCCCAGACTGGCATCTCCAGACCGCCTTCCCCTGCCCCCCAGACTGGCATCTCCAGACCGCCTTCCCTTGCCCCCCAGACTGGCATCTCCAGACCGCCTTCCCCTGCCCCCCAGACTGGCATCTCCAGACCGCCTTCCCCTGCCCCCCAGACTGGCATCTCCAGACCGCCTTCCCATGCCCCCCAGACTGGCATCTCCAGACCGCCTTCCCATGCCCCCCAGACTGGCATCTCCAGACCGCCTTCCCCTGCCCCCCAGACTGGCATCTCCAGACCGTCTTCCCCTGCCCCCCAGACTGGCATCTCCAGACCGCCTTCCCTTACCTCACAGACTGGCATCTCCAGACCGCCTTCCCCTGCCCCCAGACTGGCATCTCCAGACCGCCTTCCCCTGCCCCCCAGACTGGCATCTCCAGACCGCCTTCCCTGCCCCCCAGACTGCATCTCCAGACCGCCTTCCCTTACCTCACAGACTGGCATCTCCAGACCGCCTTCCCATGCCCCCCAGACTGGCATCTCCAGACCACCTTCCCCTGCCCCCCAGACTGGCATCTCTGCCACCCTGCCCGGCCTCTCTAGAGAATCTCAGGATTATTCGTCTCTCATTCCACACACATAGTGATCATCTGGAGCGCTGCATCTGCTCCCACTCACAGATACTGAGGGTCCCCGGCAGGTTTTGGTGGCACCAGCTGTAGAGGACAACCCAGACATCCACCACAGATCCTGCATCGTCCCATCCACTGCAGCCCATGATGAAAGCGGGCAGTGCCAGGAGGAGATAACTCTGACCCCCAGGAGAGAACCCCCGGACTGTGCCCACAATCAGCTCCCACAGCTGGACCGGACCTAAGACACAATCCAGAAAAACGACGTTTCTAGAAGGTTAAACTCATCATGTAAAGCCTTTGTCCTAAAGCCTGCAACATTCATTACAGAACTCCTACTCATTGTCTCCTCACACCTCTAGAAACCTGCCCCATCATCTCTAGAAACTTTCTGCCGTCATTTATAGAAACCTGCCCCATCATCTCTAGAAACTTCCTTCCATCACCTCTAGAAACCTTCCCCCATCATCTCTAGAACCTTCCTTCCATCACCTCTAGAAACCTTCCCCCATCATCTCTAGAACCTTCCTTCCATCATCTCTCGAACCTTCCTTCCATCATCTCTAGAAACCTGTCCCCATCATCTCTCGAACCTTCCTTCCATCATCTCTAGAAACCTGTCCCATCATCTCTAGAACCTTCCTTCCATCATCTCTAGAAACCTGCCCCCATCATCTCTAGAACCTTCCTTCCATCATCTCTAGAAACCTGCCCCCATCATCTCTAGAACCTTCCTTCCATCATCTCTAGAAACCTGCCCCCATCATCTCTAGAACCTTCCTTCCATCACCTCTAGAAACCTTCCCCCATCATCTCTAGAACCTTCCTTCCATGATTTCTAGAGACCTGCCCCATCATCTCTAGAACCTTCCTTCCATCACCTCTAGAAACCTTCCCCCATCATCTCTAGAACCTTCCTTCCATGATTTCTAGAGACCTGCCCCATCATCTCTAGAACCTTCCTTCCATCATCTCTAGAAACCTGCCCCCATCATCTCTAGAACCTTCCTTCCATCATCTAGAAACCTGCCCCCATCATCTCTAGAACCTTCCTTCCATCATCTCTAGAAACCTGTCCCCATCATCTCTAGAACCTTCCTTCCATCATCTCTAGAAACCTGCCCCCATCATCTCTAGAACCTTCCTTCCATCATCTCTAGAACCTTCCTTCCATGATTTCTAGAGACCTGCCCCATCATCTCTAGAACCTTCCTTCCATCACCTCTAGAAACCTTCCCCCATCATCTCTAGAACCTTCCTTCCATGATTTCTAGAGACCTGCCCCATCATCTCTAGAACCTTCCTTCCATCATCTCTAGAAACCTGCCCCCATCATCTCTAGAACCTTCCTTCCATCATCTCTAGAAACCTGCCCCCATCATCTCTAGAACCTTCCTTCCATCATCTCTAGAAACCTGCCCCCATCATCTCTAGAACCTTCCTTCCATCATCTCTAGAAACCTGCCCCCATCATCTCTAGAACCTTCCTTCCATCACCTCTAGAAACCTTCCCCCATCATCTCTAGAACCTTCCTTCCATGATTTCTAGAGACCTGCCCCATCATCTCTAGAACCTTCCTTCCATCACCTCTAGAAACCTTCCCCATCATCTCTAGAACCTTCCTTCCATGATTTCTAGAGACCTGCCCCATCATCTCTAGAACCTTCCTTCCATCATCTCTCGAACCTTCCTTCCATCATCTCTAGAAACCTGTCCCCATCATCTCTAGAACCTTCCTTCCATCATCTCTAGAAACCTGTCCCCATCATCTCTAGAACCTTCCTTCCATGATTTCTAGAGACCTGCCCCATCATCTCTAGAACCTTCCTTCCATCATCTCTAGAACCTTCCTTCCATCATCTCTAGAAACCTGTCCCCATCATCTCTAGAACCTTCCTTCCATCATCTCTAGAAACCTGTCCCCATCATCTCTAGAACCTTCCTTCCATCATCTCTAGAAACCTGCCCCCATCATCTCTAGAACCTTCCTTCCATCATCTCTAGAAACCTGTCCCCATCATCTCTAGAACCTTCCTTCCATCATCTCTAGAAACCTGTCCCCATCATCTCTAGAACCTTCCTTCCATGATTTCTAGAGACCTGCCCCATCATCTCTAGAACCTTCCTTCCATCATCTCTAGAACCTTCCTTCCATCATCTCTAGAAACCTGTCCCCATCATCTCTAGAACCTTCCTTCCATCATCTCTAGAAACCTGTCCCCATCATCTCTAGAACCTTCCTTCCATCATCTCTAGAAACCTGCCCCCATCATCTCTAGAACCTTCCTTCCATCATCTCTAGAAACCTGTCCCCATCATCTCTAGAACCTTCCTTCCATCATCTCTAGAAACCTGTCCCCATCATCTCTAGAACCTTCCTTCCATCATCTCTAGAAACCTGCCCCCATCATCTTCAGAACCTGTCCTTCATGATATCTATAAAATGTCCCCCACATAATCTCTAGATTCACAGGTGTCCATATATAATTGGGGGTAGGTTCTAGAGCAGGGGTGGGGAACTCCAGTCCTCGAGGGCCACAATCAGTGCAGGTTTTCACGATTTCCTTAGTATTGCACAGGGATTGGAATCATCACCAGTGCAAGTGATTATGTTATCACCTGTGCAAAACTAAGGAAATCCTGAAAACATGCACTGTGTGCGGCCCTCGAGGACTGGAGTTCCCCACCCCTGCTCTAGAGTCTAGAATCTACCCTCAGTTATATATAGACACCTGTGAAATCGTCATCTCCTGACACCTGTCCCCCATTCTCTGTAGAACATGTTCCCCATCATCACTATATCCTCCCTATCATTACCTATAGACCTTGCCCTAACATCATCTCTAGAACCTATTCCACCTCCATTTCTAGAAATCTGCCCACATCATCTCTAGAACCTGCCCTAATAATCTCGAGAACCTGCCAACTCATCATCTCTAGAACATTTCCCCAATCACCTATAAGACCTGCCCCCATCATCTCTGCCCTGGATGATGATGATCCTTGTCCTGGATGATGATGATCCTTGTCCTGGATGATGATGATCTCTATCATGGATTATGATGATGATCTCTGTCCTGGATGATGATGATGATGATGATCCTTGTCCTGAATGAGGATGATCTCTTGACACGCTGGGTGTAGGGAGACACCCAGCGCTGGATGACAACAGGGAAGGGGAAAGGAGCCCCTGATGCTAAGGGCAAAAAGAGGGAATGGTGACCCCTAGAACAACTAGTGCCGACACCTGGCTCCCCTAATGTCCCTATACAGTCTCCGCAACTGTCGCCACCAGGAACCTATTCCCTGACTGTCCCTGGACTACCACTACACAGGGATCAGAGCCGGTGATCACTAGTCAAAAGAGAGACACACAAGGGAAACATACAAAGTGGGAAGAGATACCCTTAGCTTGAGCGGATCCAAGCAGCAAACCAGCAGACTCCAGGAAACACTGCTTAGATCTATGATGCAACTAGGGTCACTTGAACAACTATCACCAGCAGGGCATCCTGGGAGTCAATGGGAATATATAGATAGTTCAAGGTAAGGAATCAGCTGGGTCCTAGTGACCTCCAGCTTTAACTAAAAAGGAAAATGCCTCTTAAAGCAACATTTTCTTAGGATTTTGACTGTTTGGCCAAACGCAGGGACCTTCTGCGAGTGGCCTCTACAGTCTCACCCGTGCCTCCTGACACACACATGACATCGCTGTGCTGGATGATGATAATCCTTGTCCTGGATGATGATGATGATGATGTTGATCCCTGTCTTATATGATGATGATCCTTGTCCAGTATGATGATGATCCTTGTCCAGTATGATGATCATCCTTGTTCAGGATGATGATGATAATGATCCTTGTACTGAATGATGATGATCCTTGTTCAGGATGATGATCCTTATCTCCTGTATGATGATGATTATGATATCTGTCCTGGATGATGATGATCCATCTCATTGATGATAATCCCTGTCCTGAAAATGATAATGCATGTCCTGGATGATAATGATAATGATCTCTGTGCTGGATGATGATGATGATGATGATGATCCATATCCATGATGATGATCCTTGTACTGGATGATGATGATAATGATCTTTGTCCTGGATGATGATAATCCTTGTCCTGGATGATGATGATCTCTTTTCTGGATGATGATAATTCTTGTCCTGGATGATGATGATACCTGTCCTATATGATGATGATGATCCTTGTCCTGTATGATGATGATCCTTCTTTGGGATGATAATGATAATCCTTATCCTGTTTGATGATGATAATGATCTTTTCTCTGGATGATGATGATCCTTGTCCTGTATGATGATGATAATAATCTCTGTCCTGGATGATAATGATCTTTGTCGTGGATGATGATCCCTGTCCTTGATAATGATCTCTGTGCTGGATAATGGTAATCCTTGTCCTGGATGATGATGCTGATCCCTGTCTTGTATGATGATGATCCTTGTCCAGTATGATGATGATCCTTGTCCAGTATGATGATCATCCTTGTTCAGGATGATGATGATAATGATCCTTGTACTGAATGATGATGATCCTTGTTCAGGATGATGATGCTTGTCCTGTATGATGATGATGATGATATCTGTCCTGGATGATGATGATGATGATGATATCTGTCCTGGATGATGATGATGATGATGATCCTTGTCCAGTATGATGATCATCCTTGTTCAGGATGATGATGATAATGATCCTTGTACTGAATGATGATGATCCTTGTTCAGGATGATGATGCTTGTCCTGTATGATGATGATAATAATCTCTGTCCTGGATGATAATGATCTTTGTCGTGGATGATGATCCCTGTCCTTGATAATGATCTCTGTGCTGGATAATGGTAATCCTTGTCCTGGATGATGATGCTGATCCCTGTCTTGTATGATGATGATCCTTGTCCAGTATGATGATGATCCTTGTCCTGGATGATGATGATCCTTGTCCAGTATGATGATGATCCTTGTCCAGTATGATGATCATCCTTGTTCAGGATGATGATGATAATGATCCTTGTACTGAATGATGATGATCCTTGTTCAGGATGATGATGCTTGTCCTGTATGATGATGATGATGATATCTGTCCTGGATGATGATGATGATGATGATATCTGTCCTGGATGATGATGATCCATCTCATTGATGATAATCCCTGTCCTGAAAATGATAATGCATGTCCTGGATGATAATGATAATGATCTCTGTGCTGGATGATGATGATGATGATGATCCATATCCATGATGATGATCCTTGTACTGGATGATGATGATGATGATCCTTGTACTGGATGATGATGATAATGATCTTTGTCCTCGATAATGAAAATCCTTGTCCTGGATGATGATGATGATCTCTGTTCTGGATGATGATAACCCTTGTCCTGGATGATGATGATCTCTTTTCTGGATGATGATGATGATGATCCATATCCATGATGATGATCCTTGTACTGGATGATGATGATAATGATCTTTGTCCTCGATAATGAAAATCCTTGTCCTGGATGATGATGATGATCTCTGTTCTGGATGATGATAACCCTTGTCCTGGATGATGATGATCTCTTTTCTGGATGATGATGATGATGATCCATATCCATGATGATGATCCTTGTACTGGATGATGATGATAATGATCTTTGTCCTCGATAATGAAAATCCTTGTCCTGGATGATGATGATGATCTCTGTTCTGGATGATGATAACCCTTGTCCTGGATGATGATGATCTCTTTTCTGGATGATGATGATGATGATCCATATCCATGATGATGATCCTTGTACTGGATGATGATGATAATGATCTTTGTCCTCGATAATGAAAATCCTTGTCCTGGATGATGATGATGATCTCTGTTCTGGATGATGATAATCCTTGTCCTGGATGATGATGATCTCTTTTCTGGATGATGATAATCCTTGTCCTGGATGATGATGATCTCTTTTCTGGATGATGATAATCCTTGTCCTGGATGAGGATTATCTCTGTTCTGGATGATGATAATCCTTGTCCTGGATGATGATGATCCTTGTCCTGAATTTAGATGATGATGAGCCTTGTCCTGTATGGTGATCCTTCTTTGGGATGATAATGATGATCCTTATCCTGTTTGATGATGATAATGATCTTTTCTCTGGATGATGATGATCCTTGTCCTGTATGATGATGATAATAATCTCTGTTCTGGATGATGATGATCCATGTCCTTGATGATGGTCTTTGTCCTGGATGATAATGATCTTTGTCCTGGATGATGATCCCTGTCCTTGATAATGATCTTTGTCCTGCATAATGATAATCCTTGTCCTGGATGAGGATTATCTCTGCTTTGGATGATGATAATCCTTGTCTTGGATGATGATACCAGTTCTGTATGATGACGATCCTTGTCTTAAATTAAGATGATGATGATCTTTGTCCTGTATGATGATGATCCTTCTTTGGGATGATAATGATGATCCTTATCTCCTGTATGATGATGATAATGATCCTTGTCCTGGATGATGATGATGATGATCTCCGTCATGGATCATGATGATGATAATCCTTGTTCGGGATGATGATGATGATGATCCCTGTCCTGAATGATGATGATGATCTCTGTCCTGGATGATAATTATCTTTGTCCTGATTGATGATGATCCTTGTCCTGACTGATGATGATCCTTGTCCTTGATGATGATCCTTGTCCCGATTGATGATGATCCTTGTCCTGATTGATGATGATCCTTGTCCTGGATGATGATGATCCTTGTCCTGATTGATGATGATCCTTGTCCTGGATGATGATGATCCTTGTCCCGATTGATGATGATCCTTGTCCTGATTGATGATGATCCTTGTCCTGGATGATGATGATCCTTGTCCTGGATGATGATGATCCTTGTCCTGGATGATGATGATCCTTGTCCTGGATGATGATGTCTCTTTCCTGTGATTTGTGGCTGCAGCTATAGATATGGCACATCTTTTGGCCTGGGGGGACATACGAATGCAGATGCCAGAGATGCACCATTTCATAAATTGCACTGGTGCCACAGCTGCCGCAGCTGCTGCTCCTCATGTGATGAGCAGGTGACCTCTGTGTTATTTGTTACATGCCTCTCCTCCTATAATCTGTCCCATTATAATGATTGCTGGGGGATCCTAGTGGCTGACGATTAGGAACCTGCAGTGTCTGCCAGGCAAGACCATAGTGCCAGCCATGTCGGGTGCCGCCAACCCCTGTGCACTGGGGGAGGTGGAGGGTTAACAGAGCGGCAGATGTTGTTTACTGACATTAAGGTGGCGCCGTGTTGAGAGTGCGGTGAAGTCCTCTGTGCCAGGGAGGTGCCAGCTGTGCCCCAGACAGAGCCAAGAGGAGGGCACCAGTATATCCAACCATGTGCAGTCCCTCTGTCCATCCATCCAATCATCCAGTCATTCATCCCTCCGTCTGTCCCTCAATCCATCCGTCCGTCCATCCATCCCTCCATCCGTCCGTCCATCCATCCTTCATCCATCTATCCCTCCTTCCATCCATTTATCCATTCATTAATTCGTCCATCCATCTATGTATTCCTCTGTCCATCCATCCATTTATCCATCCAAGCATCTGTCCATTTATGCGCCCATCGGTATCTTCATCCTTCCTTCCAGCCATCCATCTGTCCCTCTGTCTATCCATACATCTATCCAACTACTAGAGGATCTCAATGAATCAGAATATCATCACACATCAATATCATATTATCATGGTTCTTGGAGCCCTGAAACACGATGACTAATAATCAATATTATATTCACCCTTTGTTGTCTGGTGGAATACAGCAGCGCGGTGTTTAATCCTTCATCCTCCCTACTTTAATTTTCTGAGATAATGACCTTTGGGTTTTCATTAATCATCAACATTAACATAAATAAACACATGAAATAGATCCCTGTGTGTAATGACTCTGTATAATATATGTGGTCACTTTATGCATTGAATTACTGAGATAAAGTCACTTTTTCATAACATTCTAATTCATTGAGAGGCTCCTATATGTGTCCCTCCATCCGTCCATTCATCCATGTGTCCCTCCATCTGTTTATCCATCCCTTAGTCCCCCCATCCATTGCTCTGTCATTCTGTCTGTCCATCCACCAATCTATCCCCATCCATCCATCCCCCGTCTGATCTGTGAACATCTGTTAACTTTATCTGCTGACAATGAATGGAACATTCACACAAGGAGGCCCCACCGGCCAAGTCGGCCCCACCCACTAAGTCGGCCCCACCCACCAAGAAACTTTACATTAAGAATAAAGGGCCCCCGCTCACCTGACTTCTGTCTCCAGTTCTCCTCCCTCTCAGCACAGACTCCAGCGCATCTGTAGCTGCATTCAAATCACTTACAAGAATTCTCCAGCCAGTTGAGGAAAGTTGCACCTTGAGTTCTTTATAAAATTTCCATGTATTGGTATTCAGGTAAAAACAGGTTTGTTAACACAAAAAAAACACACAGGTCAGTTTATCATGTCCTCAGGCAACATGTTTCGGCTAGCTTGTACCAACCAAGAAAGCCCCACCTCCCAAACCCATACATCAAGAATGTCCCACCCACCAAGAAAGCCCCACCTACCAAGAAAGCCCCACCCACCAAGAAAGCCCCACCTACCAAACCCATACACCAAGAAAGCCCCACCTACCAAGAAAGCCCCACCCACCAAGAAAGTCCCACCCACCAAACCCATACACCAAGAATGTCCCACCCACCAAACCCATACACCAAGAATGTCCCACCCACCAAACCCATACACCAAGAATGTCCCACCTCCCAAACCATACACCAAGAATGTCCCACCTACCAAACCATACACCAAGAATGTCCCACCTACCAAACCATACACCAAGAATGTCCCACCTACCAAACCCATACACCAAGAATGTCCCACCCACCAAACCCATACACCAAGAATGTCCCACCTCCCAAACCCATACACCAAGAATGTTCCACCCACCAAACCCATACACCAAGAATGTCCCACCCACCAAACCCATACATCAAGAATGTCCCACCCACCAAACCCATACATCAAGAATGTCCCACCCACCAAACCCATACACCAAGAATGTCCCACCCACCAAACCCATACATCAAGAATGTCCCACCCACCAAACCCATACACCAAGAATGTCCCACCCACCAAACCCATATATCAAGAATGTCCCACCCACCAAACCCATATATCAAGAATGTCCCACCCACCAAACCCATACATCAAGAATGTCCCACCCACCAAACCCATACATCAAGAATGTCCCACCTCCCAAACCCATACACCAAGAATGTCCCACCTCCCAAACCCATACACCAAGAATGTCCCACCCACCAAACCCATACACCAAGAATGTCCCACCCACCAAGAAAGCCCCGCCTACCAAGAAAGTCCCACCTACCAAACCCATACACCAAGAATGTCCCACCCACCAAACCCATACACCAAGAATGTCCCACCCACCAAGAAATCCCCACCTACCAAACAATACACCAAGAAAGCCCCACCTACCAAGAAAGCCCCCCTACCAAGAAATCCCACCCACCAAACCCATACACCAAGAATGCCCACCCACCAAACACCATACACCAAGAATGTCCCACCTACCAAACCCATACACCAAGAAGTCCCCACCCACCAAACCATACACCAAGAATGTCCCACCTCCAAACCCATACACCAAGAATGTCCCCACCCACCAAACCCACTACACCAAGAATGCCCCACCTACCAAGAAATCCCCACCTACCAAAAGCCCCCGCCTACCAAGAAAGCCCACCCACCAAACCCATACACCAAGAATGCCCACCACCAAACCCATACACCCAAGAATGCCCACCTACCAAACCATACACCAAGAATGTCCCACCCACCAAACCCATACACCAAGAATGTCCCACCTACCAAACCCATACACCAAGAATGTCCCACCACCAAACCCATACACAAGAATGTCCCACCCACCAAACCATACACCAAGAATGTCCCACCTACCAAACCCATACATCAAGAATGTCCCACCCACCAAACCATACATCAAGAATGTCCCACCCACCAAACCCATACACCAAGAATGTCCCGCCTCCAAACCCATACACCAAGAATGTCCCCCTACCAAACCCCAATTACACCAAGAAGTCACCAGAGCCCTACCAAACCCATACACCAAGAATGTCCCACCCACCAAACCCATACACCAAGAAAGCCCCCTACCAAACCAATACACAAGAATGTCCCACCCACCAAACCCATACACCAAGAATGTCCCACCTCCCAAACCATACACCAAGAATGTCCCACCTCCAAACCCATACACCAAGAATGTCCCACCTCCCAAACCCATACACCAAGAAGTCCCACCCACCAAACCCATACATCAAGAATGTCCCCACCACCAAACCCATACACCAAGAAATGTCCCACCACCAAACATAACAGAAAGCCCCGCCACCTACCAAGAAAGCCCACCTACCAAACCATACATCAAGAATGTCCCACCCACCAAACCCATACATCAAGAATGTCCCACCCACCAAGAAAGCCCGCCTACCAAGAAAGCCCCGCCTACCAAACCCATACATCAAGAATGTCCCACCCACCAAACCCATACATCAAGAATGTCCCACCCCACCAAACCCATACACAAGAATGTCCCACCCACCAAACCCATACACAAGAATGTCCCACCCACCAAACCCATACACAAGAATGTCCCACCCACCAAGAAACCCCACCTACCAAACAATACACCAAGAAAGCCCCACCTACCAAGAAAGCCCCGCCTACCAAGAAATCCCACCCACCAAACACCAAACACCAAGAATGCCCACTTACCAAACCATACACCAAGAATGTCCCACCTACCAAAACCCATACACCAAGAAGTCCCACCTACCAAACCATACACCAAGAAAGTCCCACCCACCAAACCCTACAAACCAAGAATGCCCACCTACCAAGAAATCCCACCTACCAAGAAAGCCCCGCCACAAGACAAAGTCCCACCCACCAAACCCCACACCAAGAATGTCCCACCACCAAACCATACACCAAGAATGTCCCACTACCAAACCATACACCAAGAATGTCCCACCACCAAACCCATACACCAAGAATGTCCCACCTACCAAACCCATACATCAAGAATGTCCCACCCACCAAACCCATACACAAGAATGTCCCACCCACCAAACCCATACACAAGAATGTCCCACCACCAAAACCCATACAACCAAGAAAGCCCACCTACCAAGAAACCACCAACCTACCAAGAAAGCCCGCCTACCAAAAAGTCCCACCACCAAACCCATACACCAAGAAGTCCCACCCACCAAACCCATACACCAAGAATGTCCCACCCACCAAACCATACACCAAGAATGTCCCACCTACCAAACCCATACATCAAGAATGTCCCACCCACCAAACCCATACATCAAGAATGTCCCACCCACCAAACCCATACACCAAGAAAGTCCCGCCTCCCAAACCCATACACCAAGAATGTCCCCCTACCAAACCCATACACCAAGAATGTCCCACCCACCAAACCCATACACCAAGAAAGCCCCACCAAACACACCAAGAAGTCCCACCCCAAACCCATACACAAGAATGTCCCACCCAACAACCAAGAATGTCCACCCACCAAACCCATACATCAAGATGTCCCACCCCAAACCCATACATCAAGATGTCCCACCAACCCATACACAAGATGTCCCACCCACAAGAAGCCCGCCTACCAAGAAAGTCCCACTACCAAACCCATACACAAGAATGTCCCACCCACCAAACCCAACACAAGAAGTCCCACCCACCAAGAAAGCCCTCAAAACCCTACCAAACATACACAGAACCCCAACCAAACAATCCACCACAAACCATCACAAAAGCCCCACCAAACATACATCAAGAATGTCCCACCACCAAACCATACATCAGAATGCCCACCACCAAAAAATCCCACCACCAAGAACCCACCTACAAACAACACCACAAAAGCCCCCTACCAAGAAAGCCCCCCACCAAACCATACACCAAGAAGCCACCACCAAACCATACACAAGAATGCCCACACAAACCCACACCAAGAATTCCACCTACCAAACCCATACAAGAAGCCCCCCACAAGAAATCCCACCCACCAAACCAACACCAAGAATGTCCCACCCCAAACCAACACCAAGAATGCCCACTCCAACCATACACCAAGAATGTCCACCCACCAAACCCACACCAAGAATGCCCACCTCCAAACCATACACCAAGATGTTCCACCCCCAAACCATACACAAGAACCCCACCAAACATACCCAAGAATCCACTCCAAACCCTACCAAGAAGTCCACCTACCACCATACACAAGAAGTCCCACCACCAAACCCATACACCAAAAGCCCACCCACCAAACCCATACACAAGAATGCCACCCCCAAACCAACACCAAGAATTCCCACCACCAAACCCATACACCAAGAATGTCCACCCCAAACCATACACCAAGAATGTCCACCACCAACCATACACAAGAATGTCCCACCCCCAAACCATACACCAAGAATGTCCCACCTCCAAACCCATACATCAAGAATGTCCCACCACCAAACCATACACCAAGAAGCCCACCCACCAAACCCAACACCAAGAATCCCACTCCCAACCAACACCAAGAATGCCCACCTCCAAACATACACCAAGAAGTCCCCCACCAAACCCATACACCAAGAATGCCCCCTCCAAACCATACACCAAGAAGCCCCCACCAAACCATACACCAAAAGCCCACTCCAAACCACACCAAGAGCCCCTACCAAACCATACACCAAGAATGCCCACCTCCAAACCCACACCAAGAAGTCCCACCCCAAACCCATACACCAAGAAGTCCCACCCACCAAACCATACACCAAGAAGTCCCACCACCAAACCCATACACCAAGAAGTCCCACCCACCAAACATACACCAAGAAAGTCCACACCAACCTACACCAAGAAGCCCCCTACAAACCATACACCAAGAAGTCCCACCTCCCAAACCCATACATCAAGAATGCCCCCCACCAAACCCATACCAAGAATGCCCACCCACCAAGAAAGCCCCGCCTACCAAGAAAGCCCGCCTACCAAACCAACACAAGAAGCCCACCCACCAAACCATACATCAAGAATGCCACCCACCAAACCCATACATCAGAATGTCCCACCACCAAACCCATACATCAAGAATGTCCCACCCACCAAACCCATACATCAAGAAGTCCCACCCACCAAGAATCCCACCTACCAACAATACACCAAAAAGCCCCACCTACCAAGAAAGCCCCGCCTACAAGAAATCCCACCACCAAACCCATACACCAAGAAGCCACTTACCAAACCCATACACCAAGAATGCCCACCTACCAACCATACACCAAGAATGTCCCACCTACCAAACCCATACACCAAGAATGCCCACCCACCAAACCATACACCAAGAATGTCCCACCTACCAAGAAATCCCACCTACCAAACCGCTACCAAGAATCCACCCCCAAACCCATACACCAAGAATGTCCCACCCACCAAACCCATACACCAAGAATGTCCCACTTACCAAACCATACACCAAGAATGTCCCACCCACCAAAACCCATACACCAAGAATGTCCCCACCTACCAAACCCATACATCAAGAATGTCCCACCCACCAAACCCATACATCAAGAATGTCCCACCCACCAAACCCATACATCAAGAATGTCCCACCCACCAAACCCATACACCAAGAATGTCCCACCTACCAAGAAATCCCACCTACCAAGAAGCCCCGCTACCAGAAAGTCCCACCCACCAAACCCATACACCAAGAATGTCCCACCCACCAAACCCATACACCAAGAATGTCCCACCCACCAAACCATACACCAAGAATGTCCCACCTACCAAACCCATACATCAAGAATGTCCCACCCACCAAACCCATACATCAAGAATGTCCCACCCACCAAACCCATACACCAAGAATGTCCCGCCCCCAAACCCATACACCAAGAATGTCCCGCCTACCAAACCCATACACCAAGAATGTCCCACCCACCAAACCCATACACCAAGAAAGCCCCGCCTACCAAACAATACACCAAGAATGTCCCACCCACCAAACCCATACACCAAGAATGTCCCACCTCCCAAACCCATACACCAAGAATGTCCCACCCACCAAACCCATACATCAAGAATGTCCCACCCACCAAACCCATACATCAAGAATGTCCCACCCACCAAACCCATACATCAAGAATGTCCCACCCACCAAGAAAGCCCCGCCTACCAAGAAAGTCCCACCTACCAAACCCATACATCAAGAATGTCCCACCCACCAAACCCATACATCAAGAATGTCCCACCCACCAAGAAAGCCCCGCCTACCAAGAAAGCCCCGCCTACCAAACCCATACATCAAGAATGTCCCACCCACCAAACCCATACATCAAGAATGTCCCACCCACCAAACCCATACATCAAGAATGTCCCACCCACCAAACCCATACATCAAGAATGTCCCACCCACCAAACCCATACATCAAGAATGTCCCACCCACCAAACCCATACATCAAGAATGTCCCACCCACCAAGAAATCCCCACCTACCAAACAATACACCAAGAAAGCCCCACCTACCAAGAAAGCCCCGCCTACCAAGAAAGTCCCACCCACCAAACCCATACACAAGAATGTCCCACTTACCAAACCCATACACCAAGAATGTCCCACCTACCAAGAAATCCCCACCTACCAAGAAAGCCCGCCTACCAAGAAAGTCCCACCCACCAAACCCATACACCAAGAATGTCCCACTTACCAAACCCATACACCAAGAATGTCCCACCTACCAAGAAATCCCCACCTACCAAGAAAGCCCCGCCTACCAAGAAAGTCCCACCCACCAAACCCATACACCAAGAATGTCCCACCACCAAACCCATACACCAAGAATGTCCCACCTCCCAAACCCATACACCAAGAATGTCCCACCCACCAAACCCATACACCAAGAATGTCCCACCCACCAAACCCATACATCAAGAATGTCCCACCCACCAAACCCATACACCAAGAATGTCCCACCTACCAAACCCATACACCAAGAATGTCCCACCCACCAAACCCATACACCAAGAATGTCCCACCTCCCAAACCCATACACCAAGAATGTTCCACCCACCAAACCCATACATCAAGAATGTCCCACCCACCAAACCCATACACCAAGAATGTCCCACCTCCCAAACCCATACACCAAGAATGTCCCACCTACCAAACCCATACACCAAGAATGTCCCACCCACCAAACCCATACACCAAGAATGTCCCACCACACCAAACCCATACACCAAGAATGTCCCACCTACCAAACCCATACATCAAGAATGTCCCACCTACCAAACCCATACACCAAGAATGTCCCACCCACCAAACCCATACACCAAGAATGTCCCACCTCCCAAACCCATACACCAAGAATGTCCCACCTCCCAAACCATACACCAAGAATGTTCCACCCACCAAACCCATACACCAAGAATGTCCCACCTCCCAAACCATACACCAAGAATGTCCACCCACCAAACCCATACACCAAGAATGTCCCACCTACCAAACCCATACACCAAGAATGTCCCCCCTCCCAAACCCATACACCAAGAATGTCCCACCCACCAAACCCATACACCAAGAATGTCCCACCCACCAAACCCATACACCAAGAATGTCCCACCCACCAAACCCATACACCAAGAAAGTCCCACCCACCAAACCCATACACCAAGAAAGTCCCACCCACCAAACCCATACACCAAGAATGTCCCACCCACCAAACCCATACACCAAGAAAGTCCCACCTACCAAACCCATACACCAAGAATGTCCCACCCACCAAACAATACACCAAGAAAGCCCCACCCACCAAGAAAGTCCCACCCACCAAGAATGTCCCACCCACCAAACCCATACACCAAGGACACCCCGCCCACAGAGCTCTACATACCAAGGAAGCTCCGCCCACTGACCAGGGCATTGTGGGAGGAAGGGGACTATATAAGAAGCCTTCCTGCTCTCTAATAACCAGTGACTGTCCGCGGCAGCACAATGCGCTGCCTGTTCTGTACAGGGTGACGCGGCCACAAGAGCAGGGGCTGACAATGGGGCATTCATCTCCCCCCGAGCCCACACAGAGGACAGCAAATACCAACAGCTGACATGACTACAACCCCCATCACAACACCCTGGAAACCCACCATCCTCTCTACTGCTCCCTGTTATCAGCCATTACTGGAGGAGGAGACTGTAGGACAGGTGACTACAATCTATTACTTCCTGTCATCAGCCATTACTGGAGGAGGAGACTGTAGGACAGGTGACTACAATCTATTACTCCCTGTTATCAGCCATTACTGGAGGAGGAGGAGACTGTAGGACAGGTGACTACAATCTATTACTCCCTGTTATCAGCCATTACTGGAGGAGGAGACTGTAGGACAGGTGACTACAATCTATTACTCCCTGTTATCAGCCATTACTGGAGGAGGAGACTGTAGGACAGGTGACTACAATCTATTACTCCCTGTTATCAGCTATTACTGGAGGAGGAGACTGTAGGACAGGTAACTACAATCTATTACTCCCTGTTATCAGCCATTACTGGGGAGGAGACTGTAGGACAGGTGACTACAATCTATTACTCCCTGTTATCAGCCATTACTGGGAGGAGGAGACACTAGAACAGGTGACTACAATCTATTACTCCCTGTTATCAGCCATTACTGGGGAGGAGAACTGTAGGACAGGTGACTACAATCTATTACTCCCTGTTATCAGCCATTACTGGAGGAGGAGACTGTAGGACAGGTGACTACAATCTATTACTCCCTGTTATCAGCCATTACTGGAGGAGGAGACTGTAGGACAGGTGACTACAATCTATTACTCCCTGTTATCAGCCATTACTGGAGGAGGAGACTGTAGGACAGGTGACTACAATCTATTACTCCCTGTTATCAGCCATTACTGGAGGAGGAGACTGTAGGACAGGTGACTACAATCTATTACTCCCTGTTATCAGCCATTACTGGGGGAGGAGACTGTAGGACAGGTGACTACAATCTATTACTCCCTGTTATCAGCCATTACTGGGGAGGGAGACTGTAGGACAGGTGACTACAATCTATTACTCCCTGTTATCAGCCATTACTGGGGAGGAGAGACTGTAGGACAAGGTGACTACAATCTATTACTCCCTGTTATCAGCCATTACTGGGGAGGAGGAGACTGTAGGACAGGTGACTACAATCTATTACTCCCTGTTATCAGCCATTACTGGGGGAGGAGGAGACTGTAGGACAGGTGACTACAATCTATTACTCCCTGTTATCAGCCATTACTGGGAGGAGGAGACTGTAGGACAGGTGACTACAATCTATTACTCCCTGTTATCAGCCATTACTGGGGAGGAGACTGTAGGACAGGTGACTACAATCTATTACTCCCTGTTATCAGCCATTACTGGGGGAGGAGGAGACTGTAGGACAGGTGACTACAATCTATTACTCCCTGTTATCAGCCATTACTGGAGGAGGAGACTGTAGGACAGGTGACTACAATCTATTACTCCCTGTTATCAGCCATTACTGGGGAGGAGGAGAACTGTAGGACAGGTGACTACAATCTATTACTCCCTGTTATCAGCCATTACTGGGGGAGGAGGAGACTGTAGGACAGGTGACTACAATCTATTACTCCCTGTTATTATCAGCCATTACTGGGAGGAGGAGACTGTAGGACAGGTGACTACAATCTATTACTCCCTTTATCAGCCATTACTGGGGAGGAGGAGACTGTAGGACAGGTGACTACAATCTATTACTCCCTGTTATCAGCCATTACTGGGGAGGAGGAGACTGTAGGACAGGTGACTACAATCTATTACTCCCTGTTATCAGCCATTACTGGGAGGAGGAGACTGTAGGACAGGTGACTACAATCTATTACTCCCTGTTATCAGCCATTACTGGGAGGAGGAGACTGTAGGACAGGTGACTACAATCTATTACTCCTGTTATCAGCCATTACTGGAGGAGGAGACTGTAGGACAGGTGACTACAATCTATTACTCCTGTTATCAGCCATTACTGGAGGAGGAGACTGTAGGACAGGTGACTACAATCTATTACTCCCTGTTATCAGCCATTACTGGGAGGAGAGAGACTGTAGGACAGGTGACTACAATCTATTACTCCCTGTTATCAGCCATTACTGGGGAGGAGGAGACTGTAGGACAGGTGACTACAATCTATTACTCCCTGTTATCAGCCATTACTGGGAGGAGGAGACTGTAGGACAGGTGACTACAATCTATTACTCCCTGTTATCAGCCATTACTGGGGAGGAGGAGACTGTAGGACAGGTGACTACAATCTATTACTCCCTGTTATCAGCCATTACTGGGAGGAGGAGACTGTAGGACAGGTGACTACAATCTATTACTCCCTGTTATCAGCCATTACTGGAGGAGGAGGAGACTGTAGGACAGGTGACTACAATCTATTACTCCCTGTTATCAGCCATTACTGGAGGAGGAGACTGTAGGACAGGTGACTACAATCTATTACTCCCTGTTATCAGCCATTACTGGGGGGAGGAGACTGTAGGACAGGTGACTACAATCTATTACTCCCTGTTATCAGCCATTACTGGGGGAGGAGACTGTAGGACAGGTGACTACAATCTATTACTCCCTGTTATCAGCCATTACTGGAGGAGGAGACTGTAGGACAGGTGACTACAATCTATTACTCCTGTTATCAGCCATTACTGGGAGGAGGAGACTGTAGGACAGGTGACTACAATCTATTACTCCTGTTATCAGCCATTACTGGGAGGAGGAGACTGTAGGACAGGTGACTACAATCTATTACTCCTGTTATCAGCCATACTGGAGGAGGACTGTAGGACAGGTGACTACAATCTATTACTCCTGTTATCAGCCATTACGAGGAGGAGGAGACTGTAGGACAGGTGACTACAATCTATTACTCCCTGTTATCAGCCATTACTGGGGAGGAGGAGACTGTAGACAGGTGACTACAATCTATTACTCCCTGTTATCAGCCTACGAGGAGATGTAGGCATGACTCAATCATACTCCCTTCCCATATGGAGGAGTGATGACATCTGGGGAGGAGTGTGCAGTGATATCCCTGTATCAGCCGTTACTGGTGAGATGAACAGTGTTTCTAGGGAACTTTGTTACATTTAACGTAACCAATATACTGTAGATAGTGTGAGCTGCAGTCTATTATTACCCCTGACACCATGAACCACAGGAACGAGAGGAGCTTCACATATTGAGGGATACACAGGGTAGTGCAGGGAGACACCACAAAACAGAAGAGGGAGGGAGATTATTACACCACTGACCTCTACAGATCTGCAGAGCATCACTCCTCCACCTCCTGATAGATACATACTGATAGATCCTGCAGATTATTACACCACTGCCCTCTACAGATCTGCAGAGCATCGCTCCTCCACCTCCTGACAGATACATAGTGATAGATCCTGCAGATTATTACACCACTGACCTCTACAGATCTGCAGAGCATCGCTCCTCCTCCTCCTGACAGATACATAGTGATAGATCCTGCAGATTATTACACCACTGACCTCTACAGATCTGCAGAGCATCGCTCCTCCTCCTCCTGACAGATACATAGTGATAGATCCTGCAGATTATTACACCACTGCCCTCTACAGATCTGCAGAGCATCGCTCCTCCACCTCCTGACAGATACATAGTGATAGATCCTGCAGATTATTACACCACTGACCTCTACAGATCTGCAGAACATCGCTCCTCCACCTCCTGACAGATACATAGTGATAGATCCTGCAGATTATTACACCACTGACCTCTACAGATCTGCAGAGCATCGCTCCTCCACCTCCTGACAGATACATAGTGATAGATCCTGCAGATTATTACACCACTGACCTCTACAGATCTGCAGAGCATCGCTCCTCCACCTCCTGACAGATACATAGTGATAGATCCTGCAGATTATTACACCACTGACCTCTACAGATCTGCAGAGCATCGCTCCTCCACCTCCTGACAGATACATAGTGATAGATCCTGCAGATTATTACACCACTGACCTCTACAGATCTGCAGAACATCGCTCCTCCACCTCCTGACAGATACATAGTGATAGATCCTGCAGATTATTACACCACTGACCTCTACAGATCTGCAGAGCATCGCTCCTCCACCTCCTGACAGATACATAGTGATAGATCCTGCAGATTATTACACCACTGACCTCTACAGATCTGCAGAGCATCGCTCCTCCACCTCCTGACAGATACATAGTGATAGATCCTGCAGATTATTACACCACTGATCTCTACAGATCTGCAGAACATCGCTCCTCCACCTCCTGACAGATACATAGTGATAGATCCTGCAGATTATTACACCACTGACCTCTACAGATCTGCAGAGCATCGCTCCTCCACCTCCTGACAGATACATAGTGATAGATCCTGCAGATTATTACACCACTGCCCTCTACAGATCTGCAGAACATCGCTCCTCCACCTCCTGACAGATACATAGTGATAGATCCTGCAGATTATTACACCACTGCCCTCTACAGATCTGCAGAGCATCGCTCCTCCACCTCCTGACAGATACATAGTGATAGATCCTGCAGATGATTACACCACTGCCCTCTACAGATCTGCAGAGCATCGCTCCTCCACCTCCTGACAGATACATAGTGATAGATCCTGCAGATTATTACACCACTGACCTCTACAGATCTGCAGAACATCGCTCCTCCACCTCCTGACAGATACATAGTGATAGATCCTGCAGATTATTACACCACTGCCCTCTACAGATCTGCAGAGCATCGCTCCTCCACCTCCTGACAGATACATAGTGATAGATCCTGCAGATTATTACACCACTGCCCTCTACAGATCTGCAGAGCATCGCTCCTCCACCTCCTGACAGATACATAGTGATAGATCCTGCAGATTATTACACCACTGCCCTCTACAGATCTGCAGAGCATCGCTCCTCCACTTCCTGACAGATACATAGTGATAGATCCTGCAGATTATTACACCACTGCCCTCTACAGATCTGCAGAGCATCGCTCCTCCACCTCCTGATACATAGTGATAGATCCTGCAGATTATTACACCACTGACCTCTACAGATCTGCAGAGCATCGCTCCTCCACCTCCTGACAGATACATAGTGATAGATCCTGCAGATTATTACACCACTGCCCTCTACAGATCTGCAGAGCATCGCTCCTCCACCTCCTGACAGATACATAGTGATAGATCCTGCAGATTATTACACCACTGCCCTCTACAGATCTGCAGAGCATCGCTCCTCCACCTCCTGACAGATACATAGTGATAGATCCTGCAGATTATTACACCAATGACCTCTACAGATCTGCAGAGCATCGCTCCTCCACCTGACAGATACATAGTGATAGATGCTGCGTCTGGGTGGATTTAGTGAATCCCTTAATATGATGACCCAGTAGGTCCCCTCGCATGATGACCCCTCTTTTTATCTTTTTTATGATCCTTTCCTATGACAGTATGGTGGTCCTGGCTCCTGGGGGGCTGGTGACTATTCCTCTGTTCTGATTATAATTCGGGGGTCTTATACGGGGTCTCCCCCAGGCGGCAGCTTGTTCTGTGCTTGAGTCATATCTAATAGATGGGGCCAAGAGAGGAGTGGACTCTGCTTGGCTTGAGCCTTTCAGGGGAGATTTTGGGGGGACAGGCAGGGTTGGATGTAATCTCTGGTTACACTGGGGACGTGGCTGGCAGACCGAGACCATGGCTCACTCTAACTTGCTGACAATGACCCCCCATTATATCAGCCAATGAAGAAGCCTTCTCATTGTGATTGGCTGTGAGTGTTCCTCCCTGTGAGGCTCCGCCCCTGAGGATGTTTCCTTGTGGTTCAGGCCCCTTGTGTCCTTGTCTGATGTCAGTTATGGGGCCCTCATGGCGAGGATGGGGGCCAATGGTGCAGGCAGTTTGGTGTCTGTCTCCCTGAACTCATCCTTCTCCCTTTTCTTCCTCACAGGCTCCATCAGTCACACGTCTTCCACAGACGCCTGCGGTGAGTCACGTAATCATTGCCATTATCTCTCACATCGTTATATTGTTATGTTAAAAAGATGTCACGTTATATAAGAAAGTATACGAGTTCTGATCTCTGAGTGCTGTCATTATATCCAGAGAATGGTGGCGGGAAAAGGATGGGCGGGAGAGCGGGGTAGGCAAAGAGCGAGTGGCGGGAGAGCATTGACAGGGGACATGTGGGAGAATGGATTGGGGGAAGAGTACCAGGGTCAGGGGGGAGAGAGGCGTGGCGGAGAGCAGGCAGAGAGCCAGGGGACATGTGGGAGAATGGGATTGGGGGGAGAGAGTAGCCAGGGTCAGGTGGGAGATCGATGCTGGCGGGAGGCGGAGACAGGGATGGGCGGGAGATCGATGCTGGCGGGAGAGCGGAGCCAGGGGTCGGGCGGAGGAGAAACGGATCCAGGGGACGGGTGGGAGAGTGGATCCAGGGGTCGGGCGGGAGAACGGATCCAGGGGACGGGTGGGAGAGTGGAGCCAGGGGTCGGGCGGGAGAGCGGAGCCAGGGGACGGGACGGGGAGCGGGGACAGGCAAGACAGCGAGATGGGTGGGAGAGCATAGATGGGATGGGCGGGCGAACGTAGCCAGGAGACGG
The DNA here is from genome assembly GCA_033576535.1 of Allobates femoralis. Classification (NCBI taxonomy): domain Eukaryota; kingdom Metazoa; phylum Chordata; class Amphibia; order Anura; family Aromobatidae; genus Allobates; species Allobates femoralis. Next base: position 44,911,633 of record JARQOC010000009.1, on the reverse strand, counting down.
GTCGGAGATTGGGGATGGGCGGGAGAGCGGAGCCAGGGGACTGGCAGGCAAGCAAGATCAGGACGGGCGGGAGAGCATAGGCGGGGGACGGGTGGGAGAGTGTAGGCGGGGGACGGGTGGGAGAGCGGGAATTGGGGGAGAGAGTAGTCAGGGGGATGGGCGGGAGAGCATAGCCAGGGGATGGGATGGAGATCGGGGACAGGCAAGAGAGCAAGGTGGGTGGGAGAGCATTGACAGGGGAAGGGTAGGAGATAGGGGACTGGAGGGAGAGCGTAGCCAGGTGACTGGTAGGAGATGAAGGTGGCAGAACGAGAGGAATCACATCTTTAGACCCCAAGGTGAAAAAGCAGAAGTGCAGCATACAAACGTCAATCAGCAGGTGGTGCATAGGCAGCTGTTACACTCTCGTCGGTGCAGGCCTTGACGTCTGCTTATTATCACTTCATGGATGAGGCAAAATCCAGTCTGTGGATCAAGGCAGACTGAAAATGATGTACTGTGGGCCGCACCAAGCCCACCACCAGCTCAGGATGTATGTAGGGGGCTGTGGGGGTTTATACTGAAAAGAGGGGCTATGTGAGGGCTCACACTGTATATAAGGGAAAAACACAAGATGCCAGCACAGCCGGAAATTGCAAAAAAATAAATGTGTATCTACACCTGTTAATGCCAAACTGCACAAAAATAGAGACATTCTGCAGGAGATTGCAGCATTGAATCTCCTGAGCCACTCCTCCAGCGTCAAGGAAGTCTCCGTTGGAGTAGTCCTAACTCTACGTATTTTTATATTTCTGATGTGTCCTGTAGACTGTATAATAAAATGTAAAGAGCAAACGCTCACCCATACATTTCAGACATTGCTTCCCATGTTGTGGGGGTTTATACTGAAAAGAGGGGCTATGTGAGGGCTCACACTGTATATAGAAGACTGTGGAGGCTCATACTGTATATAAGGGGCTGTATGGAGGATTATACTGTGTGGGGGGGATGTCAGCATACGTCTGCTCAATATTATGTGATACAACTTAATATTAATGAAAGAATATATTCATATTGAGCAGGATTACGTTCAGCCTTTTGCTTCGGCCTCCATACTGGTGATGGCTTCTCTTGGCCCCTCAGGATATGAATTGTTTTAGGGAGTTTTTTTCTCTTCTTTTAGATGGTGGGAGCCAAGGCAATCTGCCCCTCGTAGGCAGATAGGATCCCCAGTGGTCTGACCTCTTGCAGGCGGGTGGGCTCCGCTTTGCTCCGGCCTCTTGCAGGCGGGTGGGCTCCGTTTTGCTCCGGCCTCTTGCAGGCGGGTGGGCTCCGCTTTGCTCCGGCCTCTTGCAGGCGGGTGGGCTCCGTTTTGCTCCGGCCTCTTGCAGGCGGGTGGGCTCCGCTTTGCTCCGGCCTCTTGCAGGCGGGTGGGCTCCGCTTTGCCCCGGCCTCTTGTAGGCGGGTGGGCTCCGCTTTGCCCCGGCCTCTTGCAGGCGGGTGGGCTCCGCTTTGCCCCGGCCTCTTGCAGGCGGGTGGGCTCTGCTTTGCTCCGGCCTCTTGCAGGCGGGTGGGCTCCGCTTTGCCCCGGCCTCTTGCAGGCGGGTGGGCTCCGCTTTGCCCCGGCCTCTTGCAGGCGGGTGGACTCCGCTTTGCCCCGGCCTCTTGCAGGCGGGTGGGCTCCGCTTTGCTCCGGCCTCTTGCAGGCGGGTGGGCTCCGCTTTGCTCCGGCCTCTTGCAGGCGGGTGGGCTCCGCTTTGCTCCGGCCTCTTGCAGGCGGGTGGGCTCCGCTTTGCTCCGGCCTCTTGCAGGCGGGTGGGCTCCGCTTTGCTCCGGCCTCTTGCAGGCGGGTGGGCTCTGCTTTGCTCCGGCCTCTTGCAGGCGGGTGGGCTCCGCTTTGCCCCGGCCTCTTGCAGGCGGGTGGGCTCCGCTTTGCCCCGGCCTCTTGCAGGCGGGTGGGCTCCGCTTTGCCCCGGCCTCTTGCAGGCGGGTGGGCTCCGCTTTGCTCCGGCCTCTTGCAGGCGGGTGGGCTCCGCTTTGCTCCGGCCTCTTGCAGGCGGGTGGGCTCCGCTTTGCTCCGGCCTCTTGCAGGCGGGTGGGCTCCGCTTTGCTCCGGCCTCTTGCAGGCGGGTGGGCTCCGCTTTGCTCCGGCCTCTTGCAGGCGGGTGGGCTCCGCTTTGCCCGGCCTCTTGCAGGCGGGTGGGCTCCGCTTTGCTCCGGCCTCTTGCAGGCGGGTGGGCTCCGCTTTGCCCCGGCCTCTTGCAGGCGGGTGGGCTCCGCTTTGCTCCGGCCTCTTGCAGGCGGGTGGGCTCCGCTTTGCTCCGGCCTCTTGCAGGCGGGTGGGCTCCGCTTTGCTCCGGCCTCTTGCAGGCGGGTGGGCTCCGCTTTGCTCCGGCCTCTTGCAGGCGGGTGGGCTCCGCTTTGCCCCGGCCTCTTGCAGGCGGGTGGGCTCCGCTTTGCCCCGGCCTCTTGCAGGCGGGTGGGCTCCGCTTTGCTCCGGCCTCTTGCAGGCGGGTGGGCTCCGCTTTGCTCTCCGGCCTCTTTGCAGGCGGGTGGGCTCCGCTTTGCTCCGGCCTCTTGCAGGCGGGTGGGCTCCCCCAGCGGTCCGGCCCCTTGCAGGCAGGTGGTCTTCCCGGCGCCATGCACTGGGGTCCCCCCTCCTATATCTGTCATGAAGTTGTCGCCGGACCCCCTGCTGTGCTCGTAATCGTCAGCTCCCTTCGTGAGACTTTAATCCCGTTACTATGACAACATGTAAATCCTTCTCCGCTCCGGGGAGAGACAATCCTGAGTTGTGGGGCCGGTGGGATGATGCAGAGCAGCAGACGGAATCACAGACCCCCCCCCCCCACTGCCGCCAGAGACCACCCCCCCCACTGCCGCCGCACCCACCCCCCACTGCCGCCAGAGACCACCCCCCCCCCCACTGCCGCCGCACACCACCCCCCACTGCCGCCGCACCCCCCCCCCCCCCCCCACAGCTGCCAGAGACCACCCCCCACTGCCGCTGCACCAGGATCGTAGTAGATACAATGTGACATTTCAGCGGTGGTGACATTGTTTCCTATTGTAGCCTGATTTAACCCTTTCACACTGGCTGTGGGGGGGCACGGTGAGGGACCCGTGACACAAAGGGGGTACGGTGAGGTATCTGTCACACGGGGGGGGGGGGGTACAGTGAGGTGTCTGTCATACGAAGGGGGTTACGGTGAGGAATCTGTCATACAGGGGAGGGGGGGGGGGCATGGTAAGGTACAGTCGTGGCCAAAAGTCTTGACACCCCTGCAATTCTGTCAGATAATCCTCAGTTTCTTCTTGAAAATAGAATAAAGCAAAAAGCAAAACATTGATCATTTCACACAAAACTCCAACAATGGTCTGGACAAAAGTATCTGCACCCTCAGCCTAATACTTGGTGGCACAACCTTTAGCCAAAATAACTGCGATCAGCCGCTTCCGGTAACCATCAATGAGTTTCTTACAATGCTCTGCTGGAATTTTACACCATTCCTCTTTGGCAAACTGCTCCAGGTCCCTGATATTTGAAGGCGCCTTCTCCAAACTGCCATTGTTAGATCTCTCCACAGGTGATCTATGGGATTCAGGTCTGGACTCATTGCTGCCACCTTACAAGTCTCCAGTGCTTTCTCTCACACCATTTTCTAGTGCTTTTTGAAGTGTGTTTTGGGTCATTGTCCTGCTGGAAGACCCATGACCTCTGAGGGAGACCCAGCTTTCTCACACTGGGCCCTACATTATGCTGCACAATGTGTTGGTAGTCTTCAGACTTCATAATGCCATGCACACGGTCAAGCAGTCCAGTGCCAGAGGCAGCAAAGCAACCCCAAACCATCAGGGAGCCTCCGCCATGTCTGACTGTAGGGAGCGTGTTCTTTTCTCTGAATGCCTCTTTCTTTCTCCTGTAAACTCTATGTTGATGCCTTTGCCCATAAATCTCTACTTTTGTCTCATCACCAGAGAACATTCTTCCAGAACGTTGTAGGCTTTCTCAGGTAAGTTTTGGCAAACTCCAGCCTGGCTTTGTTATGTCTCGGGGTAAGAAGTGGGGTCTTCCTGGGTCTCCTACCATACAGTCCCTTTTCATTCAGACGCCGGCGGATAGTACGGGGTGACACTGTTGTACCCTCGGACTGCAGGGCAGCTTGAACTTGTTTGGATGTTAGTCGAGGTTCTTTATCCACCATCCGCACAATCTTGTGTTGAAATCTCTCGTCAATGTTTCTTTTCCGTCCACATCTAGGGAGGTTAGCCGCAGTGCCATGGGCTTTACACTTCTTGATGACACTGCGCACGGTAGACACAGGAACATTCAGGTCTTTGGAGATGGACTTGTAGCCTTGAGATTGCTCATGCTTCCTCACACAGGGGGGCACGGTATGGTATGTGTCACACGGGGGGGTACGGTGAGGTGTGTGTCACACGAAGGGGGGGCACAGTGGGGTGTGCGTCACACGGGAGGGGGGGTATACAGTGAGGTGTGTGTCACACGGGGGGGGGCACGGTGAGGTGTGTGTCACACGGGGGGGGGCACGGTGAGGTGTGTGTCACACGGGGGGGGGGGGGGCACGGTGAGGTGTGTGTCACACGGGGGGGGGGGGGGGGGGGTTACAGTGAGGTGTGTGTCACACGGGGGGGGCACGGTGAGGTGTGTGACACACGGGGGGGGGGGGGGGTATACAGTGAGGTGTGTGTCACGACGGGGGGGGTACAGTGAGGTGTGTGTCACACGGGGGGGGTACAGTGAGGTGTGTGTGTGTCACACGGGGGGGGGTACAGTGAGGTGTGTGTCACACGGGGGGGGTACAGTGGGGTGTGTCACACGGGGGGGGTACAGTGGGTGTGTCACACGGGGGGGGGGGGGGGGGTACGGGGGGGTCAGGGGGGGGGGGTACAGTGGGTGTGTGTGTCAGAGGGCACGGGGGGGGGGGGTGTACAGTGAGGTGTGTGTCACACGGGGGGGGGGGGGGGTACAGTGAGGGTGTGTGTCACACGGGGGGGGGTACAGTGAGGTGTGTGTCACACGGGGGGGGGGTACAGTGAGGTGTGTGTCACACGGGGGGGGGGGGCACAGTGGGGTGTGTGTCACACGGGGGGGGGGGGGTACAGTGGGTGTTGTGTCACACGGGGGGGGGGGGGGGTACAGTGAGGTGTGTGTCACACGGGGGGGGGGGGGGTACGGTGAGGTGTGTGTCACACGGGGGGGGGGGTACGGTGAGGTGTGTGTCACACGGGGGGGGTACAGTGAGGTGTGTGTCACACGGGGGGGGGTACAGTGAGGTGTGTGTCACACGGGGGGGGTGTACGGTGATATTGATTGCCGGTGTGGTATTGATGGCTCCGCAGGCCCCGCCGTCCTCCGGTGAGTGTGTGCGGGATTAGGCAGCCCTTCCGGGGGATTTGTGCGGGGGGGGTAGGGGGAGTGGTCGGCGGTTTTCCTCATCGTACGGTCAGGGCCGTGCCATTGGCTCGGGTGTCTGTGGCGGAGCTGCGGATTGGGAACCGTCCTCTGGGTCAGTCGGGTCCATCTCCGGTGCTTGTGTAGGTGGGACAGGAGCAGCGGCTCCCGGGTGTGGTGACGACGGATCCCGCCACGACCGCCCCGGGAGGATTTGTGCGGGGGGGGGGAGATGTCGGCGGCTTTCCTCCCTCATCCGTACGGTCAGGGCCGCTGCCATTGGCTCCGGGGTAGGTGCTGTGGCGGAGCTGCCGGATTGGGACCTGTCCTCCTGCGTTCAGTCGCGGCTCCTCCATCCTCCGGTGCTTCGTGTCAGGTGGAGACAGGAGCAGCGATGGCTCCCGGCGTGTGGTGACCGAACGGATCCCGCCACAGACCGCGCTGCTCCGGTGAGTAACATGGGGGCTCCGGCATCCATTCATGCATCCATTGCCCTGCGGTCCCCGTCTCTGGGGTCTCTGTGGCTCCGGTCCCCCGTCTCTGGGGTCTCTGTGGCTCCGGTCCCCGTCTCTGGGGTCTCTGTGGCTCCGGTCCCCGTCTCTGGGGTCTGTGTGGCTGCGGTCCCCGTCTCTGGGGTCTCTGTGGCTCCGGTCCCCGTCTCTGGGGTCTGTGTGGCTGCGGTCCCCGTCTCTGGGGTCTCTGTGGCTCCGGTCCCCGTCTCTGGGGTCCCTGTGGCTCCGGTCCCCGTCTCTGGGGTCTCTGTGGCTCCGGTCCCCCGTCTCTGGGGTCCCTGTGGCTCCGGTCCCCGTCTCTGGGGTCTCTGTGGCTCCGGTCCCCGTCTCTGGGGTCCCTGTGGCTGCGGTCCCCGTCTCTGGGGTCTCTGTGGCTCCGGTCCCCCGTCTCTGGGGTCTGTGTGGCTGCGGTCCCCGTCTCTGGGGTCTCTGTGGCTCCGGTCCCCGTCTCTGGGGTCCCTGTGGCTGCGGTCCCCCGTCTCTGGGGTCCCTGTGGCTCCGGTCCCCGTCCCGTCTCTGGGGTCTCTGTGGCTCTGGTCCCCGTCTCTGGGGTCTCTGTGGCTCCGGTCCCCGTCTCTGGGGTCCCTGTGGCTCGGTCCCCCGTCTCTGGGGTCTCTGTGGCTCCGGTCCCCCGTCTCGCGGTCTCTGTGTGGCTCCGGTCCCCGTCTCTGGGGTCTCTGTGGCTCCGGTCCCCGTCTCTGGGGTCTCTGTGGCTCCGGTCCCCCGTCTCTGGGGTCCCTGTGGCTCCGGTCCCCCGTCGTCCTTGGGGTCCCTGTGGCTCCGGTCCCCCGTCTCTGGGGTCTCTGTGGCTCCGGTCCCCGTCTCTGGGGTCTCTGTGGCTGCGGTCCCCGTCTCTGGGGTCTCTGTGGCTGCGGTCCCCGTCTCTGGGGTCTTGTGGCTCCGGTCCCCCATCTCTGGGGTGTGTGGCTCCGGTCCCCCGTCTCTGGGGTCTCTGTGGCTGCGGTCCCCGTCTCTGGGGTCTCTGTGGCTCCGGTCCTCGTCTCTGGGGTGTGTGGCTCCGGTCCCCCGTCTCTGGGGTGTGTGGCTCCGGTCCCCCGTCTCTGGGGTCTCTGTGGCTCCGGTCCCCGTCTCTGGGGTCCCTGTGGCTCCGGTCCCCCGTCTCTGGGGTGTGTGGCTCCGGTCCCCCGTCTCTGGGGTCTCTGTGGCTCCGGTCCCCCGTCTCTGGGGTCTCTGTGGCTCCGGTCCCCCCGTCTCTGGGGTCTCTGTGGCTCCGGTCCCCCGTCTCTGGGGTCCCTGTGGCTGCGGTCCCCCGTCTCTGGGTCTCTGTGGCTCCGGTCCCCGTCTCTGGGGTCTCTGTGGCTGCGGTCCCCGTCTCTGGGGTCTCTGTGGCTGCGGTCCCGTCTCTGGGTCTCTGTGGCTGCGGTCCCCGTCTCTGGGTCTCTGTGGCTGCGGTCCGTCTCGGGGTGTGTGCTCCGGTCCCCCGTCTCTGGGGTGTGTGGCTCCGGTCCCCCGTCTCTGGGTCTCTGTGGCTCCGGTCCCCGTCTCTGGGGTCTCTGTGGCTGCGGTCCCCGTCTCTGGGGTCTCTGTGGCTCCGGTCCTCGTCTCTGGGGTGTGTGGCTCCGGTCCCCCGTCTCTGGGGTGTGTGGCTCCGGTCCCCCGTCTCTGGGGTGTGTGGGCTCCGGTCCCCCGTCTCTGGGGTGTGTGGCTCCGGTCCCCCGTCTCTGGGGTGTGTGGCTCCGGTCCCCCGTCTCTGGGGTGTGTGGCTCCGGTCCCCCGTCTCTGGGGTCTCTGTGGCTCCGGTCCCCGTCTCTGGGGTCCCTGTGGCTCCGGTCCCCGTCTCTGGGGTGTGTGGCTCCGGTCCCCCGTCTCTGGGGTGTGTGGCTCCGGTCCCCCGTCTCTGGGGTCTCTGTGGCTCCGGTCCCCCGTCTCTGGGGTCTCTGTGGCTGCGGTCCCCGTCTCTGGGGTCTCTGTGGCTCCGGTCCTCGTCTCTGGGGTGTGTGGCTCCGGTCCCCCGTCTCTGGGGTCTCTGTGGCTCCGGTCCCCGTCTCTGGGGTCCCTGTGGCTCCGGTCCCCGTCTCTGGGGTCCCTGTGGCTCCGGTCCCCGTCTTGGGGGGTCGTCCTATTGATCCACCGCAGACGCCGATATAATCAGACATGACATGATTTTATCACAGATCAGCAGTCGTGTGCAGGAATCTTATCATTGGCGCCATCTCCGCGCGTGAGGAATTGTCTAACATTGTGTGATATTGAGGGTTACACAACGGCCATCATGGATGAATCTATGTCACCAATACCTAAGAAATACAAAGTGATGGGAGACGTGGTGCCCGTCGTGGGGAAGGCACACACATTACCTGTTTTGTGGAGCCATTCGGTGGGGGGCACATGTGACGTGGGTTCCATCTTCTGAACTCACCAGGTGGGGAGGGGGACACGACACCTGTCCTGTGGAGTTGCTGGGTGAGAGGGGATGTGGCGCCTGTCCCGTGGAGTTGCTGGGTGATGTGGGGATGTGGTGCCAGTCCGTGGAGTTGCTGGGTGATGTAGGGATGTGGCACCAGTACCGTGGAGTTGCTGGGTGATGTGGGGATGTTGTGCCTGTCCCATGGAGTTGCGGGGTGATGTGTGATGTGGCGCCTGACCCGTGGAGTTGCTGGGTGATGTGGCGCCCGTCCCGTGGAGTTGGAGGGGGATATGGGGATGTGGTGCCTGTCCTGTGGAGTTGGTGAGTGATGTGGGGATGTGGTGCCTGTCCTGTGGAGTTGGTGAGTGATGTGGGGATGTGGTGCCTGTCCCTTGTTCCGTGCTGAGTGATGTGGGGATGTGGTGCCTGTCCCTTGTTCCTGGCTGGGTGATGTGGGGATGTGGCGCCCGTCCTGTGGAGTTGGTGAGTGATGTGGGGATGTGGTGCCTGTCCTGTGGAGTTGGTGAGTGATGTGGGGATGTGGTGCCTGTCCTTGTTCCTGGCTGGGTGATGTGGGGATGTGGTGCCTGTCCTGTGGAGTTGGAGGGGGATGTGGGGATATGGTGCCCGTCCTGTGGACTTGGTGAGTGATGTGGGGATGTGGTGCCTGTCCCTTGTTCCTGGCTGGGTGATGTGGGGATGTGGTGCCTGTCCTGTGGAGTTGGTGAGTGATGTGGGGATGTGGTGCCTGTCCTGTGGAGTTGGTGAGTGTTGTGGGGATGTGGTGCCTGTCCCTTGTTCCTGGCTGGGTGATGTGGGGATGTGGCGCCCGTCCTGTGGAGTTGGTGAGTGATGTGGGGATGTGGTGCCTGTCCTGTGGAGTTGGTGAGTGATGTGGGGATGTGGTGCCTGTCCTGTGGAGTTGGTGAGTGATGTGGGGATATGGTGCCCGTCCTGTGGAGTTGGTGAGTGATGTGGGGATGTGGTGCCTGTCCCTTGTTCCTGGCTGGGTGATGTGGGGATGTGGTGCCTGTCCTGTGGAGTTGGTGAGTGATGTGGGGATGTGGTGCCTGTCCTGTGGAGTTGGTGAGTGATGTGGGATGTGGTGCCTGTCCTGTGGAGTTGGTGAGTGATGTGGGGATGTGGTGCCTGTCCTGTGGAGTTGGTGAGTGATGTGGGGATATGGTGCCCGTCCTGTGGAGTTGGTGAGTGATGTGGGGATGTGGTGCCTGTCCCTTGTTCCTGGCTGGGTGATGTGGGGATGTGGTGCCTGTCCTGTGGAGTTGGTGAGTGATGTGGGGATGTGGTGCCCGTCCTGTGGAGTTGGTGAGTGATGTGGGGATGTGGTGCCCGTCCTGTGGAGTTGGTGAGTGATGTGGGGGATGTGGTGTCTGTCCTGTGGAGTTGGTGAGTGATGTGGGGATGTGGTGCCTGTCCTGTGGAGTTGGTGAGTGATGTGGGGATGTGGTGCCCGTCCTGTGGAGTTGGTGAGTGATGTGGGGATGTGGTGCCTGTCCCTTGTTCCTGGCTGGGTGATGTGGGGATGTGGTGCCTGTCCTGTGGAGTTGGTGAGTGATGTGGGGATGTGGTGCCTGTCCTGTGGAGTTGGTGAGTGATGTGGGGATGTGGTGCCTGTCCTGTGGAGTTGGTGAGTGATGTGGGGATGTGGTGCCTGTCCTGTGGAGTTGGTGAGTGATGTGGGGATGTGGTGCCTGTCCTGTGGAGTTGGTGAGTGATGTGGGGATGTGGTGCCTGTCCTGTGGAGTTGGTGAGTGATGTGGGGATGTGGTGCCTGTCCTGTGGAGTTGGTGAGTGATGTGGGGATGTGGTGCCTGTCCTGTGGAGTTGGTGAGTGATGTGGGGATGTGGTGCCTGTCCCGTGGAGTTGGTGAGTGATGTGGGGATGTGGTGCCTGTCCTGTGGAGTTGGTGAGTGATGTGGGGATGTGGTGCCTGTCCTGTGGAGTTGGTGAGTGATGTGGGGATGTGGTGCCTGTCCTGTGGAGTTGGTGAGTGATGTGGGGATGTGGTGCCTGTCCCGTGGAGTTGGTGAGTGATGTGGGGATGTGGTGCCCGTCCTGTGGAGTTGGTGAGTGATGTGGGGATGTGGTGCCTGTCCCTTGTTCCTGGCTGGGTGATGTGGGGATGTGGTGCCTGTCCCTTGTTCCTGGCTGGGGTGCTTCAGCCTCCTTCCTCAGTATATTGAGGGTCAGATGTCAGGAGCTATGGAGCAGCTTCTCGCGTGTTTTCTTTTCTCCGCCAGCCATGTGCACAATGTAGCGGGACCCTGAGAAGTGCAGGATGATAAACTGATGTGAGGGACAATGGCACAAACTGCAGAGAACCCCACATGACATACTCTGACCCCGGGAGCGCACATTATAAAGGTGGTTATCCCACAGGGGCTCGGAGTGACGCGACTGAGGCCTGTACCCTGCTCTGGGATTGGGACCATTGTGATCTATCCATGAATCTGGACACTGATCCTGTCAGCCCAGCTGTCAGTGAGCACCGTGCACTTGGACCAGATGTGTGTATGTGTGTGTGTATGTGTGCGTGTGTGTGCGTGTGTGCATGTGTGTGCGTGTACACCATGTTCCAAATTATTATGCAGATGTTCTTTTTCTCTGATTTTCCTGAATGGTCGGTGCAGATGACAGTCAGTGTAATAAGTCATCACCTGTTACAGTATACATGGAATTTTATTGAAGAAACCTATCAATGATAACAGTATAATCTTCTCTTCACTGCTCCACATTATTCGGCACAGGAGAGTTTCTAAACATTTGATGCTTGATAGAACTGAAAATGGTGATTTGTTGAATTTGCAGCATTAGGAGGTCACATTCACTGAAATAAAAAGCTATTTACCTCCAAAACCTCCTACCAGGCCAAGTTACATGGTAACACAGGAACCCTACTTTGATGTCACCTGCACAATTCTTGCATCCATTGATCTTGTGAGTTTCTGGAGAGTTTCTGCTTGTATTTCTTTGCATGATGTCAGAATCGCCTCCCAGAGCTGCTGTTGTGATGTGATCTGCCTCCCACCCTCATAGATCTTTTTCTTGATTATACTCCTAAGGTTCTCTATAGGGTTGAGGTCAGGGGAAGATGGTGCCACACCATGAGTTTATCTCCTTTTATGCCCATAGCAGACAATGGCACAGAGGTATTCTTCTTTGCAGCATGAGATGGGGCATTGTCCTGCATGAAGATGATTTTGCTCCTGTTTTTGCTTTTTGTACCATGGAAGAAAGTTCTCAGTCAGAAACTCTATATACTTTGCAGAGGTCATTTTCACACCTTCAGGAACCTTAAAGGGCCCTACCAGCTGTTTCCAATGATTCCAGCCCAGAACATGACTCCTCCACCTCCTTGCTGACGTCACAGCCTTGTTGGGACATGGTGGCATCCACCAACCATCCACTACTCCATCCCTCTGGACCATCCAGGGTTGCTCGGCTCTCATCAGTATACAGGACTGTGTGACAATTAGTCTTCATGTATATGTGGACCCACTGCAGCCGTTTCTGCTTGTGAGCACTGTTTAGGGGCGGCGCCCACGGTCCTGACTTATCAGCAGCGGTAACTGCGTGCGCTGCACACCGACCTGGAAGGCATATTAGCCCCCCAGTCCTGTGTGCTGATCCAGTCCGCAGCTGTCTGGGTCATCCCGGACAGCCCCGGATCGTGCCGCAGTGTGAAGGCACCCTTACTTGAAAACTGTGGCTGCGTAATATTGTGGAACACCCAGTTTTCCTGTTATTGGGCTTCACCTGCCAAACTAATTATCACAGGGATCTGAGATTGATTTCAGTGATCCAAAGACCCTGAGACACAAGACCAGCAATGGGGGTTCATTATAAAACAAAACCCCTATGACAGTTAAAACCAATCTGCATAATAATTTGGAACATGGTGTGTGTGTGTGAGTGTGTGAGTGTGTGAGTGTGTGAGTGTGTGAGTGTGTGAGTGTGATGCTGCAGGTTGGACGTATGATCATCGACTGATTTATGGTCCGGTTCATAAACCTCCGATCAACGATCAGCCGACATCGCTGCTCGTATCATCGTGTCACACGCTACGATGTCGTTTAAACATCTCAAAACCCGTGACATTTCAATGATATTGTAGTATGTGACGGGGCCTTTATATAGACAGGTGTGCGCCTTTCCAAATCACGTCCTATCAGTTTAATTATACACCGCTGGACTCCAATGAAGGAGTAGAACCATCTCAAGGAGGATCACAAGGGAATGAACATCATGTGACTTAGTGTCGGCCAAAAGTATTGACACCCTGCAATTCTGTCAGATAATCCTCAGTTTCTTCCTGATAATGATTGCAATCACAAATTCTTTGCTATTATTATCTTCATTTAATTTGTCTTCAATGAAAAAACACAAACAGAATTGTCCTAAAGCCAAATTGGATCTAATTCCACCAAACATAAAAAGGGACATAAAAAGGGGGTGGACAAAAGTATTGTCACTGTTAGAAAAATCATGTGATGCTTCTGTAATTAGTGTAATTAACAGCACCTGTAACTTACCTGTGGCACCTAACAGGGGTTGGCAATAACTAAATCACACTTGCAGCCAGTTGACATGGATTAAAGTTGACTCAACCTCTGTCCTGTGTCCTTGTGTGCACCACATTGAGCATGGAGAAAAGAAAGAACACCAAAGAACTGTCTGAGGACTTGAGAAACCAAATTGTGAGGAAGCATGAGCAATCTCAAGGCAACAAGTCCATCTCCAAAGACCTGAATGTTCCTGTGTCTACCGTGCGCAGTGTCATCAAGAAGTGTAAAGCCCATGGCACTGTGGCTAATCTCCCTAGATGTGGACGGAAAAGAAACATTGACAAGAGATTTCAACGCAAGATTGTGCGGATGGTGGATAAAGAACCTCGACTAACATCCAAACAAGTTCAGGCTGCCCTGCAGTCCGAGGGTACAACAGTGTCACCCCGTACTATCCGTCATGTCTGAATGAAAAGGGACTGTATGGTAGGAGACCCAGGAAGACCCCACTTCTTACCCGAGACATAAAAAAGCCAGGCTGGAGTTTGCCAAAACTTACCTGAGAAAGCCTAAAACGTTCTGGAAGAATGTTCTCTGGTCAGATGAGACAGAAGTAGAGATTTATGGGCAAAGGCATCAACATAGAGTTTACAGGAGAAACAAAGAGGCATTCAAAGAAAAGAACACGCTCCCTACAGTCAGACATGGCGGAGGCTCCCTGATGGTTTGGGGTTGCTTTGCTGCCTCTGGCACTGGACTGCTTGACCGTGTGCATGGCATTATGAAGTCTGAAGACTACCAACACATTGTGCAGCATAATGTAGGGCCCAGTGTGAGAAAGCTGGGTCTCCCTCAGAGGTCATGGGTCTTCCAGCAGGACAATGACCCAAAACACACTTCAAAAAGCTCTAGAAAATGGTGTGAGAGAAAGCACTGGAGACTTCTAAGGTGGCAGCAATGAGTCCAGACCTGAATCCCATAGATCACCTGTGGAGAGATGTAACAATGGCAGTTTGGAGAAGGCTCCTTCACATATCAGGACCTGGAGCAGTTTGCCAAAGAAGAATGGTGTAAAATTCCAGCAGAGCATTGTAAGAAACTCATTGATGGTTACCGGAAGCGGCTGATCACAGTTATTTTGGCTCAAGGTTGTGCCACCAAGTATTAGGCTGAGGGCGCCAATACTTTTGTCCGGCTCATTTTTGGAGTTTTGTGTGAAATGATCAATGTTTTGCTTTATTCTCTTTTGTGTTTCTTCATTGAAGACAAATTAAATGAAGATAATAATAGCAAAGAATTTGTGATTGCAATCATTACAGGAAGACACTGAGGATTATCTGACAGAATTGCAGGGTGTCAATACTTTTGGCCAACACTGTATTTATGAGTGCCTAAGCAAAGGGGCTGAATACTTATCACCATGAGATATTTCAGTTTTTCTATAGTGATGAATCTGCATACATTTGCACATTTCTGTATTTTCAGTGTAGATGGGGCAGAGCGACATTAATTAGGGAACATGAACTTTATAGAATTTACCAAATGGCTGCAATGGAACAAAGAGTCACAAGTTTACAGGGGTGTGAATACTTTCTGTACCCACTGTATATAGGGGTGTGAATACTTTCTGTACCCACTGTATATAGGGGTGTGAATACTTTCTGTACCCACTGTATATAGGGGTGTGAATACTTTCTGTACCCACTGTATATAGGGGTGTGAATACTTTCTGTACCCACTGTATATAGGGGTGTGAATACTTTCTGTACCCACTGTATATAGGGGTGTGAATACTTTCTGTACCCACTGTATATAGGGGTGTGAATACTTTCTGTACCCACTGTATATAGGGGTGTGAATACTTTCTGTACCCACTGTATATAGGGGTGTGAATACTTTCCGTACCTGCGGTATATAGGGGTGTGAATACTTTCCGTACCTGCGGTATATAGGGGTGTGAATACTTTCCGTACCTGCGGTATATAGGGGTGTGAATACTTTCCGTACCCGCTGTATATAGGGGTGTGAATACTTTCCGTACCTGCGGTATATAGGGGTGTGAATACTTTCCGTACCCGCTGTATATAGGGGTGTGAATACTTTCCGTACCCGCTGTATATAGGGGTGTGAATACTTTCTGTACCCGCTGTATATAGGGGTGTGAATACTTTCCGTACCTGCTGTATACAGGGGTGTGAATACTTTCCGTACCTGCTGTATATAGGGGTGTGAATACTTTCCGTACCCGCTGTATATAGGGGTGTGAATACTTTCTGTACCCGCTGTATATAGGGGTGTGAATACTTTCTGTACCCGCTGTATATAGGGGTGTGAATACTTTCCGTACCCGCTGTATATAGGGGTGTGAATACTTTCTGTACCCGCTGTATATAGGGGTGTGAATACTTTCCGTACCCGCTGTATATAGGGGTGTGAATACTTTCCGTACCCGCTGTATATAGGGGTGTGAATACTTTCTGTACCCGCTGTATATAGGGGTGTGAATACTTTCTGTACCTGCTGTATATAGGGGTGTGAATACTTTCTGTACCCGCTGTATATAGGGGTGTGAATACTTTCCGTACCTGCTGTATATAGGGGTGTGAATACTTTCCGTACTCTTTGTATATAGGGGTGTGAATACTTTCTGTACCCGCTGTATACAGGGGTGTGAATACTTTCCGTACCCGCTGTATATAGGGGTGTGAATACTTTCTGTACCCGCTGTATATAGGGGTGTGAATACTTTCTGTACCCGCTGTATATAGGGGTGTGAATACTTTCCGTACCCGCTGTATATAGGGGTGTAATACTTTCCGTACCCGCTGTATATAGGGGTGTGAATACTTTCTGTACCTGCTGTATATAGGGGTGTGAATACTTTCCGTACCCGCTGTATATAGGGGTGTGAATACTTTCTGTACCCGCTGTATATAGGGGTGTGAATACTTTCTGTACCTGCTGTATATAGGGGTGTGAATACTTTCTGTACCTGCTGTATATAGGGGTGTGAATACTTTCTGTACCTGCTGTATACAGGGGTGTGAATACTTTCCGTACCCGCTGTATATAGGGGTGTGAATACTTTCTGTACCCGCTGTATATAGGGGTGTGAATACTTTCTGTACCCGCTGTATATAGGGGTGTGAATACTTTCTGTACCCGCTGTATATAGGGGTGTGAATACTTTCTGTACCTGCTGTATATAGGGGTGTGAATACTTTCCGTACCCGCTGTATACAGGGGTGTGAATACTTTCCGTACCCGCTGTATATAGGGGTGTGAATACTTTCCGTACCCGCTGTATATAGGGGTGTGAATACTTTCCGTACCCGCTGTATATAGGGGTGTGAATACTTTCTGTACCGCTGTATATAGGGGTGTGAATACTTTCTGTACCTGCTGTATATAGGGGGTGTGAATACTTTCTGTACCTGCTGTATATAGGGGTGTGAATACTTTCCGTACTCTTTGTATATAGGGGTGTGAATACTTTCTGTACCTGCTGTATATAGGGGTGTGAATACTTTCTGTACCCGCTGTATACAGGGGTGTGAATACTTTCCGTACCCGCTGTAGTTGTGTATAATATATCGGGATCTGCATGTGGAGCGCTGCAGACAGAAGCTCAGTGTTCCCTGATTGAGGGACATTTTGCGCAGTCGTCTATCACCAGACTAAATACTGCAAACGTTTAAATCAACATCTTCCCTTCATGAGATTTGGCCACAAATTTATGCTCTATAGAAATAAAGGAGAAAATGTCCAGACAAATACTGCAAAAGAGTCACCTGATAACACTCTGAAGTCTGTAACTATAGCAACCACTGCCAACAACCAGTGCAGAAGTAACAGTCTCATTTATGAGAGTTACCTCACAGTAAGATCGTTCTGGTGTCTATAGTCTCTGCAGAAGTAACTGGACCTCATTTATGAGAATCACCTCACAGTAAGATCGTTCTGGTGTCTATAGCCTCTGCAGAAGTAACTGGGCCTCATTTATGGGAATCACCTCACAGTAAGATCGTTCTGGTGTCTAATCCTCTGCAGAAGTAACTGGGCCTCATTTATGAGAATTACCTCACAGTAAGATCGCTCTGGTGTGTATAGCCTCTGCAGAAGTAACTGGGCCTCATTTATGAGAGTTACCTCACAGTAAGATCGTTCTGGTGTCTATAGCCTCTGCAGACGTAACTGGGCCTCATTTATGAGAGTTACCTCACAGTAAGATCGTTCTGGTGCCTATAGCCTCTGCAGAAGTAACAGTCTCATTTATGAGAGTTACCTCACAGTAAGATCGTTCTGGTGTCTATAGCCTCTGCAGAAGTAACTGGGCCTCATTTATGGGAATCACCTCACAGTAAGATCGTTCTGGTGTCTATATCCTCTGCAGAAGTAACTGGGCCTCATTTATGAGAATTACCTCACAGTAAGATCGCTCTGGTGTGTATAGCCTCTGCAGAAGTAACTGGGCCTCATTTATGGGAATCACCTCACAGTAAGATCGTTCTGGTGTCTATATCCTCTGCAAAAGTAACTGGGCCTCATTTATGAGAGTTACCTCACAGTAAGATCGTTCTGGTGTCTATAGCCTCTGCAGAAGTAACTGGGCCTCATTTATGAGAGTTACCTCACAGTAAGATCGTTCTGGTGCCTATAGCCTCTGCAGAAGTAACTGGGCCTCATTTATGAGAATTACCTCACAGTAAGATCGTTCTGGTGTCTATATCCTCTGCAGAAGGAACTGGACCTCATTTATGAGAATCACCTCACAGTAAGATCGTTCTGGTGTCTATAGCCTCTGCAGAAGTAACTGGGCCTCATTTATGAGAATTACCTCACAGTAAGATCGTTCTGGTGTCTATAGCCTCTGCAGAAGTAACTGGGCCTCATTTATGAGAGTTACCTCACAGTAAGATCGTTCTGGTGTCTATAGCCTCTGCAGAAGTAACTGGGCCTCATTTATGAGAATTACCTCACAGTAAGATTGTTCTGGTGTCTATAGCCTCTGCAGAAGTAACTGGGCCTCATTTATGAGAATCACCTCACAGTAAGATCGTTCTGGTGTCTATAGCCTCTGCAGAGGTGACTGGGCCTCATTTATGAGAGTTACCTCACAGTAAGATCGTTCTGGTGTCTATAGCCTCGGAAGAAGTAACAGGACCTCATTTATGAGAATCACCTCACAGTAAGATCGTTCTGGTATCTATAGCCTCTGCAGAGGTAACTGGGCCTCATTTATGAGAATCACCTCACAGTAAGATCGTTCTGGTGTCTATAGCCTCTGCAGAAGTAACTGGGTCTCATTTATGAGAATCACCTCACAGTAAGATCGTTCTGGTGTCTATAGCCTCTGCAGAAGTAACTGGGCCTCATTTATGAGAATCACCTCACAGTAAGATCGTTCTGGTGTCTATAGCCTCTGCAGAAGTAACTGGGCCTCATTTATGAGAGTTACCTCACAGTAAGATCGTTCTGGTGTCTATAGCCTCTGCAGAAGTAACTGGGCCTCATTTATGAGAATTACCTCACAGTAAGATCGTTCTGGTGTCTATAGCCTCTGCAGAAGTAACTGGGCCTCATTTATGAGAATTACCTCACAGTAAGATCGTTCTGGTGTCTATAGCCTCTGCAGAAGTAACTGGGCCTCATTTATGAGAATCACCTCACAGTAAGATCGTTCTGGTGTCTATAGCCTCTGCAGAAGGAACTGGAGCCTCATTTATGAGAATCACCTCACAGTAAGATCGTTCTGGTATCTATAGCCTCTGCAGAAGTAACTGGGCCTCATTTATGAGAATCACCTCACAGTAAGATCGTTCTGGTGTCTATAGCCCCTGCAGAGGTAACTGGGCCTCATTTATGAGAGTTACCTCACAGTAAGATCGTTCTGGTGTCTATAGCCTCTGCAGAAGTAACTGGGCCTCATTTATGAGAATTACCTCACAGTAAGATCGTTCTGGTGTCTATAGCCTCTGCAGAAGTAACTGGGCCTCATTTATGAGAATCACCTCACAGTAAGATCGTTCTGGTGTCTATAGCCTCTGCAGAAGTAACTGGGCCTCATTTATGAGAATCACCTCACAGTAAGATCGTTCTGGTGTCTATAGCCTCTGCAGAAGTAACTGGGCCTCATTTATGAGAATCACCTCACAGTAAGATCGTTCTGGTGTCTATAGCCTCTGCAGAGGTGACTGAGCCTCATTTATGAGAGTCACCTCACAGTAAGATCGTTCTGGTGTCTATAGCCTCGGAAGAAGTAACAGGACCTCATTTATGAGAATCACCTCACAGTAAGATCGTTCTGGTATCTATAGCCTCTGCAGAGGTAACTGGGCCTCATTTATGAGAGTTACCTCACAGTAAGATCGTTCTGGTGTCTATAGCCTCTGATTGGCTGCTTGTGATCATGTGATATTATGACTTGCACCTCACATGACCGCTAGCGGCCAATCACTGATCTTGTTAGGTCCTGGAAGGTCGGCACCTGCGGTTGTGGCGGCTCTTGAACACCCGGCGGAGGGTACGTATTCAATCTTTGTTATAAACAACACATTTGGATTAGTTTAGTTTGGGTTTCGCAGTGTTTATTAATACATTACAAAACCCAAAAGTGTCTGTCACATGTGACACACGGGAGGAACACAGGATTCTCCTCCCCTGTGTGACATCACTTCCTCCTGTGCTTTTGGGGGAGGGTGCGCCCGTAACAATACGCAATGTGTGAATGCACTGCGTTCTCTTACGGCGCATTTTCGCGGGTGCAAAACGCAGCAAAAAGCGCAAACAATGCTGATAGTGTGAACATAGCCTAAGATTGTTCTGGTGTCTTTAGCAACAAGAGTGAAGCCTCGGAGGTAAAGTGAAAGCTGAGCTGCGATTGGTCGATCTGGACGGTTAGATCCTCCAGGACATGTTCTGCTCTAGATCTATACATTCCCCAGTGGATCCCTGATCACTCAGGTCTGTTTTTTTCGCCGGTATTTTGCTTGTTCTCATTTCCATGTGACGGAGTGTTGAGTCCCCGGAGCGGAGGCAGCTGTGACCCCGTATTCCCACGAGTGCAGCCTCAGCAGTATATAGAGGACTGAAGACGCAGTATAGCAGCTGTAAGGTCACCGCGAAGGACACCGCCAAACCTGCACCGCATGTCACACCAGGGGAAGCGTTATAGGAGTTATATTCCTGTATATAGGGGCGTATTATAGTAGTTATATATTTATATTCTTGTATATAGGGGCAGTATTATAGTAGTTATATTCTTGTGTATAGGGGCAGTATTATAGTAGTTATTCTTGTGTATAGGGGCAGTGTTATAGTAGTTATATTCTTGTATATAGGGCAGTATTATAGTAGTTATATTCTTGTACATAGGGGCAGTATTATAGTAGTTATATTCTTGTATATAGGAGCAGTATTATAGTAGTTTATTCTTGTACATAGGAGCAGTATTATAGTAGTTATATTCCTGTACATAGGAGCAGTATTATAGTAGTTATATTCTTGTATATAGGAGCAGTATTATAGTAGTTATATTCTTGTAGACTATAGGAGCAGTATTATAGTAATGTATATTCTTGTATATAGGGGCAGTATTATAGTAGTTATATTCTTGTATATAGGGGCAGTATTATAGTAGTTATATTCTTGTATATAGGGGCAGTATTATAGTAGTTATATTCTTGTATATAGGGGCAGTATTATAGTAGTTATATTCTTGTATATAGGGGCAGTATTATAGTAGTTATATTCTTGTATATAGGGGCAGTATTATAGTAGTTATTCTTGTATATAGGGAGCAGTATTATAGTTATATTCTTGTACATAGGGGCAGTATTATAGTAGTTATATTCTTGTATATAGGAGCAGTATTATAGTAGTTATATTCTTGTATATAGGGCAGTATTATAGTAGTTATATTCTTGTATATAGGGGCAGTATTATAGTAGTTATATTCTTGTACATAGGAGCAGTATTATAGTAGTTATATTCTTGTACATAGGAGCAGTATTATAGTAGTTATATTCTTGTATATAGGAGCAGTGTTATAGTAGTTATATTCTTGTATATAGGAGCAGTGTTATAGTAGTTATATTCTTGTATATAGGAGCAGTGTATTATAGTAGTTATATTCTTGTATATAGGAGCAGTGTTATAGTAGTTATATTCTTGTATATAGGAGCAGTATTATAGTAGTTATATTCTTGTATATAGGAGCAGTGTTATAGTAGTTATATTCTTGTATATAGGAGCAGTATTATAGTAGTTATATTTTGTATATAGGGGCAGTATTATAGTAGTTATATTCTTGTATATAGGGGCAGTATTATAGTAGTTATATTCTTGTATATAGGGGCAGTATTATAGTAGTTATATTCTTGTATATAGGGGCAGTATTATAGTAGTTATATTCTTGTATATAGGGGCAGTATTATAGTAGTTATATTCTTGTATATAGGGGCAGTATTATAGTAGTTATATTCTTGTATATAGGGGCAGTATTATAGTAGTTATATTCTTGTATATAGGGCAGTATTATAGTAGTTATATTCTTGTATATAGGGGCAGTATTATAGTAGTTATATTCTTGTATATAGGGGCAGTATTTATAGTAGTTTATATTCTTGTATATAGGGCAGTATTATAGTAGTTATATTCTTGTATATAGGGGACAGTATTATAGTAGTTATATTCTTGTATATAGGAGCAGTATTATAGTAGTTATATTCTTGTATATAGGGCAGTATTATAGTAGTTATATTCTTGTATATAGGGGACAGGATTATAGTAGTTATATTCTTGTATATAGGAGCAGTATTATAGTAGTTATATTCTTGTATATAGGAGCAGTATTATAGTAGTTATATTCTTGTATATAGGACAGTATTATAGTAGTTATATTCTTGTATATAGGAGCAGTATTATAGTAGTTATATTCTTGTATATAGGGCAGTATTATAGTAGTTATATTCTTGTATATAGGGGGCAGTATTATAGTAGTTATATTCTTGTATATAGGAGCAGTATTATAGTAGTTATATTCTTGTATATAGGGGCAGTATTATAGCAGTTATATTCTTGTATATAGGAGCAGTATTATAGTAGTTATATTCTTGTATATAGGGGCAGTATTATAGTAGTTATATTCTTGTATATAGGAGCAGTATTATAGTAGTTATATTCTTGTATATAGGGGCAGTATTATAGTAGTTATATTCTTGTATATAGGGGGCAGTATTATAGTAGTTATATTCTTGTATATAGGGGCAGTATTATAGTAGTTATATTCTTGTATATAGGGGCAGTATTATAGTAGTTATATTCTTGTATATAGGAGCAGTATTATAGTAGTTATATTCTTGTATATAGGAGCAGTATTATAGTAGTTATATTCTTGTATATAGGGGCAGTATTATAGTAGGTCTATTCTTGTATATAGGGGGCAGTATTATAGTAGTTATATTTTTGTTCATATGACTAGTCTTCCACTCCTCTTCCTGTTCCCTGGACCCGGCGCCGTCTTCTCGCTCTCATCATTGTCTCCTCCTCTTCTTTGGACCCGGCGCTCCTTTTCCTCCTCCTCCTCCTCGGACATGCCGTCTTCTCCTCCTCCTCCTCGGACATGCCGTCTTAGTCTTCTCCTCATGCTCTTCCTACTTGGATATGCCGTCTTAGTCTTCTCCTTATCCTCTTCCTCCTCGGACATGCTTCTTCGTCTTCTCCTCATTCTCCTCGGACATGCTGTTGTCTCCTTCCTTCTCCTTCGACCTGCCATCTTCTCCTCCTCGGACCTGCCGTCTTCTCCTCCTCCTCCTCCATACTCGCCGTCTTCTTCTCCTCCTTCTCCTCCTTGGACCTGCCGTCTTCTCCTCCTCCTCATACTCGCCGTCTTCTTCTCCTCCTTCTCCTCCTTGGACCTGCCGTCTTCTCCTCCTCCTCATACTCGCCGTCTTCTTCTCCTCCTTCTCCTGCTTGGACCTGCCGTCTTCTCCTCCTCCTCGCCGTCTTCTTCTCCTCCTTCTCCTCCTTGGACCTGCTGTCTTCTCCTCCTCCTCGCCGTCTTCTTCTCCTCCTTCTCCTCCTTGGACCTGCTGTCTTCTCCTCCTCCTCATACTCGCCGTCTTCTTCTCCTCCTTCTCTCTCCTCCTCCTACTCGCCGTCTTCTCCTCCTCCTCCTACTCGCCGTCTTCTCCTCCTCTCCTACTCGCCGTCTTCTCCTCCTTCTCCTTGGACCTGCTGTCTTCTCCTCATACTCGCCGTCTTCTTCTCCTCCTTCTCCTCCTTGGATCTGCTGTCTTCTCCTCCTCATACTCGCCGTCTTCTTCTCCTCCTTGGACCTGCTGTCTTCTCCTCCTCCTCCTCATACTCGCCGTCTTCTTCTCCTCCTCCTCCTTGGACCTGCTGTCGTCTTCTCCTCCTTCTCCTCCTTGGACCTGCTGTCTTCTCCTCCTCCTCATACTCGCCATCTTCTTCTCCTTGGACCTGCTGTCTTCTCCTCCTCCTCATACTCGCCGTCTTCTTCTCCTCCTTCTCCTCCTTGGACCTGCTGTCTTCTCCTCCTCCTCCTCGTACTTGCTGTCTTCTTCTCCTCCTTGGACCTGCTGTCTTCTCCACCTCCTCGTACTCGCCGTCTTCTTCTCCTCCTTGGACCTTCTGTCTTCTCCTCCTCGTACTCGCTGTCTTCTTCTCCTCCTTCTCCTCCTTGGACCTGCTGTCTTCTCCTCCTCCTCGTACTCGCCGTCTTCTCCTCCTCCTCGGACCTGCTGTCTTCTCCTCCTCCTCGTACTCGCCGTCTTCTCCTCCTCCTCGGACCTGCCGTCTTCGTCTCCTCCTCCTCCTCGGACCTGCAGTCTTCTCCTCCTCCTCCTCCTTGGACCTGCTGTGTTTTTCTACTCCTCGGACCTGCCGTCTTCTTCTCCTCCTCGTACTCGCCGTCTTCGTCTCCTCCTCCTCCTTGGACCTGCTGTGTTCTTCTCCTCCATGGACCTGCCGTCTTCTCCTCCTCGTACTCGCCGTCTTCTTCTCCTCGGACCTGCCGTCTTCTCCTCGGACCTGCCGTCTTCTCCTCCTCCTTGGACCTGCTGTGTTCTTCTCCTCGGACCTGCCGTCTTCTTCTCGTCCTCGTACTCGCCGTCTTTGTCTCCTCCTCCTCCTTGGACCTGCTGTGTTCTTCTCCTCCTCGTACTCGCCGTCTTCTCCTCCTCCTCGTACTCGCCGTCTTCTCCTCCTCCTCGTACTCGCCGTCTTCTCCTCCTCCTCGTACTCGCCGTCTTCTCCTCCTCCTCGTACTCGCCGTCTTCTCCTCCTCCTTGGACCTGCTGTGTTCTTCTCCTCCTCGTACTCGCTGTCTTCTTCTCCTCCTCCTTTCTTGGACCTGCTGTGTTCTTCTCCTCCTTGGACCTACCGTCTTCTCCTCCTTCTCGTACTCGCTGTCTTCTTCTCCTCCTCCTTTCTTGGACCTGCTGTGTTCTTCTCCTCCTTGGACCTGCCGTCTTCTCCTCCTTCTCGTACTCGCAGTCGTTCTTCTCCTCCTCCTCCTTGGACCTACTGTGTTCTTCTTCTCCTCCTTGGACCTGCCGTCTTCTCCTCCTTCTCGTACTCGCTGTCTTCTTCCTCCTCCTCCTTTCTTGGACCTGCTGTGTTCTTCTCCTCCTTGGACCTGCCGTCTTCTCCTCCTTCTCGTACTCGCAGTCTTCTTCTCCTCCTCCTCCTTGGACCTACTGTGTTCTTCTTCTCCTCCTTGGACTGCCGTCTTTCCTCCTTCTCGTACTCGCTGTCTTCTTCTCCTCCTCCTTTCTTGGACCTGCTGTGTTCTTCTCCTCCTTGGACCCATCTTCCGCCTGCTCTGAGATCAGTCTGTTTGTCACTGGTGTGATGAGGTCTCAGTGTAAATTAGCTGATTACCCCATCCCAGGCGCCTGTAATGATCCGGTGATAACGAGTATTATGAGCTGTAAATCCTCCGCTATTCCAGTAAATGGAGAATCCGCTAAGTGCATTTAATAAAATCGTCTAATTAATGCAATAATTCTGTAGATTATGGATTAGATAGTGAACGAGGGGATAATGACTGGAAGAGAATGTGAGCCGCCTAAGCGCCATGTTGTATGTGACTGATCCGTCCATGATAACCTGATACATTACATCATAGGAAACAAAGGGGTGTGGTATCATATCAGTGATGTCATCACCAGGGGACGGGGCTGACTCCTCACACATGTATACAGGCTGGTGTCAGCAGTAATAGATGAGCTGGTGCTGTAGTGTAAGGGGTGTGGCCTCATGTGTGATGTCATCACCAGGGGGCGGGGCTGACACGGCTGGTGTCGGCAGTAAAGGTGGGGTTACACGTTTCAATATCGTTGCGACATCGCAATTCAATGGCGCGGGAGCGCGCATTTAGTGCACGTTTCTCCCGCATCACATCGGAGGTTTACACGCTGCGATATCGGAATACAACATCCGTGCAATGTCTACGCCCCCAACGCAGGAACGACTATTTAACATGGGAGTGAATGGGTGACGTAGAACTTCACATCGTAGTTGGGCTGTCACACAGCACGATCCGGCTCCAATCTCCCTTCAATATCGGAGCAGTGAATAGCGGCTCATTCAATCCCCGATATCGCATTGACATCGTTCCTGCATCGTATTGGACGTTCACACCGTACAACGCAGGAACGATATCGGGTCCAACCATCGAACCACGTGACTTTTCATTGAAATTGGACACCGATATCGCAACGTGTAAACCCGCCTTAATAGATGAGGAGCTGGTGCTGTAGTGTAAGGAGTGTTGTGTCATGTTCAGTCTGTTTGCAGAGCGCATGCATGCAGTTTTCAGTGCTATGTGCTGCTGCAGAACATATCTATGTGATGTGTATACAGCAGTCTGTCTCCAATGTGATGTATATAAGTCTTTTTCTCTCTTATGTGATGTGTATACAGCAGTCTGTGTCTCTGTGATTTGTATATAGAAGTCTGTCTCTTTCCCATGTGCTGTGTGTACAGCAGTCTGTATCTTCAGTGTGATGTGTATACAGCAGCTGTGTGTCTTGTCACTTGTATACAGCAGTCTGTATTTTTCCTATGTGATATGTACACAGCAGGCTTTGTCTCTTTCCTATGTGATATGTACACAGCAGACTTTGTCTCTTTCCTATGTGATATGTACACAGCAGACTTTGTCTCTTTCCTATGTGATATGTACACAGCAGGCTTTGTCTCTTTCCCATGTGCTGTGTGTACAGCAGTCTGTATCTTCAGTGTGATGTGTATACAGCAGCTGTGTGTCTTGTCACTTGTATACAGCAGTCTGTATTTTTCCTATGTGATATGTACACAGCAGGCTTTGTCTCTTTCCTATGTGATATGTACACAGCAGACTTTGTCTCTTTCCTATGTGATATGTACACAGCAGACTTTGTCTCTTTCCTATGTGATATGTACACAGCAGGCTTTGTCTCTTTCCTATGTGATATGTATACAGCAGGCTTTGTCTTTTTTCCTTTTTTAAATCTTGATAACTTTTAATTATACATAATGCCACCTACGGTTCCGGTATGGTCACCGGAGCTGCGGGTCAGACCTCCGGGATGATGGTAGGGCAGTCAGATGGTTATGCTCCCCGTAGGTGGAACGGGGTCCTCGGGTCAGTTGTAAACACTAGAAGTTACAGGACAGTCTATGGAGGGAGCAGGATCAGGGGCCGCAATAACAGTCACAGACAGGGTTGATGTTTCCGAACTCTTTACTGATGTTGCAGGTATAGTCCAGGGTACAGTCTCTGTTGTTACAGGCCCAGGTGGTCGGGATCTCCACACCCAGCGAATTATGAGGCCTCCCTGTGGTACTGTGTCATAGGCTGCATGAAGGTAGGCCCTGATCCTCTTACTGTCTTCACCTGTATGGCAGGTGGCGGGAGCTCTCCTGCGGGCACCGCTGTACTCCCTGCAGACCCTGAGCTCTAGGAGGCGGCTTTGCCTTCAGGTGCTGCATTGGTCAGGAGATCTGGAGTCTCCCTGGCCTCCAGTCTTTACTGCTGGGCAGTTAGATCCCCTTCAGTCTCGGACGCCGGTGTCCGGGTTTAGTGCTGTTCCTCTGGGGCGAACATGTACGGCTCCACTCCCCTGGCAACTACCTTCTGCCTCCGACTCTCGCTCTTGGGTCCCTCATGCTGGCTAACTGCTCTCACTGGTACGGGCTTAGCGCAGCTCCGTCACTAGGACGTCTTCACAGTCCTCTCTGGAACTGAACTGACGACTCCGCCTCCAGGCCTGAATTTTATAGGGGACCTCCCTGAACTCGGCTTGTAGAGCTCCCCCTTCAGGGCTGGAGTGGAAGGTGTGTGCATGCTTACCTGATGTGGAGAGCCTTCTCTGCTCCAGGTGTATCTGTGTATCTGGGGTGCCACACACATATATACATATGCAGGGTAGGATGATGTAGTAAATACGACAGGTGACATAAAGCAGAACACACATACATATACAGACACACACACATATATGCAAATGTAGATACACATATTACCTCACCCAGCTGATCTTGATCGGTGCAGAGCAGCAGGAGGAGCTGAAGTTAAGCAGAAGCAGTTTCTTCCAGGACCTTGATTTCAGTCATGTGATCAGTCACATGACTGGAACTGGAAGGTCCTTCAGCCTCCGTTCAGTTCCCGGTGCTTTCTCTCCTGTTGTGTACCGATCACATAGATCAGTGCAGAGCAGGAGAGAAGAGATGGAAAGAGGGCAGCTGTCTGATCGAGTCTCCTCACTGTTTCCACTCACAGACAGCGAGTGGGCCCCCTCACTTCTTCAGGGCCCCGGCATATGCCCGGGTATGTCAGGGGCTGGTGCCGGGCCTGATTCCTCTGTTGATAAATACTTTTCTCTATTCGTATAGTATAGTCCACCTGTTGAATATATATTTTTTTCTGTAGGGCGGCTCGGCCCTGATCCAACAGCTTGCAATCACTTTCCTGGCCATATGTAGAAGCCGTGCAACTGCCAGTTTCTGTGAATTGTCCATTCTAAGTTCCTCTAC
This sequence comes from Allobates femoralis, assembly GCA_033576535.1. NCBI lineage: Eukaryota > Metazoa > Chordata > Amphibia > Anura > Aromobatidae > Allobates > Allobates femoralis. The sequence goes on along the minus strand of JARQOC010000009.1, from coordinate 44,883,789 downwards.
ATACCCCAACACACATACCAATGTAATCCTAGGCACAACGCAGCCATACCTACCTTCTATTACATTAGGCACTACAATCCAAAAAGACTTCAGTCTTGGACATTCCCATGTGTAGACTGCCTGCTCCCTCACTCATACACCTCAGGCACTCTGATCTGGGTCTTACAGTAAGTCAGGGGACCTGTAAGCTCAGTGGATGGTATACAGCCGGCCCGGCTCGCTCAGTGACAATTTCAGGATACATTTCACTATAAATTACCAGGTGTCATCATCAATCGCCCCCAATTCCTCCTCCACTTATCCCTTGCCCGAATCGGATGCCTCAGTAAAACCTATGTAAAAGGTCTTTATATACTGTATACTATCCTGTATATACTACATGTACTATATATAGAGGTATTATATACTGTAGAAATGACCCCTCTCGTGGTCCCCTCCAACACGATGTCCTTTTGCACCCTCAGGCCACTTACCCTCTTTTGCTGTGCCCTAGTATATTGGAATCTGTGTCCGGCAACCGAAACTCCTCTTGTGAGGTCTCGCACATCTATAAATCTTGATTTGCCATCAGCTGCGAGGTACAATAGATCCCCCAATGAGACCATGCCCTTTGCTCCCCCAATTTACAAAATTCACCCAATCTGGTATTCAACCAGATGGGAGTGTAAATTGTCATCCGGGTCACCTCTCTCTTTTTAAATTTTGCCCAAATTTTAAGCAATAGACAAACTTCCTGGCCAATCGACCAAATACTCCAACCCCTGAACCAACGGAGCCCTGTGTACAATATACTTCAACATCACCTGCACCAAACCCTTTCCTTCCTTTGATACCCAACCTCTAAGATGGTGACTGTGAGATGCCAGAAAGAGGATCCAAGGATTAGGCAGAGCAGGACACCCCTCCTTGGGTCTCTTCAATAACTCTAATTTAATCCTGGGCTGTTCCCCCTCCGACCAAATCACAAAATAAAGAACAGAGTCGCTGGAACAAACCCCAAAAGAGCCTATAGTAATTTAGGCGTTATTACTATCTCGGACAGGTTGGTCCTACCCACCGGCAAGAGGTGCAGCTTGCTCCATGTTGGGCTTCGTCTTTTAGTTTGGCCACGAGCGGTAGCACATTTACCCTCAGATGCTCAGGTATCGGTAGGGCACTCTGGATTCCTCAGTATTGGTCCACTACTTAAGCCTAGTGCAGCCAATCTCACCCGGATCCCCCTGTCTTTCCCGATCTGCCATAATGAGGTTGGATTTAGCCCAGTTTATTCTTAACCCAGATAACCTCCCAAATTGTTCTACAATAGTCACCGTATGATGTAGGGATTCTCGAGGATCCTGCAGGAATAATAGAACATCATCTGCACAAAGCACAGTCTTTTCCTCCACTGGGCCCAACTTAAAGCCCAAAGCCCCTCACCGTGGCCACCTGACAATTTGAGCAGCTACGGTAGCAGCTCTACCACCAGGGCAAACAGTAGAGGAGAGAGGGGGCATCCCTGCCGGGTCCCTCCAGTAAGATCACATCTTTCTGACCTCTCTCCATTCACTCTAATTCTGGCCATCAGGGAGGAATATAGCAGTTGTACCCAGGAGATGATGAACACCGGGCCAAATCCCATGGACCAGCCAAAGACAGTCCCATTCCACACTGTCAAATGCTTTGTGAGCATCCAAAGATGCCACCGCCCTGCATCCCGCATTATCCACAGTCAGTTGACCCTAATGTTTAGCTATAGTTTCCTCAAATTGATGGCCGTAAGCTTTGTCTTTTTCCTATGTGATGTGTATACAGCAGGTTTTGTCTGTCATTTGTATACAGCAGTCTGTCTCTCCTATATGATGTGTATACAGCAGGCTTTGTCTGTCATTTGTATACAGCAGTCTCTCTCTCCTATATGATGTGTATACAGCAGGCTTTGTCTGTCATTTGTATACAGCAGTCTGTCTCTCTCCTATATGATGTGTATACAGCAGGTTTTGTCTCATTTGTATACAGCAGTCTGTCTCTCTCCTATGTGATGTGTATACAGCAGGCTTTGTCTGTCATTTGTATACAGCAGTCTGTCTCTCTCCTATATGATGTGTATACAGCAGGTTTTGTCTCATTTGTATACAGCAGTCTGTCTCTCTCCTATGTGATGTGTATACAGCAGGTTTTGTCTCATTTGTATACAGCAGTCTGTCTCCTATGTGATGTGTATACAGCAGGCTATGTCTGTCATGTATACAGCAGTCTGTCTCTCCTATGTGATGTGTATACAGCAGGCTTTGTCTGTCATTTGTATATAGCAGTCTCTCTCTCCTATGTGATGTGTACACAGCAGGCTTTGTCTGTCATTTGTATATAGCAGTCTCTCTCTCCTATGTGATGTCTATACAGCAGACTTTGTCATTTGTATACAGCAGTCTGTCTCTCTCCTATGTGATGTGTATACAACAGGCTTTATCTGTCATTTGTATACAGCAGTCTCTCCTTTGTGATGTGTATACAGCAGTTTTGTCTGTCATTTGTATACAGCAGTCTCTCTCTCCTATGTGATGTGTATACAGCAGGTTTTGTCTGTCATTTGTATACAGCAGTGTCTCCTATGTGATGTGTATACAGCAGTCTGTCTCCTATGTGATGTGTATACAGCAGTCTCAGTGTAACTCACCATCACAAAGTCCTCTTTTCTCCACACTGTGGCATACCTGGATAAGCAGCTGAGAGTAGGAACATCTTTCCTACCATCGAGGAGCGGCTCCTGACAAACATTGCTGGATCATTTGTAAATTGACAATTTTGTACGGCCCCGAAGATGTTGGAATTATCCAAATAGTTCTTTGCAGAAAAATGTTTCGTCACCCCCGAAACATGAAATGGGGTCCTGGATGGGACCATGTGATGGTCGCCCCTGCAATGGATATAATTCCTCAGAATTATTAGTTTTTTCTAATTTTTACCGATTCTGGGTGACATTAAAGGGGGAAAAAAGTCGTGAAATGATTGTTATTGGTGGGATTTTTCCAGGGGTGTGTATACTATTTCTAATCACCATCGATGATATTGGGGTCCGGATTGTATGTTTTTTCCTGTATATAGATCATATAGGAAGTCTTGTCCCCATATATGACCCCATGATGAGGGGTCTCCTGTACAGGGGGGTCTCCGTCTTCCCTCACTTCTATCTTTGTCTTGCCCGGCTCTTAACCTCGCTGCAGGGATGGCACGATGGCTGTGCTGCCGGTATGCTGACCTGGCGAGGGTTAACTATATGGCATCTGCAGTATTCAGATCTGGGCACTGTAATCCAGAAGCTGATGGGGCCCCGGGCCCTGCTGTCTACTACATGACAGTCCTTACACAACCCACCACTTGTGGCTCCTGGGGGCCCTCAGAGGAGGGTGGCACACAAATCCTACGCCTTCTACCTGTACCCCCAGGATAGACCTTGTTCCCTGGAGCCTCTGGCTGGCATGGCTGGGCAAGTGGGCACGGCTTCACTCCCTGGTGTCCTCGACGCTCGTCTCATTCCTCAGGGACTGAGCAAAACTGGAAAGACTGGAGTCAGCGTGAGTTGCTGTAGACTGGCAGAGGAGATCCGTGCCCAGCGTATGGCATCCTCCACGGGGGCAGAGGATATGAGCAGGTGAGAAACGGCCCAACCTGGGATACCTGGTGCCAGTGGTTCTTGTACTCACTGCTGTGGGGGGGGTCACACACATATCCCATCATTATTATCAATTTGTCCCAAACAGAACTGTTAGGCCGATGTGACGCCGCAGACTAGGGAGCGTCTGATTACAGTGAGTGACAGTGGAGCACGGACCAACGTTCTCCGGTGCACTACACATAAGATAGGGAAACACCGGGGGGGGGGGAGATACAGCGGAGGGCCCTGCTTGTAGGGAACAGGGGAGAAAGGAGACCTTGTGTACTCACCTGCTGCTGTGCCCTGATCTCACTACTGTCCCTATACAGGTTCTTTCACCCCATTGCCGAGCAGGGTACCTAGTCCCTCACTGGCCCTTATGTTACTATCAATAGGGAAATGGCTGGTGGGAGCACTAGTCTCTACCACTGCAATAATGACAACAAGAACAGTCTGCACTACTCCAAACCTCCCACTCCCGGCTCCAAGACTTCTCCAGAGCTGCACCAATTCTCTGGAATGCTCTACCCCAAGAAATCAGGACTATCCCAACTCACATAGCATCAGACGCTCCCTAAAAACACATGTTTTCAAGGTGGCCTATCCTGCTCCCTAATAGAAGTCCTCTGTACTGTATATAGCCCATTCACTATCTCTCTGGACATAACTCTCCTTCAAACTGTACCAAACCCGAAAGCCTCTACACAGATTGTCTGGTGACCATTCATGTCACTTTACTTCTATCCCCCATTTCCTTCAGATGCCTGGACCATCAGTGTAATGAACCCCTGCACTTTGTGTAACCCCATCTCACTGTAGATTGTAAGCTCTTTTGAGCAGGGTCACCTTTATTTTTGCTTTATTGTATTGTACTTTTTACCTTGTTTCTCTGCTTTAATTACTGTATTGTATTATTTTTATATAATTGTCACCTATGACCATTTGTATATGAATCACTGAATTGTTAAACTCTGTGGAATATGTCGGCGCTATAGAAATACAGATAATTATTATTAAGAGGGAGGGGGAGAGGGGGAACAACAAGGCGACTTCACGCCTCCTGCCATGCTCTTAGGCAGCAGACAGCTTGTCAACGCTCAGCTTCTCCAGATAACCTCCTTCACCTCAGGTAGCCAAGCCAGTGATGACGTTCAATCGCCAGCAAGGAATTCTGGACCATGTGACCATATAAAGGAGATGGGAGTGATCACAAAGTAGCCACACCTGGGAAGAGAACTAAGGAGCATTGCAGCAACAGAAACCGACATTAACTCCAACATTATCAAAGGAAAGAAAAACAAAAATGAAATCTCAATGCAGGAATGAGACTGAGGACCCAAAACCTGTCAGAAGTCTTCAAAGTAGGAGAGACCATTGTGACAGCAGATTATTGGCGGCTCACAGACAGGGTAAAATCCAGAGGGGTAAACAAAAGACCTGTGGTCGCAGGGGAGGTGCAATTCTCTTTGGAGGGAAGTTCTCCTTACAGACAATATGGCTTAATCCTACTGCAGCGCACCAATCCTACTGCAGCGCACCTTCCAGCACCGGAGCCGGATTATAATGTGCCATTCACTTTCATCACCCCATGTTACACCCACGTACCTCCCCTCTGGTGACTTATAACCGGCCTGGTCACGGGATGTGGCTTCAGTGTCCAGAATATGATGAGATCCCTGAGGCTTTCAGAATATCTTCACCCCTGGAGGTCCCAGGTGGAAATACTGTGGTCATGTTTCTCATCGCAATATTCTCTTTCTATAGATATGAAATATGCCATGCATAACATCATCTGGATGCCTGATATCAGTATTGGGCTCACAGGCAGGTCTTACTGTCATGAAAAAATCTTCCTGTGGGAATCCCTAATCTAAAAATGAATTTACCATCAATATCCAATCACTACAAGCCCCAATATCCATAACTTTCCACTGGTGCCATAACCCTATGAGATGAAGCTGGGGCTTGGGGTGTGACTGGTGTAAACCCTATGAGATGAAGCTGGGGCTTGGGGTGTGACTGGTGTAAACCCTATGAGATGAAGCTGGGGCTTGGGGTGTGACTGGTGTAAACCCTATGAGATGAAGCTGGGGCTTGGGGTGAGACTGGTGTAAACCCTATGAGATGAAGCTGGGGGTGTGACTTGTGCCATAACCCTATGAGATGAAGCTGGGGCTTGGGGTGTGACTGGTGTAAACCCTATGAGATGAAGCTGGGGGTGTGACTGGTGACCCTGTCCAGGCACCGCAGGGGCGGGTGGCTCAGTGTGAGGGAGGTGCTGGCTCTCTTTCCCCCTTGGGGTGTGGAGGTGGCGTGTACGCCTGCTGCAGTGTTCACCATGACAATTGTGAGGATCTGACGTTAGTTAACCAGCCAAGGTGATTAATACATGTTCTTATTTTCTGCTTCAGTATTTATAATGATAATTATGAGATGTCTTATAGATATGTAATCCTATCCAAGAGGCCTTTGTGCCAGAGCATGCTGGGAGTTGTAGTGTTCCCTCCACTTGGTGCAGTTCAGATCTCCACTGTCTCCATATTTTCACTAGGTGGCGCCCTTGAATAAGGACAAGACGCCTCGTGTATGTTACAACCATATATTGTATGGTGGGGGCAATGGTGGGAACTACAACAGGTGCAGGGGTTGTAATCACACCCGGGCCCTGGAGCCTAGGGGGGGGCCAAAGTGCCTCTGGCCTATAGAAAAAGACTAATGCATTAGAAATGTGCAATAATTGGGGGCCCTGTTGGAGCTTTTGCATTGGGGCCCATGAGCTTTGAGTTGCATCACTAGGTGGGGGACACTGTAAGATATGGCTGACCCCCCCCCCCACATCCCCCTTCTGGGATGGGGGTCCAGGTCACACTCATCATTGCTCCATAGCGCCCCCTGTGTGGGTGATCGTGGCTGTTTTTCCTCTGGGAGTGTCCAGGATTTCTTGCATTTTTCTTCGGACATTAAAGGGTTTCTTGTGCCACGGTGGCCCGGCCTCCTCTCTCCTGGCTGGTTGTCCTGCCCGAATTGTCCTCTCCCGCCACAGTCTGACGGCTTACACTGGCAGCCATTACTTTTTTCCCTCCACGTGACCGGCTTCCACCTGGATGGGGCACATAAGTCAGTACACCTGAGTCTGAGGGGGCACAGAATGATCATGGCTGGCCCACTCCTCGTGTGATGGCGCAGCCAGGGTTAGTTAGTGGCCGGTGATTGGCACAGGCGGGTTGTGGTTGGGTAGACCATCTTGGTAGGGATCCCTGTGTGTGCTGCGCTCTGCAGCTTTACAGAGCAAAGATCCTGAAAAAGGTAAATGAATTACCAGCGCTGTCTGCGGCCAACGGCTGCACGTGCGCATCTCAAGCGAGGGCGCAAGAGAACGGCTGCACGTGCACATCCCAAGCAAAGGCGCAAGAGAACGGCTGCACATGCGCATCCCAAGCGAGGGCGCAAGAGACCGGCTGCACATGCGCATCCCAAGCGAGGGCGCAAGAGACCGGCTGCACGTGCGCATCCCAAGCGAGGGCGCAAGAGAACGGCTGCACATGCGCATCCCAAGCGAGGGCGCAAGGGAACGGCTGCACGTGCGCATCTCAAGCGAGGGCGCAAGAGAACGGCTGCACGTGCACATCCCAAGCAAGGGCGCAAGAGAACGGCTGCACATGCGCATCCCAAGCGAGGGCGCAAGAGACCGGCTGCACATGCGCATCCCAAGCGAGGGTGCAAGAGACCGGCTGCACATGCGCATCCCAAACGAGGGTGCAAGAGAACGGCTGCACATGCGCATCCCAAGCGAGGGCGCAAGGGAACGGCTGCACGTGCGCATCCCAAGCAAGGGCGCAAGAGAACGGCTGCACATGCGCATCCCAAGCGAGGGTGCAAGAGAACGGCTGCACATGCGCATCCCAAGCGAGGGTGCAAGAGAACGGCTGCACATGCGCATCCCAAGCGAGGGCGCAAGGGAACGGCTGCATGTGCGCATCCCAAGCGAGGGCGCAAGAGAACGGCTGCACATGCGCATCCCAAGCGAGGGCGCAAGAGAACGGCTGCACATGCGCATCCCAAGCGAGGGCGCAAGAGAACGGCTGCACATGCGCATCCCAAGCGAGGGCGCAAGAGAACGGCTGCACATGCGCATCCCAAGCGAGGGCGCAAGAGAACGGCTGCACATGCGCATCCCAAGCGAGGGCGCAAGGGAACGGCTGCATGTGCGCATCCCAAGCGAGGGCGCAAGAGAACTTTTGCACATGCGCATCCCAAGCGAGGGCGCAAGAGATCGGCTGCGCAGTAGCCAGCCCCATGCAAGAGCGCGCAGGCAGTCCTGTTCATCTGGAACTGTGCAGACCCTCACAGCAGGCACACTGCCGCAAAATGTTATCTGCATGTGGCCCCCGGGCGAGAGGGCAGGACGGTGCGTGGGGTACAGAGCGCAGACTGCTGTGTGCACCTGGCGGGGAGGGCACATACTTATACGACTGTGAGGACAGGTGCTGCTGGCTCAGGTATCACTTCCTGCCAGATACATTTTACAACAGCAAACAGGATCTCCACATCCTGGAGCTGCAGCAAGGGGTTAACCCTGCACGTGCTGCACCTTCAGCCCTGAATGTGAGCGGCAGACTCTGAGTGTGGGAAGGGTCTCATTCCCAGGGGTTACCCCCCAGTACCTGCCCTGTACTGTCCCCTGCCCCACACCATCCCCTACTCTGACCAACTCTACACCATCCCCTACTTTGTGCCATCCCCCTGCTCTGCCCCACTTTACATCGTAACCTGCTGTGCCCCCTGCTCTGCCCCACTTTACATCGTAACCTGCTGTGCCCCCTGCTCTGCCCCACTTTACATCGTAACCTGCTGTGCCCCCTGCTCTACTCAGTGCCCTCCCCTGCTTCTCTTCCTGTGCCATCCCCTGCTCAACCCCACTCTACGTTCTCCCCTGCTTCTGTTTCCCGCGTCGTCCCCTGCTTCTATTTCCTGCGCCGTCCCCTGCTTACTGTTTCCGCGCGCCCCCTGTTTCCCCGCCCTCCCCTGTTTCCCGCGCCCTCCCCTGTTTCCCGCGCCCTCCCCTGTTTCCCGCGCGCCCTCCTGTTTCCCGCCGCTCCTGTTCCCGCGCCCTCCCCTGTTTCCCGCGCCCTCCCCTGTTTCCCGCGCGCCTCCCTCTGTTTCCCCGCGCCCTCCCTGTTTCCCGCGCCCTCGCCTGTTTCCCGCGCCCTCGCCTGTTTCCCGCGCCCTCCCCTGTTTCCCCCGCTGTTTCCCCGCTCCCCTGTTTCCCGCGCGCCCCCTCCCCTGTTTCCCGCGCCCTCCCCTGTTTCCCCCCGCCCCCCCTGTTTCCCGCGCCCTCCCCTGTTTCCCGCGCCCTCCCTGTTTCCCCCCCGCGCCCCTCCCCTGTTTCCCGCGCCCGCCCCTGTTTCCCGCGCCCCTCGCTGTTTCCCCGCCCTCGCCTGTTTCCCGCGCCCTCGCCTGTTTCCCGCGCCCTCGCCTGTTCTGTTTCCCGCGCCCTCGCCTGTTTCCCGCGCCCTCGCCTGTTTTTCCCGCGCCCTCGCCTGTGTTTCCCGCGCCCTCGCCTGTTTCCCGCCCCTCGCCTGTTTCCCGCGCCCCTCGCCTGTTTCCGCGCGCCTCTTCGCCTGCTTTCTGTTTCCCGCGCCCTCCCCTGCTTCTGTTTCCCGCGCCTCCGCCTGCTTCTGTTTCCCGCGCCGCTCGCCTGCTTCTGTTTCCCGCGCCCTCGCCTGCTTCTGTTTCCCGCCCCCCTTCCCCTGCTTTGTGGGCCGCTCTGTTATCACCCCCTGCCTGTATTTCCCGCGCACCTGTCTCCGCGCGCACGTATGCTGCACACTGCTGCTAGATGGGGTGATGTTTCACACAGCGCGGGACGGGGGTGTGGTGACATCACTGCTCGGCAGGGGGGGGTGTGGTGACATCACTGCTCGCAGGGGAGGGGGTGTGGTACATCCTGCTCGCAGGGAGGGGGTTGGTGACATCACATGCTCGGAAGGGAGGGGGTGTGGTGACATCACTGCTCGGCAGGGGAGGGGGTGTGGTGACACACTGCTCGGCAGGGGAGGGGTGTGGTGACATCACTGCAGGGGAGGGGGTGTGGTGCACTGCTGGGGGAGGGGTGTGGTGACATCACTGCTCGGCAGGGGAGGGGGTGTGGTGACATCACTGCTCGGGGCAGGGGGTGTGGTGAACACTGCTCGGCAGGGGAGGGGGTGTGGTGACATCACTGCTGCGGGAGGGGTGTGGTGACACTGCTCGGCAGGGGAGGGGGTGTGGTGACATCACGGCAGGGGAGGGGGTGTGGTGACATCCGGCAGGGGAGGGGGTGGTGACATGACTGTTGCCCTTGGCATCACAGCTCCTTCCTTCCTCTTTTGCAGGCAGTATGAGGGGCAGAGTCAGCTCATCTCTTACACCCTAGATCTCCCCTTGGACGCTGCTTCCCAATTTAAGGTAAGAAGAAATCCCCCACCCCTACCCTGTTACTATGGTGACGACGCCGCATGAAGGGTAAGATAGGTCCCCAACCCAGGCTGAGCTGTGGGGGGGAAGATGTCTGTAGAAATTGGGGGGGGTGGAGGTGTGTGGAGATATTGGGGGGGAGGTGTGTGGAGATATTGGGGGGGAGGTGTGTGGAGATATTGGGGGGGGGAGGTGTGTGGAGATATTGGGGGGGGGAGGTGTGTGGAGATATTGGGGGGGGGAGTGTGTGGAGATATTGGGGGGGGGGAGGTGTGTGGAGATATTGGGGGGGGGGGAGAGGTGTGTGGAGATATTGGGGGGGGAGAGGTGTGTGGAGATATTGGGGGGGGGAGAGGTGTGTGGAGATATTGGGGGGGGGGAGGTGTGTGGAGATATTGGGGGGGGGGGAGGTGTGTGGAGATATTGGGGGGGGAGAGGTGTGTGGAGATATTGGGGGGGGGGAGGTGTGTGGAGATATTGGGGGGGGGAGGAGGTGTGTGGAGATATTGGGGGGGGGGGTGTGTGGAGATATTGGGGGGGGGGAGGTGTGTGGAGATATTGGGGGGGGGAGGTGTGTGGAGATATTGGGGGGGGGGGGGGAGAGGGGGGGATTGTGGAGATATTGGGGGGGGGGAGAGGTGTGTGGAGATATTGGGGGGTGGGGGAGAGGTGTGTGGAGATATTGGGGGGTGGGGGAGAGGTGTGTGGAGATATTGGGGGGTGGGGGAGAGGTGTGTGGAGATATTGGGGGGTGGGGGAGAGGTGTGTGGAGATATTGGGGGGTGGGGGAGAGGTGTGTGGAGATATTGGGGGGGAGGTGTGTGGAGATATTGGGGGGGGAAGAGGTGTGTGGAGATATTGGGGGAGAGGTGTGTGGAGATATTGGGGGGAGAGGTGTGTGGAGATATTGGGGGAGAGGTGTGTGGAGATAGTGGGGGAGAGGTGTGTGGAGATAGTGGGGGAGAGGTGTGTGGAGATAGTGGGGGGAGGGAGTGTGTGTGGAGATATTGGGGGGGGGGGGGGGAGGTGTGTGGAGATATTGGGGGAGAGGTGTGTGGAGATATTGGGGGAGAGGTGTGTGGAGATATTGGGGGAGAGGTGTGTGGAGATAGTGGGGGAGAGGTGTGTGGAGATAGTGGGGGAGAGGTGTGTGGAGATATTGGGGGGGGGGGGGGGAGGTGTGTGGAGATATTGGGGGGGGGGGGGAGGTGTGTGGAGATATTGGGGGGGGGGGGGAGGTGTGTGGAGATATTGGGGGGGGGGGGAGGTGTGTGGAGATATTGGGGGGGGGGGGAGGTGTGTGGAGATATTGGGGGGGGGGGGAGGTGTGTGGAGATATTGGGGGGGGAGGTGTGTGGAGATATTGGGGGGGGGGGAGGTGTGTGGAGATATTGGGGGGGGGGGGAGGTGTGTGGAGATATTGGGGGGGGAGGTGTGTGGAGATATTGGGGGGGAGGTGTGTGGAGATATTGGGGGGGGGGGAGGTGTGTGGAGATATTGGGGGGGGGGGGAGGTGTGTGGAGATATTGGGGGGGGAGGTTGTGTGGAGATACTGGGGGGGGGGAGAGGTGTGTGGAGATTTGGGGGGGGGGGAGGTGTGTGGAGATACTGGGGGGGGGAGAGGGTGTGTGGAGATTTGGGGGGGGGGGGGGGGGGTGGAGATCTTGTGTCCGGGGGCTCCTCACAGTCCGGGCCCCGTATCTTCCACTTCCGGTGCGGGGTCAGGGCTCCGCGGTCGCTCCGGGGTCCTGTCCGGTGCAGATAGGCGGATCCAGAGGCGGGGACACGCCCCCTGTAACGTGACACCGGAGCCGCGCGGGCCCTCCCCCCACGACCGGAGCCTGAAGGAGGCGAAACCACCGGGAGAACCGAGAACAGCGCGAGGATGGAGGAGACAAGCGGACACTGTGTGAGGAACCGGGGACACCGGGGACATCACTGTACACAGGACTGCAGGGGACATCACTGTACACAGGACACCGGGGACATCACTGTACACAGGACACCGGGGACATCACTGTACACAGGACACCGGGGACATCACTGTACACAGGACTGCAGGGGACATCACTGTACACAGGACACCGGGGACATCACTGTACACAGGACACCGGGGACATCACTGTACACAGGACACGGGGACATCACTGTACACAGGACACCGGGGACATCACTGTACACAGGACACCGGGGACATCACTGTACACAGGACACTGGGGACATCACTGTACACAGGACTGCAGGGGACATCACTGTACACAGGACACCGGGGACATCGCTGTACACAGGACACTGGGGACATCACTGTACACAGGACACCGGGGACATCACTGTACACAGGACTGCAGGGGACATCACTGTACACAGGACTGCAGGGGACATCACTGTACACAGGACTGCAGGGGACATCACTGTACACAGGACACCGGGGACATCACTGTACACAGGACACCGGGGACATCACTGTACACAGGACTGCAGGGGACATCACTGTACACAGGACACCGGGGGCATCACTGTACACAGGACTGCAGGGGACATCACTGTACACAGGACTGCAGGGGACATCACTGTACACAGGACTGCGGGGGACATCACTGTACACAGGACTGCGGGGGACATCACTGTACACAGGACTGCAGGGGACATCACTGTACACAGGACTGCAGGGGACATCACTGTACACAGGACACCGGGGACATCACTGTACACAGGACACCGGGGACATCACTGTACACAGGACACCGGGGACATCACTGTACACAGGACTGCAGGGGACATCAGTGTACACAGGACACCGGGGACATCACTGTACACAGGACACCGGGGACATCACTGTACACAGGACACCGGGGGCATCACTGTACACAGGACTGCAGGGGACATCACTGTACACAGGACTGCAGGGGACATCACTGTACACAGGACTGCAGGGGGCATCACTGTACACAGGACTGCAGGGGACATCACTGTACACAGGACACCGGGGCATCACTGTACACAGGACTGCAGGGGACATCACTGTACACAGGACACCGGGGGCATCACTGTACACAGGACACCGGGGACATCACTGTACACAGGACTGCAGGGGACATCACTGTACACAGGACTGCAGGGGACATCACTGTACACAGGACTGCAGGGGACATCACTGTACACAGGACACCGGGGACATCACTGTACACAGGACACCGGGGACATCACTGTACACAGGACACCGGGGACATCACTGTACACAGGACTGCAGGGGACATCACTGTACACAGGACACCGGGGGCATCACTGTACACAGGACACCGGGGACATCACTGTACACAGGACTGCAGGGGACATCACTGTACACAGGACACCGGGGGCATCACTGTACACAGGACTGCAGGGGACATCACTGTACACAGGACTGCAGGGGACATCACTGTACACAGGACTGCAGGGGACATCACTGTACACAGGACTGCAGGGGACATCACTGTACACAGGACTGCAGGGGACATCACTGTACACAGGACTGCAGGGGACATCACTGTACACAGGACACCGGGGACATCACTGTACACAGGACACCGGGGACATCACTGTACACAGGACACCGGGGACATCACTGTACACAGGACTGCAGGGGACATCACTGTACACAGGACACCGGGGACATCACTGTACACAGGACACCGGGGACATCACTGTACACAGGACACCGGGGACATCACTGTACACAGGACTGCAGGGGACATCACTGTACACAGGACTGCAGGGGACATCACTGTACACAGGACTGCACGGGACATCACTGTACACAGGACTGCAGGGGACATCACTGTACACAGGACTGCAGGGGACATCACTGTACACAGGACTGCAGGGGACATCACTGTACACAGGACTGCAGGGGACATCACTGTACACAGGACACCGGGGACATCACTGTACACAGGACACCGGGGACATCACTGTACACAGGACTGCAGGGGACATCACTGTACACAGGACTGCAGGGGACATAACTGTACACAGGACACCGGGGACATCACTGTACACAGGACTGCAGGGGACATCACTGTACACAGGACTGCAGGGGATATCACTGTACACGGGACTGCAGGGGACATCACTGTACACGGGACTGCAGGGGACATCACTGTACACAGGACTGCAGGGGACATCACTGTACACAGGACTGCAGGGGGCATCACTGTACACAGGACTGCAGGGGGCATCACTGTACACAGGACACCGGGGACATCACTGTACACAGGACTGCAGGGGACATCACTGTACACAGGACTGCAGGGGACATCACTGTACACAGGACACCGGGGACATCACTGTACACAGGACATCGGGGACATCACTGTACACAGGACACTGGGGACATCACTGTACACAGGACTGCAGGGGACATCACTGTACACAGGACACCGGGGACATCACTGTACACAGGACTGCAGGGGACATCACTGTACACGGGACTGCAGGAGACATCACTGTACACGGGACTGCAGGGGACATCACTGTACACAGGACTGCAGGGGCATCACTGTACACAGGACTGCAGGGGGCATCACTGTACACAGGACACCGGGGACATCACTGTACACAGGACTGCAGGAGGCATCACTGTACACAGGACTGCAGGGGACATCACTGTACACAGGACTGCAGGGGGCATCACTGTACACAGGACTGCAGGGGGCATCACTGTACACAGGACTGCAGGAGGCATCACTGTACACAGGACTGCAGGGGACATCACTGTACACAGGACTGCAGGGGACATCACTGTACACAGGACTGCAAGGGACATCACTGTACACAGGACTGCAGGGGACATCACTGTACACAGGACTGCAGGGGACATCACTGTACACAGGACTGCAGGGGACATCACTGTATACAGGACACCGGGGACATCACTGTACACAGGACACCGGGGACATCACTGTACACAGGACTGCAGGGGCATCACTGTACACAGGACACCGGGGACATCACTGTACACAGGACTGCAGGGGACATCACTGTACACAGGACTGCAGGGGACATCACTGTACACAGGACTGCAGGGGACATCACTGTACACAGGACTGCAGGGGACATCACTGTACACAGGACTGCAGGGACATCACTGTACACAGGACACCGGGGACATCACTGTACACAGGACACCGGGGACATCACTGTACACAGGACACCGGGGACATCACTGTACACAGGACACCGGGGACATCACTGTACACAGGACTGCAGGGGACATCACTGTACACAGGACTGCAGGGGGCATCACTGTACACAGGACTGCAGGGGACATCACTGTACACAGGACTGCAGGGGACATCACTGTACACAGGACACCGGGGACATCACTGTACACAGGACTGCAGGGGACATCACTGTACACAGGACTGCAGGGGACATCCGTGTACACAGGACTGCAGGGGACATCAGTGTACACAGGACTGCAGGGGACATCAGTGTACACAGGACTGCAGGGGACATCGCTGTACACAGGACTGCAGGGGACATCGCTGTACACAGGACTGCAGGGGACATCGCTGTACACAGGACTGCAGGGGACATCACTGTACACAGGACTGCAGGGGACATCACTGTACACAGGACTGCAGGGGACATCACTGTACACAGGACACCAGGGACATCACTGTACACAGGACTGCAGGGGACATCACTGTACACAGGACTGCAGGGGACATCACTGTACACAGGACTGCAGGTGACATCACTGTACACAGGACACCGGGGACATCACTGTACACAGGACTGCAGGTGACATCACTGTACACAGGACACCGGGGACATCACTGTACACAGGACACCGGGGACATCACTGTACACAGGACTGCAGGGGACATCACTGTACACAGGACTGCAGGGGACATCACTGTACACAGGACTGCAGGGGACATCACTGTACACAGGACTGCAGGGGACATCACTGTACACAGGACACCGGGGACATCACTGTACACAGGACACCGGGGACATCACTGTACACAGGACTGCAGGGGGCATCACTGTACACAGGACTGCAGGGGGCATCACTGTACACAGGACTGCAGGGGGCATCACTGTACACAGGACACCGGGGACATCACTGTACACAGGACACCGGGGACATCACTGTACACAGGACTGCAGGGGACATCACTGTACACAGGACTGCAGGTGACATCACTTTACACAGGACACCGGGGACATCACTGTACACAGGACACCGGGGGCATCACTGTACACAGGACTGCAGGGGACATCACTGTACACAGGACACCGGGGACATCACTGTACACAGGACTGCAGGGGACATCACTGTACACAGGACACCGGGGACATCACTGTACACAGGACTGCAGGGGACATCACTGTACACAGGACTGCAGGTTTCATCACTGCACACAGTCCTATGTAACACCACAGATAACACAGTGATATCTTGGAGTAGAGATAATGTAGATGTCACCTGCAGTCCCATGTAACATTGTAGGTATATTTGGGTCGGGCGCTGCGCTCTATATATAGAGATGTGACCTGAGGGCGACGTCTGGTTGAACCGGTGTCTCCAGTATTATTTCAGGATAATGAGAGATTATTACAGTGTAATCCTGAGAGCGGAGGAAATACCCAGGAGTGCGGGGGCAGCGATCCCACCGTAATGCCAACGATCCCTCTGTAATGCCAGCGATCCCTCTGTAATGCCAGCGATCCCTCTGTAATGCCAGCGATCCCTCTGTAATGCCAGCGATCCCTCTGTAATGCCAGCGATCCCTCTGTAATGCCAGCGATCCCTCTGTAATGCCAGCGATCCCTCTGTAATGCCAGCGATCCCTCTGTAATGCCAGCGATCCCTCTGTAATGCCAGCGATCCCACCGTAATGCCAGCGATCCCTCTGTAATGCCAGCGATCCCTCTGTAGTGCCAGCGATCCCTCTGTAGTGCCAGCGATCCCTCTGTAATGCCAGCGATCCCTCTGTAATGCCAACGATCCCTCTGTAATGCCAGCGATCCCTCTGTAATGCCAGCGATCCCTCTGTAATGCCAGTGATCCCTCTGTAATGCCAACGATCCCTCTGTAATGCCAACGATCCCTCTGTAATGCCAGTGATCCCTCTGTAATGCCAACGATCCCTCTGTAATGCCAGCGATCCCTCTGTAATGCCAACGATCCCTCTGTAATGCCAACGATCCCTCTGTAATGCCAACGATCCCTCTGTAATGCCAGCGATCCCACCGTAATGCCAGCGATCCCACCGTAATGCCAACGATCCCTCTGTAATGCCAACGATCCCTCTGTAGTGCCAGCGATCCCTCTGTAATGCCAGCGATCCCTCTGTAATGCCAACGATCCCTCTGTAATGCCAACGATCCCTCTGTAGTGCCAGCGATCCCTCTGTAGTGCCAGCGATCCCTCTGTCGTGCCAGCGATCCCTCTGTCGTGCCAGCGATCCCTCTGTCGTGCCAGCGATCCCTCTGTCGTGCCAGCGATCCTCTGTCGTGCCAGCGATCCCTCTGTCGTGCCAGCGATCCCTCTGTCGTGCCAGCGATCCCTCTGTCGTGCCAGCGATCCTCTGACGTGCCAGCGATCCCTCTGACGTGCCAGCGATCCCTCTGACGTGCCAGCGATCCCTTGACGTGCCAGCGATCCCTCTGACGTGCCAGCGATCCCTCCGTCGTGCCAGCGATCCCTCCGTCGTGCCAGCGATCCCTCCGTCGTGCCAGTGATCCCTCCGTCGTGCCAACGATCCCTCTGTCGTGCCAACGATCCCTCCACGCCTCATAATGCCAGCGATCCCTCTGTCGTGCCAGCGATCCCTCTGTCGTGCCAGCGATCCCTCTGTCGTGCCAGCGATCCCTCTGACGTGCCAGCGATCCCTCTGACGTGCCAGCGATCCCTCTGTCGTGCCAGCGATCCCTCTGTAGTGCCAGCGATCCCTCTGTAGTGCCAGCGATCCCTCTGTAGTGCCAGCGATCCCTCTGTCGTGCCAGCGATCCCTCTGTCGTGCCAGCGATCCCTCTGTCGTGCCAGCGATCCCTCTGACGTGCCAGCGATCCCTCTGACGTGCCAGCGATCCCTCCGACGTGCCAGCGATCCCTCCGTCGTGCCAGCGATCCCTCCGTCGTGCCAGCGATCCCTCCGTCGTGCCAGCGATCCCTCCGTCGTGCCAGCGATCCCTCCGTCGTGCCAGCGATCCCTCCGTCGTGCCAGCGATCCCTCCGTCGTGCCAGCGATCCCTCTGTCGTGCCAACGATCCCTCCACGCCTCCATAATGCCAGCGATCCCTCTGTCGTGCCAGCGATCCCTCTGTCGTGCCAGCGATCCCTCTGTCATGCCAGCGATCCCTCCGTCGTGCCAGCGATCCCTCCGTCGTGCCAGCGATCCCTCGTCGTGCCAGCGATCCCTCCGTCGTGCCAGCGATCCCTCCGTCGTGCCAACGATCCCTCCACGCCTCCATAATGCCAGCGATCCCTCTGTCGTGCCAGCGATCCCTCTGTCGTGCCAGCGATCCCTCTGTCGTGCCAGCGATCCCTCTGTCGTGCCAGCGATCCCTCTGTCGTGCCAGCGATCCCTCCGTCGTGCCAGCGATCCCTCCGTCGTGCCAGCGATCCCTCCGTCGTGCCAACGATCCCTCCGTCGTGCCAACGATCCCTCCGTCGTGCCAGCGATCCCTCCGTCGTGCCAGCGATCCCTCCGTGTGCCAGCGATCCCTCCGTCGTGCCAGCGATCCCTCCGTCGTGCCAGCGATCCCTCCGTTGTGCCAGCGATCCCTCTGTCGTGCCAGCGACCCCTCCACGCCTCCATAATGCCAGCGATCCCTCTGTAATGCCAGCGATCCCTCTGTCGTGCCAGCGATCCCTCCACGCCTCCATAATGCCAGCGATCCCTCTGTAATGCCAGCGATCCCTCTGTCGTGCCAGCGATCCCTCTGTCGTGCCAGCGCTGGGGAGAAGGAGCAGAGACAGAATGGGGAGACGCTGAGGCTGTTGTGTGTCTGACTCTTCTGTGTGTCTCTCTTGTACGGTCTCTGTCTCTTCTGTGTCTCTCTTGTACGGTCTCTGTCTCTTCTGTGTGTCTCTCCTGTACGGTCTCTCCTGTACGGTCTCTGTCTCTCTTGTACGGTCTATGCCTCTTCTGTGTGTCTCTTGTACGGTCTATGCCTCTTCTGTGTGTCTCTTGTACGGTCTATGCTTCTTCTGTGGGGTCTCTCTTGTACGGTGTCTGTCTCTTCTGTGTGTCTCTTGTATGGTTTCTGTCTCTTCTGTGGTCTCTCCTGTACGGTCTCTGTCTCTTCTGTGTGTCTCTCTTGTACGGTCTCTGTCTCTTCTGTGTCTCTCTTGTACGGTCTCTGTCTCTTCTGTGTCTCTCTTGTACAGTCTCTGTCTCTTCTGTGTGTCTCTCTTGTACGGTCTCTGTCTCTTCTGTACGGTCTCTGTCTCTCTTGTACGGTTTCTGTCTCTCCTGTACGGTCTCTGTCTCTCTTGTACGGTCTCTGTCTCTTCTGTGTCTCTCTTGTACAGTCTCTGTCTCTTCTGTGTGTCTCTCTTGTACGGTCTCTGTCTCTTCTGTGTTTCTCTTTGTACGGTCTCTGTCTCTTCTGTACGGTCTCTGTCTCTCTTGTACGGTCTATGTCTCTTCTGTGTCTCTCTTGTACAGTCTATGTCTCTTCTGTGTCTCTCTTGTACGGTCTATGTCTCTTCTGTGTGTCTCTCTTGTACGGTCTCTGTCTCTTCTGTGTTTCTCTTGTACGGTCTCTGTCTCTTCTGTACGGTCTCTGTCTCTCTTGTACGGTCTATGTCTCTTCTGTGTCTCTCTTGTACAGTCTATGTCTCTTCTGTGTCTCTCTTGTACGGTCTATGTCTCTTCTGTGTCTCTCTTGTACGGTCTCTGTCTCTTCTGTGTCTCTCTTGTACAGTCTGTCTCTTCTGTATGTCTCTCTTGTACAGTCTATGTCTCTTCTGTGTCTCTCTTGTACAGTCTCTGTCTCTTCTGTGTGTCTCTCTTGTACGGTCTCTGTCTCTTCTGTGTCTCTCTTGTACGGTCTCTGTCTCTTCTGTACGGTCTCTGTCTCTCTTGTACGGTTTCTGTCTCTCCTGTACGGTCTCTGTCTCTCTTGTGCGGTTTCTGTCTCTCCTGTACGGTCTCTGTCTCTCTTGTACGGTCTATGTCTCTTCTGTGTCTCTCTTGTACAGTCTATGTCTCTTCTGTGTCTCTCTTGTACGGTCTCTGTCTCTTCTGTGTGTCTCTCTTGTACAGTCTGTCTCTTCTGTATGTCTCTCTTGTACGGTCTCGGAGCAGATTCTTCTCTGTAGTCTCGAAGTTACTTATCGTTTATTTTCTTTCCCTTTTAGAACTTGGACTTCTTTGAAATGATTGAAAAGATGCAGGTGAGTGTGTGAGCCTCCTATCTCCGGGGGTCCCTGCCGTCTCTGGGGGGCCTGCACTGTGTTTCGGGGTCCCTGCCAGCTCTGGAGGCCTTGTAATGTCTCTAGGTATTGCCTGCTGTCTAAGTAGGGGGCCTGTACTGTCTTTTAGGGCATGTTCCCTACTGTCTCTGGGTTGGTGGGGGAGTGTCTCTGTCTCTTAGGGGGGATGGTGTTCCCTACTGTCTCTTAGGGGGGATGGTGTTCCCTACTGTCTCTTAGGGGGGATGGTGTTCCCTACTGTCTGTTAGGGGGAATGGTGTTCCCTACTGTCTCTTAACTCGAATGGTGTTCCCTACTGTCTCTTAACGGGGATGGTGTTCCCTACTGTCTCATAGGGGGGATGGTGTTCCCTACTGTCTCTTAGGGGGGATGGTGTTCCCTACTGTCTGTTAGGGGGGATGGTGTTCCCTACTGTCTCTTAACTCGAATGGGTTCCCTACTGTCTCTTAACGGGGATGGTGTTCCCTACTGTCTCTTAGGGGGGATGGTGTTCCCTACTGTCTCTTAGGGGGGATGGTGTTCCCTACTGTCTCTTAAAGGGGATGGTGTTCCCTACTGTCTCTTAGGGGGGATGGTGTTCCCTACTGTCTCTTAGGGGGGATGGTTTTCCCTGCTGTCTTTTGGAGGGGGAATTCCTCTACGGTCTCTTGGTTGGTGTTTGTGATGACACGGCCTGTGTGTTGTGGGTTATTATTCTTAATTTGGTCAGACATATTGTTCATTTGTTTGTTGACTCTTGAGAAGTAAAGCTCCCGTCACACACAACGATGCAGCAGAGATCCCGACAACGATAACCATCCTTAGGGATCACTGGTGGGTCACTTTGGGATTGCTTGTGAGATGTCAAATAGTCAGATCTCGCAGCGACTCAGCAATGATCGGGAATGATGCAGAGGTCGTTGGGAATTGTCACTCTCAGGCGTAGTATTGAGATTGTTGATCGTTGTCCCTGTCACACACAGCGATGCAGCGTTCCCAGCGGGAGACCGACGACCTTAAAATGACCAGAGCAGGGTGTAACGATCAGTGATCTCACAGCAGGGGCCTGATCGCTGCTAAGTGTCACACATAACGACATCATTAGCGAGATCGCTGTTAACGTCACAAAAGCTGGGACTTGACAATGATCTCGCTAATGATCTCGTTATGTGTGATGAGGGCTTAAGTCTTTGTTTCTTATCAGACTGCTTGGAGCCTCCATTGTGTCAGTTTGTGGATTGGTAACTAAATGTAAATTACTTCAGCCCCTCTGTCTACATCATTCAGAGGAATATTATGCAGTCGGATTGAACTGACAACCAATAAGAGAACAGCCTTATCCACCAATCTGTAAGAACAATATATACCCTGAGGTGAAGGCTAGTGATACATAAAAGGACCTGTTTCAGTCACCAGTTGTTCTTTGATATGTGGCCTCATCTTAGTGAGAGGTCACTGCTAAGTGTCACATAACGAGATCACTGGAGAGATCACTGCTAAGTGTCACACATAGCGAGATCACTGGAGAGATCACTGCTAAGTGTCACATAACGAGATCACTGGAGAGATCACTGCTAAGTGTCACATAACGAGATCACTGGAGAGATCACTGCTAAGTGTCACATAACGAGATCACTGGAGAGATCACTGCTAAGTGTCACATAACGAGATCACTGGAGAGATCACTGCTAAGTGTCACACATACGAGATCACTGGAGAGATCACTGCTAAGTGTCACATAACGAGATCACTGGAGAGATCACTGCTAAGTGTCACACATAGCGAGATCACTGGAGAGATCACTGCTAAGTGTCACATAACGAGATCACTGGAGAGATCACTGCTAAGTGTCACATATACCGAGATTACTGGAGAGATCACTGCTAAGTGTCACACATAACGAGATTACTGGAGAGATCACTGCTAAGTGTCACACATAATGAGATCACTGGAGAGATCACGGTTACATCACCAAATTTGTGACTCAGCAGTGATCTCGCTAGCGATCTCGCTTAGTGTGACGGGGGCTTTACCAGTGTAGCGGAGATCTCCTGCACAGTGATGTCTCTGCTTTTTTTTTCAGGGCTGCAGAATGGACGAACAGAGATACTCACTGCCTCCCCCCTAAAGGTAAAGTCACCACCGCACAGCAGAATAGTGAGTGCAGCTCTGGAGGTGACTGGTGGATAAGACACGATGTAACAGCAGGATAGTGACTGCAGCTCTGGAGGTGACTGGAGGATAAGACACGATGTAACAGCAGAATAGTGACTACAGCTCAGGAGGTGACTGGAGGATAAGACACAATGTAACAGCAGAATAGTGAGTGCAGCTCTGGAGGTGACTGGAGGATAAGACATGATGTAACAGCAGAATAGTGAGTGCAGCTCTGGAGGATAAGACATGATGTAACAGCAGGATAGTGACTGCAGCTCTGGAGGTGACTGGAGGATAAGACACGATGTAACAGCAGAATAGTGACTACAGCTCTGGAGGTGACTGGAGGATAAGACACAATGTAACAGCAGAATAGTGAGTGCAGCTCTGGAGGTGACTGGAGGATAAGACATGATGTAACAGCAGAATAGTGAGTGCAGCTCTGGAGGTGACTGGAGGATAAGACACAATGTAACAGCAGAATAGTGAGTGCAGCTCTGGGGGTGACTGGAGGATAAGACATGATGTAACAGCAGAATAGTGAGTGCAGCTCTGGAGGATAAGACACGATGTAACAGCAGAATAGTGACTACAGCTCTGGAGGTGACTGGAGGATAAGACACAATGTAACAGCAGAATAGTGAGTGCAGATCTGGAGGTGACTGGAGGATAAGACATGATGTAACAGCAGAATAGTGACTGCAGCTCTGGAGGTGACTGGAGGATAAGACACGATGTAACAGCAGAATGGTGAGTGCAGCTCTGGAGGTGACTGGGGAAGGGGCTGTTACTCTCTGGAGCAGTGTATGATGTGATTGGTCTCTCTTGCCGCCATGTGACGCCCTCTCTCCTCTTGTTGTAGACAGAAGAGGATTACATCCCGTACCCCAGCGTCCATGAGGTAGGTGCAGACACGTCGGTGCCGCTGTCCTCCCTCCCTGGTCCCATCCTCTGCTCTCTGCTGTAGGTGCTGGGGAGGATCGGGCCGTTCCCCCTCATACTGCTGCCTCAGTTTGGGGGATACTGGATTGAGGGAACCAATCACGACATCTCGTTGCTTCCCGACTCGGAGAACAGCCAATCACCGTGCAGCAAAGTGAAGCTGGAGAGTAACCACACTGCGCGGCTGTACCGCAAGCACTTCATAGGGAAGGTGAGAGCAGCACCGGACACGCCCTCCCCGGAGTATATACACCTACACGCCAGAGTATATACACCTACAGTCCCTCCCCGGAGTATATACACCTACACGCCAGAGTATATACACCTACACGCCAGAGTATATACACCTACAGTCCCTCCCCGGAGTATATACACCTACACGCCAGAGTATATACACCTACAGTCCCTCCCCGGAGTATATACACTTACATGCCAGAGTATATACACCTACACGCTCTCCCTGGAGTATATACACCTACACGCCCTCCCCGGAGTATATACACCTACACGCCAGAGTATATACACCTACAGTCCCTCCCCGGAGTATATACACCTACACGCCAGAGTATATACACCTACACGCCCTCCCCGGAGCATATACACCTACACGCCAGAGTATATACACCTACAGTCCCTCCCCGGAGTATATACACCTACACGCCAGAGTATATACACCTACAGTCCCTCCCCGGAGTATATACACCTACACGCCAGAGTATATACACCTACACGCCAGAGTATATACACCTACAGTCCCTCCCCGGAGTATATACACCTACACGCCAGAGTATATACACCTACAGTCCCTCCCCGGAGTATATACACCTACACGCCAGAGTATATACACCTACAGTCCCTCCCCGGAGTATATACACCTACATGCCAGAGTATATACACCTACACGCTCTCCCTGGAGTATATACACCTACACGCCCTCCCCGGAGTATATACGCCTACACGCCCTCCCCGGAGTATATACGCCTACACGCCAGAGTATATACGCCTACACGTCCACCCCGGAGTATACACGCCTACACGCCCTCCCCGGAGTATATGCACCTACACGCCCTCCCCGGAGTATATACACCTACACGCCCTCCCCGGAGTATATACACCTACACACCCTCCCCGGAGTATATACACCTACCCTCCAGAGTATATACACCTTCACGCCAGAGTATATACACCTACACGCCCTCCCCGGAGTGTATACACCTACACGCCCTCCCCGGAGTGTATACACCTACACGCCCTCCCCGGAGTGTATACACCTACACGCCCTCCCCGGAGTGTATACACCTACACGCCCTCCCCGGAGTGTATACACCTACACGCCCTCCCCGGAGTGTATACACCTACACGCCCTCCCCGGAGTGTATACACCTACACGCCCTCCCCGGAGTGTATACAGCTACACGCCCTCCCCGGAGTGTATACAGCTACAGGCCCTCCCCGGAGTGTATACACCTACACGCCCTCCCCGGAGTGTATACACCTACACGCCCTCCCCGGAGTGTATACACCTACACGCCCTCCCCGGAGTGTATACACCTACACGCCCTCCCCGGAGTGTATACACCTACACGCCCTCCCCGGAGTGTATACACCTACACGCCCTCCCCGGAGTGTATACAGCTACACGCCCTCCCCGGAGTGTATACAGCTACACGCCCTCCCCGGAGTGTATACACCTACACGCCCTCCCCGGAGTGAATACACCTACACGCCCTCCCCGGAGTGAATACACCTACACGCCCTCCCCGGAGTGTATACACCTACACGCCCTCCCCGGAGTGTATACACCTACACGCCCTCCCCGGAGTGTATACACCTACAGGCCCTCCCCGGAGTGTATACACCTACACGCCCTCCCCGGAGTGTATACAGCTACACGCCCTCCCCGGAGTGTATACACCTACAGGCCCTCCCCGGAGTGTATACACCTACAGGCCCTCCCCGGAGTGTATACACCTACACGCCCTCCCCGGAGTGTATACACCTACACGCCCTCCCCGGAGTGTATACACCTACACGCCCTCCCCGGAGTGTATACAGCTACACGCCCTCCCCGGAGTGTATACACCTACACGCCCTCCCGGAGTGTATACACCTACACGCCCTCCCCGGAGTGTATACACCTACACGCCCTCCCCGGAGTGTATACACCTACACGCCCTCCCCGGAGTGTATACAGCTACACGCCCTCCCCGGAGTGTATACACCTACAGGCCCTCCCCGGAGTGTATACACCTACAGGCCCTCCCCGGAGTGTATACACCTACACGCCCTCCCCGGAGTGTATACACCTACACGCCCTCCCCGGAGTGTATACACCTACACGCCCTCCCCGGAGTATATACACCTACAGTCCCTCCTCATGCTCAGTACGGGGCTTGAAGCTCTAACAGTTGCGCGGGTGTACATACGTCACCCGGCGCTGGAAATGACGCGATTCGCGTCATACAGCCCCCACACAGCAGCGCCAGGCTGAGGGGAGAGCGGGGAGGCGCGCAGGGAGGCGGCATTTGATTGTATGATGAAGATCACGCCTATTGAGGCGTGATAGTATGAAGAGGGGCAGCCTGCAGGGTGACTATGCATACAGTAGTCACTCATTAACATCAGTAATGAGGTTCTTTTATAACGTTTATATTCAGTTTCACTTGCTGCATTTAGGAGATAAAAGGAGGAGTGTAGGGTAAGTGTTACTATGCTGTAGGGACAGCTTGTAATAGCTTAGGGGGTGGTTTGGGGGTGACAGGATCCCTTTAATCTCTACCTCCTCAAAAGGAATTCCAGCATGTACCAAAATGGACACCCCTCTGGCATACGTGGAGTACGTGGAATGGTTTGGCTTTCTGAACCCTTTTCCTTGCCAAGACTCCAATTTTGTCAGCAGTCAGGTGCGTTTCCATAAGACAGATGATGGAAGGTTTATGAGCTATTATATTTTGGAGTACAGCCGCCCTCCTTTTACGTTCCGCTAGTCCACGTATATTCCAGCTCAATACTCTAATCATACCGGCCATTATTAATCAGAGTCATCATAATCATAAAAGACCATATCTTACAATATCCCATTTGCCGTCTGTCCCCTCCCTTCCCCCTCCCACCTCCCCCCATACTCCCCACCAAAATCCCTCCATACTCCTACATCTCCTCTATTCCACCTCTAAAATAGTCGTTACGTTCTCTCAACCGAGAGTGGGTGAATGAAACCGGCCCATACCGCCAGTTGGATACTCCCGCCCAAACTCCTCACCTGGCTGAGAACAGCCCCGAGCCCATAAGTGCTGGCATCTGTCTACACCACCGACCTGCGGGTGAGATCTGGGGCCTGGAGGACGGGTGAACTGGCCACTGCTGACTGTAGGGCAGAGAATGATTCCTCACACTGAGGGTCCAGGTACAGGATTGGGCGCTCCTCACCTTGCTGGGTCACCTGGCTGAGAACGGCCCCTAGCCCATAAGTGCTGGCATCTGTCTGCACCACGGACCTGGGGGTGAGATCTGGGGCCTGGAGGACGGGTGACCTGGCCACTGCTGACTGTAGGGCAGAGAATGATTCCTCACACTGAGGGGTGCAGGATACAATTTGGGGGAGCCTCCTCTTGGTCAGTTAATGGCTTATCCAGAGCACTGTAGTGTGGCACAATCTTCCTATAATAGCCGGCCGTACCCAGGAAGGACAGGACCGGCTTCTTGGTGTGGGCCAGGCTGTAATGGCTTCTACCTTCCCTGGGTCAGGGTTTAGCAGACCTCCCCCCACCCGGTGTCCGAGGTATTGTACTTCCCTCATGGCCACCTGACACTTCCCAGGCTTCACAGTCAGACCTGCAGTGTGAAGCCTCTGCAATACCTGAGAGATGTGCAAGATGTTCCTCCCCAGAATCACTAAAAATGGCGATATCATCTACAGTCATGGCCAAAAGTTTTGAGAATGATACAAATATTAATTGTAACAAAGTCTACTGCTTCAGTTTTTCTAATGGCAATTTGCATATACTCCAGAATGTCATAAAGAGTGATCAGCTTAACAGCAATTACTTGCTAAGTCAATATTTGCCTAGAAAATGAACTTTAACCCTCAAAACACATTTCAACATCATTGCAGTCCTGCCTTAAAAGGAGCAGCTAACATCGTTTTAGAGATTGTTCGCCAGCCCTGTCCTCATCAACACCCACACCTGTGTTACTGGAACAATCAGTCATGATTAAGTAAGAATGACACCACTGGACACTTTAAAAGCAGGCTGGTGCTTGGTATCATTGTTTCTCTTCAGTTAACCATGGTTATCTCTAAAGAAACACGTGCAGCCATCATTGCACTTTGCAATTATATTTCTGTATGTGATTGAAACATCAGAAAAACACAAATAAGAACCAGAGGGAGCAGATCATGGGAATATAGCATTGTGGGGTCATTCTCAAAACTTTTGGCCATGACTATATGTATAATGTGATGCTGCCTCCTATCTTCCAGGAACATTTCACCTATTACTCGCTGGACGCTGCTCTCGGTCATCTTGTTTTCTCTCTGAAGTACGATGTGATTGGAGATCAGGAGCACCTCCGTCTTCTGCTGCGGTGAGAGACCCCCGCACTGGGCCCCTCCATCATCAGTCTACCGCCTGCAACAACGCTCCCCACTTCCTGTGTCCCTCAGGCCTCCTTGGTCCTGACATTTGGATGTTGTGTTGGGGGACGCTGTGACTCCTCCTCTTGGATATTGTGTTGGGGGAACACTGTGACAGCTCTTCTGAGATGTTGTGTTGGGGGACGTTGTGACCGCTCCTTTTGTATGTTGTGTTGGGGGACGTTGTGACCGCTCCTCTCGGATGTTGTGTTTGGGAGACGCTGTGACCATTCCTCTCAGATGTGTTTTGAGGACACTGTGACCGCTCCTCTCGGGTGTTGTGTTGGGGGACGCTGTGACTGCTCCTCTTGGATGTTGTGTTGGGGGGAGTGTTGTGACCGCTCCTCTCGGGTGTTGTGTTGGGGGGAGTGTTGTGACCGCTCCTCTCGGGTGTTGTGTTGGGGGGGAGTGTTGTGACCGCTCCTCTCGGGTGTTGTGTTGGGGGACGCTGTGACTGCTCCTCTTGGATGTTGTGTTGGGGGACGCTGTGACCGCTCCTCTCGGGTGTTGTGTTGGGGGACGCTGTGACTCCTCCTCTCGGACGTTGTGTTTGGGGGGACGCTGTGACCTCTCCTCTCTGGTGTTGTGTTGGGGGGAGTGTTGTGACCGCTCCTCTCGGGTGTTGTGTTGGGGGGAGTGTTGTGACCGCTCCTCTCGGGTGTTGTGTTGGGGGGAGTGTTGTGACCGCTCCTCTCGGGTGTTGTGTTGGGGGGAGTGTTGTGACCGCTCCTCTCGGGTGTTGTGTTGGGGGACGCTGTGACTCCTCCTCTCTGGTGTTGTGTTTGGGGACGCTGTGACTCCTCCTCTTGGATGTTGTGTTGGGGGGACGCTGTGACTCCTCCTCTCTGGTGTTGTGTTGGGGGACGCTGTGACTCCTCCTCTCGGGTGTTGTGTTGGGGGGAGTGTTGTGACTGCTCCTCTTGGATGTTGTGTTGGGGGGAGTGTTGTGACCGCTCCTCTCTGGTGTTGTGTTGGGGGACGCTGTGACTCCTCCTCTCTGGTGTTGTGTTTGGGGACGCTGTGACTCCTCCTCTTGGATGTTGTGTTGGGGGGACGCTGTGACTCCTCCTCTCTGGTGTTGTGTTGGGGGACGCTGTGACTCCTCCTCTCGGGTGTTGTGTTGGGGGGAGTGTTGTGACTGCTCCTCTTGGATGTTGTGTTGGGGGGAGTGTTGTGACCGCTCCTCTTGGTGTTGTGTTGGGGGACGCTGTGACTCCTCCTCTCTGGTGTTGTGTTGGGGGACGCTGAGACTCCTCCTCTCGGGTGTTGTGTTTGGGGGGACGCTGTGACTGCTCCTCTTGGATGTTGTGTTGGGGGGAGTGTTGTGACCACTCCTCTCGGTGTGTTGTGTTTGGGGGACGCTGTGACTCCTCCTCTCTGGTGTTGTGTTGGGGGACGCTGTGACTCCTCCTCTCTGGTGTTGTGTTTGGGGGACGCTGTGACTCCTCCTCTCTGGTGTTGTGTTGGGGGACGCTGTGACCTCTCCTCTCTGGTGTTGTGTTGGGGGACGCTGTGACTCCTCCTCTCGGGTGTTGTGTTGGGGGACGCTGTGACTCCTCCTCTCGGGTGTTGTGTTGGGGGACGCTGTGACCTCTCCTCTCTGGTGTTGTGTTGGGGGACGCTGTGACCGCTCCTCTCAGATGTAATTTTCGGTGCTGCTCACGGTTTGTTTCTTCTCCAGGACAAAGACCCAGACGTTCCATGATGTGATCCCCATCTCCTGCCTCACCGAGTTTCCCAATGTGGTGCAGATGGCCAAGGTAGCACCCTCAGGGCCGGGCCCCCTGTCCTCTGAGCCTGCTCTCTAGCCGCCATGTTTTCAGCAGTCGCCCCCTCCCCACCTATAGTCATTTTGCTTTGTCTTTCAGCTCGTCTGTGAAGATGTCAACGTGGATCGATTTCATCCCGTCCTTTATCCAAAGGTGACTGGTAACCGGAGCCACGGCCACGTGATCTGCAGACACGGGACCCATGACACCCCGCGTACTGAGTGATACAATGTATCCAGGCCACACACACACACCGAGTGATACAATGTATCCAGACCACACGCCGAGTGATGCAATGTATCCAGACCACATGATGAGTGATACAATGTATCCAGACCACACACACCGAGTGATACAATGTATCCAGACCACACGATGAGTGATGCAATGTATCCAGACCACATGATGAGTGATACAATGTATCCAGACCACACGATGAGTGATACAATGTATCCAGACCACACGATGAGTGATACAATGTCTCCAGACCACACGATGAGTGATACAATGTATCCAGACCACACGATGAGTGATACAATGTATCCAGGCCACACACACCGAGTGATACAATGTATCTAGACCACACGATGAGTGATACAATGTCTCCAGACCGCACGATGAGTGATATAATGTATCCAGACCGCACGATGAGTGATATAATGTATCCAGACCACACGATGAGTGATACAATGTATCCAGACCACACGATGAGTGATATAATGTATCCAGACCACACGATGAGTAATACAATGTATCTAGACCGCACGATGAGTGATACAATGTCTCCAGACCGCACGATGAGTGATACAATGTATCCAGACCACACGATGAGTAATACAATGTATCCAGACCACACGATGAGTGATACAATGTATCCAGACCACACGATGAGTGATGCAATGTCTCCAGACCACACGATGAGTGATGCAATGTCTCCAGACCACACGATGAGTGATACAATGTATCCAGACCGCACGATGAGTGATACAATGTATCTAGACCGCACGATGAGTGATGCAATGTATCCAGACCACACGATGAGTGATACAATGTATCCAGACCGCACGATGAGTGATACAATGTATCTAGACCGCACGATGAGTGATGCAATGTATACAGGCCACACGATGAGTGATACAATGTCTCCAGACCACACGATGAGTGATACAATGTCTCCAGACCACACGATGAGTGATACAATGTATCCAGACCGCACGATGAGTGATACAATGTATCTAGACCGCACGATGAGTGATGCAATGTATACAGGCCACACGATGAGTGATACAA
Organism: Allobates femoralis; assembly: GCA_033576535.1. Classification (NCBI taxonomy): domain Eukaryota; kingdom Metazoa; phylum Chordata; class Amphibia; order Anura; family Aromobatidae; genus Allobates; species Allobates femoralis. The sequence continues at coordinate 44,852,492 of JARQOC010000009.1, read as the reverse complement.
TGTCTCCAGACCACACGATGAGTGATACAATGTCTCCAGACCGCACGATGAGTGATACAATGTATCTAGACCGCACGATGAGTGATACAATGTCTCCAGACCGCACGATGAGTGATACAATGTATCTAGACCGCACGATGAGTGATACAATGTCTCCAGACCGCACGATGAGTGATACAATGTCTCCAGACCGCACGATGAGTGATACAATGTATCCAGACCGCACGATGAGTGATACAATGTATCCAGACCACACGATGAGTGATGCAATGTCTCCAGACCACACGATGAGTGATGCAATGTATACAGGCCACACGATGAGTGATACAATGTCTCCAGACCACACGATGAGTGATACAATGTCTCCAGACCACACGATGAGTGATACAATGTCTCCAGACCACACGATGAGTGATACAATGTCTCCAGACCGCACGATGAGTGATACAATGTCTCCAGACCGCACGATGAGTGATACAATGTCTCCAGACCACATAATGAGTGATACAATGTCTCCAGACCGCACAATGAGTGATATAATGTATACAGGCCACACGATGAGTGATACAATGTATCCAGACCACACGATGAGTAATACAATGTATCCAGACCACACGATGAGTGATACAATGTCTCCAGACCACACGATGAGTGATACAATGTATCCAGACCACACGATGAGTGATACAATGTATCCAGACCACATAATGAGTGATACAATGTATCCAGACCACACGATGAGTGATACAATGTCTCCAGACCACACAATGAGTGATACAATGTATCCAGACCACACAATGAGTGATACAATGTCTCCAGACCACACGATGAGTGATATAATGTATCCAGACCGCACGATGAGTGATATAATGTATCCAGACCACACGATGAGTGATACAATGTATCCAGACCACACGATGAGTGATATAATGTATCCAGACGCTCGGCCCTGACCTCTGACTTCATCTCTTCAGGCCTCGAGGCTCATCGTCACCTTTGATGAACATGTCATCAGCAATAACTTCAAATTTGGGGTGATTTACCAGAAGAGCGGGCAGGTGAGTGACCGAGGAGCAGGCAGAGGATGTCATAATCCGCATCAGGGGTGTCTGCCAGTAGTCTCTGGCATCTGGGGGATGCGTTGAGCTCTCATGGGGATCGGAAGCCTCTCGGGGGGGGGGGGGAGGGGGGGGGGTTTGGTTCAGTGTCAGCTCCCAGTCTCTAGTGTAACCCCTCCACCGTCCACAGACCACCGAGGAGGAGCTGTTCAGCACCACACAGGAGGGCGCTGCCTTCGTGGAGTTCCTGGAGCTGCTGGGGGAGCGGGTTCTCCTGCAGGACTTTAAGGGGTGAGTTTGGGGCCAGTGGAGTTTAAGGGTTCAGGGGGTCCTGGGGGCCTCGTCGGCTGCTCCCCTCTGACTCCTCGCTTGATGCCGCAGGTTCCGGGGAGGATTGGACGTGGCGCACGGGCAGACGGGGACAGAATCCGTCTACTGCAACTTCCGAGGAAAAGAGATCATGTTCCACGTGTCGACCAAACTGCCGTACACCGAGGGAGATGCCCAGCAGGTAGCCGTACCCCCGACCACCACACGAGGGCTGTATGGGGATTGCAGGTTATTTGTCAGCATCTGACACCTACAGAAGCTCAAATCCCGGTTACAGGGCCCCGGCCTCCCTGTGTCGCTGGCTGTGGGGACGCCCGGACCTCCCTGTGTCGCTGGCTGTGGGGACGCCCGGACCTCCCTGTGTCGCTGGCTGTGGGGGACGCCCGGACCTCCCTGTGTCGCTGGCTGTGGGGGACGCCCGGACCTCCCTGTGTCGCTGGCTGTGGGGGACGCCCGGACCTCCCTGTGTCGCTGGCTGTGGGGGACGCCCGGACCTCCCTGTGTCGCTGGCTGTGGGGGACGCCCGGACCTCCCTGTGTCGCTGGCGGTGGGGGACGCCCGGACCTCCCTGTGTCGCTGGCTGTGGGGGACGCCCGGACCTCCCTGTGTCGCTGGCTGTGGGGGCGCCCGGACCTCCCTGTGTCGCTGGCTGTGGGGGACGCCCGGACCTCCCTGTGTCGCTGGCTGTGGGGGACGCCCGGACCTCCCTGTGTCGCTGGCTGTGGGGGACGCCCGGACCTCCCTGTGTCGCTGGCTGTGGGGGACGCCCGGACCTCCCTGTGTCGCTGGCGGTGGGGGACGCCCGGACCTCCCTGTGTCGCTGGCTGTGGGGGACGCCCGGACCTCCCTGTGTCGCTGGCTGTGGGGGACGCCCGGACCTCCCTGTGTCGCTGGCTGTGGGGGACGCCCGGACCTCCCTGTGTCGCTGGCTGTGGGGGACGCCCGGACCTCCCTGTGTCGCTGGCTGTGGGGGACGCCCGGACCTCCCTGTGTCGCTGGCTGTGGGGGACGCCCGGACCTCCCTGTGTCGCTGGCTGTGGGGGACGCCCGGACCTCCCTGTGTCGCTGGCTGTGGGGGACGCCCGGACCTCCCTGTGTCGCTGGCTGTGGGGGACGCCCGGACCTCCCTGTGTCGCTGGCTGTGGGGGACGCCCGGACCTCCCTGTGTCGCTGGCTGTGGGGGACGCCCGGACCTCCCTGTGTCGCTGGCTGTGGGGGACGCCCGGACCTCCCTGTGTCGCTGGCTGTGGGGGACGCCCGGACCTCCCTGTGTCGCTGGCGGTGGGGGACGCCCGGACCTCCCTGTGTCGCTGGCTGTGGGGGACGCCCGGACCTCCCTGTGTCGCTGGCTGTGGGGGACGCCCGGACCTCCCTGTGTCGCTGGCTGTGGGGGACGCCCGGACCTCCCTGTGTCGCTGGCTGTGGGGGACGCCCGGACCTCCCTGTGTCGCTGGCTGTGGGGGACGCCCGGACCTCCCTGTGTCGCTGGCTGTGGGGGACGCCCGGACCTCCCTGTGTCGCTGGCTGTGGGGGACGCCCGGACCTCCCTGTGTCGCTGGCTGTGGGGGACGCCCGGACCTCCCTGTGTCGCTGGCTGTGGGGGACGCCCGGACCTCCCTGTGTCGCTGGCTGTGGGGGACGCCCCGGACCTCCCTGTGTCGCTGGCTGTGGGGGACGCCCGGACCTCCCTGTGTCGCTGGCTGTGGGGGACGCCCGGACCTCCCTGTGTCGCTGGCTGTGGGGACGCCCGGCCTCCCTGTGTCGCTCGCTGTGGAGGTCTCCCTGGGGGTCCGCTGTTGCCCCCTATCTTCTCACTGCTTCATCTTTCTCCATGTGTTTAGTTGCAGCGGAAGCGACACATCGGGAATGACATTGTCGCCATCGTGTTCCAGGACGAGAACACGCCGTTCGTCCCCGACATGATCGCATCCAACTTCCTGCACGCCTACATAGTGGTGCAAGTGGAGAACGCCTGCACCGAGCGCACCGCGTACAAGGTGAGGGGGGATGGGGGTGGTGATGTTGATCTCGGGGTCTGAGTGTACCCGATGCCGTTGATTCCGGGGACTGTCCTCAGCAGTGAGGTGACGCTGCTCTCTTGCTCAGGTCGGGCCCCTCGATGGCTGCTCTCTTGCTCAGGTCGGGCCCCTCGGTGGCCGCTCTCTTGCTTGGGTTGGGCCCCTCGGTTGCTGCTCCCTTGCTCGGGTCGGGCCCCTCGGTGGCCGCTCTCTTGCTTGGGTCAGGCCCCTCGGTGGCTGCTCTCTTACTCGGGTCGGGCCCCTCGGTGGCTGCTCTCTTGCTCGGGTCGTGCCCCTCAGTGGCTGCTCTCTTGCTCAGGTCGGGCCCCTCTCGGTGGCCGCTCTCTTGCTCGGGTCGGGCCCCTCGGTGGCTGCTCTCTTGCTCGGGTCAGGCCCCTCGGTTGCTGCTCCCTTGCTCGGGTCAGGCCCCTCGGTGGCTGCTCCCTTGCTCGGGTCAGGCCCCTCGGTTGCTGCTCCCTTGCTCGGGTCGGGCCCCTCGGTGGCCGCTCTCTTCCTTGGGTTGGGCCCCTCGGTGGCCGCTCTCTTGCTTGGGTTGGGCCCCTCGGTGGCCGCTCTCTTGCTTGGGTCAGGCCCCTCGATGGCTGCTCTCTTGCTTGGGTCGGGCCCCTTGGTGGCCGCTCTTTTGCTTGGGTCAGGCCCCTCGATGGCTGCTCTCTTGCTTGGGTCGGGCCCCTTGGTGGCCGCTCTCTTGCTTGGGTCGGGCCCCTTGGGGGCCGCTCTCTTGCTTGGGTCAGGCCCCTCGATGGCTGCTCTCTTGCTTTGATCGGGCCCCTCGGTGGCTGCTCTCTTGCTTGGGTTGGGCCCCTCGGTGGCTGCTCCCTTGCTCGGGTCGGGCACCTTGGTGGTCGCTCTCTTGCTCGGGTCGGGCCCCTCGATAGCTGCTCTCTTGCTTTGATCGGGCCCCTCGGTGGCCGCTCTCTTGCTCGGGTCGGGCCCCTCGATAGCTGCTCTCTTGCTTTGATCGGGCCCCTCAGTGGCCGCTCTCTTGCTCGGGTCAGGCCCCTCAGCGGCTCCTCGCGTCGTTCTCTGTTATGTGATGATGTAATGTGGCTCCTCTTAGGTTTCGGTCACCGCTCGGGATGACGTGCCTTTCTTCGGCCCGCCACTTCCAGACCCCGCTGTTTTCCATAAGGTAGGTGGAAGATCCTGGTTGCTTGGTGGACTACAAGTTCCAGCAGCCCCCGGTCATGACTCTCTTCCGCGTTTTCCCAGGGCTCCAACTTTCAGGAATTCCTTCTGACTAAACTGATCAATGCGGAGTACGCCTGCTACAAAGCCGAGAAGTTCGCTAAACTGGAGGCGAGTATTGCAACCCCAGAACAAGAGCTCGACCCTCTCCTCCCGCTGTGTTCCCCTGCCGCATGCTCATGCCCTGTCCTCCATCTGTGTCCTCATGCCTTGTCCTCCCGCTGTGTCCTCATGCCGCGTCCTCATGCCCTGTCCTCCCCCTGTGTCCTGATGCCCTGTCCTCCCCCTGTGTCCTGATGCCCTGTCCTCCCCCTGTGTCCTCATGCCCTGTCCTTCCCCTGTGTCCTCATGCCCTGTCCTCCCCCTGTGTCCTCATGCCCTGTCCTCCCACTGTGTTCTCCTGCCGCGTCCTCATGCCCTGTTCTCCATCTGTGTCCTCATGCCCTGTCCTCATGCCCTGTCCTCCCCCTGCATCCTCATGCCCTGTCCCCCCCCCCCCCCCCCCCCCCCCCCCCGTGTCCTCATGCCCTGTCCTCCAGCTGTGTCCTCATGCCCTGTTCCCCACTGTATCCTCATACCCTGTCCTCCCCCCGTGTCCTCATGCCCTGTCTCTCGCTGTATCCTCATGCCCTGTTCCCCGCTGTATCCTCATGCCCTGTTCTCCCCCTACGTCTTCATGCCCTGACCTCCAGATTTGTCATCATGCCCTGTCCTTATGCCCTATCCTCATGTCTTTCCTCACGCCCTATCCTCATGTCTTTCCTCACGCCCTATCCTCATGCCCTATCTCCCGCTGTATCCTCATGCCCTGTTTCCCACTGTATCCTCATGCCCTGTCTCCCGCCCTGTCCTCATGCCCTGTCTCCCGCCCTGTCCTCATGCCCTGTCTCCCGCCCTGTCCTCATGCCCTGTCTCCCGCCCTGTCCTCATGCCCTGTCTCCCGCCCTGTCCTCATGCCCTGTCTCCCGCCCTGTCCTCATGCCCTGTCTCCCGCCCTGTCCTCATGCCCTGTCTCCCGCCCTGTCCTCATGCCCTGTCTCCCGCCCTGTCCTCATGCCCTGTCTCCCGCCCTGTCCTCATGCCCTGTCTCCCGCCCTGTCCTCATGCCCTGTCTCCCGCCCTGTCCTCATGCCCTGTCTCCCGCCCTGTCCTCATGCCCTGTCTCCCGCCCTGTCCTCATGCCCTGTCTCCCGCCCTGTCCTCATGCCCTGTCCTCCGCCCTGTCCTCTTGCCCTGTCCTTTTGCCCTGTCCTCTTGCCCTGTCCTCTTGCCCGGTCTGCTGTATCCTCATGCCCAGTCTCCCACCCTGTCCTCATGCCCTGTCTCCCGCCCTGTCCTCTTGCCCTGTCCTTTTGCCCTGTCCTCTTGCCCAGTCCTCATGCCCAGTCCTCTTGCCCAGTCCTCATGCCCAGTCCTCATGCCCTGTCCTTTCACCTCTCCTCACTCCCAGGAGCGGACGCGTGCAGCGTTACTGGAGACGCTATACGAGGAGCTGCACATCAACAGCCAGTCCATGATGGGGCTCGGCGGGGACGATGACAAGATGGAGAATGGTGGTGGTGGCGGGGGCTTCTTTGAGTCTTTCAAGGTGAGACATAAATATAATGGGGGGACGCAGTTTCACTGCAGCAGTCCTGTAATTCATGCCAAGTGGTGGAGCGCAACCCCCTGGGCGCTATAGAGAGCGATGTCCGAACTGCCACTGAGCCAATCACGTCATAGCCTCCCTCCAATCAGCACCAAGGAAGACGACTAGAATCTGGGGGGGTCTCAGGTCTTGGGAAGATAGATAGGGGGGATTAGGATCTGCCTATTCTCAGGATCTGGGGGGTCTCTGTATCTGCATATTCTCAGGATCTGGGGGGGGGGTCTGTATCTGCCTATTCTCAGGATCTGGGGGGGGGGCTGTATCTGCCTATTCTCAGGATCTGGGGGGGTCTCTGTATCTGCCTATTCTCAGGATCTGGGGGGGTCTGTATCTTCCTATTCTCAGGATCTGGGGGGTCCCTGTATCTGCCTATTCTCAGGATCTGGGGGGGGGGTCTCTATCTGCCTATTCTCAGGATCTGGGGGGGTCTGTATCTGCCTATTCTCAGGATCTGTGGGGGGTCTCTGTATCTGCCTATTCTCAGGATCTGGGGGGGGGTCTCTATCTGCCTATTCTCAGGATCTGGGGGGTCTCTGTATCTGCCTATTCTCAGGATCTGGGGGGGGTCTCTGTATCTGCCTATTCTCAGGATCTGGGGTCTCTGTATCTGCCTATTCTCAGGATCTGGGGGGGGGGGGTCTCTATCTGCCTATTCTCAGGATCTGGGGGGGTCTGTATCTGCCTATTCTCAGGATCTGGGGGGTCTGTATCTGCCTATTCTCAGGATCTGGGGGGTCTCTGTATCTGCCTATTCTCAGGATCTGTGGGGGGGTCTCTGTATCTGCCTATTCTCAGGATCTGGGGTCTCTGTATCTGCCTATTCTCAGGATCTGGGGGGGTCTGTATCTGCCTATTCTCAGGATCTGGGGGGTCTCTGCTGCCTCTTGCATACACAGATGAGCCCCATTTCTTTGTAATGACAGCAGTGACTCCTGGTGGTCATGCTACAGCACTACACCTGCCCTCCGTTCCGCACATGATATGATTGGGGATACTGAGACGTCTGTGTGGCCCTTGTGGTGAAAAATGGCAGCTCTCTGGCGCCCCCTTATCGTCAGGATAATTAGGAAATTGACCAATGATAAGCAAATGCGGCTGAAGATGTCCTGTGATGGGAACATTATCGAGGCACTGGCAGTGAGGATGGTATATATCACCAATCCCAGGCTGGGAATATATGTATGAAACTCCGGACCATCACTGCCAGGTCCCCAATAACACAAGAACACAGAGCTGCCACCAGGTCCTCGGTAGATCTAAGCCCGGTCCATTAACAGGCCAGGAGCCACCCCAGGGAGCGTATAATATTAGGCAAGTGCATGGAAGTAGGGATCAGGGATCGAGATAAAAGAGCAACCTAGGATTAAATGTGATATTTTCTGGCTGTAAGGGAACACTAGATAATCTTACCATGCATGGGTGAGTTATACAGACATTACAGTCAGGAATGTGACCAGGAATGTAATTGTGACCAGTTTTCTTGTGGCCACGTGGCGGCAGTGTAGAGCCACCTGACACGTAACGTGGCGGCAGTGTAGAGCCACCTGACACGTAACGTGGCGGCAGCGTAAAGCCACCTGACACGTAACGTGGCGGCAGTGTAGAGCCACCTGACACGTAACATGATGGCAGTGTAGAGCCACCTGACACGTAACGTGATGGCAGTGTAGAGCCACCTGACACGTAACGTGACCTCAGTGTAGAGCCACCTGACACGTAACGTGACGGCAGTGTAGAGCCCCTGACACGTAACGTGACGGCAGTGTAGAGCCACCTGACACGTAACGTGACCTCAGTGTAGAGCCACCTGACACGTAACGTGACGGCAGTGTAGAGCCACCTGACACGTAACGTGGCGGCAGTGTAGAGCCACCTGACACGTAACGTGACGGCAGTGTAGAGCCACCTGACACGTAACGTGACGGCAGTGTAGAGCCACCTGACACGTAACGTGGCGGCAGTGTAGAGCCACCTGACACGTAACGTGGCGGCAGTGTAGAGCCACCTGACATTTAACGTGGAGGCAGTGTAGAGCCCCTGACACGTAACGTGGAGGCAGTGTAGAGCCACCTGACACGTAACGTGACCTCAGTGTAGAGCCACCTGACACGTAACGTGACGGCAGTGTAGAGCCCCTGACACGTAACGTGACGGCAGTGTAGAGCCACCTGACACGTAACGTGACCTCAGTGTAGAGCCACCTGACACGTAACGTGACGGCAGTGTAGAGCCACCTGACATTTAACGTGGAGGCAGTGTAGAGCCCCTGACACGTAACGTGGAGGCAGTGTAGAGCCCCTGACACGTATCGTGGAGGCAGTGTAGAGCCACCTGACACGTAACGTGGCGGCAGTGTAGAGCCACCTGACACGTAACGTGACGGCAGTGTAGAGCCACCTGACACGTAACGTGACGGCAGTGTAGAGCCACCTGACACGTAACGTGACGGCAGTGTAGAGCCACCTGACACGTAACTTGGAGGCAGTGTAGAGCCACCTGACACATAACGTGATGGCAGTGTAGAGCCACCTGACACATAACGTGGCGTGTCCTCCTTAGTAGTGAGAAAACGTTTTGGTACCAAGTCGCCAGATGAGAGAATGTAGATTGTTCCCAGTGGAGGAACAGGATAATAATCGTGTAGATGTGACAGCTTATAATGGCTACAAACATAAAGTAAGTGATGTTATAAGGCAGCGATCCTCCGAGACGTCCCAGGTCTCTTCATCAGGCTGCGACAAGGAAAGGATCCTCAATCAGGGAGGCCTAGTGATGGAAAGGATCCTCAATCAGGGAGGTCTAGTGATGGAGAGGATCCTGAATCAGGGAGGCCTAGTGATGGAGAGGATCCTGAATCAGGGAGGCCTAGTGATGGAGAGGATCCTCAATCAGGGAGGCCTAGTGATGGAGAGGATCCTCAATCAGGGAGGCCTAGTGATGGAGAGGATCCTCAATCAGGGAGGCCTAGTGATGGAGAGGATCCTCAATCAGGGAGGGCTAGTGATGGAGAGGATCCTCAATCAGGGAGGCCTAGTGATGGAGAGGATCCTCAATCATGGAGGCCTAGTGATGGAGAGGATCCTCAATCAGGGAGGTCTAGTGATGGAGAGGATCCTCAATCAGGGAGGCCTAGTGATGGAGAGGATCCTCAATCAGGGAGGCCCAGTGATGGAGAGGATCCTCAATCAGGGAGGCCTAGTGATGGAGAGGATCCTCAATCAGGGAGGTCTAGTGATGGAGAGGATCCTCAATCAGGGAGGCCCAGTGATGGAGAGGATCCTCAATCAGGGAGGCCTAGTGATGGAGAAGATCCTCAATCAGGGAGGCCCAGTGATGGAGAGGAATCCTCAATCAGGGAGGCCCAGTGATGGAGAGGATCCTCAATCAGGGAGGTCTAGTGATGGAAAGGATCCTCAATCAGGGAGGCCTAGTGATGGAAAGGATCCTCAATCAGGAAAGCCTAGTGATGGAGAGGATCCTGAATCAGGGAGGCCTAGTGATGGAGAGGATCCTGAATCAGGGAGGCCTAGTGATGGAGAGGATCCTCAATCAGGGAGGCCTAGTGATGGAAAGGATCCTCAATCAGGGAGGCCTAGTGATGGAGAGGATCCTCAATCAGGGAGGCCTAGTGATGGAAAGGATTCTCAATCAGGGAGGTCTAGTGATGGAGAGGATCCTCAATCAGGGAGGCCTAGTGATGGAGAGGATCCTCAATCAGGGAGGTCTAGTGATGGAGAGGATCCTCAATCAGGGAGGCCTAGTGATGGAGAGGATCCTCAATCAGGGAGGGCTAGTGATGGAGAGGATCCTCAATCAGGGAGGCCTAGTGATGGAGAGGATCCTCAATCAGGGAGGCCTAGTGATGGAGAGGATCCTCAATCAGGGAGGTCTAGTGCTAATAAAGTCTCTAGGATACTCATTTATAAGAAAACCTGGTGTCTATGATTTCCATGTCTTTGAACAGCATTGTTTAGACGTGGTAATGAGCCATAATCCCATCAGCGATGTTCAGTCCGGTCTGTATACTATTGAAGCTTCTAATTAACTTGGATTCACAGACTCTTCGGTGTTTTTGGGATTTGAAATTACCTCCCAAAATTAAACCCTTCATATTATCAATGTTATGTCCCTGCCAGAATAATGCTCCGCTACTGGAAAATGGATTTGTTCGTGTGTAACTGTGTGATGATGAGACCTCATCCTGCTCTTAGACGTTGCCCAGTGTCACCAACATAGAAAGCCCTCACTGGGCATATAGTGCACATAATTATACCACATTGGAGGTGGAGCATGTGAATGACCCAGGAATCTTATAATCCTGCTGTGTGTTGGGGATCTGGATCCGGTCTCTGGTCTCTATGTGAGTACAGGTCTTGCAGCTCTTCACATTGCAGGATAAGTTCCTCTTGATGTATTCGAGGGCATCAAACTTCGGACCATGATGCTTCTTATATTGGGCGGCCGCCTGTAGCACAGCAAGGGAGGGGGTGTGAGTATTATGTTAGTTGGTCGTCCTTGTGTGGGATGTGATGAAGTTTCCTTGCAGTTTTCCTTAGTACCTCAAGCTGTGGGTTGTAGGTCACCACCAGGGGAACACGATGGTTCTCTCTTTTCCTCTGTATTGGAGTGATTGACTTCTAGGGATCCTTGTGGCTTTAATGATCTGATCCTCAGTGGAGGTGGGGCGGTCGCCCTGGTTTATAAATGTCTTTTATATCTGGTCTAAGTGTTCATCCCTTTCCGCTGGGTTGGAGCAGATACGGTTATATCTGAGGGCTGTAGACAATGGATGTCTTGATGTGTTTCGGGTGAGAACTGTCCCATCTGAGGTATGTGGGACGCTCAATCGGTTTAGGATTTTTTTTGGTGTCCAGGACGGTGATTTCTGTTTTTCAGGGCTCCAGTGTCAGCTTTATGCTGGGATGAAATTTGATGAAATTGTCATAGAGTTTTATAAGTTGATGTTCAGTCTCCGTCCAGATTATTAAGACGTCATCAATGAAGCAGAAGTAAAGTACGCCAAGGGCTTGATGGGGCAGGAGGCTGAGAAGTCATTCTGCAGTATAGCCATGCAGAGGTTGGCATACTGGGGCCATTGTGTTTCCCATAGCGGTTCTGGTGCTTTGTAAATCCAAAAGAGATAATGTGTGTGAGGATAAATCTGGTGATCCTGAGAACTGATCCAGAACGGATCCCACTGGCTTCAAGAAACAGTCGGCAGGCGGTACGTCCATCCTCGTGTGGGATGTTACAATATAAGGACTCCACATCCATGGTGGCTGATGGTGAGGGGACCTATTGTAGAGAGCTTATTTAGAAGGTCCATTGTGTCCTATGTATAGCTGTCTGTCCCGTGTATAGCGGCCTGCCCCGTGTATAGCGGCCTGCCCCGTGTATAGCGGCCTGCCCCGTGTATAGCTGCCCATCCCGTGTATAGCTGCCTGCCCCGTGTATAGCTGTCTGTCCTGTGTATAGCTGTCCGTCCCATGTATAGCGGCCTGCCCCGTGTATAGCTGCCCATCCCGTGTATAGCTGCCTGCCCCGTGTATAGCTGTCTGTCCTGTGTATAGCTGTCCGTCCCATGTATAGCTGCCTGCCCCGTGTATAGCTGCCCGTCCCGTGTATAGCTGCCTGCCCCGTGTATAGCGGTCTGTCCTGTGTATAGCTGTCCGTCCCGTGTATAGCTGTCCGCCCCGTGTATAGCTGCCTGCCCCGTGTATAGCTGCCCGACCCGTGTATAGCTGTCCGACCCGTGTATAGCTGTCCGCCCCGTGTATAGCTGCCTGCCCCGTGTATAGCTGCCTGTCCCGTGTACAGCTGCCTGCCCGTGTACAGCTGCCTGTCCCGTGTACAGCTGCCCGCCCCGTGTATAGCTGCCCGCCCCGTGTGTAGCTGCCCGCCCCGTGTGTAGCTGTCCGTCCCGTGTGTAGCTGCCCGTCCCGTGTGTAGCTGCCCGTCCCGTGTGTAGCTGCCCGTCCCGTGTGTAGCTGCCCGTCCCGTGTGTAGCGGCCCGCCCCGTGTGTAGCGGCCCGCCCCGTGTGTAGCTGCCCGTCCCGTGTGTAGCTGCCCGTCCCGTGTATAGATGCTTGTGTGCTCCTGTAACGTTGTCCTTTGTATCCAGGAGAACAGTGGCGCCCCCTTTGTCTTTAGGTTGAATCTCCCTGTTGGTCTTCAGGCTGTACATTTCTCTCTTGCACACTGATATTACATATTTCTGTTGTAGTTTATCTAATATTGTGGATGGTGTGAATGACTCCATATATTGGCCCACAGTGGCTGCGGCCAGGACAAGGGTCCAGTCTTGTTACTTTGTTGCCCTTGTCTTTAGCTGCTCCGAGGCCTCACATTCTCTTTATCATCAGAGAGTCCTCCAGTCTCGGCCTCCTGTAGTATACCTCCTCCTCCTCCTCCTCCTCCTCCTCCTGTCACTCCACAGTGGCTGCGGCCAGGACGAGGGTCCAGTCTTGTTACTTTGTTGCCCTTGTGTTTGAGAAGAGGATCAGAGAGGAGAAGGCCTGTATAGCATAGAAGGGAGATGAGAAGGCCTGGATAGCATAGTAGGGAGAGGAGAAGGCCTGTATGGCATAGTAGGGAGAGGAGAAGGCCTGTATAGCATAGTGGGGAGAGGAGAAGGCCTGTATGGCATAGTGGGGAGACGAGAAGGCCTGTATGGCATAGTATGGAGACGAGAAGGCCTGTATGGCATAGTATGGAGACGAGAAGGCCTGTATGGCATAGTGGGGAGACGAGAAGGCCTGTATAGCATAGTAGGGAGATGAGAAGGCCTGTATGGCATAGTAGGGAGACGAGAAGGCTTGTATGGCATAGTAGGGAGACGAGAAGGCCTGTATAGCATAGTAGGGAGACGAGAAGGCCTGTATAGCATAGTAGGGAGACGAGAAGGCCTGTATGGCATAGTAGGGAGATGAGAAGGCCTGTATGGCATAGTAGGGAGACGAGAAGGCCTGTATGGCATAGTAGGGAGACGAGAAGGTCTGTATGGCATAGTAGGGAGACGAGAAGGCCTGTATAGCATAGTAGGGAGATGAGAAGGCCTGTATAGCATAGTAGGGAGACGAGAAGGCCTGCATGGCATAGTGGGGAGAGGAGAAGGCCTGCATGGCATAGTGGGGAGAGGAGAAGGCCTGTATGGCATAGTAGGGAGATGAGAAGGCCTGTATGGCATAGTAGGGAGAAGAGAAGGTCTGTATGGCATAGTAGGGAGATGAGAAGGCCTGTATGGCATAGTAGGGAGACGAGAAGGCCTGTATGGCAGAGTAGGGAGAGGAGAAGGCCTGCATGGCATAGTGGGGAGAGGAGAAGGCCTGCATGGCATAGTGGGGAGAGGAGAAGGCCTGCATGGCATAGTGGGGAGAGGAGAAGGCCTGCATGGCATAGTGGGGAGAGGAGAAGGCCTGCATGGCATAGTGGGAGAGGAGAAGGCCTGCATGGCATAGTGGGGAGAAGAGAAGGCCTGCATGGCATAGTGGGGAGAAGAGAAGGCCTGCATGGCATAGTGGGGAGAAGAGAAGGCCTGCATGGCATAGTGGGGAGAGGAGAAGGCCTGCATGGCATAGTGGGGAGAGGAGAAGGCCTGCATGGCATAGTGGGGAGAGGAGAAGGCCTGCATGGCATAGTGGGGAGAGGAGAAGGCCTGCATGGCATAGTGGGGAGAGGAGAAGGCCTGCATGGCATAGTGGGGAGACGAGAAGGCCTGCATGGCATAGTGGGGAGAGGAGAAGGCCTGCATGGCATAGTGGGGAGAGGAGAAGGCCTGCATGGCATAGTGGGGAGAAGAGAAGGCCTGCATGGCATAGTATTTCAAGTCTAAGGGAGTGACGTGGGGTGAAGTGTTATTGTATTTGAAGCCACAACAGAGAGGAGCCTCCTTCCCACCACAGTTCAGCAGCCCGGTGGTACTCGTGGATTTCGGGGACTCTCAGGCCACCGCTCGCATACGGTGGGGTCATGATCTTACGAGAGACCCTGTGAGGCTCATCACTCCAAATAAAACGCTCAACAGTAGATTGAAAGGTCGAAATCTATTTGTTAGGAATGAGGATAGGGAGGCATCTGGAAAGATACAGCAACATCTTGACTGTGTGAATTCTCTCCATCCATAAGAGAAGTGGGAGAGGATCTGGAGCGCTGTCATGTAATATCAGAACGTATCGCTTCACAACTAGTGCGAACAAGGTCACTCATCTGAGGGATCCTGATCCCTAAATATGTGGAGCCCCAGGGAGACCAAACACACGGGTATTTACACTGAATGCGGAGTTGGATGACGGTCGGGAGGTGATTGTGTCAAATGAAGCTTGTAAAAGGAGGCCAAAGAAAATCCCTTCAAAATAGAGGGGACTGCATCCAGCGACTGCCAAGGGGTCAGTGCAGGTCAAGACCACATCCTCAACATAAAGGCCAATCTTGTGTCCCACATCACCAACCAGCATTCCCCTGACACGTGGGGGGGGGCACGAACCGAGGCGCTGGGATTCGAGTAGAGCGCCATGATAGCTCTTTCCACTCGGCCGGTTAAGCCGAATCTCTGCAAGCCTCCATCAATGAATCCCCAGTGTGCCCTGTGTACACCGGGGAGGCGTCCCCTCCACCACATCAAGGAGATCTATTAGCCGCCTTGTCCCATCCCTGGTCTGTCTTCCCAGGACAAACCCACCTCGGTCGGGATACATCACCAGGGGAAGGATCATCATCAGTCTATTGGCCCAACGTTCAGCCTAAATGTTTGTGTCGCAGTTTAAAAGAGCGATGGGCGAACGTTCCCAGGGGATGTTAGGGGCGTCCCAGGTTAAGGAGGGTTGTTACGGTAGCCTCAAGACCTTCTGACTTCATTCCACCCTCCTGCCATCGGGTAAAAAGGCGGAGAAGGTAGGGGGAAAGATATGGAAGAAAGTAAGTGGAGTAAGTAAAAGGGAAGCCATCGGGTTCGGGGAGGAACGTATGACTTGTGAGATTTCCAGGCCCGGTTACCTGGCATAGCTGGGCACAGGAGATTATTGGAAGATTCACCTTGTCCATGAAGGAGGTAATAGAATAGTGATTATAATAGAAGGTTGTGGAACGTGAGTCTGCGTTAGATTGTGGAGGGAAATGAAATAGGTGGCAAACTCTTCTGTATGTGGGAGCCGTCCGCTTTAATCAGGGATGGGATTTTAGAAGGTATTTCCCGTTTTCTCACCCATTTAGCCAGTAATGAGACAGCCCAGTTTTGTCTAGAGATTTTGTAAAATATAACATATCACAACCACAAGACAGTTATCTTGTTTCTCACACTGAGAGCAATCAACATCTCCTTAGTAGTGACCCTGAGAAAATGGGGCTGGTCGCTCTTATTCTCTACACTGTCAGCCCCTCTCCCCCCACAGGCTGTCCTGGATTCCCCTCCTCTGTCCTATAAGCCATAACGTACCACTGGGATGACCGAGAAAAATGGTTCTGGTACCATCGGATCCAGCTGGATCTGATCTATGATTGGAGACCAAATACAGTTTCTCTCTGTGGCTTCTGCTCGCCATTCTCTGTATCTCCTCATCTCAGGGAACTAGAAAGAATTGGAAATGACCTGTGTGTACATCTGGCTGTCACCACTTCAGTGATCTGATTGGTTTGTGACTGGGACATACGGTCACTCCATAATTTGGAATAATGTTTCAGGCTCCTTTAAGTCTCTGCCATCCCCTGGAGGTCTTCCTCACCAGAGTCCAGGCTTCATAATGATCTGTCTCACCTCACCATGTACCGGTGGAGGTAGAGCCCTCAGTAGCCCCTACCTGGTAGAGGCCTTCTGTTCAGGGAATATAAGATCCTGCAGGGTCAGAGGGGAATGATGATTGTGTGCAGGAGACAGATGGCAGAATGCACTGTACGGCTATAACGGGGACTTGTACTTATACAAAGATTGGGATATACTCCGTATTCGTCACTCCCCTGTACGGCCGATCTCACCCGGGCCGGTCAGTCCTGCACAGATGTCACAATGGCTTTTTTTCTCATTGCAGAGAGTAATCAGGAGCCGCAGTCAATCCATGGACGCCATGGGCCTCAGCAATAAGAAGCAGCACACGGTGTCCACCAGCCATAGCGGCAGCTTCGGGCACAACAACCAGGAGAATCCAAAGCCCCCAGGAATCGTACGTGCCCCCTGTATATATGTATACCAGGCTAACACACTGCTGTGGGTACAGGTGACACCTCCCATGTGGGTAAAGAGAATAGTGGATAACGGGACAGATAGTGAAAGATATGGTGCCCGTCACCGCCAGCCTCCAGCGGGTCCCCGACATAAAGCAGACAGTCATAGAGCGAGAGTTCTCAGACTCCTCTCTATCTTCCCCTCCTCTCCCTCCACACTCTTCTTTTTCTCCTCCAGACTTCTTTTTCTTTCTCCCTTCAGACTCTCCTTCCTTCCTTCCCTCCCGACTCTTCTTCCTTCTTTCTCTTCCCTCCCTCCCCTTCTCTTTCTCTCTTCCACCCCTCCCTCCCCTTCCAACACCTTTCTTTCTCCCCCTCCCGGCCCCGCGGGTGGAGGAAGGCTGGTGGGGCGATGTCCCCGCGGCGGGTGGAGGAAGGCTGGTGGGGTGATGTCCCCGCGGCGGTGAGGAAGGCTGGTGGGGCGATGTCCCCGCGGCGGGTGGAGGAAGGTGGTGGGGCGATGTCCCCGCGGCGGGTGGAGGAAGGCTGGTGGGGCGATGTCCCCGCGGCGGGTGGAGGAAGGCTGGTGGGGCGATGTCCCCGCGGCGGGTGGAGGAAGGCTGGTGGGGCGATGTCCCCGCGGCGGGTGGAGGAAGGCTGGTGGGGCGATGTCCCCGCGGCGGGTGGAGGAAGGCTGGTGGGGCGATGTCCCCGCGGCGGGTGGAGGAAGGCTGGTGGGGCGATGTCCCCCGCGGGTGGAGGAAGGCTGGTGGGGCGATGTCCCCGCGCGGGTGGAGGAAGGCTGGTGGGGCGATGTCCCGCGGCGGGTGGAGGAAGGTGGTGGGTGATGTCCCCGCTCGGGTGGAGGTTGTACTTTGTGATCTGAGCATGACATTTTCTTTTTCTCTCTTCTCTTCCTTTCTTCCTGACTTGCCATCATTATCCGTCTTGGTGTCTTGCGCACATTTCTGGCTCCTTTGTTCTTTTTCCGCCCCTTTGTGATGCTTCTTCCTCACCGCCTCCATGTCTTTGTGCCGCGCTCCCTCCTGCTCGTTAGTCATTGCTTGTGCCAGGGCGAGCTCCCAGTCGGCATGGACGCCGCGGAAGTGCCATAGGCATAGGAACCATAGAAGAGGTGGATAATGGCTCCAGCTTTGGGTTCAGGTTTGCGGGGTCATATGAGGTGTGGATGGTGTGTGAGACCACGGCTGCGGGATCTGATGATTACATGGATCGGCGGCACTGGAGGTATCTGGCAAACACTCATCGTCCTCCTCTGATAGCGTAACATGCGTGATGGCAGTCCGCGCCAATCACCAGCCCTCTGCTTGCTGTCAGTGAATAGCATGTATCTGGTTTACATTAGGGGCTTTGCCCTGCACACAGCTGAGGGTTGTTTGTTACAATGTACCAGTGTAAGGTCTGTGTGATGTCTTGCTGCAGTAATACATTATAAGACACCTGCAGCTGAGCCCGCGGGGCCCGGTCTGGGATTTGGAGGTTGCAGTGTGATGCTGCGGTGAGGGGGATGTCTGAACACGGCCGCAGATTAAGGACAAGCAAATCTTTTCCAGTCTCTGATCGTCCCCGGGAAAAGTCCAACCAGAAAGAAGTCGGGTCCCTTCAGCTCCCGCAGGAGCAGCGCCATCGGCATCGAGAACATCCAGGAGGTGCAGGAGAAGCGGTGAGCGGCTCCACCATGGGACATGGGGCAGACCAGAGGAGGGGGTACACTCATTTTTGGTACATATTTTTCAGAGAAAGTCCAACAGGCCCCTTGAAGACCCCAGACAGTGGCACCGCCTCCCAGGAGCCGAAATCTGACAACTCGTCCAATCACAGCTCACCGGAGCTGCCCACGACAAAGAACAGGTGAGTGTCCTGCACTGATGCGGTGTTTCCAGGACGGGCTCTGTACTCAGCGTCTCTATCTTGCAGGATGGATATGGGGGCCAGACCTGAAGCCCAAAGAGATTTCTCCCGGTCATCATCCAGCGCCAGCAGTTTTGCCAGCGTTGTGGAGGAAAGCGAACTCCTGGATGAGGACGACACCGGCATGGTAATGTGCACCTACACGTAAGAACTGCCCCCCTCCCAGTGTGACGTGGCTGCTCCTCCACCCTCATATCTATCACACAAGCACCACTGGGGGTGCTCACAGTATCTGCACATGACGTGTGCAGAAATGGGATGGAGGCGTGCGTGCGGAGACGGTACGGGGGCGCGCATGCGGAGACTGCATGTGTGCGGAGACTGGGTGGAGGGGGGTGCATAGATGGGATGGAGGGGGGATGAATAGATGGGCTGGAGGGGAGCACTCATGCGGGGACAGTAAGGGGGCGTGCAGAGATGGGGGATGGAGGGGGGTGCGTGCGTAGACGGCACGGGGGCATGCATGCGGAAACTGCATGTGTGTGGTGACCAGGTGGAGGGGGTGTGGGGACGGGATGGAGGGGAGGTGCGTGTGGAGACAGTACAGGGTGCGCATCCGGAGACTGGGTGGAAGGGGGTGCATAGATGGGATGGAGGGGGGGTGCATAGACGGGACGGAGGGGAGCACTCTTGTGGAGACAGGAACGGGGCGTGCAGAGACTGGATGGAGGGAGGTGGATGCGGAGATGACGGGGGTGCACATGCGCGGAGATGGGGGCGTGTGTACACTGATGATCTATCCTGGACTTTTCTCTGCAGGAAAGTGTCTCCAGCGCGGGCACTCCTCACAAGCGCGACTCCTTTATATACAGCACGTGGCTGGAAGACAGTGCAAGCAGTGTGAGCACCGCCAGCGGAGGGAGCACATCAGGTAACTGAGGATGAGCGGGTGATGTGTGCCTGTGCAGGGAGGAGGAGCAGTCTCCTATAGAGCGGGGTGATACATTCCTGCACAGTGACTGGGGTGTCTTGTTCAGGTTCAGGTCTTTTCTGAGTGCCCCCTATGACCGCCCCTTACTGATGCTGTTCAGAAATGAATGGACGACCTGTACTTGTGCCGCTTCTCCTCTGTATGTGACCATTGCTGACCAGCCCGAGTAATAGATGAGCTCTCACAGGCGTCATCTGGAGGGAGAGTTGTGTCTTCACCACGGTGGTGTGTAATTGTGATTTTCTGCCCCAGGTTTCCCCCGCTCCCCCCACCCAGATAGTCGGAGACTGAGTGGAGACTCCGCCTTCCCAGAGATCAAGATAGAAGCTGACCCGAGTGCAACCAATCAGGTAAGAGAGGTAGTGACGTGACGAGTGCCTCCGCCTCCTGCGCACCAACAGTGTGTTTGCATGTCTCCCCAGCGCTGCTAGCCCCCACCTGATGGAAGGATCCGTTCCAGCTTCGGAAGGTGAGGACCATTCATCACAATCCTCTGCAGGAGCCGTGTGACCATCGCTTAGCCCCACCCCTGCGGAGCTGAACCCTCACCCCTGCAGAGCGGCAGTTTACATCTTTTCTTTCCTGTCCCCTCCTCCAGACCTGGTACAGAAGGCAGAAACTGAGCGATGTGCACCAATCTTCACTGCGACCTGCGGACTCAGCGCTCATTCGAGCTCCTGACTTGTTTCCTGCAGCTGCCCCCCCCAGCACTTTAATATAGGTGGCTGCACCCCTCCCCCAGCCACGGAGGGCGGACTCTGGAGCCAGACAATTTATACAGCGGCTGAGAGAGCGCTGCGCAGACTCCGTGCTGTGAACTTCATTCTCAGGATGTCAATCAATGCACAAAAACCTAGAACTGATGGGCCCAGCCAGGCCCCTCTATGCATTGTCCGTGCTACGTACCCCTGTGTTACCACTGTGCAGCTCATCCTCCTCTGCAAACCGCGCCGGGCGGTCACTGCGGCTCATCCTCCTCTGCAAACCGCGCCGGGCGGTCACTGCGGCTCATCCTCCTCTGCAAACCGCGCCGGGTGGTCACTGTGAGGCTCGTCCTCCTCTGTAAACCGCACCAGGCGGTCACTGCAGCTGATCCTCCTCTGTAAACCGTACCAGGTGGTCACTGCGGCTCATCCTCATCTGCATACCTCGCCAGATGCTCACTGTGAGGCTTGTCCTCCTCTGCAACCCGCGCGGGGGTCACTGTGAGGCTTGTCCTCCTCTGCAAACCGCGCTGGGCGGTCACTGTGTGGCCCGTCCTCCTCTGCAAACCGTGTTGGGAGGTCACTGTGCGGCTTGTCCTCTGCAAACCGCGCCGGGGGTTATGTTGAGGCTCGTCCTCCTTTGCAAACCGTACCAGGCGGTCACTGCGACTCATCCTCCTCTGCGAACTTCACCAGGTGGTCATTGTTCGGCTCGTCCACCTCTGCAAACCGCGCCTGGCGGGCACTGTTCAGCTAGCTCTCCTCTGCAAACCGCACCAGGCGGTCACTGTGCGGCTTGTCCTCCTCTGCAAACCGCGCGGGTCGGTCACTGTGTGCACGTGCTCTGCAAACCGGGCGGGCGGTCACTGTGAGGCTCATCTCCTCTGCAAACTGTGCCGGGCGGTCACTGCAGCTCGTCCTCCTCTGCAAACCGCACCAGGCGGTCACTGTGCGGCTGTCCTCCTCTGCAAACCACGCGGTCGGTCACTGTGTGGCACGTCCTCTGCAACCAGCGCCGGACAGTCACTGTGTGGCTCGTCCTCCTTTGCAACTCATGCCAGGCGGTCACTGTATGGCTTGTTCTCTGCAACCCTCGCTGGGTGGTCACTGTGCGGCTCGTCCTCCTTTGCAACCAGCGCCAGTCACTATGTAGCTCGTCCTCTGCAAGCAGTGCCGGACAGTCACTATGCAGCATGTCCTCCTCTGCAAGTAGCGCTAAGTAGTCATTGTGCGGTTCGTCCTCTGCAAGCAGCACCGGGCAGTCACTATGCAGCTTGTCCTCGTCTGCCACAAGCATCGGGCTGTGACCGTGCGGCTCGTCCTCCTCTGCCACCAACGCCGAGCGGTTGCTGTGCAGCTTGTCCTCCGTTGTGACAGCGGCCAGCACCGGGCAGTCACTGTGCAGCACTTCAACTCTCATCCATCCGTCAGTGACCTCACCGGTGCTGGCTTTTGGAGGTGGCGGCATGCCATGGAGCTGGGCGTCGGGGCGCTGCAGCCGCAGAGGGCGACAAATATTTCTCCATTTGTAGTTCTGATGTCTCGATGTTCCATTGTTTATGTGTAAAAAAGAAATAGAGATTATTTATCTGATGGGAAATAAAGTGAGAAAAGCGAATCCTCATCTTCTCCTGCGCGCCTGCTCTACTCTAGAGAAGCCGACAGATGGGCATCAGTGCGGCAGTACATTGATGTACCCAGGACCTGCCGAGGAGTGGAGCCACCATGGTCCTGGCACCTGGAATGGGCTGTGTGCCGAGGTGCAAATAGGAGTGTGTAAAACCTGCACCAAACACACGGCTGTGCCGCCGATGGTGCGATTCTATCTGCTGCGGTTATGGTCCTTTGCCATTCACTTTTCTGTGACTCAGCGTTTTTGTGGTCGTATCTGCATGAAGAATTGACACTGAAAATATCTCACCAAAATACACAGCAGAAAACACAACCATAGACAAAATCAGCACCGGAGGCACAGAACTAATGAGCTACAGAGTCATACCAAACACAGCCAGGAGGGGGTGCTGCAAGTAAGGTTAGTGGGATCGCTGTTGTTACATCATGTGTTATCCTCCAGTCACCTCCAGAGCTGCACTCACTATTCTGCTGTTACATCGTGTCTTAGCCTCCAGTCACTGTCACGTACTCACTTCTCCAGTGCAACCTCCACCTCTGTCCTCATGGTAAAAGGGAGCATCAATCACACCCGACACACTGCGCACCCGCTTCACACACACTGCCACCACCCATCGGATTTTGGGGGGCCGATGAGTTCCCCATAACTAAGACTTCAAAAACAATCAACATCACACCTTTCTAGGGCTGTGAATTCTTTAGAGTATTCAAGGTTCAGACTTATTAAAGTTTTAAGCTTTAATATAAAAAGGTCAGTGCTTACATAAAAAGATATAAAAATGGAAATAATAAATGACATACACATATGCAAACAATGAAATAAAAAGGAGAAACTTACAGAAAACTAAACTTTGCTTCTGTCGCCCGATGGGGAGAGCAGGAATAGATGGTAAAGAGGTTCACAGCAGCTTCGGCTGACCCATCTCTGTGACACGGCCTGTAGCTGTGTGAGCCCAGATATAGACTCAGACTGGGGGGGTCAGATTCTAGACCGGCCTCTAGTGTAACATTCTACTTCTGGGTCTATGATTGGACGATCACTCATTTAGCCATGCATAGATTATGTGTTACAATGTTGTCTTGTGACTAGGTCTCCTGATTTCCCATCTGTGGGTCTGTGTGAAGGTCACTATTGGAGATGGCTTCTCTCTCTTATCTATTCTCTTCCTCTTTGAGGCTCCCAATATGTGTGAATGTATTGCCCTGCTGGCAGGATGCCCCGGGGAGACTGGAGTCAGGGTGACTGGGGGCCTAGCTTCTGCTTACATTGTGACCTGTGTGTTGTACAGTTAACCCTTAATTGCTTGTATCCCATTCCCTCAGATACATATTTCACTTCAGTCACCTCCAGAGCTGCACTCGCTATTCTGCTGTTACATTGTGTCTTATCCTCCAATCACCTCCAGAGCTGCAGTCACTATTCTGCTGTTACATCATGTCTTATCCTCCAGTCACCTCCAGAGCTGCACTCACTATTCTGCTGTTACATATGGTGTCTTATCCTCCAGTCATCCTCTGAGGCTGCACTCACTATTCTACTGTTATCATGTCTTACTCAGTCACACCCAGAGCTGCACTCACTATTCTGTGGTTACTCATGTCTTATCCTCGTGCACCTCCAGAGCTGCACTCACTATTGCTGTTACATCATCGTACTATATCCTACAGTCACCTCCAGAGCTGCACTCGCTATTCTGCTGTTACATCGTGTCTTATCCTCCAGTCACCTCCAGAGCTGCAGTCACTATTCTGCTGTTACACATGTCTTATTTCTCAGTCACCTCCAGAGCTGCAGTCACTATTCTGCTGTTACATTGTGTCTTATCCTACAGTCACCTCCAGAGCTGCACTCGCTATTCTGCTGTTACATCGTGTCTTATCTTACAGTCACCTCCAGAGCTGCACTCACTTATTCTGCTGTTCCATCCTCTTGAGACCTCGCATTGCCCCGCAGACCTCAGAACCTGCTGGTCCAGCGGGCACAGCTACTAATGTAACATTGGAATCTATAAGACAGAACCTCCCCCACACGTGGCAAATGCCAACTACACCACATGGGGATACATCACTAGGACGACATCATATCAAACAACCAATCTCCTGTGTGATACAGTCTGTCGAGGATGTATCTAATCCCATCCTATGTGATGACATGCTGAGCTGAGTGCCTGTCAGGGAAAAACAGCAGCTCTCTGGCGCCCTCTTATGGGCTGGACAATCAGGGAATTGACCAAGGATAAGGAAGGGGCCACAGCTGCTCTGTATGTGCCTGTTTATTCATGCGCTCACAATGAGAGTGATATATATATCCCCATTAGTAGTATGGATGACTGGCATCTAACCAAGTGCAGGTGCAAGCAGAAAAACATACATATAATGAAAATAGGAGATATCTGCTGCAACACTGACACTAAATGTGCACAATTCATGAGTGTAATGAGCGGCCTAATTGATCAAGGATAAGGAAGGGGCCACAGCTGCCCTGTATGTGCCTATTTATTCATGCGCTCACAGTGATAGTGATATATATTTCCCCAGTCCGGGAATACATACAAGAACCTCCACACCGTCACTGCCAGCGTTCCTCAATGACATAAGAACAGAATGCTGCCACCAGCTCCTTTGTTCGGTGGAAGCCGTTCTGTTACCAGGATATTGGGGCCAGAAAGTGTTTTACATTAAAGCAGCACACGTGGAGATAAAAGCACAACCCAAGACTAAACGTTATATTTACTGTGTATATTGCTGTAAGGGCAGACTAGATGATAATAATGATATGTAAATGATTTCAGATGATATAGTCCATTTGCAGATAAGGATAGTGGTTACAAAGGTATCTGCCTGTGCAGGTACATGTTAGGTAATCTGGCGCGTTTCTTGTTGCTGTTTGTTCGGCAACATGGGGTCGGTCGCATCCAGGGTTCTGTACTCTATTCATTCAGCACAGGCGATATGGTCGCCCCACAATACACTATGTCGGGCGTCATATGCATTTTTATAGTGGATCTTAGAACATAACATATTTTAGCATATAACATCCACAAATGACATAGATTACCAGGAGACATATAGAAATCTTCTCGTCAACATGTCCGGTAGCATTTAGAATAGTCTATAGATACAGGATAGATCTCAGTCATGTCTATAATGGGAAAAGAAGGGCGGGTGAATCCTAGACAGGTGGGGAACTCCAGTCCTCGAGGGCCGCATCAGTCTGAGGTTGTCAGGATTTTCCTTAGTTTGTAAGTTTCAATCACTTGCACTGGTCGATGATGCAAATCCTGTGTAATATCAAAGGAGAATCGTGAAACGCTGCACTGATTGCGGCCTCAGCGGAGTTCACCTGGCCTAGAGGTGATGGGAGGGCATGAGTATCGTGTTATGTTGGCATAGTAAGCTGTCGGCTATGGAATATATGCTGTATCTGTATCAGACTAAGCTCGTAATTCCAGGCGGAGTCAGCACCTGGCATTACCCGACCAAGTTCCAGGGCCTCTGAACATGCTGGGGGGCCATGGCCATTTAGATAGGCAGCCTCGCGGGGTCCCCATTATACAGAGCCTTGAAAAGGCACATCAGGCAAGATGCAGCAAGGACGTGAAGTCTTCCCTGATGCTCCCGTGGACATGGCTAATTGCAGCGATGCAGATGTGCTGGCATCCAGGAGCCTATTGGCTTCTTTTGCTACGTGCAGGTTATGAGTCATAGCCTGCGCCTCATCACACTGCTGACAAGGGAGGAAGCTCAAGTCAGGCTGCTGCTAGGATTGTGGTGGGAAGCTCTGAGGAGCACTACCCAGGGAGCGATGAAGTAGGATGATCTACAGATGGGGTTATATGTACTGATTGAGGTCAGCGCTGACTCTATAGGAGACAGCGCTGACTCCTATATCTGCACAGCTGATCACTTTAGTGGCCTCTTCCAGATAGATAGCGAGATTCTGCATCTCCACGTTTTCGATCAGAGTGTATGATTAGTGATCTATTGTCCTTTCTTATTCCCCAGAAGGTGATCGTGTCTCTACATATATAGTTCTAGGCCTAGTTTCTCATTGTTCCGCAGGCGTTTTTCCCCCAATTTCTAAAGTCAACTTTGGTGATATTGACCTCATAGCCTGGAGTGTTCCCCATATTTCGGGATAAACTGAAAGATATTTCCTAATTGTTCAGTGGACAAGAACATGGTGATCATCATCTGCAGATACAGTATTTTAGTGTTGTTAGCGCCCACAATTCCCTCAAATAGATCGACTCTTCAACACCGAGCATAAGGCTCCAATGCCAGCTGACATCAATGGAGTCATCGGGCCCCTATATAGGTGAATGGCTCAGAGATGAAGCGTGTGTATTCTAGCTGTCGGTCCTAGCCCCCCCGCTCCAGATATTCTAAATTGCCCTTTAGTAGGTCCAGAGTCGCCCCAGCAAGTCAGGTAACATTATCAAAGCTTTCTCTGTGTCATGAGCCGTTAAAGCCGTCTCTCCGGCTATGGCTGACCCGCCCCTCCAGCACGTTATAACCTTTCATAGATTTTCCGCCGTCCTGCCCTTAACGGATCCTACTGTGCCGGTTCACCAGTTGGGGTAATGCTGCAGCCAATCTGTCCGCCATATTTTGACATATTTCGGTCTACATCAATAAGGAGATGGTCTTAGGAGCGGGCCCCATGGGCCCTGCTAGTGGGTATGACTTAAATGTTTCTTAGGTCTTCCTTCCATGGCGCCGTAGAGACGGTGTGATAACTGTTAGCAATGGGAGATGTTCCGGGGCTCATAAAGCTCCCCTAAATCCATCTCATGTTGGAGATCTCTTGTTTGTCTCACATCTCCTGGTTATTTCTGCATTAATTGCAACTTGTTGTCTGTGTTATGTGAACAGCACACAAGACAGCGGTTCTTTTAGGAGCGAAAGGAGACAGGAATCTTATCAGGTATAGAACTTATCTTCCTCCGTATCCCAACGCGTGTCCACGGTAATCCGTCTTCCTCAGGTGGACACTGGATCCCATTGTGGGTACGGAGGAGTTAATAAAGGTTTATATCTGAAAGTTTCCTGTCACCCTTGTAGCTTCCACAGACCGCTTTCTTGTGCTGCTTTCATTGTAGTCCTCTAAAGAGTTCAGCAGCAGAGCAGCTTGGGGATACAAACTGAACAGGACCTGTGGTGACGTATTTCGGCTGGGCGGTCACGTGATCGCGCTGGAGCGAGAAGAGCGGGCGCTGGAATAGGAAGCCGAGGGGATCATAGCTGTAAGAGTGACGCTCCCCACCACTAGTGCCACAAGCTGCACAACCGTAGGAGAGCGCACACACTGTCAGCTACAAATACTCATACTGGGACTCATTGCGCTCTGATTTCCTTTTATTACAAGTTTGAACAGTGACTGTTGAGGAATTTTTATCTTCGGCCAAATAGCTATGGTTATATAATTCTAAAACTTTGTGCATTTCATTGATTTTCCTAGGGTCAAGGTTATAGTTCACTGGCCGTCTTGTAGTCTTATCAATTGGATTTGCCTGCAGACGCCCTTTTGCCAGTCCTGCCAGCAATTTCCCAGCTTTGTTCCATATCTTAACAATTCCGCCTCCTGTCTAGATCGTACATCTGTTCCCTCCGGTCTATTCAGGTGTCAAACTCTTGTTTGGCAGCTTCCATTTTTCCCTGTTTTCCTTATGAGGGTTATAGTTATTATTAAAAGAAGATCCTTATTTGGTTAAAGAATGGTAGAAAGGTTATTTCCCCGTATCCCACATTCTCAGGTCACATTTCCTCCTGACATGCTCTGTGTCTTTGAACCCTGTCCATTTCAACCTGGATCAGCATTCTCCTCCTGCACGCTCTGTGCTGCTGATTGGAGCCTCTCAAGCTTCCACAGCTCAGCATTCTCGTCCTGACATGGCCCTTGTGCATGCTGTGGAACCTGTTCCTTCCACCAGGTCAGCAGTCTCCTCCTGACAAGCTCGTGCTTGCTGTGGAGCCCTGCCCCTACCACCAGGCCACATGCTCTGACCACCTGTGCATGTGGGACCTGCCCCTTCTACCAGCTCAAATCTCCATACCTGACACCTCGTGCTGTGTGGCCTGTCTTCTACCAGTCAGATTTCTCGTCCCATGCATCTTGTCTGCTGTGAACCCTGTCCTTCCAACAAGCTATGATTCTGCTACTGAACTGCTCTGTGATTCTGGTGGATGTCCTGCCCTTTCACAGTCAGATCCTCATGACATGCCTTTGTGCCTGAGACCCTGCCCCTTCCACCAGCTCTAGCATTCCTACTCCTTGACACCCCCTCCTGTGTGCTGTGAACCCTGTCCCTTCCAACAGGTCAGCATTTTTCTGCCTGACATGCTCTGTTTCTGCTGTAGAAACCTGCCCCTTCCCACCTGGTTAGCATTCTGTCTGACATGCTCTGTCTGCTGTGACTTCCTTCCACAGGTTAGCATTCTCCTCCTGACATGCTCTGTGCTGCTGTGACCTGCCCCTTCCACCAGGTCAGCATTCCTCCTGACATGCTCTGTGCTGCTGTGGACCCTGCCCCTTCCACCAGCTCAACATTCTCCTCCTGACATGCTCTGTGCTGCTGTGGACCATGTCCCTTCCACCAGGTCAGCATTCTCCCTGACAGCTCTGTGCTGCTGTGGACCCTGCCCCTTCCACCAGCTCAGCATTCCCGTCCTGACATGCTCTGTGCTGCTGTGGACCCTGTCCCTTCCACCAGCTCAGCATTCTCCTCCTGACATGCTCTGTGCTGCTGTGGAACCCTGTCCCTTCCACCAGTCAGCATTCTCCTCCTGACATGCTCTGTGCTGCTGTGGACCCTGCCCTTCCACCAGCTCAGCATTCTCATCCTGACATGCTCTGTGCTGCTGTGGACCCTGCCCCTTCCACCAGTCAGCATTCCTCCTCCTGACATGCTCTGTGCTGCTGTGGACCCTGTCCCTTCCACCAGGTCAGCATTCCTCCTGACTGCTCTGTGCTGCTGTGGACCCTGCCCCTTCCACCAGTCAGCATTCTCATCCTGACATGCTCTGTGCTGCTGTGGACCCTGCCCCTTCCACCAGGTCAGCATTCCTCCTGACATGCTCTGTGCTGCTGTGGACCCTGCCCCTTCCACCAGGTCAGCATTCTGCCTGACATGCTCTTTGCTGCTGTGAACCCTGTCCCTTCCACCAGGTCAGCATTCTCTCCGACATGCTCTGTGCTGCTGTGAACCCTGCCCCTTCCACCAGGTCAGCATCCTCCTGACATGCTCTGTGCTGCTGTGGACCCTGCCCCTTCCACCAGGTCAGCATTCTCCTGACATGCTCTGTGCTGCTGTGGACCCTGCCCCTTCCACCAGCTCAGCATTCTCCTCCTGACATGCTCTGTGCTGCTGTGGACCCTGCCCCTTCCACCAGCTCAGCATTCTCCTCCTGACATGCTCTGTGCTGCTGTGGACCCTGCCCCTCCCACATCAGGACACGGAGGCTGTGAATTATCAGATTAGTCGGCTTTTAATGTGTGACGAGCAGCCAGAGAGGAGACTCGCGGTGACAGGTGGAGGCCATCAGCATGGAGGCTCCAGTGTAAACAAGTCATATATTATAGATATTCGGCGCCATCTCTATGTACATATAAAAAAAAGTCTGTTCTGTGCCGCTGCTGCCGCCGTCAGTGCAATCTGCTGTGTAAGGCAACGTGGAGGCACCGCGCGCCCCCTGGAAGAGCCACCATGGAAGACGCCAGCACAGGAGCTAATGTCCCAGCAGCCCTGTACCTGAAAGAGAGAGAGTGTCACTGACACACTGCGCCGCAACCCCAGCTCTGTCACCTACACAACACAGGGGACTGCGAGGGGCAGAGGATGACCCATCCCCAAATCCGGAGCCGTGACCAGCGCCCTCACCTTTAAATCCTTCCTCGGGTAAACAAACTGTAAGAGAGAAAGCAGCGGTCACGTGACATCACAATAAGTACTACACCCATCATACACCCACATCACCACCACCCTCATCATGCCCGTTGCCCTCACCTTGCATCACGTCATCCATGGCTGCATAGTCTGTCATGGGCTCATCCGCCTGTGATGGGAAACAAAGCGGCTGTTACATCTCAGCCTGCACAAGTCCACGACCAGCAGACAGGAAGGAGTTAATCACCTTAGTAAGAGGACGCTCTCCGGGACGATTCCCAGCGACCCCAGGGTGGCGCCGTCCTCATGTAAACTCCACAGGACAGTTCTGATCGAATGGGCCGACGAGAAACGTGCATGATTGAATCGAGTGACGAAGAAGGCGAGGCAGCGCACGTGGGGAGAGAGAGCAGCATGCCAGTGCCCGGGGATGGAGAGGCGAGCACGCCAGTGCCGGGAGGAGGAGGGCAGCACGCAATGCCCGGGAGGAGGAGGCGGCAGCATCGCACAGTGCGGGGGAGGGAGGCGGCACTCCACATGCCCGGGGGGGAGGAGGCAAGCATCCACAGGCCGGGGAGGAGGACGGCAGCAGCATCGCACGGGCCGGGAGCGCTGCATGCAGCCGGGGGGAGGGCGGCGCATCGCACAGTGCCGGGGAGAGGAGCGGCAGCATCGCACAGTGCCGGGGGGCGAGGACCGGCGCAGCTGTTATGATCCGGTGACCTTGGAGCGCATAAATGTTTCACAGGAGTAAGTGGTACCTGTACTGACCGCAGTGTCTGACCTAACACCGCAACTAGAAGTAGCCTGGATGTGACTAACCAGACCCTAGACACCTCAACAGCGCCGAGAACTAGCTACCCCCAAAGAGGGAAACAGGAATGCTATCTGCCCAGAGCAGAACCCCAAAAGATAGAAAGCCCCCACAAATATTGACTGTAGTAAAGAGAGGAAAGACACTCAGGCAGAAAACAGAATCCAGCAAATGAGGCACACTAGCTACATAGATAAAGACAGGACAGAACACTATTGCCGTCAGTATAAAATCCCTTCAAAAATATCCACAGCAGATTAAATACAAAGACTCGGCGCCCTCTATAATCTGCGGAATCCAACTATGCTGACACAATCAAAAGCTGAACAAGCCAACAACAAATGAATAGCACTTAAATCCTAGGAAGAAAACTTCCTAACAGAGAGCAGGTTAAGACAGACATGAAACCCACAACCCTCTGAGCAAAAATAGACATTTCAAAACAAGCACACAGCATGTGTGCCACAAGAAAACAAAACCATTCACTTAGCTTGGAAGTTTTGCAGCAGGGCAGGAAAAGACCAGGCAGAGGTGAAACACCTCCAGGAACAAATGACAACTGGAAAGGACTGAGGGAATTCTGCAAACCTAAATACCTTAGTCTGAATTCCAATTATCCAATTCACCTGACAAAGACTGCAAAACAGGATCAACTGCATTACCAGCCAACAACCACAGGAGGGAACCTACAAGCAGCGCACCGTGCCCGGGGGTAGGAGGCGGCAGCGCGACAGCAGTGCACCGTGCCCAGGGGAAGGAGGATGCAGCGCATTGTGCCAAGGGGGGAGGAGGAGGAGGCAGCGCACCATGCCCAGGGGTGGGGGGAGGCGGTGGCGGCAGCGCACCCTCCTCACCTGAATCTTTAGGTCCTTCAGCGTCTGGTTGGCGACACCAGCAGCGCCTTCTCGCCCCGCACTTTCCGATGCCGCGTGCTTCTCCGAATCCCCGACTGCTTTTGACAGGACACATGTCCCTGGATGGAAACCTTCTGCTTCTTGACAGCTCCATTGGCCTGGAGAGCAAGAGAAGGTTAAAGACCCCGAGCATCACAGACCACCACGGGGATGGGGGCATCTAGGGCACGGGTCCTGACCGCACACAGCCTGTGCCATCCTACCTGGTTAAAGTCAGGGTCGTTCTCTCCTTCAGGTCGGGGTTCGTCTTTCTCCTCTTCGGGGTCAGAGCTGCTGACATTCAGCTCGGGTGCAGCCTCTTTCATGACCTACAGGGGAAGCAGCACATCAGGAGGGGCTGGTGGGTGCAGCACCCCCCATCACAGCAGAGGTCACCCGCTCACCTTTTTGTTATCCACCACTTTGTGCACGTAGATGGTGGCCTGGGTGTATTCTCGCTGGTCACGTTCCTGCTGACACAGAAGCCCCTCGCGGCACTCAGGACATAGCTCTGCCGGGGAAGAGGAAGACATGACGATCAGATGGGAGTGCCCGGAGGAAACCCATGCAAACTCCTTGCAGATGATGTCCTTGGTGGGAATTGAACCCAAGCCCTCGGGACCTCAGTGCTGCAAGGGCTGCAGTGCTAACCACTGAGCCACCCGTGCCGCCACAGACAGGCAGACACACACACACAGACAGACACACACACACAGACACAGACAGACACACACACACAGACACAGACAGACAGACACACACAGACACAGACAGACAGACACAGACAGACACAGACAGACACAGACAGACAGACACAGACAGACAGACAGACACAGACAGACAGACAGACACAGACAGACAGACACACAGACACAGACAGACAGACACAGACAGACAGACACAGACAGACAGACACAGACAGACAGACACAGACAGACACAGACAGACAGACACAGACAGACAGACACAGACAGACACACACACAGACAGACACACACACAGACAGACACACACACAGACAGACACAGACACAGACAGACACAGACAGACACAGACAGACAGACACAGACAGACAGACACAGACAGACACAGACAGACAGACACAGACAGACAGACACAGACAGACACAGACAGACAGACACAGACAGACAGACACAGACAGACAGACACAGACAGACAGACACAGACAGACAGACACAGACAGACAGACACAGACAGACAGACACAGACAGACAGACACAGACAGACAGACACAGACAGACAGACACAGACAGACAGACAGACACAGACAGACAGACACAGACACAGACAGACAGACAGACACAGACAGACAGACACAGACAGACAGACACACACACAGACAGACACACACACAGACAGACACACACACAGACAGACACACACACAGACAGACACACACACAGACAGACACACACACAGACAGACACACACACAGACAGACACACACACAGACAGACACACACACAGACAGACACACACACAGACAGACACACACACAGACAGACACACACACAGACAGACACACACACAGACAGACACACACACAGACAGACACACACACAGACAGAGACACACACAGACAGAGACACACACAGACAGAGACACACACAGACAGAGACACACACAGACAGAGACACACACAGACAGAGACACACACAGACAGAGACACACACAGACAGAGACACACACAGACAGAGACACACACAGACAGACACACACAGACAGACACACACAGACAGACACACACACAGACAGACAGACACACACAGACAGACACACACAGACAGACACACACAGACAGACACACACACAGACACACACACAGACAGAACCAAGACAGACACACAGACAGCAACACACAACACACAGACCACTACCACACACAGACACACACACACACAGACACACACACACACACAGACAACACACACACACATAGACAACACACACACAGACAGACAACACACAGACAGACAGACACACAGACAGACAGACACACACACTATACTGCACACACTGCAGGAAGCCTGATGCCCACATGTGATGAATTTGCCACTGAACCTGGCAGCTCTCTAGCGCCCCTCATACTCAGGACAGTCAGGGAACTGAGGATAAAAGAGGGGCCACAGCTGCCCTGTCAGTGCTGGTTTATTAGGTGCCCCTCAGTGAGTGTAATATATACCATCCAGTCCCAGGCCAGAAGTACATATAATAACCAGTAGTCACTGATAGAGGCACCGAATAACACAAGCACCAATTGC
This sequence comes from Allobates femoralis, assembly GCA_033576535.1. Lineage (NCBI taxonomy): Eukaryota > Metazoa > Chordata > Amphibia > Anura > Aromobatidae > Allobates > Allobates femoralis. The sequence continues at coordinate 44,819,003 of JARQOC010000009.1, read as the reverse complement.
TGCCATCAGTTTCTCTTCATATTTTGATATAAGTCCGGTCTGTGAACAGGATTGTAGCGGGTCAGAACCACACAGGCAGCGTATAATGTTAAACAAGCACACAAATGTGGGGATTTGTGATCAAGATAAAAGAGCAACCAAAGAGTAAATGTATATGTTTAATTGCTGTAGTGGGCAAACTAGATATTAATATTTATATACAGCTGACATAAAAGATATTACAGATGTTAGTCAGTTATGCAAAGAAAAGATAAAAGGGATACACAGATTCACAAATATTACCAATGTCCTTGCTGCTGGTGGCCACACGGAGGCAGTGTAGAGCCACCGGGTTACCCTTGTGTATACTCTGACATGTGATGTAATGGGGTGCTACTCATAGTAATACACTGACGCCATATGGCAGGGGCTTGTGACAAATCTTACCCCCCCACCCCTGACCTACCCTCATGTGGGCTGGTTTTTTCCATATGTAAAGATGGCTATGAAAACAGCCTTTACCTATAACTCTTCCTGGGAGCGTCATAGGTGAGATAATGCTCTCATGCACATGTTTTTGGTTATGATTTTACCTTCCGATGTTAGGACACACGACATGTCTGTGGTCGACCCACTGACCAGTATCCATTGTGGGGTAGTTGGGAACGTTGCACAGTTAAACACATATGTGTTACGATCCTCTACCTCTACCGATGTCATATTTATTTATGATTGTCATAATTGGGAAAGTTATGTGTAGTGACACATTAATGCACTTTCCCCGGCTCTTGCAGAAGCCTGTGAAGTTGCCTGGCAGAAGGACATGACTTCTCACCTTCCTCTGGGGTAGGTGGGGGTGTTGTCTTCCTTTGTGTAATTACCTCTTGGTTCCTATCTATAAGCTGGCTCCATTTGTCATTACTCTACAAATTACCCCAGCCATTTGTTGATTTACCTGGACTCTGCAGGATTTCTGAGGACGGCGGCTGCGAGTCTCTGCTGACAGAAACTGATGGACGAATTGGCTTATAATTAATTATGGATTACTAGGGTTGCCCGATGCAAATGACATCAGGATTCTAGAGGCGAGTCTCTGACTCGCAATGGCCGCTTCGCGGCCAATGCTTCGGGCGTATCCACATGACCACGCTGACTCGCAGCGAGAGTGGACTCAGAAGGGGCAAAAAACCCATTCGCAATTATATAATAGATTGGGATATCGCCTGATTGAATAGTCAGAATAGATCCCTCTTTCCAGAGATTGCCCCCCCCCCCCCCCCATACACACAGACATAGTATTAACCGCCTACACCACGTGACCTAACAGAAGGAACAACATACCAGGATCGGACACGTAGAGCGCGGCTGCAGCGCCATCATCCACCGATACCGACCGCCGGGAGATTCTGATTATCTGATCCACAATGAAGAGTTTCCTAATGATTTCCCATTCATCCGGCCAAAGGAGAGCGAAACTGCACAGAAGAGACAACCGGGCGTCACAGCAAGACCCTCAACTGCATCCACATACAAGAGCCCGACTTATCCTCCAGAGCTGCACTCACTGTTTACATATATTACATTACTGATCCTGAGTTACCTCCTGTATTATACTCCAGAGCTGCACTCACTATTCTGCTGGTGCAGTCACTGTGTACATACATTACATTACTGATCCTGAGTTACCTCCTGTATTATACTCCAGAGCTGCACTCACTATTCTGCTGGTGCAGTCACTGTGTACATACATTACATTACTGATCCTGAGTTACCTCCTGTATTATACTCCAGAGCTGCACTCACTATTCTGCTGGTGCAGTCACTGTCTACATACATTACATTACTGATCCTGAGTTACCTCCTGTATTATACTCCAGAGCTGCACTCACTATTCTGCTGGTGCAGTCACTGTGTACATACATTACATTACTGATCCTGAGTTACCTCCTGTATTATACTCCAGAGCTGCACTCACTATTCTGCTGGTGCAGTCACTGTGTACATACATTACATTACTGATCCTGAGTTACCTCCTGTATTATACTCCAGAGCTGCACTCACTATTCTGCTGGTGCAGTCACTGTGTACATACATTACATTACTGATCCTGAGTTACCTCCTGTATTTACTCCAGAGCTGCACTCACTATTCTGCTGGTGCAGTCACTGTGTACATACATTACATTACTGATCCTGATTCCCTCCTGTATTATACTCCAGAGCTGCACTCACTATTCTGCTGGTGCAGTCACTGTGTACATACATTACATTACTGATCCTGAGTTACCTCCTGTATTATCCTCCAGAGCTGCACTCACTATTCTGCTGGTGCAGTCACTGTGTACATACATTACATTACTGATCCTGAGTTACCTCCTGTATTATCTCCAGAGCTGCACTAACTATTCTGCTGGTGCAGTCACTGTGTACATACATTACATTACTGATCCTGATTACCTCCTGTATTATCCTCCAAGCTGCACTCACTATTCTGCTGGTGCAGTCACTGTGTACATACATACTTACTGATCCTGAGTTACCTCCTGTATTATACTCTAGAGCTGCACTCACTATTCTGCTGGTGCAGTCACGGTGTACATACATTACATTACTGATCCTGAGTTACCTCCTGTATTATCCTCCAGAGCTGCACTCACTATTCTGCTGGTGCAGTCACGGTGTACATACATTACATTACTGATCCTGAGTTACCTCCTGTATTATACTCCAGAGCTGCACTCACTATTCTGCTGGTGCAGTCACTGTGTACATACATTACATTACTGATCCCTGAGTTACCTCCTGTATTATCTCCAGAGCTGCACTCACTATTCTGCTGGTGCAGTCACTGTGTACACACATTACATTACTGATCCTGAGTTACCTCCTGTATTATCCTCCAGAGCTGCACTCACTATTCTGCTGGTGCAGTCACTGTGTACATACATTACATTACTGATCCTGAGTTACCTCCTGTATTATACTCCAGAGCTGCACTCACTATTCTGCTGGTGCAGTCACTGTGTACATACATTACATTACTGATCCTGAGTTACCTCCTGTATTATACTCCAGAGCTGCACTCACTATTCTGCTGGTGCAGTCACTGTATACATACATTACATTACTGATCCTCAGTTACCTCCTGTATTATACTCCAGAGCTGCACTCACTATTCTGCTGGTGCAGTCACTGTGTACATACATTACATTACTGATCCTGAGTTACCTCCTGTATTATACTCCAGAGCTGCACTCACTATTGTGCTGGTGCAGTCATTGTGTACATACATTACATTACTGATCCTGAGTTACCTCCTGTATTATACTCCAGAGCTGCACTCACTATTCTGCTGGTGCAGCCACTGTGTACATACATTACTGATCCTGAGTTACTTCCTGTATTATACTCCAGAGCTGCACTCACTATTCTGCTGGTGCAGTCACTGAGTACACACATTACATTACTGATCCTGAGTTACCTCCTGTATTATCCTCCAGAGCTGCACTCACTATTCTGCTGGTGCAGTCACTGTGTACATACATTACATTACTGATCCTGAGTTACCTCCTGTATTATACTCCAGAGCTGCACTCACTATTCTGCTGGTGCAGTCACTGTGTACATACATTACATTACTGATCCTGAGTTACCTCCTGTATTATACTCCAGAGCTGCACTCACTATTCTGCTGGTGCAGTCACTGTGTACATACATTACATTACTGATCCTGAGTTACCTCCTGTATTATACTCCAGAGCTGCACTCACTATTCTGCTGGTGCAGTCACTGTATACATACATTACATTACTGATCCTCAGTTACCTCCTGTATTATACTCCAGAGCTGCACTCACTATTCTGCTGGTGCAGTCACTGTATACATACATTACATTACTGATCCTGAGTTACCTCCTGTATTATACTCCAGAGCTGCACTCACTATTCTACAGCCTGTCCCCCGCTCGCTCAGTGACTGTACAGAGGCCTCTCTGGGGTCTTTACATCAGCGGTATACACAATTTTGCTTACTGTTCCAAATACCAGCAGAATTGTGCTTTCCGTTCTGAAGCAGAATATAACCAGGGGCTCGGCAGCGATTCACCCTTCCGGCTCCATGGTAAATACTCACAGCTTGGAGTCTTCCTTGGTCATAGTGGAGAAAGAGAACATGAGACCCCCGTGTGGGCAGAGAAGACGGCTGTTGCCCAGGGACTGCACCGGCCCACATTTGGTCGGTCTCCTGTAGGAAACAAGTAACGTTCACCCAATGAGAATTGGCGGACAGAACCGTAACCCCCTCCCCCCAGGCGAGCCCAGGACAGGACCGTCCCCCCCAGGCGAGCCCAGGACAGGACCGTCCCCCCCCCCCAGGCGAGCCCAGGACAGGACCGTCCCCCCCCCCAGGCGAGCCCAGGACAGGACCGTCCCCCCCCCCAGGCGAGCCCAGGACAGGACCGTCCCCCCCCCAGGCGAGCCCAGGACAGGACCGTCCCCCCCCCCCCCCCAGGCGAGCCCAGGACAGGACCGCCCCCCCCCCAGGCGAGCCCAAGACAGGATCATTACCCCCCCAGGCGAGCCCAGGACAGGACAGTCTCTCCACCCCAGGCGAGCCCAGGACAGACACCCAGCCCCCAGGCGAGCCCAGGACAGACACCCAGCCCCCAGGCGAGCCCAGGACAGACACCCAGCCCCCAGGCGAGCCCAGGACAGACACCCAGCCCCCAGGCGAGCCCAGGACAGGACCGTCCCCCCCCCAGGCGAGCCCAAGACAGGATCATTACCCCCCCAGGCGAGCCCAGGACAGTCTCTCCCCCCAGGCGAGCCCAGGACAGACACCCAGCCCCCAGGCGAGCCCAGGACAGGACCGTCCCCCCCCCAGGCGAGCCCAAGACAGGATCATTACCCCCCCCAGGCGAGCCCAGGACAGTCTCTCCCCCCAGGCGAGCCAAGGACAGGCACCCAGCCCCCAGGCGAGCCCAGGACAGGCACCCAGCCCCCAGGCGAGCCCAGGACAGGCACCCAGCCCCCAACCCAGCCCCCAGGCGAGCCCAGGACAGGCACCCAGCCCCCAGGCGAGCCCAGGACAGGCACGCAGCCCCCAGGCGAGCCCAGGACAGGCACCCAGCCCCCAGGCGAGCCCAGGACAGGCACCCAGCCCCCAGGCGAGCCCAGGACAGGCACCCAGCCCCCAGGCGAGCACAGGACAGGCACCCAGCCCCCAGGTGAGCCCAGGACAGGCACCCAGCCCCCAGGCGAGCCCAGGACAGGCACCCAGCCCCCAGGCGAGCCCAGGACAGACACCCAGCCCCCAGGCGAGCCCAGGACAGGCACCCAGCCCCCAGGCGAGCCCAGGACAGGCACCCAGCCCCCAGGCGAGCCCAGGACAGGCACCCAGCCCCCAGGCGAGCCCAGGACAGGCACCCAGCCCCCAACCCAGCCCCCAGGCGAGCCCAGGACAGGCACGCAGCCCCCAGGCGAGCCCAGGACAGGCACCCAGCCCCCAGGCGAGCCCAGGACAGGCACCCAGCCCCCAGGCGAGCCCAGGACAGGCACACAGCCCCCAGGCGAGCCCAGGACAGGCACACAGCCCCCAGGCGAGCCCAGGACAGGCACACAGCCCCCAGGCGAGCCCAGGACAGGCACCCAGCCCCCAGGCGAGCCCAGGACAGGCACCCAGCCCCCAGGCGAGCCCAGGACAGGCACCCAGCCCCCAGGCGAGCCCAGGACAGGCACCCAGCCCCCAGGCGAGCCCAGGACAGGCACCCAGCCCCCAGGCGAGCCCAGGACAGGCACCCAGCCCCCAGGCGAGCCCAGGACAGACACCCAGCCCCCAGGCGAGCCCAGGACAGACACCCAGCCCCCAGGCGAGCCCAGGACAGGCACCCAGCCCCCAGGCGAGCCCAGGACAGGCACCCAGCCCCCAGGCGAGCCCAGGACAGGCACCCAGCCCCCAGGCGAGCCCAGGACAGGCACCCAGCCCCCAGGCGAGCCCAGGACAGGCACCCAGCCCCCAGGCGAGCCCAGGACAGGCACCCAGCCCCCAGACGAGCCCAGGACAGGCACCCAGCCCCCAGGCGAGCCCAGGACAGGCACCCAGCCCCCAGGCGAGCCCAGGACAGGCACCCAGCCCCCAGGCGAGCCCAGGACAGGCACCCAGCCCCCAGGGCGAGCCCAGGACAGACACCCAGCCCCCAGGCGAGCCCAGGACAGACACCCAGCCCCCAGGCGAGCCCAGGACAGGCACACAGCCCCCAGGCGAGCCCAGGACAGGCACACAGCCCCCAGGCGAGCCCAGGACAGGCACACAGCCCCCAGGCGAGCCCAGGACAGGCACACAGCCCCCAGGCGAGCCCAGGACAGGCACACAGCCCCCAGGCGAGCCCAGGACAGGCACACAGCCCCCAGGCGAGCCCAGGACAGACACCCAGCCCCCAGGCGAGCCCAGGACAGGCACCCAGCCCCCAGGCGAGCCCAGGACAGGCACCCAGCCCCCAGGCGAGCCCAGGACAGACACCCAGCCCCCAGGCGAGCCCAGGACAGGCACCCAGCCCCCAGGCGAGCCCAGGACAGGCACCCAGCCCCCAGGCGAGCCCAGGACAGACACCCAGCCCCCAGGCGAGCCCAGGACAGGCACACGACCCTTCTCACCTTATAAATTTTCTCCACTCCTCCACGAAGAACTGTGACACGATGTACAGCTCCGACGTCTCCTGCCCACAGAAGGAAAGCCGTGAGCTTCCGGCAGAGCCGACCGCCCCCGATGCCCACACTGTGACCTACCTGCGGCCAGGTGCCCCCGCACGGACGGTTCTTGTCCTGGAAGAGGTTGGACAGCGCTAGCTTCTGCTCATTGGCCATGTTCTTATGCAGGGCATCACTTCTTTCTCCTTCTTGTTCTAGAAGCTACAGAAATCACTTGATATAGGCGAATTGCAGCAGATGATGAGTGGCGGGAGCTGGGGTACGTCCGGCCAGGGGAGCTGGGGTGGGGGATTCAGTACCTGGCACTGGCAGCACGGCCTCTGGCGGTGGCTGAACTCCGGGGCACTGGGGAAATACTCCTTTAACTTCAGCCATGTGACGTCTGACACCAGCCGCCTCTCACTCTCGGATGTGCACAGACCTCCTGAGGGAAGATTGTGGTTACTGTGGTGCTGACACAGGACCCCGAGCTCCGCACGGACGTCGCCCTGCCCCCCGGGTGAGGGTCTTACCGTGCTGGCAGACGATGTCTTCATTAAAGCCGGTGTCTGCCTCGTCCTCCCGCTTCTCCTCCAGCGGATCTTCTGTAGAGAGGGGGACACAGGTTGGGGGTGACCTCCACATGTGGGGGGCGCTCAACTCTCCACATACAGACACGTTACCTGTTTTGGGGGTGCTGCCGTTCACCTTTACATCTCCGTGATCAAACTCATCCTCGTGATGGCCGAGCTGATCCGCAGCCAACTGCCGCCATCGGCGCAGCGACGCCTTTCCTATCCAGAACCCCGCCTCACTGGGGAACAGAGGGGGAGCGGTGAGACGTGCCGCCACGTGGTGCCAGCCAGACATCTGCAGAGCCCACACTCACCCGCTCACGATCTCCTTCACCATGTTGGCAACGACCTTGTGGTCTTCTTTCAACTGGTTTTTCAGCCGTAAGACCCGGCAGCGCTCCACCACACAGTCCTTACACAGGGACTCGGCTGTGAGGAGAGGGCAAGAAGTGTTATCATAGGGACAAGCAGGGAAGATCTGACCGGAGGTGTAATGGCTGGCAACAGGGAGCAGCTGGTGGGGCAGAGGCGCCGGTGTAATGGCTGGCAACAGGCAGCAGCTGGTGGGGCAGAGGCGCCGGTGTAATGGCTGGCAACAGGCAGCAGCTGGTGGGGCAGAGGCGCCAGTGTAATGGCTGGCAACAGGCAGCAGCTGGTGGGGCAGAGGCGCCAGTGTAATGGCTGGCAACAGGCAGCAGCTGGTGGGGCAGAGGCGCCAGTGTAATGGCTGGCAACAGGCAGCAGCTGGTGGGGCAGAGGCGCCGGTGTAATGGCTGGCAACAGGCAGCAGCTGGTGGGGCAGAGGCGCCGGTGTAATGGCTGGCAACAGGCAGCAGCTGGTGGGGCAGAGGCGCCGGTGTAATGGCTGGCAACAGGCAGCAGCTGGTGGGGCAGAGGCGTCGGTGTAATGGCTGGCAACAGGCAGCAGCTGGTGGGGCAGAGGCGCCGGTGTAATGGCTGGCAACAGGCAGCAGCTGGTGGGGCAGAGGCGCCGGTGTAATGGCTGGCAACAGGCAGCAGCTGGTGGGGCAGAGGCGCCGGTGTAATGGCTGGCAACAGACAGCAGCTGGTAGGGCAGAGGCCCCAGTGTAATGGCTGGCAACAGGCAGCAGCGGCGCCCTGAGATGTGATCTACAAGCCTCAGCTCACCCTTCAGACGCGGTCCACCATTGTATCTCTTATAGAAGACCTCAGCCGCGTGCTCGGACACTCTCTTCATGAGGGAGATCTTGTCGGGGTGCAGTTTGCCGTGAGGACACAGGTACTTGGAGTTGTCGATGGGTTTGGCGGGCGTTGACTCATCCAACCATTTCTGGAGCCACTCAAGAGAAATGAACTCATAAGATTTATCTACGGAGAAGCAGAAGACAAGAACCAAAAATGTAACGTCGCCACCGAGCACCGAAACCATCAGCAAGACGATGAAATGTACAGAAAGCGTCAGCACGGAGCAGACCGAGGTCACACGGCGGGGGGCACAATTCTGCATTACAGCAGACGCACCGCCAGCCCATGACCCCAGCCATAAGACATGACAAGCATCATCTACAAGAAGGACAACACCCAGCATGGCGGACAGACGAGGGGAGAAGCAGATCGCTGATCAGTACAATCACAAGTCAGAAGGCGTCCTCAGGGGCCACACAAGACCCGCTGAGGACGGGGCCCCTTCATCCCCACAGGGCAGATCTTCATCATCAGTGAGACGCTTCATCCCTCAGGTCTGGAGCATAAAAGAAACCTCAAGAGATAAAGTGCTGCCCTGGACCCACACGAGGTGTGCAGAGCCGTGGGGTACGGTCTCTGCAGGGGGGTCCCCCCAATCTGGTAATGACAGGCTACCACCAAAACCCAGAAAATAAAAGAAGTGTCAACATAAATAATGAAAGCCCCAGACACCACACAGTTGGGCAGGGGCACACAGGCACACAGCCGGCCATGACACCCAGCCAGCAGCATCGGGGGGCACACAGCTATCAAGACACACACGGCCGGCCATGACACCCAGCCAGCAGCATCGGGGGCACACAGCTAGCAAGGCACACAGCCGGCCATGACACCCAGCCAGCAGCATCGGGGGGCACACAGCTAGCAAGACACACAGCCGGCCATGATACCCAGCCAGCAACAACGGGGGGCACACAGCTATCAAGACACACAGGCACACGGCCGGCCATGACACCCAGCCAGCAGCATCGGGGGGCACACAGCTAGCAAGACACACAGCCGGCCATGATACCCAGCCAGCAACAACGGGGGGCACACAGCTATCAAGACACACAGGCACACGGCCGGCCATGACACCCAGCCAGCAGCATCGGGGGGCACACAGCTAGCAAGACACACGGCCGGCCATGACACCCAGCCAGCAGCATCGGGGGCACACAGCTAGCAAGACACACAGCCGGCCATGATACCCAGCCAGCAACATCGGGGGGCACACAGCTAGCAAGACACACAGCCGGCCATGATACCCAGCCAGCAACAACGGGGGGCACACAGCTATCAAGACACACAGGCACACGGCCGGCCATGACACCCAGCCAGCAGCATCGGGGGGCACACAGCTAGCAAGACACACAGCCGGCCATGATACCCAGCCAGCAACAACGGGGGGCACACAGCTATCAAGACACACAGGCACACGGCCGGCCATGACACCCAGCCAGCAGCATCGGGGGGCACACAGCTAGCAAGACACACGGCCGGCCATGACACCCAGCCAGCAGCATCGGGGGCACACAGCTAGCAAGACACACAGCCGGCCATGATACCCAGCCAGCAACATCGGGGGGCACACAGCTATCAAGACACACAGCCGGCCATGATACCCAGCCAGCAACATCGGGGGGCACACAGCTATCAAGACACACAGGCACACGGCCGGCCATGACACCCAGCCAGCAGCATCGGGGGGCACACAGCTAGCAAGACACACAGCCGGCCATGGTGCCCAGCCAGCAGCATCGGGGGGCACACAGCTAGCAAGACACACGGCCGGCCATGGCAACCAGCCAGCAGCATAAGGGGCACACAGCTAGCAAGACACACAGGCAAATGGCCGGCCATGACACCCAGCCGGCAGCATGGGGGGAGAGAGAAACACAGGCACATGGCCGGCCATGATACCCAGCCGGCAGCATCGGGGGGAAAACACAGCTAGCAAGACACACAGGCACACGGCCGGCCATGACACCCAGCCAGCAGCATCGGGGGGCACACAGCTAGCAAGACACACGGCCGGCCATGACACCCAGCCAGCAGCATCGGGGGGCACACAGCTAGCAAGACACACAGGCACGCAGCTGGCCATGACACCCAGCCAGCAGCATCGGGGGGCACACAGCTAGCAAGACACACAGCCGGCCATGATACCCAGCCAGCAACATCGGGGGCACACAGCTATCAAGACACACAGGCACACGGCCGGCCATGACACCCAGCCAGCAGCATCGGGGGGCACACAGCTAGCAAGACACACGGCCGGCCATGACACCCAGCCAGCAGCATCGGGAGCACACAGCTAGCAAGACACACTGCCGGCCATGGTGCCCAGCCAGCAGCATCGGGGAGCACACAGCTAGCAAGACACACGGCCGGCCATGGCAACCAGCCAGTAGCATAAGGGGCACACAGCTAGCAAGACACACAGGCAAATGGCCGGCCATGACACCCAGCCGGCAGCATGGGGGGAGAGAGAAACACAGGCACATGGCCGGCCATGACACCCAGCCGGCAGCATGGGGGGAGAGAGAAACACAGGCACATGGCCGGCCATGATACCCAGCCGGCAGCATCGGGGGGAAAACACAGCTAGCAAGACACGGCACAAATCTAGAACACTATGAAATAAAGGAGACGACTAGCAAATACATTGGCCAATGTAAATGAGCCTGATAAAAACGTCAAGGTGCACCCCATGTATCGGGACCCTAACCTGAAATACTACTATGTGCAATTAAAATCAGCCCGTCTGTGCACCCGCGCCCGTTAGCCGTAGTATAATCCCTTCCATTTTGCCAGGGTCCTGTCTTCCCATACAGGCTGATTTTAATGGCACATAGACCTTTCAGATTAGGGTCCCGATACAGGAGATGCAGTTATCGGGCTCGTCTCCTTTAGTTCACAGTGTTGTAATGTGCAGTGGAATAACCTTTATAGTCATGTCTTTTTTCTGCTAGCACCTCGTTCACCCACTACGTGTGCCAGTCTGCCAGTCTTTTTGCCATGGGCACACAGGTACACGACCGCCGGCAGGACACTCAACCACAGTCACACTTGGGTGGAAGGAATAGATTGTCTTACAGACCAGCTCCTGCAGGTAACCTCTGGTACAGCTCCTTCACCTCTTCATGTTTGGCTTTGCCTTTATCCACGCTCTCTTTCCGCATTTCTGACATCTCCACACACCACTCCTCAAATTTGCAGTTATCCAGCTCCACCAACTTCTGGAGGAAAACTACAAGACATGAAAGATGGAGATTAGAGGAGCAATTGTGATCTGTGCCGCTCCTTCCGTCCACGTCTCCCCCAATCACGCGGCCGCTCCTTCCGTCCACGTCTCCCCCAATCACGCGGCCGCTCCTTCCGTCCACGTCTCCCCAATCACGCGGCCGCTCCTTCCGTCCACGTCTCCCCCAATCACGCGGCCGCTCCTTCCGTCCACGTCTCCCCCAATCACGCGGCCGCTCCCTCCGTCCACGTCTCCCCCAATCACGCGGCCGCTCCCTCCGTCCACATCTCCCCCAATCACGCGGCCGCTCCCTCCGTCCACATCTCCCCCAATCACGCAGCCGCTCCTTCCGTCCACGTCTCCCCCAATCACGCGGCCGCTCCTTCTGTCCGTCTCTCCCAATCATGCGGCCGCTCCGTGCGCCCTCTACCCCCAATCTCTACATGTTCAGGTCTCACCCAAGGCCCTGTTGGTAGCAATCAGCCACTTCATATGTTCAGATCTGCTCCATTCCCATCACTTGGACGCGGCGTCGCTCACCTGGAACCTCGCAGTCCACCTCTGGCCGCTTTTCCGCCCTCAGCCTATACACCAGCATGTAGGCGTTGCGGGAGCAGTGGAAGCCCTTTGCACACTTGGGTTTCCGTGTTACAGATTTAGATGGCTCTGCTAAGAAAAAGAAGAGAATAGAGAACGTACTCAACCACCGCACCTGCTGCAAAGAACGGCATCAAGTCAGCCACACACGAGCCACAGATACCAGGGAAGCCGCACCTGTCCCTGCAGAAGCCGAACCTCCGACATCAGTGCAGGGAGAAGTGCACAAAGGGCCAGTGTTCAGCAGCACAGAGTATTTCAGGACATTGTGACATCACTAGTGCGGTGTCGGTGATGTGCACGCAATGTCGGCGCACACAATGTCAGCGCTGTGTCACACACAGATGCAGCCCAGGAAAACGTCACTCACACAGGAAGGCTTTACCTAGATCCTCCTCAATCCCCAGCTGCAGCTTCTTCACCTCCATCTTCTCAATCTCCTCATCATTGAACTTGTACCACTCGGATGTGTGCGGGTCCTTCACGTGGGCGATGTAATGTCCGGAGTAAGCGCTCACCCCTCTGTGGATGAGGACGGCACTAAGCTCATAAACACACTGACCGCCTGAGGGAGGGAAGACGAAAGAGAACGCACTCAGAGCAGGAACAGCCACAAGTGAGGCCACAAAGACTGTCGGACGGAGGCCGCCAGAGAGAAAGGCCCCGCCAAAACAGAGGCCCTGGACCTGGCAGCTCTCTAGCGCCCCTCATACTCAGGACAGTCAGGGAACTGACTGAGCATAAATAGAGAGGGGCCGCAGCTGCCTTGCCTGTGCTGGTTTATTAAGGCACCTCTCAGTGAGTGTGGTATATGTCTTCTAGCCCGCAGCCAGAAGCACATATAATCTCCTCCACCCCGTCACTGCCAGAGGCCCTGAATAACCCCAAGCACAAATGCTGCCACCAGCTTCTCGTTTAATATAAGTCCGGTCCGTGGTCAGGATTATATCGGGTCAGAAACCATCCCAGGTAGCGTTATATGAGCACACGGACGTGGGAACATCGAGATAAGAGAGCAACTCCAGATCGCCGTAGGGGAACACTAGATAATATTTACAGGGTGTATAAAGATATTACAAATGTCAGTCAGTTATGCAAATAAAAGAAAAATGGAAACACACAGACACACAGGCAAATGTGATCAGTACCGCTTCCATGACGCTGCTGGTGGCCACGTGGAGGCCGTGTCAGACCACCGGCTTCTCATGGGTATACTCTGCCATGTGATGTAATGGCGGATCCTCCTCAGAAGTAATACACTCACGAGATATGGCAGGGGGCTTTTGAGCCTCTCCTCCCCACCCTCCGACCTCCCCCTGGTGACCTCATTTGGGCTGGCTTTTCCAAACCTAAATATATGGCTGTGAAACTGCAGCCTTTCCCATAACTTTACCGGGGAGTGTCGTGGGTGGAGGATAATGCTCTCATATTTTTGGTTATGATTTTAGCTTTCCACTGGTTGGTTGCAGAACCAAGCAGAAATAGGTGTTACGATCCTATAGCTCTTCAGGTGTCATATTTAGGGCAGTTACATGTAATGAAATATTAATACTTCTCTCCCTGGCTCCAAAATTTCTGTCACTTGGGGCAAAAAGGAGGGGGCTCTTTTTATTATAGAGTGAGGGGACTGTGATGACACCTGAACATTATGACTGCTATAGGAACAGGACTTGATTGATATATATTCTGACCTCTTTTTAACCCCTCACACCCCACCAAACAGCTCATACATCACTAATCTGGGAGAAGATTGTGAATTCACACCCAAAAGAGCGTCGCCGGCCGGAGAGCGAGCGCACCAGCCTGACCAGAGTAACCAACCAGGAACAACACTCACTAGTCATTATACCTAACACCCAACTAATTATACCCAACAGCAAGTACATAGAGCAGTTTGGAGGAGACTGGATGAGCGGCCGGTTGTAGCAGTCTCCATAATGTGACATCAACCCACCTGTCTGATCCAGGAATGGATCCATTTCCAGGGTTTCGCCAAAGCCAATGTACGTATTCAGCTTCTTCTTGTGACCAGTTTGCCTGCAGACAGTAAAGTGATCAATAAACAGGAGCAGCGCGAGACAGAGACAGACCCACACAGCGCGAGCAACGACAGACCACAGGCAGACCCCCACACAGCGCGAGACACAGACAGACCCACACAGCGCGAGACACAGACAGACCCCACAGCGCGAGACACAGACAGACCCGCACAGCGCGAGACCAGACAGACCAGACCCGCACAGCGCGAGACACAGACAGACCCGCACAGCGCGAGACACAGACAGACCCGCACAGCGCGAGACACAGACAGACCCGCACAGCGCGAGACACAGACAGACCCGCACAGCGCGAGACACAGACAGACCCGCACAGCGCGAGACACAGACAGACCCGCACAGCGCGAGACACAGACAGACCCGCACAGCGCGAGACCACAGACAGACCCGCACAGCGCGAGACACAGACAGACCCGCACAGCGCGAGACACAGACAGATCCGCACAGCGCGAGACACAGATCTGCACCAGCGCCATCCTCGCACCTGTCAAAGACAAAACGCATGAGCTGCAGGTTGAGCGTGGGCGGCAGCTTCAGCAGGCGGATCTTCCGGGTGGCGTTCTGCTTACTCTGGCAGCTCTCACAGAAATATCGGTTGTCTCCCTCCAGCCGCTCCTCCTGTCAAGAGACACAAACATTAAGTCCCTGAGGTGCTGAGCCGGGGCCAGGTAGACGCACAGGGAACACCGTACCTTTAAGAACTCAGTGACACAGTCCGTCAGCTGCTTGTGGCCCTGAATATTCAGCTCCAGCTCATAAAACGTCGAGAGCAACTGAGACTCCCGGCCGCAGCGGCTGCAACTGCAAGAAGGGAGAGAAGTGAGATCTGCACAGATCTAGGGGCCCGGCTGAGGGCCACATCATAAGGCAGTACCCCCCCAGATGAAAGAGAAGCTGCAGGGAGCCGTGGGGTCACCCATTATAGTGGAGAGAAAAGTCTGCACAACGCTGTACGATCCCGGGTCAGGACACCCTCACCCCCTCCTTACACAGTCACGTAGGCATACTGGCCACAGAACTGGTTCTGGATGATGTCCCGCACATACGGAGCCTTCTGTCCAGATAACTTCTCTTCCAGCAGAGTCATGAACAGTTTGGAAAACTCCTGGGCGTCCTAAGAGAAGAGCAAAGGCTGAGACTAGCAGCAGCGCACAAGGCAGAGCGGCACCTCACAAGGCAGAGCGGCACCTCACAAGGCAGAGCGGCACCTCACAAGGCAGAGCGGCACCTCACAAGGCAGAGCGGCACCTCACAAGGCAGAGCGGCACCTCACAAGGCAGAGCGGCACCTCACAAGGCAGAGCGGCACCTCACAAGGCAGAGTGGCACCTCACAAGGCAGAGCGGCACCTCACAAGGCAGAGCGGCACCTCACAAGGCAGAGCGGCACCTCACAAGGCAGAGCGGCACCTCACAAGGCAGAGCGGCACCTCACAAGGCAGAGCGGCACCTCACAAGGCAGAGCGGCACCTCACAAGGCAGAGCGGCACCTCACAAGGCAGAGCGGCACCGCACAAGGCAGAGCGGCACCTCGGCCATCCAACACATGGACACCTGTGCAGACTGAACAGGTCCCACCATCCTTACAGTACGTCCGATGCCTGGCACGCCCTCACCTGCTGCTGCCCCGTGTCCAGCCCCAGCGCCCGGATGAACCCCGACGGGTCAATGTATCGTCTGTTGCTGTTGTGAAGCAGAGCGAAGAGGTACTGCAGGTGCTCACAGATCGTCTGCGGCTCGTACTCTGGGGGGAAAGACGCCTCCACAATCACTGACTGCTCCGCTATATTACACCCCTCCCCCCCAATTTTGCCCCCCGCAGACCTTTGTCTTCCTGAATACACTCCTCCACCTTCTCTACGCTGGACGGGTCCTCGTACAGGTACAGCGCTTGCCGCAGCTCCAGGTTCAGGAACCACACCTGTACAAACGTGTTCACGTAGCAGGTGGCCCCCAGATTGGTGAGCCCCACAAAGGTGTTCTAGAGAGAAAGAGCGGGAACAGGTGAGCGGACGGAGAGCCGAGAGGGGGGGGGGCCGAGCGGACGGACAGCCGAGAGAGGGGGGGAGCCGAGCGGACGGACAGCCGAGAGAGGGGGGGAGCCGAGCGGACGGACAGCCGAGAGGGGGGGGGGGGGGGGGAGCCGAGCGGACGGACAGCCGAGAGGGGGGGGAGCCGAGCGGACGGACAGCCGAGAGGGGGGGGAGCCGAGCGGACGGACAGCCGAGAGGGGGGGGGGAGCCGAGCGGACGGACAGCCGAGAGGGGGGGGGGGGGGGGAGCCGAGCGGACGGACAGCCGAGATGGGGGGGGGGGGAGCCGAGCGGACGGACAGCCGAGAGGGAGGGGGAGCCGAGGCGAGCGGACAGCCGTGAGGGGAGTAGAGGGGATACAAGACAGATGGACAGACAATGGGAAATGGCAATACAAGACATAAGGGGGAAGGGGTTTGGGGGGAGGGCAGCAGGTGAGGACACGGTGATCGGAGGGTGGGACAGACCTTCTTCCGCCGCTCATAGTTGGGGTCGTCGATGTTGTGGAAGCTGTTCTCATCAATCTCCCCCAGCCACACGTGCTCCCCTACACCAACCAGGCAGTTCGGATTCCCTTTACAATTCCTCCTGGAAAACAAAGCAGGTAGAAATGTCAGATGAGGGGCGACCGGCCAGACCCAGCCCAGCCCTACAGCGAGGCCTCCTGCTGCTCCGCCCTCCCTTCCTTTGAGTGACAGCTCTGTATTAATAGAGCAGTGAAGGATGGAGATAGATGGAGGAGCAGGTGGGAGGTGTCTGTAATGATGGTGGGGCAGTCACAGTCCTCCCTGCGGCCTCTCGTCGTGGGGCGGCTGATTGTCTTCTATCTCGGATGTAGTCAGTCCCAGGCAGTAAGAAGGCTCCTGCCGCACTCTGTGCCCCCCCCCCCATTGATGGTGACAGCCTCACTCCCCTCTGGTAACTGTCTCCCCTCCCCCAGCGATGGATTTCCCCTGGAAATGGTCACCCCTTTTGGTCACGGTTTCCGGCCTCCTGATCCCCCTCTCCTCCTAGAGACTGTGTGTGCCCCTTCCTTCCCCCTCTCCTCCTGATGACAGTGTTCCCCACCCCCCCCCCCTCATCTCCTGGTTACAGTGTTCCCCACCCCCCCCTCATCTCCTGGTTACAGTGTTCCCCACGCTCCCCTCATCTCCTGGTTACAGTGTCCCCCCCCCTCTCCTCCTGGTGACAGTGTCCCCCCCTTCCCTCTCCTCCTGGTGACAGTGGCCCCCCCTTCCCTCTCCTCCTGGTGACAGTGTCCCCCCCCTTCCCTCTCTCCTGGTTACAGTGTCCCCCCCCTCATCTCCTGGTTACAGTGTGTCCCCCCCCCTCATCTCCTGGTGACAGTGTCCCCCCCCCCCCTCTCCTCCTGGTGACAGTGTCCCCCCCTTCCCTCTCCTCCTGGTGACAGTGTCCCCCCCTTCCCTCTCCTCCTGGTGACAGTGTCCCCCCCCTTCCCTCTCCTCCTGGTGACAGTGTCCCCCCCTTCCCTCTCCTCCTGGTGACAGTGTCCCCCCCTTCCCTCTCCTCCTGGTGACAGTGTCCCCCCCTTCCCTCTCCTCCTGGTTACAGTGTCCCCCCCTCTTCTCTCCTTCTTGTCACAGTGTCCCCCCCTGGTTCTCCCTGCTGTGGGGTCGGGTGAGGACAGCCCGCACTTACCGGCACCGTCCCCGCACACAGGGCTCCGAGCGGACCTCCTGGTGACAGTGTCCCCCCCCCCCCCACCTCCTGGTGACAGTGTCCCCCCCCCCTCTTGGTGACAGTGTCCCTAATCCCCCCTCCCCCTTCCTGGTGACAGTGTCCCCCCCCCTCCTGGTGACAGTGCCCCCCCCTCTCCTCCTGGTGACAGTGCCCCCCTCTCCTCCTGGTGACAGTGCCCCCCCCTCTCCTCCAGGTGACAGTGCCCCCCCCCTCTCCTCCAGGTGACAGTGCCCCCCCCTCTCCTCCTGGTGACAGTGCCCCCCCCTCTCCTCCTGGTGACAGTGCCCCCCCCTCTCCTCCTGGTGACAGTGCCCCCCCCTCTCCTCCTGGTGACAGTGCCCCCCCCTCTCCTCCTGGTGACAGTGCCCCCCCCTCTCCTCCTGGTGACAGTGCCCCCCCCCTCCTCCTGGTGACAGTGCCCCCCCCCCCTCTCCTCCTGGTGACAGTGTCCCCCCCCCTCTCCTCCTGGTGACAGTGTCCCCCCCCCCCCTGGTGACAGTGTCCCCCCCCTCCTCTCCTCCTGGTGACAGTGTTCCCCCCCTCCCTCTCCTCCTGATGACAGTGTTTCCCCCCCCCTCTCCTCTCCTCCTGGTGACAGTGTCCCCCTCCTCTCCTCCTGATGACAGTGTCCCCCTCCTCTCCTCCTGATGACAGTGTCCCCCTCCTCTCCTCCTGATGACAGTGTCCCCCTCCTCTCCTCCTGATGACAGTGTCCCCCTCCTCTCCTCCTGATGACAGTGTCCCCCTCCTCTCCTCCTGATGACAGTGTCCCCCTCCTCTCCTCCTGATGACAGTGTCCCCCTCCTCTCCTCCTGATGACAGTGTCCCCCTCCTCTCCTCCTGATGACAGTGTCCCCCTCCTCTCCTCCTGATGACAGTGTCCCCCTCCTCTCCTCCTGGTTACAGTGTCCCCCCCCCTCTCTCCTCCTGGTTACAGTGTCCCCCCCCCTCTCTCCTCCTGGTTACAGTGTTCCCCCCTTCCCTCTCCTCCTGGTGACAGTGTCCCCCCCCCTCTCCTCCTGGTGACAGTGTCCCCCCCCCCTCTCCTCCTGGTGACAGTGTCCCCCCTCTTCTCTCCTCCTGGTGACAGTGTCCCCCCTCTTCTCTCCTCCTGGTTACAGTGTTCCCCCCTCTCCACTCTCCTCCTGGTGACAGTGTCCCACCCCTCCTCTCCTCCTGGTGACAGTGTCCCCCCCCCTCCTCTCCTCCTGGTGACAGTGTCCCCCCCCTCCTCTCCTCCTGGTGACAGTGTCCCCCCCCCTCCTCTCCTCCTGGTTACAGTGTCCCCCCCTCCTCTCCTCCTGGTGACAGTGTCCCCCCTCTTCTCTCCTCCTGGTGACAGTGTCCCCCCCTTCCCTCTCCTCCTGGTGACAGTGTCCCCCCCTTCCCTCTCCTCCTGGTCACAGTTTCCTCCCTGATTCTCCCCGCTGTGGGGTCGGGTGAGGACAGCCCGCTCTTACCGGCACCGTCCCCGCACACAGGGCTCCAGGCGGACGCGGTAGGCTATCTCTATGTGCTCCAGGGTGACGTCCTCCGGGCGGACGCTCTCGGTCCAGCGCCAGGCCGCCTTCTCCAGCTGAAGCCGCGGCGCCATCACACGGGAGGCACAGGGAAGACACAGGCCGCAACACGGCATACGTCACTGAGACGTCACAACATCCGCCCAATCACAGGCCGCGTCCACACACAGAGTCACCAGCGTGCGGCAGCGTGCTGACGTCACAACACCGCCCAATCACAGGCTAGCGCGGGAGCTACTGAGCCCGCCCTTACAGTGACGTCACTGACAGAGCGACGAAAGGAGGAGAGAAGCCGGAGAGGGAGGAGGAGAAGGAGGAGAGGAGGAGAGAGGGGAGAGAGAGAGGAGGAGAAGGAGGAGAGGAGGAGAGGAGGAGAGGAGGAGGAGGAGAGGAGGAGGAGAGGAGAGGGGGAGAGAGGAGGAGAGAGGAGGAGAGAGGAGGAGAGAGAGGAGAGAGAGGAGGAGAGAGAAAGGGGGGAGAGAGAGAGGAGGAGGAAGAGAGAGGAGAGACCGAGGAGAGAGGAAGAGGAGGAGGAGAGGGAGGAGGAGAGGAGGAGGAGAGGAAGAGGAGAGAGGAAGAGGAGAGAGAGGGGGGAGAGAGGAGAGAGAGAGAGGGAGGAGGAGAGGAGGAGGAGAGAAAGGAGAGGAGGAAGAGAGAGGGGGAGAGAGAGGAGGAGAAAGGAGGAGAGAGAGAGAGGGGAGGAGGAGAGAAAGGGGGGAGAGAGAGAGGAGGAGGAAGAGAGAGGAGAGACGAGGAGAGAGGAAGAGGAGGAGGAGAGAGGAGGAGAGAAGGAAGAGGACCGGGGAGAGAGAGAGGAGGAGGAGAGAAAGGGGGGAGAGAGAGAGGGGGGGGGGAGAGGGAGGAGGAGAGAAGGGGGGAGGGGAGGAGGAGAGAAGGGGGGGGAGGAGGAGAGGAGGAGGAGAGAGAGAGAGAGGGGGAGAGAGGAGGAGAGAGGGGAGAGAGGAGAGAGAGAGAGGGAGGAGGAGGAGAGAAAGGGGGGAGAGAGAGAGGAGGAGGAAGAGAGAGGAGAGACCGAGGAGAGAGGAAGAGGAGGAGGAGAGAGGAGAGAGAAGGAAGAGACGGGGAGAGAGAGAGGAGGAGGAGAGAAAGGGGGGAGAGAGAGAGGGGGGGGGAGGGAGGAGGAGAGAAGGGGGGGAGAGGGAGGAGGAGAGAAGGGGGGGGAGGAGGAGAGGAAGGGGGGAGAGGGAGGAGGAGAGAAGGGGGGGGAGAGAGAGGAGGAGAGAAGGGGAGAAAGAGAGGAGAGAAGGCGGGGGGAGAGAGAGGAGGAGAAGAAAAGCTGGGGAGAGAGAGGAGGAGAGAGGAGAGAAGCCGGGAGATAGAGGAGAAGAGAGGAGGGGGGCTTGCCATCCAGTGCCCCCCCCCCCCCTACAGTTAGGAAATTGCCACTTTTCCTCAAATTCAGTGGCAACTTGCCACCATTGTGCAGGTGTTGTGGGAGACACCATATAGGAAGGCAGCAGACACCACAATGGCCTCACAGGTGTCGGGATGAGGCGGCTCAGCAGTGGCCGTGAGACAGCAGCAGAATACTGCAGGTCAGTCATTGAGCGCCCTGTGGCCAGGAATTGCAGAGTCACCGCCAGCCGCTCCTCTGGTGGCACAGCTCGACACATCAGTGTCCTAATGGCGTCCAAAAGGAATTTAAAGGAGTCCTCAGACACCCGGAGACAGTGTCTGAAGTCCTGCGGATTCCTGTCCTCCAGCTGATGGACCAGACGCATTGGAGTCAGGTTTGGCCTTTGCAGGAGCCATTCCCGACACCACATGCGCCGTGGTCTACGTGTAATGAGGTGTACAATTCAGATTGTATTATTGAAATTGAAACTGCAATGAACTGTGCACAGTCCGCACTTGTCCACCAGGGGGCATCAGTGGACTGTACAATCACAGAGCTGGGAAACTCCCAGCCATCTCTGTTGTTGAACCAGGAAGTGAAAGCAGGGAATCAGTGCAGTATAAATCCAGAGCTGAGATCTGCCTGCGGATGTCTGTTTAAAGTGGACTACTTTGCTACACCTGGCCGGAAAAATCACCCCGCAGAAGCCCCTGTGACTGATCTTGGGCCACTGGACTTTGGTGCTGTGACTCTGGCCGCTCTGCAAAACCTTGCCCGCCGAGCACCTGGAGTGCATGTGCAGGGGCCGTGACCGACATAAGGGAGCCATTTGGCTGCTGTGATCTCCCTTCTGCTGTTGCTCTTTGTGCCCTGAGACTGGGAGAGACAGACTGTTACCTGCAGAAGGAGACCAAAGAAGAAGAGTGAGGAGATCCCCAGGCCTGCTACGTGGGAGCGACATCTTCTTCTGTAATAGACTGGTACGTGATTTTAGGGAAAGTTAGGGAAAGATACCTTCATTGTTGTGTTTTTTTCTTGCTGCGTACCCGGAAGAAGTGAAGATTCAGAGACTCTAATATATACAAGTGCGCATATAGTTCGGTTGACTGTGAGATAAATATGTTTTACAGTAAAGAAATGTTATTATCGGTTAAATCTGAGTATGGGGATTCTGTTGAGAAACATCATACACACACACCCGCGGCCTTACCACCGGTCGCTTCATACGCCTGCGCAGCCTCTCAGGTCTCTCATCCAGCATCAAGGCCACAGCCTCTACTGCCCTCTGCAGGAGTCGTGATGTATAACCAGTGTATTCAAACCTCAGAAAGTACGAGCCACAAAATACATTGTGTATTTGTAAATCCAAAAACTGTCCGATGTCCACACTAATGTGACCCCAAGAGCTAACACTTATGTGGCAAATATGTAACCCCAAAACAAGCCCAATTAATGGCGGCCATTGATTTGGGAAAGCCCTGCAGTGTGGCTTGTCCTGGCACACCAATATCACATGTGGTTACCCCGGGTGCTCGTCATGTGCACATGACACATATTGTCCATACAGTGTGGGTGTAGGGCCCCGATATGGTACACAGGGATGGCTATGGTAAACCTCAGGTCATGACCCCCTTGAACTTGTTGAGGCCACATGACACTGTACAATAGGGCTCGTATAGCACACGCATGGTGATGTACATACACATGTCATACACATGTCATAGGGAGCCCAGAACATACACAGAAGGTAGCGGGACGTCCTGGGGTGGGGCTGGACCCAATGTCATTACAATACGCTCTGGCCGTTCCGGTGAACCTGAACACTCACTCCGGCTCTGCGCAGCAAACACGTAAACACTCGGGTGTTGCCGGGTTTTGTGGCTAATCCAGCCAATCACATCACAACACCATCATCAAATTGGCATCGCCATAACCACACCCTACTATTCTGATTGGCAGATGCAACGGCGTTCTCATTGGTTGGACGCCCTATAAGAGATGGTGGGAAAGGTGGATCCTGTGGTGCCTAAGGTGGTAGCGTGTTCTCTTCATCACACTGCAGGAGGTCGCCTCTTGGCCCTAATAGGGGCAGGAAACACACAGCCCCTCGTACCCCCAGTGTTTCCTGTCCCTTTGAGGTGCACAGAGGCTCCCCTGAGTGCTGCTGGCCGGCAGGCAGTTCTCTCCCTACCTTGGCCGGGTGATGAGGCGATCGGGCGCTGTTCCTCCCTCTCGGCGGGAGCTCGTGCTCTCTGATGGCTGAGCTGAGCGGGCTTTTTGATGGCCAGCGCCTCCTGCAGTCCCGGCCTCCTCCCCTCCGCCCGCGATAGCGGCGCTCGAGTTTGGATCCTGGAAGTGACAGTGGGCGCCTTTGCGCTTTGCTTCTGGGGGCACGGCCGCTGTGGCTGTGCATCGCCAAGTGACTGGGATACTCCAGAGGCTCCAGCAGCTTCACATATCTGTTTGCTGGTGTAAGGCCTTTTTAGCAGCTGCTCTCTGCTGAATCTGATGAACTTGCCTGGCAGAAACCTTCCTCATTCTGCCTTTATCTGCACGAACACATCTGTGCTCAGAATCAGCCACAAATCTCTTCACAGTACGATGATCACGCTTACATTTTCGTGCAATATCTAATGTTTTCATCCCTTGTAGAAGGCATTGCACTATTTGTGGCTTTTCGGCAGCAGAGATCCTTTTTCTTTCCCAGGTTACATGAAAACTGTGGCTGCGTAATATTGTGGAACACCCAGTTTTCCTGTTATTGGGCTCACCTGCCAAACTAATTATCACAGGGTCTGAGATTGATTTCACTGATCCAAAGACCCTGAGACACAAGACCAGCAATGGGGTTCATTGTAAAACAAAACCCCTATGACACTTAACACCAATTTGCATAATAATCTGGAACACAGAGTAGATATATATAATGTCTGTACACACAGTGTAAGTAAAACTCCCAGAGTATTGTGTTACCCTGTATACGGGGCGGTATTATTGTGTTACCCTGTATACGGGGCGGTATTATTGTGTTACCCTGTATACGGGGCGGTATTATTGTGTTACCCTGTATACGGGGCGGTATTATTGTGTTACCCTGTATACGGGGCGTATTATTGTGTTACCCTGTATACGGGGCGGTATTATTGTGTTACCCTGTATACGGGGCGGTATTATTGTGTTACCCTGTATACGGGGTGTATTATTGTGTTTCCCTGTATACGGGGCGGTATTATTGTGTTACCCTGTATACGGGGTGGTATTATTGTGTTACCCTGTATACGGGGTGTATTATTGTGTTACCCTGTATACGGGGCGGTATTATTGTGTTACCCTGTATACGGGGCGGTATTATTGTGTTACCCTGTATACGGGCGGTATTATTGTGTTACCCTGTATACGGGGTGGTATTATTGTGTTACCCTGTATACGGGGTGTATTATTGTGTTACCCTGTATACGGGGTGGTATTATTGTGTTACCCTGTATACGGGGTGGTATTATTGTGTTACCCTGTATACGGGGCGGTATTATTGTGTTGCCCTGTATACGGGGCGGTATTATTGTGTTACCCTGTATACGGGGCGGTATTATTGTGTTACCCTGTATACGGGGTGTATTATTGTGTTACCCTGTATACGGGGTGTATTATTGTGTTATCCTGTATACGGGGCGGTATTATTGTGTTACCCTGTATACGGGGCGGTATTATTGTGTTTCCCTGTATAGGGGGCGGTATTATTGTGTTACCCTGTATACGGGGTGTATTATTGTGTTACCCTGTATACGGGGTGTATTATTGTGTTACCCTGTATACGGGGCGGTATTATTGTGTTACCCTGTATACGGGGTGGTATTATTGTGTTACCCTGTATACGGGGTGTATTATTGTGTTACCCTGTATACGGGGCGGTATTATTGTGTTACCCTGTATACGGGGCGGTATTATTGTGTTACCCTGTATACGGGGCGGTATTATTGTGTTACCCTGTATACGGGGCGGTATTATTGTGTTACCCTGTATACGGGGTGGTATTATTGTGTTACCCTGTATACGGGGTGTATTATTGTGTTACCCTGTATACGGGGTGGTATTATTGTGTTACCCTGTATACGGGGTGGTATTATTGTGTTACCCTGTATACGGGGCGGTATTATTGTGTTGCCCTGTATACGGGGCGGTATTATTGTGTTACCCTGTATACGGGGCGGTATTATTGTGTTACCCTGTATACGGGGTGTATTATTGTGTTACCCTGTATACGGGGTGTATTATTGTGTTACCCTGTATACGGGGCGGTATTATTGTGTTACCCTGTATACGGGGCGGTATTATTGTGTTACCCTGTATACGGGGCGGTATTATTGTGTTACCCTGTATACGGGGCGGTATTATTGTGTTACCCTGTATACGGGGCGGTATTATTGTGTTACCCTGTATACGGGGCGGTATTATTGTGTTACCCTGTATACGGGGGGTATTATTGTGTTACCCTGTATACGGGGCGGTATTATTGTGTTACCCTGTATACGGGGCGGTATTATTGTGTTACCCTGTATACGGGGCGGTATTATTGCGTTACCCTGTATACGGGGCGGTATTATTGGCTTAGTTACCCTGTATACGGGGCGGTATTATTGTGTTACCCTGTATACGGGGCGGTATTATTGTGTTACCCTGTATACGGGGCGGTTATTATTGTGTTACCCTGTATACGGGGCGGTATTATTGTGTTACCCTGTATACGGGGCGGTATTATTGTGTTACCCTGTATACGGGGGTGTATTATTGTGTTACCCTGTATACGGGGCGGTATTATTGTGTTACCCTGTATACGGGGCGGTATTATTGTGTTACCCTGTATACGGGGTGTATTATTGGGTTACCCTGTATACGGGGCTGGTATTATTGGGTTACCCTGTATACGGGGCGGTATTATTGGGTTACCCTGTATACGGGGGTATTATTGGTTTACCCTGTATACGGGGCGGTATTATTGGGTTACCCTGTATACGGGGGTATTATTGGTTACCCTGTATACGGGGCGGTATTATTGTGTTACCCTGTATACGGGGCGGTATTATTGTGTTACCCTGTATACGGGGTGTATTATTGTGTTACCCTGTATACGGGGCGGTATTATTGTGTTACCCTGTATACGGGGGGTATTATTGTGTTACCCTGTATACGGGGCGGTATTATTGTGTTACCCTGTATACGGGGCGGTATTATTGTGTTACCCTGTATACGGGGCGGTATTATTGTGTTACCCTGTATACGGGGCGGTATTATTGTGTTACCCTGTATACGATGGTCCGGGGCGGTATTATTGTGTTACCCTGTATACGGCGGTTTGTATTAGGGGCGGTATTATTGTGTTACCCTGTATACGGGGCGGTATTATTGTGTTACCCTGTATACGGGGCGGTATTATTGTGTTACCCTGTATACGGGGCGGTATTATTGTGTTACCCTGTATACAGGGTGGTATTATTGGGTTACCCTGTATACGGGGTGGTATTATTGCAGTATCTCTGTGCTTTGCAGTATGATTATCCGTTCTAGACTTTTCACGTTATTCGGTGTCGTCACTTCATGACTTACGAGCGTCTGTGCTTGGTTTGCGCAGTCATTCTGTGCTGAGCCCTTTATTGAGGTCTGCAGCAGTTTTGGGTGGGCCGGCGGCCATCACTCCCCCTCGCCCCATAGTTGTCATGGATACAAAGAGACACAAAGAACAAAACTTCAGACGACAGCATAGACCCGGCACGTTCCAGGATGAGGACGCCACGGCCGCTGCCAGCGCTATGTCTGCTGCTGCCCATTCTGGGCCCATCTTCTCCCTGCAAACAGGTAACCGGGGGTCTCTGGGGGCTGCGGCCCAGCTCAGGGAGCGTTCTGTGGGGCTCGCTGTATTGAGGCTGATCCTTGTTGGGCCGTGTTCAGACCCGTCAGTGAGGGATGTGGTGCCCGCAGGGGACCGAGGAGGACGTGGTGCCCGCAAGGGACGAGGAGGAGGGAGTGGTGCCCGCGGGGGACAGAGGAGGACGTGGTGCCCGCGGGGGACAGAGGGAACGTGGTGCCCGCGGGGGACAGAGGAGGACGTGGGGCCCGCGGGGGACAGAGGGTGGGACGTGGGGGACAGAGGAGGACGTGGGGCCCGCGGGGGACAGAGAGGACGTGGTGCCCGCGGGGGACAGAGGAGGACGTGGTGCCCGCGGGGGACAGAGGAGGACGTGGTGGCCCGCGGGGGACAGAGGAGGACGTGGGGCCCGCGGGGGACAGAGGGGGACGTGGGGGGGGACAGAGGAGGACGTGGGCCCGCGGGGGACAGAGGAGGACGTGGGGCCGCGGGGGACAGAGTAGGACGTGGGCCCGCGGGGGACAGAGGGGACGTGGGTGCTCGCGGGGACAGAGGGGGACGTGGGGAGAGAGGAGGACACGGTGCCCGCACTGAAGGACGACCCCGTATGGAGTTTCTGTATCTGTGATTCTGTCAGTGGCCCACAATATCCAGTGTAGAAGAGTAGATGTATTTCTGTTCCATTCTGTGTATGGCGCCATCATATTGCTCAGCGCTGTACAAGAGCAATCACCACCGGGGTCACAACATACAGGACGCATGGACACTTTGTTCTTGGTGGGATTTGAGCCCAAGACACCACTGAGCCGCTGTGCTGCTAACCACTGACCCGCCGTGTGTACAACCACTGACCGCCGTGCTGCTAACCACTGAGCCACTGCCGTGCTGCTAACCACTGAGCCGCCGTGTGACTAACCACTGAGCCGCCGTGCTGCTAACCACTGAGCCGCCGTGCTGCTAACCACTGAGCCGCCGTGCTGCTAACCACTGAGCGCACTGTGCTGCTAACCACTGAGCCCCGTGCTGCTAACCACTGAGCCGCCGTGCTGCTAACCACTGA
The DNA here is from genome assembly GCA_033576535.1 of Allobates femoralis. Classification (NCBI taxonomy): domain Eukaryota; kingdom Metazoa; phylum Chordata; class Amphibia; order Anura; family Aromobatidae; genus Allobates; species Allobates femoralis. The sequence continues at coordinate 44,791,132 of JARQOC010000009.1, read as the reverse complement.
GCCGCCGTGCTGCTAACCACTGAGCCGCCTGTGCTGCTAACCACTGAGCCGCTGTGCTGCTAACCACTGAGCCACCGTGCTGCTAACCACTGAGCCACCGTGCTGCTAACCACGACCCGTGTACTAACCACTGTGCCCCGTGTAAACCACTGAGCGCCTGTGCTGCTAACCACTGAGCCACCGTGCTGCTAACCACTGAGCCGCCGTGCTGCTAACCACTGACCCTGTGCTGCTAACCACTGACCCGTGCTGCTAACCACTGAGCCCTGTGCTGCTAACCACTGAGCCACTGTGCTGCTAACCACTGAGCCACCGTGCTGCTAACCACTGAGCCGCCGTGCTGCTAACCACTGAGCCCGCGTGCTGCTAACCACTGAGCCACCGTGCTGCTAACCACTGAGCCGCTGTGCTGCTAACCACTGAGCCACGTGCTGCTAACCACTGAGCCACTGTGCTGCTAACCACTGAGCCCGTGCTGCTAACCACTGAGCCACGTGCTGCTAACCACTGAGCCACTGTGCTGCTAACCACTGACCACCTGTGCTGCTAACCACTGAGCCACGTGTGGCTAACCACTGACCCCTGTGTGCTAACCACTGAGCCGCTGTGCTGCTAACCACTGAGCCACTGTGCTGCTAACCACTGAGCCGCTGTGCTGCTAACCACTGAGCCCGCTGTACTGCTAACCACTGAGCCGCTGTGCTGCTAACCACTGAGCCGCTGTGCTGCTAACCACTGAGCCACTGTGCTGCTAACCACTGAGCCGCTGTGCTGCTAACCACTGAGCCGCGTGCTGCTAACCACTGAGCCGCTGTGCTTGCTAACCACTGAGCCGCTGTGCTGCTAACCACTGAGCCGCTGTGCTGCTAACCACTGAGCCACGTGTGCTGCTAACCACTGAGCCACTCGTGCTGCTTAACCACTGAGCCGCTGTGCTGCTAACCACTGAGCCGCTGTGCTGCTAACCACTGACCCGCTGTGCTGCTAACCACTGAGCCACCGTGTTACTAACCACTGAGCCACCGTGTGCTGCTAACCACTGAGCCACGTGTTGCTAACCACTGAGCCCGTGTGCTACTAACCACTGACACCGTGTCTGCTAACCACTGAGCCACCGTGTTACTAACCACTGAGCCACCGTGCTACTAACCACTGAGCCACTGTGCTGCTAACCACTGGGACCACGCCTGTGCTGCTAACCACTGAGCCACTGTGCTGCTAACCACTGAGCCCTGTGCTTGCTAACCACTGAGCCGCTGTGCTGCTAACCACTGAGCCACTGTGCTGCTAACCACTGACCCGCTGTGCTGCTAACCACTGAGCCACCTGTGCTGCTAACCACTGAGCCGCTGTGCTGCTAACCACTGAGCCACCGTGCTGCTAACCACTGAGCCGCTGTGCTGCTAACCACTGAGCCACCGTGTTGCTAACCACTGACCCGCTGTGCTGCTAACCACTGAGCCACCGTGCTGCTAACCACTGACCCGCTGTGCTGCTAACCACTGAGCCACTGTGCTGCTAACCACTGACCGCTGTGCTGCTAACCACTGAGCCACCGTGCTGCTAACCACTGAGCCACCGTGCTGCTAACCACTGAGCCACCGTGCTGCTAACCACTGAGCCGTGTCCAACCACTGAGCCACCGTGCTGCTAACCACTGAGCCACCGTGCTGCCAACACTGAGCCACTGTGCTGCCAACCACTGAGCCACCGTGCTGCTATCCACTCAGCCACCGTGCTGCCAACCACTGAGCCACTGTGCTGCAACCACTGAGCCACCGTGCTGCTAACCACTGAGCCACCGTGCTGCTAACCACTGAGCTGCCACCAACCACTGAATCCCTGCCCCACCATCGATTGACAACTTTCTTCATAACCCCACACCACTGATTGGCAGCTTTCTCTGTATAGCTCCACCCACACCACTGGCAGGTTTCTTTGAGTAGCTCCGCCTATACCACAGATTGACAGCTTTCTCTGAATATCCCTACCCACATCATGGCAGCTTTCTCTCTATAGCCCCGCCCCCACCACTTAGTGTTAGCGTTCTCTGTATAGCTCTGCTTCCACCACTGATTGGCAGCTTTCTGTGTATAACCCCGCCCACACCACTGATTGGCAGCTTTCTACTTCTATAGCCCCGCCCCCACCACTTAGTGTTAGCGTTCTATGTATGCTTGCTTCACCATCTGATTGCAGCTTTCGTGTGTATAACCCGCCCACACCACTGATTGGCAGCTTTCTGTAGGCTGGTCCATGGACAGGTGAGCTCATCTGTTGATTCGGAGGTCGGTCCATGGACAGGTGAGCTCATCTGTTGATTCGGAGGTGGTCCATGGACAGGTGAGCTCATCTGTTTATTCGGAGGTCGGTCCATGGACAGGTGAGCTCATCTGTTGATTCGGAGGTGGATCCATGGACCAGGTGAGCTCATCTGTTTATTCGGAGGTCGGTCCATGGACAGGTGGCTCATCTGATGATTCGGAGGTCGGTCCATGGACAGGTGAGCTCATCTGTTGATTCGGAGGTCGGTCCATGGACAGGTGAGCTCATCTGTTTATTCGGAGGTTGGTCCATGGACAGGTGAGCTCATCTGTTGATTCGGAGGTCGGTGCCATGGACAGGTGAGCTCATCTGTTGATTCGGAGCTCGGTCCATGGACCAGGTGAGCTCATCTGTTGATTCGGAGGTCGGTCCATGGACCAGGTGAGCTCATCTGTTGATTCGGAGGTCGGTCCATGAACAGGTGAGCTCATCTGTTGATTCGGAGGTTGGTCCATGGACAGGTGAGCTCGTCTGTTGATTCGGAGGTCGGTCCATGGACAGGTGAGCTCGTCTGTTGATTCGGAGGTCGGTGCATGGACAGGTGAGCTCATCTGTTGATTCGGAGGTCGGTCCATGGACAGGTGAGCTCACCTGTTGATTCGGAGGTCGGTCCATGGATAGGTGAGCTCATCTGATGATTCGGAGGTCGGTCCATGGACAGGTGAGCTCATCTGATGATTCGGAGGTCGGTGCATGGACAGGTGAGCTCATCTGTTGATTCGGAGGTCGGTCCATGGACAGGTGAGCTCATCTGTTGATTCGGAGGTTGGTCCATGGACAGGTGAGCTCGTCTGTTGATTCGGAGGTCGGTCCATGGACAGGTGAGCTCATCTGTTGATTCGGAGGTTGGTCCATGGACAGGTGGCTCGTCTGTTGATTCGGAGGTCGGTCCATGGACAGGTGAGCTCATCTGTTGATTCGGAGGTCGGTCCATGGACAGGTGAGCTCATCTGTTGATTCGGAGGTCGGTCCATGGACAGGTGAGCTCACCTGTTGATTCGGAGGTCGGTCCATGGATAGGTGAGCTCATCTGATGATTCGGAGGTCGGTCCATGGACAGGTGAGCTCATCTGATGATTCGGAGGTCGGTGCATGGACAGGTGAGCTCATCTGATGATTCGGAGGTCGGTGCATGGACAGGTGAGCTCATCTGTTGATTCGGAGGTCGGTCCATGGACAGGTGAGCTCATCTGTTGATTCGGAGGTCGGTCCATGGACAGGTGAGCTCACCTGTTGATTCGGAGGTCGGTCCATGGATAGGTGAGCTCATCTGATGATTCGGAGGTCGGTCCATGGACAGGTGAGCTCATCTGATGATTCGGAGGTCGGTGCATGGACAGGTGAGCTCATCTGATGATTCGGAGGTCGGTGCATGGACAGGTGAGCTCATCTGATGATTCGGAGGTCAGTGCATGGACAGGTGAGCTCATCTGTTGATTCGGAGGTCGGTCCATGGACAGGTGAGCTCACCTGTTGATTCGGAGGTCAGTGCATGGACAGGTGAGCTCATCTGTTGATTCGGAGGTCGGGCCATGGACAGGTGAGCTCATCTGTTGATTCGGAGGTCGGACCATGGACAGGTGGGCTCATCTGATGATTCGGAGGTCGGTCTATGGACAGGTGAGCTCATCTGTTGATTCGGAGGTCGGTCCATGGACAGTTGAGCTCATCTGTTGATTCGGAGGTCGGTGCTGTATCCGGTTCTGGGGTGTGCTCCGCCGTCTGCTGCTCCTTGTATCCTACACTAGTCCTGCAGTGTGAACGGTGACCTCCCGCCCCGGTCACTGTGCTCCGTCTCCTGTTCTCGTCCCCGCAGTGTCCGCGTCACACCAGCTCTTGTTATTTTTAGACTTCAGCCATTTTCTCAGTTCAATTAAAATTTTTACTTTTATTAATACAAAAGTTAAGAAGTCATTGCCCCACAGATTAACAGACACTAGGACAACTTATACATACTATAGGGAACACACTCCTCCTGCCTCACAGTGGAGATTATAGCACCCCAGACATATGATGCCCGCGCTCACTGATGGCTTCCCCTGAAAGATTCCTGTCACTGAGGGATAGGAGACGATATTGGGATAAAGACGTCCCGTCTTTGAGACTTCTCTTATGTTACAACACATTTTCCAGGATTCTTTTAGCGGCTTCTTCCAGTCGGTTTCTAGCGGTTCCCAACTTTTAAAAGACAAATGCTCCACTGTGAGGCAGGAGGAAGGAGAAGGGTCATCTAGGATTTCCATATTGGTGACAAAAAAGTGTGTTCCCTATAGTATGTATATGTTGTCCTACCTAGTGTTAATCTGTGGGGCAATGACTTCTTTACTTTTATTAATACAAAAGTTAAGATTTTAATTGAACTAAGTTGGTAATCCTGATTGATCTGATAAAACATAGAATATATGACCTCCGATATATTTCTAAAAAGAAACTATAAAATTCAGCCATTTTCTCCCCAGAAAACAAAGGAGGGGGGCGATTAGAGTATGACCCCAAAGAACATGGAGCAATAAAGACCAGAAAACCTGCAGGAAAGCATAAACCTCCGCCGCCGGCTGAGAATGCAGATGACGTGTCCGGGCTTGTCCTTGTTGGCGGCTCCTGGGTTGCGGCTCCGTTCTTCCCACTCCCATGTACTTGTCATTACTTGTAATAACTGCTGTGTGCTCTCTGCAGTCAGCATGGTGGACAGCTCCTGGGCTGCAGCTCCTGGGTTGCGACTCCTGGGTTGCGGCTCCTGGGTTTCGGCTCCTGGGTTGTGGCTCCTGGGCTGCGGCTCCTGGGTTGCGGCTCCTGGGTTGCGGCTCCTGGGCTGTGGCTCCTGGGCTGCGGCTCCTGGGTTGCGGCTCCTGGGTTGCGGCTCCTGGGTTGCGGCTCTTGGGTTGCGGCTCTTGGGTTGCGGCTCCTGGGTTGCGGCTCCTGGGCTGCGGCTCCTGGGTTGCGGCTCCTGGGCCGTGGCTCCTGGGCTGCAGCTCCGTTCTTCCCACTCCCATGTACTTGTCATTACTTGTAATAACTGCTGTGTCCTCTCCGCAGTCAGCATGGTGGACAGCTCCTGGGCTGCGGCTCCTGGGTTGCGGCTCCTGGGCTGCGGCTCCTGGGTTGCGGCTCCGGGACTGCGGCTCCGTTCTTCCCACTCCCATGTACTTGCCATTACATGTAATAACCGCTGTGTCCTCTACTCTCCGCAGTCAGCATGGTGGACGGCTCCTGGGTTGCGGCTCCTGGGTTGCGGTTCCTGGGCTGCGGCTCCTGGGTTGCGGCTCCTGGGCTGCAGCTCCGTTCTTCCCACTCCCATGTACTTGTCATTACTTGTAATAACTGCTGTGTCCTCTCCGCAGTCAGCATGGTGGACAGCTCCTGGGCTGCGGCTCCTGGGCTGCGGCTCCTGGGCTGCGGCTCCTGGGCTGCGGCTCCTGGGCTGCGGCTCCTGGGTTGCGGCTCCTGGGTTGCGGCTCCTGGGTTGTGGCTCCTGGGCTGCGGCTCCTGGGTTGCGGCTCCTGGGTTGTGGCTCCTGGGCTGCGGCTCCTGGGCTGCGGCTCCGTTCTTCCCACTCCCATGTACTTGTCATTACTTGTAATAACTGCTGTGTCCTCTCCGCAGTCAGCATGGTGGACAGCTCCTGGGCTGCGGCTCCTGGGCTGCGGCTCCTGGGCTGCGGCTCCTGGGCTGCGGCTCCTGGGTTGCGGCTCCTGGGTTGCGGCTCCTGGGTTGCGGCTCCTGGTTGCGGCTCCTGGGTTGCGGCTCCTGGGTTGCGGCTCTTGGGTTGCGGCTCTTGGGTTGCGGCTCCTGGGTTGCGCTCCTGGGTTGCGGCTCCTGGGCTGCGGCTCCTGGTTGCGGCTCCTGGGCCGTGGCTCCTGGGCTGCAGCTCCGTTCTTCCCACTCCCATGTACTTGTCATTACTTGTAATAACTGCTGTGTCCTCTCCGCAGTCAGCATGGTGGACAGCTCCTGGGCTGCGGCTCCTGGGTTGCGGCTCCTGGGCTGCGGCTCCTGGGCTGCGGCTCCTGGGTTGCGGCTCCGGGACTGCGGCTCCGTTCTTCCCACTCCCATGTACTTGCCATTACATGTAATAACCGCTGTGTCCTCTACTCTCCGCAGTCAGCATGGTGGACAGCTCCTGGGCTGCGGCTCCTGGGCTGCGGCTCCTGGGCTGCGGCTCCTGGGCTGCGGCTCCTGGGCTGCGGCTCCTGGGTTGCGGCTCCTGGGTTGCGGCTCCTGGGTTGCGGCTCCTGGGTTGTGGCTCCTGGGCTGCGGCTCCTGGGTTGCGGCTCCTGGGTTGTGGCTCCTGGGCTGCGGCTCCTGGGCTGCGGCTCCGTTCTTCCCACTCCCATGTACTTGTCATTACTTGTAATAACTGCTGTGTCCTCTCCGCAGTCAGCATGGTGGACAGCTCCTGGGCTGCGGCTCCTGGGCTGCGGCTCCTGGGCTGCGGCTCCTGGGCTGCGGCTCCTGGGTTGCGGCTCCTGGGTTGCGGCTCCTGGGTTGCGGCTCCTGGGTTGCGGCTCCTGGGTTGCGGCTCCTGGGCTGCGGCTCCTGGGTTGCGGCTCCTGGGTTGCGGCTCCTGGGCTGCGGCTCCTGGGTTGCGGCTCCTGGGTTGCGGCTCCTGGGCTGCGGCTCCTGGGCTGCGGCTCCTGGGTTGCGGCTCCTGGGTTGCGGCTCCTGGCTGCGGCTCCTGGGTTGCGGCTCCTGGGCTGCGGCTCCTGGGTTGCGGCTCCTGGGCTGCGGCTCCTGGGTTGCGGCTCCGGGACTGCGGCTCCGTTCTTCCCACTCCCATGTACTTGCCATTACATGTAATAACCGCTGTGTCCTCTGCTCTCCGCAGTCAGCATGGTGGACGGCTCCTGGGTTGCGGCTCCTGGGTTGCGGTTCCTGGGCTGCGGCTCCTGGGTTGCGGCTCCTGGGCTGCAGCTCCGTTCTTCCCACTCCCATGTACTTGTCATTACTTGTAATAACTGCTGTGTCCTCTCCGCAGTCAGCATGGTGGACAGCTCCTGGGCTGCGGCTCCTGGGCTGCGGCTCCTGGGCTGCGGCTCCTGGGCTGCGGCTCCTGGGCTGCGGCTCCGGCTGCGGCTCCTGGCTGCGGCTCCTGGTTGCGGCTCCTGGGTTGTGGCTCCTGGGCTGCGGCTCCTGGGTTGCGGCTCCTGGGTTGTGGCTCCTGGGCTGCGGCTCCTGGGCTGCGGCTCCGTTCTTCCCACTCCCATGTACTTGTCATTACTTGTAATAACTGCTGTGTCCTCTCCGCAGTCAGCATGGTGGACAGCTCCTGGGCTGCGGCTCCTGGGCTGCGGCTCCTGGGCTGCGGCTCCTGGGCTGCGGCTCCTGGGTTGCGGCTCCTGGGTTGCGGCTCCTGGGTTGCGGCTCCTGGGTTGCGGCTCTTGGGTTGCGGCTCTTGGGTTGCGGCTCCTGGGCTGCGGCTCCTGGGCTGCGGCTCCTGGGTTGCGGCTCCTGGGCCGTGGCTCCTGGGCTGCAGCTCCGTTCTTCCCACTCCCATGTACTTGTCATTACTTGTAATAACTGCTGTGTCCTCTCCGCAGTCAGCATGGTGGACAGCTCCTGGGCTGCGGCTCCTGGGTTGCGGCTCCTGGGCTGCGGCTCCTGGGCTGCGGCTCCTGGGTTGCGGCTCCGGGACTGCGGCTCCGTTCTTCCCACTCCCATGTACTTGCCATTACATGTAATAACCGCTGTGTCCTCTACTCTCCGCAGTCAGCATGGGGACAGCTCCTGGGCTGCGGCTCCTGGGCTGCGGCTCCTGGCTGCGGCTCCTGGGCTGCGGCTCCTGGGTTGCGGCTCCTGGGTTGCGGCTCCTGGGTTGCGGCTCCTGGGTTGTGGCTCCTGGGTTGCGGCTCCTGGGTTGTGGCTCCTGGGCTGCGGCTCCTGGGCTGCGGCTCCGTTCTTCCCACTCCCATGTACTTGTCATTACTTGTAATAACTGCTGTGTCCTCTCCGCAGTCAGCATGGTGGACAGCTCCTGGGCTGCGGCTCCTGGGCTGCGGCTCCTGGGCTGCGGCTCCTGGGTTGCGGCTCCTGGGTTGCGGCTCCCTGGGTTGCGGCTCCTGGGTTGTGGCTCCTGGGCTGCGGCTCCTGGGTTGCGGCTCCTGGGTTGCGGCTCCTGGGTTGCGGCTCCTGGCTGCGGCTCCTGGGTTGCGGCTCCTGGGTTGCGGCTCCTGGGCTGCGGCTCCTGGGCTGCGGCTCCTGGGCTGCGGCTCCTGGGCTGCGGCTCCTGGGTTGCGGCTCCTGGGCTGCGGCTCCTGGGTTGCGGCTCCGGGACTGCGGCTCCGTTCTTCCCACTCCCATGTACTTGCCATTACATGTAATAACCGCTGTGTCCTCTACTCTCCGCAGTCAGCATGGTGGACGGCTCCTGGGTTGCGGCTCCTGGGTTGCGGTTCCTGGGCTGCGGCTCCTGGGTTGCGGCTCCTGGGCTGCAGCTCCGTTCTTCCCACTCCCATGTACTTGTCATTACTTGTAATAACTGCTGTGTCCTCTCCGCAGTCAGCATGGTGGACAGCTCCTGGGCTGCGGCTCCTGGGCTGCGGCTCCTGGGCTGCGGCTCCTGGGCTGCGGCTCCTGGGCTGCGGCTCCTGGGTTGCGGCTCCTGGGTTGCGGCTCCTGGGTTGTGGCTCCTGGGCTGCGGCTCCTGGGTTGCGGCTCCTGGGTTGTGGCTCCTGGGCTGCGGCTCCTGGGCTGCGGCTCCGTTCTTCCCACTCCCATGTACTTGTCATTACTTGTAATAACTGCTGTGTCCTCTCCGCAGTCAGCATGGTGGACAGCTCCTGGGCTGCGGCTCCTGGGCTGCGGCTCCTGGGCTGCGGCTCCTGGGCTGCGGCTCCTGGGCTGCGGCTCCTGGGTTGCGGCTCCTGGGTTGCGGCTCCTGGGTTGCGGCTCCTGGGTTGCGGCTCCTGGGTTGCGGCTCTTGGGCTGCGGCTCCTGGGTTGCGGCTCCTGGGCCGTGGCTCCTGGGCTGCGGCTCCTGGGTTGCGGCTCCTGGGCCGTGGCTCCTGGGCTGCAGCTCCGTTCTTCCCACTCCCATGTACTTGTCATTACTTGTAATAACTGCTGTGTCCTCTCCGCAGTCAGCATGGTGGACAGCTCCTGGGCTGCGGCTCCTGGGTTGCGGCTCCTGGGCTGCGGCTCCTGGGCTGCGGCTCCTGGGTTGCGGCTCCGGGACTGCGGCTCCGTTCTTCCCACTCCCATGTACTTGCCATTACATGTAATAACCGCTGTGTCCTCTACTCTCCGCAGTCAGCATGGTGGACAGCTCCTGGGCTGCGGCTCCTGGGCTGCGGCTCCTGGGCTGCGGCTCCTGGGTTGCGGCTCCTGGGTTGCGGCTCCTGGGTTGCGGCTCCTGGGTTGTGGCTCCTGGGCTGCGGCTCCTGGGTTGCGGCTCCTGGGTTGTGGCTCCTGGGCTGCGGCTCCTGGGCTGCGGCTCCGTTCTTCCCACTCCCATGTACTTGTCATTACTTGTAATAACTGCTGTGTCCTCTCCGCAGTCAGCATGGTGGACAGCTCCTGGGCTGCGGCTCCTGGGCTGCGGCTCCTGGGCTGCGGCTCCTGGGTTGCGGCTCCTGGGTTGCGGCTCCTGGGTTGCGGCTCCTGGGTTGCGGCTCCTGGGTTGCGGCTCCTGGGTTGCGGCTCCTGGGTTGCGGCTCCTGGGTTGCGGCTCCTGGGCTGCGGCTCCTGGGTTGCGGCTCCTGGGTTGCGGCTCCTGGGCTGCGGCTCCTGGGCTGCGGCTCCTGGGCTGCGGCTCCTGGGTTGCGGCTCCTGGGTTGCGGCTCCTGGGCTGCGGCTCCTGGGTTGCGGCTCCTGGGCTGCGGCTCCTGGGTTGCGGCTCCTGGGCTGCAGCTCCTGGGCTGCGGCTCCGTTCTTCCCACTCCCATGTACTTGCCTTTACATGTAATAACCGCTGTGTGCTCTACTCTCCGCAGTCAGCATGGTGGACTTCTGCGGACAGACGGTCGGGGGAGATGGGATGATCGTCCGCTCACACAGCGACTCCCGGAAGTATTACTTTGTGACTACGGGCACCGACTGTCACCTGACCATGCGAGCGGCGACCATGAAGGACAAGGTCCAGTTCCAGTTCCGATTCTTTCTGGTGTACAGCCTCCTGCGGATGTCTAATACCCAGATGATTGGACCAGGGGACAATGACCGCGCTTCACCTTCCCAGGACACCCCGCGGCCCCCAGGAGCCCACAGTGACCCCTGTAACGCCGGCTCCTATGTCCAGTTCTATGATGGGAGAGATCTTCATGCAGAACCTCTGGGCTTTCCACTTTGCGGTAAAACGATCCCCCGACCCGTCCTGTCCACGGGGCCCCACCTGACCCTGCGCCTGGTGACCCGTGGGCAGCAGCCCCGAGTGGACTTTGTGGGGGACTTCACCTCGTTTCGAGTAGGTGAGTGCCTCCGTCACACTCGGATGTCCTTGTGTTCGGTAACTCGGCCAACACCTCTAACATCTTGATGTTTTCCAGGCTTCAACGCGTCGGAGTGCCGGTCAGAGCCGTACTTCTCCTGTCACAATGGTAAATGTGTCCCGGCCAGCCTGGTGTGTGACCCCCAGAACATTGATAACTGCGGAGATGGCAGCGACCAGGACAGCGGGCCCCCGGCCAACTGCGTCCGAGGTGAGTGTCTGACTGGAGGGGTCACTTATGGTGCCTTGGTCTGACCTGCAGGGTCTGAGGACGGATAAGGGCCCCTGATGTGTCCTGATCGTGCAGGTTGGGCCCCGCTGCTCTTCATGTTTGTGATTATGTCTAACAGGGACCATTGGCACCAGGACTCCGGCTGAAGCCGTCACCCCCGGGGCCCCTCCCGTACTAGCGGCAAATATCACCTGTGGGAACGAAGCCGACCAGAAGACCCTTGTCCCAGACGTCCGACCTCACACATCGAGCTTAGGTACCTGACATTTACTGGGGAACCCCATAAGATGGTCACCATGAGAACATCATCCACCACACTACAGACACAGGGGCCACAACAGTCATCCCCTACACTAGAGGCGTCACCACCAAACTACAGACATCTCCCAGGGGCCACAACAGTCATCCCCCACACTACAGGCGTCACCACCAAACTACAGACATCTCCAGGGGCCACAACAGTCATCCCCTACACTACAGGCGTCACCAAACTACAGACACAGGGGCCACAACAGTCATCCCCTACACTACAGGCGTCACACCAAACTACAGACATCTCCCAGGGGCCACAACAGTCATCCCCCACACTACAGGCGTCACCAAAACTACAGATCACAGGGGCCACAACAGTCATCCCCCACACTACAAGCGTCACTCCCAGGCAACTACAGACCATCTCCCAGGGGCCACAACAGTCATCCCCTACACTACAGGCGTCACCAAACTACAGACACAGGGGCCCCACAACAGTCAGTCCCCCACCACACCTAACAAGGCGTCACCACCAAACTACAGACATCTCCCAGGGGCCACAACAGTCATTCCCCTACACTACAGGCGTCACCAAACTACAGACACAGGGGCCCAACATTCACATCAGCTCACCACACACGTACAGGCGTCACCAAACTACAGACACAGGGGCCACAACAGTCATCCCCTACACTACAGGCGTCACCAAACTACAGACACAGGGGCCACAACAGTCATCCCCTACACTACAGGCGTCACCAAACTACAGACACAGGGCCACAACACGTCATCCCCTACACTACAGGCGTACCACCAAACTACAGACATCTCCCAGGGGCCACAACAGTCATCCCTACACTACGGCGTCACCAAACTACAGACACAGGGGCCACAACAGTCATCCCCTACACTACAGGCGTCACCAAACTACAGACACAGGGCCACAACAGTCATCCCCTACACTAAGGCGTCACCAAACTACAGACACAGGGGCCACAACAGTCATCCCCTACACTACAGGCGTCACCAAACTACAGACACAGGGGCCACAACAGTCATCCCCTACACTACAGGCGTCACCACCAAACTACAGACATCTCCCAGGGGCCACAACAGTCATCCCCTACACTACAGGCGTCACCACCAAACTACAGACATCTCCCAGGGGCCACAACAGTCATCCCCTACACTACAGGCGTCACCAAACTACAGACACAGGGGCCACAACAGTCATCCCCTACACTACAGGCGTCACCAAACTACAGACACAGGGGCCACAACAGTCATCCCCTACACTACAGGCGTCACACCAAACTACAGACATCTCCCAGGGGCCACAACAGTCATCCCCCACACTACAGGCGTCACCACCAAACTACAGACATCTCCCAGGGGCCACAACAGTCATCCCTACACTACAGGCGTCACCAAACTACAGACACAGGGGCCACAACAGTCATCCCCTACACTACAGGCGTCACCAAACTACAGACACAGGGGCCACAACAGTCATCCCCTACACTACAGGCGTCACCAAACTACAGACACAGGGGCCACAACAGTCATCCCTACACTACAGGCGTCCACAAACTACAGACACCCCAGGGGCCACAACAGTCATCCCCCACACTACAGGCGTCACCCAAAACTACAGACATCTCCCAGGGGCCACAACAGTCATCCCCTACACTACAGGCGTCACACAAACTACAGACACAGGGGCCACAACAGTCATCCCCTACACTACAGGCGTCACCAAACTACAGACACAGGGGCCACAACAGTCATCCCCTACACTACAGGCGTCACCAAACTACAGACACAGGGGCCACAACAGTCATCCCTACACTACAGGCGTCACCAAACTACAGACACAGGGGCCACAACAGTCATCCCCTACATACAGGCGTCACCACCAAACTACAGACATCTCCCAGGGGCCACAACAGTCATCCCCCACACTACAGGCGTCACCACCAAACTACAGACATCTCCAGGGGCCACAACAGTCATCCCCTACACTACAGGCGTCACCAAACTACAGACACAGGGGCCACAACAGTCATCCCCTACACTACAGGCGTCACCAAACTACAGACACAGGGGCCACAACAGTCATCCCCTACACTACAGGCGTCACCACCAAACTACAGACATCTCCCAGGGCCACAACAGTCATCCCCACACTACAGGCGTCACCACCAAACTACAGACATCTCCCAGGGGCCACAACAGTCATCCCCTACACTACAGGCGTCACCAAACTACAGACACAGGGGCCACAACAGTCATCCCCTACACTACAGGCGTCACCAAACTACAGACACAGGGGCCACAACAGTCATCCCCTACACTACAGGCGTCACCAAACTACAGACACAGGGGCCACAACAGTCATCCCCTACACTACAGGCGTCGCCACCAAACTACAGACATCTCCCAGGGGCCACAACAGTCATCCCCCACACTACAGGCGTCACCACCAAACTACAGACATCTCCCAGGGGCCACAACAGTCATCCCCTACACTACAGGCGTCACCAAACTACAGACACAGGGGCCACAACAGTCATCCCCTACACTACAGGCGTCACCAAACTACAGACACAGGGGCCACAACAGTCATCCCCTACACTACAGGCGTCACCAAACTACAGACACAGGGGCCACAACAGTCATCCCCTACACTACAGGCGTCACCAAACTACAGACACAGGGGCCACAACAGTCATCCCCTACACTACAGGCGTCACCAAACTACAGACACAGGGGCCACAACAGTCATCCCCTACACTACAGGCGTCACCACCAAACTACAGACATCTCCCAGGGGCCACAACAGTCATCCCCTACACTACAGGCGTCACCAAACTACAGACACAGGGGCCACAACAGTCATCCCCTACACTACAGGCGTCACCAAACTACAGACACAGGGGCCACAACAGTCATCCCCTACACTACAGGCGTCACCAAACTACAGACACAGGGGCCACAACAGTCATCCCCTACACTACAGGCGTCACCACCAAACTACAGACATCTCCCAGGGGCCACAACAGTCATCCCCCACACTACAGACATTCCTCGGGGCCACGAGACCCATCACCCTTACACTACAAATGTCCGTGAGGTCACAAGAAGTTCCCCCCCCCACAAAACTACAGACGTCACTGGGGGCAGTACAAATAGCCTCCTCCCAGACTACAGATGTCCTGGGGGCCACATGACCAGTCCCCCCCACACACACCCTGATTTCTCTTAGGTCTTCTGTGACCCACATATTGGAGATCCCTATACCCTGCCCTCATGTCTCCTAAAATGTATCATGTAGGGACCCCCCCGGGTGAGGGCCCATGTAGGGAACCCCCCCCTTGGGTGAGGGCCCATGTAGGGAACCCCCCCCTTGGGTGAGGGCCCATGTAGGGACCCCCTGGGTGAGGGCCCATGTAGGGACCCCCCTGGGTGAGGGCACATGTAGGGACCCCCCTGGGTGAGGGCACATGTAGGGACCCCCCTGGGTGAGGGCACATGTAGGGACCCCCCTGGGTGAGCGCACATGTAGGGACCCCCCTGGGTGAGGGCACATGTAGGGACCCCCCTGGGTGGTGGCACATGTAGGGACCCCCCTGGGTGAGGGCCCATGTAGGGACCCCCTGGGTGGGGACCTCTCCACCATTGCTATATGTTGATTTATGGGGATACCGGTGGCCACTGCTATTCTCCTCTGTCTTGCAGATGGGAGACCCTCCGCCTCGCTCCTCTACCTCTATGTCATCCTGGGCTTCACGCTCGGCGTCGCTCTCTTATTCTGGTGTTGTTGGTCTCCGGGTTGGTTCATCTGGAGAGTTGGCGTCTGCAGATTCATCCCCTGCTGCAACTCATTCTGCGCCTCCTGTCACCTCTGCACCCGCAGCTGCGTCTTACAGGACAACATACGACCCAGTAAAGTTACCCCTCAGGACACGGCCCCTACTGCACCGGTGTGATCCTCGCCCCTAGGGACATGGCTGGTAAGCGGGTGATGGTGTCACTTGGACAATGACATCATAAGTGCAGACACAGTTACCGGAGCCTGTGTGCCGGATCCGTACCCCATGTCCTGGACAAAGCTGTGGCACCCCGTGTTCTGAATGTCATGGCTGCACACAGTGTCCCGCACCCAGTGTGCCAGACGCTGCACCCCGTGTCCCGAATGTCATGGCTGCACCCCGTGTACCAGACGCCGCACCCCATGTCCCGTACGCTGTCGCCACACCCCGTGTGCCAGACGCTGCACCCCGTGTCCCGAATGTCATGGCTGCACCCAGTGTACCAGACGCCGCACCCCATGTCCCTTACGCTGTCGCCACACCCCGTGTGCCAGACGCTGCACCCCGTGTCCCGAATGTCATGGCTGCACCCCGTGTCCCGTACGCTGTCGCCGCACCCCATGTCCCGTACGCTGTCGCCGCACCCCATGTCCCGTACGCTGTCGCCGCACCCCATGTCCCGTACGCTGTCGCCGCATCCCATGTCCCGTACGCTGTCTCCGCACCCCGTGTCCCGTACGCTGTCGCCGCATCCCATGTCCCGTACGCTGTCTCCGCACCCCGTGTCCCGTACGCTGTCGCCACAGCCCGTGTACCAGACGCTGCACCCTGTGTCCTGAATCTCATGGCCGCACCCCGTGTTCCGGACACTCTCAGCTGCGGTGCCCAGTATTTATTCGCTCCCTGCACATTAACTGATAAAAAAATACAAGCATTTCCCTTTTGAGTTTGGCTGAACTTAGACAACGACACGTTCCAAAATGTGGTTTATTAGTTATTTGTGATGTAACAGGACGACATGACGGGTTGTGCCCCCTGAGCAGTGCAGCCCCTGATCGCACCGTGGCACATGGAGGAGCCAGACCCGCTCCTCTGCTTACTTTGCTGCTTGTAGTCGGGGCCCGGAGCTGGGGGCCCCATCACACAGGTTTGTAGAGTATTGTGCATCTCTGGTGCTGACAGCAGGTCGGGGTCACATGTAAGAGACTCCTGAAATGTGCGGCTGCTTCACACGAGACTCCCGCAGCCTAACTCTATCCATTCAGCGAGCCGCGACCCCGGTAACAGGCACATAATACAACCCCCCCCACAGACGCTACAAGATGGCTGCCCGCCACATCCACAGGGCAGAGCCGCTCCAGGGGCATCTGAGCATCAAGCAACGGTCCTGACGCCATGTTCTGCCGCATCCCCAGATATACAGAGAGACCCCCCGATATACAGAGAGACCCAGATATGAGACCCCCCTCAGATATACAGAGAGACCCCCCAATATACAGAGAGACCCCAATATACAGAGAGACCCCCCCGATATACAGAGAGACCCCCCGATATACAGAGAGACCCCCCAGATAACAGAGAGACCCCAGATAACAGAGAGCCAGTATACAGAGAGACCCCCCAGATATACAGAGAGACCCCCAGATATACAGAGAGACCCCCCAGATATACAGAGAGACCCCCCAGATATACAGAGAGACCCCCAGATATACAGAGAGACCCCCAGATATACAGAGAGACCCCCAGATATACAGAGAGACCCCCAGGTATACAGAGAGACCCCCAGTATACAGAGAGACCCCCAGATATTCGAGAGACCCTCCAGGTATACAGAGACCCAGATTACAGAGAGACCCCGTATAAGAGGAGACCAGTAAAGAGAGACCCCCCGATATACAAAGACCCCCAGGTATACAGAGAACCCAATACAAGAGACCCCGATGGGGGGGAATGTGAAGATTTACGAACAGCGGACCGAGCCTCCGACTTTCCAGTAGTGACAGCTCAGGAGATCCCAGGGGGGTATGACCCCACCCACCCGAGCTCTAAAAACACAGATGGGGCCACGCGGACGAGACAGCGTAGAGTGTAGTAAAGACATGGGTACGAGCACACGCGGGTGACAGAGGGACACACAACGCAGGAGCCATTTGCAGAGTGACACGACGCACGAGCCGACACTGGGATGTGATGATGCACGCGCCGCCCACGTGGCATTTCCAGCCAGAGATGATATTTCAGCATCGGGTGTATTCGGGGGTCGGCAGGCGATTCCTGGGGTCAGGGGTCATCAGACGTCACATCACGAGTGTTAATTGTTTCTTGGTTAGGGGGATTCTTTTTAAAAAAACATAAATCTGTCCAATACGTAGAAATTTCCTTCATCCGGCAGTAACACATGGAAATCGGAAGACATTAAACAATAATTAAAGAGAAGATCTGGGTGTAATAATGCAGAAAGGCACAGTCCCCTCCTCTGTAGCACCACCTCCGGTAGCAGCAGAAGCACCATGTATATTCAGACTCCGCGGACTCCGTCCTTTCTGGGTTTCTCAATAGTCTCTTATGTGCCGCCCCAGTTTTGGCTCTCGGGGCCCCGCCTAGGAGGGGCACTCTCTGGTGTTGTGTGCCGCCTCCGCCTGGTGCTTCAGATCGATGGGCTGGCGGGATGGCTGCGAAATCAACAGGACCAAGTTCTTGATGCATCCAGTGATACCGGTAGAGAACTTCCCTCCTGTCATCAGCTGCACATTGGGGGCCCCACCTGAAGAAGGGAGGACAGAGGGGAGGAAACGTTACACAAGCATTAGGAAATTAGGGAGGACCACCGGATGCTTCACCAAGGGACGGAGCAACCACAGGGTGTGGACAAAATAAGGAGGAGGAACGAGCTCTGACTTCTGATGCCTTTAAAGGACTCCACTAAATGAGGCCTAGCTACTGGGGGAAGGAATGAAGACAAGAACATTTAAAAATATATTATTGCTAATAAAGCCACGATCCCGTCACCGGCCCAGAATTAGGATATTGAAATGAAAGGGTTTGTGCTAGAAATTCAGCCTCAGCTCAAACCTATCAAGAGGCTGGAAAGTCCTGAGGTTCACAGAGGAGGCAGCTGAAACACTGCTGTGATCCATATTTTCATCCTCCTCCCCCATAGGAAACAGAAGAATATTACACTGCAAACTTAGGCATTTCTATCATTTTCTTCCATTTTATTGTAGAACTGTTTTGCATATCTGTATGTCCATTTTATTTTTATCTTTTATTGTAAGCATGGTAACTTTTATATCAAAGCATAAAACTTTAATAAGCCTGGAGCTTGTATGCTCTAAAAGAATCCACAGCCCAATATTAATTCAGGGGACTCATCACCCTTTATGTCGATGTGTGCAGTGTGCGAAGTGGGTGTGCGTGTGAGTGGCGGTGTGCGTGTGAGTCGGGGTGTGCCGGTGTGAGTCGGGGTGTGCGGTGTGAGTCGGGGTGCGTGGTGTGAAGTGGGGTGCGTGGTGTGAAGTGGGTCGCGGTGTGAAGCGGTGCGTGGTGTGAGCGGGGTGATTGATGCTCCCTTTCAGCATAGGACAGAGGTCGAGTGCTGGATTGAGTACAGGAGATAGATTAACCCTTGCAGGTGCAACCCCAAGTCCGTGCTGAGATGGGGTACATGACACAGGGCTATCCTGCAGGGATGCAGAGGCTCTGACTTACCCACGTATATCTTGCTTTTCGTGTCCACCATCACATTTGTGCCCGGCGAGTGTCCAGTCATCACCTCCTCTCCATCAATGTACACGGTCCCGGAACGTCCCTCCCTGGCAAAAAATAACATAATTATTGGGACCCCTGTCCACAGTGTGTCGGGTCATCTCCATCGACCCTCGACTACTGGGCCACGTTCACATCGGGCGGTTTTTGTCTCATGTTGTAAGTTACGTAAAGATGCCTTATGTGAAGCGGGGTGACTGCGGACACGCGCTCAGGGGGCCGTAACGCCTCCTCTCACCGGATGGCAGTGATCTTGTGCCATTCTCCATCATTGATGGGGTCCTCAGTGGTGATGTTGGCCTCGCCGCTGCCCAGCTGGTATCTGTAAAGGGTGAGAAGTAGGTTGGAGCGAGGAGAAGGCGAGATGCAGACGTGCAGACATTGCCGTTCTCTCACCTGAACACGAGGTGTCCGCGCCGCAGCCCCAAACTGATGAAATCCCTCTCTCTGCCGCGTTCCCTCTCCTCCTGTCATAGAAATATTTAATGATGAACGCAGGCACATAGGGCAGCACAATCCACACACTCCAGAGCGGCGCACACTCCGAGGCTGCACACTCCAGAGCGGCGCACACTCCAGGGGAGGCCCACACGCCAAGGCTGCACACTCCAGAGCGGCCCACACTCGAGCTGCACACCCAGAGCAGGCACACTCCAGAGCGGACCACACTCCAAGGCTGCACACTCCAGAGCGGCCCACGTCAAGGCTGCACACTCCAGAGCGGCCCACACTCCGAGGCTGCACACTCCAGAGCGGCCCACACTCCAGGGGCCACACGCCAAGGCGGCACACTCCAGAGCGGCCCACACGCCAAGGCGGCACACTCCAGAATGGCCCACACGCCAAGGCTGCACACTCCAGGGGCCTCACACACTCCAGAGCGGCCACACTCCGACGCTAGCACACTCCAGAGGCCACACCGAGCTGCACACTCCAGAGCAGTGCACACTCCAGAGACGCCACACGCCAAGGCTGCACACTCCAGAGCAGTGCACACTCCAAGGCTGCACACTCCATGAGCGCCAACACCAAAGGCTGCACACTCCAGATCGGACACACTCCAAGGCTGCACACTCCAGGCCTCACACATCCAGCGGCGCCACACTCGAGGCTAGCACACTCAGAGCGGCCCACAACTCGAGCTGCACACTCCAGAGAGGCCCACATCGAAGCTGCACACTCCAGAGCTGCACACACTACCGAGGTGCACACTCCGAGCAGTGATACTCCGAACAGCCACACGCCAAGCTGACACATCCAGAGCAGTGCCACTCTAAGGCTTGCACACCAGACGGCCCACACTCCAAGGCTGCACACTCCAGAGCGGCCACACTCCAAGGCTGCACACTCCAGGGGCCTCACACACACTCCAGAGCGGCCCACACTCCGAGGCTGCACACTCCAGAGCGGCCCACACTCCAAGGCTGCATACTCCAGGGGCCTCACACACTCCAGAGCGGCCCACACTCCGAGGCTGCACACTCCAGAGCGGCCCACACTCCAAGGCTGCATACTCCAGGGGCCTCACACACTCCAGAGCGGCCCACACACCAAGGTTGCACACTCCAGAGCGGCCCACACTCCAAGGCTGCACACTCCAGAGCGGTGCACACACTACTAGGCTGTGTACACCAGGGTGGCTAACAGTCCTGGGCTGCACACTGCAGGACAGCACACTCTCCAGGACAGATCACACTCCTGGGCAGCACACACACCTGGGACGCACACACGATGGCTGTATACACCAGAGAAGCGCATACACTCCTATGCTGCACACTCCATGGCTGCATACACCAGAGCAGTGCGCACTTCTAGAATTATACAGACAACCTGCAAAGCTTTGCGCTCACATCACCCCAAACAGTCACATGTCCGGCAGCCATTAATACCGATGTAGAATTATGCTGCAGCCAGAAATCGCACTCACACCTGAGTATATGAATGATAAAATACACATCATAGTGCAGAACTGTACACGGGTCTATACCTCACATATAGATGTATATACACCGCCACATATATTTATATGAAGGATGAGGTTTTCTCCTGGAATCCTTGCACCATACCTGTCCAGTGTGCTCCAGGCCTTTAATATCGGAGCTGCAGGTCTTGGTTGTTATTTGCAGTATTTCTGAGCATTGCTCCGGGTGACCCTGGGGACGTTTTCTGGGACATTCACTCTTGGGAAAATATCGACTTTCTTTAATAATCTCTCAGTGTAGAGTGATGGACTCCAGTTTCTTGGGACATGGCCTGATACCCCTCTGGATTGATGGCGGTATCTATCACCTCTCTGAGCTCGTTGTTGCTGTCTGTCCTCTCGGATTGATGGCGGTATCTATCACCTCTCTGAGCTCGTTGTTGCTGTCTGTCCTCCTCTTGGATTGATGGCGGTATCTATCACCTCTCTGAGCTCGTTGGTGCTGTCTGTCCTCCTCTTGGATTGATGGCGGTATCTATCACCTCTCTGAGCTCGTTATTGCTGTCTGTCCTCTCGGATTGATGGCGGTATCTATCACCTCTCTGAGCTCGTTGTTGCTGTCCGTCCTCCTCTTGGATTGATGGCGGTATCTATCACCTCTCTGAGCTCGTTGCTGCTGTCCGTCCTCCTCTTGGATTGATGGCGGTATCTATCACCTCTCTGAGCTCGTTATTGCTGTCTGTCCTCTCGGATTGATGGCGGTATCTATCACCTCTCTGAGCTCGTTTTGCTGTCCGTCCTCCTCTTGGATTGATGGCGGTATCTATCACCTCTCTGAGCTCGTTGCTGCTGTCCGTCCTCCTCTTGGATTGATGGCGGTATCTATCACCTCTCTGAGCTCGTTATTGCTGTCTGTCCTCTCGGATTGATGGCGGTATCTATCACCTCTCTGAGCTCGTTGCTGCTGTCCGTCCTCCTCTTGGATTGATGGCGGTATCTATCACCTCTCTGAGCTCGTTGTTGCTGTCTGTCCTCCTCTTGGATTGATGGCGGTATCTATCACCTCTCTGAGCTCGTTGTTGCTGTCTGTCCTCTCGGATTGATGGCGGTATCTATCACCTCTCTGAGCTCGTTGTTGCTGTCTGTCCTCCTCTTGGATTGATGGCGGTATCTATCACCTCTCTGAGCTCGTTGTTGCTGTCTGTCCTCCTCTTGGATTGATGGCGGTATCTATCACCTCTCTGAGCTCGTTGTTGCTGTCTGTCCTCCTCTTGGATTGATGGCGGTATCTATCACCTCTCTGAGCTCGTTGTTGCTGTCTGTCCTCCTCTTGGATTGATGGCGGTATCTATCACCTCTCTGAGCTCGTTGTTGCTGTCTGTCCTCTTGGATTGATGGTGGTATCTATCACCTCTCTGAGCTCGTTATTGCTGTCTGTCCTCCTCTTGGATTGATGGCGGTATCTATCACCTCTCTGAGCTCGTTGTTGCTGTCTGTCCTCCTCTTGGATTGATGGCGGTATCTATCACCTCTCTGAGCTCGTTGTTGCTGTCTGTCCTCCTCTGGATTGATGGCGGTATCTATCACCTCTCTGAGCTCGTTATTGCTGTCTGTCCTCTCGGATTGATGGCGGTATCTATCACCTCTCTGAGCTCGTTGTTGCTGTCTGTCCTCTTGGATTGATGGCGGTATCTATCACCTCTCTGAGCTCGTTGTTGCTGTCTGTCCTCTTGGATTGATGGCGGTATCTATCACCTCTCTGAGCTCGTTGTTGCTGTCTGTCTCTCTTGGATTGATTGGCGGTATCTATCACCTCTCTGAGCTCGTTGTTGCTGTCTGTCCTCCTCTTGGATTGATGGCGGTATCTATCACCTCTCTGAGCTCGTTGTTGCTGTCTGTCCTCCTCTTGGATTGATGGCGGTATCTATCACCTCTCTGAGCTCGTTGTTGCTGTCTGTCCTCTTGGATTGATGGCGGTATCTATCACCTCTCTGAGCTCGTTATTGCTGTCTGTCCTCTTGGATTGATGGCGGTATCTATCACCTCTCTGAGCTCGTTTTGCTGTCTGTCCTCTTGGATTGATGGCGGTATCTATCACCTCTCTGAGCTCGTTGTTGCTGTCTGTCTCCTCTTGGATTGATGGCGGTATCTATCACCTCTCTGAGCTCGTGTTGCTGTCTGTCCTCCTCTGGATTGATGGCGGTATCTATCACCTCTCTGAGCTCGTTGTTGCTGTCTGTCCTCCTCTGAGATTGATGGCGGTATCTATCACCTCTCTGAGCTCGTTTTGCTGTCTGTCCTCCTCTTGGATTGATGGCGGTATCTATCACCTCTCTGAGCTCGTTGTTGCTGTCTGTCCTCTCTTGGATTGATGGCGGTATCTATCACCTCTCTGAGCTCGTTGTTGCTGTCTGTACCTCTTGGATTGATGGCGGTATCTATCACCTCTCTGACTCGTTATTGCTGTCTGTCCTCTTGGATTGATGGCGGTATCTATCACCTCTCTGAGCTCGTTTTGCTGTCTTCCTCTTGGATTGATGGCGGTATCTATCACCTCTCTGAGCTCGTTATTGCTGTCTGTTCCTCCTCTTGGATTGATGGCGGTATCTATCACCTCTCTGAGCTCGTTATTGCTGTCTGTCCTCCTCTTGGATTGATGGCGGTATCTATCACCTCTCTGAGCTCGTTATTGCTGTCTGTCCTCTTGGATTGATGGCGGTATCTATCACCTCTCTGAGCTCGTTGTTGCTGTCTGTCCTCTTGGATTGATGGCGGTATCTATCACCTCTCTGAGCTCGTTGTTGCTGTCTGTCCTCTTGGATTGATGGCGGTATCTATCACCTCTCTGAGCTCGTTATTGCTGTCTGTCCTCTCGGATTGATGGCGGTATCTATCACCTCTCTGAGCTCGTTATTGCTGTCTGTCCCTCGATGATGGCGTATCTATCACCTCTCTGAGCTCGTTATTGCTGTCTGTCCTCTGGATTGATGCGGTATCATCACCTCTCTGAGCTCGTTATTGCTGTCTGTCCTCTCGGATTGATGGCGGTATCTATCACCTCTCTGAGCTCGTTATTGCTGTCTGTCCTCTCGGATTGATGGCGGTATCTATCACCTCTCTGAGCTCGTTATTGCTGTCTGTCCTCTTGGATTGATGGCGGTATCTATCACCTCTCTGAGCTCGTTGTTGCTGTCTGTCCTCCTCTTGGATTGATGGCGGTATCTATCACCTCTCTGAGCTCGTTGTTGCTGTCTGTCCTCTCGGATTGATGGCGGTATCTATCACCTCTCTGAGCTCGTTGTTGCTGTCTGTCCTCTTGGATTGATGGCGGTATCTATCACCTCTCTGAGCTCGTTGTTGCTGTCTGTCCTCTTGGATTGATGGCGGTATCTATCACCTCTCTGAGCTCGTTGTTGCTGTCTGTCCTCCTCCCGGATTGATGGCGGTATCTATCACCTCTCTGAGCTCGTTGTTGCTGTCTGTCCTCTTGGATTGATGGCGGTATCTATCACCTCTCTGAGCTCGTTATTGCTGTCTGTCCTCTCGGAGTGATGGCGGTATCTATCACCTCTCTGAGCTCGTTATTGCTGTCTGTCCTCTCGGATTGATGGCGGTATCTATCACCTCTCTGAGCTCGTTGTTGCTGTCTGTCCTCTCGGATTGATGGCGGTATCTATCACCTCTCTGAGCTCGTTGTTGCTGTCTGTCCTCTTGGATTGATGGCGGTATCTATCACCTCTCTGAGCTCGTTGTTGCTGTCCGTCCTCTCGGATTGATGGCGGTATCTATCACCTCTCTGAGCTCGTTATTGCTGTCTGTCCTCTCGGAGTGATGGCGGTATCTATCACCTCTCTGAGCTCGTTGTTGCTGTCTGTCCTCTTGGATTGATGGCGGTATCTATCACCTCTCTGAGCTCGTTATTGCTGTCTGTCCTCTCGGATTGATGGCGGTATCTATCACCTCTCTGAGCTCGTTATTGCTGTCTGTCCTCTCGGATTGATGGCGGTATCTATCACCTCTCTGAGCTCGTTATTGCTGTCTGTCCTCTCGGATTGATGGCGGTATCTATCACCTCTCTGAGCTCGTTATTGCTGTCTGTCCTCTCGGATTGATGGCGGTATCTATCACCTCTCTGAGCTCGTTGTTGCTGTCTGTCCTCCTCCCGGATTGATGGCGGTATCTATCACCTCTCTGAGCTCGTTATTGCTGTCTGTCCTCCCGGCCTTGTGGTGTTACTCTCCTGTCTGCTTCCGACCAGCAAACTGCCAGAACTTCTGCTCTTAGGCTGCTTTCACATTTGCGTATGTGAACGCAGCTTATGCTGTGTTCCCATATGCAGTCAAACGCATGCGCACTGTGTTCCTATGTTTAACATAGGAACGCATAGTGCTTGCGTTTGCTGCGTTCGGGTGCGGATGCGGACGATATCTGCTCCTTCCGGGGTCCAGAGTCCGCACCCGGGACGCAGCCAGTTGCATTTTTTTGTGCGTTTGGGGACCTTGGAATATCAGCAAGCGTCCCCAAGCGCACAAAACCTGCATTGTCTTCAATGGGTCCGCAGTGTTCTGCGCTTGACAGCGCTGGAGAACGCTGCGGACCCATTGAAAAATCTCCCGGTGGCCGCCAGTGATGTCAGAGGAGATCACCGACGGCCACCGGGAGATCAGCTCAGCCTCTGCTGATCTCCTCCTCCCCGCCGCCGGTAATCTGCTAGCGATGTCGGCGGGGAGAAACAGCTGATGTGACAGCTTTTTGAATCTTCCCGCGCCGACATCTCCTCTCGGTGTCAAATCAGCTGTTTTCCCCGCCGACACGTCCCGGAGCTTACCGGCGGCGGGGAGGAGGAGATCTCCGGCGCTGATCTCCGGCGCTGATCTCCACCCCCGGACACCACTGATTGGCTGCCGGGCTGCACAGTGATGTGTCCGCAGGCGGACATTCTCTGCTGCGGACACATCAAAATGTCCCTGCTTTACGCTGCGTTTGTGTCTGCATGAGATCAGCATGTGAAGGCAGCCTCAGAGGAGCTCCCACCTTCTGCTGATCACCCATTAGACGCCGTCCTGTGTAGCTTCTCATCCTCCATTACTTCATCTCAAAATGAAGAAAATCCAACCTGAGACTTTCTAAAGACGTCATGTGTTTCCCCGTTACATCCGGATACGTAATCCATAAAATGTAAAGAGGGCGCACTTCATTTATTCTCACACCTTCACACAATACAAGTAAAGGCCCCAGTCACACACAGATAATGTGCAGACATTGGTCACAGATCTCTGGGTGCAGTGAAATCATGGAGACATTGTTACATTTGACCCCAGACCACCCTGAGATGAGGGGCCGATACTCACCATTCCCTGCCACAGGATCACACCGTCTGCAGACGAGGTCCGCAGCTCCAGCTCAATGGTCTCTGGAGAGTCCGGCCGGCTGGAAGAAGCAGCAAATATTAGATGCAAAAGTCATCACACCCGCGCTCATCACACCCCGTTCCCCCCCGCTCCTAATCACACCCGGTCCCCCCCGCGCTCCTAATCACACCCGCCCCCCCCCCCCGCGCTCCTCATCACCCCGAACCCCCCCCCGCCCATTCACCCCCGTCCCCCCCCCCGCGCTCCTAATCACACCCGGCCCCCCCCCCCCCCCCGCACTCCTCATCACACCCCGAACCCCCCCCGCGCTCCTCATCACACCCCGGTTCCCCCCCCCGCGCCTCATCCAATCACACCCCGCCCCCCCCCCCCCCCCTCCCATCACACCCCCGAACCCCCCCCCCCCCCCCCCTCCCCCTCATCACACCCCGAACCCCCCCCGCGCTCCTCATCACACCCCGGTCCCCCCCCCGCCTCCTAATCACACCCCGCCCCCCCCCCCCCCCCCCCCCCTCCCTCATCACACCCCGAACCCCCCCCCGCGCTCCTCATCACACCCCGTTCCCCCCCCGCGCTCCTAATCACACCCGCCCCCCCCCCCCGCCTCCTCATCACACCCGACCCCCCCCGCCCACCCCCCCATCCCCCCCACACACCCCGGCCCCCCCCCCCCATCCCCCCCCCCCCCCCCATCACACCCCGAACCCCCCCCCCCCCCCCCGCACTCCTCATCACACCCCGACACCCCCCTCCCCCGCGCTCCTCATCACACCCTGGCCCCTCCCCCGCGCTCCTCATCACACCCCGGCCCCCCCTCGCGCTCCTCATCACACCCCGGCCCCCCTGGCTCCTCATCACACCCCGGCCCCCCCGCGCTCCTCATCACCCCGAAACCCCCCCGGCCCCCCGCGCTCCTCATCACACCCCCCCCCCCGGATCCCGGCCTCTCCTACCTCCTGGGGAACGTCTGTCTTGGGAGGGTGATGTAGGAGTCCCCAGAGAAGAAGGATCCGTACACCCCCGGAGCATCTGTAGAATAAGCAGAAACAACACAATCTCATTGGCTGAAGTGGTGGCGGGAATCTCTTTGAACCAATCAGGGGAGGCGTCAAAGAAGATCACAACCAATTATCGAGGAGAAAGGGTGGGAAAACCCAAAATAAAGGTCAGAGGTCGGGAAAGGGAGAGTTTGGATCCTGTAAAGAAGGATATTCAGACACCACAGGCACAAGGCCACTCACACCGGGGCCCCGGGGGCCGCAACAGCCCAAATCACAACCAATCAGAAATGGAGAAAAAGAAAAGAAATTGGGGATACAATACCGTTCCCCCCACTCCCTTCATGAGTGCCGTCATCCAGATTGGTTGATGCTGCTCCTGTACAAGTGCAAATAAGCCGATTACCAGAGAGACCAAAGCCAAGCTCCTACCTACAGAACCGGCTGTGGATACCGGCGCGTGTGTGGGGGGTGAGGACGCCACCACAGGCGAGGGAGCATGTATGGGGGGTGAGGACACCACCACAGGCAGGGAGCGTGTATGGGGGAGGATGCCACCACAGGCATGGGGTGTGTATGGGGGTGAGGACGCTACCACGGGCGAGGGAGCATGTATGGGGGGTGAGGATGCCACCACAGGCATGGGAGTGTGTATGGGGGGTGAGGACGCCACCACGGGCGAGGGAGCATGTATGGGGGTGTAGGATGCCACCACAGGCATGGGAGTGTGTATGGGGGGTGAGGACACCACCACAGGCGAGGGAGTGTGTATGGGGGGTGAGGACGCCACCACAGGCAGGGGAGCATGTATGGGGGGTGAGGAGCCACCACAGGCGAGGGAGTGTGTATGGGGGGTGAGGACGCCACCACGGGCGAGGGAGCATGTATAGGGGGTGAGGATGCCACCACAGGCATGGGAGAGTGTATGGGGGGTGAGGACGCCACCATGGGCGAGGAGCAGTGTATGGGGGTGAGGACGCCACCACGGTGAGGGAGCGTGTATGGGGGGTGAGGACGCCACCACGGGCGAGGGAGCGTGTATGGGGGGTGAGGACGCCACCACAGGCGAGGGAGCGTGTATGGGGGGTGAGGACACCACCACGGGCGAGGGAGCGTGTATGGGGGGTGAGGACGCCACCACGGGCGAGGGAGGTGTATGGGGGGTGAGGACACCACCACGGGCGAGGGAGCATGTATGGGGGGTGAGGATGCCACCACAGGCATGGGAGTGTGTATGGGGGGTGAGGACACCACCACAGGCGAGGGAGTGTGTTATGGGGGGTGAGGACGCCACCACGGGCGAGGGAGCATGTATGGGGGGTGAGGATGCCACCACAGGCGAGGGAGCGTGTATGGGGGGTGAGGACGCCACACACGGGCGAGGGAGCATGTATAGGGGGTGGGATGCCACCACAGGCATGGGAGAGTGTATGGGGGGTGAGGACGCCACCACGGGCGAGGGAGGTGTGTGGGGGGTGAGGACAACCACCACAGGCATGGGAGTGTGTATGGGGGGTGAGGACGCCACCACGGGCGAGGAAGCGTGTATGGGGAGTGAGGACGCCACCACGGGCGAGGGAGGTGTATGGGGAGTGAGGACGCCACCACGGGCGAGGGAGCGTGTATGGGGGGTGAGGACGCCACCACGGGCGAGGGAGCATGTGTGGGGGGTGAGGACGCCACCACGGGCGAGGGAGCGTGTGTGGGGGGTGAGGACGCCACCACGGGCGAGGGAGCGTGTATGGGGGGTGAGGACGCCACCACGGGACGAGGGAGCGTCTATGGGGGGTGAGGACGCCACCACGGGCGGGGATGGAGCGTGTATGGGGGGTGAGGACGCCACCACGGGCGAGGGAGCGTGTATGGGGGGTGAGGACGCCACCACGGGCGAGGGAGCGTCTATGGGGGGTAAGACGCCACCACTGGCGAGGGAGCGTGTATGGGGGGGTGAGGACAACACCACGGGCGAGGGAGCGTGTATGGAGGGTGAGGACACCACCACGGGCGAGGGAGCGTGTATGGGGGTGTGAGGATGCCACCACAGGCATGGGAGTGTGTATGGGGGGTGAGGACGCCACCATGGGCGAGGGAGCGTGTATGGGGAGTGAGGAGCCACCACGGGCGAGGGAGCGTGTATGGGGAGTGAGGACGCCACCACGGGCGAGGGAGCATGTATGGGGGGTGAGGACGCCACCACGGGCGAGGGAGCGTGTATGGGGGGTGAGGACACCACCACAGGCGAGGGAGCGTGTATGGAGGGTGAGGACACCACCACGGGCAAGGGAGCGTGTATGGGGGGTGAGGATGCCACCACGGGCAAGGGAGCGTGTATGGGGGGTGAGGATGCCACCACGGGCAAGGGAGCGTGTATGGGGGGTGAGGACGCCCCACGGGCGAGGGAGCGTGTATGGGGGGTGAGGACACCACCACGGGCGAGGGAGCATGTATGGGGGGTGAGGACGCCACCACGGGTGAGGGAGCACGTGTATGGGGGTGTGAGGACGCCACCACGGGTGAGGGAGCGTGTATGGGGGGTGAGGACGCCACCACGGACGAGGGAGCGTGTATGTGGGGGGTGAGGACGCCACCACAGGCGAGGGAGCGTGTATGGGGGGTGAGGACGCCACCACGGGCGAGGGAGCGTGTATGGGGGGTGAGGACGCCACCACGGGCGAGGGAGCGTGTATGGGGGGTGAGGACGCCACCACGGGCGAGGGAGCGTGTATGGGGGGTGAGGACGCCACCACGGGCGAGGGAGCGTGTATGGGGGGTGAGGACGCCACCACGGGCGAGGGAGCGTGTATGGGGGGTGAGGACGCCACCACGGGCGAGGGAGCGTGTATGGGGGGTGAGGACGCCACCACGGGCGAGGGAGCGTGTATGGGGGGTGAGGACGCCACCACGGGCGAGGGAGCGTGTATGGGGGGTGAGGACGCCACCACGGGCGAGGGAACGTGTATGGGGGGTGAGGACGCCACCACGGGCGAGGGGAGTGTGTATGGGGGGTGAGGACGCCACCACGGGCGAGGGAGTGTGTATGGGGGGTGAGGACGCCACCACGGGCGAGGGAGCGTGTATGGGGGGTGAGGACGCCACCACGGGCGAGGGAGCGTGTATGGGGGGTGAGGACGCCACCACGGCGAGGGAGGGAGCGTGTATGGGGGTGAGGACGCCACCACGGGCGAGGGAGCGTGTATGGGGGGGGTGAGGACGCCACCAGACGGGGGGTGACGAGGGAGAGCGTGTATGGGGGGTGAGGACGCCACCACGGGCGAGGGAGCGTGTATGGGGGGTGAGGACACCACCACGGGCGAGGGAGCGTGTATGGGGGGTGAGGACACCACCACGGGCGAGGGAGCATGTATGGGGGGTGAGGACTTGCAGTTTTTGCCAGTTGCTGCCATGTAGGAGCTGCCGGTCCAGGGCAGCGGTTGTGTGGACAGCGTGCGCTGCCTCTGCCATGTTGTCTGATGACGAGGGGCGGCCTCACCTCGTTCACAGAAGGTTCCAGAGAAGCCGTCCGGGCAGTGACACTTGTCCTCCTTGCAGGTGCCACCATTGGTGCAGGGATTGTGGATTTGGCAGCGATCCTCGTGTGATTCACACGGTCACCTGGAGGACGGAGAAGATCCTTGTAGGAGGTCGTGTCTGAGCAGCTTGTGATTAATCCCCAGGTGGTGGCCCCTGTCCTGAGCTGGCCAGGCCCCGGACACCGCCTCCATCCCCAGGTGGTGGCCCCTGTCCTGAGCTGGCCGGGCCCCGGACACTGCCTCCATCCCCAGGTGGTGGCCCCTGTCCTGAGCTGGCCGGGCCCCGGACGTTGCCTCCATCCCCAGGTGGTGGTCCCTGTCCTGAACTGGCCGGGCCCCAGACACTGCCTCCATCCCCAGGTGGTGGCCCCTGTCCTGAGCTGGCCGGGTCCCGGACACCGCCTCCATCCCCAGGTGGTGGCACCTGTCCTGAGCTGGCCGGGCCCCGGACGTTGCCTCCATCCCCAGGTGGTGGCCCCTGTCCTGAGCTGGCCGGGCCCGGACACCGCCTCCATCCCCAGGTGGTGGCACCTGTCCTGAGCTGGCCGGGCCCCGGACACTGCCTCCATGCCCAGGTGGTGGCCCCTGTCCTGAGCTGGCCGGGCCCCGGACGTTGCCCCAGGTGGTGGCCCCTGTCCTGAGCTGGCCGGACACTGTCTCCATCCCCAGGTGGTGGCCCCTGTCCTGAGCTGGCCGGGCCCCGGATGTTGCCTCCATCCCCAGGTATTTGTATTCTTCTCACCTGTGAAGCCGTTGCGGCAGAGGCACTGGTACTCGTACTCTCCGGTGGGCTCGCAGCCCCCCCGTGCAGACAGGGCATCCGGTCACAGGGCGAGCTGGTCGTAGCACTGACTCACACTGTGACTCTCTACAAAGCTGTAGGAAATATCCACTTTTTTGCCATTGATGGAAACCTGGAAAAAGCCATAAAACCACATCAGAGCCGAGACCCCCTGAGCCGGGACCCCCAGACTCTGCAGACCCTCGACATCACACGGAGCCCCTGAGCCGGGACCCCCAGACTCTGCAGACCCCTCGACATCACACAGAGCCCCTGAGCCGGGACCCCCAGACTCTGCAGACCCCTCGACATCACACGGAGCCCCTGAGCCGGGACCCCCAGACTCTGCAGACCCCTCACATCACACAGAGCCCCTGAGCCGGGACCCCCAGACTCTGCAGACCCCTCGACATCACACGGAGCCCCTGAGCCGGGACCCCCATGACATCTGCAGACCCCTCAACATCACACGGAGCCCCTGAGCCGGGACCCCCAGACTCTGCAGACCCCTCGACATCACACAGAGCCCCTGAGCCGGGACCCCCAGACTCTGCAGACCCCTCGACATCACACAGAGCCCCTGAGCCGGGACCCCCAGACTCTGCAGACCCCTCGACATCACACAGAGCCTGACGGGTCCCCAGACTCTGACCCTCGGACACACACGGAGCCTGACGGACCCAGACTTGCAGACCCCTCGACATCACACAGAGCCCCTGAGCGGGCCCCCAGACTCTGCAGACCCTCACATCACACGGAGCCCTGACCGGACCCCCAACTCGCAACCCCTCGACATCACACAGAGCCCCTGAGCCGGACCCCCAGACTCTGCAGACCCCTCACATTACAGAGCCCCTGAGCCGGGACCCCCAGACTCTGCAGGCCCCTCAACATCACACAGAGCCCCTGAGCCGGACCCCCAGACTCTGCAGACCCCTCGACATCACACAGAGCCCCTGAGCCGGGACCCCCAGACTCTGCAGACCCCTCGACATCACACGGAGCCCCTGAGCCGGGACCCCCAGACTCTGCAGACCCCTCGACATCACACGGAGCCCATGAACTCACTTCTCCGATGCAGCCCTGATACGGCTGTGTGACGTTGATGGCGGGGGGAGGCTCACAGAACGCTCCACGCCCCCCAGGTACATCAGGGTCTTCAGGTTGAGGCCGAGGCTTTTTCCAGGAGACGACCTCTTGACGGCCGGAGCCCCGTCCACCTGCAGCGTCCCGTCCTTGTGGAGTCTCTCCGCAGACGCTTTGTGCCAATGTCCCAGGGCAACGGGATCAGCAGAGCGCAGAATGGCCATCCCTGCAAGAGACAACTGGGTCAACTGCCTGCGCGGAGACCCTGGGACGTATAGAAATGTGACGAGGACACTGACCCTGGGACGTATAGAAATGTGACGAGGACACTGACCCTGGGACGTATAGAAATGTGACGAGGACACTGACCCTGGGACGTATAGAAATGTGACGAGGACACTGACCCTGGGACGTATAGAAATGTGACGAGGACACTGACCCTGGGACGTATAGAAATGTGACGAGGACACTGACCCTGGGACGTATATAAATGTGACAGGACACTGACCCTGGGACGTATATAAATGTGACGAGGACACTGACCCTGGGACGTATATAAATGTGACGAGGACACTGACCCTGGGACGTATATAAATGTGACGAGGACACTGACCCTGGGACGTATATAAATGTGACGAGGACACTGACCCTGGGACGTATATAAATGTGACGAGGACACTGACCCTGGGACGTATATAAATGTGCGAGGACACTGACCCTGGGACGTATATAAATGTGACGAGGACACTGACCCTGGGACGTATATAAATGTGACGAGGACACTGACCCTGGGACTATATGAAATGTGACGAGGACACTGACCCTGGGACAGTAATGAATGATATGTGACGAGGACACTGACCCTGGGACGTATAAAATGTGACGAGGACACTGACCCTGGGACGTATATAAATGTGACGAGGACACTGACCCTGGGACGTATATAAATGTGACGAGGACACTGACCCTGGGACGTATATAAATGTGACGAGGACACTGACCCTGGGACGTATATAAATGTGACGAGGACACTGACCCTGGGACGTATATAAATGTGACGAGGACACTGACCCTGGGACGTATATAAATGTGACGAGGACACTGACCCTGGGACGTATATGAATGTGACGAGGACACTGACCCTGGGACGTATATAAATGTGACGAGGACACTGACCCTGGGACGTATAAAATGTGACGAGGACACTGACCCTGGGACGTATAGAAATGTGACGAGGACACTGACCCTGGGACGTATAGAAATGTGACGAGGACACTGACCCTGGGACGTATAGAAATGTGACGAGGACACTGACCCTGGGACGTATAGAAATGTGACGAGGACACTGACCCTGGGACGTATAGAAATGTGACGAGGACACTGACCCTGGGACGTATAGAAATGTGACGAGGACACTGACCCTGGGACGTATAGAAATGTGACGAGGACACTGACCCTGGGACGTATAGAAATGTGACGAGGACACTGACCCTGGGACGTATAGAAATGTGACGAGGACACTGACCCTGGGACGTATAGAAATGTGACGAGGACACTGACCCTGGGACGTATAGAAATGTGACGAGGACACTGACCCTGGGACGTATAGAAATGTGACGAGGACACTGACCCTGGGACGTATAAAATGTGACGAGGACACTGACCCTGGGACGTATATAAATGTGACGAGGACACTGACCCTGGGACGTATAAAATGTGACGAGGACACTGCCCTGGGACGTATAGAAATGTGACGAGGACACTGACCCTGGGACGTATATGAATGTGACGAGGACATGACCCTGACGTAATAGTGACTGCAGATCCGCCGTTCTCCTCTGCCATCATCTTGTGGTTTTCCTATATAGATCATGCAGATCCCTCCGGGCTGGTGCGTGGCCGCCATCTTGTAAGCCCCCGCCTCATTGCGGCACCAGTGGTCCCATACACACGTGTGCACACATGGGACAGAGCGCCGGTGAGGAGGAGAGCAGGACACTTGTGAATCATGCAGAAGGGGTCGGGCTCACACGATGGTGGCCGGTCTGGTCCTGGGGAATCCGCTGGACGAGCTCTCGGACACTTAGGTTGCTGCACCACAGAAGGACGTGTAGATTTGATAGGGATCAGTGCAGACCTGGCGGCGGGTCAGGGGCAGTGGACAGCTCCGTTCACCATGATCTGGTAGGAGTTGACATTTGGGCCAATAACACGTACCAATAGCGCTGCCCCGGACGCCATCTTACCTGAGCCCAGCTCATAGCGGAATTCCAGATGTCCTCCGGCCATGGCGAGCGACACAAAGTCCTCCACCGGGGCGCCCTTCCCCCCACTGAAGAACAGCAGTCCGGTGGGTGACAGAGGCTTGAACTCCAGGTCGACCCGCAGATCGTTGTGGATGTTGGTGAGAGACGGGTACGAGATGTAGGAGGTTTCTCCATTAAATGAAGGAGTGTTCACCATGACACCTGCAGGAGAGAGGGCGCATGTCATGTACAAGGTGTGCCCGGGCTCATGTCATGTGGGCACACGCCCGGGCACATGTCATGTGGGCACACGCCCGGGCTCATGTCATGTGGGCACACGCCCGGGCTCATGTCATGTGGGCACACGCCCGGGCTCATGTCATGTGGGCACACGCCCGGGCTCATGTCATGTGGGCACACGCCCGGGCTCATGTCATGTAGGCACACGTCATGTACAAGGTGTGCCCAAGCTCATGTCATGTGGGCACATGCCCGGGCTCATGTCATGTGGGCACACGCCCGGGCTCATGTCATGTGGGCACACGCCCGGGCTCATGTCATGTGGGCACACGCCCGGGCTCATGTCATGTGGGCACACGCCCGGGCTCATGTCATGTAGGCACACGTCATGTACAAGGTGTGCCCAAGCTCATGTCATGTGGGCACATGCCCGGGCTCATGTCATGTGGGCACACGCCCGGGCTCATGTCATGTAGGCACACGTCATGTACAAGGTGTGCCCAAGCTCATATCATGTGGGCACACGCCTGGGCTCATGTCATGTGGGCACACGCCCGTGTCACCGCTCCTTACCGTCCATGCACTTCTCTCCTGATTTGCCCAGGTGGCAGCGACATGTGTATCCTGTCCCATCAGCGCGGTTGATGCAGGTGGCCTCATGCCCACAGGCACCTGAGAAGCAGAATGGAGGTGAGTCGGGCAGCGGGTGGATGCCAGCCTCCCCGGACCCGGTGCCCAGCATTACCTGGGTGACAGTGCAGAGCCTGGTGATGTTCACAGTTGCTGCCAGCAAAGCCGGGAGGACAATCGCAGACGTAGCTGCTGCTGTCCGAGTCCCGGCATATTCCTCTGTTCTGAAATGAGCAAATACACGTCCCGGTTAGCAAAGTGGCCCTAGAGACCGGAGGCCGGGGGCCACTCCTGGAGCCGGGTGTTCACATGTTCCCTGGCCGGCCGGGGCTTTACCTTGCAGGGGCGGTCTCTACAGGTGGGGCAGTTAGAGATGTTGTTTGCACTTAGATCCAAGTCCTTGAAGATGACCTCCTCGCCCTGGATATAGAGCTGGCGGACGCAGCCTGGGGACACAAGAGCAGGACTGTGAGGGACGGGCGCTCAGAGGATGGAGAAACAAGGAAAAGGAAGAGAAACAAGGACAAGGAAGGAGAAACAAGGACAAGGAAGGAGAAACAAGGACAAGGAAGGAGAAACAAGGGCAAGGAAGGAGAAACAAGGACAAGGAAGGAGAAACAAGGACAAGGAAGGAGAAACAAGGACAAGGAAGGAGAAACAAGGACAAGGAAGGAGAAACAAGGACAAGGAAGGAGAAACAAGGACAAGGAAGGAGAAACAAGGACAGGGAAGAGAAACAAGGACAAGGAAGGAGAAACAAGGACAAGGAAGAGAAACAAGGACAAGGAAGAGAAACAAGGACAAGGAAGGAGAAACAAGGACAAGGAAGGAGAAACAAGGACAAGGAAGAGAAACAAGGACAAGGAAGAGAAACAAGGACAAGGAAGAGAAACAAGGACAAGGAAGGGAAACAAGGACAAGGAAGGAGAAACAAGGACAAGGAAGAGAAACAAGGACAAGGAAGGAGAAACAAGGACAAGGAAGAGAAACAAGGACAAGAAAGGAGAAACAAGGACAAGGAAGGAGAAACAAGGACAAGGAAGGAGAAACAAGGACAAGGAAGAGAAACAAGGACAAGGAAGAGAAACAAGGACAAGGAAGAGAAACAAGGACAAGGAAGGAGAAACAAGGACAAGGAAGAGAAACAAGGACAAGGAAAGGAAACAAGGACAAGGAAGGAGAAACAAGGACAAGGAAGGGAAACAAGGACAAGGAAGGAGAAACAAGGAAGAGAAACAAGGACAAGGAAGGGAAACAAGGACAAGGAAGGAGAAACAAGGACAAGGAAGGAGAAACAAGGACAAGAAAGAGAAACAAGGACAAGAAAGAGAAACAAGGACAAGAAAGGAGAAACAAGGACAAGGAAGGAGAAACAAGGACAAGGAAGGAGAAACAAGGACAAAGAAGGAGAAACAAGGACAAGGAAGAGAAACAAGGACAAGGAAGAGAAACAAGGACAAGGAAGGAGAAACAAGGAAGGAGAAACAAGGACAAGGAAGAGAAACAAGGACAAGGAAGAGAAACAAGGACAAGGAAGAGACACAAGGACAAGGAAGGAGAAACAAGGACAAGGAAGGAGAAACAAGGACAAGGAAGAGAAACAAGGACAAGGAAGAGAAACAAGGACAATGAAGGAGAAACAAGGACAAGGAAGAGAAACAAGGACAAGGAAGGAGAAACAAGGACAAGGCTCCACTCACCCACAAAACCCCGGCTCAGGTCTGTCTTAGACACGCTCTC
Source organism: Allobates femoralis (assembly GCA_033576535.1). Lineage (NCBI taxonomy): Eukaryota > Metazoa > Chordata > Amphibia > Anura > Aromobatidae > Allobates > Allobates femoralis. The sequence goes on along the minus strand of JARQOC010000009.1, from coordinate 44,753,781 downwards.
AAAGCTTGGATATCCTCCCAGATACAAGTCTTCATTCAGGTCCAGACCTTGGAATTTGCCCTAAACACAGGAAGGACACATGTAACGTAGCTGCCTGTAACACGTGATCACATGTAAGAAGCGTCCACAGGGACAAGGTACCTGAGAGGTGCCGTTCACAGGCGTCTGGTTATCCACCACCATCGACCCCTGGTTCAGATTCCTGTACAGGGTCACAGTATGGAACTCACCCAGACTAATGGGTATAGGGTACCGGATCGTGGCCATCCCCGACCCCGCGTCAAATCTGGAATCACATGGGAAACGCAGCATGAGGTCTGAAGATTTATAGTCCCAAAGGTAAAACACCGGATCAGTCACCCAGAAAAGACGTGTCTCATAGCCATGTTCAGATTCTGAAAACCCCCACAATTCCCACAGAAATGGGCCCCACAACGCCCCCCCCAGAAATGCCCACAACCCCCCAGAAATGGCCCCACAACTCCACCAAAGAAATGGGCCCCACAACCCCCCCACAGAAATGACCCCACAACGCCCCCCCAGAAATGCCCACAACCCCCCCAGAAATGACCCCACAACCCCCGACACACACCCACACCTGCAAAGCAGTGCTTTCAATCAGCATCCTCCTGCACAGACCTCCCTGTTGTTAACCCTTTGTGTGCTGAAATTAACACACACTAAAACCTGGGTGCCATTAACCCACTGTGCACCGGTAAGGTCTAGTAAAGCACTCATTCATTCACACAGGTCCAAATGCTGTTAACCCCTGTGTGCACGGCTCAGGGCCCATATGAGTCATGTCAGCCACGTACAATAGCGCCGGCATGCCTCATATCCCCCAGAAATGAGCCCACAACCCCCCCCCAGAAATGAGCCCACAACCCCCCCCAGAAATGGCCCCACAACCCCCACAGAAATGACCCCCCACCTCCCACAGAAATGGCCCCACACCTCCCCACATAGTGAACCCTCCTCACCTGAATTCGGGGCGTCCTCCTACCAGGCCGAAGGACATGAAATCTGCGCCTTTGCTTTTCTTCTGTCCACTGTAGACCAGCATCCCTACAGAACAACGAGACCATGAGGAGCCGCAGGGGAACACCCGGAAAGTGAGAGTCCGCTACAGCCAGAAGGGGGATGATACCGGGGACTCTGCACGGAGGGGGATGACAGGAGTGATACCGGGGACTCTGCACGGAGGGGGATGATGGGAGTGATACCGCGGACTCTGCACAGAGGGGGATGACGGGAGTGATACCGGGGACTCTGCACGGAGGGGGATGACGGGAGTGATACCGGGGACTCTGCACGGAGGGGGATGACGGGAGTGATACCGGGGACTCTGCACGGAGGGGGATGACAGGAGTGATACCGGGGACTCTGCACGGAGGGAGATGACAGGAGTGATACCGGGGACTCTGTACGGAGGGAGATGACGGGAGTGATACCGGGGACTCTGCACGGAGGGGGATGACGGGAGTGATACCGGGGACTCTGCACGGAGGGGGATGATGGGAGTGATACCGCGGACTCTGCACGGAGGGGGATGACGGGAGTGATACCGGGGACTCTGCACGGAGGGGGATGACGGGAGTGATACCGGGGACTCTGCACGGAGGGAGATGACAGGAGTGATACCGGGGACTCTGCACGGAGGGGGATGACGGGAGTGATACCGGGGACTCTGCACGGAGGGGGATGACGGGAGTGATACCTCGGGGACTCTGCACAGGAGGGGGATGACGGGAGCGATACTCGGGGACTCTGCACGGAGGGGGATGACAGGAGTGATACCGGGGACTCTGCACGGAGGGGGATGATGGGAGTGATACCGGGGACTCTGCACGGAGGGGGATGACGGGAGTGATACCGGGGACTCTGCACGGAGGGGGATGACGGGAGTGATACCGGGGACTCTGCACGGAGGGAGATGACGGGAGTGATACCGGGGACTCTGCACGGAGGGGGATGACGGGAGTGATACCGGGGACTCTGCACGGAGGGGATGACAGGAGTGATACCGGGGACTCTGCACGGAGGGGGATGACGGGAGTGATACCGGGGACTCTGCACGGAGGGGGATGACGGGAGTGATACCGGGGACTCTGCACGGAGGGGGATGACGGGAGCGATACCTCGGGGACTCTGCACGGAGGGGGATGACGGGAGCGATACCGGGGACTCTGCACGGAGTTGGATGACGGGAGTGATGCCGGGGACTCTGCACGGAGGGGGATGACGGGAGTGATACCGGGGACTCTGCACGGAGGGAGATGACGGGAGTGATAGCCGGGGACTCTGCACGGAGGGGATGACGGGAGTGATGCCGGGGATCTCTGCACGGGAGGGGAGTGACGGGAGCGAGTGATATCGGGGACTATCGTGACTGACGAGGGGGATGACGGGAGTGATACCGGGGACTCTGCACGGAGGGGGGATGACGGGAGTGATACGGGGACTCTGCACGGAGGGAGGATGACGGGAGTGATACCGGGGACTCTGCACGGAGGGAGATGACGGGAGTGATACCAGGGACTCTGCACGGAGGGGGATGACGGGAGTGATACCGGGGACTCTGCACGGAGGGGGATGACGGGAGTGATACCGGGGACTCTGCACGGAGGGGGATGACGGGAGTGATACCGAGGACTCTGCACGGAGGGGGATGATGGGAGTGATGCCGGGGACTCTGCACGGAGGGGGATGACGGGAGTGATACCGGGGACTCTGCACGGAGGGGGATGACAGGAGTGATACCGGGGACTCTGCACGGAGGGGGATGACGGGAGTGATACCGGGGACTCTGCACGGAGGGAGATGACGGGAGTGATACCGGGGACTCTGCACGGAGGGAGATGACGGGAGTGATACCGGGGACTCTGCACGGAGGGGATGATGGGAGTGATGCCGGGGACTCTGCACGGAGGGAGATGACGGGAGTGATACCGGGGACTCTGCACGGAGGGGGATGAGGAGTGATACCGGGGACTCTGCACGGAGGGGATGACGGGAGCTGATACCGGGGACTCTGCACGGAGGGAGGATGACAGGAGTGATACCGGGGACTCTGCACGGAGGGGGATGACGGGAGTGATGCCGGGGACTCTGCACGGAGGGAGATGACAGGAGTGATGACCGACGGGGGGGACTCGCTGCACGGAGGGGATGACAGGAGTGATACCGAGGACTCTGCACGGAGGGGGATGAAGGAGTGATACCGGGGACTCTGCACGGAGGGGGATGACTGGGAGTGATGCCGGGGACTCTGCACGGAGGGAGATGACGGGAGTGATGACCGGGGACTCTGCACGGAGGGAGGATGACAGGAGTGATACCGGGGACTCTGCACGGAGGGGGATGACGAGGAGTGATACCGGGGACTCTGCACGGAGGGAGATGACGGGAGTGATACCGGGGACTCTGCACAGAGGGAGATGACGGGAGGATACCGGGGACTCTGCACGAGGGAGGGAGGGACTTGACGGGAGGGATGACGGAGTGTACCGGGGACTCTGCACGGAGGGGGATGACAGGAGTGATACCGGGGACTCTGCACGGAGGGGGATGACGGGAGTGATACCGGGGACTCTGCACGGAGGGGGATGACGGGAGTGATACCGAGGACTCTGCACGGAGGGGGATGACGGGAGTGATACCGGGGACTCTGCACGGAGGGGGATGATGGGAGTGATACCGGGGACTCTGCACGGAGGGGGATGACGGGAGTGATACCGGGGACTCTGCACGGAGGGGGATGATGGGAGTGATACCGGGGACTCTGCACGGAGGGGGATGATGGGAGTGATACCGGGGACTCTGCACGGAGGGGGATGACAGGAGTGATACCGGGGACTCTGCACGGAGGGGGATGACGGGAGCGATACCGAGGACTCTGCACGGAGAGGGATGACGGGAGTGATACCGGGGACTCTGCACGGAGGGGGATGATGGGAGTGATACCGGGGACTCTGCACGGAGGGAGATGACGGGAGTGATACCTTTGGCTGTGGGACATGTGGATGGGGCCACATCCTGGGAGAATCTGCTACAGTCACACAGTGCACACAGCAATGCATAATGGGAGTAGTCATGTTGAGCAGCGCAGGGACTACGGCAGCATCAGACCGTGCTGTGACTGCACTCAGGGGCCCCAGGATGAGGGTTAGCCCGCAGGGTTCATGCAAAACTACAATAATGCACCATTATGAGCACTGCAAATATAGGGAGACAGGAGACATGCAGGACCGGGCACTTACCAGAGTACAGGACAAGGGCTGAGGAAGAGAAGAGGACAGAGTCAGAGAAGGACAGAGCCAGAGGGGGACAGAGCCAGAGGGGGACAGAGCCAGAGGGGAACAAGCTACCGGGAGTCAGAGGGGACAGAGCCAGAGGAGAACAGAATCAGAGGACAGAATCAGAGGAGGACAGAGTCACAAGAGGACAGAGCAGCCAGGAGTCAGGAGGACAGAATCAGAGGGGGACAGAGCCAGAGGAGGACAGAGCCAGAGGGGGACAGAGCAGTCTGGAGTCAGAGGAGGACAGAGCCAGAGGGGACATAATCAGAGGGGGGCAGAGCCAGAGGGGGCAGAGCCAGAGGGGGACAGAGCCATAGGAGGACAGAGCCAGAGGAGGACAGAGGAGCTGGGAGTCAGAGGAGGACAGAGTCACAGGAGGACAGTCACAGAGGACAGAGTCAGAGAAGGACAGAGTCAGAGAAGGACAAAGCAGCCGGGAGTCAGAGTAGGAAAAGTCAGGAGAAAATCAGGAGGACAGAGCAGCCAGGAGTCAGAGGAGGACAGAGTCAAAGGAGGACAGAGTAGCTGGGGTCAGAGGACAGAGCCAGAGGAGGACAGAGCCAGAGAAGGACAGAGCCAGAGAAGGACAGAGTCAGAGAAGGACAGAGTAGCTGGGGTCAGAGAAGAACAGAGTTAGAGGAGAACAGAGTCAGAGGAGAAAAAATCAGGAGGACAGAGCAGCCGGGAGTCAGAGGAGGACAGAGTCAGAGGAGGACAGAGTCAGAGGAGGACAGAGTCAGAGGAGGACAGAGTCAGAGGAGAAAAGAGTCAGAGGAGAAAAGAGTCAGAGGAGAAAAGAGTCAGAGGAGAAAAGAGTCAGAGGAGAAAAGAGTCAGGAGAAAATCAGGAGGAAAGAGCAGCCGGGAGTCAGAGGAGGACAGAGTCAGAGGAGGACAAAGTAGTTGGGGTCAGAGGAGGACAGAGTACCTGGGGTCAGAGGACAGAGTCAGAAGAGGACAGAGTCAGAGGAGGACAAAGTCAGAGGAGGACAAAGTCAGAGGAGGACAAAGTCAGAGGAGGACAGAGTAGCTGGGGTCCAGAGGAGGGACAGAGTAGCTGGGGTCAGAGGACAGAGCCAGAGGAGGACAGAGCCAGAGGAGGACAGAGCCAGAGGAGGACAGAGCCAGAGGAGGCAGAGTCAGAGGAGGACAGAGCAGCCGGGGTCAGAGGTCTAAGACCATGGAGGGGTCTTTACAGTAGAAGTGAGCGTCGCAGGCTGACAGTCATCAGGAGCCGGGTCTCCTCCTCCAGGATCCTCGTCTTCATGGTGTATACAGTAAATGTATATATGTACCGTGCACACAGCGCTGCCGCTTACCATCAGCGTAGTCTGGCCGAAAGGTGATCTTTATATCAAACTTCTTGTGGGCATCTTTCAGGCTTGGGAGGGCGAGGTGGGAATGGCCGGTGAAGTACGGCACAACCCTCTCTGGAATATATGAAGAAAAACAAGAGGTGAGGAGCAGTATCCCGGAGCCAGACCGCTGCCGGCCAAGACACCGCAGCCTCAGGCGGCCAAGACACCGCAGCCTCAGGCGGCCAAGACACCACAGCCTCAGGCGGCCAAGACACCGCAACCACAGCCGGCCAAGACACCACAGCCTCAGGCGGCCAAGACACCACAGCCACAGCCGGCCAAGACACCACAGCCTCAGGCGGCCAAGACACCGCAACCACAGGCGGCCAAGACACCGCAACCACAGGCGGCCAAGACACCGCAACCACAGGCGGCCAAGACACCACAGCCACAGCCGGCCAAGACACCGCAGCCTCAGGCGGCCAAGACACCGCAACCACAGGCGGCCAAGACACCGCAACCACAGGCGGCCAAGACACCACAGCCACAGCCGGCCAAGACACCGCAGCCTCAGGCGGCCAAGACACCGCTCCCACGGGCGACCAAGACACCGCACCCACGGGCGGCCAAGACACCGCAGCCTCAGGCGGCCAAGACACGCAACCACAGGCGGCCAAGACACCGCAGCCACAGGCGCCAAGACACCGCAGCCTCAGGCGGCCAAGACACCGCAACCACAGGGGCCAAGACACCGCACCCACAGTCGGCCAAGACACCGCAGTCACAGCGGCCAAGACACCGCAGCCACAGGCGGCCAAGACACCGCAGCCACAGGCGGCCAAGACACCGCACCCACAGTCGGCCAAGACACCGCAGTCACAGGCGGCCAAGACACCGCAGCCACAGGCGGCCAAGACACCGCAGCCACAGGCGGCCAAGACACCGCAGCCACAGGCTGCCAAGACACCTCACCCAGGCGGCCAAGACACCGCAGCCACAGGCGGCCAAGACACCGCAGCCACAGGCGGCCAAGACACCGCAGCCACAGGCGGCCAAGACACCGCAGCCACAGGCGGCCAAGACACCGCAGCCACAGGCGGCCAAGACACCGCAGCCACAGGCGGCCATGACACAGCCTGAAGATGATCTAAACGCAGCTTCTTTATATCAGGCACCGTCCATAGATGGAGATAATGAATCCTGCAGATTGTCTTCATACAATGTCTCACCCCGCACTTTCAGCATGGAGAAGGCCGTGACTCTGCCCTGGCGGTTGGCGGCGGTGCACACGTAAGTTCCAGCATCTTCAGGCTTCACAGATGGTATCGTCAGGACATTGTTCTCTATCACAGCATCACCGGGGAGGTCGCCCTCCAGCTGTCACAGAACAGAAACAGTCAGACAGCCCCGGTCATGGTATATGAATACATAACTATAAAAGAGGGGGCGCTCTGACTGCTCCCGTGTGGTGGGTGTCCTCATGTACAGAGGGGGCGCTCTGACTGCTCTCGTGTGGCGGGTGTCCCTGTGTACAGAGGGGGCGCTCTGACTGCTCTCGTGTACAGAGGAGGCGCTCTGACTGCTCTCGTGTGGTGGGTGTCCCCATGTACAGAGGGGGCGCTCTGACTGCTCTCGTGTGGTGGGTGTCCCTGTGTACAGAGGGGGCGCTCTGACTGCTCTCGTGTGGCGGGTGTCCCTGTGTACAGAGGGGGCACTCTGACTGCTCTCGTGTACAGAGGAGGCGCTCTGACTGCTCTCGTGTGGTGGGTGTCCCTGTGTACAGAGGGGGCGCTCTGACTACTCCCGTGTGGTGGGTGTCCTCATGTACAGAGGGGGCGCTCTGACTACTCCCGTGTGGTGGGTGTCCTCATGTACAGAGGGGGCGCTCTGACTACTCCCGTGTGGTGGGTGTCCCTGTGTACAGAGGGGGCGCTCTGACTGCTCTCGTGTACAGAGGGGGCGCTCTGACTGCTCTCGTGTACAGAGGGGGCGCTCTGACTGCTCTCGTGTGGTGGGTGTCCCCATGTACAGAGGGGGCGCTCTGACTGCTCTTGTGTACAGAGGGGGCGCTCTGACTGCTCTCGTGTACAGAGGAGGCGCTCTGACTGCTCTCGTGTACAGAGGGGGCGCTCTGACTGCTCTCGTGTACAGAGGGGGCGCTCTGACTGCTCTCGTGTACAGAGGGGGCGCTCTGACTGCTCATACACTGTACCTTAGTCCATGTGATCTCTGGCACTGGGAATCCAGATGCTAGACAGGGGAAGACGGCGGTGGATCCGGTCGTGATCTCTTTCATCTCGGGTTGGGCCGCGATCTGGGGGACGGCTGTGAAGATGAAGATGATGAAGAGTCAGGAGACGTTGAGGGGATGAGGAGGAGATAAGAGCAGAGCGTCCCCTTACACTGCACATGGAGGATGACATGGGACTGCACCTCGCCCACGTCATTGGTGGCCGTGCAGCGGTACTGTCCGGCGTCTGTCTGCTTCACTTGCTCCAGCCGCAGCGTACCCCCGCTCACCGCCACCTCAGCCGGCAGACGGCCGCCCACTTTGCTCCAGGTGACTTTGGCACGAGGGTCTCCAATAGCGAGACATTCAAACTCCACCGAGTTCCCGGCCAGGACGGTTTGCACCGAGGTGCGGATGTTAATTCTGATGATCGGCAGCACTGATGGCGAGAAAACGGACAGTGAGTGGGTGCGTCAGTGGCAGCCCCAGTGCGTGCCCGTCCGTCCCGCATCTTGGCACTCACCTTGGACCACCAGCTTTCCACTGTCTTGGGCCTGACCCAACCTGCTGCTCGCTTTGCAAGTATAGACGCCTTCATTCCCGCGCTCCAAGTTAGTGATCCTGGGGTGAACACAAGGGGTCAGATCTGGGGGAGACGGGCCAGGACTCGGGGGAGACGGGCCAGGACTCGGGGGAGACGGGCCAGGACTCGGGGGAGACGGGCCAGGACTCGGGGGAGACGGGCCAGGACTCGGGGGGAGACGGGCCAGGACTCGGGGGGAGACGGGCCAGGACTCGGGGGGAGACTGGCCAGGACTCGGGGGGAGACTGGCCAGGACTCGGGGGGAGACTGGCCAGGACTCGGGGGGAGACTGGCCAGGACTCGGGGGGAGACTGGCCAGGACTCGGGGGGAGACGGGCCAGGACTCGGGGGGAGACGGGCCAGGACTCGGGGGGAGACGGGCCAGGACTCGGGGGGAGACGGGCCAGGACTCGGGGGGAGACGGGCCAGGACTCGGGGGGAGACGGGCCAGGACTCGGGGGGAGACGGGCCGGGCCTCGGGGGAGACGGGTCGAGACTCGGGGGAGACGGGTCGGGACTCGGGGGAGACGGGTCGGGCCTCGGGGGAGACGGGTCGCGCCTCGGGGGAGACGGGTCGGGCCTCGGGAGGATGGCTCAGATCTCAGTGGAGGACATTGCTCCATACAGGCGGGGCCCTATTCCCTGCGGTGGCCCCAGTGGTCAGAATACCACTTTGATATTGGAGTCTGGCGGCTGTTGACCACGGCCTTCCCATCACTCATGGTACCTTTACACGCCGCGACGGCAGGCTGGATACATCCCGCTACAGGCTACAAATGTAGCCCGTCGTAGCGGCGTCTGAAGACGTGACGATACAGCCGGCAACAGATACATCTGTTTCCTAGCTCTGCTCGAAAACTGATGGCTACATCGCCGATTGTAGCGAGCTGTATCGGCGTGTAAAGAGGCAACGGAAGGGAACTCTGGACACCCTGGGCTGTAGCTGCAATGTAGCTAAGGCGTGACACAGGCTCCGGGATACCGCGCCCCTTCAGCGATCATTGGAGGAAGCTCCTGCATGACGATTGGTAGTCGCTGCATAGGGCGGCATATTTAAGGAGCTGAGCAGTCACACTACACAATTGCTCGAGCGTGCTGTATTACTCAGCCTCCTGCGATGCCCAATCATGATGTTATTGCTTTGTCCTATCAGCGTACGGACGTCTCGTACTCCACAATTGTAGCACGCCTATGTGCTGTCCCTGCTGCACCAGGTCCGCCCATAGTAGCTGGTTGTAGCGGTGTGTAAATGAGCTACAGCTGGCTACTTGAGACACCCGGCGATGTAGCTAGCTATAGATGTAGCGTGGCGTAGCGCACCTTGTGGCAGCGTGTAAAGGTGATGCGTTGACCGTTTGTAACCGTTTGAGCGTGCTCGTGCACGTGAAGTAGCGCGATGTATCCAGCCTGCCGTCGCGGCGTGTAAAGGTACCTTCAGGGATAGATGTGAGGGGGATGGGCTCATGTGTCTGGGGAGGAAAGCCCCTCTTACCGGATCCGGGTCCCGTCCAACTTGTGATTGGATAAGAGCTCTCCGCCCTCTTTAATCCACTGGATCTTTGCCCGGGGATCTCCGAGGACAGTGCAGGTGAACTCTGCGCTGTCACTTACAGCCTTGGTGTCAAGCTGCGGTGAAACCCGGACAGAAAACGGAGCTGTCAAGAGAAAGCTGAGAGTGAGTGATCGCGAGGATCCCTGAGGCCGGCGGTGGATCCAGCGGGATCATTCCCCTCCTCTGTACCCGATCACTCACCGACCACACTGATCTGCGTTAGCGCCTCGCTCTCCCCGACCTTGTTAGTGACGGTGCAGCGGAAGGTCCCGGCATCGGCGGCTGCCACCCGGCTGATGAGCAGGACGCCGTCACGCACCTCGGCGGAGCGCGGCACAGAACCGTTCACCTTACTCCACTGGAACCTCAGAGGAGGCGTCCCGTGCGCCAAACACTGCAACCGGATAGGCTCACCAACACTGACGGACACCTCATCAGGGAGGGTGGTGGCGTATGGCGGATCTGGGGGTGGGACAGAAAATGGGAAACTGAAACCTTAAGACCAACAAATGTGCCCCTGTATACAGAGCAGCATCAGATGGGCCCCTGTATACAGAGCAGCATCAGATGTGCCCCTGTATACAGAGCAGCATCAGATGTGCCCCTGTATACAGAGCAGCATCAGACGTGCCCCTGTATACAGAGCATCATCAGATGTGACCCTGTATACAGAGCAGCATCAGACGTGCCCCTGTATACAGAGCAGCATCAGACGTGCCCCTGTATACAGAGCAGCATCACACACGCCACACACTGCGGTGACGACTGCAGATCATCTACACTGCACAGGCCACACAGAGCGGCGACGGCTGCAGATTATCTACACTGCACAGGCTACACAGTGCGGTGACGGCTGCAGATTATCTACACTGCACAGGACACACAGCGCGGTGACGACTGCAGATTATCTACACTGCACAGGACACACAGTGCGGTGACGGCTGCAGATCATCTACACTGCACAGGACACACTGCGCGGTGACGGCTGCAGATTATCTACACTGCACAGGACACACAGCGCGGTGACGGCTGCAGATCATCTACACTGCACAGGACACACAGCGCGGTGACGGCTGCAGATCATCTACACTGCACAGGACACACAGCGCGGTGACGGCTGCAGATCATCTACACTGCACAGGACACACAGCGCGGTGACGGCTGCAGATCATCTACACTGCACAGGCCACACTGCGCGGTGACGGCTGCAGATTATCTACACTGCACAGGCCACACTGCGCGGTGACGGCTGCAGATTATCTACACTGCACAGGACACACAGTGCGGTGACGGCTGCAGATTATCTACACTGCACAGGCCACACAGCGCGGTGACGGCTGCAGATTATCTACACTGCACAGGACACACAGCGCGGTGGCGGCTGCAGATTATCTACACTGCACAGGCCACACTGCGCGGTGACGGCTGCAGATTATCTACACTGCACAGGACACACAGTGCGGTGACGGCTGCAGATTATCTACACTGCACAGGACACACAGTGTGGTGACGGCTGCAGATTATCTAAACTGCACAGGACACACAGTGCGGTGACGGCTGCAGATTATCTAAACTGCACAGGACACACAGTGCGGTGACGGCTGCAGATTATCTACACTGCACAGGACACACAGTGCGGTGACGGCTGCAGATTATCTACACTGCACAGGACACACAGTGCGGTGACGGCTGCAGATTATCTAAACTGCACAGGACACACAGTGCGGTGACGGCTGCAGATTATCTACACTGCACAGGACACACAGTGCGGTGACGGCTGCAGATTATCTACACTGCACAGGACACACAGTGCGGTGACGGCTGCATATTATCTAAACTGCACAGGACACACAGTACGGTGACAGCTGCAGATTATCTACACTGCACAGGACACACAGTGCGGTGACGGCTGCAGATTATCTACACTGCACAGGACACACAGTGCGGTGACGGCTGCAGATTATCTAAACTGCACAGGACACACTGCGCGGTGACGGCTGCAGATTATCTACACTGGACAGGACACACAGTGCGGTGACGGCTGCAGATTATCTACACTGCACAGGACACACAGTGCGGTGACGGCTGCAGATCATCTACACTGCACAGGACACACAGCGCGGTGACGGCTGCAGATTATCTACACTGCACAGGACACACAGCGCGGTGACGGCTGCAGATCACTGCTTACTTTCCACATCCAGGGTGATGAAGGCCTCGTTGTAGCCGTCGGTGTTGGAGGCGTTGCAGATGTACTGTCCGGAGTCCTGCTGCGCCACTCTGGGGATCACCAGGCTGTCGTTCACGATCTGGTGCTGCCAGGGGAGCGGTGCCCGCAGCTTGGACCATGATATGCTTGGACTCGGGTTTCCTGAATAAGAGACAAGTGGAAGAAGTTAGTCTCTGTAGATAAAATAGAGGAGACGTCTGAGGAAGCGGCGACCTCACCTGCTGCAGAACATCGCAGCGTGGCCGTCTCCCCAGCCAGGACCACATGCACCGGCTGCTGCACTGAGGCCACCGGAGCGCTCGGCTTCACGGCTCGATCTTCCACAATCACCTCCAGGAGCGCCTGAGCAGAGCCGGCCGGGTTATGGCCAACGCAGGTGTAAGAACCAGAGTCACTCGGCTTCACTGACGGGATCTGAGCGGAAAGAGACCAAAAGTGAGTACACGGGGGGCGGCATACACTGTGTGCAGACAGGATGATGGGGGATACCCCAGTCCAGTGCACAATGGGCGGCATACACTGTGTGCAGACAGGATGATGGGGGATACCCCAGTCCAGTGCACAATGGGCGGCATACACTGTGTGCAGACAGAATGATGGGGGATAACCCAGTCCGGTGCACACTGGGCAGCATACACTGTGTGCAGACAGAATGGTGGGTGATACCCCAGTCCGGTGCACAATGGGCGGCATACACTGTGTGCAGACAGAATGATGGGTGATACCCCAGTCCAGTGCACAATGGGCGGCATACACTGTGTGCAGACAGAATGATGGGGGATACCCCAGTCCAGTGCACAATGGGCGGCATACACTGTGTGCAGACAGAATGATGGGGATACCCCAGTCCGGTGCACAATGGGCAGCGTACACTGTGTGCAGACAGAATGATGGGTGATACCCCAGTCCGGTGCACAATGGGCGGCATACACTGTGTGCAGACAGAATGATGGGGGATACCCCAGTCCGGTGCACAATGGGCGGCATACACTGTGTGCAGACAGAATGATGGGGGATACCCCAGTCCAGTGCACAATGGGCGGCATACACTGTGTGCAGACAGAATGATGGGGGATAACCCAGTCCGGTGCACACTGGGCAGCATACACTGTGTGCAGACAGAATGATGGGGGATACCCCAGTCCAGTGCACAATGGGCGGCATACACTGTGTGCAGACAGAATGATGGGTGATACCCCAGTCCAGTGCACAATGGGCGGCATACACTGTGTGCAGACAGAACGATGGGTGATACCCCAGTCCGGTGCACAGTGGGCGGCATACACTGTGTGCAGACAGAATGATGGGGGATACCCCAGTCCAGTGCACAATGGGCGGCATACACTGTGTGCAGACAGAACGATGGGTGATACCCCAGTCCAGTGCACAATGGGCGGCATACACTGTGTGCAGACAGAACGATGGGTGATACCCCAGTCCGGTGCACAGTGGGCGGCATACACTGTGTGCAGACAGAATGATGGGGGATACCCCAGTCCAGTGCACAATGGGCGGCATACACTGTGTGCAGACAGAATGATGGGTGATACCCCAGTCCAGTGCACAATGGGCGGCATACACTGTGTGCAGACAGAATGATGGGTGATACCCCAGTCCAGTGCACAATGGGCGGCATACACTGTGTGCAGACAGAATGATGGGGGATAACCCAGTCCAGTGCACAATGGGCGGCATACACTGTGTGCAGACAGAATGATGGGGGATAACCCAGTCCGGTGCACACTGGGCAGCATACACTGTGTGCAGACAGAATGGTGGGTGATACCCCAGTCCGGTGCACAATGGGCGGCATACACTGTGTGCAGACAGAATGATGGGGGATACCCCAGTCCAGTGCACAATGGGCGGCATACACTGTGTGCAGACAGAACGATGGGTGATACCCCAGTCCGGTGCACAATGGGCAGCGTACACTGTGTGCAGACAGAATGATGGGTGATACCCCAGTAAGGTGCACAATGGGCAGCGTACACTGTGTGCAGACAGAATGATGGGTGATACCCCAGTCCAGTGCACAATGGGCGGCGTACACTGTGTGCAGACAGAATGATGGGGGATACCCCAGTCCGGTGCACAATGGGCGGCATACACTGTGTGCAGACAGAATGATGGGGGATACCCCAGTCCAGTGCACAATGGGCGGCATACACTGTGTGCAGACAGAATGATGGGGGATAACCCAGTCCGGTGCACACTGGGCAGCATACACTGTGTGCAGACAGAATGGTGGGTGATACCCCAGTCCGGTGCACAATGGGCGGCATACACTGTGTGCAGACAGAATGATGGGGGATACCCCAGTCCAGTGCACAATGGGCGGCATACACTGTGTGCAGACAGAATGATGGGGATACCCCAGTCCGGTGCACAGTGGGCGGCATACACTGTGTGCAGACAGAATGATGGGGGATACCCCAGTCCGGTGCACAATGGGCGGCATACACTGTGTGCAGACAGAATGATGGGGGATACCCCAGTCCAGTGCACAATGGGCGGCATACACTGTGTGCAGACAGAACGATGGGTGATACCCCAGTCCGGTGCACAGTGGGCGGCATACACTGTGTGCAGACAGAATGATGGGGGATACCCCAGTCCGGTGCACAGTGGGCGGCATACACTGTGTGCAGACAGAATGATGGGTGATACCCCAGTCCAGTGCACAATGGGCGGCATACACTGTGTGCAGACAGAATGATGGGGGATAACCCAGTCCAGTGCACAATGGGCGGCATACACTGTGTGCAGACAGAATGATGGGGGATAACCCAGTCCAGTGCACAATGGGCAGCATACACTGTGTGCAGACAGAATGATGGGTGATACCCCAGTCCAGTGCACAATGGCGGCATACACTGTGTGCAGACAGAATGATGGGGGATACCCCAGTCCAGTGCACAATGGGCGGCATACACTGTGTGCAGACAGAATGATGGGTGATACCCCAGTCCAGTGCACAATGGCGGCATACACTGTGTGCAGACAGAATGATGGGGGATAACCCAGTCCAGTGCACAATGGGCGGCATACACTGTGTGCAGACAGAATGATGGGGGATACCCCAGTCCGGTGCACACTGGGCAGCATACACTGTGTGCAGACAGAATGATGGGGGATACCCCAGTCCGGTGCACACTGGGCAGCATACACTGTGTGCAGACAGAATGATGGGTGATACCCCAGTCCAGTGCACAATGGGCGGCATACACTGTGTGCAGACAGGATGATGGGGGATATGAGGGTCCTGTACACACTGTGGATGTAGATGGGTCCTGTACAGGGTGTAGTCAGTACCTGCAGCACCGCGTGACTGTCCAAGGGAACGTGGTTCTGCTGGCGGATCGTCTGTCGGGATCCGGTGCGGCGCCAGCTGACCACAGGACGAGGATCTCCCACTCCAGAACATTCCACATTCACCGTTTCTCCCACCTTCACCTTGATGGGTCCTGGAGGAATCACCGAGACGGTGGGGCGTCCTGCAACACAAGAACGACGGACACCGATGACTCCCCCCGATCATGGCGGCTGGTGTAGCGTCGTCCGCGGACTCGTCACTCACCTTCCACCACCAGGGTGACGGCGCTGTCCACTGCCCCGAAGGCGTTGGCGGCCATGCAGCGGTAGGAGCCCTGGTTCTTGTGATGGGCCCCCACGATGGTGATGATGGAGCCGTTAGCGCTGATGTGGACGTTATCTGCAGAGATGAGCAGAGGTTAGCGGAGCTCCAGGTATAAGGAGTCCTGTGTCCCATCCCCCGCCGCACATTACCCTGCACCGGCTGATTCTGCCCCATTTTCCAGGTGACGCGGATCGGCTGCGCTCCGGTGTGAACGTGGCACTTGAAGGTGGCGTTCTCCCCCTGTCGAACCGTGGCGCTGGAAGGATTGATGGAGATGACTGGAGACTCCAGACCTAGAGATCAGAAGAACGTCACAGAGCGCAACGAGCCGCCGGTGGCGACCAACACTGCGGGACTTACGGTACACAGTCTGGACCCCGGACAGGACGCTGAGCACGAACGAGGCCTTCACCACCCCAGACAGAGAGCGGTAGAGACAGATGTACTCCCCTGAGTCTGCGTCAGAGGCCTGGACAATGCGCAGCCGCGACCCCGAAACCTGAAAATCACAGCCAGCAGCGGGCATTACATAGGACTGCAGGTGGTGTCTCATGCATTATCTGCAGTGTTACATAGCCAGCAGGGGGCATTACATGGGCTGCAGGTGGTGTCTCATGCATTATCTGCAGTGTTACATAGCCAGCAGGGGGCATTACATAGGGCTGCAGGTGGTGTCTCCTGTATTATCTGCGGTGTTACATAGCCAGCAGGGGGCATTACATGGAGCTGCAGGTGGTGTCTCATGCATTATCTGCGATGTTACATAGCCAGCAGGGGGCATTACATGGAGCTGCAGGTGGTGTCTCCTGTATTATCTGCGGTGTTACATAGCCAGCAGGGGGCATTACATGGGCTGCAGGTGGTGTCTCCTGTATTATCTGCGGTGTTACATAGCCAGCAGGGGGCATTACATAGGACTGCAGGTGGTGTCTCATGCATTATCTGCGATGTTACATAGCCAGCAGGGGGCATTACATAGGACTGCAGGTGGTGTCTCATGCATTATCTGCGATGTTACATAGCCAGCAGGGGGCATTACATAGGCTGCAGGTGGTGTCTCCTGCATTATCTGCGGTGTTACATAGCCAGCAGGGGGCATTACATGGAGCTGCAGGTGGTGTCTCCTGTATTATCTGCGGTGTTACATAGCCAGCAGGGGGCATTACATAGGACTGCAGGTGGTGTCTCCTGTATTATCTGCGGTGTTACATAGCCAGCAGGGGGCATTACATAGGGCTGCAGGTGGTGTCTCCTGTATTATCTGCAGTGTTACATAGCCAGCAGGGAGCATTACATGGGCTGCAGGTGGTGTCTCATGCATTATCTGCAGTGTTACATAGCCAGCAGGGGGCATTACATAGGGCTGCAGGTGGTGTCTCATGCATTATCTGCGTGTTACATAGCCAGCAGGGGGCATTACATAGGGCTGCAGGTGGTGTCTCCTGTATTATCTGCGGTGTTACATAGCCAGCAGGGGGCATTACATAGGACTGCAGGTGGTGTCTCCTGTATTATCTGCAGTGTTACATAGCCAGCAGGGGGCATTACATAGGACTGCAGGTGGTGTCTCATGCATTATCTGCGGTGTTACATAGCCAGCAGGGGGCATTATATAGGACTGCAGGTGGTGTCTCCTGCATTATCTGCGGTGTTACATAGCCAGCAGGGGGCATTACATAGGGCTGCAGGTGGTGTCTCATGCATTATCTGCGGTGTTACATAGCCAGCAGGGGGCATTACATAGGACTGCTGGTACAATCTGGGACATTTGGTGATCTATTACCTGGTGATTCGGAGAGAAGCTCGCCCCCGGACGCATCCACGTAACAGCAGCTTCTGGATTTCCGATGACCACGCAGTTCACGTCCACGGTCTGGCCCTCGGGTACGGGCCCCGGAATCTTCTCTATGAGGATGGGGGAGGGGATGTTTGCAGGCACTGAGGACACAGACATGGAAATCCTTACATACAACCTCAGCCTACAGCTGTGGACCCCAATGGTCAGACGTTTCGTTACAATGTGTCAGTGAGGAGTACGGTGGATGGACAGACGAGCTCCTGCGGGACTCACCTTGTGATGAGCGCTGTACAATGACAGTAATGGCGGCTTCCCGGACCCTGGATCCAGAGTTCACACGGCAGACGTACTCTCCAGAATCGGCCGTGGTGGCTCCAACGATTCGCATTCGTGGTCCGGCAACCTGACAGACACAGTGGGGTGTTAGGTAGAACCCTGGGCCCAGATGGAGGGTGACCATGCCTCACCTACCTGGTGATTGGCACTTAGCGGGCGTCCATTAGACCGGTGCCAGGTCACCGTGTGGCCGGACAGCCCCTCGATCTGGCAGCTCAGCTCCAGGTTCTGCCCTTCCTCCACAGTCTGGGATGATGGTTCAGTCTGAATGGCTCCTGAGATGCCGGAGTCTGAAATACATCGTGAACTAATGACGACTCCAAGACTAATCTGCCCCCAACTCTACAGCTATGGCGGCACCGAGGGCGAGCGTCCATCACCAAAATAAGAAACAGCCCCAAAAAGATGATGCCGTCCTCCCGTACCTCGGTCACACTGGTATTCTCCAAGCAAAATTACACGAAAGTAAACATCGTTCTACCAAATACACGTCACAAACAGAACCAAGGTCCACATGATACATGAAGGCACCGGTACAGGTAAAGGACCCGAGAAAGGTGAGAACATCCACAAGTGTCCAGAGATACAGTCAGCAGACACTGATCCAAAGAAGATGGATCACAGCGGAAAAGTGATAAGTGAGGACGCAGCATACAAGTGATAAGTGAGGTCACAATGTTGTGGCCTCACTTATCATTTGTATATTGTGGCCTCACTTATCACTTGTATGTTGTGGCCTCACTTATCACTTGTATGCTGTGGCCTCACTTATCACTTGTATGCTGTGTCCTCACTTATCACTTATGTTGTGGCCTCACTTATCACTTGTATGCTGTGACCTCACTTATCACTTGTATGTTGTGGCCTCACTTATCACTTGTATGCTGCGTCCTCACTTATCACTTGTATGCTGTGTCCTCACTTATCACTTGTATGTTGTGACCTCACTTATCACTTGTATGTTGTGGCCTCACTTATCACTTGTATGCTGTGTCCTCACTTATCACTTGTATGCTGTGTCCTCACTTATCACTTGTATGTTGTGACCTCACTTATCACTTGTATGCTGTGTCCTCACTTATCACTTGTATGCTGTGTCCTCACTTATCACTTGTATGCTGCGTCCTCACTTATCACTTGTATGTTGTGTCCTCACTTATCACTTGTATGCTGTGACCTCACTTATCACTTGTATGTTGTGTCCTCACTTATCACTTGTATGCTGTGTCCTCACTTATCACTTGTATGTTGTGTCCTCACTTATCACTTGTATGTTGTGACCTCACTTATCACTTGTATGTTGTGACCTCACTTATCACTTGTATGTTGTGACCTCACTTATCACTTGTATATTGTGACCTCACTTATCACTTGTATGCTGTGTCCTCACTTATCACTTGTATATTGTGACCTCACTTATCACTTATATGTGGTGTCCTCACTTATCACTTGTATGTTGTGACCTCACTTATCACTTGTATGTTGTGTCCTCACTTATCACTTGTATATTGTGACCTCACTTATCACTTGTATATTGTGACCTCACTTATCACTTGTATGCTGTGTCCTCACTTATCACTTGTATGTTGTGACCTCACTTATCACTTGTATGTTGTGGCCTCACTTATCACTTATGTTGTGTCCTCACTTATCACTTGTATGCTGTGACCTCACTTATCACTTGTATGCTGTGTCCTCACTTATCACTTGTATGCTGTGTCCTCACTTATCACTTGTATGTTGTGACCTCACTTATCACTTGTATGTTGTGTCCTCACTTATCACTTGTATGCTGTGTCCTCACTTATCACTTGTATGCTGCGTCCTCACTTATCACTTGTATGTTGTGTCCTCACTTATCACTTGTATGCTGTGACCTCACTTATCACTTGTATGTTGTGTCCTCACTTATCACTTGTATGCTGTGTCCTCACTTATCACTTGTATGTTGTGTCCTCACTTATCACTTGTATGTTGTGACCTCACTTATCACTTGTATGTTGTGACCTCACTTATCACTTGTATGTTGTGACCTCACTTATCACTTGTATATTGTGACCTCACTTATCACTTGTATGCTGTGTCCTCACTTATCACTTGTATATTGTGACCTCACTTATCACTTATATGTGGTGTCCTCACTTATCACTTGTATGTTGTGACCTCACTTATCACTTGTATGTTGTGGCCTCACTTATCACTTGTATGCTGTGTCCTCACTTATCACTTGTATGCTGTGTCCTCACTTATCACTTGTATGCTGTGTCCTCACTTATCACTTGTATGTTGTGTCCTCACTTATCACTTGTATGCTGTGTCCTCACTTATCACTTGTATGCTGCGTCCTCACTTATCACTTGTTATGTTGTGACCTCACTTATCACTTGTATGTTGTGACCTCACTTATCACTTGTATGTTGTGACCTCACTTATCACTTGTATGCTGTGTCCTCACTTATCACTTGTATGTTGTGACCTCACTTATCACTTGTATGCTGTGTCCTCACTTATCACTTGTATGTTGTGTCCTCACTTATCACTTGTATGCTGTGTCCTCACTTATCACTTGTATGTTGTGTCCTCACTTATCACTTGTATGCTGCGTCCTCACTTATCACTTGTATGTTGTGACCTCACTTATCACTTGTATGTTGTGGCCTCACTTATCACTTGTATGCTGTGACCTCACTTATCACTTGTATGTTGTGGCCTCACTTATCACTTGTATGCTGTGTCCTCACTTATCACTTGTATGCTGTGTCCTCACTTATCACTTGTATGTTGTGTCCTCACTTATCACTTGTATGTTGTGGCCTCACTTAGCACTTGTATATTGTGTCCTCACTTATCACTTGTATTTGTGGCCTCACTTATCACTTGTATGTTGTGGCCTCACTTAGCACTTGTATGTTGTGTCCTCACTTATCACTTGTATATTGTGGCCTCACTTATCACTTGTATGTTGTGGCCTCACTTATCACTTGTATGTTGTGGCCTCACTTATCACTTGTATGTTGTGGCCTCACTTATCACTTGTATATTGTGTCCTCACTTATCACTTGTATGCTGTGTCCTCACTTATAGCTTGTATGTTGTGACCTCACTTATCACTTGTATGTTGTGGCCTCACTTATCACTTGTATGTTGTGACCTCACTTATCACTTGTATGCTGTGGCCTCACTTATCACTTGTATGCTGTGACCTCACTTATCACTTGTATGTTGTGTCCTCACTTATCACTTGTATGTTGTGGCCTCACTTATCACTTGTATGCTGTGTCCTCACTTATCACTTGTATGCTGTGGCCTCACTTATCACTTGTATGTTGTGTCCTCACTTATCACTTGTATGTTGTGGCCATCACTTATCACTTATATTGTGGCCTCACTTATCACTTGTATGTTGTGTCCTCACTTATCACTTGTATGTTGTGTCCTCACTTATCACTTATGTTGTGTCCTCACTTATCACTTGTATATTGTGGCCTCACTTATCACTTGTATGCTGTGTCCTCACTTATCACTTGTATGCTGTGTCCTCACTTATCACTTGTATGCTGTGTCCTCACTTATCACTTGTATGTTGTGTCCTCACTTATCACTTGTATGTTGTGTCCTCACTTATCACTTGTATGTTGTGGCCTCACTTATCACTTATGTTGTGGCCTCACTTATCACTTGTATGTTGTGTCCTCACTTATCACTTATGTTGTGTCCTCACTTATCACTTGTATGCTGTGTCCTCACTTATCACTTGTATGTTGTGTCCTCACTTATCACTTGTATGTTGTGGCCTCACTTATCACTTATATTGTGGCCTCACTTATCACTTGTATGCTGTGTCCTCACTTATCACTTGTATGTTGTGTCCTCACTTATCACTTGTATGTTGTGGCCTCACTTATCACTTATATTGTGGCCTCACTTATCACTTATGTTGTGGCCTCACTTATCACTTATATTGTGGCCTCACTTATCACTTATGTTGTGTCCTCACTTATCACTTGTATATTGTGACCTCACTTATCACTTGTATGTTGTGTCCTCACTTATCACTTGTATGATGTGTCCTCACTTATCACTTGTATGTTGCGTCCTCACTTATCACTTGTATGCTGTGTCCTCACTTATCACTTGTATGCTGTGACCTCACTTATCACTTGTATGTTGTGTCCTCACTTATCACTTGTATGATGTGTCCTCACTTATCACTTGTATGTTGCGTCCTCACTTATCACTTGTATGATGTGTCCTCACTTATCACTTGTATGTTGCGTCCTCACTTATCACTTGTATGCTGTGTCCTCACTTATCACTTGTATGCTGTGACCTCACTTATCACTTGTATGTTGTGGCCTCACTTATCACTTGTATGCTGTGACCTCACTTATCACTTGTATGTTGTGTCCTCACTTATCACTTGTATGCTGTGACCTCACTTATCACTTGTATGCTGTGTCCTCACTTATCACTTGTATGTTGTGTCCTCACTTATCACTTGTATGCTGTGACCTCACTTATCACTTGTATGCTGTGACCTCACTTATCACTTATGTTGTGTCCTCACTTATCACTTATGTTGTGTCCTCACTTATCACTTGTATGTTGTGTCCTCACTTATCACTTGTATGCTGTGACCTCACTTATCACTTGTATGTTGTGGCCTCACTTATCACTTGTATGCTGTGACCTCACTTATCACTTATGTTGTGTCCTCACTTATCACTTATGTTGTGTCCTCACTTATCACTTGTATGTTGTGTCCTCACTTATCACTTGTATGCTGTGACCTCACTTATCACTTGTATGTTGTGTCCTCACTTATCACTTGTATGTTGTGACCTCACTTATCACTTGTATGTTGTGGCCTCACTTATCACTTATATTGTGGCCTCACTTATCACTTATGTTGTGTCCTCACTTATCACTTATGTTGTGTCCTCACTTATCACTTGTATGTTGTGTCCTCACTTATCACTTTTCTGATGTGATCCATCTTCTTTGGATCAGTGTCTGTTATCTCTGGTCACTTGTGGATATTTTCCCCTTTCTTGGGTCCTTTACCTGTATGAGGGGCTTTGTGTAATATCTGGACCTTGGTTCAGTTTGTGACGATGATTTGGTATTAGATACTTACTTTGTGTGTACTTTCATTCTGGTACATGTGCTTGGTGGATGCAACAAGGTCCAGGAGAACGGCATTGTTTTCCAGGACTCTGGAATTGACTCTCATCCTCCCTGATGAATTCAACTAGAACTATAGTGCTGCAGCCATTTATCAGAATATTATTCTTACCATAAGGAATTGATGATGTAACCCAGTGATGTCATCATGGATATACACCTATATACTTACTGTGTCTGGAGCCTTCAATGGAGACAGTGATGGAGGCGGCCTGGATCCCGGAGGTGCCGCTCACCTGGCAGATGTATTCGCCCGAGTCCTTGGGGGAGGCATTAAGTATCCGCAGACGAGAGCCGGTGACCTGGATGTGAGCGGAGGAAAGTGTTGTCATTGTCTGATGGACTGTAGATACCCCAGTAACATGTCCCCTTATTAGAGAGGTTTCCTAATGATAGAAGGGGCACTGGATGATGCCCCCATACCCATAAAGTCTGTGAACTTCAGTAGGTATAGTGATGATACCTGGTGATTGTCAGACAGTGGCTGCCCCTGCCGGTACCACGACACCTCCTGATGGCTCCGTCCTTCCACCACACAGTTCAGGACCACAGTCTGACCCTCGGACAAAGCACTAGATGGGGACTCAATGTGGATGGTGGGGGTGATGCCAGCTGAGAACATATCAGGACATTGGTCTTAAAGTGTAAATGTCATTTCATTGAAAACAAACCAAAACACAATCCTGCACTGGTTGGTAATGATCGGTCATACAGCAGCTGAGATGATGCTTTTTTTGTGCCATGTGACTAATTTTCTCTGTTTTCTGTGCGCTTTTAAAAACTGCATTTTATGGCTGTGTGGGCGTGGCCAGCAGCTGATAGGTAGCAGTGCAATGTGACAGCAGAGAAAGGGTTAACAGAGATCCTGACTGAGCTGTGTGCAGCCAGATGACAGATCAGAAGCTTGTGCCAAGGAAAGAGGAGTTTGCACTGGTAACATTCTGACATTGCTTAGCAACTGTGCTAAAGTAATCCGATACATTGTTTCCTCACCAGCTGCAGTCAGGAGCTTGCACAGAGTGTAGGCCACACCCCCTCCCTTATATGGTTACATGCCCGTATTCAGTGTGAGAAGCTTGAAGACGAATCTGACTGATAATGAACATATGTCTACTTCACACACAATCTACTACGGAAGCTTTATGAATGGTTTTCAACCAGAATTTTCTAATGAAGTTTATTAGAAAGTTTATTATATTCACTTGCTCTACATTATTATTAAATAAAAATGTAAACGGCGGTTACGGTTTCAGTATAATGAAAAGTATAACAATTCTACAGAAAACAATCATTCAACTCACAGTGAGCAGGGCCAATGGCACGACTAATAGTCACCGTGATGACCGCCTGACGAGTGACTGGTCCGGACATGACGCGGCAGATGTACTCGCCCGAGTCTGCCACTGATGCCTGGATGATGCGTAGACGAGATCCCAGCACCTAAGAACAAGGTAAGGGTGAATGATGAGATCCACAGTCACCTGGGTCCTGCAGCCTAATACAGAGCCCAAAGCCACCATCTGTCACAATGGTCTCTTTTAGTGGCTGGTTTGGGACCTGTGTCTCATTCTTGCATTGAGACTTCATTTTAAATGTGTTTCTTTCCTTTGGCAATTTTGGAGTTAATGTTGGTTTCTGTTGCTGCAAAAACCTTAGTTCTCTTCCCAGATGTTGCTACTTTATGATCACACCCATCTCCTTTATATGGTCAAATGGTCCAGCATTCCTTGCTGGTGATTGAACTCCATTCTTGGCCTGGCTACCTGTGGTGAAGGAGCTACTCTGGAGAAGCTGACCGTTTCCAAGCCATCTCTGCTTAGCAGACTGGCAGCAGGCGTGAAGCTGTTTTTGTCATTACCCAGTCTGTCATTCCTTCCTCTCTTGTTTTTAGTACTGTGGTTGGGACTAGTGCTCCTGCCGACCATCTCCCTATTGAGGGTTAACATCAGGGCCAGCAAGGGACTAGGTATTCTGCTTGGCGACGGGGTGAAAAACCCATATATGGATGGTAAGAAGATCAGGGCACAGCCACAGGTAAGAGCAGGAGGTCTCCTGTAGTGAAATATGTATCTGAGGGAAATGGACACCCAGCAGTTAATGGTTAAATTGTGTATCACTAGACAAAGGTCCCAACCTATGTTATCTTGAGCACAAAGCTAGCTTTCCTGGTCACAGGGTCTCCAGTCTCTCCAGGGGGCCATCCTACCAGAACAGGAATGAAAACATTTCACACCTTTGGGAAGCTTCAAACAGACCAACAGATGGGCAGTAATGACCAGGAGATTGTAGTCAGAGAAGACAAAGAACATTTGAAAATAATGTGCAATAAATAAGCAATATTTATGGGGAATGAGCAGTATTCCAGTGGCCTCATGTTGTTCAGACTCTGCTATACCTCGCTCCAATCATACACCATTTTGGCCTGAGGCAAGTCATCTCTGGGAAAGGGAATATGTTAATCAACCTGAGGATGCCAATTTTCTAGCCAAATGGTCCCAGACTACAGCTTTTATGAAAAGGAGATTAGGTGACAATGAATCTCCCTGCCATTATCCAAAAGGGTGACCACCTGGGGACTTCCCAGCTAGGTGTGAGAATGAATATCCTTTATCTGCAGACTCAATGGAAGAGTCAATTACTGGCCAGACTTAGGGCACCGTCACACTTGGCGATGCAGCGGCGATGCCGACAGCGATCCGACCTGCCGAGATCGCTGGTGCATCGTTGTCGGCATCGCTGGTGAGATATCAAACAGTCCGATCTCACCAGCGATGCAGCAATGATCCGGAATGATGCGGAGGTCGTTGGGACCCTGTTTCTCAGACCTGTAGTATTGAGGTAGTTGTCCCTGTCAAACACACCGATGCAGCTGCCCAGCGGGACCCCAACGATCAAAAAATGGTCCAGACGACTCTGACACGACCAGCGATGTCACAGTGGGGCCTGATCACTGCAAAGTGTTACACATAACGAGATCGCTGGTGCGTCACCAAACTTGTGACTTAACAGCAATCTCGCTAGCGATCTCACTTAGTGTGACGGGGGCTTTAGAGACTCCAAGAGTATAATCTTAATATCTTATGAACTGTCGCTCATATAAAAACTTGAATATCTCGTATCTCACCTCAGGGGGGTGTGAGTTATGAGACGGCCCAGAGGCAGGAGATTGGTGTAATATGGGAAGGCCTCTTACTTTATTAAAATAACCCATCTCTTCCCACCTTGTATTTCTTCTGAAGAGACATTATTATTCCACCAAAGCCAGAGATTACCCAAGAACAGATTGGCATCACGCCGCCCTTGTGGCGCCATCAGCACTAAGGTAACTGCTCACATGTGTGTGTAATTCTGTGTATTCCATTCCTCCTGTTATTGGCATATCTGACTGTAATATTTGTAACATCTTAATAATAACTGTAAATATTAATATCTAGTGTACCATTAGGGTGATTAAATATATAAATGTAATCCTGAGCTGCTCTTTTTATCTTGATCACGATTCCCACGTCCGTGTGCTCATATAACGCTACCTGGGTTGGTTTCTGACCCGATATAATCCCGACCACGGACCGGACTTATATTAAACAAGAAGCTGGTGGCAGCATTTGTGCTTGGGGATATTCAGGGCCTCTGGCAGTGACGGGGTGGAGGAGATTATATGTGCTTCTGGCTGCGGGCTAGAAGACATATACCACACTCACTGAGAGGTGCCTTAATAAACCAGCACAGGCAGGGCAGCTGCGGCCCTTCTTTTATCCTCAGGTAGTTCCCTGACTAGCCTGAGTTTAAGAAGAGGCGCTGTAGAGTTGCCAGGTTCGGTGGCCGATTCACCACATAATGCATGCATGGCTAAATTAGTCAGGGGTCCATTCAATGACCCAGAATAAGAATATTGAGATCCAAGGGTGCGGTAGGAACTCGCCTCACACCAAACCCTATAAGAAGTCATGCAAGCCAGGAGTTCTTGGTTCACAGATTGAGGGCAGCCAAGCTGATGTGATCCATTGTCATATTCCCTCCCTCAGAAAACAGAATACTAACTGCAAAGTATAGATATTTCTGTAAGTTTTTCCCTTTTATTTTATAACTGTTTTGCATATTTGTACGTCACTTTCATTTCCATTTTTATATCTTTTTATTGTAAGCACTGTACCTTTTCTATTAAATCTTCAAACTTAAAAATAAGTCTGAACCTTGTAATCTCTAAAAGAACCTATAACCCTAGGAAGGTGTGATCCTGTCGATTGTCTGAAAAGTCTTAGTTCAGGGGGACTCATTGGCCCCAAATTCGGTGAGTGGTGGCAGCGTGTGTGAAGCGGGGTGCGCGGTGTGAGTCGGGGTGCGATTGATGCTCCCTTTCAGCATAGGACAGAGGTCGAGTGCTGGATTGAGTGAGAGGAGATAGATTAACCCTTGCAGGCGCAACCCCAAGTCACGTGCTGAGAAGCGGGTAAGTGACAACACCTTTCACCCGTCCCCTACAAGTAGGGCCCTCCCCCCGGTGTTTCCCCGTCTGTTGTGTGTAGTGCGCCGGACACCGTTAGTCTGTGCTCCACTGTATCCGGACGCTCCATGGTCTGCGGCGTGACACCATCGTCAGCCGACATAAAATAGTCTGAGGACGGACTGGAGCCACCATCCACTCACCTGGTGGTTGGGGGAGAGCGGCTGACCCTTCCGGTGCCAGGTGACCACTGAGTCCTGTGACCCGGAGGCCACACAATTCAGCTCCAGGGTTTGACCTTCAGCCACAGAATTGGAGGAGGGTTCGATCCTCACAGCTGGGCCCAAAGCTGCAAGAAAGCAGAGATTTACATTAGGTTTGGGTAACTATTATGATGAAAACATGGAATGTGGTGGTCCTCCCAGACGGGCATAATCCCAACATTATGGACCCTTGTTGTTGGCCCATTCCTCAATCTCTGACTACTCACGGTCACTAGAAATGCGGGACACGGTGATGAAGGTCGATGCCTGCTGCGTGACCGCACCGGTAGATACACGGCAGATGTATTCTCCAGTGTCATCCGCGGACGCCTGGAGGATCCTCAGACGAGAACCGGACACCTAGAATCAGACAGATGTATAAATAAAGAGCCGGGTCATAATCCAGACTGGCGCCTCCAGATGAGCGCTTTCCATAATAATCCAGCGCTCCGCTCTATAGTTACCTGATGGTTTGGTGAGAGAGGAATTCCCGGACGATACCAAGTGACCTCTGCCCCAGGATAAGTGGCCACCTGGCAGTCCAGCTCCAGGGTCTGACCCTCCACCAAGGAGCCGGAGGACGACTCAATCCTAAGGCCCGGAATGTTATCCGAAGCTGAGGGAGAAGACACATTGCCGAAAACTGTCCTTACAGTCACAAAGAGAAGAGTGGAACCAAGAGGAAAAGGCACAGCCAAAGATATAAAGGAAGATGTGCCGAGGAGGCGAAGAAGGGGATCGTGGAAAAGAAGGAACAGGAGCCGGACAATAAAGACCATAGAGGACCCAGAACTAAGAAAAAAGAAGAGTAAGAAATGGGAAAGTATGGGCTCCACTACAATGGAAGAACATTGTAAGAATGAGCATCTACGGTGTGTGATGGGTTGTAACACTCTTCATAAGACAAGAGGATCTTGAATCGAGGTCTGGGATAGAGAAGAGAGGAACAATCTGATCACAGCGAGGTCTGGGATAACGGAGAGAGGAACAATCAGATCACAGCAAGGACTGGGATAGGGAAGAGAGGAACAATCAGATCACAGCAAGATCTGGGATAGAGAAGAGAGGAGTGATCAGATCACACTGAGGTCTGGGATAAAGAAGACAGGAGCGATCAGATCACACTGAGGTCTGGGATAGAGAAGACAGGAGTGATCAGATCATACTGAGGTCTGGGATAAAGAAGACAGGAGCGATCAGTTCACACTGAGGTCTGGGATAAAGAAGAAAGGAGCGATCAGATCACACTGAGGTCTGGGATAGAGAAGACAGGAGCGATCAGATCACACTGAGGTCTGGGATAGAGAAGACAGGAGCGATCTGATCACACTGAGGTCTGGGATAGAGAAGACAGGAGCGATCAGTTCACACTGAGGTCTGGGATAAAGTAGACAGGAGCGATCAGATCACATTAAGGTCTGGGATAAAGAAGACAGGAGCGATCAGTTCACACTGAGGTCTGGGATAGAGAAGACAGGAGCGATCAGTTCACACTGAGGTCTGGGATAGAGAAGAAAGGAGCGATCTGATCACACTGAGGTCTGGGATAAAGAAGACAGGAGCGATCAGTTCACACTGAGGTCTGGGATAAAGAAGAAAGGAGCGATCTGATCACACTAAGGTCTGGGATAAAGAAGACAGGAGCGATCAGTTCACACTGAGGTCTCGGATAGAGAAGACAGGAGCGATCAGTTCACACGGAGGTCTGGGATAAAGAAGAGAGGAGCGATCAGATCACACTGAGGTCTGGGATAAAGAAGAGAGGAGCGATCAGATCACACTGAGGTCTGGGATAAAGAAGACAGGAGCAATCAGATCACACTGAGGTTTGGGATAAAGAAGAAAGGAGCGATCAGATCACGCTGAGGTCTGGGATAAAGAAGAAAGGAATGATCAGATCACACTGAGGTCTGGGATAAAGAAGAGAGGAGTGATCAGATCACACTGAGGTCTGGGATAAAGAAGAGAGGAGCGATCAGATCACACTGAGGTCTGGGATAAAGAAGAGAGGAGCGATCAGATCACACTGAGGTCTGGGATAGAGGAGCGATCAGATCACACTGAGGTCTGGGATAATGAAGACAGGAGCGATCAGATCACACTGAGGTCTGGGATAGAGGAGCGATCAGATCACACTGAGGTCTGGGATAAAGAAGACAGGAGCGATCAGATCACACTGAGGTCTGGGATAAAGAAGAGAGGAGCGATCAGATCACACTGAGGTCTGGGATAAAGAAGAGAGGAGCGATCAGATCACATTAAGGTCTGGGATAAAGAAGACAGGAGCGATCAGATCACATTAAGGTCTGGGATAAAGAAGACAGGAGCGATCAGTTCACACTGAGGTCTGGGATAAAGAAGAAAGGAGCGATCTGATCACACTAAAGTCTGGGATAAAGAAGACAGGAGCGATCAGTTCACACTGAGGTCTCGGATAGAGAAGACAGGAGCGATCAGTTCACACTGAGGTCTGGGATAAAGAAGAGAGGAGCGATCAGATCACACTGAGGTCTGGGATAAAGAAGAGAGGAGCGATCAGATCACACTGAGGTCTGGGATAAAGAAGACAGGAGCGATCAGTTCACACTGAGGTCTGGGATAAAGTAGACAGGAGCGATCAGATCACATTAAGGTCTGGGATAGAGAAGACAGGAGCGATCAGTTCACACTGATGTCTGGGATAAAGAAGACAGGAGCGATCAGTTCACACTGAGGTCTGGGATAGAGAAGACAGGAGCGATCAGTTCACACTGAGGTCTGGGATAGAGAAGAAAGGAGCGATCTGATCACACTGAGGTCTGGGATAAAGAAGACAGGAGCGATCAGTTCACACTGAGGTCTCGGATAGAGAAGACAGGAGCGATCAGTTCACACTGAGGTCTGGGATAAAAAAGAGAGGAGCGATCAGATCACACTGAGGTCTGGGATAGAGAAGACAGGAGCGATCAGTTCACACTGAGGTCTGGGATAGAGAAGACAGGAGCGATCAGATCACACTGAGGTCTGGGATAAAGAAGAGAGGAGCAATCAGATCACACTGAGGTTTGGGATAAAGAAGAAAGGAGCGATCAGATCACGCTGAGGTCTGGGATAAAGAAGAAAGGAACGATCAGATCACACTGAGGTCTGGGATAAAGAAGAGAGGAGTGATCAGATCACACTGAGGTCTGGGATAATGAAGACAGGAGCGATCAGATCACACTGAGGTCTGGGATAATGAAGACAGGAGCGATCAGATCACACTGAGGTCTGGGATAGAGGAGCGATCAGATCACACTGAGGTCTGGGATAAAGAAGACAGGAGCGATCAGATCACATGAGGTCTGGGATAGAGAAGACAGGAGCGATCAGATCACACTGAGGTGTGGGATAAAGAAGAGAGGAGCGATCAGATCACACTGAGGTCTGGGATAGAGAAGACAGGAGCGATCAGTTCACACTGAGGTCTGGGATAAAGAAGACAGGAGCGATCAGATCACGCTGAGGTCTGGGATAAAGAAGAAAGGAACGATCAGATCACACTGAGGTCTGGGATAAAGAAGAGAGGAGTGATCAGATCACACTGAGGTCTGGGATAGAGAAGACAGGAGCGATCAGTTCACACTGAGGTCTGGGATAAAGAAGACAGGAGCGATCAGATCACGCTGAGGTCTGGGATAAAGAAGAAAGGAACGATCAGATCACACTGAGGTCTGGGATAAAGAAGAGAGGAGTGATCAGTTCACACTGAGGTCTGGGATAATGAAGACAGGAGCGATCAGATCACACTGAGGTCTGGGATAATGAAGACAGGAGCGATCAGATCACACTGAGGTCTGGGATAGAGGAGCGATCAGTTCACACTGAGGTCTGGGATAAAGAAGAGAGGAGCGATCACATCACACTGAGGTCTGGGATAAAGAAGAGAGGAGCGATCAGATCACACTGAGGTCTGGGATAAAGAAGAGAGGAGCGATCAGATCACAGCGAGGTCTGGGATAAAGAAGACAGGAGCGATCAGATCACACTGAGGTCTGGGATAAAGAAGACAGGAGCGATCAGATCACACTGAGGTCTGGGATAAAGAAGACAGGAGCGATCAGATCACACTGAGGTCTGGGATAAAGAAGAGAGGAGCGATCAGATCACACTGAGGTCTGGGATAGAGAACACAGGAGCGATCAGATCACACTGAGGTCTGGGATAAAGAAGACAGGAGCGATCAGATCACACTGAGGTCTGGGATAAAGAAGAGAGGAGCGATCAGATCACACTGAGGTCTGGGATAGAGAACACAGGAGCGATCAGATCACACTGAGGTCTGGGATAAAGAAGAGAGGAGCGATCTGATCACAGGAAGGTGAAGATGTTGTGACAGAAGATGCAGAGTAAACATAGAATGGAGTCAGGTGAATGTCCAGATGCAGGCGGGGAGTCCTGCTACAACTTACGGTTGGGGACGCTATTGATGGTGATGATGATTGAAGCTTGTTGTTCCAGCATCATTAGTCACCCGACAAATATACTCTCCCGAGTCGGATGATGAGGCTTGTAGTATACGTAGGAGAGAGCCATGGACCTACAGAGGAACATGGGACCCTCATCATACAATATCAGAGCACATGATATCTGCACGGGCGTCCCTTCACGGGGACGGAGGTCTGATGTACGGCAATATTGGTGGCTAGTAAAGAACCGTAGGAGACAAAGCTATAGAGAGTAACCCGAGACCAACTGCAGAGGAACGACATCCCAGTAGACCGCAGCCCGGTGCCATCATCTACATGTGTGATGGACATTCCCATGACGCAGCCCCGGTGCCATCATCTACATGTGTGATGGACATTCCCATGACCGCAGCCCCGGTGCCATCATCTACATGTGTGATGGACATTCCCATGACCGCAGCCCCGGTGCCATCATCTACATGTGTGATGGACATTCCCATGACCGCAGCCCCGGTGCCATCATCTACATGTGTGATGGACATTCCCATGACCGCAGCCCCGGTGCCATCATCTACATGTGTGATGGACATTCCCATGACCGCAGCCCCAGGTGCCATCATCTACATGTGTGATGGACATTTCCCATGACCGCAGCCCCGGTGCCATCATCTACATGTGTGATGGACATTCCCATGACCGCAGCCCCGGTGCCATCATCTACATGTGTGATGGACATTCCCATGACCGCAGCCCCGGTGCCATCATCTACATGTGTGATGGACATTTCATGGACCGCAGCCCGGTGCCATCATCTACATGTGTGATGGACATTCCCATGACCGCAGCCCTGGTGCCATCATTACATGTGTGATGGACATTCCATGACCGCAGCCCCGGTGCCATCATCTACATGTGTGATGACATTCCCATGACCGCAGTTATACATTGGATACCCCCATGAAGATCCAGGACCTGAGGACATAGAGGTCCTGGTGTTACCTGGTGATTGGATGACAGGGGGCTGGCCGGGCCGGTGCCAGGTGACTGCGGCTGTGGATAAGCAGCGACTACACAGTTCAGTTCGACCGTCTGTCCTTCAGCACGGTGTCGATGACGGCTCAATCCTCAGGAGCGGAGCGGCCGAGAAGCTGAATGAGAAAGCAGAATGCAGAGATGAACAGGTCGAGAGCAGCAGCAGAGCCCTGACTCCAGCATGTGTCACTTATGGTGCTGCTGCAGTTCTCATTTTCAATCACTGATTGACAGCTGTTTGTACACTGCGCTAGCAGAAAGCTGCCATCACAGTGGCGGGATAACAGCGCTCATGAATATAGACTACCTGGCACAGGGTTATAGTCCTGTCATGATTGCTGATAAACAGCGATTTATCAAAACTACAGCAAACAGCCCAGTAAGTGACACATTGCTGGAATCAGCGTCTCTGCTCCCATTTCTTGCTGCTTTCAGACCAGGTGGCAAAAACCTGCTGACAGATTCCCATTAACCCGCATGTCCTGGATTCATTGGATGTGGTCACTTTGCTCTGGAGAGGGAGTTGTCTAGCGGGTACCCACCTTTCACCACTATCACTTCTATCTGCCGCTGAGAGGAGCCTGCGGAGTTGGTGCCAATACACAGATATGTCCCGGCATCTGCTGCTGTGATGGATGGGATCAGAAGGGTGGCGATATCGGTCCTCTCTGTATGAGCCTGGAAATACACAGAAGCCACGGGTGAGCCCCCGCCGTGGAGCCCCGTCCTCTGCTCATAGGGAGGTCAGTGCTTGTTTGCATTATGCAGATGCTCGGCCTGTAGGGTGGGTATATGAGATGTGGACCCTGACACCTGCTCCAGGTCAAGTAGGAGGAGACGCAGATCTTTACAGACTATATGGATATCTGAGCTCCATGTAGCTGATGTCACCGGCTGTCGGTGCTGCACACGTCTGTACTAAGTGCACTGTATGTAGCAGCTCCAGGATCCCACACGCCACCGGAAGCTAAAAACATTGCCTGCATATTCAACGACATATCTGCTCCCTGATTAGTGGCCCTGTGGATAATGGGGCCCACGTATAAACAGCTGGCCCTGTGCAGGCCTGTCCACGCCTCATGCAATGATCATCCATCCCATGATGGCCTACTAATGACGGTCACTGACCAGGGGGTAGAGAAGGAAGGAAGGGAATACTAGAGTTGGGGGGGACAGGGAGCCAGGAGGGGACAGGAGCGGGGAAGACGTCGGGGACAGGGAGCCAGAGGGGACAGGGAGCCAGGAGAGGGGAGCGGGAGCGGAGACGTCGGGACGGGGAGACCGGGGGAGACGGGGAGACGTCCGGGACGGGGAGCCGGGGGAGACGTCCGGGACGGGGAGCCGGGGGAGACGTCCGGGACGGGGAGCCGGGGGGAGACGTCCGGGACGGGGAGCCGGGGGAGACGTCCGGGAACGGGGAGCGGGGAGACGTCCGGGACGGGAGCCGGGGGAGACGTCCGGGACGGGGAGCCGGGGGAGACGTCCGGGACGGGGAGCCGGGGGAGACGTCCGGGACGGGGAGCCGGGGGAGACGTCCGGGACGGGGAGCCGGGGGAGACGTCCGGGACGGGGAGCCGGGGGAGACGTCCGGGACGGGGAGCCGGGGGAGACGTCCGGGACGGGGAGCCGGGGGAGACGTCCGGGACGGGGAGCCGGGGAGACGTCCGGGACGGGGAGCCGGGGGAGACGTCCGGGACGGGAGCCGGGGGAGACGTCCGGGACGGGGAGCGGGGGAGACGTCCGGGACGGGGAGCCGGGGAGACGTCCGGGACGGGAGCCGGGGGAGAGTCGGGGACGGGGAGCCGGGGGGGGGGCCAGGGAGCCGGGGAAAACGTCGGGGGGACAGGGAGCTGGGGGAGACGTCGGGGACAGGGAGCCAGGGGGGGACAGGGAGCCGGGGGAGACGTCGGGGACGGGGAGCCGGGGGGGGGCCAGGGAGCCGGGGGAAAATGTCGGGGGGACAGGGAGCCGGGGGAGACGTCGGGGACAGGGAGCCGGGGGGGGGGACAGGGAGCCGGGGGAAAACGTCGGGGGGACAGGGAGCCGGGGGAGACGTCGAGGACGGGGAGCCTGGGGGGGAAGATGTCGGGGACAGGGAGCCGGGGGAGACGTCGGGGACAGGGAGCCGGGGGGGGACAGGGAGCCGGGGGAGACGTCGGGGGGACAGGGAGCCGGGGGAGACGTCCGGGACAGGGAGACGATGGTGCAGGGTAATACATGGAGCCATGATGGGCCATCGGTCAGTTGTATCTAAGCCTTTGCCCTCTGAGAGTTATATATGATACCTGCAGCTCCTGAATCCGCCTCTGGATAGCTTCCAGACTGCTGCTTCGAAAGTGAAGGAAGCCAAGAGAGGTGAGAGCCTGAGCGGAGAGGTGAGCCAAGAAGGGGGCCGAGAGACAGAGAGAAAGAGACAGGAGGTACAGAGCGTGAGAGGGAATAACCACAGGGTGCTGGGCTGAGCATGCAAGAAACATGAGGCCGCAGGACGGAGACCGTGCCGACCATGTGAAGATTGCAGGTCCTCATCCTATAGACTCCCCTTAGGCCTGCAGCTTGTCTCACCTGAGGGGGCAGGATACCGTCTTGCTTCCTCCAGGAGATTGTTGGAGTGGGGCTCCCGAGGGCCCGACAGTAGAGCCGCGCGGTGTCTCCTTCCCTGACCTCGGTCCGCTCGGGGCTCACCTGGACATCAGGTAAATTTCCACCTTCGGGAAATAAGAAGTCATTGCCTTTCTCATCAGATAAGTGCGAGCCCCTTCTACCAGGAGACCCCAATAATAACACTATGTACAGGTATATCAGGTGCAGCCTCAGAGAACCAGATCAAGATCAAGAAGCCCCACAGATAAACCTAGAGACCGAAATATACAACTGGTCTCAATATAGAATTAGGAAAACTAAAGCATTTCCATCCAATGTTGTCAGCTCTGGTCATTAAGGAACGCCGAGGTCATGAACCCTTGTGCCGGATTTGCTGCTCGTTGGGGGGCGGTGAATTCTCCGTAGGTCAATTAATCCCCCCATTACATGTATGGATCTGTGAGTCACCAAATGACCCAATCCTCCCGGCTGAGGAGCAGGACAGAGGCAGTCGGTGTCTCCAGCCTGTAATACTGAAATTAGCCGATTTCCTCATGACGTGAAGTTTAGAAAAGTCACAGAAATGTTTCTAGTCAGTTTTTATGTTCTTCTGATAACTAACAGGTCCCCAATAAAGTAAGACCAAAGCTCGTCCCTCACAGGTCCATAAAGGGTGGTCCTGAGAAGGCTGAAGCTCGTCCCTCACAGGTCCATGAAGGGTGGTCCTGAGAAGGCTGAAGCTCGTCCCTCACAGGTCCATAAAGGGTGGTCCTGAGAAGGAAGACGTTCACCCTCTCCACAGCAGACACAGCACTACTCATACTCACTATGAACTCGCAGATCAGCCCTGGCAACATGCTGTCCAAAACTGTTGTGCACCCGGCAGGTGTAGTGGCCCTCGTCAGAGAGCTGAGTGGATGAGAAGCGCAGGACACCTCGATGGACACTGGCTCTGGATGAGAGGCCTCCATTCTGACCACCTGTAGGGGGCGCAGGACACACAGTGAGGACCCTGTTATCTGCACCTCCCCTCTCATGCACTGGCTGCGGGTACTCACCGGTCCACTCCACAGTAGGTGTCGGGTTCCCAGTCGCTGTGCAGCGGAACTCTGCCGGATGACCCTGCTGGACACTCAGTTGCCGAGGCTCAATGACCGCCACAGGAGGGAGCCCTGCGCCTGCTACAATGTGGTGGAGAACATATTACACAAGGGTATATGGGGGTCAGGCCCGGAGGAGACTGGAGAAGCTCAATATACACAAGCAGCAGTCTCCCGGAGGGGAGCGTACAGGAACAAGCGGCGCTCCCTGGCCACGTCTGCAAGGATCAGGCACTCTCTGCCCCCAAACCTCCAGTCACAACCAGAGCTGCATTCACAATTCTGCTGACTGTGGCTGAGGTCTTATACCATTATATAGTTTAGAGCACTGGATTTTGGGAGACACAGCTCAGATGCGCTAACTAGGGAGCCCAACCAATCACGGAATGACCAGTGGTGAAAATAGGTAAGCAAATGAGCGGAACATTGACATACAGGGAAGTTACCGCCACTAGGTGGCACTAGAGGGTGGGGCAACACACCGAGTCAGCAGAAGTGATGTGCAGCTCCAGATGTGACTGGAGTACAAGGCTTGGCTCTCTTCTGGGCACGTTGCACTTGGGTCTTGTAAGACACGTTGCATGTATGTTCATGAGGATGGAGAAGGCAATTTATGGTAAGAAGCGCAGGGATGAGCATAGAAGGTACGGCATTGTTCACACACGCCTTTTATATGGAGATGGAGGGATGCACACGGGGAGGGGGATGGTGGAATGGGCAGTGTGGTTTGGCATGCAGCAGATGCTCAACGGGCAAGACCACTCCATGCCAACTTACGTGGTCTGTGTCCTTCAATGATTTCGTAAGGTCCATAGAACATCTGGGTGTTGGAAGCCTCTGTGAACAAAATGAGCTTTAGTGGGAGGAATAGTGTGCAGAGACGGAGGCAGCCGCA
This sequence comes from Allobates femoralis, assembly GCA_033576535.1. NCBI lineage: Eukaryota > Metazoa > Chordata > Amphibia > Anura > Aromobatidae > Allobates > Allobates femoralis. The sequence goes on along the minus strand of JARQOC010000009.1, from coordinate 44,715,889 downwards.
CACTCCTCAGACATTGCTCTATACTGAGGCCTAAGCTTCACAGACTGAGCAAGCCAACCCAAGAAAGGAGTAAGCCGGCCCCAGAACTGAGCAAGCCGGCCCCAGAACTGAGCAAGCCGGCCCCAGAACTGAGCAAGCCGGCCCCAGAACTGAGCAAGCCGGCCCCAGAACTGAGCAAGCCGGCCCCAGAACTGAGCAAGCCGGCCCCAGAACTGAGCAAGCCGACCCCAGAACTGAGCAAGCCGGCCCCAGAACTGAGCAAGCCGACCCAAGAAAGGAGCAAGCCGGCCCCAGAACTGAGCAAGCCGGCCCCAGAACTGAGCAAGCCGGCCCCAGAACTGAGCAAGCCGACCCAGAACTGAGCAAGCCGGCCCAAGAACTGAGCAAGCCGGCCCCAGAACTGAGCAAGCCGGCCCCAGAACTGAGCAAGCCGACCCAAGAACTGAGCAAGCCGGCCCCAGAACTGAGCAAGCCGGCCCCAGAACTGAGCAAGCCGGCCCCAGAACTGAGCAAGCCGGCCCCAGAACTGAGCAAGCCGGCCCCAGAACTGAGCAAGCCGACCCAGAACTGAGCAAGCCGGCCCAAGAACTGAGCAAGCCGGCCCCAGAACTGAGCAAGCCGGCCCCAGAACTGAGCAAGCCGGCCCCAGAACTGAGCAAGCCGGCCCCAGAACTGAGCAAGCCGGCCCCAGAACTGAGCAAGCCGGCCCCAGATGTGAACACGTCGGTCCCTGGACAGAACCTACCGGCCCCAGAACTGAGCAAGCCGGCCCCAGAACTGAGCAAGCTAGCCCCAGATGTGAACACGTCGGTCCCCGGACAGAACCTACCGGCCCCAGAACTGAGCACGAGCCCCTAGACCGGAGAATAAAGCATGCCAGCCCAATGACGGAGCACGTTGGCCCCAGGCCTGAGCACATCAGCCAAAGAATGAAGCACACTGGCCCAAAAATGAAATACACTGGCCCAAGAACAAAGCACGCCAGCCCAAGAACAAAGCACACCGGTCCAAGAACAAAGCACACCGGTCCAAGGGTGAGGCACGCTGGCCCAAGGACAAAGCACACCAGCCCAAGGACACAGCGTGTCAGTCTCAGACTCGAGCACACAGGTCCATGAACAGAGCATGCCAGCCCAAAAACAAAGCACGACGACCCAAGAATGAAGCACGTCGGCCAAAAGACGAAGCATGCCAGCCCAAGGACAAAGCACACCGGACCACAGGCCCAAGAACGAAGCATACCGGACCAAGAACGAAGCACACGGCCCAAGGACGAAGCACACCGGCCCAAGGACGAAGCACACCGGACCACAGGCCCAAGAATGAAGCACGCCGGCCCAAGGACGAAGAACGTCAGCCCAAGGACGAAGCACGACAGCCCAAGGACGAAGCACGACAGCCCAAGGATGGAGCACATTGGCCTCAGTCCAGAGTTCACAGGTCCAAGAACACAGCATACCAGCCCAAAAACAATGCACGACGGACCAAGAATGAAGATCTCTGGCCCAAGGACAAATCACACCGGCCTAAGGATGAAACATGATGGCCCAGAATGTACCACGCCCCTGCCATGCACACAGTAAGCGCCCTTCTTGCACACATAGTATGTATTATATCAGACTTGGTTACTTTGTTCTTTTATTCAATCTTTCGGCATACAGAGTTGCACATTTCATATATTACATGCAGTTGGTGCCCCTGCACTCAGTGGCATTGGGGTGGTACGGATGAGGTAGACAGTAGGTTCACATCACAATTCTGGTTAGAGGTAGATACATTCACAGTCTCTTATATACAGGCAGCTCCGTGTGTTTCCATCTCTGATGGAGAAATCCACAAGTAACAGACGCCGACGACTTCACATGGAGCAGAATTATTTCCCCACATCTTTCCATCTGGGAGAGAAGAAGCCCCCTACCAAGGCCACTCCATCCGGGAGAGAAGAAGCCCCCACCAAAGCCCCTCCATCCGGGAGAGAAGAAGCCCCACCAAAGCCCCTCCATCCGGGAGAGAAGAAGCCCCACCAAACCCCTCTCCATCTGGGAGAGAAGAAGCCCCCTACCAAGGCCCCTCCATCCGGGAGAGAAAAGCCCCACCAAAGCTTCTCCATCCGGGAGAGAAGAAGCCCCACCAAATCCCCTCCATCCGGAGAGAAGAAGCCCCCACCAAAGCCCCTCCATCGGGAGAGAAGAAGCCCCCACCAAAGCCCCTCCATCCAGGAGAGAAGAAGCCCCCCACCAAAGCCCCTCCATCCGGGAGAGAAGAAGCCCCACCAAAGCCCCTCCATCCGGGAGAGAAGAGCCCCACCAAAGCCCCTCTATCCAGGAGAGAAGTCCCACCAAAGCCCCTCCATCCGGGAGAGAAGAAGCCCCACCAAAGCCCCTCCATCCAGGGAGAGAAGAAGCCCCACCAAAACCCCTCCATCCGGGAGAGAAGAAGCCACCACCAAATCCCCTCCATCCAGGAGAGAAGAAGCCCCACCAAAGCCCCTTCATCCAGGAGAGAAGCCCCACCAAAGCCCCTCCATCCAGAACAGAAGCCCCACCAAAGCCCCTCCATCCAGGAGAGAAGAAGCCCACCAAAGCCCCTCCATCCGGGAGAGAAGAAGCCCCACCAAAGCCCCTCCATCCAGGAGAGAAGAAGCCCCACCAAAGCCCCTTCATCCAGAAGAGAAGCCCCCCACCAAAGCCCCTCCATCCAGGAGAGAAGAAGCCCCACACAAAGCCCCTCCATCCAGGAGAGAAGAAGCCCCACCAAAGCCCCTCCATCCAAGAGAGAAGAAGCCCCACCAAAGCCCCTCCATCCGGGAGAGAAGAAGCCCCACACAAAGCCCCTCCATCCAGGAGAGAAGAAGCCCCACCAAAGCCCCTCCATCCAGGAGAGAAGAAGCCCCACCAAAGCCCTCCATCCAGGAGAGAAGAAGCCCCCACCAAAGCCCCTCCATCCAGGAGAGAAGAAGCCCCCCACCAAAGCCCCTCCATCCGGAAGAGAAGAAGCCCCACCAAAGCCCCAATATTCAGGAGAGAAGAAGCCCCACCAAAGCCCCTCCATCCGGGAGAGAAGAAGCCCCACCAAAGCCCCTCCATCCAGGAGAGAAGAAGCCCCACCAAAGCCCCTCCATCCAGGAGAGAAGTCCCACCAAAGCCCCTCCATCCGGGAGAGAAGAAGCCCACCAAAGCCCCCATCCAGGAGAGAAGCCCCCACCAAAGCCCTCTATCCAGGAGAGAAGAAGCCCCACCAAAGCCCCTATATTCAGGAGAGAAGAAGCCCCACCAAAGCCCCTCTATCCAGGAGGAGAAGTCCCACCAAAGCCCCTCCATCCGGGAGAGAAGAAGCCCCACCAAAGCCCCTATATTCAGGAGAGAAGAAGCCCACCAAAGCCCTCCATCCAGGAGAGAGAAGCCCCACCAAAGCCCTCTATCCAGGAGAGAAGCCCAAAAGCCCCACCAGGAGAGAAGAGTCCAAAAGCTATTCAGGACGAAGAAGCCCCACCAAAGCCCCTCATCCAGGAGAGAAGTCCCACCAAAGCCCCTCCATCCGGGAGAGAAGAAGCCCCACCAAAGCCCCTATTCAGGAAGAAGAAGCCCCACCAAAGCCTTATCCAGGAGGAATGTCCCACCAAAGCCCTCCATCCGGGAGAACAAAGCCCCACCAAAGCCCCTATCATTCAGGAGAGAAGAAGCCCACAAGAGCCCCCATCCAGGAGAGAAGAAGCCCACCAAAGCCCCTCCATCCGGGAGAAGAAGCCCACCAAAGCCCTCCATCAGGAGAGAAGAAGCCCCACCAAAGCCCTCCATCCAGGAGAGAAAAGCCCCACCAAAGCCCCTTCCATCCAGGAGAGAAGAAGCCCCCACCAAAGCCCCCCATCCAGGAGAGAAGAAGCCCCCCACCAAACCCTCCATCGGAGAGAAGAAGCCCCACCAAAGCCCCTCCATCCAGGAGAGAAGAAGCCCCACCAAAGCCCCTCCATCCGGGGAGAGAAGAAGCCCCACCAAAGCCCCTCCATCCAGGAGAGAAAAGCCCCACCAAAGCCCCTCCATCCAGGAGAGAAGAAGCCCCACCAAAGCCCCTTCCATCCAGGAGAGAAGAAGCCCCACCAAAGCCCCTTCATCCAGGAGAGAAGAAGCCCCACCAAAGCCCCTCATCCAGGAGAGAAGAAGCCCCACCAAAACGCTCAATGCAGGAAGAAGAAGCCCCACCAAAGCCCCTCCATCCAGGACAGAGTTACAAAGCCCCATCCAAGAAAAGCCCACCACCATCATCCGGGAGAGAAGCCCCACCAAAGCCCCTCCATCCAGGAGAGAAGAAGCCCCACCAAAGCCCCTCTATCCAGGAGAGAAGAAGCCCCACCAAAGCCCCTCCATCCAGGAGAGAAGAAGCCCCACCAAAGCCCCTCCATCCAGGAGAGAAGAAGCCCCACCAAAGCCCCTTCATCCAGGAGAGAAGAAGCCCCACCAAAGCCCCTTCATCCAGGAGAGAAGAAGCCCCACCAAAGCCCCTCTATCCAGGAGAGAAGAAGCCCCCCCACCAAAAACTGCTCAATGCAGGACAGAAGAAGCCCCACCAAAGCCCCTCCATCCAGGACAGAAGTCCTCTACCAAAGCTCCTCCATTCGGGAGAGAAGAAGCCCCACCAAAGCCCCTTCATCCAGGAGAGAAGAAGCCCCACCAAAGCCCCTTCATCCAGGAGAGAAGAAGCCCCACCAAAGCCCCTTCATCCAGGAGAGAAGAAGCCCCACCAAAGCTTCTCCATCCAGGAGAGAAGAAGCCCCACCAAAGCCCCTCCATCCGGGAGAGAAGCCCCACCAAAGCCCCTCCATCCGGGAGAGAAGCCCCACCAAAGCCCCTCCATCCAGGAGAGAAGAAGCCCCACCAAAGCCCCTCCATCCAGGAGAGAAGAAGCCCCACCAAAGCCCCTTCATCCAGGAGAGAAGAAGCCCCACCAAAGCTTCTCCATCCAGGAGAGAAGAAGCCCCACCAAAGCCCCTCCATCCAGGAGAGAAGAAGCCCCACCAAAGCCCATCCATCCGGGAGAGAAGCCCCACCAAAGCCCCTCCATCCAGGAGAGAAGAAGCCCCACCAAAGCCCCTCTATCCAGGAGAGAAGTCCCAACAAAGCCCCTCTATCCAGGAGACAATGAACTCCGACAGCCATCCCTCACACCAACCTCCACTTGTGCCAGTCAGCATGGCCCTGGGCAAGACGCCACCATACCCCCATAGGGTCGTCCACACTACCCCCCACACTCATCCACCACTAGACAATTCGGAGAAGCAGATCTATATTTGACTCCAACACATGATCCCAAGAACAACCAGATCACTAAAAGATCTGCAAGACAAGCAGCAGCACAATGGCTACACCGAATCCCACCACCGAGCCAGATATCACAGGGTCACCCGAGATCATTCAAAGGATGGAGACATGATGCCTGGGCGCCACTTATCTCCATATACCCCTCAAAGTCCTCACATTGTGCTATTCATATCAAGCAGGGGCATCAATGACGGGGAGGAAAGGACATGGGAGACCATGAGGCTCCCACTCCAGACCAGCTGAGGTTCATCCGCTGAATTGGCATGGACCCATGCCATAGGAAGGCCCACATTGGAAGCGGCACTGACCCTGCAGACACTTTCCTTTTTCTGGGTTCCACAATGTCCTCAGGTGGCTGCGTTAAGGGAACCTGATGGCTGATACACGGGCCTGATGCACAGGCAGCACAGACCAAGGCTGTATGATTTCCACTATGTGGGGGCTTAACTCTTAAATGCTGCAGTGGTTCAGAGATAAAGAGTTTAATGGCCACCAGGGACCGAGCCACACAGGAATCTAGTCAGGGGCCCTCTAATGTAGACTGAACCCAACAGCCCTGGCCAAGACAGAAAAAAGATGACAGGGGAGCCAAGAAGAGGAGGACGAAGGAACCAGGAGGACAAAGAAACCAGCGGGGGGAGGACAGAGGAACCAGGAGGAGGACAGAGGAACCAGGAGGAGGAGGATGGAGGAACCAGGAGTGAGGAGGACAGAGGAACCAGTAGGAGGAGGACAGAGGAATCAGGAGGAGGAGGACAGAGGAACCAGGAGGACGACAGAGGAACTAGGAAGAAGAGGATGGAGGAACCAGGAGGGAGGAGAACAGAGGAACCAGGAGGACAGAGGAACCAGGAGGGAAGAGAACAGAGGAACCAGGAGGACGACAGAGGAACTAGGAAGAAGAGGATGGAGGAACCAGGAGGGAGGAGAACAGAGGAACCAGGAGGACAGAGGAACCAGGAGGGAGGAGAACAGAGGAACCAGGAGGGAGGAGGACAGAGGAACCAGGAGGGAGGAGGACAGAGGAACCAGGAGGGAGGAGGACAGAGGAACCAGTAGGAGGAGGACAGAGGAATCAGGAGGACAGAGGAACCAGGAGGGAGGAGAACAGAGGAACCAGGAGGGAGGAGGACAGAGGAACCAGGAGGGAGGAGGACAGAGGAACCAGGAGGGAGGAGGACAGAGGAACCAGTAGGAGGAGGACAGAGGAACCAGGAGGGAGGAGGACAGAGGAACCAGGAGGAGGACGGAGGAACCAGGAGGAGGACAGAAGAACCAGGAGGACGACAGAGGAACTAGGAAGAGGAGGATGAAGGAACCAGGAGGGAGGAGAACAGAGGAACCAGGAGGGAGGAGGATAGAGGAACCAGAGGAGTACAGAGGAACCAGGAGGGAGGAGAATGGAGGAACCAGGAGGGAGGAGGACAAAGGAACCGGGAGGAGGAGGACGGAGGAACCGGGAGGAGGAGGACAGAGGAACCAGGAGGAGTACAGAGGAACCAGTAGGAGGAGGACAGAGGAATCAGGAGGAGGAGGACAGAGGAACCAGGAGGACGACAGAGGAACTAGGAAGAAGAGGATGGAGGAACCAGGAGGGAGGAGAACAGAGGAACCAGGAGGACAGAGGAACCAGGAGGGAGGAGAACAGAGGAACCAGGAGGGAGGAGGACAGAGGAACCAGGAGGGAGGAGGACAGAGGAACCAGTAGGAGGAGGACAGAGGAACCAGTAGGAGGAGGACAGAGGAATCAGGAGGAGGAGGACAGAGGAACCAGGAGGACGACAGAGGAACTAGGAAGAAGAGGATGGAGGAACCAGGAGGGAGGAGAACAGAGGAACCAGGAGGACAGAGGAACCAGGAGGGAGGAGAACAGAGGAACCAGGAGGGAGGAGGACAGAGGAACCAGGAGGGAGGAGGACAGAGGAACCAGGAGGGAGGAGGACAGAGGAACCAGTAGGAGGAGGACAGAGGAATCAGGAGGACAGAGGAACCAGGAGGGAGGAGAACAGAGGAACCAGGAGGGAGGAGGACAGAGGAACCAGGAGGGAGGAGGACAGAGGAACCAGGAGGGAGGAGGACAGAGGAACCAGTAGGAGGAGGACAGAGGAACCAGGAGGGAGGAGGACAGAGGAACCAGGAGGAGGACGGAGGAACCAGGAGGAGGACAGAAGAACCAGGAGGACGACAGAGGAACTAGGAAGAGGAGGATGAAGGAACCAGGAGGGAGGAGAACAGAGGAACCAGGAGGGAGGAGGATAGAGGAACCAGGAGGAGTACAGAGGAACCAGGAGGGAGGAGAATGGAGGAACCAGGAGGGAGGAGGACAAAGGAACCGGGAGGAGGAGGACGGAGGAACCGGGAGGAGGAGGACAGAGGAACCAGGAGGAGTACAGAGGAACCAGTAGGAGGAGGACAGAGGAATCAGGAGGAGGAGGACAGAGGAACCAGGAGGACGACAGAGGAACTAGGAAGAAGAGGATGGAGGAACCAGGAGGAGGAGAACAGAGGAACCAGGAGGACAGAGGAACCAGGAGGGAGGAGAACAGAGGAACCAGGAGGGAGGAGGACAGAGGAACCAGTAGGAGGAGGACAGAGGAACCAGTAGGAGAGGACAGAGGAATCAGGAGGAGGAGGACAGAGGAACCAGGAGGACGACAGAGGAACTAGGAAGAAGAGGATGGAGGAACCAGGAGGGAGGAGAACAGAGGAACCAGGAGGACAGAGGAACCAGGAGGGAGGAGAACAGAGGAACCAGGAGGGAGGAGGACAGAGGAACCAGGAGGGAGGAGGACAGAGGAACCAGGAGGGAGGAGGACAGAGGAACCAGTAGGAGGAGGACAGAGGAACCAGTAGGAGGAGGACAGAGGAATCAGGAGGACAGAGGAACCAGGAGGGAGGAGAACAGAGGAACCAGGAGGGAGGAGGACAGAGGAACCAGGAGGGAGGAGGACAGAGGAACCAGGAGGGAGGAGGACAGAGGAACCAGTAGGAGGAGGACAGAGGAACCAGGAGGGAGGAGGACAGAGGAACCAGGAGGAGGACGGAGGAACCAGGAGGAGGACAGAAGAACCAGGAGGACGACAGAGGAACTAGGAAGAGGAGGATGAAGGAACCAGGAGGGAGGAGAACAGAGGAACCAGGAGGGAGGAGGATAGAGGAACCAGGAGGAGTACAGAGGAACCAGGAGGGAGGAGAATGGAGGAACCAGGAGGGAGGAGGACAAAGGAACCGGGAGGAGGAGGACGGAGGAACCGGGAGGAGGAGGACAGAGGAACCAGGAGGAGTACAGAGGAACCAGTAGGAGGAGGACAGAGGAATCAGGAGGAGGAGGACAGAGGAACCAGGAGGACGACAGAGGAACTAGGAAGAAGAGGATGGAGGAACCAGGAGGGAGGAGAACAGAGGAACCAGGAGGACAGAGGAACCAGGAGGGAGGAGAAAAGGAACCAGGAGGGAGGAGGATAGAGGAACCAGGAGGACAGAGGAACCAGGAGGGAGGAGAATGGAGGAACCAGGAGGGAGGAGGACAAAGGAACCAGGAGGAGGAGGACGGAGGAACCGGGAGGAGGAGGACAGAGGAACCAGGAGGAGTACAGAGGAACTAGGAAGAGGAGGATGAAGGAACCAGGAGGGAGGAGAACAGAGGAACCAGGAGGGAGGAGGATAGAGGAACCAGGAGGACAGAGGAACCAGGAGGGAGGAGAATGGAGGAACCAGGAGGGAGGAGGACAAAGGAACCAGGAGGAGGAGGACGGAGGAACCGGGAGGAGGAGGACAGAGGAACCAGGAGGAGTACAGAGGAACCAGAAGGAGGACGGAGGACAGGGTTCTGACAGGGTGTTACACCATCAGGTTACATTCTCCAGTCATTTGCAGGAATCTGGCAGAATTGTACCTTCAGCTCTGAATGCGATTGAGGACGTGAGAAGGAAAGTGTCTGCTGGATACAGAGATGACAGCGGCAGGGAGGTTGGTATTATATATATTATACTCATATTTCTTTATGTAGGGCAGAGTTCAGACACAGACGTCAGTCTCCAGCTCAGGGTGTCCAACCTTTTGATGTATTTGCGACATATTGGAATAAAAATGTATCACCGGCCACAAAAGAACCTTTGGTTACACGACCAGGACGTTCCCCACACCGGACCCTGTGTAAAGGCTTGTAATGGGAGTCCTAGTAAGAGGGGCTCTGCAGGCCTGGCTGTGTGTCTGAGGGGAGTTCTAGTAAGAGGGGCTCTGCAGGCCTGGCTGTGTGTCTGAGGAGAGTACTAGTAAGAGGGGCTCTGCAGGCCTGGCTGTGTGTCTGAGGGGAGTACTAGTAAGAGGGGCTCTGCAGGCCTGGCTGTGTGTCTGAGGGGAGTACTAGTAAGAGGGGCTCTGCAGGCCTGGCCGTGTGTCTGAGGGGAGTACTAGTAAGAGGGGCTCTGCAGGCTTGGCTGTGTGTCTGAGGGGAGTACTAGTAAGAGGGGCTCTGCAGGCCTGGCTGTGTCTGAGGGGAGTACTAGTAAGAGGGGCTCTGCAGGCCTGGCTGTGTGTCTGAGGGGAGTACTAGTAAGAGGGGCTCTGCAGGCCTGGCCGTGTGTCTGAGGGGAGTACTAGTAAGAGGGGCTCTGCAGGCCTGGCCGTGTGTCTGAGGGGAGTCCTAGTAAGAGGGGCTCTGCAGGCCTGGCTGTGTGTCTGAGGGGAGTACTAGTAAGAGGGGCTCTGCAGGCCTGGCTGTGTGTCTGAGGGAGTACTAGTAAGAGGGGCTCTGCAGGCCTGGCTGTGTGTCTGAGAGGAGTACTAGTAAGAGGGGCTCTGCAGGCCTGGCCGTGTGTCTGAGGGGAGTCCTAGTAAGAGGGCTCTGCAGGCCTGGCCGTGTGTCTGAGGGGAGTACTAGTAAGAGGGCTCTGCAGGCCTGGCCGTGTGTCTGAGGGGAGTACTAGTAAGAGGGGCTCTGCAGGCCTGGCCGTGTGTCTGAGGGGAGTACTAGTAAGAGGGGCTCTGCAGGCCTGGCTGTGTGTCTGAGGGAGTCCTAGTAAGAGGGGCTCTGCAGGCCTGGCTGTGTGTCTGAGAGGAGTACTAGTAAGAGGGGCTCTGCAGGCCTGGCCGTGTGTCTGAGGGAGTACTAGTAAGAGGGCTCTGCAGGCCTGGCCGTGTGTCTGAGGGGAGTACTAGTAAGAGGGGCTCTGCAGGCCTGGCCGTGTGTCTGAGAGGAGTACTAGTAAGAGGGGCTCTGCAGGCCTGGCTGTGTGTCTGAGAGGAGTACTAGTAAGAGGGGCTCTGCAGGCCTGGCTGTGTGTCTGAGAGGAGTACTAGTAAGAGGGGCTCTGCAGGCCTGGCTGTGTGTCTGAGAGGAGTACTAGTAAGAGGGGCTCTGCAGGCCTGGCTGTGTGTCTGAGAGGAGTACTAGTAAGAGGGGCTCTGCAGGCCTGGCCGTGTGTCTGAGAGGAGTACTAGTAAGAGGGGCTCTGCAGGCCTGGCTGTGTGTCTGAGAGGAGTACTAGTAAGAGGGGCTCTGCAGGCCTGGCTGTGTCTGAGGGGAGTACTAGTAAGAGGGGCTCTGCAGGCCTGGCTGTGTGTCTGAGGGGAGTACTAGTAAGAGGGGCTCTGCAGGCCTGGCTGTGTCTGAGGGGAGTACTAGTAAGAGGGGCTCTGCAGGCCTGGCTGTGTGTCTGAGGGAGTACTAGTAAGAGGGCTCTGCAGGCCTGGCTGTGTGTCTGAGGGGAGTACTAGTAAGAGGGGCTCTGCAGGCCTGGCTGTGTCTGAGGGAGTACTAGTAAGAGGGGCTCTGCAGGCCTGGCTGTGTCTGAGGGAGTACTAGTAAGAGGGGCTCTGCAGGCCTGGCCGTGTGTCTGAGGGGAGTACTAGTAAGAGGGGCTCTGCAGGCCTGGCCGTGTGTCTGAGGGAGTACTAGTAAGAGGGGCTCTGCAGGCCTGACTGTGTGTCTGAGGGGAGTACTAGTAAGAGGGCTCTGCAGCCTGACTGTGTGTCTGAGGGAGTACTAGTAAGAGGGGCTCTGCAGGCTTGGCTGTGTGTCTGAGGGGAGTACTAGTAAGAGGGCTCTGCAGCTTGGCTGTGTGTCTGAGGGAGTCCAGTAAGAGGGGCTCTGCAGGCCTGGCTGTGTGTCTGAGGGAGTACTAGTAAGAGGGGCTCTGCAGGCCTGGCTGTGTGTCTGAGGGAGTACTAGTAAGAGGGGCTCTGCAGGCCTGGCCGTGTGTCTGAGGGGAGTACTAGTAAGAGGGGCTCTGCAGGCCTGGCTGTGTGTCTGAGAGGAGTACTAGTAAGAGGGGCTCTGCAGGCCTGGCTGTGTGTCTGAGGGGAGTACTAGTAAGAGGGGCTCTGCAGGCCTGGCTGTGTCTGAGGGGAGTACTAGTAAGAGGGGCTCTGCAGGCCTGGCTGTGTCTGAGGGGAGTACTAGTAAGAGGGGCTCTGCAGGCCTGGCCGTGTGTCTGAGGGGAGTCCTAGTAAGAGGGGCTCTGCAGGCCTGGCCGTGTGTCTGAGGGGAGTACTAGCAAGAGGGGCTCTGCAGGCCTGGCTGTGTGTCTGAGGGAAGTACTAGTAAGAGGGGCTCTGCAGGCCTGGCTGTGTCTGAGGGGAGTACTAGTAAGAGGGGCTCTGCAGGCCTGGCCTGTGTCTGAGGGGAGTACTAGTAAGAGGGGTCTCTGCAGCCTGGCTGTGTCTGAGGGGAGTACTAGTAAGAGGGGTTCTGCAGGCCTGGCTGTGTGTCTGAGGGGAGTACTAGTAAGAGGGGCTCTGCAGGCCTGGCCGTGTGTCTGAGGGGAGTACTAGTAAGAGGGGCTCTGCAGGCCTGACTGTGTGTCTGAGGGGAGTACTAGTAAGAGGGGCTCTGCAGGCCTGGCTGTGTGTCTGAGGGAAGTACTAGTAAGAGGGGCTCTGCAGGCCTGGCTGTGTGTCTGAGGGGAGTACTAGTAAGAGGGGCTCTGCAGGCCTGGCTGTGTGTCTGAGGGGAGTACTAGTAAGAAGGGTTCTGCAGGCCTGACTGTGTCTGAGGAGAGTACTAGTAAGAGGGGCTCTGCAGGCCTGGCTGTGTGTCTGAGGGAGTACTAGTAAGAGGGGCTCTGCAGGCCTGGCTGTGTGTCTGAGGGGAGTCTAGTAAGAGGGGCTCTGCAGGCCTGGTGTGTGTCTGAGAGGAGTACTAGTAAGAGGGGCTCTGCAGGCCTGGCTGTGTCTGAGGGGAGTACTAGTAAGAGGGGCTCTGCAGGCCTGGCTGTGTCTGAGGGGAGTACTAGTAAGAGGGGCTTCTGCAGGCCTGGCTGTGTCTGAGGGGAGTACTAGTAAGAGGGGCTCTGCAGGCCTGGCCGTGTGTCTGAGGGGAGTACTAGTAAGAGGGGCTCTGCAGGCCTGGCGTGTGTCTGAGGGAGTACTAGTAAGAGGGGCTCTGCAGGCCTGACTGTGTGTCTGAGGGGAGTACTAGTAAGAGGGGCTCTGCAGGCCTGACTGTGTGTGTCTGAGGGGAGTACTAGTAAGAGGGCTCTGCAGGCTTGGCTGTGTGTCTGAGGGGAGTACTAGTAAGAGGGGCTCTGCAGGCTTGGCTGTGTGTCTGAGGGGAGTCCTAGTAAAGGGGGGCTCTGCAGGCCTGGCTGTGTGTCTGAGGGGAGTACTAGTAAGAGGGGCTCTGCAGGCCTGGCTGTGTGTCTGAGGGGAGTACTAGTAAGAGGGGCTCTGCAGGCTTGGCTGTGTGTCTGAGGGGAGTACTAGTAAGAGGGGCTCTGCAGGCCTGGCCGTGTGTCTGAGGGAGATACTAGTAAGAGGGGCTCTGCAGGCCTGGCTGTGTGTCTGAGGGGAGTACTAGTAAGAGAGGGGCTCTGCAGGCCTGGCTGTGTGTCTGAGGGGAGTACTAGTAAGAGGGGCTCTGCAGGCCTGGCTGTGTGTCTGAGGGGAGTACTAGTAAGAGGGGCTCTGCAGGCCTGGCCGTGTGTCTGAGGGGAGTACTAGTAAGAGGGGCTCTGCAGGCCTGACTGTGTGTCTGAGGGGAGTACTAGTAAGAGGGGCTCTGCAGGCCTGGCTGTGTCTGAGGGGAGTACTAGTAAGAGGGGCTCTGCAGGCCTGGCCGTGTGTCTGAGGGAGTACTAGTAAGAGGGGCTCTGCAGGCCTGGCTGTGTGTCTGAGGGGAGTCCTAGTAAGAGGGGCTCTGCAGGCCTGGCTGTGTGTCTGGGGAGGAGTACTAGTAAGAGGGGCTCTGCAGGCCTGGCTGTGTGTCTGAGGGGAGTACTAGTAAGAGGGGCTCTGCAGGCCTGGCCGTGTGTCTGAGGGGAGTACTATAAAGGCTCTGCAGGCCTGGCGTGTCTGAGGGGAGAATAAGGGGGCTCTGCAGGCTGGCTGTGTCTGAGGAGTATAGTAAGAGGGGCTCTGCAGCCTGGCGTGTGTCTGAGGATACAGTAAGAGGGGCTCTGCGGCTGCTGTGTGTCTGGGAGTACTAGTAAGAGGGTCTGCAGGCCTGGCTTGTCTGAGGAAGAAGATGTGTAAGAGTAAGAGGCTCTGCAGCTGCGGTGTCTGAGGGAGCATAGGCCACGGGTGTAACTAAGGGGCTCTGCAGCTGCTGTGTAGAATACTAGTAAGGCTCTGCAGCTGTTTCTGAGGGTAGTAAGAGGGCTTGCAGGCCTGCGTGTCTGAGGGGAGTCAGTAGAGGTCTGCGCTGCTTGCTGAGGAGACTAGTAAGAGGCCGCAGGCGCTGTGTTGAGGGATCGTAAAGGCTCCAGCTGCGTGTGTTGGGAGTACTGAGGGTCTGCGGCCTGCTTGTCTGGAAGTACTAGTAAGAGGCTCTGCAGCGGCTGTGTTGAGGAGACTATAAAGGCTCTGCGCCTGCTGTTCGAGGAGTATAGTAAAGGGGTTCTGCAGCTGCTGTGTCTGGGAGAAGAGGGGCTCTGCAGGCCTGGCTGTGTGTCTGAGGGGAGTACTAGTAAGAGGGGCTCTGCAGCCTGGCCGTGTGTCTGAGGGGAGTACTAGTAAGAGGGGCTCTGCAGGCCTGCTGTGGTGTTTTGAGGGAGTCTAGTAAGAGGGGCTCTGCAGGCCTGGCTGTGTGTCTGAGGGGAGTACTAGTAAGAGGGGCTCTGCAGGCCTGGCTGTGTCTGAGGGGAGTACTAGTAAGAGGGGCTCTGCAGGCCTGGCTGTGTCTGAGGGGAGTACTAGTAAGAGGGGCTCTGCAGGCCTGGCGTGTGTCTGAGGGGAGTACTAGTAAGAGGGGCTCTGCAGGCCTGCCGTGTGTCTGAGGGGATAACTAGTAAGAGGGGCTCTGCAGGCTGGCTGTGTGTCTGAGGGGAGTACTAGTAAGAGGGGCTCTGCAGCCTGACTGTGGTCTGAGGGGAGTACTAGTAAGAGGGGCTCTGCAGGCCTGGCTGTGTCTGGAGGGAGACTAGTAAGAGGGGCTCTGCAGGCCTGGCCTGTGTCTGAGGGGAGTACTAGTAAGAGGGGCTCTGCAGGCCTGCTGGTGTCTGAGGGGAGTACTAGTAAGAGGGGCTCTGCAGGCCTGGCCGTGTGTCTGAGGGGAGTACTAGCAAGAGGGGCTTGGCAGGCCTGGCGTAGTTCTGAGGGAAGTACTGAAGAGGGGCTCTGCAGGCTGCGTGTCTGAGGGGAGTCTAGTGCAAGAGGGGCTTCTGCAGGCTGCTGTGTGTAGAGGGGAGGCTGAGTTAAGAAGTGGGCTCTGCAGGCCTGGCTGTGTCTGAGGGGAGTACTAGTAAGAGGGGCTCTGCAGGCTGGCTGTGTGTCTGAGGGGAGTACTAGTAAGAGGGCTCTGCAGGCCTGGGCTGGTGTCTAGTAGGGGGTCTAGTAGCTGCAGGGCTCTGAGGGCCTGGCTGTGTCTGAGGGGTGACTAGTAGAGAGGGGCTCTGCAGGCGGTGTCTGCAGGCGATTTACTAGTAAGAGGGTACTAGCAGGCCTGCTGTGTGTCTGAGGGGTACTAGTAAGAGGGGCTCTGCAGGCCTGCTGTATAGGGGGATACTAGTAAGAGGGCTCTGCAGGCCTGGCTGTGTCTGAGGGGAGTCCTAGTAAGTGGGGCTCGCAGGCCTGCGGTGTGTCTGAGGGAGTCTAGTAAGAGGGGCTCTGCAGGCCTGGCTGTGTCTGAGGGGTGTACTAGAAGAGGTGGCTCTGCAAGGCTCTGGCTGCTGTGTCTGAGGGGAGTACTAGTAAGAGGGGCTCTGCAGGCCTGGCTGTGTCTGAGGGAGTACTAGTAAGAGGGGCTCTGCAGGCCTGGCCGTGTGTCTGAGGGGAGTACTAGTAAGAGGGGCTCTGCAGGCCTGGCCGTGTGTCTGAGGGGAGTACTAGTAAGAGGGGCTCTGCAGGCCTGGCTGGTGTCTGAGGGGAGTACTAGTAAGAGGGGCTCTGCAGGCCTGCCGTGTGTGTCTGAGGGGAGTACTAGTAAGAGGGGCTCTGCAGGCTGCTGTGTGTCTGAGGGAGTACTAGTAAGAGGGGCTCTGCAGGCCTGGCTGTGTGTCTGAGGGGAGTACAGTAAGAGGGGCTCTGCAGGCCTGGCCTGTGTCTGAGGGGAGTACTAGTAAGAGGGGGCTCTGAGGCCTGGCTGTGTCTGAGGGGAGTACTAGTAAGAGGGGCTCTGCAGGCCTGGCTGTGTGTCTGAGGGGAGTACTAGTAAGAGGGGCTCTGCAGGCCTGCTGTGTGTCTGAGGGGAGTACTAGTAAGAGGGGCTCTGCAGGCCTGCTGTGTGTCTGAGGGGAGTACTAGTAAGAGGGGCTCTGCAGGCTGGCTGTGTGTCTGAGGGGAGTCTAGTAAGAGGGTCTCTGCAGGCCTGAGCTGTGTGTCTGAGGGAGTACTAGTAAGGGGGCTCTGCAGGCCTGGCTGTGTGTCTGAGGGGAGTACTAGTAAGAGGGGCTCTGCAGGCCTGGCTTGTGTCTGAGGGGAGTACTAGTAAGAGGGGCTCTGCAGGCGGCCGTGTGTCTGAGGGGAGTACTAGTAAGAGGGGCTCTGCAGGCCTGGCCGTGTGTCTGAGGGGAGTACTAGTAAGAGGGGCTCTGCAGGCCTGGCTGTGTCTGAGGGGAGTACTAGTAAGAGGGGCTCTGCAGGCCTGGCTGTGTCTGAGGGGAGTACTAGTAAGAGGGGCTCTGCAGGCCTGGCTGTGTGTCTGAGGGGAGTACTAGTAAGAGGGGCTCTGCAGGTCTGTGTGTCTGAGGGGAGTACTAGTAAGAGGGGCTCTGCAGGCCTGGCTGTGTGTCTGAGGGGAGTACTAGTAAGAGGGGCTCTGCAGGCCTGGCTGTGTGTCTGAGGGGAGTACTAGTAAGAGGGGCTCTGCAGGCCTGGCTGTGTGTCTGAGGGGAGTACTAGTAAGAGGGGCTCTGCAGGTCTGTGTGTCTGAGGGGAGTACTAGTAAGAGGGGCTCTGCAGGCCTGGCTGTGTCTGAGGGGAGTCCTAGTAAGAGGGGCTCTGCAGGCCTGGCTGTGTGTCTGAGGGGAGTACTAGTAAGAGGGGCTCTGCAGGCCTGGCTGTGTGTCTGAGGGAAGTACTAGTAAGAGGGGCTCTGCAGGCCTGGCTGTGTGTCTGAGGGGAGTACTAGTAAGAGGGGCTCTGCAGGCCTGGCTGTGTCTGAGGGGAGTACTAGTAAGAGGGGCTCTGCAGGCCTGGCTGTGTCTGAGGGGTAGTACTAGTAAGAGGGGCTCTGCAGGCCTGGCCTGTGTCTGAGGGGAGTACTAGTAAGAGGGGCTCTGCAGGCCTGGCTGTGTGTCTGAGGGGAGTACTAGTAAGAGGGGCTCTGCAGGCCTGGCCGTGTGTCTGAGGGGAGTACTAGTAAGAGGGGCTCTGCAGGCCTGGCTGTGTGTCTGAGGGGAGTACTAGTAAGAGGGGCTCTGCAGGCCTGGCTGTGTCTGGGGGGAGTACTAGTAAGAGGGGCTCTGCAGGCCTGGCCGTGTGTCTGAGGGGAGTACTAGTAAGAGGGGCTCTGCAGGCCTGGCTGTGTGTCTGAGGGGAGTACTAGTAAGAGGGGCGCTCAGCCCTATAAGCGATACAGCGCTGGGGGTCATGTGTCTGAGCTGCGCAGATGAAATATTGAAGTTTATTTAAAACTATGGCATTAGTACAGCACGGGGCTGAATGTGCGGCGCCGGGGTGACTGCACAGCGCGGGGATGACTGCACAGCGCGGGGATGACTGCACAGCGCGGGGATGACTGCACAGCGCGGGGATGACTGCACAGTGTCGGGGTGACTGCACAGTGTCGGGGTGACTGCACAGGCGCGGGGATGACTGCACAGCGCGGGGATGACTGCACAGTGCCGGGATGACTGCACAGCGCGGGGATGACTGCACAGTGTTGGGATGACTGCACAGTGCGGGGATGACTGCACAGCGCGGGGATGACTGCACAGCGCCGGGATGACTGCACAGTGTTGGGATGACTGCACAGTGCGGGGATGACTGCACAGTGCGGGGATGACTGCACAGCGCGGGGATGACTGCACAGCGCCGGGATGACTGCACAGCGCCGGGATGACTGCACAGTGTTGGGATGACTGCACAGTGCGGGGATGACTGCGCAGCGCCGGGATGACTGCACAGCGCCGGGATGACTGCACAGCGCCGGGATGACTGCACAGCGCCGGGATGACTGCACAGCGCCGGGATGACTGCACAGTGTTGGGGTGACTGCACAGCGCGGGGATGACTGCACAGCGCGGGGATGACTGCACAGCGCCGGGATGACTGCACAGCGCCGGGATGACTGCACAGTGTTGGGATGACTGCACAGTGCGGGGATGACTGCACAGTGTGGGGCTGATTGTGTGATTTGCAGGTTGCCGCTGAGGTGTGGATTTGCCTTATTGACAGATCACTATCTGATGACGCCTCACGTTTGGCTGAATCGCCAGTGTCGGCCGCGGCTGGTGTCATCTGACGGTTCTGCTGTTTGCGCCGAAAGGATAATGCCCAGAAGTCGCATGCGTTTATGTGACGTGGTGACGTGTATTCCACAATGTGGCATTGGATGCAGGTTGGACACCCCAGGTCTAGTGTTAGTGGGCCGCTGTGCCGCTGCTCGGGTGAGAGGCCGGGAACTGGTCTAGCGGCTCCGCAGTGTCAGGGGGCCGCTGTGCCGCTGCTCGGGGTGAGGGGTCAGGACCTGGTCTAGCGGCTCCGCAGTGTCAGGGGCCGCTGTGCCGCTGCTCGGGGTGAGGGGCCAGGACCTGGTCTAGGGGCTCCGCAGTGTCAGGGGGCCGCTGTGCCGCTGCTCGGGGTGAGGGGCCGGGACCTGGTCTAGTGGCCTCGCTGTGTCTGGGGGCCATTGTACCGCTGCTCGGGGTGAGGGGCCGGGACCTGGTCTTATACTCAACAGTAATTGTGAATATTTAGATTAGATTTTTGAAAAATAAACATTTTATAGATAATGATAAAAGCTGAGATGTTGTAATGGAGCGGGGGAGGACGGGCGGAGCGGGGGAGGATGGGCGGAGCCCAGAGATGCGGGGGAGGACGGGCGGAGCCCAGAGGGGCGGGGGAGGATGGGCAGAGCTCAGAGGAGCGGGGGAGGACGGGCGGAGCACAGAGGGCGGGGGGGAGGACGGGCGGAGCACAGAGGAGCGGGGGAGGACGGGCGGAGCACAGAGGGGCGGGGGAGGACGGGCGGAGCACAGAGGAGCGGGGGGAGGACGGGCGGAGCACAGAGGGGCGGGGGAGGACGGGCGGAGCACAGAGAGGCGGGGGAGGACGGGCGGAGCCCAGAGGGGCGGGGGAGGACGGGCGGAGCCCAGAGGAGCGGAGGAGGACGGGCGGAGCACAGAGGAGCGGGGGAGGACGGGCGGAGCACAGAGGAGCGGGGGAGGACGGGCGGAGCACAGTGGGGCGGGGGAGGACGGGACGGAGCCCAGAGGGGCGGGGGAGGATGGGCGGAGCCCAGAGGAGCGGGGGAAGACGGGCGGAGCCCAGAGGGGCGGGGGAGGACGGGCGGAGCCCAGAGGGGCGGGGGAGGACGGGCGGAGCACAGAGGAGTGGGGGAGGACGGGCGGAGCACAGTGGGGCGGGGGAGGATGGGACGGAGCCCAGAGGGGCGGGGGAGGATGGGCGGAGCCCAGAGGAGCGGGGGAGGACGGGCGGAGCCCAGAGGAGCGGGGGAGGACGGGCGGAGCCCAGAGGAGCGGGGGAGGACGGGCGGAGCCCAGAGGAGCGGGGGCTGCAGGGGTATGGGAAGGCGCCTTTTCTAATCATATAACTCGCGCCCAGGCAGCATAAGCGTCCAATCACGTTAGTGAGGAGTCCTGATTGACAGGCAGAAAGATGGAGGGTCATTCCAGCATGCAGGAGGCTGAGAACAAGAAAAGGACAAGGCCATGACAGCCCGGGCACAAGGGCAGCACGAGTGTGTGCAAGGAGGGGGGTTCTTATCACCATGCAGTGGATGGAGGGGCCCTAATGGTGGCTCTCACCAACCTTGCACATTGAGGGTGGCATTGCCTTCATCCATGTCAAACATGTTGGACCCGGTGCAGAGGTAAGTGCCGGCGTCCTCTGGCTGCACGTTACGGATGGTCAGGATGCCATTGAAGTCCATCGCTCGCTCCGGCAGTTTCCCGTTCTTCTGATGAGTCCACACCAAGGTGTAAGCCGGAGACTGAGGGAAGAAACAAGCAGCACTGACTACACAAGGCCAAGTAAGAGGAGCTGCAGGGTAAAGCAGGCGCCCCGTCATCTCCATACACTGCTGTGCTGATGGCGTACAGTGGCCCCTCACCGTGCTCTTTGCTGTACATATGAAGGTGACGTCTGAGCCCAGCCGGACGCTCTGGACCCTCTGCTCCTCCACGGTCACTGTAATAGGCCGAACGGCGATAGCTGGAAGAGACCAACATCATCAATGTCACAACCTCCAGCCCTGCGAGACGTCATCAGGCGCCAACAGCGGGTGGCAGCAGGAGTCAGCAGATGCCACTCAGTCTCTGGAGGAGCGAAGACGTCACATAGAGACCACCAGGGCTGGGATAGAAAGGAAGCACGACAAGCAAAGTACAAACCTCAACCTGCAGGTGCGGAGCGTCCAGGAATGGCAGCACAATCCAAAGAAAGGCAGCGTTATACAGAACAAATACTGGAGGTCAGTGAGCCGAGGGAAGCACGAGGCAGAGGGAAGCACGAGGCAGAGGGAAGCACGGGGCAGAGGGAAGCACGGGGCAGAGGGAAGCACGGGGCAGAGGGAAGCACGAGGCAGAGGGAAGCACGAGGTAGAGGGAAGCACAGGGCAGAGGGAAGCACGAGGCAGAGGGAAGCACGGGGCAGAGGGAAGCACGAGGTAGAGGGAAGCACAGGGCAGAGGGAAGCACGAGGCAGAGGGAAGCACGGGGCAGAGGGAAGCACGGGGCAGAGGGAAGCACGGGGCAGAGGGAAGCACGGGGCAGAGGGAAGCACGGGGCAGAGGGAAGCACGAGGCAGAGGGAAGCACGGGGCAGAGGGAAGCACGGGGCAGAGGGAAGCACGGGGCAGAGGGAAGCACGGGGCAGAGGGAAGCACGGGGCAGAGGGAAGCACGGGGCAGAGGGAAGCACGAGGCAGAGGGAAGCACGGGGCAGAGGGAAGCACGGGGCAGAGGGAAGCACGGGGCAGAGGGAAGCACGAGGCAGAGGGAAGCACGAGGCAGAGGGAAGCACGGGGCAGAGGGAAGCACGGGGCAGAGGGAAGCACGAGGCAGAGGGAAGCACGGGGCAGAGGGAAGCACGGGGCAGAGGAAAGCACGGGGCAGAGGGAAGCATGTGGAAAAAGGGAAGCACGTGGAAAAAGGGATGCACAAAACAGCGGGAAGCACGAGGCAGAGGGAAGCACGAGGCAGAGGGAAGCACAGGGCAGAGGGAAGCAGAGATAATAAGAGTACATGGATTCTCTTACCATCGACGATGATCTCGGCTCGGCTGGTGTTCACATACTTGTTGTTTCGGCAGGTGCAGATATAGACACCAGAATCTGACGGCTGCAGGTTCGGGAAGTGCAGGATCTCCCCTGAGAGAGAACATGACAGGTGAGGACACATATCTCCCGTTATTGGAGGACAGGCACTGATTCTCTGTACTGACCCATGTACCAGGAGACTCTGCCCGGGATGAGATCAGGACACATCACACCGGGGGACTCTGCCCGGGATGATATCAGGACACATCACACCAGGAGACTCTGCCCGGGATGAGATCAGGACACATCACACCAGGGGACTCTGCCCGGGATGATATCAGGACACATCACACCAGGAGACTCTGCCCGGGATGAGATCAGGACACATCACACCGGGGGACTCTGCCCGGGATGAGATCAGGACACATCACACCGGGGGACTCTGCCCGGGATGATATCAGGACACATCACACCGGGGGACTCTGCCCGGGATGATATCAGGACACATCACACCAGGAGACTCTGCCCGGGATGATATCAGGACACATCACACCAGGAGACTCTGCCCGGGATGATATCAGGATACATCACACCAGGGGACTCTGCCCGGGATGATATCAGGACACATCACACCGGGAGACTCTGCCCGGGATGATATCAGGATACATCACACCAGGGGACTCTGCCCGGGATGAGATCAGGACACATCACACCAGGAGACTCTGCCCGGGATGATATCAGGACACATCACACCAGGAGACTCTGCCCGGGATGATGATCAGGACACATCACACCAGGAGACTCTGCCCGGGATGAGATCAGGACACATCACACCGGGGGACTCTGCCCGGGATGATATCAGGACACATCACACCCAGGGGAGACTCTGCCCGGGATGATATCAGGACACATCACACAGGAGACTCTGCCCGGGATGAGATCAGGACACATCACACCGGGGACTCTGCCCGGGATGATATCAGGACACATCACACCAGGAGACTCTGCCCGGGATGATATCAGGACACATCACACAGGAGACTCTGCCCGGGATGAATCAGGACACATCACACCAGGAGACTCTGCCCGGGATGATATCAGGAACACTCACACCAGGGGACTCTGCCCGGATGAATCAGGACACATCACACCAGGAGCTCTGCCCGGGATGATATCAGGACACATCACACCAGGAGACTCTGCCCGGGATGAATCAGGACACATCACACCAGGAGACTCTGCCCGGGATGAATCAGGACACATCACACCGGGAGACTCTGCCCGGGATGATACAGGACACATCACACCAGGAGACTCTGCCCGGGATGATATCAGGACACTCACACCAGGAGACTCTGCCCGGGATGATATCAGGACACATCACACCAGGAGACTCTGCCGGGATGAGATCAGGACACATCACACCAGGAGGACTCTGCCCGGGATGAGTATCAGGACACATCACACCAGGAGACTCTGCCCGGGATGATATCAGGACACATCACACCAGGAGACTCTGCCGGGATGATCAGGACACATCACACCAGGAGACTCTGCCCGGGATGATATCAGGACACATCACACCAGGAGGACTCTGCCCGGGATGATATCAGGACACATCACACCAGGAGACTCTGCCCGGGATGATATCAGGACACATCACACGGGGGACTCTGCCCGGGATGTAATCAGGGACACATCACACCGGGGGATCTGCCGGATGAATCAGGAACTCACACCAGGGGAGACTCTGCCCGGGATGAGTATCAGGACACATCACACCGGAGACTCTGCCCGGGATGATATCAGGACACCATCACACCAGGAGACTCTGCCCGGGATGATACAGGACACATCACACCAGGGGACTCTGCCCGGGATGATATCAGGACACATCACACCGGGGACTCTGCCCGGGATGATATCAGGACACATCACACCAGGAGACTCTGCCCGGGATGAATCAGGACACATCACACCGGGGGACTCTGCCCGGGATGAATCAGGAACATCACCAGGAGACTCTGCCCGGGATGATATCAGGACACATCACACAGGAGACTCTGCCCGGGATGAATCAGGACACATCACACCAGGAGACTCTGCCGGGATGATATCAGGAACATCACACCAGGAGACTCTGCCCGGGATGATATCAGGACACATCACACCAGGGACTCTGCCCGGGATGATACAGGACACATCACACCAGGGAGACTCTGCCCGGGATGATATCAGGAACATCACACCGGAGACTCTGCCCGGGATGATATCAGGACATCACACAGGAGACTCTGCCCGGGATGATATCAGGACACATCACACCAGGAGACTCTGCCCGGGATGATATCAGGACACATCACACCAGGAGACTCTGCCCGGGATGAATCAGGACACATCACACCGGGGACTCTGCCGGGATGAATCAGGACACATCACCCAGGAGACTCTGCCGGATGAATCAGGACACTCACACCAGGGAACTCTGCCCGGATGATATCAGGACACATCACACCGGGGACTCTGCCCGGGAGATCAGGACACATCACACAGGAGACTCTGCCGGGATGAGATCAGGACACATCACACCAGGAGACTCTGCCCGGGATGATATCAGGACACATCACACCGGAGACTCTGCCCGGGATGAGATCAGGACACATCACACCAGGAGACTCTGCCCGGGATGATATCAGGACACATCACCCAGGAGACTCTGCCCGGGATGATATCAGGACACATCACACCAGGAGACTCTGCCCGGGATGGGATCAGGAACATCACACCGGGGGACTCTGCCCGGGATGAGATCAGGACACATCACACCGGGGGACTCTGCCCGGGATGATCAGGACAATCACACCAGGAGACTCTGCCGGGATGAGATCAGGACACATCACACCGGAGGACTCTGCCCGGGATGATATCAGGACACATCACACCAGGAGACTCTCCGGGATGATCGGATACATCACACCAGGGGACTCTGCCCGGGATGATATCAGGACACATCACACCAGGAGACTCTGCCGGGATGTATCAGGACACATCACACCAGGAGACTCTGCCCGGGATGAGATCAGGACACATCACACCAGGAGACTCTGCCCGGGATGATATCAGGATACATCACACCAGGGGACTCTGCCCGGGATGAGATCAGGACACATCACACCAGGAGACTCTGCCCGGGATGAGATCAGGACACATCACACCGGGGGACTCTGCCCGGGATGATATCAGGACACATCACACCAGGAGACTCTGCCCGGGATGATATCAGGACACATCACAGCAGGAGACTCTGCCCGGGATGAGATCAGGACACATCACACCAGGGACTCTGCCCGGGATGATATCAGGATACATCACACCAGGAGACTCTGCCCGGGATGATATCAGGATACATCACACCAGGAGACTCTGCCCGGGATGATATCAGGACACATCACACCAGGAGACTCTGCCCGGGATGAGATCAGGACACATCACACCAGGAGACTCTGCCCGGGATGATATCAGGATACATCACACCAGGGGACTCTGCCCGGGATATCAGGACACATCACACCAGGAGACTCTGCCGGGATGAGATCAGGACACATCACACCAGGAGACTCTGCCCGGGATGATATCAGGATACATCACACCAGGGGACTCTGCCCGGGATGATATCAGGACACATCACACCAGGAGACTCTGCCCGGGATGATATCAGGACACATCACACCAGGAGACTCTGCCCAGGATGATATCATGGACATATCACACACAGGAGACTCTGCCGGGGATGAGATCAGGACACATCACACTAGGAGACTCTGCCCGGGATGATATCAGGATACATCACACCAGGGGACTCTGCCCGGGATGATATCAGGACACATCACACCAGGAGACTCTGCCCGGGATGATATCAGGACACATCACACCAGGAGACTCTGCCGGGGATGAGATCAGGACACATCACACCAGGAGACTCTGCCCGGGATGATATCGGACAATCACACACCAGGGACTCTGCCCGGGATGATATCAGGATACATCACACCAGGGGACTCTGCCCGGGATGATATCAGGACACATCACACCAGGAGACTCTGCCGGGGATGAGATCAGGACACATCACACCAGGAGACTCTGCCCGGGATGATATCAGGACACATCACACCAGGAGACTCTGCCCGGGAATGATATCAGGACACATCACACCGGGGACTCTGCCGGGATGATATCAGGACACATCACACCAGGAGACTCTGCCCGGGATGGTGATCAGGACACATCACACCGGGGGACTCTGCCCGGGATGAATCAGGACACATCACACCGGGGGACTCTGCCCGGGATGATATCAGGACACATCACACCAGGAGACTCTGCCCGGGATGAGATCAGGACACATCACACCGGGGGACTCTGCCCGGGATGATATCAGGACACATCACACCAGGAGACTCTGCCCGGGAGATGATCATCAGGACACATCCACACCGGGGGACTCTGCCCGGGATGAGATCAGGACACATCACACCGGAGACTCTGCCCGGGATGATATCAGGATACATCACACCGGGAGACTCTGCCCGGGATGATATCAGGACACATCACACCAGGAGACTCTGCCCGGGATGAGATCAGGACACATCACACCAGGGACTCTGCCCGGGATGATATCAGGACACATCACACCAGGAGACTCTGCCCGGGATGATATCAGGACACATCACACCAGGGGACTCTGCCCGGGATGAGATCAGGACACATCACACCAGGAGACTCTGCCGGGGATGAGATCAGGACACATCACACCAGGAGACTCTGCCCGGGATGAGATCAGGACCATATCACACCAGGAGACTCTGCCGGGATGATATCAGGACACATCACACCAGGGGACTCTGCCCGGGATGAGTATCAGGACACATCACACCAGGAGACTCTGCCCGGGATGAGATCAGGACACATCACACCACCGGAGACTCTGCCCGCGGGATGATATCAGGACACATCACACATTTGGGAAATCTATTAGACATGCCAGCTTCTGCCTTTATTTTACCTCTTTCCCGTAGTTGGATGATGGCAGGAAGAGGTCTCCTATCTTCTCGTGACCAGAAGTAGTAATACGGGGGTCGCCACTTCCCTGGCACCGGAGACTCGCCTCACTACCAGCAGTCACCGATTTCTTCTCAGGGTAAATTCGGACAATGAAGTTTGATCGTCTATCTGGAATAGTAATTGGCCGATACATCACCGGACACTGTACACATTGCACCTAGATTTATCATCACAGCCATGAGATTGTGTCCTTACCCTCGGGGACACACTTCTGTCCGGGGACACTGGGGTTACCAGAGTATCCTGGAGCACACCTGTCACAAAAGAGAGGACCACCGAGTGAGAGTGCACAACTGGTCCTACAGAACCCTCTATACATAGGACAAGGACACCTCTCAGAAGGGACGTGGGCAGACATGGCCTCATAAGGGCCTTCCTCCACTTAGGACTGACCTCTCGCAGTACTGCCCTGTGTACCCTATGGGGCAGGCCGTGCACCTGTAACCACCAGCACCGTCCGGCTCACAGGTCCTAGAAAACCTGAAATTAAAACCATAGAATATCAGAGGGAATAAAAGGAACTAAAACATGGAAAAATGGCGAGGACACAATATGAAGAGGACAAGGGCAGGAGAGGGCAAGGGCGGAAGAGGATGAGGGCAGGAAAGGTTGAAGGCAGAAGAAGAGGAGGGCAGAAGAGGACAAAGGCAAAAGAGGGCAAAAGTAAAAGATAACAAGCACAGCAGAAAAGAATGGCAGAAGAGGATAAGACGAAGGAGACCAGGGAAGAAGGAGACCAGGGAAGAAGGAGACCAGGGAAGAAGGAGACCAGGGAAGAAGGAGACCAGGGAAGAAGGAGACCAGGGAAGAAGGCGACCAGGGAAGAAGGCGACCAGGGAAGAAGGCAACCAGGGAAGAAGGCAACCAGGGAAGAAGGCAACCAGGGAAGAAGGCAACCAGGGAAGAAGGCAACCAGGGAAGAAGGCGACCAGGGAAGAAGGCGACCAGGGAAGAAGGAGACCAGGGAAGAAGGAGACCAGGGAAGAAGGAGACCAGGGAAGAAGGAGACCAGGGAAGAAGGAGACCAGGGAAGAAGGAGACCAGGGAAGAAGGCGACCAGGGAAGAAGGCTACCAGGGAAGAAGGCAACCAGGGAAGAAGGCAACCAGGGAAGAAGGCAACCAGGGAAGAAGGCAACCAGGGAAGAAGGCAACCAGGGAAGAAGGCGACCAGGGAAGAAGGCGACCAGGGAAGAAGGAGACCAGGGAAGAAGGAGACCAGGGAAGAAGGCAACCTCATCCTTTGCCACACATGGCCATACTTACTGGTTGTCAGGGTCACTTAATGGGCATGCACATAGCTGGCAATCCTCAGGGGTCCCTGCTGTGGCATCGCCATAGAAGCCAGGGGCACACTTGTCACATAGCTCCCCGGCTGTATTATGTAGACAGTTCTAGAACAAGAAATGGTCAAAAAAAGACAGTGGACGACGACTCTACTCCTGAGTAATGTCACACGGCTATAACCCTGCTACATTGGAAACTGTGGGCTCATAGACGTCTGCGGCCGGACCCTGGGTTCGGTATTCTGCAGAAGACTACAACCCCCAATATGTTCCACTGTACAGATGTCTCCGGGACCACAGCACTTACCGAGCAGACACCGGTCTCTGGGTGACACGTCT
Organism: Allobates femoralis; assembly: GCA_033576535.1. Taxonomy (NCBI): domain Eukaryota; kingdom Metazoa; phylum Chordata; class Amphibia; order Anura; family Aromobatidae; genus Allobates; species Allobates femoralis. The sequence goes on along the minus strand of JARQOC010000009.1, from coordinate 44,688,015 downwards.
CTGAATGGCCATTACAATCACAGGGTTCACAGTGTCCAAGGTACAAGCCTCCTCCGGTGCGGGTGTAGCCGGGGGCACAGTCCTGTCATGGAGATCACACTTAGTAATTATACAAAGATGGCGCCCCCTTGGAGGAGCAGAGGTGTCTCTCACCTGGCAGGACAGTCCCCTGTAGCCGGGAGGACAGCGGCACTCCTCTACCTCCAGTGCCTGCGGTAGGCTGGTGTACGAGGGTCCGGCGGTCTCCATGCTCACACTGGTAATGCTGGCAGAGATCATGTCCGTGGAGTAGGACGCTCGGATCAGAATCTCGTCCAGATCTGCCAGCGCCATCATCAGATGTTCCCGCGTGGCCTGCTGCCCGTCCGGACGCTTCCACTGACTCTGCGGGAGGAATAGCAGTGCCATTAAGCAATGGCCGCCACAGCCCGGCTCACAGACAGACCCGCTCTCACCTCTCTGAATGCAATCTCAAAGGTTTTGGTCTCACGAGGGCGCACTTCAGTCTGGTAGGCCACCAAGGTGATGTCATTGCCCTGGAAGGTAACACCGGTCAGGTACAAGCCGCACTCTCATCTCATGATATCACTATGACTTGGAGACGGGCCCCTGCCTCCGTCATCCTCTGCCATGGCAGCCGATCTCCGTATTACCGTAATCTGCACGTCGGCATCGGGCAGCGGTGATCCCCGGACTCCAGACGTGTAGGTCAGCGTGTAGCGAAGCGTTCCACCATAAGACGTCACCTGCAATAGGAGCAGGGTGGATAGTCAGAAATTCTGTAATGGACATGGACTGGAAATCCCAGGAGAGGATGGAGTCTGGGGTCATGTGCAATAAGGGGACGTCAGCGTCTTTACCTTATCCCCAAGGAAAAGCTTAGGTAAGGACCAGTAGAAGACCCCCTCCGGGAGCAGAGAGAAGCCCTTGTAGACCAGAGAGTACTGGGAAGAGAACAGAGCAGAACATGGCATCATGATTGAAACGACAGACCTGCACCCTCCAAGCACAGCACACAGTGAGGGACCTGCACCCCCCATCTACAGCACACAGTGAGGGACCTGCACCCCCCATCTACAGCACACAGTGAGGGACCTGCACCCTCCAAGCACAGCACACACTGAGGGACCTGCACCCCCCATCTACAGCACACAGTGAGGGACCTGCACCCCCCATCTACAGCACACAGTGAGGGACCTGCACCCCCCATCTACAGCACACAGTGAGGGACCTGCACCCCCCATCTACAGCACACAGTGAGGGACCTGCACCCCCCATCTACAGCACACAGTGAGGGACCTGCACCCCCCCCCCATCTACAGCACACAGTGAGGGACCTGCACCCCCCATCTACAGCACACAGTGAGGGACCTGCACCCTCCATCTACAGCACAAGGTAGTGGACCTGCACCCCCCATCTACAGCACACAGTGAGGGACCTGCACCCCCCATCTACAGCACACAGTGAGGGACCTGCACCCTCCATCTACAGCACACAGTGAGGGACCTGCACCCTCCAAGCACAGCACACAGTGAGGGACCTGCACCCCCCATCTACAGCACACAGTGAGGGACCTGCACCCCCCATCTACAGCACACAGTGAGGGACCTGCACCCCCCATCTACAGCACACAGTGAGGGACCTGCACCCTCCAAGCACAGCACACACTGAGGGACCTGCACCCCCCATCTACAGCACACAGTGAGGGACCTGCACCCCCCATCTACAGCACACAGTGAGGGACCTGCACCCCCCATCTACAGCACACAGTGAGGGACCTGCACCCCCCATCTACAGCACAAGGTAGTGGACCTGCACCCTCCATCTACAGCACACAGTGAGGGACCTGCACCCCCCATCTACAGCACAAGGAAGTGGACCTGCACCCTCCAAGCACAGCACACAGTGAGGGCCTGCACCCCCCCCCCCATCTACAGCACAAGGTAGTGGACCTGCACCCTCCAAGCACAGCACACAGTGAGGGACCTGCACCCCCCATCTACAGCACAAGGTAGTGGACCTGCACCCTCCAAGCACAGCACACAGTGAGGGACCTGCACCCCCCATCTACAGTACACAGTGAGGGACCTGCACCCTCCATCTACAGCACACAGTGAGGGACCTGCACCCCCCATCTACAGCACACAGTGAGGGACCTGCACCCCCCATCTACAGCACAAGGTAGTGGACCTGCACCCTCCAAGCACAGCACACAGTGAGGGACCTGCACCCCCCATCTACAGTACAAGGTGATGGACCTGCACCACCCATGTACTGCAAACAGTGAGGGACCTGTACCTTCATCCACAGCACACAGTGGCGGACATGCACCTTCCCCCCCCCATCACAGTGGTAGACCTGCACCCTACACAGCACACAGCAGGGAACCTGCACCCCCCATGCACTGTACACAGCAGTGGACCTGCAGCCCCATGCACTGCACACAGTGGCAGACCTGAATCTCCCATGTACAGCACACAGCAGGGAACCTGCACCCCCCATGTACAGCACACAGCAGGGAACCTGCACCCCCCATGTACAGCACACAGCAGGGAACCTGCACCCCCCATGTACAGCACACAGCAGGGAACCTGCACCCCCCATGTACAGCACACAGCAGGGAACCTGCACCCCCTTGCGGACATGGGGGTCTTGTACCTTCTCTGCTCCTCTTAATCCCGGCGTCTGAGAGAACAGAACATTTGTGGGGTCCTGACGAGGGGCCCGTGCGGAGGCTTCGGCCTTAAGGTGTGGAAATGTAGGGTTACGGCACAGAAGTACACAGCGGTTGATGGCACACACCGGAAGGGCCACTGGCCCGGGGATTGTACCTCATGTGTATCTTTTTGGGGCGAGCGACTTGGGGCCCCGGATAGAGGAAACAAGTGGGTTCTTGCTCGAGATTGTGTGATATCCTGAGCTCGCTGGCGGCGCACAGGAGGCGATGGTGGACCGGCCGGGGTGAGTACAGATGACGGCGCGGAGGACCGACCCGACCACTGACACATTTGTTTTGTCCTTTGTTGGACTGGAAGAAAAGCCGGAGATGAGAGTCCAGATCTCCTGGTCCAATTCTTCCTGATTTCTATCCATCTGGAGCCAAAGCAAAAGAACAGAAGACAAAGAAAGGAATGACAGGAGGATGCCAGAAAAGAGAGCAGAGAAAGAGAGAAGCGGCGCCTCACAGAACCACAGCCGAGGATGTACAAGTGATACAAACAGCAGCCGAGGACATACAAGTGATACAAACAGCAGCAGAGGATGTACAAGTGATACAAACAGCAGTCGAGGACATACAAGTGATACAAACAGCAGCAAAGCATGTACAAGTGATACAAACAGCAGCTGAGGACGTACAAGTGATACAAACAGCAGCAAAGCATGTACAAGTGATATAAGCAGAAGATGTACAAGTGATACAAACAGCAGCCGAGGATGTACAAGTGATACAAACAGCAGCAGAGGACATACAAGTGATACAAACAGCAGCAGAGGATGTACAAGTGATACAAACAGCAGCTGAGGATGAATAAGTGATACAAATAGCAGCAAAGCATGTACAAGTGATACAAACAGGAGCCGAGGATGTACAAGTGATACAAACAGCAGTCGAGGACGTACAAGTGATACAAACAGCAGCAAAGCATGTACAAGTGATATAAGCATAAGCAGAAGATGTACAAGTGATACAAACAGCAGCAGAGGACATACAAGTGATACAAACAGCAGCAGAGGATGTACAAGTGATACAAACAGCAGCTGAGGATGTACAAGTGATACAAACAGCAGCTGAGGATGAACAAGTGATACAAATAGCAGCAAAGCATGTACAAGTGATATAAGCATAAGCAGAAGATGTACAAGTGATACAAACAGCAGCAGAGGACATACAAGTGATACAAACAGCAGCAGAGGATGTACAAGTGATCAAAAACAAAACAGCAGCAGAGGATGTACAAGTGATACAAACAGCAGCAGGAGGATGTACAAGTGATAACAAACAAGCAGCAGAGGACATACAAGTGATACAAACAGCAGCAGAGGACATACAAGTGATACAAACAGCAGCAGAGAGATGTAACAAGTGATACAAACAGCAGCCGAGGATGTACAAGTGATACAAACAGCAGCAGAGGATGAACAAGTGATACAAACAAGCAACAAGTGATAAAAGCAGCGAGGATGACAAGTGATACAAACAGCAGCCGAGGATGAACAAGTGATACAAACAGAAGCCGAGGATGTACAAGTGATACAAATAGCAGCTGATGGATGTACAAGTGATACACAAACGCAAGTACAAGGATCACAGCAGCGATGATACAAGTGATACAAACAGCAGCCAGAGGATGTACAAGTGATACAAAAGCAGCGAAGCATGATACAAGTGATAACAAAGCAGAAGATGTACAAGTGATACAAACAGCAGCCGAGGATGTACAAGTGATACAAACAGCAGCCGAGGACGTACAAGTGATACAAACAGCAGCCGAGGATGTACAAGTGATACAAACAGCAGCTGAGGATGTACAAGTGATACAAACAGCAGCCGAGGACTGTACAAGTGATACAAACAGCTAGCTGAGGATGTACAAGTGATACAAACAGCAGCGAGGATGACAAGTGATACAAACAGCAGCCGAGGATGTACAAGTGATACAAACAGCAGCCGAGGATGTACAAGTGATACAAACAGCAGCTGAGGATGAACAAGTGATACAAACAGCAGCCGAGGATGTACAAGTGATACAAACAGCAGCTGAGGATGTACAAGTGATACAAAGCAGAGAGATGTACAAGTGATACAAACAGCAGCCGAGGACGTACAAGTGATACAAACAGCAGCAGAGATGAACAAGTGATACAAAAGCAGCTGAGGATTAACAAGTGATACAAACAGCAGCTGAGGATTAACAAGTGATACAAACAGCAGCTGAGGATGTACAAGTGATACAAACAGCAGCCGAGGACGTACAAGTGATACAAACAGCAGCCGAGGACGTACAAGTGATACAAACAGCAGCCGAGGATGAACAAGTGATACAAACAGCAGCCGAGGATGAATAAGTGATACAAACAGCAGCAAAGGATGTACAAGTGATACAAACAGCAGCCGAGGATGTACAAGTGATACAAACAGCAGCCGAGGATGAATAAGTGATACAAACAGCAGCAAAGGATGTACAAGTGATACAAACAGGAGCCGAGGATATACAAGTGATACAAACAGGAGCCGAGGACGAACAAGTGATACAAACAGCAGCCGAGGACGTACAAGTGATACAAACAGGAGCCGAGGATGTACAAGTGATACAAACAGCAGCCGAGGATGTACAAGTGATACAAACAGGAGCCGAGGATGTACAAGTGATACAAACAGGAGCCGAGGATGTACAAGTGACACAAACAGGAGCAAGATCACGAGCATCATCACCATCACACACATCAGCAGACCAGAAGAGCGAGGAAGCAGCAGCTCAGGGGTGGGGAGATGGAGGAGCTCATTGACTAATCTCTTCTGGACACTCTCTGCGGGAGCAGTCCCATGTAAGCCGCTACCTGGGCCTGTCGGCGGACGCGATGATGGTCACGACTTTCCTCCAGGTCTCCAGTGGCGACTCTCCTGCGCATCTCTTCCTCTGTCAGAGATGATTCGTTCTGCTGGATGTACAGGATAGTTATCTAGATCAATCCATGCACTGCGGGCCAGAACCAGAACTGGACCAGAACCAGCTAAGTATCCAGCCGGCTCTGCCAAGAGGCCAGGAGCAATCCATGCACAACAGACCAGAACCAGAACTGGACCAGAACCGGCAAACTATCCAGCCGGCTTTGCAGATATTATGAGGGTATAGGATTGGATACACTGAGATGGGATCAGTACAGGATCGGGTACACTGCGGCAGGATTGATTATACTGAAGTGGATCACTACAGGATAAAATAAATTGGAGCGGGATTGGGTACACTGAAGTGGGATCCAGTAAAGGATCAGGTACACTGGGGTGGGATCCAGTAAAGGATCAGGTACACTGGGGTGGGATCCAGTAAAGGATCAGGTACACTGGGGTGGGATGGTGTTCAGAGTTGGATAAAATAGGACCGGACTGGTCACACTGGGACGATTGGCAAAGGGTATAATACCGTGGGATCAGGTACAGGATTGGGTACAATAGGGTGGGAATGTTTCGCTTATGGAGCATATAGGAAGAGGCTGAAGTACTCAGCACTAATGGATCAGGACCATGAAGATTAATGAACAAGCAAAGATTAGAGAAACCACAGAAAGAGAAATCCCTGAAGGGCCGGAGGTGCACACAGAGGACGTCCTGCGGAGGATCATCCAGTGCCCCGAGCCGGAGGTGCACACAGAGGACGTCCTGCGGAGGATCATCCAGTGCCCTGAGCCGGAGGTGCACACAGAGGACGTCCTGCGGAGGATCATCCAGTGCCCCGAGCCGGAGGTGCACACAGAGGACGTCCTGCGGAGGATCATCCAGTGCCCTGAGCCGGAGGTGCACACAGAGGACGTCCTGCGGAGGATCATCCAGTGCCCCGAGCCGGAGGTGCACACAGAGGACGTCCTGCGGAGGATCATCCAGTGCCCCGAGCCGGAGGTGCACACAGAGGACGTCCTGCGGAGGATCATCCAGTGCCCTGAGCCTGAGGTGCACATAGAGGACGTCCTGCGGAGGGTCATCCAGTGCCCCGAGCCGGAGGTGCACACAGAGGACGTCCTGCGGAGGATCACCAGCTACAGCATTGTTTTCTTAAAATCTTTTTCTTCTTCAGCCATTGTGAAAGCTCCATTCCACTTGGGAGCAGGTACATACAGTGGGCACCTTATGGCGTATAGGAGACACAGCTGTCTAGGAACAGACTGTGCGTTTCCACCTTATAGATCTTCTTCTAGGTCTCGAATAAAAAGATTTTAAGAAAAAGTGCAGCAATCAGGGTTTCTCGGCTGGACTTTATTTGTTTGGTTCCAGGCGATTGCAGGAGGGCGAGTCTCCCTCATCTCCGTGCGGATCCCTGGCAGATGATCGGACCAAGGGGAAATACCATCTGGGTAAGATGGCTACCACTGACAGTTTGCATGCAGTAGGTGTGGAGTATATATATATCTATACACATGCACTATAAGCCATACCCGCCAGAACAGCGGCACACGGTCATGCAGGTCTTATACCTTGTGCGCCCGCCGCATGCGAGCAAAGTGCATCTCCGTCTGGGCACAGAAAAGAAAGAAAGAAAAGATCAGGCTACAGCAGAACCGGCCAGGACCGGGGTCATACAGGACAGTACAGCAGAGCTGGGGCCAGGACCGGGGTCATACAGGACAGTACAGCAGAGCTGGGGCCGGCCAGGACCAGGGTCATACAGGACAGTACAGCAGAACCGGCCAGGACCGGGGTCATACAGGACAGTACAGCAGAGACGGGGCCAGGACCGGGGTCATACAGGACAGTACAGCAGAACTGGCCAGGACCGGGGTCATACAGGACAGTACAGCAGAGCCGGGGCCAGGACCGGGGTCATACAGGACAGTACAGCAGAGCTGGGGCCGGCCAGGACCGGGGTCATACAGGACAGTACAGCAGAACCGGCCAGGACCGGGGTCATACAGGACAGTACAGCAGAGCTGGGGCCAGGACCGGGGTCATACAGGACAGCACAGCAGAACTGGCCAGGACCGGGGTCATACAGGACAGTACAGCAGAACTGGCCAGGACCGGGGTCATACAGGACAGTACAGCAGAGCCGGCCAGGACCGGGGTCATACAGGATAGTACAGCAGAACCGGCCAGGACCGGGGTCATACAGGACAGTACAGCAGAACTGGCCAGGACCGGGGTCATACAGGACAGTACAGCAGAGCTGGGGCCAGGACCGGGGTCATACAGGACAGTACAGCAGAGCCGGGGCCAGGACCGGGGTCATACAGGACAGTACAGCAGAGCTGGGGCCAGGACCGGGGTCATACAGGACAGTACAGCAGAGCTGGGGCCAGGACCGGGGTCATACAGGACAGTACAGCAGAGCTGGGGCCGGCCAGGACCGGGGTCATACAGGACAGTACAGCAGAACCGGCCAGGACCGGGGTCATACAGGACAGTACAGCAGAACCGGCCAGGACCGGGGTCATACAGGACAGTACAGCAGAACTGGCCAGGACCAGGGGTCATACAGGACAGTACAGCAGAACTGGCCAGGACCGGGGTCATACAGGACAGTACAGCAGAACTGGCCAGGACCGGGGTCATACAGGACAGTACAGCAGAACTGGCCAGGACCGGGGTCATACAGGACAGTACAGCAGAACCGGCCAGGACCGGGGTCATACAGGACAGTACAGCAGAACCGGCCAGGACCGGGGTCATACAGGACAGTACAGCAGAACTGGCCAGGACCGGGGTCATACAGGACAGTACAGCAGAACCGGCCAGGACCGGGGTCATACAGGACAGTACAGCAGAACCGGCCAGGACCGGGGTCATACAGGACAGTACAGCAGAGCCGGGGCCAGGACCGGGGTCATACAGGACAGTACAGCAGAGCCGGGGCCAGAACCGGGGTCATACAGGACAGTACAGCAGAACCGGCCAGGACCGGGGTCATACAGGACAGTACAGCAGAGCTGGGGCCAGGACCGGGGTCATACAGGACAGTACAGCAGAACTGGCCAGGACCGGGGTCATACAGGACAGTACAGCAGAACCGGCCAGGACCGGGGTCATACAGGACAGTACAGCAGAGCTGGGGCCGGCCAGGACCGGGGTCATACAGGACAGTACAGCAGAGCCGGGGCCAGGACCGGGGTCATACAGGACAGTACAGCAGAACCGGCCAGGACCGGGGTCATACAGGACAGTACAGCAGAACCGGCCAGGACCGGGGTCATACAGGATAGTACAGCAGAACCGGCCAGGACCGGGGTCATACAGGACAGTACAGCAGAACTGGCCAGGACCGGGGTCATACAGGACAGTACAGCAGAGCTGGGGCCGGCCAGGACCGGGGTCATACAGGACAGTACAGCAGAACCGGCCAGGACCGGGGTCATACAGGACAGTACAGCAGAACCGGCCAGGACCGGGGTCATACAGGACAGTACAGCAGAACTGGCCAGGACCGGGGTCATACAGGACAGTACAGCAGAACTGGGGCCGGCCAGGACCGGGGTCATACAGGACAGTACAGCAGAACCGGCCAGGATCGGGGTCATACAGGACAGTACAGCAGAACTGGCCAGGACTGGGGTCATACAGGACAGTACAGCAGAACCGGCCAGGACCGGGGTCATACAGGACAGTACAGCAGAGCCGGCCAGGACCGGGGTCATACAGGACAGTACAGCAGAGCCGGGGCCAGGACCGGGGTCATACAGGACAGTACAGCAGAACTGGCCAGGACCGGGGTCATACAGGATAGTACAGCAGAACCGGCCAGGACCGGGGTCATACAGGACAGTACAGCAGAACTGGCCAGGACCGGGGTCATACAGGACAGTACAGCAGAGCCGCCAGGACCGGGGTCATACAGGACAGTACAGCAGAATCGGCCAGGACCGGGGTCATACAGGACAGTACAGCAGAGCTGGGGCCGGCCAGGACCGGGGTCATACAGGACAGTACAGCAGAACCGGCCAGGACCGGGGTCATACAGGACAGTACAGCAGAGCCGGCCAGGACCGGGGTCATACAGGACAGTACAGCAGAATCGGCCAGGACCGGGGTCATACAGGACAGTACAGCAGAGCTGGGGCCGGCCAGGACCGGGGTCATACAGGACAGTACAGCAGAGCCGGCCAGGACCGGGGTCATACAGGACAGTACAGCAGAGCTGGGGCCAGGACCGGGGTCCTACAGGACAGTACAGCAGAGCTGGGGCCAGGACCGGGGTCCTACAGGACAGTACAGCAGAGCCGGCCAGGACCGGGGTCATACAGGACAGTACAGCAGAGCTGGGGCCGGCCAGGACCGGGGTCATACAGGACAGTACAGCAGAACCGGCCAGGACCGGGGTCATACAGGACAGTACAGCAGAGCTGGGGCCAGGACCGGGGTCATACAGGACAGTACAGCAGAGCTGGGGCCAGGACCGGGGTCATACAGGACAGTACAGCAGAGCTGGGGCCGGCCAGGACCGGGGTCATACAGGACAGTACAGCAGAACTGGCCAGGACCGGGGTCATACAGGACAGTACAGCAGAACTGGCCAGGACCGGGGTCATACAGGACAGTACAGCAGAACTGGCCAGGACCGGGGTCATACAGGACAGTACAGCAGAACTGGCCAGGACCGGGGTCATACAGGACAGTACAGCAGAACTGGCCAGGACCGGGGTCATACAGGACAGTACAGCAGAACTGGCCAGGACCGGGGTCATACAGGACAGTACAGCAGAACCGGCCAGGACCGGGGTCATACAGGACAGTACAGCAGAACCGGCCAGGACCGGGGTCATACAGGACAGTACAGCAGAGCCGGGGCCAGGACCGGGGTCATACAGGACAGTACAGCAGAGCCGGCCAGGACCGGGGTCATACAGGACAGTACAGCAGAGCCGGCCAGGACCGGTCAGACAGGACAGTACAGCAGAACCGGCCAGGACCGGGGTCATACAGGACAGTACAGCAGAGCCGGGGCCAGAACCGAGGTCATACAGGACAGTACAGCAGAACCGGCCAGGACCGGGGTCATACAGGACAGTACAGCAGAGCTGGGGCCAGGACCGGGGTCATACAGGACAGTACAGCAGAGCTGGGGCCAGGACCGGGGTCATACAGGACAGTACAGCAGAACTGGCCAGGACCGGGGTCATACAGGACAGTACAGCAGAACCGGCCAGGACCGGGGTCATACAGGACAGTACAGCAGAACCGGCCAGGACCGGGGTCATACAGGATAGTACAGCAGAACCGGCCAGGACCGGGGTCATACAGGACAGTACAGCAGAACTGGCCAGGACCGGGGTCATACAGGACAGTACAGCAGAGCTGGGGCCGGCCAGGACCGGGGTCATACAGGACAGTACAGCAGAACCGGCCAGGACCGGGGTCATACAGGACAGTACAGCAGAACCGGCCAGGACCGGGGTCATACAGGACAGTACAGCAGAACTGGCCAGGACCGGGGTCATACAGGACAGTACAGCAGAACTGGGGCCGGCCAGGACCGGGGTCATACAGGACAGTACAGCAGAACCGGCCAGGACCGGGGTCATACAGGACAGTACAGCAGAACTGGCCAGGACTGGGGCCATACAGGACAGTACAGCAGAACCGGCCAGGACCGGGGTCATACAGGACAGTACAGCAGAGCCGGCCAGGACCGGGGTCATACAGGACAGTACAGCAGAGCCGGGGCCAGGACCGGGGTCATACAGGATAGTACAGCAGAACTGGCCAGGACCGGGGTCATACAGGATAGTACAGCAGAATCGGCCAGGACCGGGGTCATACAGGACAGTACAGCAGAGCCGGCCAGGACCGGGGTCATACAGGACAGTACAGCAGAGCTGGGGCCAGGACCGGGGTCATACAGGACAGTACAGCAGAGCTGGGGCCAGGACCGGGGTCATACAGGACAGTACAGCAGAGCCGGCCAGGACCGGGGTCATACAGGACAGTACAGCAGAGCTGGGGCCGGCCAGGACCGGGGTCATACAGGACAGTACAGCAGAGCTGGGGCCGGCCAGGACCGGGGTCATACAGGACAGTACAGCAGAGCTGGGGCCGGCCAGGACCGGGGTCATATAGGACAGTACAGCAGAACCGGCCAGGACCGGGATCATACAGGACAGTACAGCAGAGTCGAGGCCAGGACCGGGGTCATACAGGACAGTACAGCAGAACTGGCCAGGACCGGGGTCATACAGGACAGTACAGCAGAGCTGGGGCCAGGACCGGGGTCATACAGGACAGTACAGCAGAGCCGGCCAGGACCGGGGTCATACAGGACAGTACAGCAGAGCTGGGGCCAGGACCGGGGTCATACAGGACAGTACAGCAGAGTCGGGGCCAGGACCGGGGTCATACAGGACAGTACAGCAGAGCTGGGGCCAGGACCGGGGTCATACAGGACAGTACAGCAGAGTCGGGGCCAGGACCGGTCAGACAGGTTGAGACGTCCTGTACCGTGGCTCTTTCTCAGCACTGGCAGCCAGAAGATCATGGAGACGTCGTCCATTACAGAGATCTGCCCCCGCGGTGTGACCAGTGACCTCTATCAGAGCCCGCCGCAGGTCAGAGGTCACAGTCCTCATCTGGTCATCCCTCGCCCTGTGGCCCTTTCTGGTGAAATTGGTTCGCGGTGTGAAGGTCACTGGTTATTGATGGCCTTTATGAGCCGCTCTGTTCTCTCCCCTGTAGTTACTGGGGTCTCCAGAGCTCGGCCCCCCGGGGTATTACCTTATCCCCCTGGTAGTTTTCTGGGAGCTGCCAGTAGAAGGATTCCTGTCCCAGCTGGTCAAACTGCCGATACGAGAGCTGTGGCCCCTGGACCGACATCTCCACCACGAAGCCAGACGTGACCCGGACACTACGCTGCCGGTTCACCAGGGCAAAGTTCTGGAAGTTTCCAGGCAGGAACGGGCTGGTGACCTGGAGAAGAGAGAGATATGGGGTCACTCCGAGAAGGAGACCCCCCACCATGCAGATATCGGGGTCCCGTCTCACCAGCTCACGGTGATAGCTGGAGCTGGAGCACTGCTGGGTCACCCCCATACAGAAGCACGGCAAGCAGCCATCCGGGTGGTCCGCACTCAGGTAGAAGTGACTGGGGCGGCAGGTGCTGCACAAAAGACCCTCCACATGAGGCTGCAAAACAGGAGAGTGTCAGCTCCAGAGCCAAGGGGTGCAGAGGACCCCAAGACATCAGCGGGCACCTACCTTACACTGGCACTGACGCTGGGGGTCACAGGTGCTACTAATGCTGCCCCTCACATCACACTGACACACGGGGCCCGAGGTCGCTGCAAGGGGATACACAGACGGTGAGGAGGTCATACACCAATGTATACACATAGACTGTATGGGGAGTATACAGGAGCAGCACATGTATATACACATATACATACATACACACACCCTATATATATACCCATCACACACTATATACACATGGCCGGTGAGGAGGTCATACACCAATGTATACACATAGAATGTATGGGGAGTATACAGGAGCAGCACGTGTATATACACACATATACTTACATACACCCCGCCCCCCATATATACACCCATCACACACTATATACACAGACGGTGAGGAGGTCATACACCAATGTATACACACATATACATATATACACACCCCCATATATATACCCATCACACACTATATACACATATAATGTATGGGGAGTATACAGGAACAGCAGGTGTATATACACACATATACATACATACACACACACCACAGTGAACACATCTCACACACACCCTATATACACCTGCCTTAAGGCCCAGTTACACACACCCCATATATATATATATACCCATCACACACTATATATACACATATACATACATACACACACACCCTATATATATACCCATCACACACTATATACACATGGCCGGTGAGGCAGCACTCAGGCCCCGGGTGACTGTTGGCGGGTAACATACGTGTGCAGGGCTGTCCTCGCGTGGGGTCTCCTCTGTAACCCGGCGCACATCTGTAAGAAGCAGCATGGTATTAGTGCCTGATGGAGACTAATACCTCCCCCGCCCAGGGCCCGCCACCACATCACCTCTCACACTGACGCCCAATGGAGCCAGCAGGGCAGGAGTCACACGTGGGCTGACCATCGCTGTCCAGGAAGCAGGTGCCAAAGTACCTAACGGGCAGAGAGCAATGAGTGTAAGAGACTGAGCCCCCTGTCCCCCAGGACCCGCAGGCGGTGACCTACTGGCCGGATGAGCCTCTACATGGGCACTGCTGGCAGTCCGCCGGGCCTCCTGGTCTCGGGTCTCCGTAGAAGCCGGGCTTGCAGCGCTCGCACTTGGCTCCCTCCGTGTTGTGCTGGCAGTTCTGGAACAGAGATTAGTTTCCAGATAAGCGGCATAATGTGGAGACCCGGAGAAGCGTCAGCTCATCGCACTCACCAGGCATTCTCCGCTCTCCCCATCACACTCGCTGGAGTGACCGCCACACTGACAGCGTTCACAGGTGCCCAAGTAAAGGCCACTGGTGGAGCGGGTGAAGCCAACGTCACAGTCCTGGGGGGAGACAACAGGTGAAGCAGCGCCAGTGACCGTCATTACTGATCATACACCATGTACACACTCCACATACCTGGCAGGACGGGCCCCTGTAGCCAGATGGGCAAGCACACTGCTCCACCTCAAATGCCTGCTGCCGCCCGGTGGAGTGCGGCACCGCAATGTCCATGTGGATGTCAGAGATCCTGCAAATAAAGCGGCAAAAAGGTCAGAGGAGAGAGGGGTCCGGGACCAATATCCCCCACCATTACCTGCTCTCTATCATCCGCTCAGCATAGGACGCGCGGATCATCAGCACATCAATGTCCGCCAGCGCCATCAGCAGGTGTTCACGAGTGGCATCCTGCCCATCCGTCCGCCGCCACAAGCTCTGCCACAGAAAACCAGAGATGGTGACGGGGGCACATACTTCTCAGGAGACATATTGGGGTCTTCCCGCCAGTGACTGGAGACATATGGGGCACTTGTAAGGAGAATGACGGGGATCACCCTCCCTCATACTCTGCCGGTGACGGGGATCACCCTCCCTCATACTCTGCCGGTGACGAGGATCACCCTCCCTCATACTCTGCCGGTGACGAGGATCACCCTCCCTCATACTCTGCCGGTGACGAGGATCACCCTCCCTCATACTCTGCCGGTGACGAGGATCACCCTCCCTCATACTCTGCCGGTGACGAGGATCACCCTCCCTCATACTCTGCCGGTGACGAGGATCACCCTCCCTCATACTCTGCCGGTGACGAGGATCACCCTCCCTCATACTCTGCCGGTGACGAGGATCACCCTCCCTCATACTCTGCCGGTGACGAGGATCACCCTCCCTCATACTCTGCCGGTGACGAGGATCACCCTCCCTCATACTCTGCCGGTGACGGGGATCACCCTCCCTCATACTCTGCCGGTGACGGGGATCACCCTCCCTCATACTCTGCCGGTGACGAGGATCACCCTCCCTCATACTCTGCCGGTGACGAGGATCACCCTCCCTCATACTCTGCCGGTGACGAGGATCACCCTCCCTCATACTCTGCCGGTGACGAGGATCACCCTCCCTCATACTCTGCCGGTGACGAGGATTACCCTCCCTCATACTCTCACACTTCGTACCTCACGGAACGGAACGGTGATTGTAATTGGGAAACCCGGAGGCGTCTGAATATTTGCGTAATGCTCCAGAGAGATGCCGTTGCCCTGCAGGACGACGTACGGCCGTGAGTCCAGGGTCCGGGACCCCACAGAGGCTTCATAAGTGACGGTGAAGCGCAGATCTCCTCCATAAGACGTCACCTAAAAGACACAAGAGGTTTCTTGAGGGATCTCTCATGGTAATAGGATGGAATAGGATGGATCCCCCTGGGATTACTGGTCACATAGTTTAATTGGATCTATTATGGCAGACGTTTGACAGGAATGTCGCCCTCCAGATAAGGGTCTGAGTTTTCTGTGACCCTTGGATTCATTTAGAGAAGTGACGGCCTGTGATTGGGTCATGGATTGACCTCCTGCACTCACCTGAGGCGGCATCCTGATCACCCTATTGTCCCTATACAGGTTCCTTCACCCAGTCGCTGAGCAGGATGCCTAGCTTCTCACTGGCCCTGAACATATCCCTCCATAACAAGAAGCGCTAGTCCCACCACTGAACTAATAAATAACAAGAAGCGCTAGTCCCACCACTGTACTAATAAACACTGAAGGACGGAAAACACCAAAGGATATAAACCAAACTTCACAGCTGCGGCCTTCACCAGCTGGACTGCAATACGGCAGGAGACCTGGAGAAGCACAACTGTCTTCCTGCATGATTTCCTGTAGGCCAGATCTCTGCCTCCCTGCCTGCCCTGTGGGCCGGATCTCTGCCTCCCTGCCTGCCCTGTGGGCCGGATCTCCTCTAATAACCTGTCTTGGTATTGTAGACCCCTCAGTCCTCTAATAACCTGTCTTGGTATTGCAGACCCCCCAGTCCTCTAATAACCTGTCTTCGTATTGTAGACCCCTCAGTCCTCTAATAACCTGTCTTGGTATTGTAGACCCCTCAGTCCTCTAATAACCTGTCTTAGTATTGTAGACCCCTCAGTCCTCTAATAACCTGTCTTGGTATTGTAGACCCCTCAGTCCTCTAATAACCTGTCTTGGTATTGCAGACCCTTCAGTCCTCTAATAACCTTGGTTGCTCTCCTCTGGACCCGCTCTAGTTCAGCTATGTCTTTCTTATACCCCGGAGACCAGAATTGTACACAGCATATAAGTGCAGTCGCACTAGTGACCTGAATACAGGTAGAATTATCTTCTACTCATGAGCATCTATGCCTCTTTTAATGCATCCCATTATTTTATTTGCCTTTGCAGCAGCTGCCTGACACTGGCCACTAAATGTGAGTTTGTCATCTACCCATACACCCAGGTCTTTTTCAGTGACAGTTTTGCCCAGTGTTTTACAATTAAAAACATAATTATACATTTTATTTCCTCTGCCCAAGTGCATGACTTTACATTTATCCCCATTAAAGCGCATTTGCCATTTATCAGCACAAGCTTCTAGTTTACATAAATCCTGCTGTAATATAAAATTGTCCTCCTCTGTATTGATTACCCTGCAGAGTTTAGTGTCATCTGCAAATATTGAGATTCTACTCTGTATGCCCCCTACAAGGTCATTAATAAATATATTAAATAGAAGCGGGCCCAACACTGACCCCTGTGGTGCCCCATTGTTAACTGTGACCCAATACTGACCCCTGTGGTGCCCCATTGTTAACTGTGACCCAATACTGACCCCTGTGGTACCCCACTGTTAACTGTGCCCCAATACTGACCCCTGTGGTACCACACTGTTAACTGTGCCCCAATACCGGCCCCTGTGGTGCCCCACTGTTAACTGTGACCCAATACTGACCCCTGTGGTGCCCCATTGTTAACTGTGACCCAATACTGACCCCTGTGGTACCCCACTGTTAACTGTGCCCCAATACCGCCCCTGTGGTGCCCCACTGTTAACTGTGACCCAATACTGACCCCTGTGGTGCCCCATTGTTAACTGTGACCCAATACTGACCCCTGTGTTACCCCACTGTTAACTGTGCCCCAATACCGGCCCCTGTGGTGCCCCACTGTTACATGTGCCCCAATACTGACCCCTGTGGTACCACACTTAACTGTGCCCCAATACTGACCCCTGTGGTACCCCACTGTTAACTGTGACCCATTCTAAGTGATCCATTAATAACTACCCTTTGTTTTCCTATCACTGAGCCAATTCTTAACCCACTTACACATATTTTCCCCTATCCCCATTGCCCTCATTTTATGTATCAACCTTTTGTGTGGCACCGTATCAAAAGCTTTTGAAAAGTCCATATACACCACGTCCACTGCATTTCTTTGGTCCAGTCCAGAACTTACTTCTTCATAGAAGCCTATTAGATTAGTTTGACAGGAACGGTCCCTCGTAAACCCATGTTGATAATGGGTCATGAGGTTATTTTTCTTCAGATACTCCAGTATCGCATCTCTTAGAAAACCCTCTAGGATTTTACCCACAGTAGAGGTTAAGCTTACTGGTCTATAATTTTCAGGTTCAGTTTTTGTCCCCTTTTTGAATAGTGGCACCACATTTGCTATACGCCAGTCCTGTGGTACAGACCCTGTTATTATGGAATCTTTACATATTAAAAATAATGGTCTATCTATGACAGTACTTAATTCCTGCAGCACTCTGGGGTGTATCCCATCCGGGCCCGGGGATTTGTCAGCTTTAGTGATTTTTAGACGATGCCGTTCTTCCTGCTGGGTTAAGCAGGTGACATATAATGACAGTTTTTGTTATCACTGATCATATTGTCTGTCATGGGATATTCTTGTGTAAATACTGTTGAAAAAAAGTCATTTAGCATATTGGCTTTTTCCTCATCCTCATCCACCATTTCACCCAGACTATTTTTTAAGGTCCAACACCATCATTTTTTAGTTTCTTACTATTTATGTAGTTAAATAATATTTTGGGATTATTGTTACTTTCTCTGGCAATGAGTCTCTCTGTCTCAATCTTTGCTGCCTTGATTTGCTTTTTACAAATGTTATTTAATTGTCTGTATTTATTTAATGCCTCATCACTACCTACTTGCTTGAATTCCCTAAATGCTTTCTTTTTGTCACTTATTGCACTTCTTACCGCTTTATTTAGCCATAGTGGTTTCCTCCTATTTCTAGCTTGTTTATTCCCATAGGGTATATATTGTGCACAGGTCCTATTCAGGATGCTAATAAACATCTCCCATTTGTGTTGTGTACTTTTATGTCTCAGGACATCGTCCCAGTTTATTGCACTAAGATCATCTCTCAACCGTTGGAAATTTGCCTTCCTGAAGTTTAGTGTCTTTGTAGCCCCTCTACTACACGTCTTAGTAAAGGAGACATGAAAACGTATTATTTTGTGATCACTATTACCCAAGTGACCTCCAACCTGTATATGTAATATGTGGTCCGGCCTGTTGGGTAATATTAGGTCTAAAAGCGCCCCCTGTCTTGTTGGGTCCTGAACCAGTTGTAACAGGTGATTGTCTCTCATTGTCGTCCTATTACCTTTGCTGGAACTGCAATGGTAGGACACACACGTCTGAGGTCGTCCCACTGACCAGTATTAATGTTGGGGTAGTTAGGAATGTCGGACAATTAAGCAAAAATATGTGTTACGATCCTCTACCTCTCCAGGTGTCATATGTATGTTATATTTATGGGAGCTATGTGTAGTGAAATATTAATAATTCTTTCCCTGGCTCCTGGGTGTCTGGTAGAATTCTATGAAATCCCCTGGCAGAAGGAAGTGACTTCCCACCTATCTCTGCAGAATCTGGGGGGGGGGGGGTCTTCATTTTATGTGATTACCTTTGGCTCCTATCTATCAGCTAGCTCCATTTGTTGTGGGGCTTTCTTTGTGTGTAAACAGTTGGCCAGGAAACGAAAATCCTGAGGTTAATTAGCAGATCCAGGAGATTAATTAACCCTCATGGCAAAAGGAGAGTACTCTTTCCTTGGAGTGAGGGGACTATAGTGACAAACTGAACAAAATGGCTGGATTCTGGCTTGATTAATAGGCCCGAATATATCCCTTATTCCTTACAAGCACCATGTAATCTCATGGATCTGGTGAGCCGTGCTCCCTTCCATAGACCCCGGATATAGGTTCACACGTACCTTGTCCCCCTTAAACCGCTCGGGCAGGACCCAGAAATACACATCTTGTGGTATGCTACTGAAGGCACTGAATGTCAGCTCTGAAGGGCCGGTTATGCTGATGCCCTCACTGAATGTCCGTGAGCTGGCCGAGCTGGAGATGGAGAACGGTGCCCTCTCGTGACTGTCATAGGTGGAGTGGACCTGGAAGGATAAAGGCGTTAGGTCCTTACTGAAGGCAAAGTCACATGCCCGCGCCTCCCCACACATACCAGATCACACACCCCGCCTCTCCACACATACCAGATCACACACCCCGCGCCTCCCCACACATACCAGATCACAGACCCGCACCTCTCCACACATACCAGATCACACACCCCCACCTCTCCACACATACCAGATCACTGACCCGCACCTCTCCACACATACCAGATCACTGACCCGCACCTCTCCACACATACCAGATCACAGACCCGCACCTCTCCACACATACCAGATCACACACCCCCACCTCTCCACACATACCAGATCACACACCCCCGCCTCTCCACACATACCAGATCACAGACCCGCACCTCTCCACACATACCAGATCACTGACCCGCACCTCTCCACACATACCAGATAACTGACCCGCACCTCTCCACACATACCAGATCACACACCCCCGCCTCTCCACACATACCAGATCACAGACCCGCACCTCTCCACACATACCAGATCACACACCCCCGCCTCTCCACACATATGAGGAGATCACAGACCCCCACCTCCCCACACATACCAGATCACACACCCCGCGCCTCTCCACACATACCAGATCACAGACCCCACGCCTCCCCACACATACCAGATCACTTACCCGCACCTCTCCACACATACCAGATAACACACCCCGCGCCTCCCCACACATACCAGATCACAGACCCCCGCCTCTCCACACATACCAGATCACAGACCCCCGCCTCTCCACACATACCAGATCACAGTCCCTGCACCACTCCACACATACCAGAACACAGACCCCAGCCTCTCCACACATACCAGATCACAGACCCCCGCCTCTCCACACATACCAGATCACAGACCCTGCGCCACTCCACACATACCAGATCACAGACCCGCACCTCTCCACACATACCAGATCACTGACCCGCACCTCTCCACACATACCAGATCACAGACCCTGCGCCACTCCACACATACCAGATCACAGACCCGCACCTCTCCACACATACCAGATCACTGACCCGCACCTCTCCACACATACCAGATCACTGACCCGCACCTCTCCACACATACCAGATCACAGACCCGCACCTCTCCACACATACCAGATCACAGACCCCGCCTCTCCACACATACCAGATAACACACCCCGCGCCTCCCCACACATACCAGATCACAGACCCCCACCTCTCCACACATACCAGATCACAGACCCCCGCCTCTCCACACATACCAGATCACACACCCCGCCTCCCCACACATACCAGATAACTGACCCGCACCTCTCCACACATACCAGATCACTGACCCGCACCTCTCCACACATACCAGATAACTGACCCGCACCTCTCCACACATACCAGATCACACACCCCCGCCTCTCCACACATACCAGATCACAGACCAGCACCTCTCCACACATACCAGATCACACATCCCCGCCTCTCCACACATATGAGGAGATCACAGACCCCCACCTCCCCACACATACCAGATCACACACCCCGCGCCTCTCCACACATACCAGATCACAGACCCCACGCCTCCCCACACATACCAGATCACTTACCCGCACCTCTCCACACATACCAGATAACACACCCCGCGCCTCCCCACACATACCAGATCACAGACCCCCGCCTCTCCACACATACCAGATCACAGACCCCCGCCTCTCCACACATACCAGATCACAGTCCCTGCACCACTCCACACATACCAGATCACAGACCCCAGCCTCTCCACACATACCAGATCACAGATCCCCGCCTCTCCACACATACCAGATCACAGACCCGCACCTCTCCACACATACCAGATCACAGACCCTGCGCCACTCCACACATACCAGATCACAGACCCCAGCCTCTCCACACATACCAGATAACACACCCCGCGCCTCCCCACACATACCAGATCACAGACCCCCACCTCTCCACACATACCAGATCACAGACCCTGCGCCACTCCACACATACCAGATCACAGACCCGCACCTCTCCACACATACCAGATCACTGACCCGCACCTCTCCACACATACCAGATCACTGACCCGCACCTCTCCACACATACCAGATAACTGACCCGCACCTTTCTACACATACCAGATCACACACCCCCGCCTCTCCACACATACCAGATCACAGACCCGCACCTCTCCACACATACCAGATCACACACCCCCGCCTCTCCACACATATGAGGAGATCACAGACCCCCACCTCCCCACACATACCAGATCACACACCCCGCGCCTCTCCACACATACCAGATCACAGACCCCACGCCTCCCCACACACACCAGATCACTTACCCGCACCTCTCCACACATACCAGATAACACACCCCGCGCCTCCCCACACATACCAGATCACAGACCCCCGCCTCTCCACACATACAGGATCACAGACCCCCGCCTCTCCACACATACCAGATCACAGTCCCTGCACCACTCCACACATACCAGATCACAGACCCCAGCCTCTCCACACATACCAGATCACAGATCCCCGCCTCTCCACACATACCAGATCACAGACCCGCACCTCTCCACACATACCAGATCACAGACCCTGCGCCACTCCACACATACCAGATCACAGACCCCAGCCTCTCCACACATACCAGATAACACACCCCGCGCCTCCCCACACATACCAGATCACAGACCCCCACCTCTCCACACATACAGGATCACAGACCCCCGCCTCTCCACACATACCAGATAACACACCCGCGCCTCCCCACACATACCAGATCACAGACCCCCACCTCTCCACACATACCAGATCACTAACCCCCACCTCTCCACACATATGAGATCACAGACCCTGCGCCACTCCACACATACCAGATCACAGACCCGCACCTCTCCACACATACCAGATCACTAACCCGCGCCTCTCCACACATACCAGATCACTGACCCGCACCTCTCCACACATACCAGATCACTGACCTGCGCCTCTCCACACATACCAGATCACTGACCTGCGCCTCTCCACACATACCAGATCACTGACTCGCACCTCTCCACACATACCAGATCACTGACCCGCGCCTCTCCACACATACCAGATCACTAACCCGCGCCTCTCCACACATACCAGATCACTAACCCGCGCCTCTCCACACATATTATTATTATCATTATTAGGTATTTATATAGCGCTATTAGGATACATAGCGCTGTACAAGTTAGGGGGTAGACAAAGACAAGTGGTCGAAAAGCAACGACAAATCGACAAAACAATCGTACGGGTACAATGGGGCCGGGGATCCTGTCCACGAGGGCTCACAGTCTAGAGGGGGTGGGGGGGGAGACAGTAGGAGGGGGAGAGGTGAGATGATGCAGTGGGTCTCAGTGTATGTTGAAGGCTTGTAGGAGGAGGTGGGTCTTCAGGTTTTTCTTGAAGGTTCCCAGGGTAGGGGAGTGTCGGATGTGGTGGGGGAGAGAGTTCCAGAGTATGGGGGAAGCACGAGAGAAGTCTTGTGTGCGGTTGTGGGAGGTGGAGATGCGGAGGGTTGAGAGGAGGAGTTATTGGGAGGAGCGCAAATTGCGCGAGGGGAGGTAGCGGGAGATGTAGGGAGGGTACAGGTTGTGTATGGCCTTGTAGGTCAGGGTTAGGGTTTTGAAGCGAGATCGCTGGGGGGTGGGGAGCCAGTGGAGGGCTCGGCGGAGGGGGGAGGCGGGCGAGTAACGGGGAGAGAGGTGGATGAGTCGGGCAGCTGAGTTGAGGATGATGTGTAGAGGTGCGAGGGAGGTGGCAGGGAGGCCGGTGAACAGGAGGTTGCAGTAGTCCAGGCGGGAGATGACGAGGGCATGGACAAGTATCTTGGCTGTGTTGTGGTCAAGGAAGGAGCGGATGCGGGCAATGTTTTTTAATTGGAGTCGGCAGGCGGTGGCAAGGGCTTGGATGTGTGGCTTGAAGGAGAGGGAGGAGTCAAGGATTACCCCGAGGCACTTGGTGTGGGGGAGGGGTGAGAGTGTGCAGTCGTTGACGGTGATGGATAGGTCAGGAAGCGGGGCGAAATTGTTCGGGGGAAAGACGATGAATTCGGTCTTGTCCATGTTGAGTTTTAGGAAGCGGGTAGAAAAGAAGGATGCGATGGCAGATAGGCATGGAGGGATTTTGGATAAAAGGGAGGAGATATCAGGGCTAGATAGATAGAGCTGGGTGTCGTCAGCGTAGAGGTGATATTGGAGGCCATGTGACTCGATGAGGTTACCTAGGCCGAGGGTGTAAATAGAGAAGAGTAGTGGTCCCAGGACCGAGCCTTGGGGAACACCTACGGAGAGGGGGTGGGGCGAGGAAGAGGTGTGGGAGTGGGTGACGCTGAAGGTCCTGTCCGTTAGGTAGGAGGAGATCCAGGAGAGGGCGAGGTCAGTGATGCCAAGAGACTCAAGGATTTGGAGTAAGAGGGAGTGGTCAAGAGTGTCGAAGGCGGCAGAGAGGTCGAGGAGGATGAGGACGGAATAGTGTCGTTTACTCTTGGCGATCAGAAGGTCGTTAGTGACCTTGGTCAGGGCTGTTTCGGTGGAATGTTGAGGTCGGAAGCCGGATTGTAGGCGATCGAAGAGAGCAAAGGAAGAGAGGTGGGAGGACAGCTCGGAATAGACGTGTTGTTCAAGAAGTTTAGAGGCAAACGGGAGGAGAGATATGGGGCGATAGTTGGAGACTGTTGTGGGGTCAAGGGATGTTTTTTTAGGATGGGCGTGATTAGGGCGTGCTTGAAGGATGAGGGGAATGTGCCGGAGTTGAGTGAAATGTTGAAGAGGTGTGTTAGAGCAGGGATGAGGACTGAGGTGAGGTTAGGGATGAGGTGGGAGGGGAGCGGATCGAGGGCACAGGTGGTGAGGTGTGATCGTGCTAGAAGGGAGGAGAGGTGGTCCTCTGTCACGGGGGTGAAACTGCGTTTTGGTGAGGGGGGGTGGGCTGGAGGTGGGATGGGGCGAGGGGAGTGTGGGTCGAAGCTTTGTCTGAGTTTATCAATTTTGTCTTTGAAGAAGGTGGCGAAGTCGTCGGCAGAGATGAGGGGTGAGGGAGGGGGTGCAGGGGGACGAAGTAAGGAGTTGAAGGTTTTGAAGAGTTGTTTGGGGTTGTGAGACAGAGCAGTAATTAGGGAGGAGAAGTAGGCTTGTTTTGCGGAGTCAAGGGCAGTCTTGAAGGTATTGAGGGAACTCTTGTATAGGGCGAAGTGCTCTGCGGAGTGGGATTTCTTCCATTTCCGCTCGGCTGCCCTAGTCGTTCGTCTGAGTTTTTTGGTGAGGGTCGTGAGCCAGGGTTGTTGTTGTACTCGTGTTGTGTTAAGTGTGAGGGGAGCGGCCTGGTCGAGGGCTGTGGTGAGGGTGGGAGTTGTAGAGGGAGGCGGCAGAGTCAGCATCTTGGGAAGAGGCCAAGTCTGAGAGGGGGAGGAGGGATTCTGAGAGTGAGTGGAAGTCTAGGAGCCTAAGATTTCTGCGGGGGTGGGGGAGTGTCCGGAGAGGGGGTAGTGCGGTAGGGGGGAAGAGGGATGAGAATGTCAGTAGGTTGTGGTCGGAGCGGGTGATGGTTGAGTGTGTGAGGTCGGTGAGGGAGCAGAGACGGGTGAAAACTAGGTCAAGTGTGTGGCCGCCAGTGTGTGTGGCGGAGGAGATCCATTGGGAGAGGCCGAGGGAGGAGGTGAGGGATAGGAGTCTGGAGGCAGCGGATTTGGGGATGTCGATGGGGATATTGAAGTCACCCATGATGATGGTGGGGATGTCGGAGAAGAGGAGGTGGAGGAGCCAGGTTGTGAAGTGGTCAAAGAAGGTAGAGGGGGATCCAGGGGGGCGGTAGACAACAGCCAGTTGGAGGTTGCAGGGGGAGTAGATGCGAACAGCATGTGCCTCGAAGGAGGGGAGGGGGGGTGGTGTAAGTGGGGAGAAGGAGCAGTCATTGGCCAGAAGTAGGCCAACGCCTCCACCGCGGGTGTTGGTAGGGCGGGGAGTGTGGGAGAGCGTGAATCCGCCGTAGGAGAGGGCAGCCGGGGATGGTGTCAGAGGGGGTAAGCCAGGTCTCTGTGAGGGCGAGGAAGGAGATCACTGACCTGCGCCTCTCCACACATACCAGATCACTGACCTGCGCCTCTCCATCCACACACATACCAGATCACAGACCGCGCTCTCTCCACACATACCAGATCACTGACCTGCGCCTCTCCACACATACCAGAATCACGACCCGCACCTCTCCACACATATGAGGAGATCACAGACCCGCACCTCTCCACACATAAGATCACGACCCGCACCTCTCCACACATATGAGATCACAGACCCGCACGTCTCCTCACATATGAGATCACAGACCTGCACGTCTCCTCACATATGAGATCACAGACTTGCACCTCTCCACACATAGGGAGATCACTGACCCGCACCTCTCACACATATGAGATCACAGACCCGCACCTTCACAATATGAGGAGATCACAGACCCGCACCTCTTCACACATATGAGGAGATCACAGACCCGCACGTCTCCTCACATATGAGATCACAGAATCGCACCTCTCCACACATATGAGGAGATCACAGACCCGCACGTCTCCTCACATATGAGATCACAGACCCGCACCTCTCCACACATATGAGGAGATCACAGACCCGCACCTCTTCACACATATGAGGAGATCACAGACCCGCACCTCTCCACACATATGAGGAGATCACAGACCCGCACCTCTCCACACATATGAGATCACAGAATCGCACCTCTCCACACATACCAGATCACTGACCCGCACCTCTCCACACATACCAGATCACTGACCCGCGCCTCTCCACACATATGAGGAGATCACAGACCCGCACCTCTTCACACATATGAGGAGATCACAGACCCGCACGTCTCCTCACATATGAGATCACAGATCCGCACCTCTCCACACATACGAGGAGATCACTGACCCGCACCTCTCCACACATACGAGGAGATCACAGACTCGCACCTCTCCACACATACGAGGAGATCACAGACCTGCACCTCTCCACACATACGAGGAGATCACAGACCCGCACCTCTCCACACATACGAGGAGATCACAGACTCGCACCTCTCCACACATACGAGGAGATCACAGACTCGCACCTCTCCACACATACGAGGAGATCACAGACCTGCACCTCTCCACACATACGAGGAGATCACAGACTCGCACCTCTCCACACATACGAGGAGATCACAGACTCGCACCTCTCCACACATACGAGGAGATCACAGACTCGCACCTCTCCACACATATGAGGAGATCACAGACCCGCACCTCTCCACACATACGAGGAGATCACAGACTCGCACCTCTCCACACATATGAGGAGATCACAGACCCGCACCTCTCCACACATATGAGGAGATCACAGACCCGCACGTCTCCTCACATATGAGATCACAGACGCACCTCTCCACACATACGAGGAGATCACAGACTCGCACCTCTCCACACATATGAGGAGATCACAGACCCGCACCTCTCCACACATACGAGGAGATCACAGACTCGCACCTCTCCACACATATGAGGAGATCACAGACCCGCACCTCTCCACACATATGAGGAGATCACAGACCCGCACGTCTCCTCACATATGAGATCACAGACGCACCTCTCCACACATATGAGATCACAGACCTGCACCTCTCCACACATACGAGGAGATCACAGACCCGCACCTCTCCACACATACGAGGAGATCACAGACCCGCACCTCTCCACACATATGAGATCACAGACCCACACCTCTCCACACATACGAGGAGATCACAGACCCGCACCTCTCCACACATACGAGGAGATCACAGACCCGCACCTCTCCACACATACGAGGAGATCACAGACCCGCACCTCTCCTCACATATGAGATCACAGACCCGCACCTCTCCACACATACGAGGAGATCACAGACTCGCACCTCTCCACACATACGAGGAGATCACAGACCCGCACCTCTCCACACATATGAGATCACAGACCCGCACCTCTCCACACATACGAGGAGATCACAGACCCGCACCTCTCCACACATACGAGGAGATCACAGACCCGCACCTCTCCACACATACGAGGAGATCACAGACCCGCACCTCTCCACACATATGAGATCACAGACCCGCACCTCTCCACACATACGAGGAGATCACAGACCCGCACCTCTCCACACATATGAGATCACAGACCCGCACCTCTCCACACATACGAGGAGATCACAGACCCGCACCTCTCCACACATACGAGGAGATCACAGACCCGCACCTCTCCACACATACGAGGAGATCACAGACTCGCACCTCTCCACACATATGAGGAGATCACAGACCTGCACCTCTCCACACATACGAGGAGATCACAGACCCGCACCTCTCCACACATATGAGGAGATCACAGACCCGCACCTCTCCACACATATGAGGAGATCACAGACCCGCACCTCTCCACACATATGAGGAGATCACAGACCCGCACCTCTCCACACATATGAGGTTACAGACCTGATCTCTGTTCCAGTAGGAGCTCGAGCAGTCCCGCGTCACCCCCATACAGAAGCATTTCAGGCAGCCGTCCGGATTCTTGTTGCTGAGGTAGAAGGTTCCACTTTTACACTCATTGCATAGATTCCCTGCGACGTGAGGCTGGAAAAGAGCAGTGATGGCGTCCGGTGAGGAGGAATTATCATGGCCTGTACCCCGGGAGCCTGCGCCCGCACACAGTGTACTGCCCTTACCTTACACACAGGCTTGTGCCCACATATGGTGTCCTACCCCTTACCTTACACACACAGGCCTGCGCCCTCACCCAGCACCCTGCCTCTTACCTTACACACACAGGCTTGTGCCCGCACCCAGCACCCTGCCTCTTACCTTACACACGGGTCTACACCCACACCCAGCACCCTGCCTCTTACCTTACACACACAGGCCTGCGCCCGCACCCAGCACCCTGCCTCTTGCCTTACACATGGGTCTACACCCGCACCCAGCACCCTGCCTCTTGCCTTACACATGGGTCTACACCCGCACCCAGCACCCTGTCTCTTACCTTACACACGGGTCTACACCCGCACATGGCATCCTGCCCCTTACATTTCACACACAGGCCTGCGCCTGTACATGGCGTCCTGCTCTTACCTTACACACACAGGCCTGTGCCCGCACCCAGCACCCTGCCTCTTACCTTACACACACAGGTCTACACCCGCACCCAGCACCCTGCCTCTTACCTTACACACAGGTCTACACCCGCACATGGCATCCTGCCCCTTACATTTCACACACAGGCCTGCACAAATACATGGCGTCCTGCTCTTACCTTACACACACAGGTATTAGGTGATGACACCGCGCTGCCTCGCTCGTCACATATCCCCGAACCAGCAGCTGGATCACCTGCAGCAATGCAATGTATGAGACTCCCATCATCCCCAGCACATTCCTCCCCACCACTCACACCACAGGTACTGACCCGAAGACTTCACACATCGTCCGCCGGGCCTCATGGGATCTCCTTCATAATTCAAGGCACATCTGGAAGGAGAAAGCAGTGATCCATGACGAGTGCGGCACCTCGTGTCACTACAAAGCCCTTGGGCACACGGCCAATGAAAAGGATCACACAAGCCACAATTCACAGGAATCACCGTCAACGAGCAGCCGGATCCCTCGGGCCGAGGCCACAGATCACCTGAGGAACCTCATGTCCATTGTCCTCTATAGAGGACGAGCTCCGTACTGGACGATTACCTCTCGCACCGCCGCCCGGTGTACCCCTCTAAGCAGTTGTCACAGGTGGGCTGTCCATCAGTGTCCAGAAAGCAGGTGTCTGAATATCTGGAAATACAACTCACATTACCTAACACTCCAGCCAAGTGCCCCAAAAACTACTGACCTGTACGATGAGCCACTGACCTGCGCCGGGGGTCCATGAACGGGCAAGGACATGGTAGACAGGCGTCCGCTGTACCTCTGGTGGGGTCTCCAAAAAAGCCCGACTTACACTTATTGCACTGTGGACCCTCAGTGTTGTGCCGGCAATTCTTAGGACAAGAAGAAAAAAGTAATCGGAGGGAGGACTAAAGAACCCATGACAAATATGGATGAGCTCCTGCTGCCGCCTGTGAGCTGCCTGTCAGCTCCTACTGCTACCTGTGAACGCCCGTTGCCACCTGTGAGTGCCAGATACCACCTGTGAGCTCCCGCTGCCATCTGTGAGCTCCCACTGCCACCTGTGAGCTCCCACTGCCTCCTGTAAGCTTCCGCTGCCACCTGTGAATGTCCGCTGCCACCTGAGCGCTCCCAATGCCACCTGTGAATGTCCGCTGCCACCTGTGAACGCCTACTGCCACCTGTGAATGTCCGCTGCCACCTGTGAGTGACTTCTACCATCTGTGTACTTCCACTGCCACCTGTGAGCTCCCACTGCCACCTGTGAGCTCCCGCTGCCTCCTGTAAGCTTCCGCTGCCACCTGTGAACGCCTACTGCCACCTGTGAGTGCCCGCTGCCACCTGAGCGCTCCCAATGCCACCTGTGAACGTCCGCTGCCACCTGTGAGCTCCCACTGCCACCTGTGAGCTCCCACTGCCACCTGTGAGCTCCCGCTGCCTCCTGTAAGCTTCCGCTGCCACCTGTGAACGCCTACTGCCACCTGTGAGTGCCCGCTGCCACCTGAGCGCTCCCAATGCCACCTGTGAATGTCCGCTGCCACCTGTGAGTGACTTCTACCATCTGTGTACTCCCGCTGCCACCTGTGAGCGCCCAATGCCACCAGTGAATGTCCATTGCCACCTGTGAGCTCCCGCTGCTGCCTGTGAACTACTGCTGCCACTTGTAAGCTGCTGTCGGCGAGCTCCAGCTGCCTCCTGTGACCTCCTACTGCCGCCTGAGAGATTCTGCTGATTCTGCTGCCGCTTGTGAGCTCCTGATGCCACCTGTGAGTGCTCACTTCCACCTGTGAGCTACTGCTGCCACAGAGGAGCGAGGCCGAGCCTCAGAGGAGCCAGGCCGGGCCTCACGGGAGCCTGGCCGAGCCTCAGAGGCACCTGGATCCTGGAGAGACCCAACGTGGATGGTGTAATCCAGAGAGAGCAGCTATGTGACTAAACTTGGATGTGTTTATTCAGGTAGAGTTAGACAGAATTCACAGCATCTCAGAGAACATTCCTGTTACTGAAATTACAGATGATAGAGACTGTGATAGAGACTGATCTGATAGAGACTGTGAGATAGAGACTGTGTGATAGAGACTGTGTGATACAGACTGTGAGATAGAGACTGTGAGATAGAGACTGTGTGATAGAGACTGATCTGATAGAGACTGTGAGATAGAGACTGTGAGATAGAGACTGATCTGATGGAGACTGTGATAGAGACTGTGATAGAGACTGTGTGATAGAGACTGTGTGATACAGACTGTGAGATAGAGACTGTGAGATAGAGACTGTGAGATAGAGACTGTGAGATAGAGACTGTGAGATAGAGACTGTGAGATAGAGACTGATCTGATGGAGACTGTGATAGAGACTGTGATAGAGACTGTGTGATAGAGACTGTGTGATAGAGACTGTGTGATAGAGACTGTGATAGAGACTGTGATAGAGACTGTGATAGAGACTGTGTGATACAGACTGTGAGATAGAGACTGTGAGATAGAGACTGTGTGATAGAGACTGATCTGATAGAGACTGTGAGATAGAGACTGTGAGATAGAGACTGTGAGATAGAGACTGTGAGATAGAGACTGTGAGATAGAGACTGTGAGATAGAGACTGTGAGATAGAGACTGTGAGATAGAGACTGATCTGATGGAGACTGTGATAGAGACTGTGATAGAGACTGTGTGATAGAGACTGTGTGATAGAGACTGTGTGATAGAGACTGTGATAGAGACTGTGATAGAGACTGTGTGATACAGACTGTGAGATAGAGACTGTGAGATAGAGACTGTGTGATAGAGACTGTGTGATAGAGACTGTGTGATAGAGACTGTGTGATAGAGACTGTGAGATAGAGACTGTGTGATAGAGACTGTGTGATAGAGACTGATCTGATAGAGACTGTGAGATAGAGACTGTGAGATAGAGACTGTGAGATAGAGACTGTGAGATAGAGACTGTGAGATAGAGACTGTGAGATAGAGACTGATCTGATGGAGACTGTGATAGAGACTGTGTGATAGAGACTGTGTGATAGAGACTGTGTGATAGAGACTGTGATATAGACTGTGAGATAAAGACTGATCTGCTAGAGACTGTGATAGAGACTGTGATATAGACTAAGATAAAGACTGATCTGATAGAGACTGTGAGATAGAGACTGATCTGATGGAGACTGTGATAGAGACTGTGTGATAGAGACTGTGTGATAGACACTGTGTGATAGAGACTGTGAGATAAAGACTGATCTGATAGAGACTGTGTGATACAGACTGTGTGATCTGATAGAGACTGTGTGATAGAGACTGTGAGATAGAGACTGTGTGATAGAGACTGATCTGATAGAGACTGTGAGATAGAGACTGTGAGATAGAGACTGATCTGATAGAGACTGTGATAGAGACTGTGAGCTAGAGACTGTGTGATAGAGACTGTGAGATAGAGACTGATCTGCTAGAGACTGTGATAGAGACTGAGATAGAGACTGTGTGATAGAGACTGTGTGATAGAGACTGTGTGATAGAGACTGTGTGATCTGATAGAGACTGAGTGATAGAGACTGTGTGATAGAGACTGTGTGATCTGATAGAGACTGTGTAATAGAGACTGTGTGATAGAGACTGATCTGATAGAGACTGTGAGATAGAGACTGTGAGATAGAGACTGTGATAGAGACTGTGTGATAGAGACTGTGATAGAGACTGTGAGCTAGAGACTGGTCTGATAGAGACTGTGAGATAGAGACTGATCTGATAGAGACTGTGATATACACTGTGAGCTAGAGACTGTGTTATAGAGACTGTGTGATAGAGACTGTGTGATCTGATAGAGACTGTGAGATAGAGACTGTGTGATAGACTGTGTGATAGAGACTGTGTGATCTGATAGAGACTGTGTGATAGAGACTGATCTGCTAGAGACTGTGATAGAGACTGTGATAGAGACTGTGAGATAGAGACTGTGAGCTAGAGACTGTGTGATAGAGAGTGTGTGATAGAGACTGTGTGATAGAGACTGTGTGATCTGATAGAGACTGTGATAGAGACTGTGAGATAGAGACTGTGAGATAGAGACTGTGAGATAGAGACTGTGTGATAGAGACTGTGTGATCTGATAGAGACTGTGTGATAGAGACTGATCTGCTAGAGACTGTGATAGAGACTGTGAGATAGAGACTGTGAGCTAGAGACTGTGAGCTAGAGACTGTGTGATAGAGACTGTGTGATAGAGACTGATCTGATAGAGACTGTGAGATAAAGACTGATCTGATAGGGACTGTGTGATCTGATAGAGACTGTGTGATACAGACTGTGTGATCTGATAGAGACTGTGTGATAGAGACTGTGAGATAGAGACTGTGAGATAGAGACTGTGAGATAGAGACTGTGTGATAGAGACTGATCTGATAGAGACTGTGAGATAGAGACTGTGAGATAGAGACTGATCTGATAGAGACTGTGAGCTAGAGACTGTGAGCTAGAGACTGATCTGCTAGAGACTGTGTGATAGAGACTGTGTGATAGAGACTGTGTGATAGAGACTGTGAGATAGAGACTGATCTGATAGAGACTGTGAGCTAGAGACTGTGAGCTAGAGACTGATCTGCTAGAGACTGTGTGATAGAGACTGTGTGATAGAGACTGTGTGATAGAGACTGTGTGATAGAGACTGTGAGATAGAGACTGATCTGCTAGAGACTGTGATAGAGACTGTGTGATAGAGACTGTGAGATAGAGACTGTGTGATAGAGACTGTGTGATAGAGACTGTGTGATAGAGACTGATCTGATAGAGACTGTGAGCTAGAGACTGTGTGATAGAGACTGATCTGCTAGAGACTGTGATAGAGACTGTGAGATAGAGACTGATATGATAGAGACTGATCTGATAGAGACTGTGTGATAGAGACTGTGAGATAGAGACTGATCTGCTAGAGACTGTGATAGAGACTGTGTGATAGAGACTGTGTGATCTGATAGAGACTGAGTGATAGAGACTATGTGATAGAGACTGTGTGATCTGATAGAGACTGTGTGATAGAGACTGTGTGATAGAGACTGTGATAGAGACTGTGTGATAGAGACTGTGAGATAGAGACTGTGAGATAGAGACTGTGATAGAGACTGTGTGATAGAGACTGTGAGCTAGAGACTGATCTGATAGAGACTGTGAGATAGAGACTGATCTGATAGAGACTGTGAGCTAGAGACTGTGTGATAGAGACTGTGTGATCTGATAGAGACTGTGTGATAGAGCCTGTGTGATCTGATAGAGACTGTGAGATAGAGACTGTGTGATCTGATAGAGACTGTGTGATAGAGACTGTGTGATCTGATAGAGACTGTGTGATAGAGCCTGTGTGATCTGATAGAGACTGAGTGATAGAGCCTGTGTCCTGCTCCTGCCCGTGATGCGGGCACTTGGGATCTCTCAGGCTGCATCATTTCTATACTGGTGTCTGTGGCTGCTGTGACCCATATTTAAAAAAGTGAAATACTGTTATTTATTGCAAGTTATAAAAAGAGTTTGGTTTGGTGTCATATTGTGGTCGGAATCATTTATAGCAGCGGCGTATCTCACATTGACCGGTGCCCAGTCATTACAAGCTCTCGCTGCCACCTCTGGGCCCCTGATGCCACCTCTGAGCCCCTGATGCCACCTCTGGGCCTCTGATGCCACCTCTGAGCCCCTGATGCCACTTCTGAGCCCTGATGCCACTTCTGAGCCCCTGATGCCACCTCTGGGCCTCTGATGCCACCTCTGGGTCCCTGATGCCACCTCTGAGCCCATGATGCCACCTATGAGCCCATGATGCCACCTCTGGGCCCCTGATGCCACTTCTGAGCCCCTGATGCCACCTCTGGGCCTCTGATGCCACCTCTGGGTCCCTGATGCCACCTCTGGGTCCCTGATGCCACATCTGAGCCCATGATGCCACCTCTGGGCCCCTGATGCCACCTCTGAGCCCCTGATGCCACTTCTGAGCCCCTGATGCCACCTCTGGGCCCCTGATGCCACCTCTGGGCCTCTGATGCCACCTCTGGGTCCCTGATGCCACCTCTGGGCCCCTGATGCTGCTGCCCCCTGTGAGCTCCCACTGCTCTGTAGGAACCCACTTGGGAAAGTACAGAAGGGCCACCTGGGGCCAGGACCCTACACAATCCCTGACCCCGATGTAAGAGGGATCACTTACTATGCAGTAGCCGCTCTCGGAGTCACAGGAGCTGGCATGGCCATTACAATTACACCCAGAGCAGGTGCCCAGGAAAGGTCCTCCAGGAATACGCTCAAACTGCGGGGAGCAAACCTCACAGGAGAGGCCGGAGTAGCCGGTCGGGCACCTAAAACAGACAAATAACCGGTCAACAATCAGCCTCCAGCGGATATCAGTCAGCGGATGAGGCACCGCCACCCGGCTCCACTGACCGGCACTCCTCCACGCCCAGCGCCACCCCCAGCTGCGTGTACTCCACCGATGTGGTGTCCAGGATGATGTCCGCCAGACCCACACTGGCCATTTTGTTGTCATAGACTGTCTGAATCATTATGGCTTCCACGTTCTGCAGTGTCATGAGAAGGTCCTCACGGGTGACGGCGGCCCCAGACTCGTGCTGCCAGTGCTCCTGCAGATGGGAGAAGACAAGCCATGGCTGACGGGTTCTATGGAGCCATAGAGAACGGGCGGATCCACCCTGGATCTGCCATCACCTCTGTGAGCTGCACGCTCCGCTGGTTCACAATGGTCGGCTGCGTTGATGACGGAGCTCGATAGATCAGTTTCTGCCCATTTCCGATGAGGATCACATCAGGTTTCCTCACTGGCTCTGACTGACCTCGTGTCAGGCCATAACGCACTTTATAACTGAGAGACCCTCCATACGAGTCCACCTGGAACCAGACGTAGGTGGTAAGACACCCCCTCGAAGCTCACCAACAGCGGGCACCGTGCCCAACCCTCACCTTGTTCCCCAAGAACTGGGCTGGCAACGTCCAGAAGGAGTCGTGACTCAGGAATCTGCGGGAGAGATCCACCAGCTGGAATTCCTCCACCATGGGGTCAATCTGGAGCTGATTGGAGGACAATGGAGGAAACCCCTGGGGAGAGGAGACGTTCACCCCTACGGAGATCAAAAAACAATGAGCGGATCCAAATCCAATGCCAGGCACACGACTGAGCAGATCCACTGTCAGGCACACGACTGAGCGGATCCACTGTCAGGCACACGACTGAGCGGATCCACTGTCAGGCACACGACTGAGCGGATCCACTGTCAGGTACACGACTGAGCGGATCCACTGTCAGGCACACGACTGAGCGGATCCACCGTCAGGCACACGACTGAGCGGATCCACCGTCAGGCACACGACTGAGCGGATCCACTGTCAGGCACACGACTGAGCGGATCCACTGTCAGGCACACGACTGAGCGGATCCACTGTCAGGCACACGACTGAGCGGATCCACTGTCAGGCACACGACTGAGCGGATCCACTGTCAGGCACACGACTGAGCGGATCCACTGTCAGGCACACGACTGAGCGGATCCACTGTCAGGCACACGACTGAGCGGATCCACTGTCAGGCACACGACTGAGTGGATCCACTGTCAGGCACACGATTGAGCGGATCCACTGTCAGGCACACGACTGAGCGGATCCACTGTCAGGCACACGACTGAGCGGATCCACTGTCAGGCACACGACTGAGCGGATCCACTGTCAGGCACACGACTGAGCGGATCCACTGTCAGGCACACGACTGAGCGGATCCACTGTCAGGCACACGACTGAGCGGATCCACTGTCAGGCACACGACTGAGCGGATCCACTGTCAGGCACACGACTGAGCGGATCCACTGTCAGGCACACGACTGAGCGGATCCACTGTCAGGCACACGACTGAGCGGATCCACTGTCAGGCACACGACTGAGCGGATCCAATGTCAGGCACACGACTGAGCGGATCCAATGTCAGGCACACGACTGAGCGGATCCACTGTCAGGCACACGACTGAGCGGATCCACTGTCAGGCACACGACTGAGCGGACCCAATGTCAGGCACACGACTGAGCGGATCCACTGTCAGGCACACGACTGAGCGGATCCACTGTCAGGCACACGACTGAGCGGATCCACTGTCAGGCACACGACTGAGCGGATCCAATGTCAGGCACACGACTGAGCGGATCCAATGTCAGGCACACAACTGAGCGGATCCAATGTCAGGCACACAACTGAGCGGATCCACTGTCAGGCACACGACTGAGCGGATCCAATGTCAGGTACACGACTGAGCGGATCCGATGTCAGGCACACAACTGAGCGGATCCGATGTCAGGCACACGACTGAGCGGATCCACTGTCAGGCACACGACTGAGCGGATCCAATGTCAGGCACACGACTGAGCGGATCCACTGTCAGGCACACGACTGAGCGGATCCACTGTCAGGCACACGACTGAGCGGATCCACTGTCAGGCACACGACTGAGCGGATCCACTGTCAGGCACACGACTGAGCGGATCCACTGTCAGGCACACGACTGAGCGGATCCATGTCAGGCACACGACTGAGCGGATCCAATGTCAGGCACACGACTGAGCGGATCCACTGTCAGGCACACGACTGAGCGGACCCAATGTCAGGCACACGACTGAGCGGATCCACTGTCAGGCACACGACTGAGCGGATCCAATGTCAGGCACACGACTGAGCGGATCCAATGTCAGGCACACAACTGAGCGGATCCACTGTCAGGCACACGACTGAGCGGATCCAATGTCAGGTACACGACTGAGTGGATCCAATGTCAGGTACACAACTGAGTGGATCCAATGTCAGGCACACAACTGAGCGGATCCAATGTCAGGCACACGAACTGAGCGGATCCACTGTCAGGCACACGACTGAGCGGATCCAATGTCAGGCACACGACTGAGCGGATCCACTGTCAGGCACACGAATGAGCGGATCCACTGTCAGGCACACGACTGAGCGGATCCACTGTCAGGCACACGACTGAGCGGATCCACTGTCAGGCACACGACTGAGCGGATCCACTGTCAGGCACACGACTGAGCGGATCCACTGTCAGGCACACAACTGAGCGGATCCACTGTCAGGCACACGACTGAGCGGAATCCACACTGTCAGGACACATGACTGAGCGGATCCACTGTCAGGCACATGACTGAGCGGATCCACTGTCAGGCACACGACTGAGCGGATCCACTGTCAGGCACACGACTGAGCGGATCCAATGTCAGGCACACGACTGAGCGGATCCACTGTCAGGCACACGACTGAGCGGATCCACTGTCAGGCACACGACTGAGCGGATCCACTGTCAGGCACACCGACTGAGCGGATCCACTGTCAGGCACACGACTGAGCGGATCCACTGTCAGGCACACGACTGAGCGGATCCACTGTCAGACACACGACTGAGCGGATCCAATGTCAGGCACACGACTGAGCGGACCCACTGTCAGGCACACGATGCACTGAGCGGATCCACTGTCAGGCACACGACTGAGCGGACCAATGTCAGGCACACGACTGAGCGGATCCACTGTCAGGCACACGACTGAGCGGATCCAATGTCAGGCACACAACTGAGTGGATCCAATGTCAGGCACACAACTGAGCGGATCCACTGTCAGGCACACGACTGAGCGGATCCATGTCAGGACACGACTGAGGGATCCATGTCAGGCACACGACTGAGCGGATCCATGTCAGGCACACACGTCACACCGAGCGGATCCACTGTCAGGCACACGACTGAGCGGATCCAATGTCAGGCACACGACTGAGCGGATCCACTGTCAGGCACACGACTGAGCGGATCCACTGTCAGGCACACGACTGAGCGGATCCACTGTCAGGCACACGACTGAGCGGATCCACTGTCAGGCACACGACTGAGCGGATCCACTGTCAGGCACACGACTGAGCGGATCCACTGTCAGGCACACGACTGAGCGGATCCAATGTCAGGCACACGACTGAGCGGATCCACTGTCAGGCACACGACTGAGCGGACCAATGTCAGGCACACGACTGAGCGGATCCACTGTCAGGCACACGACTGAGCGGATCCAATGTCAGGCACACGACTGAGTGGATCCATGTCAGGCACACAGACTGAGCGGATCCACTGTCAGGCACACGACTGAGCGGATCCAATGTCAGGACACACGACTGAGGGATCCAATGTCAGGTCACAACTGAGTGGATCCAATGTCAGGCACACAACTGAGCGGATCCAATGTCAGGCACATGACTGAAGCGGATCCACTGTCAGGCACACGACTGAGCGGATCCACTGTCAGGCACACGACTGAGCGGATCCACTGTCAGGCACACGACTGAGCGGATCCACTGTCAGCACACGACTGAGCGGATCCAATGTCAGGCACACACGCACATTGAGCGGATCCATCTGTCAAGCACGACGACTGAGGCGGATCCACTGTCAGGCACACGACTGAGTGGATCCACTGTCAGGCACACGACTGAGCGGATCCACTGTCAGGCACACGACTGAGCGGATCCACTGTCAGGCACACGACTGAGCGGATCCACTGTCAGGCACACGACTGAGCGGATCCACTGTCAGGCACACGACTGAGTGGATCCACTGTCAGGCACACGACTGAGCGGATCCACTGTCAGGCACACGACTGAGCGGATCCACTGTCAGGCACACGACTGAGCGGATCCACTGTCAGGCACACGACTGAGCGGATCCACTGTCAGGCACACGACTGAGCGGATCCACTGTCAGGCACACGACTGAGCGGATCCACTGTCAGGCACACGACTGAGCGGATCCACTGTCAGGCACACGACTGAGCGGATCCACTGTCAGGCACACGACTGAGCGGATCCACTGTCAGGCACACGACTGAGCGGATCCACTGTCAGGCACACGACTGAGCGATCCACTGTCAGGCACACGACTGAGCGGATCCACTGTCAGGCACACGACTGAGCGGATCCAATGTCAGGCACACGACTGAGCGGATCCAATGTCAGGCACACACGACCTGAATGCGGATCCACTGTCAGGCACACGACTGAGCGGATCCACTGTCAGGCACACGACTGAGCGGACCCAATGTCAGGCACACGACTGAGCGGATCCACTGTCAGGCACACGACACTGAGCGGATCCAATGTCAGGCACACAACTGAGTGGATCCAATGTCAGGCACACAACTGAGCGGATCCACTGTCAGGCACACGACTGAGCGGATCCACTGTCAGGCACACGACTGAGCGGATCCAATGTCAGGTACACGACTGAGTGGATCCAATGTCAGGTACACAACTGAGTGGATCCAATGTCAGGCACACAACTGAGCGGATCCAATGTCAGGCACACGACTGAGCGGATCCACTGTCAGGCACACGACTGAGCGGATCCAATGTCAGGCACACGACTGAGCGGATCCACTGTCAGGCACACGAATGAGCGGATCCACTGTCAGGCACACGACTGAGCGGATCCACTGTCAGGCACACAACTGAGCGGATCCACTGTCAGGCACACGACTGAGCGGATCCACTGTCAGGCACACGACTGAGCGGATCCACTGTCAGGCACACAACTGAGCGGATCCACTGTCAGGCACACGACTGAGCGGATCCACTGTCAGGCACATGACTGAGCGGATCCACTGTCAGGCACACGACTGAGCGGATCCACTGTCAGGCACACGACTGAGCGGATCCACTGTCAGGCACACGACTGAGCGGATCCAATGTCAGGCACACGACTGAGCGGATCCATGTCAGGCACACGACTGAGCGGATCCACTGTCAGGCACACGACTGAGCGGATCCACTGTCAGGCACACGACTGAGCGGATCCACTGTCAGGCACACGACTGAGCGGATCCACTGTCAGGCACACGACTGAGCGGATCCACTGTCAGGCACACGACTGAGCGGATCCAATGTCAGGCACACGATTGAGCGGATCCACTGTCAAGCACACGACGAGCGGATCCACTGTCAGGCACACGACTGAGCGGATCCACTGTCAGGCACACGACTGAGCGGATCCACTGTCAGGCACACGACTGAGCGGATCCACTGTCAGGCACACGACTGAGCGGATCCACTGTCAGGCACACGACTGAGCGGATCCACTGTCAGGCACACGACTGAGCGGATCCACTGTCAGGCACACGACTGAGCGGATCCACTGTCAGGCACACGACTGAGCGGATCCACTGTCAGGCACACGACTGAGCGGATCCACTGTCAGGCACACGACTGAGCGGATCCACTGTCAGGCACACAACTGAGCGGATCCACTGTCAGGCACACGACTGAGCGGATCCACTGTCAGGCACACAACTGAGCGGATCCACTGTCAGGCACACGAACTGCGAGCGGCGATCCACTGTCGGCACACGATTGAGCGGATCCACTGTCAAGCACACGACTGAGCGGATCCACTGTCAGGCACACGACTGAGCGGATCCACTGTCAGGCACACGACTGAGCGGATCCACTGTCAGGCACACGACTGAGCGGATCCACTGTCAGGCACACGACTGAGCGGATCCACTGTCAGGCACACGACTGAGCGGATCCACTGTCAGGCACACGACTGAGCGGATCCACTGTCAGGCACACGACTGAGCGGATCCACTGTCAGGCACACGACTGAGCGGATCCACTGTCAGGCACACACTGAGCGATCCACTGTCAGGCACAGACTAGATCCACTGTCAGGCACACGACTGAGCGGATCCACTGTCAGGCACACGACTGAGTGGATCCACTGTCAGGCACACGACTGAGCGGATCCACTGTCAGGCACATGACTGAGCGGATCCACTGTCAGGCACATGACTGAGCGGATCCACTGTCAGGCCCATTGGGACTCACCTTTATAATCCTCTTGCACATTGAATCGGAGCCTGATCTGGTTTCGGTATCGTCCGGTTTGATGGCAGATCCTGGCCACCCCGAAGCAGAAGCAAGGAACGCACCGCGAGGAGCCGTCCACATGGAAGAAGCCTTCAGAGCAGAGACCTGGGGAGGAAAGCACCGGAGATCATGGTCCACCCGGGGGGCACCGGCCTCGTCCTCAGACACGGCCCAATCTCAGACCTCACCTGTCTTTAAGGACAGGACGCCGTCAGGGATCCCGAACACCATGCCCTTGGCGTTGATGGCTTCGCAGGTGTAGGCGCCCTGGTCGGCCTCCTTCACGTCTCGGATGATGAGCGTGCCGTGCCCGTTCTCGCTGGTCATGGACACTCTGGGGGTACACGAATAATCGGAGGTTACCATCCCGGCCCTCATGGATCAGAGAGGCTCATGTTGTACCGCGGCGGCGTACCTGCTGCTTGTGGGGATGTGACCCCAGTTTAATCTCCAGGTAATGATGGGTGTCGGGATGCCAATGGCCACACAAGTGAAGCGCACGGTGTCTCCCCGGGAAGCCATAATGCTCTCCTCAGGGGGTGTGATCACCTGCGGAGGACCTGAGAACAAGCAGATTACCAGTAATGGAGGCCGCGGTCTGTGCTATCCGGAGTATAGAGACCGGCGGCCCAAGGTCTACAGACAAGCAGCACTTACTGCAGCCGATCTCATCGGAGCGGTCGGGGCAGTCGGCTTCTTCATCACACTGGTAACTGGCCGGGATACAGGTCCGAGACTGGACGCAGATGAACTGATCAGGGCCGCACGTGTCACTCGGGCCCTTTGTGGCTGCACAAGATGGAGGAGAGTTCAGGATGTGTAGAAGGACACAGGCGGCCGGGCCCGGACAGAGGACACAGGCGGTATACTCACGGCAGTGGATCTCATCTGAGCCGTCTCCACAGTCATCGGTGTCACCATCACAGCGCCAAAGCTTCAGAGCGCAGCGGCCATTTCTACACTTAAATTCATTGGGTTCACAGGGAGAGCGGGGTGTCCCTGGAGGTGTAAGTAGGGCTAGTGTGGAGGTATAAACGAAGTGTTGTGTACTCATCCTCAGTGCTTCTGTCATGTCAGGCGTTAGTGTTGGGGTGTACAGTCAGGCGTCTAGTGTTGGGGTGTACAGTCAGGCGTCTAGTGTTGGGGTGTACAGTCAGGCGTCTAGTGTTGGGGTGTACAGTCAGGCGTGTCTAGTGTTGGGGTGTACAGTCAGGCGTCTAGTGTTGGGGTGTACAGTCAGGCGTCTAGTGTTGGGGTGTACAGTCAGGCGTCTAGTTGGGTGTACAGTCAGGGTAGTTTGGGGTGTACAGTCAGGCGTGTAGTGTTGGGGTTACAGTCAGGCGTCAGGGTGTAGTGTTGGGGTGTACAGTCAGGCGTGTAGTGTTGGGGTGTACAGTCAGGCGTGTAGTGTTGGGGTGTACAGTCAGGCGTCTAGTGTTGGGGTGTACAGTCAGGTGTCTAGTGTTGGGGTGTACAGTCAGGCGTGTAGTGTTGGGGTGTACAGTCAGGCGTGTAGTGTTGGGTGTACAGTCAGGCGTGTAGTATTAGGGAGTAGTGTACTGTACAGTCAGGCGTTAGTGTTGGGGTGTACAGTCAGGCGTGTAGTGTTGGGGTGTACAGTCAGGCGTGTAGTGTTGGGGTGTACAGTCAGGCGTGTAGTGTTGGGGTAGTGTACTGTACAGTCAGGGCGTGTAGTATTAGGGAGTAGTGTATGTACAGTCAGGCGTGTAGTGTTGGGGTGTACAGTCAGGCGTGTAGTGTTGGGGTGTACAGTCAGGCGTTAGTGTTGGGGTGTACAGTCAGGCGTGTAGTGTTGGGGTGTACAGTCAGGGCGTGTGGTGTACAGTCAGGCGTGTAGTGTTGGGGTGTACAGTCAGGCGTGTAGTGTTGGGGTGTACAGTCAGGCGTTAGTGTTGGGGTGTACAGTCAGGCGTGTAGTGTTGGGGTGTACAGTCAGGCGTTAGGTTGGGGTGTACAGTCAGGCTGTAGTGTTGGGGTGTACAGTCAGGCGTGTAGTGTTGGGGTGTACAGTCAGGCGTCTAGTGTTGGGGTGTACAGTCAGGCGTCTAGTGTTGGGGTGTAGCTTGCACACTCACCACAGTTGAGTTCATCACTGCCGTCCTTACAGTCGCGTTCACCGTCGCACAGATAGTCCCTTGGGATACATT
This sequence comes from Allobates femoralis, assembly GCA_033576535.1. Lineage (NCBI taxonomy): Eukaryota > Metazoa > Chordata > Amphibia > Anura > Aromobatidae > Allobates > Allobates femoralis. Next base: position 44,644,096 of record JARQOC010000009.1, on the reverse strand, counting down.
GTCCGTTCGGGCAGCGGGCCTCTTCTCTCCGGCAGGGGCGAGGATCGTCTATTGGTGGCTTTGGAGTGACTGGTTTTATTGGCGCAGTGGCGATAACTGGGGGTCGAGTATAAATGGATGGAGATGGGGTGGTGGCGGGGCGCCGGGTGATCACAGGTCTTGTAGTAACAGGAGGACCGACGACTCCCGAATCTGCAGTTACTGGAGAAGAAAATGTGACAGGAGGATCGCCAGAGGGGCCCGGGCGGGACGGTCGCCAGAGGGGCCCGCCCGGGACAGTCGCCAGAGGGGCCCGCCCGGGACCGTCGCCAGAGGGGCCTGCCCGGGATGGTCGCCAGAGGGGCCCACCCGGGACGATCGCCAGAGGGGCCTGCCCGGGACCGTCGCCAGAGGGGCCCGCCTGGGACGATCGCCAGAGGGGCCCACCCGGGACGATCGCCAGAGGGGCCTGCCCGGGACGGTCGCCAGAGGGGCCTGCCCCGGGACGGTCGCCAGAGGGGCCTGCCCGGGACGGTCGCCAGAGAAGCCCGCCCAGGACGATCGCCAGAGGGGCTACACAGGTCACCGGAAAAGAGATCCAAGGCATGTGAAGTGCAGAATAGGATATTCCCAGATCTCCATCCACATCCAGCACTGGATCTGCCCCCAGACCTCGGCTTTATGGATCAGTCCCGCCACGTTCACTCACCACAGTTCTTCTCATCGGACATGTCTCGACAGTCGTGGCGCCGGTCGCACTGGAATTCGAGCGGGATGCACTCGCCATTATTACAGGTGAACTCCTCCGTAGAGCAGGAGCGCGGGGACGGTGTAACTGCGGAGAGACGTCATGTGTCAGAACAACCGGCGGGAACCCACATGTCACTGTGACGACACTGCTGCTGTAGACACTGCTGCTGTACAGACTGAGTGTGAATACAGCCAGAGAGAGAGAGAGGAGAGAGCGCCAGAGACAGGGAGAGACAGAGTGCACCAGAGACAGAGTGCACCAGAGAGAGAGAGAGCGCACCAGGGAGAGCACACAGCACAGCATACCGCAGGCGTCCTACCTGCCATCTCCACCCCAACCGCAGACGGAGGGGTTTGTGCTGCAAGAAAAGAGAAGTTCAGACTTCACAGATCGTGAGAAATAAGAAGAACAGAGAAGGCGGAGAAGATGGACGGCGCAACATGCGGAGTATGAGCGGGGGGACGCAGAGTACGAGTGCAGGGGGATATGTGTACGAGTGGGGGTGACGCAGTGTAAGATTGTGGGGGATGCAGAGTATGTGCGGGGGACATGGTGTACGAGTGCGGGGGGACGCAGTGTAAGAGTGAGAGAGGACGCAGAGCATGTGCAGGGGGAGGCTGTGTATGAGTACAGGTGGATGCAGAGTATGTGTGTGGGGACATGGTGAATGAGTGTAGGGGGATGCAGGGTATGAGTGCAGGGGGAGGCAGGGTATGAGTGCAGGGGAGGAAGGGTATGAGTGCAGGGGGAGGCAGGGTATGAGTGCAGGGGGAGGAAGGGTATGAGTGCAGGGGGAGGCAGTGCAGGGGATGCAGGGGATGAGTGCAGGGGGATGCAGGGTATGAGTGCAGGGGGATGCAGGGTATGAGTGCAGGGGGAGGCAGGGTATGAGTGCAGGGGAGGCAGGGTATGAGTGCAGGGGGAGGCAGGGTATGAGTGCAGGGGGAGGCAGTGTATGAGTGCAGGGGAATGCAGGGTATGTGCAGGGGGAGGCAGGGTATGAGTGCAGGGGGAGGCAGTGTATGAGTGCAGGGGGGTGCAGGGTATGTGCGGGGGGACATGGTGTACGAGTGCAGGGGGGTGCAGGGTATGTGCGGGGGGATATGGTGTGAGTGCAGGGGGGTGCAGGGTATGTGCGGGGGACATGGTGTATGAGTGAAGGGGGATGCTGTGTATGTGCGAGGGGACATGGTGTACGAGTGCAGGGGGATGCAGGGTATGTGCGGGGGTACATGGTGTACGAGTGCAGGGTATGTGCTGGGGGACATGGTGTACGAGTGCAGGGGGGTGCAGGGTATGTGCGGGGGGATATGGTGTGAGTGCAGGGGGGTGCAGGGTATGTGCGGGGGACATGGTGTACGAGTGCAGGGGGTGCAGGGTATGTGCGGGGGGACATGGTGTACGAGTGCAGGGGGGTGCAGGGTATGTGCGGGGGGACATGGTGTACGAGTGCAGGGGGGTGCAGCGTATGTGCGGGGGGATATGGTGTGAGTGCAGGGGGGTGCAGGGTATGTGCGGGGGACATGGTGTACGAGTGCAGGGGGGTGCAGGGTATGTGCTGGGGGACATGGTGTACGAGTGCAGGGGGGTGCAGGGTATGTGCGGGGGGATATGGTGTGAGTGCAGGGGGATGCAGGGTATGTGCGGGGGGACATGGTGTACGAGTGCAGGGGGGTGCAGGGTATGTGCGGGGGACATGGTGTATGAGTGCAGGGGGGGGCAGTGTATGAGTGCAGGGGGATGCAGGGTATGTGCGGGGGGACATGGTGTATGAGTGCAGGGGGATGCAAGGTATGTGCGGGGGATGCAGGGTATGTGTGGGGGGACATGGTGTGAGTGCAGGGGGATGCAGGGTATGTGCGGGGGGACATGGTGTATGAGTGCAGGGGGATGCAGGGTATGTGCGGGGGACATGGTGTACGAGTGCAGGGGGGTGCAGGGTATGTGCGGGGGGACATGGTGTATGAGTGCAGGGGGAGGCAGTGTATGAGTGCAGGGGGATGCAGGGTATGTGCGGGGGTACATGGTGTACGAGTGCAGGGAGATGCAGGGTATGTGCGGGGGGACATGGTGTGAGTGCAGGGGGATGCAGGGTATGTGCGGGGGGACATGGTGTGAGTGCAGGGGGATGCAGGGTATGTGCGGGGGGACATGGTGTACGAGTGCAGGGAGATGCAGGGTATGTGCGGGGGACATGGTGATGAGTGCAGGGGGATGCAGGGTATGTGCGGGGGGATATGGTGTGAGTGCAGGGGATGCAGGGTATGTGCGGGGGGACATGGTGTGAGTGCAGGGGGTGCAGGGTATGTGCGGGGGGACATGGTGTATGAGTGCAGGGAGATGCAGGGTATGTGCGGGGGGACATGGTGTACGAGTGCAGGGGGATATGGTGGTTACACACTCATTTTCCAGATTGGATGACGGAGACTCACCGGCTCCAAGACGGCGGAACTGGAATCCTTGTGTGGAGGTGAGGTAACTGGCGATGGAGCCGCTGGCAATGACGGAGTACAGCACCTGCCGGATCTCTGCATCGTTCTCGTTACCTTCAGATCCAACATCCAATTCCACAAATACAAAACTATCAATGACCCTGAGGGGACAGAAGAGAGAAGGGCCCCGCGGGGCCACAGAGACCTCACTACAGCAGATATACAGGGGACAGAGTGTGGCAGCAGTATGGGGGCCACACAAGGGGCAGGGGACATGTACAGAGCCGAGGGGCACAGATGGGGCAGGGGGCCGGGCATCCTCATCACGCTGTGGTTGTATGTCGGGTATATATGGTGGGGTGAGGAGGGGGGTGACACCACTGTATACATCTATACATGGTAGATCTGGATTGGTCACTTACTTCACATACACAACATTAACCATTTGCTCTCCAGGAATTTTGTAATATTCGGACTCAAGCTGGAAAAGAAATAGTCGTCATCCATTATAAGCTATATACCCCGATACACGTTCCGTCATCATGTACACGGACAATGGTGCACACATGGCGGCCGCGCTCTCACCGTGTCCACGACGGCTTCTGATAAATCCCGAAACTGATCGGACGACACATTGTCCAGGTCCGGCGAGTACTCGATGGAGGTCGTGAAGTTCACCAGAGCGCGGTAATAAACTGCAAGAAACAGCACAAGAAATGAGAGAAGGACCAAGAAACTGCAGGGGGTGACCACCAGAGGGCGCTGCAGGGGGTGACCACCAGAGGGCGCTGCAGGGGGTGACCACCGGAGGGCGCTGCAGGGGGTGACCACCAGAGGGCGCTGCAGGGGGTGACCACTGGAGGGCGCTGCAGGGGGTGACCACCAGAGGGCGCTGCAGGGGGTGACCACCGGAGGGCGCTGCAGGGGGTGACCACCAGAAGGCGCTGCAGGGGGTGACCACCGGAGGGCGCTGCAGGGGGTGACCACCGGAGGGCGCTGCAGGGGGTGACCACCGGAGGGCGCTGCAGGGTGTATTCACCGCAGGGCACTGCAGGGGGTGACCACTGGAGGGCGCTGCAGGGGGTGACCACTGGTGGGCACTGCAGGGTGTATTCACCGCAGGGCACTGCAGGATGTGACCACTGGTGGGCACTGCAGGGTGTATTCACCGCAGGGCACTCTACTATTTGGCCAGCAGAGGGCATTGTTTGCACACTTGGGAAATAAGCAGTAAAATGTGAAATAAGAGATTTACTGGACAGTGGTAGGGCCACGTTGCAGATCACACGGCCACACGGGGCTGTGGACCCAGTGTTATCTAGTAGATGTCACCACAGATGACGGCAGCTGCTCCTGCACCCGGCAGTGATCATCGGGGCTCACAAGGCTCGGCCTCCCCAAACTCAACATCTGTTCTCCCATTATTATGTGGACATAGGGCCACAGGTCCATCCAGGGCCCCAAGCCTCCCGCTGACGTGACGGGGGATCCTGGAACCGAGGATGGAATGTGACTGACGGAGAGCGCAGCTGTCAGGGAACATCATCCATAGGGAACCATGATGGACGGGTACCAGGAGAGCACACAGCTGGACCGGCACCAGGGGCCCCATAGAGAGAGCACAAAGCTCCAGTGTGAACAGCTCCATCCTGAGGCAGAACAAAGAGTGCAGGAGCCGGGCCCCCGAGAGACATCCAACTGCAACAATAGAAGAAAAGCTACAAGAAGGCAAAGATCAAGAGTCCTGGACTCGGGCCCTAGAGGGGGGCCACGTTACGATGGAGCGGGGCCACGTTACGATGGAGCGGGGCCACGTTACGATGGAGCGGGGCCACGTTACGATGGAGCGGGGCCACGTTACGATGAAGCGGGGCTACGTTACGATGGAGCAGGGCCACGTTACGATGGAGCGGGGCCACGTTACGATGGAGCGGGGCCACGTTACGATGGAGCGGGGCCACGTTACGATGGAGCAGGGCCACGTTACGATGGAGCGGAGCCATGTCACGATGATAACGGCTCTGTGTATCTGACACCTGGATCTAGGTGCCACGCTACGATGGAGCGGGGCCACGTTACGATGGAGCGGGGCCACGCTACGATGGAGCGGGGCCACGTTACGATGGAGCGGGGCCACGTTACGATGGAGCGGGGCCACGTTACGATGGAGTGGGGCCACGTTACGATGGAGCGGAGCCATGTCACGATGATAACGGCTCTGTGTATCTGACACCTGGCTCTAGGGGCCACGCTACGATGGAGCGGGGCCACGTTACGATGGAGCGGGGCCACGTTACGATGGAGCGGGCCACGTTACGATGGAGCGGGGCCACGTTACGATGGAGCGGGGCCACGTTACGATGGAGCGGGGCCACGTTATGATGGAGCGGGGCCACGTCACGATGATAACGGCTCTGTGTATCTGACACCTGGATCTAGGGGCCACGTTACGATGGAGCGGGGCCACGTTACGATGGAGCGGGGCCACGTTACGATGGAGCGGGGCCACGTTACGATGATAACGGCTCTGTGTATCTGACACCTGGATCTAGGGGCCACGTACAGGACACCTCTTTGCATGGTTTGGGATGCTGCCTTCTTATAGATACAGTGGGGTACACACATTGCTCTCATCTGTTCCCACATGTTCTATGGATCTCACTGGCTGGATCCTTTATGATCCTCCTGTCCGGGATCTGTTCCTCTCGGTATCACCTGCTTAGGTCTGTAGTTAGCGGATTGATTGTCTAACAAGTTATATTGGGTCTGAATGTGAGCAGATTCCCTACAGGGGAAGGAGACAGGGCAGACGGCGGCGGGATAGGCAATGGGGCAGGTATACGGGATTATCAAACAACCAGGCTTATTATACAATTGAGCTCCACACTGCATTTCCCATGTGTCTTTACCTCATCTAGATCATCGCTGCTGCTCTCCGTCTCCTCTTACACCATTTTACATGTTCTGTGCCCCTCACATCTCACCTCTCCATGTTCAGCTCTGTGCCCCTCACGTCTCACCTCTCCATGTTCAGCTCTGTGCCCCTCACATCTCACCTCTCCATGTTCAGCTCTGTGCCCCTCACATCTCTCCTCTCCATGTTCAGCTCTGTGCCCCTCTCATCTCTCCTCTCCATGTTCAGCTCTGTGCCCCTCACATCTCCCCTCTCCATGTTCAGTTCTGTGCCCCTCACATCTCTCCTCTCCATGTTCAGCTCTGTGCCCCTCACATCTCTCCTCTCCATGTTCAGCTCTGTGCCCCTCACATCTCTCCTCTCCATGTTCAGCTCTGTGCCCCTCACATCTCCCCTCTCCATGTTCAGCTCTGTGCCCCTCACATCTCTCCTCTCCATGTTCAGCTCTGTGCCCCTCACATCTCACCTCTCCATGTTCAGCTCTGTGCCCCTCACATCTCACCTCTCCATGTTCAGCTCTGTGCTCCTCACATCTCCCCTCTCCATGTTCAGCTCTGTGCCCCTCACATCTCACCTCTCCATGTTCAGCTCTGTGCCCCTCAGATCTCCCCTCTCCATGTTCAGCTCTGTGCCCCTCACATCTCACCTCTCCATGTTCAGCTCTGTGCCCCTCACGTCTCTCCTCTCCATGTTCAGCTCTGTGCCCCTCACGTCTCCCCACTCCATGTTCAGCTCTGTGCCCCTCACGTCTCTCCTCTCCATGTTCAGCTCTGTGCCCCTCACATCTCACCTCTCCACGTTCAGCTCTGTGCCCCTCACACCTCACCTCTCCATGTTCAGCTCTGTGTCCCTCACATCTCCCCTCTCCATGTTCAGCTCTGTGCCCCTCACGTCTCTCCTCTCCATGTTCAGCTCTGTGCCCCTCACATCTCACCTCTCCATGTTCAGCTCTGTGCCCCTCACATCTCACCTCTCCATGTTCAGCTCTGTGCTCCTCACATCTCCCCTCTCCATGTTCAGCTCTGTGCCCTCACATCTCACCTCTCCATGTTCAGCTCTGTGCCCCTCACATCTCACCTCTCCATGTTCAGCTCTGTGCCCCTCACATCTCCCCTCTCCATGTTCAGCTCTGTGCCCCTCACATCTCACCTCTCCATGTTCAGCTCTGTGCCCCTCACGTCTCTCCTCTCCATGTTCAGCTCTGTGCCCCTCACGTCTCCCCTCTCCATGTTCAGCTCTGTGCCCCTCACGTCTCTCCTCTCCATGTTCAGCTCTGTGCCCCTCACATCTCACCTCTCCATGTTCAGCTCTGTGCCCCTCACATCTCCCCTCTCCATGTTCAGCTCGGTGCCCCTCACATCTCACCTCTCCATGTTCAGCTCTGTGCCCCTCACATCTCACCTCTCCATGTACAGCTCTGTGCCCCTCACGTCTCCCCTCTCCATGTTCAGCTCTGTGCCCTGTACTTTTCCCCTCTCCCATGTTCAGCTCTCACATATTTGAAACCCTCCAAACGATCCACCACCACCATACAGTGCCCAAAACACTCCCTCAAGTCACTGAACCCCGGGCTCTCTCTCTATATTCTCCTTCTCTTAGTCACTGGAGACATCTCCCCTAGCCCCAGCCCTCCTTCCACTAGTAGATATAACTCTCTTCCTGCAGCACATAGAAACTGTACAAATCTCATTCACATTCAGCTCTCGCATTCTCCTGTCTCGTTTTAGTTGTGCCCTATGTATCTCCTAGTCAGAGTGTAACAAACACCACTTTTTCCTTTCCAAATCCCCTAACCTTCTGTCTCTAACTGACATCTGGATCCAGTCGCACACCACCGCCGCTGCTGCCCTCTCCTATGGGGGTGTGGGGATATATTCTCACACCCTAGGCCTGAGAGCAGACCAGGTGGAGAGGTTTTCTGCTACTTTCATCACAATTTGTTTCCAGGTTATCCCTCAGGTCCCCTCATGTATGTTACCTCCCTGTGAAGTCCACACTGTTAGGCTATGTTCACACAAAGCTTTTTGATCCATTTTGTGAGAATCTGTTTTCCACTGCAAAACTGGATCTGTTTTTTCTCAAAAAACGTATCATAAACGCATCATCCATTTCTAATCCGTTTTTGACCGGTTAGCACAGCGCTTTTCACTGGTGCGTTATTTAAGCCCACAGACATTGGTTAAAAGGCAAAAAGTGGATCAGAGAAAACTGATATATAATTGGCTCGTATTCCTTTTGTGGATCCGTTTTTCTACCTCAAAATCAGATCTGTAAAAAACAGCGCGTCTGAACAGCAATAGTTGAAAACACATTGACTTTGCTGGGCATCACAAAAAACGGATCCTCACAAAACGGATCAAAAATGCTCTGTGTGAACACAGCCATGGACTCTTCACACCCTTCTCCCTGTGATGGCAGCTATGTACACCCCCCCCGCACAGGAGGCACACACACCCCGCACAGGAGGCACACACACCCCGCACAGGAGGCACACACACCCCGCACAGGAGGCACACACACCCCGCACAGGAGGCACACACACCCCGCACAGGACGCACACACACCCCGCACAGGACGCACACACACCCCGCACAGGAGGCACACACACCCCGCACAGGACGCGCACACACCCCACACATACAGAAATCTACAGCCATCAATACCCTGCAGATCATGACCAATCTACAGTGATCTTTAGCTGCCATCTCCTTAGTTCAGACTCCACATTGACACTTATACATTGCAGCGCGCCCATGATGAAGCTGCACCAGTGACACACAACTATCCGGCACAGATATCGGCAGTCCTGGCACATGCCACAAACACGTCTCCTCCAGCGCTGCTCCGGGGGCCGAGCGCCAGGGGAACAATCCCTCTAAGCAGAAGACTGGATACTAATCGTTAACGATGTCGCTACATGTAACCCGGCCTTAAACGTTCATGCTGAAAACTTCTCGCTGTTTCCATCCGGCCAAACAAGTGACTTCACCGTCCTCATCACATCACTGGCCAACAAGCCGACTCTTCTAAAC